>OX439041.1:8240000-10640000 GCA_949317995.1 Acholoe squamosa
TGAAAAGAAGAGGAAGATAGTTGTGCTGGATGTTAGAAAATGGCCTACATATCTGAGAGCTTTATTTCAGGGTGGCTGATTGTCTGGGGTCTGGTTTCCTGGAGGGCTTAAGCTATGGTGGCTGAATCTCAGGTGGCCACGCTTCAGGGGGCCAATATTCCCCAGGCCTCTCATTGCTGACACCCATATAACTGTAGGGTTCAAGTTGCTATTGGTCACTAGATTACAATGCACTACAATTGTGTACCAAGTGTTTTACATAGGACAGCATTTCTCAAGATGGTACAACTAGACCATTTCAAACCACCCGCCAAACCAATACCTGAAATTTGGTTCTTCAAATCAATTGAATCCCTGGCTTGTTTCATCTTTCCTGTGCTTAAAGAAATTCATTGATTCTATATTGATTGTAATTCCAGATATGGCTCTAGCCAGGAAACTTCGTTACCATGGTAATGCTTTCATCATCGTCCTATTACTGTCACTGACCCACATAACCACCGTGAAAGCGCAATCCTCATCACCAGGAGGTAAGAAGTCTATGGCATATTTGATTGCTTCTTTTGACCCTATATATAAAAATGGGTTAGTAGATGGCTGGTTATGAATGAGCAATTTTTTACTGCTTCAGAGTGTTGTACCCTTGAGGTACTAGATGAAGCAAAATTTCTAGGATGTGAAGCAGGTAGGAAAGTGCCAGCTAACTTGTCCTGGCAAAAAGATACATTAACAGAATTATTTTCATAACTATGTGTTGAATTCCAATCCTGATGGCATCAGAAGTTTCACCTTAGAATTGTCCTAAAGATATATTTTTTAATTTGAATGGTCATGGGTTAAAATCCAATATGTAGTTCCGGAGATATTTAGAAAACGTAAAGTTCCGAGGGCATCTGCTAGGAGAGTGTAAAATTGTTTGGGGTTGCTATGTCATGCACCATTGCTAAGTGACATGCTGCTGCTATCTAATGCACTGCTAAGTGACGTGCTTCTAATATGAGACAACAAGTTCTGGTACCAAAATTATTAATCTGCGATAAAAATAAGGTCCCCTGGCACTGATTATACAAAGCAAAACACTGTTTTAAGTTGGGACTTTTTAGCTGTCCTAGGTTTACTGGGGTGGAATACTACTGTGACACCTTAAGTTGGACAGGAGGACAGCTGGTGTGTGTGAAGGGGGGCGGGGGGGCAATGAGCAGATTAAAAGGCCTATATCTAGTATAATGTATACCTCCCTGAGAATCTTTGCTTCATCGGGTACCTTAGGCCAAGTTGTGATATGGGTCTGCTATACCCCCCTTAGTGCCGTAGACACTAGTCGTTTTACAAATCTATGACAACTATGGAGAGAACCATTCATTCTTATACATAGTTCTGCTACAGAGTCATCTTTAGAAGAAAAAAAAAAGAAGTAAACTTAAATATGGGAAGATTAATTTTTTATTTTATTTTTTTTCTTCAAATATTTAGTATCATACCATACAACACACCTATACATGGTGAACATATAAGCATAGAAGTGAAAAGAAGTCTTTTCAGAATTGACTACATCAAGTGCTTAATTATTTGTTTGCAGCAATGAGTAGTAGCTGTGAACCCCGGGCTCTGACCATAACAAGCACCCTCTGTAGGGAAATGCATTATCAAAGTTCAATTTAATATCTTTGAAATGAGACATCATTGGCTAAGATATCTCTAGTAATTATTGTAGGACCCCTCCTTGAACATTAGTTGCTGCTAGAAAATATTATGATTTTAATCATATCTTTAACTAAGAACTTTACCTTTTAGATCCAAAATTATGAGATGATTATGATTGAAAATAGCTAATTTCTTTTTTGTTCAATGTTTTTTTGAGTTATGTTACAATATAACAATACTTAATTGAGTTATGGTCCATCTTGGATTTCTTGATGTCACCGACATCACATGTTTGACACTTCATATCTCTGAAGCTATTTGGAGTGTTTTATCATGAATTCAAAAACGTGATTTTCCTCTAAAGTTTTGATTTCCATGTTTTGTCGCGAATTCCTTTGCCATGTTGGTGCACTAGGTGCCTGAGGGGATGACCACTTTCTACACAATAGGTATTGACTTGCTTGAGGAGGGGGCAACAGGCATAGAGATGAAAGTCTTTTCATTGTTCAGTTTATATGCATATCAACTTTTAGTTTGGTTGTTTATTGAGTATAGATTTTATTTTAACATAGGAGTGCTAATAGAATCATGAAATCATAGTTGTTATAGATAGTCTTATTGCTCAGTTGGGTGAATGGACGGAATATAAGAAGCCAAAAAACACTTATATCGGACACATTAGTAGATGGGACAATTTTCTGTTCTATGTAGACAACTCTGACATGATATAAATAGCATTTTAGATTTATTGTAATCGCTTTAGAAATTGAAATAACTACAAAATGAATGATTTTGACTCGAGAAAGAGAACTAAATTACGCTGTACCTGCATAGAGGGATATGCAGGCACCGAATGTGAAAGTAAGTGCAATGAATATATGTGATGATCTAATTAACTTATTTGTGGGACACTGACTTTTGCCGGCAAAATCACTGCTTGGTGAGCCAGAATTTCACTGCTGGGCAAGCCGAAATTGACAGACTGCTGGACTGACTGTCTGGCTATAATCTTGGGGCCTTGGGCTACATTTTGCAAATTAAACCATTGTTAAGAGTCATCAACAAGCATCAGTCACTCAATCTTAACCGCAAGTCAACCCCTGTAATTATATGGGATTTACCTTGTTTTTGTTTTTTGCAATACAGAAGGGTCACTTTTAGGCCTAAAAGCGACACGTCTTTATTGCGAACAAGATGTCTATGTTGCCTGTTACAGTAAGTGGAGTATCCTAGTAGTATTATACAATACTAGGGTGCGTTGGTGTTTAGTGCACATATTTGAGGTGGCTCTCCTGTCATTAGGCCAAAAAAAAATATTGTGTGTTTCCAGTTACATAGCTAAAATTTCTCGGGTCGGTAGGTCAGATATTTTCTTCTTTTTCTCCTTGTTTTCCATTATTTTGTATACTGTAATGTAAGGGCAGACACATTTGACTCTATGATTTATCAGTAGAAATATAAAAACATAAGAAATGTGAAGCACATGTAAAATATATGAATGACTGTAATGAAGACTATACAAATAGATGAGGACCTAGATAAGCTTCACGAAAAAATTAGAGAAAAATTATGAAAATTACAGGAAAAATGCCTAAAAATTCACAAAAAAATATAAAAAAATTACCAATTTAAAAAAAGTTGTAATCAGCAAATTCAGAACAGTATATAATGCTTCAATGTTAAACCATGTTTTGTTCATGTGTTTCGACATGTTGTGCAGATGAATCAGGCTTGTAAAGATGAACTTGACAAATAACACTCTGCATATTCACTGATACTTTCCTGTCATCTTTTAGGTCAATCATCAAATAGAAGTTGTTCTGGTGAGTCTTGTGAAATACAATCTTACTATTGTTCATGAGATCCATCTGTGCTTTCTGAGTGAATTGTTGTTTATTCATCTTAGTTTTTGTTATGTCTTGTATAATAAATACTATTATAACAATCATGACAGTAGGAGCTTAGATAAATTATTAGATGAGTATATCTTAGCGAGTAAAGTAATAAAATGATTTAGAGGTTGTGAATATCCTACTCTAGCAAAGTTCCAAGTCGGGATGAAAAAAACTTGTTTGGATTTCCCTTCAGAATTATTTAGATTTGCAGGGGATTCAATTTAAAGAAACCCAGATATAGCTAGGGCATACAATGGGATAGTCGACCACTCCTGTCACTGTCACTGTCACAACTGTCACTGTTCAAATCTCTAATAATCTTTTATTTCTAATGTATCCTTCTAGAGCTGCGCCTGGTCAATATCGGGGGCAATAGGACAGAAGGGAGACTGGAGATTAGGGTCAATGACACGTGGGGCACTATATGTGATTATTCGTTTGATGACGTTGATGCTTTGGTAAGCTGATGGATACACAACCTCACACTTTATAATTATGTCTAGAGCAATGCTGATCAGCCTCATTATTATACCTATCATATGGAACTTCTATTACTTAAGTGTAGAAGAGTGTGTGCATGCACCAGTGTCATATTGGAGCCATATGCACACTCGTGTGCACACATATTTGGACTACCAAATGCATTGTAGGGAAAACCAGAACTAAATCAGGGCCGATCGCCAATTTTGCTAGCGATTTTAGAGAAAAATTGGGTGAATATTGAGGTTTCCATAGTGGAAATCAATAGTTTATGTCGGCATCGATGTAGAACTAGAACTTTGCAGCATGAGAATCGAACCATATTTATATACAAGGTCATGGGATGGAAATTCATTTTGGAAAAAAAAATCGGGAGACATCTAGTGGGCAATTTGCAAAATAGAAAATAGAAACAATAGCCAATTTATGGGAATTATAATTGACTGAATATAATAATCATGTTTCTGTAGTAGGCCACTCGTGGGCATGTGAGCGCTTGTATGCTCACATGTTGTGTTTTTGGTCATTGTACCTTTTATTATTAATTCTCAGATATGTGACAATTATCATTCTGTTCATGTCAGGTGGCCTGCAGACAACTAGGCTACAGTAATGGTGAATTTATCAATAGAAAAATATGGCTGGATGATCTAGGATGTACAAGCAGTGATCAATGTATAGAAGACTGCCCCCATAGCGGTTTCGGTGTTCATAATTGTGATCATCACAATGATGTCTCTATTAAATGTCATGGTGAGTTTTATTTAACTTACAAGATCCCTATGGTTTGAGTTGAATCAGAGAATCCATTTCCTGATATTGGCTCTCTCTATCTGTCTCAAAAGACGTCATATAGCCCTCACCTTTGACAAATGACCTAGATATGGCAAAGGCTGTCTGAGGATCGGCAACTGAGTTTCATTTTTTACTTTAACTGATAGACCCATCAAATTTTAAGACCTTGTTCAGTAGCATAATCAACTTGATAGAATACAGCCTGAAAATGATTAAAATGTTTAAGATGGGGAGGAAAATCGAGTTAATTTCAAGAAAATTACAATAACCTTGTTTGGCCTATCTGGTAGTGGTATGTACTAGGCCTAATCATATCATTGGCTGCAGTAGAACTACCGGTACCAGCAACGAAGCAACACCGTTTTTAATATGGGGTAATAACAACAGTAAGGCTCTTGTTTGTATAAGTTCAATTCTGTAAAAAGACAAATATAAATCCTTTTCAAAAATAACTATATAATATCATTAAGGTGAGGAATCATTGGGGTTCATTTACCAGTGGTGAAAAGGATCGAGTAGGGTATACGTTCGGTGTGTACCAGAAATAACAGTTCAAGGCATAGAAAAACTTTTGTAAGGGGTTGAGGCCTTACGGACCTGGGGGTTCGGGTCTTACGATTCGGAAAGAAAGAGTAAGACAGTGATTCAAGTGTATGCCAACGGTTAGATTTATTACTTAATGCACACTCACAGCTGCCGAATGGTATAGAAGAGGCAGCTAATAATGATTAATAATGGTCTACATGGTGCGGAGGCCAGAAGGGCCTCTGACGTAGCGGCTGAGCCCTGGGCTTTATATAAGGATCCAGGTGTTCGTCGTCAGATGTCCCCACAGACCTGGATCGGTGCTGCCACCTATCCGGAACCTGAGGAACGTCCGACGACTCGACTCACCCGCCACATCAGACGGTACCCAACTCTATGGTTAAACAATACGTACCTCTACACCACTCCCCCAGACATTTAGGAGGGTGTTATAGTTATAGTAATATTACTAGGATTACATTTCTATATGTCTATTCCTTTAGTAATAGAGGTACAACCATAGATATAACGTTAACACCAAATTAAATATGATTCGAATGTCATATACATATATTTGATAGTGTATGTAGTTACATGATAACAAATCGAATGTTGTAATATGATACGAATGACTTGAATGAATAACAGTTGTATGTATCGAAACTGTTAATTAGCTTATTATACCATAGGATAACATATCATGTTTACGGTATAAGTAGTAAGACAAGTATTATAATTCGTATACATGTGATAGTAACAGTTATGTGTAACGGAACTGTTAATATTAAATAAATCACATAATAACATTCGTATGCGTATGTAGTTATTAGTACCACATTAGATTATATAGTCTTGAAAAAGACTTTATAAGTAACTACACTATCTAATGACATATAATCATGTATCATCATATGTTATAACCATATGAATCCGTTAAGGGTTCCGTGAGTAGTACGAATAGAACCATTTGTATTATACACTTGAAAAGAAAAAAGTCACGGTGTAGTAATGAATATAATAATATTTATGGTATCACCGTGTACCAAATAACCTTTGTAATACTAGATTAACCCATTTATAAAACAATATGTCTCGCAGGACAATAATGTGTATGTTATGGTGTAGTTTGACGGATCATATATTATAAATATGAATAGTAATTTCAGATCCGTACCAATAGAAAAATATATATATATACCCGTATCACAATATATAGTAAGTTATGACCATAGTGTGGATATGCACATACAAATAGTATAATAGAAAAATAGACATATGACATTATGTACAATATGATAATGGTAGATGCTGCTGGAGTCTTCTGCTGTAGTTTTCCGGATACTAGAAGGTAAGTGTGGTCAGCTAACCACGGGATGGACGTGCTAAAGTCTATGATTTCCTTTTATAGAGTCAACATGGTGGATGAATTTTGGGGCAGCTACCCACAATCCTCTAGAAGTGCTATAGTTCATAAGTATATCCAAATGGTGTAGAGTAGAAGTAAAGTGCAGATCCGGTTTTGTCAACAGTGTAGAATCGTAATCCATTTAAGTATTGTTGACATAAGTAAAAAGTCCAATATAGGCTGGTCCGGAAGTAGTAATAATATGTAGTATAAGTCCATTCGGGAGTATAGGTGAAATGTAGAGGTAAATCGTAAAGTCCATCCTAGTAAGTGGTTAGCACAGATAGCAGCAGAAGTCTGGAACCGGCATCCGGATACGTCTGACAGCAGCAAGTCTACTATCGGATTGTTTGTAAGTGAAGTTCTCAATCCGAATAGACTATTCAGGGTACAATAAGAATTATACGGCCTGAATTATACAATAAGCTGGTCATAAAAGGAACCCGGAACACAAAGAACAGGTGTTCATATACTAAGACATTCGCAGACCTGTAGGGTTCCGCAAAAGACTATATCTGGTTATTTAGTGGAGAGAAAAAAATTTCAAATAACCCGTAGCATGCTTAGACGGATTTCTTCGCATGCTTCTTCTTAAGAAGAGCTAGAGCCGACTCGGGAGTGCCGTCCCATTGGTCGAGATCGACTCCGAATATCCTCATGAACTTGGTGTTCAAGTTGGTATTCCGGGTAATTTCTTCTTTTACACGTTTCTCTAAGACGTGTATGTCCATAGCTGCTTTTTCTTGGGCAGCTGCGGCAGCCTCCTCCTGGGCCTTTACATCGTCCCGAATGAGGGTCTCGAGGCGCTGCTTTTCAGCATCCGCAACCTCCTTCATACACAACAGGGTATCGTTAAGAAGACCCTGATGGAATTCTGTTGCCTTCTCACGGACACATTTCTCCCAGTGGGTGTAGATGGCCTTCTGGACATCTGCTTCCCCCTGGCGAGACTTCTCGAACCAAACTTCCGCATTACCGGTTTTAATGGTAATGGCGTCTTTTGGTTTCGCAGGTGCAGCGACAGCCTTGGGGGGAGTCGATGCGGCCTGAGGACCACTTCGGGGTGTGGGGCTCCCGGACACGCCTGCTGATGGTACACAGTAGGCAGGAGGCTGATTCTGCTTCAATCCCATTTGCAGGTAGAGGCTTAACTGCTCCTGGGTGAAGTTGGTAGGCAGGGCGGCTGGAGCGGATGCGGATCCGGCGGCAGCAGGTGCTGAGGTCTTCTTAGGAACAAGTCGACCACCCTTTCCTACGACCAGGGTCTGGCTCTCAGGTCCAGGTCCCTGGGTCAAGGACGGAAAGTTACGGAGATTAACTTTCCCAGGCTTCGATACGGCGCCAGCGTATCCGGCAGGTTCGGGTTTCTTGAACACCGGAGTGCCCTGAACCTGCTCGTGGGGGTGCCGAGCCAGAGGAGACCTGGAGCGGTCGTCTGCTCTGACTTTAGCAGTGGTGGTCTGACCATTACCGTTGCCACCACGGTTCTGGTCTCTTCTGCTCCTTTCACGAGCTCTCTTTCCCTCCTTGCCGGATTCTTCGCATTTCTGCCAGAGAGACTCGTGCATGTCCAGCTTACCCTTTCCAGGAGTCAGGACTATCTTTGCGCGGAGTTTCGAATCCTTGGTCTTCGGAACCTCGCAGAGGACTTGGTCCCCTGGTCGGATCTTAGACCAAGCATCCTCGCTCAGACTATTGAACTCCTTCATGAGTTCCTGATGAAGCTCCATGATGCGCTTCCGAGCCCCGTCCAAACCTTCTGCGTGGCATTTCTTCTGGTGTCTCGCCAGATCACTACGTCGGCTATATTGCACCTTCGTAGTACACTTCTTGCCCTTCTTACCATAACTCGGATCACAAATGTAAACCGGGTGATGGTGGAAGTGGGCCTCTACCAGATGCCTTTGGAACCGGGCTGGAGTACTCCAGGTCCGGACCGAGACATCACTCGCATCCTGGCAGATAGAGAAGGGACAGGACTTCTGGTCGTCACCGTACCACTTCTCCAGAGCCCAACGAAGCTTCCTCCTCTGGGTATAAGTGTAATACCCTGCGGTGTGGTTTAGCATAAGCCACATCTTTCGATAGGCTTTGCTCGGATTGGGGTCCTCGTCCGAAAGACGCATCCAATCTTCATCATCTGACTCATTATTTTTATTAATTGAGTCCGGGCAGGCATATAGGGTAGAGCCGTCTTTTTTTACTCCGTAGGCACAGTCGGAGAAACACGTCGGAATCCGTATATGTTGGGTGGCTCGTTGGCTCGCTTATCACTAGAGATACCAACACAACATGAGTAGTTCAGGTTGGGCAAAGCCCCGGATACCCCTACCTCTCGGGTAGGACTTTATTTAAGTTTCAATAGATTATACTGAGCGTCTTGACTGGACCACGTCCAGCCCCCTTCTGCCGCTCGTCCGGCTTCTTAGTAGAAGCTGGATGCGAGGCATGGTGCTGCCCCCTCTTGTACCAACGGGGTATCGCAAAGCAACACCTAGCTGGCATAGAAGGAACAAGCACCACACGAGCACGTCTCTCGGATGAACGGCACTAATATATATACAACGATGCCGGCCCCTACAAGTGGCAGATAGTCCTTGGGGAAGGGGTGAAGTTTCAACTATCCCTCTGCTGGTACTGAACCTCATAAGGGCAAAGACACACAACACACAATGCATTTGTAAACTAGCACTGAGATGGTGAAAAGGGCCATATCATAGATATTATAAGACTAACAGGCTTGCTGACAAGATAATAAGAGTTTTTCTAATCCTAATAGCTCTACACACATTCATTTATCCATTCACAGCTTTGTACATTCTTAGAAAACATAAAATGTGTTTTGTAGTCAATTTGATTTTTAGTCAAAGAAGGACATAAAGTGCATCTCAGGTATAATCATTGTGGTGTTTGATGGTTTGTCACTAATAGACACAGAGGGGGTTCTGTCAATGTTGGGTTCAGACACACCAGATATACCTAGGTTGGCCCTGTGAGGTTGTATCCATGTAATATTCACACACATAATTTTATATATGTCACCTTTGTGAGGTCTCCCCAAATGTCAGTTATAAAGTTGATCTTACTTAAGTTGTATTCTTGTATACTGAAACCCTGGTTACTATGGTAACTAGGTCATCTCTGCTGTAGTGTGATGTTTATCTGACTAATGATTGCCAGATGTTCTCTGGGAGGGGAAGCCTTCACTCTACCTCATAAGGAGAAATACTCCATCTCAGTGAGACACACATATTTCTGCACATAATTCTACACAAAGCTCTATAGACAATATTTTAGGGATGATGTGCAATGATCTTTCATCTGACCATGGGAACATCATATAGATGGTGTATGAGTAAGTGTCAGGAAAAAAGTGTACAAATGCCAGAAAACCATGGTTTTGGCCTTTAGCCATAGAAAAAAAATATGCCTATCCTATCTATTTATATCAGTTTGGGTGGATGTTGGTTAAAATATTTTGCTACAGTCAGTTGAGTGTAGAAATTTACTCTTTGAAGTGTCTGTGACAATGGCTCTTAAATCAGAATAAATCTATCAATAATAGTGATATATTGTCCCTATAACACACCACATAAAAAAACCTTGTAAGGGGTTGAAATTGGTATCAAGATTTTAGCTGTCAGTCTAACGGTCCCTGATTTGTGGTTCAGAATGGGTGCTACCATGTCCAGTTGGCAAGTTTCCCGCCAATATTTATGCATGTTTCAATGAAAGAGCGGGAAAAACTGTGAAGAAAGATGAAGACAATGTCTTCAGTCTTCACCATCTTTGGGTGCATTGCAAAAATCAAGTTTAATCTATAGAGTGTAAAGTTATATCAATTATGCAATGTTACTTTTGGAATTCCAAACCAATTCCAATGCTTGAGGATTGGTTATTTTGAGCATGGGTAGTATCATCTCTGGTAGGCAAGTTTCCCTCCAAAATACATGTTTCACCAAAAAGAGCGGGAAAACTGTTGATTACAGATGAGGACATGAAATGGGTAAAAGTCATTAAGAAAATTTGCCCCAAATATGAGACAGCCTTTGGTCATCTATATAGAGCGTTTTTTTGCAGTTTTTGGGCACACTGCAATAATCAAGTTTTATCTATTATGTAATGTTCTGTTTGGAATTCCAAGCCAATTTCAATGCCTCAGGATACCCAATTGTGGGGGAAAGAAAGTGGATTGGTTATTTTGAGCATGCTTGCTACCATGTCTAGTAGGCAAGTTTCCCTCCAAAATGCATGTTTCATCAAAAACAGCTGGAAAACTGTTGATTAGAGATGAGTACATGAAATGAGTACATGAAATGGGTGAAGGTCATTAAGAAAAGTGGCCCCAAATATGATACAGCCTTTGGCCATTTATAAAGAGTGCTTTTTTGCAGTTTTTTCTTTTTGCGCACTGCAAAAATTAAGTTTATCTACTTTGCAATGTTATGCTTGGAATTCCAAGCCACTTCCAATGCCTCAGGATACCCAATTTTGGTTTGTTCCCCTGATCACCAAACATGAATGGAGGTTGGGGAGTTTGTTATATGTGACACAATCTACAAAAAAGGCCCTTAGTGCAGGGTGCTTTAAGGTCCCTAGTCCCAGTACATGTAACATATATAGCCTATATGCCATCAATGTCTTTGTGAAGACCCATAGCTCTATCATATGTGACCCATCCTTACAAATTGGTACTGAAGTCGCACATTTAGAAGCCTAGATATAGCCTTTTCAAGTGGGATAGTGTAAAAAATATCATTTTTTTTTCAAAATTGACATTTTAGCATTTTTCTAACTTATGGGTAGATATCTTTTAGAATCCTTGCTTCCTAAAGTGAAAATAAGCCCCAAAAGCCCGAAAGACATAGTTTTAGGTTTTGTGGTTGTAGAGAATTACATAGGCATAATATAGCATTTATAATTTATTATATATTTAATATGTTGATTATCTCAGTTTAATCTATTATTAATCAATCCGACTACATTTACTGCTAGAAGATCCACAGAGGGAAGCCGGGTTCATATATGCAAGTGTTATATACCAAATGAAAGCTCTTGATGAGCTGTAAATGAATATGGCAGTATCTAAACATTTCCTATGTGCGACTTCCGAACCACTTTGTCAGTATGGGTCACATATATCATTTTAATGTCATACACATTTTAATTGATCAGCCATCAACAGGACCACGGGCGCCATGTTTGCGTAAATTGCCGTGCACCGCTCGCTGGGTTTTTGACATTATTGGACTGTATCAGGACACTGTATGCCTCAAGGATTGTCTCAGAGTGGCATAAGCTGCCTGTGAACCTTTTGGGATTGTTGGATTTCATGATTCACCTGTGGATTGCTCATTATTCTGTGTTTTTTGTGTGTTCTACTTGGAATCCAAAATGAAAGTAGTCCCAACAGTCAGTGGTATCACTATGGAGTATTTAAATGACACACCAAACAAGTGCTTTCACATGGATGGAACTCCTAGTTCTAGAAAAAGAACACGTTCCATTGATTCATCAGGTGAGGGTAGTCCAACTCAAGGTCAGATTCCAAAGAAAATTAGTCTGGATAAAAGCCCTACCAATTATTCAGTGGATTATTTGCTTGGGGGTGGTGTAATACTTGGTAGTCAAGGAGTGATCAGACCCAATGTTGTTGGTAATTATGTACCCCCACCCCCACCAGTACCTTCTACTGAGAGGGTATGCACTGAGGTTAATAGCAATCCAGAAGGTGTTAATACTATTGAGGCATTGGCACAAATGATTGCTAATATGAACACCAACTTAGGAAATTGTATTACTGACCTCAGTTCTAGCCTAAAAGTACATAAGGAGCAAGTAACTAGTAATACAAACCGTATTAACACTCATGAACAGAATATTAAGTCAATACAGGAGGAAATGAAAGCTATTGGGTCCACTTGTAAAAGCCATCATGAGTATGCTTGTGGATTAAGTGGACAATTAGATGACTACAAAGAGGTGGTCAATAAGGACATACAAAGGTGTGCTAATACTCAGGCAGGTTTGAGAGCAGATATTGACACTATTAATCAAAGGCTGAATACACACAAACCAATTGACACTGACCTACTGAAAGATCAGCTGTTAGATGAGCTTGACTTAGATAGCCTTGTTGAGGATGTGGTATCTAAAAAACTACAAGAAATGGCCCCTCATGATGATTCCTTCCTAAATGAGAAACTGGAGGAAATAGATACTCTGAGAGAACAGGTGAAAGCACAGCAAATAACAATAGATGGCCTAATTGCAAAAAACTAAATGTATCAGATTTAGGTCAAGCCAATTATAGCCTTAGTACTAAAGAGGAAACTCGTAATGTATTAAGTATGTGTGCTGGTGTTGTCAAGCAATTGAGTGGAGTGAAGCACACTCAACCAGCCCTAGAGCGCAATCTCATAATTAAAGGTATACACTACCAGTATGGTGAAAACCTATATGAAATATTTGATGGTCTATGTGTTGCCATGGGAGTTGTCTATGATCCTTGGAATGACATCTTAGACATTAAGCGCACCAATAATGGTTGGAAGGCACCGATTAAAGTGTGTCTCTCCAACATGAGAATTAAAAGATCTGTATTAGACAACAAGTGGAAGCTTAGAACCCCCGTAAAAGAAGACCAAGTCTGGGTGCAGCACGATGAGCCTAAGGAAATTAGAGACCAGAAGAGAAGGGTATGTGGCCTAGCAATACAAAAGGGGTTCAAACCCAAACTGGTTGAGTCAGGAATAGTTATCGACGGTAGCTACTTCCCAAATACAAGACTTCATGAGGTCAATGAGTCTCTCACACTTCCTGATCTCATAAATAAACCTTCTAATAAACACAACTCAGTAAGTGTCACTGCTAGCCAAGAAGTAGAGGCTGAGAAGAATGAACATAAACTGGATACTGCTAGTAGTAAAGCTGTGAGCTCTCCACTCAAGAAGCCTACCACAGTTGATGCTTCTGTTGTAAACGGCAGTAAAGATAAGGTTATGGGGATGAGCTCTCCAGGATCTATTAGTACTGACGATGAAGATGATGATGGTGAAGATGATGAACAAAATCCTGAAGTTCACCAAAGGCAGACCAAAGCTGGGCTGATCTACAGGGGCAAGAACAGTTTCTTAAGCAACTGGTACCCATGCACATTTAAAGCTGATGTCCTTGGTCAAACCATGGAGTTCTGTAGTGTGGAGCAGGGTTATTTCTATTGTAAATTGAGAGAGTTAGGTTACCACAGGCTTGCCTCAGACATCATGAAAATTACCAGTGCCAAGAAAATCAAAAACAAATGTAAGCATTACAAAGCACCACCAGGCCATTACTGGCACACAGTCTCACAAAAATATATGAAGGCACTCATTAGTGCCAAGTATGATCAATGCGAGGGGCCAAGAAAATCACTTCTAGGAACAGGCTCAACCGTCCTAGTGGAAGGTTGTAGGGATATGATCTGGGGTGGTGGGTTTGTATACAGTTCTGAAGCATATGATCAGGGTAGAGTGAAGGGGCAGAACCTACATGGCAAGATAACCATGGCAACCAGGTGCCTGATTAGAGAGAAAGAGAGAAATAAGCCGTTGATTGTGTTGTAATGTTAAATAGTGGTAAGTCGACAGTGTCCCTTTTCTTTATGGGTCACCATAGACCTAGTACTGTATTCTTGTAGAATTGGATGGGCCTGATGTAATAGGTGTAGTTGCTGCGCCATTACAAACATTAATGTATAATCTCTATAACATATGCATCTATATAGAAATAGAATAGAATGTGAATCTGAGAATATATTTGATTGTTATGTATTGGTTGAGGTCGATATCAGTAATAGGTGTAGAAACCGCGCCATTACTGTGTATCACCTCTTAATTTATGACAAGCAATCAATCTTGTATGTTAATTAATTAATCCTGTAATCGTAAGTATCTAATATATTAAGGGAGTGTTTACCCTAAAATCGTTAGGATAAGAGTTTATTTATTCATTGAGCATTGTATGCAAGACTTTTTATAGTAATACATATGAGGGAGTGTTTACCTTTAAGTCTGTCACTGCAGTAGTGTGTAGAAGTTTGGTATAATACATGTACTTATCTAGTTAGAGTTCTGTGCATAGACCTCAAGGATGGTTTCTATGCTTTGGTTAAAATACATTATCTTGCTAATTGGTGATTATGGAGATTCTGGCTGTTTAATAAAGTTGAATTTAATCAATGTATCCACAGGTCGGTTTCAATAGTAATCCAATACATTACCTTCTCTATTGTTTTTGCTTCTTTAAATTTGGATCAATTATGATATTTGACAAAATGCCTTAAATTCTTCTTTTTTAATTCAAAATTAGGTTAAAAATCTTAAGTGTCACTGTTGCTGTCCTTTAATATCATTAACCCTAGCAATTGTCATGCTAGTAATTGGCATGATCAAGTTGTCATATGAGAAATATCATAAGACTAGTGGTATATAGTGTAATTACCTCAAGGCTCTTATAAATAGTGTTATTTCCAGTTGTCACTGGTTTATTCAGCTTTAGGCAACATGTAAGAAATATCAATCATACAGTAGTTAGTATGTAGGTAATTTGTACATACAGTAAATATACAGTGATTTATAGAGTATAATGTTCTGTTCCACTCCACCTGTGAGGTAATAATAATACAATGTCCAGCATAGTTCTAGGTGGGTTCCCACACCTAGCTCCTGACCTGCTGCTTAGAGGAATAATGTAATAATGAATAACTTTACCCTCTGGTGGATGTCTTGATGAAGATACCCTCTGGCCACTAATGATGGAAACCAATGCCTGTCTAGCATAGTTTCACCATAGTGCAGTGGTATAGCAGGTAGCAGGAGATGACTGGAGATGTTACCTCTGGAGCGGTTCTTGGTGTTCTAACTGTCTAGGAGGTGCAGCCAGGCTATTTGTAGCAAATCTTGGAAAAGCACCTCAAGACTGACTGGGGCCAGTAGCATCTGTCTAACTCTGCAATTGTTTGAGGGGAGTCTTTCATGTGTCACTGGGTGCACAAAGGACCCCCATGGACGCCGCTGTGTCCCCCTTTGTCTTGGTCGGTTCTGTAACTTCAAACCCCCATATCTCGGAAGTTTACGCAGTTACGACCGCCATTTTGCGCATGCGCGGAGTTGAATATGCCAAGTTTATAATGCCCACTGGATAGGCGCGTAACTTGCGCTGGTTTGTCTGTAGTGCACTCGGAGGTTGATTCAGTCTCCATGGCGTAACTTCCTTAATAATGGGAGTTCCGCCTTGATCTTGGGCTCATTCTAACCGTCTAATTATAGGATTTCTATAAATGCTTTGATATTTGACCGGACGGTTATGGCGTCGTGCTTATGTAACCCATTGTTCAGTTATTAGAGTGCTCAGACACTCATGACGGCATCAGCGGTGCTCAGGCACCCGTGACGGCCGGTTGCATTCACTTACAACTTATTAGTTTGTGCACTGAACCATGAGGTCGCACACTGAGACCCTCATTTTTATTATATTGTGCAGTGAACCATTAGGTCGGACCCTTTGATGTCATAAACTCTGTCTAACTGACTTGGTTTGGTGTGCAGTGGGGCATGAACGCTCTTATACAAAGTTTGAGCGCTCTTATAGCTCTTAGAACCAACCTCTGTATTAATTTCATAGATATTCTTTGATTAATACAAAATATGTTAGAATTTATGGAATAATAAAATGGTATATCATAGAATACTCCCTCTCCCCCGAGAAAATGCGAAACTCCGTCATTTCGCCGAGGGAATGTACAATCTGCATATTTTTACCTCATTTGGAGTTATATACTGTTTGTAAGAGGATTTGAAGTAATGGGGAGTGCTTCAAATGCAATTTTTGTGGTAGAGCTTTGTCAGTATAAACAATTTTCTCCTGGGTATAAGTACATTTCCGAGTTTCTATATCTTACCATACCTGAGTGTATTTGCTTGTGTAACATCAATTTTGGGTACAATTTTCCATTTTTTATGTACAACATACAATTTGGCAAATAGTGTGCAATTTTGGCATTCAATGTTCAATTTAGCGTGCAAATTGAACATAAATGACAATTTAGTGTGCAAATTTACAATTTCGCGTGTAATTGCATTCAATTGACAATTTTAGTATGCAAATATATAATTTTCGCGTACATTTGGCAACTTTAGTATGCAAATATATAATTTTCGCGTATATTTGGCAATTTTAGTATGCAAATATATAATTTCGCGTACATTTGGCAATTTTAGTATGCAAATATATAATTTTCGCGTACATTTGGCATTTTTAGTATGCAAATATACAATTTCGCGTTCAATTCACAATTTTAGTATGCCAATATATAATTTTGCGTTCAATTGATAATTTCTGTATGGACATGTATAATTTTGTGTACAGCTTGGTTACACATAAAAATGTTGATTTTTTTTTTAAAAAAAACCTGATTTTAGTGTATGAATTGGGTACAGACATACAGTATAATGTGCAACATACAATTTAAGTGTGCAAATTGGGTACAAACTTACTATCTAGTGTGCAACATACAATTTTAGTGTGCAAATTGGGTACAAGCGTACGATCTGGTGTGCAAACATACAATTTTAGTGTGCAAATTGGGTACAAGCGTACAATCTGGTGTGCAAACATACAATTTTAGTGTGCAAATTGGGTACGAGCGTACAATCTGGTGTGCAAACATACAATTTTAGTGTGCAAATTTGGTACAAACGTACAATCTGGTGTGCAACATACAATTTTAGTGTGCAAATTGGGTACAAACGTACAATCTAGTTTACACTATACAATTTTTGGGATTTGAGACAAATTTTTCCGAGGACCGGAAAAACAAAGTACTTCATGTACAATAGGCTTGTTTGTCTCTGAGTTACTCTTTGATTTTGCTATATGGGTGTATTAATTGGCAATTTCGGCAGTGGGCCGCTGGTTTTAATTGACTTTTCCCTAGCCTTCTTGAGTAAGTGTCCCTGAAAGAGATTATTTGGTGAGTATCTTAAGTAAACATTCTTCATGTCAACAATTTTTTCTCAACAAAAATCTTTTTTTTTTTTCATTCATTTTTTCCAACAATTTTCTTGGATACCTAAAGTGTGTTACTTTAAGTAAACCTTGGTATAGTATACAAGTGCTAGTGGGTACAAAAACTGTCTTAGTTATCTACCTGCATTCATGTATATTAATGTTAGATTTGTACAATTTACAATTTGTAATTTGCAATTTCGCAATTTTGCTCGTATATGTGCGCATTAATCATCGATTTTGTGAGAATACCATAGATTTTCATATTATACATCAACAAGTGGCTGTGTATATTTTCTAAATTTTTTCTAATACTTTGATAATTTCATTGACAGTGGAGGTGTGTCAGGAGTGAGATGTGAGTCTCCTCCCTGATGTGCTCATGCAGTGGTGGCACTTGAGGTGTTAGGTGCCAGATTCTGGCATGTGTCTGTGGCAGTGCCTAGCTTGGTGTCAGTGGACAGTTCAGGGTGGGGGGGGGTGTGTGTGTGTGTCCATTTAAGGAGTGGGTGGCTGGTATTGGAGTATCAGTTCCTCTCTGGAAACCTCTGCTGTAACACCATGGCCCACCTTCAAGCTATCTTTGCTTTGCCTGTCTCCCAGGTGATGGAGGTGGGGAGTCCGGCTAGGGCCCTGGTGGAGGCCAACCAGACCATACACTATGGCTACATAGTGAGGAATTTCAAAGGGATCAGTGAGCATGGTGATGTGTTGGTCTGCAAGTACTCCTGCCACTATTTCTTGGGCTCAGCCTTGCGTCGGGGGGCCACTGTGGCCCTTCTGGCTAGGGCCTTGGGTAATATGGGGTTCTGGCCCATGGACTATAACTTCGGGCCGCGGGAGCGAGTGTTGTGGGATTATCTGTTGGCAGTGTCCCTCATCGATCTTGCGGCATCCGGGGACCCATCTATGGCCGCCGAGTATGGACTGGGGTTGATGGAGGCCCGGCTTGTTGAGTGGGAACATGACCACGGCCACATGTATGGATCGGACTCGGACTCCCACTCTCCCATCGATGTTGAACCCGAGGATCTGTGGTAGGATCCCGACTGACTGAAACCTAGGGTGTAAAAACCCGCCATCCCAAAGGCCCTTTTCAGGGCCGGCAAATTGTCCGAAAAGTTCTGAATACTGTCTCTGATATGTTGTCTCCTGGTGGTGGACTGGGGGCAGTCTAGGCTGTGGGCAGTCTAGGCTGTTTCCACAGTCACCGGGGAGGGCTGGTGGTTTAGAAAATTAGCAATAGTCTGCATGTTTGACCTTGCGGTCTCCTCCTGTTGTTCGTCAATAATTATATCTGTTGTATTTTCCAGTGCTGTCATGGTCACCGGGCTGGTGCCACAATCATTCTGGAGAAGCATGGAGTAGTACAGTCCTTTGTTTTTAAGGGCTGGTATGGTACTGAACCTAGTGCGCCAAGGTAGGTGTATCACCTGAGGGAGGTGATAAGCAAATTCTCCTCTCTGTGTTGTTATAACTGCTGGTCCATTCCAGGTAAATATAGCCTTAGGTAGTGGGAAGGTTTTAACCACTATATCCTTATAGGTCGGGGCAGCTGCTGATTTAATCTCATCAAATTCATGCGGTATTGGCCTCAAGGGTAGCGCGAAGTTTGAGTCTCCACAATATATTTTAAAATATATAGTGGGATTTGTGCGCTTGGCCACATTTTTCTTGCCACAGTGTGTCTGTGCAAATTTCTTAAGGTACTTCATTATTCTGTAGGCTGAGTAGATGGTCAGGGTGAATAATATAGCAATTATCAGGGTGTGGGTTTCCTGAATTGTGAGGAAAGGGGTGTGGGTTTCCTCTGTAGGGGTTAGTTTGGTAGGATTTTTATCTGGGAGCAATTTGTGTAAGGGCAGCTCGGTGACTAGTCTGAATGCTTTGGCTGTAGGCAGGTAGGCTACAGTCCCTCCTAGTCTGTACAGTTTGAGTAGTATGTATACTATAAAAATGTGAGCTGATATCCCTAGGATGAGTCCTAAGCTTTGGAAGATTGGATGCTCTGTAACTCGACGTAGGTGTGATTCTACGTAGCGTGTTTCCATTTCCCTATCAAGGTTGGAGGCATCTTTCAATAATGTTTTGGCAAAGGGCTCCAAATTTAGTTGAGTAATATCATCCATGATTGGATTTTCCTGTAGTTTTTCTAAGGTTCTAGAAAGGTTTACTACTGGGAAATTTGGAAGATTCTCTCTTTCATCTGGTTTGGTTTCGGAAATTTGGTTAAGTGCTGCCATGAATGGTAAATTGATTGTCTTGAGAATGTAATGAAATGATAAGGTTGAGTTACAGGGCAACCTTGTGTTTGGAAGAGAAAATTCTCCTACACTGATTGTGCACCCACAGGGTACACCTAAGATTGAGTAGGACTGGGCTTTTCGAGTTTCAGACGTTTTACCATGGCAGTTGATAAAGTAATGGGGTTCATTAGTAGTGACCAGATACTCATCTTCAGAAATGGAAATAGCATGGGTGGTAGGTGCTTGCAGTGGTGAAACTGTAAACTTGCAATGTTCCTTAATCTGTTGAGCCTGGTTAGTAAAAATGGCTACAGGGCATGTAGGCCTGTGTTTATAGATTCTACCATTTACATCTCTGCATACCTTTACTGTCGTACCTTCACATGCCTGCATATCTGCTGAGTCCAATTCGATGAATAATGATTCGTCGTAAGATACTGCTAGAAACTCAGTTGTGGTTTGCAACTTGGTGACTCCTCTGGTGGGGGTCTCCTGTGTGTCTATAGGCATTGGTGATGTAATCATTTGGTACAGTTTGAAGGTTGAGGTGGTAGATTGAATTATAATGTCCAGATGAATATATATATGGTGAGCTGAGTAAGTGTATGAGGTCAGCTTCTGTGAATAATAGAAATCTAAGTCATTAATTGCGACTTGTGCTCCAGGGTGTGTAATCCTAAGTTTGTTATTAATGTTAATTAGGTATCTAGCAAGGTCTGAGGGTGGTACTATATCAGGGGTTAGGATTCCTGATAATAGCATCCTCAGGGCTGCATTTGTCCTTTGCAGTGATTGAACTGTATTCATTCTTGCTGCTATGATAATTAATGCATCATTTAATACTTGCATTTTCTCCCTTTGAGTTTTCTCGTGCCTTGAATATGAGTCAAGTGACCTGGACATGTTAGAGGCCCACAGGTTGACGGTGTCACCTATGGTGTTGATTGTGCTGTCTAGTACCTTCTTATCTTGGATGTATGCTTTAACAAACTTATCTTGTCTGTCTGTGATCTTTTCAATGAGATTAGCTGCTTCCTGATCTTGTTTAGCAATTTTTTTTAGTATTTCATCTATGTTCTTGAGCTGTCCCATTACTTGGTTTACATCTTCTACTGTGGCTAGACCTAGCACACCGCGAAACAGGGGTGCTAGAAAACCCAGTATGGCCTCTCTTTTGGCCTTGTCCAATGTGTTTATGGGGTTGGATAAGAACAATTTGATGGAGGCTAATGTTTCATTTATCTCCTTGTCTGCAATTTCCAGCAAGGTGTCTAGCTCCTTAGCTTGTTGGATAATTTGGCCAGAGGTATGATCTTGTAGAGTAGGAGTGGTCAACTGGAGTATTCTATCCCTAATGGATCCTTGGGTAACGGGTGCCCGAGGTATCTTGTAGGGGATAGCTAACAACAGTGTTGTGGTTGTATGTCCATTGACCAATGGTTGAGGGCTAGGTTTGAATACTACTCCTATGTTTTGTCTCACCACAGGTGTATAACTTGCAGTAAGTGGTTCTATAGTATATAATAACAGCATAGTTAGCAGTATGGGTGAAACTCTCAGTCTCCCCATGGTGCTTGTGTAAAGCAAGTTTGCTGTTTAAAGTCTTGTCAAATTTGTAGTGATTTGGTGCTGGTAAAGTCTAAGTGTATGGTGTAACACTTTAAAATGAAGTGGTTCAAACTGTACCTTTGCAAGATTGAGCTGTCTTGGCAATATGTCCGGTGAGTCTATAGAGATTGACCAGTAAATGGTAAGGTCAGGTTGAAGGTGAAGTAGGTGCCCACTCAACAAAAAAACGTCATTTAACGTCAAAAAACCGTTTTTAACGTTTTAAAACGTTTTGCCATGATAAGGAGCCATAGGGAAACGTTCTGAAACGTTTTGCAACGTTTTTTGTTGACTGGGTGTGTTCTTTATCCTAGTGCAGTCTCTCCTAATGGAGAAGTGGGCTGGCTAATTCCCAAGTGGGGTCCTGTAGACTTGTGTTCCAGACTGCAGCTGGATGAAGACTGATGGTGGGCTATGGTCCACAGTGCTTCTTATGTAGCCTACCCTACCCACATCCATTGTGGGCCTGGTATTGTTTCTCTGGAGCAGGTGCACCTAAATCTCCAGTGTCTGCTACTGTGGGGGTCTATAGTGTAATCTGTGTACTGGTAATTAGCTCCTCCTGTCATCCAGGACAGCCATTCATGACCGTCTAGACAGTTGTCTGAGGGTAGCTTATAAGGTCAATTGATCTCTATAGACTGCTGTGTTGGCATAGCGCGCTCTTTCATGTGGGGATTAGGCTTTAGACACTCCATTGTGTTACCCTTACTCTTCTTAGACTTCATGTCTGCTTTACTTGGAGGGTCCCAGTCTTTGACCCTTTCAGAGGCAATAACCTACTGATATATTTACAAATTTGATTGGCTTTATATACATATAAGTAATTCATTATCAGTCACACATGTCTTATGTGTGGATGAAGAGAATTTGTAATACTTTTTGAAAATCTTATGTTCTTTTGGTACCTCAATCTTGTTTCTAATTTCTTGAAACTGCACCACACCTAGATGTCTTTCTTAGTATGTGGTGTGCAGGCCTAGGCTTGATAGGGCCTATGCCTGTGGTTTCTCTTGTAAGGGTGATATCATTTTTGTTCCTTACAATTTTGTTGTAGTATTTGGCCTCATGTGGAATAAGCCTGTGTGCAAATTCATTGTTTCTGACAGCCACAACCTTTTTCAGTCTGTCTATGTGCACTGGTCTGGCCACCAATAGATTGGTGTCCAAGTTTTTGAGTTTGGCACTTGTCAAACTAGGTCTGTCTACTACAACATATGGTCCCATAAAAAGGGGCTGAAGTTTCTTACACTCTGTGTTGGTCAGGATTCTTGGTATGTTTAGGTACACCATGTCGGTGACCTTGATTTCCTGTGGTGTAAGTTTCTTATCGTATCTATCCTTTCTTTCCTTTTGTAGCTTGGCGACCCTTTCTATAGCTTTCCTCCTAGAGGTATCTTGATTTGTCATCATGTTAGCTACATGGTCTGCTACGGTGGATATGTCTTCCTGTATTCCCAGCCCTAAGTCCATTGGGGTGGCTGGGTTTCTCCCATGGAGTAGGAAGAAAGTGGTGAATCCTGTGGTTTGGGATTCAGTGTTGTTTAATGCAAAGGTTATGGGTTCAATAAATGAATCCCAATTGTTTTGGTGCTTTGAGCAGAATGCTCTGAGCGCTGTGCCGATGCTAGCATTGAATCTCTCTACAAGCCCATTTGATTGTGGCCTGTATGGTGAGGAGAATTTATGTTTGATCTTGAGGTGTTTAGTTAACTTTGTGAACTTTGCACCTGTATAACATGTTCCATTGTCTGTTTGAAGAGTGGCTGGTGTTCCATGATGACAAATTATATTCTTGTAGAACTCTGCTGCTGTTGTTTCAGCTTTTAAGTCAGTAGTAGCCCAAGCTGTTGCATATCTGGTAGCATAATCTATGCAGACTTGTATATGTTTGTTTCCCCTGGCAGTTGTGGGAAGTGGTCCCACCGTGTCTAGGTTTAGGAACTTCATTGGTGAAGCCATGTACTCTCTCACTGTCATTGGTGTTTTGTGTGAGTGTACTTGCCTTTTTGCTGTGAGGCATGTGTGGCAGGTGGAAACATATTTTGTTGTGTCTGCTAGCATAGATTTCCAATATACCCTAGGTCGGAGTGCTGACAGCATCCTACTGGAACCAAGATGGCCGCCAGTAGGTGAGTCATGGAAATACTGTAGTGTACTTGTTACCCATTGCTGTGGTATAACAATTTGAAGTGGTACAGTATTGGTTTTTCTCCAATTTATGGGGCATATATGGACTAATGTACCATTTACCAAGGTGTATGTCTGGCCTTGGTTGATGATTCTATTTCCTTGTGCTTTTGGTGCAGGCAAGGTCCCATCCTCAAGATATTGTATGAGGGGCAATAGTTCCTTGTCCTTCCTTTGTTCCAAGCCAAGGTTTGTACCTGAGATGGATGTGTCGGGAATCTGATCCAGTAGTTGATTTATATCTAGCACATGTTGTTTTATTCTGTCTCTTTCTTTTTCTTTTTCACCGACTATTGGCCTATCTTGTGCCTTTTGTTGGGGTGTGTCACTCTTGTTTTGGTGTGTAGGCTCCTTTGGAGGGCCTATTCTCGCCTTGATGGGAGTGGCAACCTTTTTCTTCAAAGGCACAATTTGCTTTTTGTCATTCTTCTTTGTCTCAGAGTTCTTTGACTTAGTAGATGCAGTGTCTTTTGTGACATTTTTCCTGGTAGGTGGGGTTTTGGTAGGTTTGTTTCCTGTGACCTTTTTCTTAGTAGGCTGTGGGTTTGACTCTGCCTCCCTTACCTTCCTAGATCTTTCTTGGGTCTCAACCTCTAAGGCTAGGTCTAGGGCTTGGTCAAAAGAGTCTATTTTCTTGTTCTCAAGAGCTACAGAGATCCAGGGCCTCATGCCTTGGGTAAATGCCTTGCTTAGGATTTCATCGCTTTGGCGTTGGGCATTACACACTTTCCTGAGGTGGCATGCATAGTCTAGGACAGGTTCATCTACCTTTTGTGCACGGAGTGCTGTCCTTGAGATGATATTGTCTCGAGTAGCAAAATACTCTTTTAATTTATTCACTACATTGGTCCATGTCAACATATCAGGTGTGGCACTTTCCCTGAAGGATTCAAACCAAGCTAGTGCTTGTCCTTTAAGGTACTTGGGTAAATATGTTACCATGGTGTCACTCTCTGTTACTTTGTACTTATCCTTCAGATATTCTGGGAATTTGTGATCAATAAATAATGCTGTTGACATGAGTGGTGATGGGTGTGAAAAGGTTTTGGGTTTTGTTACCTCATGTAGCCTGATCTTTCTGTCGTCCTGTTGTTTTCTGTCTATGAGTTTGGTCATGTTGGATACCATGGAGATTATGATGTCATCCTTGGATCCAGAGGCAGATGGTGTGACAACAGGTGTGATGGCTGGTGTGGGAGGCTGTGGGGTCTGGGATGATACCATCTTCATGAGATCTGCTATCTGTTGTTGTTGTCTCTCTAGGGATTTCCGCTGGTCTTCCATGGCCTTCTGTTGGGCATCTATTGCTGCATTCCTCTCTGCCAGTTGTTGGTTGAGGATCCTCTCCCTTTCCTCCTGCTGGGACTTGTTGGTCTCTAGGGCAGTAACTGCATCTTGGATGGCCTTCTCATAGGCCCTTATCTTCTCAGCTGTCTGATTAGGTTGGGGGCCTTCATCGGTGTCCATGATGGAGGGTGTGGGGGAAGTGTCTCTGGAGGAGTGGCTGTCAAAGGCCGGAGCTGGGGTGGAGGATCTAGATGAGGGTGTGGATCCACCCCCTGAGGTAGATCCTTCTCCCCCTGAGGTAGATAGTGTGAGTTGAGCGTCCTGTAGAGATCCCTGGGAAATGTTGGATCCCTGAGAACTGGTTGTTCCCTGAGTAGACAGGGTGGGAGGTGTGGGGTCTACTGAGTGTGGGTCTGTTGTACTGGAGGCTGATTTGCCTCCTGTGGGCCTCCTAGATCTAGGTGGGAGGGAGACCTCTTCAACAGGCCCCTGACTACGTAAGGTCTTTGTGTGTTGTTCTGCCAGCTTGACTGATAAGACCTTGATGTGTGGGGTGGACCTCACTGACTTGTGGGAGACCTCACTGATGTGTGGGAGACCTCACTGATGTGTGGGAGACCTCACTGACGTGTGGGAGACCTCACTGACGTGTGGGAGACCTCACTGACGTGTGGGAGACCTCACTGACGTGTGGGAGACCTCACTGACGTGTGGGAGACCTCACTGCCGTGTGGGAGACCTCACTGACGTTTGGGAGACCTCACTGACGTTTGGGAGACCTCACTGACGTGTGGGAGACCTCACTGACGTGTGGGAGACCTCACTGACGTGTGGGAGACCTCACTGCCGTGTGGGAGACCTCACTGACGTTTGGGAGACCTCACTGATGTTTGGGAGACCTCACTGACATGTGGGAGACCTCACTGACGTGTGGGAGACCTCATTGACGTGTGGGAGATCTCACTGATATGTGGGAGATCTCACTGATCGTGTGGGAGATCTCATTGATGTGTGGGAGATCTTACTGTTGTGTGAGAGATCTCATTGATGTGTGGGAGATCTCATTGATGTGTGGGAGATCTCATTGATGTGTGGGAGATCTCACTGATGTGTGGGAGATCTCATTGATGTGTGTGGGATCTCACTGATGTGTGGGAGATCTCACTGATGTGTGGGAGATCTCACTGGTATGTGGGAGATCTCACTGGTGACCTTTGTGGACATGGTGTCAAGGTCAAGGTCACTGGGTGGGTGGAGTGGGGTTTACTGTGTGTATGATTGTTTTTAGTAATGTTGCCAGCTTAATTTTTATGAGAGCATTGGGTAATTTGGGATCTTAGTAGGATGTTCTCCACCACTTTGTCATACTAGTAATTGGCATGATCAAGTTGTGTGACGTGTGGGAGACCTCACTGACGTGTGGGAGACCTCACTGACGTGTGGGAGACCTCACTGACGTGTGGGAGACCTCACTGACGTGTGGGAGACCTCACTGCCGTGTGGGAGACCTCACTGACGTTTGGGAGACCTCACTGACGTGTGGGAGATCTCACTGACGTGTGGGAGACCTCACTGACGTGTGGGAGACCTCATTGACGTGTGGGAGATCTCACTGATATGTGGGAGATCTCACTGATCGTGTGGGAGATCTCATTGATGTGTGGGAGATCTTACTGTTGTGTGAGAGATCTCATTGATGTGTGGGAGATCTCATTGATGTGTGGGAGATCTCATTGATGTGTGGGAGATCTCACTGATGTGTGGGAGATCTCATTGATGTGTGTGGGATCTCACTGATGTGTGGGAGATCTCACTGATGTGTGGGAGATCTCACTGGTATGTGGGAGATCTCACTGGTGACCTTTGTGGACATGGTGTCAAGGTCAAGGTCACTGGGTGGGTGGAGTGGGGTTTACTGTGTGTATGATTGTTTGTAGTAATGTTGCCAGCTTAATTTTTATGAGAGCATTGGGTAATTTGGGATCTTAGTAGGATGTTCTCCACCACTTTGTCATACTAGTAATTGGCATGATCAAGTTGTCATATGAGAAATATCATAAGACTAGTGGTATATAGTGTAATTACCTCAAGGCTCTTATAAATAGTGTTATTTCCAGTTGTCACTGGTTTATTCAGCTTTAGGCAACATGTAAGAAATATCAATCATACAGTAGTTAGTATGTAGGTAATTTGTACATACAGTAAATATACAGTAATTTATAAAGTATAATGTTCTGTTCCACTCCACCTGTGAGGTAATAATAATACAATGTCCAGCATAGTTCTAGGTGGGTTCCCACACCTAGCTCCTGACCTGCTGCTTAGAGGAATAATGTAATAATGAATAACTTTACCCTCTGGTGGATGTCTTGATGAAGATACCCTCTGGCCACTAATGATGGAAACCAATGCCTGTCTAGCATAGTTTCACCATAGTGCAGTGGTATAGCAGGTAGCAGGAGATGACTGGAGATGTTACCTCTGGAGCGGTTCTTGGTGTTCTAACTGTCTAGGAGGTGCAGCCAGGCTATTTGTAGCAAATCTTGGAAAAGCACCTCCAGACTGACTGGGGCCAGTAGCATCTGTCTAACTCTGCAATTGTTTGAGGGGAGTCTTTCATGTGTCACTGGGTGCACAAAGGACCCCCATGGACGCCGCTGTGTCCCCCTTTGTCTTGGTCGGTTCTGTAACTTCAAACCCCCATATCTCGGAAGTTTACGCAGTTACGACCGCCATTTTGCGCATGCGCGGAGTTGAATATGCCAAGTTTATAATGCCCGCTGGATAGGCGTAACTTCCTTAATAATGGGAGTTCCGCCTTGATCCTGGGCTCATTCTAACCGTCTAATTATGGGCTTTCCATAAATGCTTTGATATTTGACCTAGGTCGCTCAGGAGCGACGCTAGAGCGACTGGACGGTTATGGCGTCGTGCTTATGTAACTCATTGTTCAGTTATTAGAGTGCTCAGACACTCATGACGGCGTCAGCGGTGCTCAGGCACCCGTGACGGCCGGTTGCATTCACTTACAACTTATTAGTTTGTGCACTGAACCATGAGGTCGCACACTGAGACCCTCATTTTTATTATATTGTGCAGTGAACCATTAGGTCGGACCCTTTGATGTCATAAACTCTGTCTAACTGACTTGGTTTGGTGTGCAGTGGGGCATGAACGCTCTTATACAAAGTTTGAGCGCTCTTATAGCTCTTAGAACCAACCTCTGTATTAATTTCATAGATATTCTTTGATTAATACAAAATATGTTAGAATTTATGGAATAATAAAATGGTATATCATACAATACCCAGTTATAAGATCTTAAGTCGCCAAGGAGTTTCTAAGTCGGGGGGGGGGGGATTTTTCTCTGATTAGCCACATAGCTGACATAAGTAAGCTGGTATAATCAGTCACCCCTTCTACGAGGATAATTTGTGGAAGAGGATTTGTATATTCTGTAACTAGTCATTTATTTGTTGTTCTTTTGTTGATGCTTTTTCACATATGTATATATTCATGATACTGGTATTAGACATTGCTTTCTTTTCTGTTGTTGTTAATGTATCTCACCTTGTATATTACCTAATGAGATGGCATCATTATTATCCCATTATTATTTGAAATGGTACTTTGTATTAATTTAACAACAGTAAGGGGCTGGTGATTTCTTCAATTAATTGTCGTAGTTTTGAAGACAAACATGAAGAGATATACAAGTTATTGAAACGAAGTGATATAATTTGTCTATGTGAAACCTGGCTTAAGCCTGCTTCACCAGAGGGAATTATAAATATACCTGATCGTATTTTGTATAGAAATGATCGAATTGGTAAGAATTGTGGTGGAGTAGGCCTTAGTTGTAGATCTGGTTTATGTCGATATATTAGCATTGTAAATGATTTGACTATTCAATCGATTGATTTTGAAAGTATTGCTATTATGCTATGTCTACCGGGTGAGAAAGAACAGCTCATAGTATCTATTTATAGAATACCAAATACCAATGTACCAAATTTTCTTACTTTTCTAAAGAAGGTAGCTGGATTTGAATATAATGATAATCAAGGGAGACATGAGACTTGGGTATTAGGTGATATTAATCTAAATATGTTTGATGATACTGATGCAAGCTGTGAGAGTTTTAGGTCATTATGTAAAGATTTAGGATGGAAAATTCTGGTACATGAGGTTACTCGTCCCTTTAGTGGTACTTGTATTGACAATGTATTATCAAATTGTGTTAACATTACTGATGCAGGTACGGTAGAAGCATTCATTTCTGATCACATTCCTGTATTTGGCTGTAAGGGCCGTGAGAATTACAAGTATACTAAATCAACTTATTCGGGCCGTGATTATAGGAATTTTAAAGAAAGTAATTTCAAAGATTTCCTGCAATCTTGTGATTGGACATTGTATTATGATAAAAATTTGAGTACTGACGTGCTGTGGGACATGTTCCTAACACCTATTAATCAGTATCTGGATAAATATCATCCCTTTGTTGAGAGATTAGTTAAAAAAAAACAAGAAAAGGTTGGATAGATGATGAAGTAATGGATCTTGTTTTTGAGAGGGAAGGGTGGTTAAGGTTGTATAAGGTGAATAAAAGTGATGAAGAGAAGCAAGCTATTAAAGATTGCAGGAGAAAAATTAGGAAAAAAATAAAAGCTAATCAAATTGGTGGTATTATGCAAGAGTGAATGTAGAGGAAATCCTAAGAGTTTTTGGAAATATATTAATAACATGTTTAAGGGTAATGGGTCTGAGATTTATCAAGATATGAAGCACCATGTAGATGGTGTTAAGGTCCCATCTGAAACTGCTTGTGAATATATTAATCAATACTTTTGCAATATTGGAAAAGACTTACATGTGGCTTCTGTTGGTAAAGTACAGTGTGATATGGATAATAATGTGAATATAGAGGAAATCATTCAGAGTGGAATTTTCTCTGAATCGAATATAAAGATTAATTCCTGGGATATCTATTATACAGTAAAAGAGATTGATAAAAATAAATCATCCGGAATAGAGGGGATCAGAGGTGATATACTACAATGTGCAATAATATGCCTGCTAGATCAATTTACTTTTCTTGTTCGGAGAAGTTTTGATAGTGGTGGTTTTCCTGTCAAATGGGCTTCTGCATTGGTCAAGCCATTACCCAAAGACGGAGATTTATCACAAGTTAAGAATTGGAGGCCTTTTTCGCTATTGCCAATGCCCTCAAAAATTATTGAAAAAATAATGTATTATCATTTAAGTTGTGCCATGAAAGATCACGATAATTTTTCAGATGAGCAATATGGTTACAAGAAAGGTAGTGGTACAGGTGATGCCACCTTTGACTTTGTTAATGATCTATATGAGTATCAAAATGATGGTTTAATAACAGGGGCCCTATTTATTGACTTTACTAAAGTGTTTGACAGTGTAATTCATGTTAGACTTCTGGAAAAAATTAGCAAATTAGGTTTCAGCAAAAATAACTTTCTCTGGTTTAATAGTTATCTAAAAAACCGCAAACAAAGAACTAGTTATGGCAATAATGTCTCTCAAGAATCTGAAATCAAATATGGTGTCCCACAAGGGTCTGTTTTAGGCCCCCTGTTGTTTGTTTTATACATAGATGACGTGATTAAAAAGTTGAACGAGTCCAAAATTAAAATGTATGCAGATGACATTGTTTTATATTATGCAGCGAAAACACCCCAAGATGTAATGAGAGTGTTAAATGAGGATCTTGAACGCTTTAAGACATGGGTATCTCACAACAGGTTGACTGTTAATCCAAAGAAAACAAAATTTATGTGGTTTTGTAGTGCTCACAAATTGAAAAATTGTCCAGATACAGATATTGTAATAAATGGTACCAGAGTAGAAACTGTAAGTTTTTTCCCCTACCTAGGAGTTACAGTAGACAGTAAGTTAAGTTTTGACAAACAAGTTAAGCTTATTAAAAGAAACATTTGTAATAAATTATTTAGATTTGCTAAATTAAGGAAATATCTCACACAAGAAGAAAGTATAAAAATATATTGTTGTACCATCCGGCCGATTATTGAATATTGCTCTTTTATAAGTACTAGTTGTAATGAGGAAGGTTTAAAGGCATTACAACGTTTACAGAATAGAGCTTTGAGAATTTGCCTTAGATGTAATATTGTTAAATATAGTGTTGATGAGTTACATGTCATCTGTAAAGTGGAAAAATTAGAACAAAGATTTGATATGTTACTTTTAAGTTTGATGTATAAGAAATCCAAGGATCAGATAAATCATGGTCATGCATATAATACAAGATCGCAAAATAAGATATGTTTTAAATTGCCAAGAAGAATATCTCGCCATTATAAAAGATTGCCATGGTACAGGGGTGTAGTCCTCTGGGACCTACTATCTGAGGAGGTTCAGAGGGCTACCACAAAAGTTAAATTTAAGAATGAGGTTAAAAAGTTAAAAAATCTCAGATCAAGGCTAAAGGTTGGATATAACTAAGGAACAAAGGTTGATGGAGACGGTGTAGTCACCGCCCCGCTCCAAATATTATTTATGTGATCAGCATATTTTCATCATTATATAATATTATATCGTTGATGATCATTTGATTGTATTTTGTGTTTCTTGTGTCATATTGATATATATCTCAACAAATACTATGTGATTGATTTGATACACTTGCCTGCTTCCTTACTGTTATTGTACATAATGACATATGTCTGATTATGTGGAGTCTATATTTACTTCAACTGTTTGGTATCTGTTTGAAATATAAATAAAATTGGTCGGCTCTATAGCGTTACATAAATGAACCTGACAGTTCATTAACGCAATGAGCTAGTCCAAAAAAAAAAAAAAAAAAAATTGCGAGGACAGCAGTTTTATGAGTGGTTATAACAGCAGGTGTGCAGTGGCATACCTGCTGGGATTTCTGGGATAGCCCTATAGATTACATAGAAAATAACCATAATTTATGACCCCACCCCCCACCCCCACTCCCCCTCGAAACAAGACACGGGAAAATCCTGTGAACGACTGGTGAATCTGTGAGCACATATTCTCGGGAAGATCCTGGGAATAGTACCCACAATCCCGTGAATTACCCTGATATTCCCCAGTTTTTAACAGGGCCCTCTAGTGAGATTTATACACATAAGTCTGATTCTTCAGCATAAAGTGAAGATGCCAGAGCCCACCAGGGGCCTCTGTGTGAGCATGGAATCCTGGTTTGGTCCAAAGAACAGAGAGAGGGAGTGAGATGGAAAGAAATGAGAGGGCAAGAGAGGCACAGAGAGAGCAAGTGAGATAGATATAAAGAGAGAGAGAGAGAGAGAGAGGGAGAGGGAAAGGAGAGAGAGAAAGGGAGAGGGAAACGGGAGAAAGAGAGGAAGGCAATAGAGGGAGGGAAGAGAGAGAAAGAGAGCAAAATAGAAAGAGAGCGAGGCAGAAAAAAAAGAGGGAGAGCCTTGCCCCCCCAAAAAAAGGAAAATTGATTGACTTAAGCTACTGACAAAATTGATACATAAAGTTGATTGAATCATAATATTATGTGTCCCATTCTAATATGTGTGTGGTGCACATATGCATGGGCACTGACACATTCATCTGTGAAGATGTGTAATGTAGTTCTCGCCGTGAATATGACGTCAGTTGTCGAAATGGCGTTAAACATTTATTACTCACTCACTCTCCCGTTCTAATAATTATGACCCTTATTGATATCTCACTAAATGTGCATGTTTGCTAGACATGTCTTGAACAGAATTGAACCCTTTAAGGGCTAACCCTAATGCATTAATGCATTTTGGTTGTCATGATACATTAATGCAGCCAGGGCTACATTCAAGCGTCATGCTTACGCTTTGGGAAGATCAGCATGATGCCCCAATGAAGTGCTGGCAAGCAGACTCCCCAAGTCTTCATCGGTAAAACATGCCAGCCAATGGGCATGTTACACTACTGCATCAGCAGACCTTAAAGAGTTATGTAGCATTTAGAGGCCTGGCAAATAGGCACTCAATGATTATAGGGCATGCTAAGTTGTTTACGGGCACTAAGTAAAGAGTCAGCTAAATTTAGACTGTCAAGGTGGTAGGGTGCAGGCAAACCACCTGTGGTATACACTTACAGAACAGGTCATTTTAGTCAGATGGGGAGGGGGATTTCTGGGGCATAAATGGGTGAATGTAAAAGCATATCTAAATTCAGCCTCCCATGAAAAATATACTGGCATCATTTAACCCTGTCTGTGCTGTCTACTTAACCATGTAAAAGTGCCCAAAATCTCACTGTGCCTTATTCACTGTACTAAATAAATACCCAGACATTTGGTTTGGTCTTTACCCCTGGTCCATATCCAAGACAGGTACTTATGAAATTTTAGTGCTGAAGAGTTATTTTAACACCTCCCCACCCCCACTAACCACTGGTACTTATATGAGACCAGCAATCATTGCTGAGTGTCAAGAATTAATCTTCTCAATAATGAGCATCAAGATACTCACATGGAAAACTTTTCTGACTCTCTTTTGTGTCATTTTTGGGAGGAAAATATTTGGGGAAATCTCAAATTTACACCAGACTTCCTTCATATGGGATGCATGCCATAGTTCAATCCATTGAAAATACACTGTAACAGGTTTATGCCTAGGTCCATCACACCTCATGTATAGACTCACTATGAACTATGTGATATTTAATGGACTATAACTATGTGATATTTAATGGACTATTAATACATAAATACCATGTTATGACATGTGTCCGTCGAGAACATATTTGAGTATGATTTGAAAAATGAATATGACATATCAGATGGAAATAGAACCACCCCTGTGCCCCCTCACCCCTGCTGATACCTACTGAACACTCCCAAACACCAACAGGACTAACCAGTTTGGGCGACACTGCCCCACCTCAGCTGCCATTTCCACCTGGCTCACCTACACACAAGACCTGTCTCCAAAAACTGAGGGTAACAGTGGGTAAGTATAAATTTGCCATTTTTCACCATTTTCTATTCATTATGACATGCAAAGGTCACCATTTTCTTGCTGCTCTATTCATAAAGGCACTTACAATCCTAAATAGGAAATGGCACTAGTATCTCAATATTACCAATAGCATTGTACCTTGTTGTGTGCAATATTCATGAATGCTAATTCAAGCACTTTACCAGCATTTGCAATGATCCATAAAAGAAATCCTAAGTACTTGACTGGATCTTTATTTGCAATAATATGTGATATTGTACATCTGAAGGCATGATTGCAAACCTATACATGTAATTGTGTGGCCACTGGCTGTGTTCAGAAATAGCCCTCCTTATTGCAGCTGCATACTACTACTATACAACTAAGTGTGAGAGGCAGTCAGACCCTTTCCGAATCCAGGTCATAGTGGGCCCACCTTGTGTACTGATTACCTTACCTCTTATACAGTGTACCCATTCCCAGCCAGCCTAATTTGGGTAACTCACACAAGCACCTAGCAGAAGGTGACTTTACTTGTATGCAGGGTTGTTGTAGATTGCAACACTCATGGTCAGATTCCCCTTCTGTCCCAGTATATTTACATGTCTGTAGATGTGTCCACACTCACATCCATCTATGTACATACATTCCCTTTTATCCACATACACTTACATGCCTCATGTCCACATGCACCCCCTCACACATCCACATCCTCTCTATGTCCACATCCCCTCTAAGTGCACACACACCTCCCTCTATATACACACCCACCTCCCTCTGTGTCCACACCCACCTCCCGCTATGTCCACACCCCCCTCTCTCTGTGTCCACACTTAACTCCCTATATGTCCACACCCATCTCCCTCTGTGTCCACACACACCTCCCTCTGTGTCAACACCCACCTCTCTCTATGTCAACACCCAGTTCCCTCTGTGGTCACACCCACTTCCCTTTGCGTTTACACCCACCTACAGTGGCCCACAAGGGTCAAATTGAAGTTGAAGTAAAGAGTTGACTTTCACAAAAAAGTTAGAGTCCAAAACCAATATTAATGTTCAAAGTCAATTTCACTTCATTGCTGTCAAACTGTCAAGGTGTCAACTCATGAAAACCAACTTGTGACAGGTATCTTTTAGCATTGCATGGTGCACTCTGTCTTTCTATATGAACAAAGTTTATACCAGCAACTACTGGGTAGCTATCGGTTCCCTCACACAATATCTGATGGTTCCACACCAAGTAGTTGGTGGTTCCAGCATGCTGTAACTGGTGGTTCCCACCCACTGTAACTGTGGTTCCACACCTATCCGCTACTGGCACTGGATCCCATACCAAGTAGCTGCTGGTTCCCACACCCAGCACTTGGTGGTTCCCATGCACATTAGTTGCTGTTTCCTGTACCCAGTACATGCTGGTTCCCACATCCAGTAGCTGCTGGTTCCAATATAAAATGGTTTCTAACCCAAGTAGCAGCTGGATCCCACACCCTTGCTGGTTCTTGCACCCAGTACCTGCTGGCTTCCACATAGAGTAGCTGGTAGTGGTTCCCACATCCATTAGGTGCTGGTTCCTGCACCCACTTCCTGCTGGTTCCCAAATAGAGTGCCTGCTGGTTCCTACATCAGGTAATTGGGAGTTCTTAAAAGACTAGCTGTCAAAATAAGTCAAATGGGTCAGGATAGGTCAAATTAGGTCAATATGTTGAAAATAGGTCATATTGGTCAAAAGTATGTCTATTCGGGTAGCATAGGTCAAATTATGTCAAATATGGTGAAAATAGGCCAAATTGGTCAAAAGCAGGTCAATTAAGGTAGGATAGGACAAATTAGAGTAAATATGGTGAAAATAGGTCAAATTGGTCAAAAGTAGGTCAATAAGGTCAGGATAGGTGAAATTAAGTCAAATAGGGTGAAATTAGGTCTAATTGATAAAAAGTAGGTCGATAAGCTACTTATATGCGCGCATATAAGTGGTGATAAATGGGCAGTAGCAGTTCCCAAATGTATTACCAGATGTCACCACTTCCACTCACCTGTTATGTAACAGGTTCCTTCACTGGTGGCCTTGTAGTCGGCCATATTGCCTAGCCCCAGGAAGGACCACCGGTCTCACATTGGAGATTTTTTTTCTCAGTCATCATGACTAAATGCGTGGCCTGTGATACTTCCTACCATGGTAACGCGGCCAAGTGCCCGAATTGTGGGGTGACCAATCCGGGGAAACGTCATTCTCCGGAGGATTCGGAAGAATTACCTGGTTCAGCGGATTCAGCCGAGCGTGACGAGCAGGAGGCCACGGAGGCCAGGCAGAGCGACCGGCCGCCCCACGGGAAGGACGGTCAACATGGTGAGCTTAGCAGCTTTGGGGAGGAATCTACACAAAATGATTTATTGCATCAGATTGAACTTGAAAGGGCCAGGAAATCAAAAATTGATGAAATGTGTAAACGCAAGGAGTTGGAACTAGAGTTGGCCAGCCTTAGGGCTGAAAATAACAGATCTCTTCGCCAATTAAACGAAGGCGTACGGGCTTGGCGAGGTGCCATGGGTGCGTTCGAGGCTGAAAATTCTTCTCTTACTGCTAGTGCACCATGTTGGAATCCTTCAGGGTTGGATGCGGTAAGAAACGAAAGTGGTGGGTCGAACGCCCTAGGTGCGTTCGAGGCCCAAACTTCTTTTCTTGCTGCTAGTGCTACGTATTTGAACTCATCAGAGTTGGATACAGTAAGGAATAAAGGTGGGGACTCGAACACACCAGGCTTCCAAACTGGCCAATCACAAGCCAGCTCCAACTTTAACTGCGGAGCCCAAAATGGCCGCCCTGTACTTCCGGAAAGCCGGTTTTCGGCCGCAAACACTGTTTTAGGGCCTAATTCTAAAGTTATGGGACCCTCCGCAGGCCAATCCGGCCTTGAAACCACCTCAGGTATGTTTGAATTACCCAACTTGAGTAAAAAATTGCCTCCAGTAGAGGGAAATACCCAAGTAAACAAGTCGCTCACCCGCGATAACAAGCCACCTTCCCGGTACAATCACCCGGTCCCCAGAGACAATCAACCTGACTATCCAGTGGGTCAAAGTCATTCCCATGGTGAATTAGACAATGATTATCAGGAGTTCCTACTGTGGAAACTGTGGAGAAGTGGTGGTGTAGCTACTAACACTGTTCCTCAGCTGTTCTACAGAGATGGCACACCTTATTCCCCACCTGTCACACCTGTTAGTCAGACTGTCAGTTGGCCTGGTGTGGGTCAATTTAGGGCACCGGATGGCAGGCTAAAGTTCCCACCTACACCTATGGTATATGGTAACCCGACTACTTCTCATATGTATGGGATTCCAGTCCCAACATCCCATCAGCAGCAGGCTTCATATCAGTTTGGCGTTATTCCTAACCCACAACAACAGTACCAGGCTGCAGGAATCATACCCAATCAACAAAGCCTGTTCCAGGCTCCTGGTGTTCAGTCTGTGCAACCTCAAATTCCACATAACCCAACAGCATGGAATCCTAACCAGCAACTACAACACCAAGCTCAAGGCGCCCCAATGGTGATATTTTCACCAAACAATGCCAGTGGCAGTAAGTTTGTGACCTATGACATTGAACAGCACATGCCGCATGATAAAGTAAAAAAACCCGCCTTGAATGATGTTATTTCTGCTAGCATGGGTCTCTTGAATAGCATGTTGGCTAGAAACTTCCCATGTAAAAACTATGGTAAACATGTTAAATTCCTAACTGACAAGAAAGCATTCTACAATGAGGATGCTCTCATTCAGTATGATCTTGCGATGCGTGAAAGGGGAGAATCGTTTGGTGAACACACATTCTGCTATTTCGATCACGACATCTTCTCAAACAGTGTTGGTCTTGAGAATCTTAGTGCCGAGCACTTATGTAATGTTCTTGGTATCCAGCCTCCATCATCTCAAAGTGGTGCTGGTACTGTTGCGGGATCGAGTAGTAAGAGGAAAAAGAACAAAAAGAAAAAGTCAGATGAAATTCACTGTTGCTATGCATTTAACGGTGATAATGGTTGTAACGCCAAAGATTGCCCTCACCCACATGTATGTCGCTCTTGTGGGGGTAATCACACAAAACTAAAGTGCACTGTGAAAAAATCAAATGATTGATATCAGGCCTTAGTGGATTCTGATTCAGGGGTCAGTGTCTCCGAGGAGTTTGGCATAGATGGTGGAATTATAAAATCTTCCGATTCTGACAATACCAGTGATTCTGATAATACCAGTGAACTTGAATATAGTTTATTATGGGATGTCAACAAATTCGTAACTCCTTGTGGTTCAAATCATGTCAATTCTTCAGATTCATTACCAAAGACGGAAGACATTATATTAACTCCTACTATCTACACTTCCAGAATTGTCGATGGTGTTGAATGGTTTAGACCTTGTCCTTTGGATTGTGATTCCGTTCATGTCTTAGATGGCATGTGCCTCCAACTCAACCCACACGCCTTCTTTGATGAATGCATGGGGTTTGAGGAAGTTGATGGTAACTATGCTTATATCCTAGACGGTGTTCGTAACGGATTCAAAATCGTTGATGTGGATTATGATGGTTCTTATTTTCAAAAAAATTACCATTCCATAATCAAAGAAGGTGTAAAATGCCAAATGGACGATCTGGTAAGGAAGGAGTTAATTGATGGTAAAGTCAAAAGGGTTCTTAGTAGACCCCAGTGTGTACATTCACTGGGGGCTATTTTAAAACCAGACGGCAGCTTAAGACCCATAACAGATTGCAGCCGTGGTGATCCCGATGATAATCTTAAAAGTATTAATGACTTTATGTACACAACTTGCCAACCGTTTCATTATACTCAAGTAGATAGTGTTACTGATGTCATACATGAGGGCTCGTTTTTATGTGTATTGGACATCCAATCTGCTTATCGCAGTGTGGCTGTTCATCCGGACGATCGTTCCAAGCAAGGTTTTGTCTGGAGTCTGGACGGTGCACCAGAATATTTCGAAGATCAAGCCTTATCGTTTGGTCTTAGATGTGCACCATTTATCTTTACTCAACTAACCGAGTTTGTCATCCGGTGTATGAATCGTAGAGGTATTTTCAATGTTTTCGGTTACCTGGATGACTTTGTCATTGTGGCTGACAACTACGAGGAGTGTGCGAGGCGTCAGGCGATATTGGTAGATCTGCTCCGACGTCTCGGTTTCCATATTGCATGGAAAAAAATCTTAACCCCTGCTACCAAAGTCCAGTATTTGGGTCTGGTAATTGACACAGTGAAAATGGAAATCAGCTTACCCCCACAAAAGTTAGACAACTTATTGGTACTGATCGACAAGTTCTTGGGTAAAACTGTTGCTACCAAAAAAGAATTACAAGAACTGTGTGGTCATTTGGCACACGCTAGTAGAGTTATTCGGGGAGGCAGAACATTTTCACGTAGAGTCATTAACCTACTCAAATACATGGCCGACAGTGTCACGGTGGTCAAACTACCTGATTGGTTTATGGATGACATCCGCTGGTGGAAAAGGTTCAGTTATGTATTCAATGGTTCTGCAAAAATCCTACGTACCTTTGATTATCATCCTATCGTAGACACTGACTCATCACTAACTGGTTTTGGCTCATGTTATAATGGTGATTGGTTAGTAGGTGCATGGAAATTACCTGCCTACAATCAGTTGTATAATCGCTTTCCATTATATCATACTGTTAAACCCCCTTGTGAATATGATGAGACAGCTGACATTAACCTACTGGAAGTCTGGCCAGTGGTTGCCGCAGCGCAACGTTGGGGAAATGATTGGTCGGATACAAAAGTTGTAGTCAGAACCGACAATACCCAAGTCCAACGCATGATAAATACTGGCAGATCGCGGAGTGTTCGCTGTATGTGGTGGATAAGAGAATTATTTTGGTTATCAGTTGTACATAATTTTCATATTGTTGCTACTCGCGTTAAATCTAAAGACAATATTGTTCCTGACTTTTTGTCGCGCTGTACGGATAAAAGGTGTGCAAAAGGATTGCCTTCATTTCTGATAAATGACTTCTGCTGCAGGGGATGTCTTGACTCACAAACTACGGAACTACCAGTCACAGTGGATGGCTGGAGCCACGGAGCGTACTAGAAAGAGCCAATGGAACTCTTATTTGGAATTTTGCATATTATATGGTGTGCTTGTTCCATTCCCCGCTAGTATAGAAGTTGTGTTGTTATATGTTACACACTTGGCTGAGAGACTGCGCTACAGCTCTATTAAACAGTACCTAGGAGGACTTTGGGTGTTGCACAAGGTCCTAGGTTATTCACATGTCAACCCTAATACATTTGAACTCTACATCACTATGAGAGGTATCCGAAGGACCCTAGGTGATCATGTGGACCAGGCGCGACCAGAGTCAGTGCAGGACTTAAAGCATATTTATAAACTATTGGATATGTCATGTTCTGAAGATGTGGCATTTTGGATCACTGTTATCATGTGCTTCAGAGGCTTATTACGTAAGTCCAATGTGGTTGAACAAGGACTGGCAGTCTGCTTGTCAGATTTGACCTGGGAAGTCTGGGGGGTCTCCGTCAGACTTCGCCGTACAAAGACTATTTCATTTAAGGAGCGGGTCTTGTTCATACCCTTCACATTCATCTATGACTCTATCTTCTGCCTTCATCATTACCTGACCTTGCTGTTATCTATGGTGAACTACCCATCCAGTGACTCACAAGTAGTGTCGTACATGAAAAATGGCCAATGGTGTCGTGGCAGTTACTCATGGTACTTAGGCAAATTGCACAAGTTGTGTGCCAAGTCAGGCATCGATAAGTTGTCTTCACACTCGTTACGAAGAGGAGGTGCATCAGCCTTGGCAGATGCAGGGTTCAGTCTATTGGACATCAAGAACATTGGTGACTGGAAATCATTGAGTGTGTTGCATTATTTGACAAAATCCAAACAAGCTCGTGTCGATCTTGATCGGCGTATGGTCAGCGCCTTATTCGTGTAAAATCTGGTTATGTATTTTTGTTGTTTTTTTTTGTTTGTTCTCCATTCTGTTTGGCGTGTTGGCCTGGTTATGTATGTTTATTGGCCAGGTCCAATAAAATATTCGCCCAAACTAGATTGGAGTTGTCGTACGTCTATTTATAAGCTACTTATATGCGCGCATATAAGTGGTGATAAATGGGCAGTAGCAGTTCCCAAATGTATTACCAGATGTCACCACTTCCACTCACCTGTTATGTAACAGGTTCCTTCACTGGTGGCCTTGTAGTCGGCCATATTGCCTAGCCCCAGGAAGGACCACCGGTCTCACATTGGAGATTTTTTTTCTTTCTTCTTGTGTTACTTAGGCCTGGTTATGTATGTTTATTGGCCAGGTCCAATAAAATATTCGCCCAAACTAGATTGGAGTTGTCGTACGTCTATTTATAAGGGTAGGATAGGTCAAATTAGGTCAAATATGCTGGAAAAATATGTCAAATTGGTGAAAAGCAGGTCAAATAGGGTAGGATAGGACAAATTAGAGTAAATATGGCGAAATTAGGTCAAATTGGTCAAAAGTAGATAAATAATGTCAGGATAGTTGAAATTACTCAAATAGTGTGAAAATAGGTCTAATTGGTAAAAAGTCAATAAGGGTAGGATAGGTCAAATTAGGTCAAATATGGTGAAAACCAGTCAAATTGGTCAGAAATAGGTTGATAAGGTCAAAGTAAATCAAATTAGATCAAACATGGTGAAAATAGGTCAATTTGGTCAAAAGTAGGTCAATTAGGTCAGGATGGGTCAATTAAGGTCATATATTGTGAAAACAGGTCATATTGATCAAAAGTAGGTCAATTAGGTCCAATAAGGTCAGGATAGATCAAATATGGTTGAAATAGATCAAATTGGTCAAAAGTAGGTCAATTTTGTCAAAATGTAGGGTATGATAGGTGAAGTAAGGTCAAATATGCTGGAAATAGGTAAAAGTCAAAATTTGTCAAAATAAGGTCGACTATGACTATTTTTGACCAATCTGACCTACATTGACTTATCCTTACCTACTCTGACATAATTCGACCTTAATTGACCTACTTTTGACCAATTTGACTCATTTGAACCCACTTGGACCTAATTTTGGCCAATGTGATCTATTCTTACCACCGTGGACCTAATTTGATAGAATTTGACCTGATTGACCCACTTTCAACCAATTTGACATAATTTTTCCTAGTCTGACCTAATTTCATTCAATTTTACCTACTTGGAACCAATTTGACCTATTTCGACAAATTTTAACTATCTTGACTGCTTATGACCTAGTTTCACGCAACTTTCCCAATTTGCCCATTTTTGACTTATATGACCTTTTTCATCCAGAATTTATCCAGATCACTCTTTTGCTACTAGGTATGGGAACCGGTAGCTACTCTATATCGGAACCAGCAGCTACTGGATATGGGAACAAGTAGCTACTGTATGGGAACCAACATCTACTGTTTTCAGAATTAGCAGCTACCTGATGTGGGAACCAGCAGGCACTCTATTTGGGAACCAGCAGGTAGTGAGTGCAGGAACCAGCACCTAATGGATGTGGGAACCACTACCAGTTACTATATGTGAAAGCCAGCAGGTAATGGGTACAAGAACCAGCAAGGGTGTGGGATCCAGCAACTACTTGGGTTAGGAAGCAGTTTATATGGGAACCAGCAGCTACCTGATGTGGGAAGCAGTAGCTACTGTATGTGGGAACCAGCATGTACTGGGTACAGGAAACAGCAACTAATGTGTATAGGAATACCAAGTGCTGGGTGTGGGAACCAGCAGCTACTTGGTATGGGATCCAATATCAGTAGCTGATTGGTGTGGAAACACCAGTTACAGTGGGTGGGAACCACCAGTTATGGGATGCTGGAACCAGCAGCTACTTGGTATGGAACCATCAGTTATTGTGTGAGGGAACCAATAGCTACCCAGTAGTTGCTGGTATAGACATATAGAAAGACATAGAGTGTACCATGCAAAGCCAAAAGATACCTGTCACAAGTGGGTTTGCATTCATGAGTTGACACCTTGACAGCTTGACAGCAATGAAATGAAATTGACTTTGAACATTGATTTTGCTTTTGGACTTTTTTTGTGAAAGTCAACTCTTTGCTCCAACTTCAATTTGACCCTTGTGGGCCACTGTACCCACCTCCTTCTGTGTCCACACCCACCTCCCTTTATGTCCACACCCATTTTCCTCTGTGTCTACACCCACCTCCCTCTGTATCCACACCCATCTCCCTCTGTGTCTATACCTGCCCTCCCTCTATCTTCCTGCCCATCCCCACTATGTCCACACCCAAAGCTCTCTGTGTCCACACCCACCTCCCTCTGTGTCCACTCTTATGTCCCTCTATGTTCACACCCACCTCCCTCTATGTTCACACCCACCTCCCTCTATGTCCACACCCACCTCCTCCTATGTCCACACCCACTTACCTCTTTGTCCACACTCACTTACATCTTTGTCCACAACCACTGACCTCTTTGTTCACACACACCTCACTCTTTGTACACACCAAACTCCCTCTATTTCAACACCCACCTCCCTCTATGTCCACACCCACCTCCTTCTGTGTCCACACCCCACCTCCCTCTATGTCCACACCCATCTCCCTCTGTGTCCACTCTCACCTGCCTCTGTGTCCACACCCACCTTCCTCTATGTCCACACCCACTTACCTCTTTGTCCACACCCACTTACCTTTTAGTCCACACCCACTCACCTCTATGTCCACACCCACCTCCCTCCATTTCCACATCCACCTCCCTCTGTGTCCACACCACCTCACTCTTTCTCCACTCTCACCTCCCTCTATGCCCACCCTCACATCCCTCTGTGTTCACACTCACATCCCTTTGTGTCCACTCTCATCTCCCTCTATGTCCACATCCATTTGCCTCTTTGTCCACACCCACCTCCCTCTGTGTCCACATCCACCTTCCTCTATGTCAGCACCCACCTCACTCTGTGTTCACACCCACCTCCCCTATGTCCACGGCCACCTCCCTCATTATCCACACCCACCTCCCTCTATGTCAACACTCAATTCCCTCTTTGTTCACACCCACCTCCCTCTGTGTTTACACCCACCTCCCTCTGGGTCCACACCCACCTCCCTCTATGTCCACACCCGCCTTCCCTTTGGGTCTACCCAAATCCTATGTCAGCACCCACCTCACTCTGTGTTCACACCCACCTCCTCTATGTCCACGGCCACCTCCCTCATTATCCACACCCACCTCCCTCTATGTCAACACTCAATTCCCTCTTTGTTCACACCCACCTCCCTCTGTGTTTACACCCACCTCCCTCTGGGTCCACACCCACCTCCCTCCGTGTCCACACCCACCTCCCTCTATCTTCCTACACATCCCCATTATGTCCACAACCACCTCCCTCAGTGTCCACACCCACCTCCCCCTGTGTCCACTCTCACCTCCCTCTATGTCCAAACCCAGCTCCCTCTACGTCCACACCTACCTCCTTCTGTTTGGTTTGGCATAACCTAGTGAGTAATAGATATACCATTTGTCTTTATAGTTGAAGTTGGACCAATGAAGACCTGGAGGCAACATCCTACTAAGGGGTTCAAGAGGACAACACGTTCTACTCCATATGATTTTTTCAAAATTTTCAAAGGTTCTCTAAAATTGTTATTTGACATGTATGCACATATTTGCCAATGATTTTTTGTGATATCCCAAGCAGGAAATGAACATTTCTAACACCCACCAGTGAAAACCCAGCAAAGAATAATTGCTTTTCAGTGACCATGATCACTAAATGGTTGATAGTATGGAGAAACAATGAATTTCTGCAACATGCTTGGCAAAGTCCTAGATTTTTTTTTGGTTTTTGTGGCCCATAGCCTTTAACCATTACAGCTATGTAATAATGCTATCCGTAGTAACAAGCACATCTAACAAACTGTGAACAGGTCAGCTTGACTCGTACACCTGGCCTTCAGAACTGGTCATGTGACCATAGCACTGAGACACACAAAGAGGACCTGCCCTCCCCCCACTTGGCCCTTCATAGGATGTGTTACAGTTACTGAATCTTAATATTTATAGGTCTTTTTGAGCAAACAAACCAATGCATTAAGTTGACCTTTGGGTAAGATGACTAGGATGCACTTACCTGAAAACTATACACACATTGCAATTAGAACCTATCTAATATATTCTAATATATTGAGGAGCTTCTACTCATGGTGTAGTCACCTAACCATGTGTTGCCAATGTCTGCCTGCAGCTAACCACCCTGTGATATCACAGAGGCCTAACTGTAACACACCCTAATGGTCACGACTTTGACAGCTCTCATACCCCCTCCTCAACAGTAGGGCCGCACACACCTCTTAACCCTTCAAGGGCCTCTGATGCATTAATGCATCATGTCCATTGGACATCATGATGCACCAATGTATGAAGTGCATATTAGGAGTTCAAAGTGACATGGCATTGGTTAATTGGAGTCTTAGAATGGAAAACAAGCAAGTCATTCCCACATTAGGAGCCCAGTCACATAGTATTGTTATATTTGGAGCAGTTACTGCTACAAATACACATGTTGCAGACTGGTAATACCTACACAGCCATTGTTCTGTTTACTGGTGTCTATTTTTACACATCCCATGTCACTTCAGGTACATACAGAGTGATTAGTGGTTTTGGGTTTTAGGTATTTAACACAAGGCGATCCTGGATAGTCATTGGTAGGTGTCACACACTGCTATTTTACAGGCTGGGTTTATATGTATACATGTTTATTTTAGTAATTGTTAATGTGGGTTAGAGTTTTAGCACAAGGTGATCCTGGACAGTCAGCAGTACCAGGGTAGGCATCGCACACTGCTATGTACAGGCTGGTTCTTTATTTTAGTGGTTGGTAAGGTGGGATTAGAGTCTGCATGCTCTCCAACACTTAATTGGAGCATTATGCCGACCCTTTTGCAGTGTGTGTATCAACTCATATGGTCGTCATGATGCATGAATGTAGCATCATGATGACCGATGGGCATGATGCATTAATGCATTAGTGGTCCTTCAAGGGATGTAATGGTTGGTGAGTTGGGATGTAGTGGTTCAGGTTGGTGAGTTGATGCATTTGATGCATCAAAATTTATATGAGGCCAAACTATAGTCCATCCCTGATTACTTGTCACTTGTACATATAATAACTGCAACCTATAGTCCATACTGAACACATGTAAACAGATTCATTTCCCTTGGACTATGGGCAGAAGGAGGGGTCAGCTAGTGCTGGAGGAATGGATAGGCTTGTAGCTTACTGCCGGTGGGGGACCCATTCATATTTTTGAGATACAGAACCTTTAATATTATATAGGATTATGCAGTAATTTGTCACATTATTCCCCTTATTCATATCCAAAAGTTGACAGATTTTTTCATAACTTCCTGAGCACTTAGATTTTAAGCATATCTTTGTAATGAATGAAGTATCAACATATAGTCCAAGTGGTAACACATTTGACTCTATATCAAGAGATCTTGGGTTCTATTTTATGCCAGGGAATGTAAGAACATCTGTGAGCCAGCAAGCAGAAATGAGGGTTCCTGCAGGATTTAGTACCTGTTTTAGCCACCAGGGGGCACTACTATGGGCTAGAATAGGAAAAATATGCCTAAAACTGCTAAAGGCAACTTTTTTATGGACAATCCAATGATTTTTTATAAAACATTCTATTTTTGGGGGAAAGGGTCCATATTTGGCATTAAAAAGAATGTTTTTGGGCCAAAATAGGCATTTTTGTTGATTTCTGTTGCCATGGAAACATTATTTTCATTCTAAATAAGAAAATCGATGATCCCATTTGAAGGAACATTTCATAAGGTCCACTATGGTGTAAACAGTATGAAAATACCATTTCTACATAGAAAGTTATGGGCAAAAGAATGAAAATTTATGCTTATTTAGCTAATTAGCATAAATTATGCTAATTACAGATGTATCTCATGACCAATTGGACTTATGGCTAATTGACATTCACAAAATGGTCATACCTACCCATATTTAGCAAGCCATTCCTCCAAAACTAACAGGAGTATCTTCTCATGCAATATATCACTGTAAAGCTAGTGATCTGAATTTTAAAGTTGACTTCTAGCATGGAGCACCCTTTCTCCTTGCCTCTACACATCTATACAAATATTTTGGGCACATTTCGATTTTCTTTTTTTTAATTTGGCTACCACAAAACGTTTTTTAATGTTTGTCAACATTTTTTCATCATCCAATTGATGTTTCTGGGACAAACCCCCTCTCTATCAAACGGTTTTTACTAACCCTGTTATTAAGCTATACTATCATAGAATGTGTTTGTCTGAAATATAGACAGATTGCAACCCCTCTTTTCCCTCTCCTGCAAAACTTGAAATATGCAGATACAACCTTGTTGCACTGAGGCAATGACATATGGATGAAAATCAATATGAAAAGCAAATGCTGCCATTCACTGTTAGTATCAAAGACACACAAAAACAATCTATTATCCAATAATTTGTAATACACTAATGAGGTTTATTATATAGAAGTCATTCTACCCAATTTACAAATTGATATTCATGTAGTAGATTAATTTGTTATCGTTCCATAATAAAACTGATTTAAACTAAAACTTTCCCAAAAATATGATTTAGATAAGTGGAATTTTTATCAGTGGTCTCATGCATTGGTCATTTGAATTTGTGTAGAAAAGTAATTTTTGTTTAATTTAAATTTATTTTGAATACTTTGCAAATTTTGAGGGGCCCAGATAAACTTCCTTTATAATTGAGGCTGGTGCCCCTTTTTCTATGCCCCTGATTCATGTTCCACTTGAAATAACTACTACCCAAACATTCACTTTAACTCACGGGCATGTACTTTTGTTTCCTTTATGCAGGTAGTCAACTGCAACACAGGAGCTTGATGAAATCTGTGTAATGGTTCGTATTGACTTATATGTTGGGTGGCTCTTTGGCTCGCTTACCACTAGAAATACCAACACAACACGAGCAGTTCGGGTTGGGCAAAGCCCCAGAAACCCCTACCTCTCGGGTAGGACTTTATTCCACTCTAGTCTACAGGTTAAACTGCGCGTCTGGACTGGACTAGATCCAGTCACCTTCTGCCGCTCGTCCGGCTCCTTAGTAGGAGCTGGACGCGAGGCATGGTGCCGCCCCCTCTTGTACCAACGGGGTATCACAAAGCGACACCTAGCTGGCATAGAAGGAACAGGCACCACACGAACACGTCTCTCGGATGAACGGCACTAATATATATACGACGATACCGGCCCCTACACCACCCCCACTAGACTATACCTAGGGTTAGGTGTAATTAACAAATACCTATTGTTTAGCTTTATACAGTAATATCATACACAAATAGGTAAGTCTATATATACAGTTCGTATAGGATATAGAACATCTAGGGGCATTATAAATAATATGTACATAATGAGGCATCGTCGCATATAACCCGAAGTAATGATAATTAATAATAACGAATAGGAAGTGGCGCCTTATGCACCATCGACCTATGGTGATATGTAGTAACAGTGTTACAATGGTGTTATTATTATAAACGAGACGCATTAAAAAGTGGTAGACGAGTAATCAGGTGATATGAATAAAATTTTACAGTATTAACTAACCGACCCGAGGTGGGGTAGATAACCCGAGAAAAATTTTGTTTGTTTTAATTACAAGAATATAGATTTGGTATGAAAATATATTTATACAAAAATAATAATACTGATAAATATAGGTGTCCTACCAGGGTAGCAGGATCACCCTTACAATATACCGGACTTCCGGCGAATCTGGAACGACTGGTTTCTGCAGCTCCATCCGGCGACATATGTGTGGTGGCAAGCCACGTTGCTGTTGTGATGTGCCCTGATGAAGATGGGAAGATGGAGCCCCGGGTAGGTGTGGTAGTCCTTTTTGGCGTGTCAGGTTTAGCGTCCATCTTCGCTGCAGGTTACGTTCCAGATATTAGGAGTCCAGCGTAAGGAACAGTGCCTCTGGCATATTAAATGCTTTTACCCTCGGGTACAAAGGAGACACCGTCAGATGGACACTTAAAGATCTTCCGGATCCGTGTCCATCTTCTCAGCCGACTCCACTGAGGCAGATGGAGCCGAGCTGCTACAGCTGCTCGCAGAGAGGGCCGCGGAAGCCTCGCTGGGCGTATCGCTCTCCAAGCTAAAGGCCCTCATCACCGCGGATGGACTGTCCATTGCCTCGGATGCTGGTGGAGCAACCGTGGCAGTTGGAACAGTCCGGGTGACAGTAGGGGGCGGGAGCAGGAGAGCTGCCGGAACTGGCGGAGCAGCCGGGACCGGTGGAGTGGCCGGAACCGGTGGAGTAGCCAGGACCGGTGAGGCATCCGGTGGTACATCCGGTACGAAGATAAGGGACGACGGTAAGCCGTCCCACTCCTCCAGATGTTTCCCGAATGCCAGGAAAAACTTGAGGTCAGCCTCCTTGAACCTATGGATGTACCTGGCGTTTTCAGCTTGGTGAAACTCCTTAAGCTTTTCAGCTTCCTTCTGCTGACGCCGGCAGGATTCGAGAGCCTCCTGGACTCTGTCCTTCTCCAGCTGCCTGATCTTGTCTTCCTCCCTCTTCTGGATTTCGTATACCAGATTGAGGGTGGCTTCAGTCATCGCCCGCCAGTAGTCGACTGACTTCTGGCGGTGCAATGCCTGCCACTCCGCCATCAGTTCGTTCTGGATGTGAACCGTTTGGACATCTCGGTGGTCAACAAACGTGTTCGGATCCTGAAGACCTGACAGCGTATCCGAAATTAGCTCCATCAGGGGTACCCGAGGGCCCGTTGGTGGAGCTATGACTGGTGGAGGCGCGGTGGCTTCCACTGAGGCAGGCGGAGTACCTGCTGGAGGAGCAGACGGGCCCTCAACCGTTAAACCGCCCCGGCCTCGGCCACCACCCGGGGAAGCTCGGGTGGACTCCAGCCCACCACGGCCTCTACCACGGGGTTTGGTCCGGCCCAGGGAGGTAAGGACCTGCGACTCGGGTCCAGCTGGTCCCATAGCAGGGAACTTCGCCGCGTACTCACTATACGTGGGGCGCTTGTCGGAAGATCCCTCTCCGGCCCACCAAGATGAATACCCGGATGGGGGAGCGAAGAGTTCGCCCCCATCATCCTGGCTGCCAGAGGCTTCGCCCGGGCGTTGTTCCGCGGGTGCAGGTGTAGAGGTGGTGGCTGGAGTCACCGGTGTGGCTGCCTGGCTAACCGCCCTACGGGCCTGGTTGCTGGGCATATCCAGAGCCGAGACTTGTTGTCCCGACTCGCGACGATCAGCTGGGTTAGCTGGTCTTGGCTGGTCCTTGCCACCCGAAGGGCTCACGGACCGGTCTGCTCGGGTCCTCTTGGAAGCACCGGTAGCTGTTGTTGTGACTCCGCCGGGACCCTTCGAGCGGGCCTTGGCCTTCTCTCGCTTATCATCCCCTCGCCACTTTTTCACCTTCAGGTGCACCTCACTGGGCATCCCGAATTTCGTGGACGAGAAGTTGATTTGGAAGAAGGTCAACAAGTTGCCGCTCTTCCACGAGCAGAATCCGGTCTCGAATGCCTGCTCCTTGACGTCTTTAACGCTCAACGAGGCCCAGTTAGCTAGGAGCTCGTTGAAGCACTTGATGGCTCGTTTCCTGGTTTTCTCCAGGCCGATGCCATGGGCCTTCTGCAAGTGCAGAGCCATGTCTCGGCGCCGGTGAGTGCTGAACGAGCCATCACAATGTTTGCTCGGGCGGTCCCCAAGCACACACATCATCACAGGCTTGTGGTGCATGTGATGTTCAACAATGTGGCGAGCGAAGCGAGGCTTCGTCTCGAACATCTTCTCACCCGTGAGAGCCAGCTGGCATGACTCGAATGGGCACCGTCGGCGGCTGCCGGTTGGTCCCCATTGGGTCATTGCCCACTGAACTTTCGTCCGGGCCTCGTAGCTGTAAATCGACCCCAATTTGGATTTCAGCTGATCAATCCAAATGAGGTAGAATTTACCTACAGGCGTATCCGAGGGGCCGGATTTCATCCACTCCTCGTCATCGCTGTCACCGTCCTTATTGACGGCGCCGGGACACATGTAGTGGACCGTGTCGTAGGCACAGTCGGCGAAGCAGCGAGGAGTCCGTTCTTTGAACCCTTCGGCTGCATTCTTCCACATCCATTTCTGATTGTCGTCCTTCTTGACATCCGTGGTCATCTCTTCCCACGTTGTCACGGACTCCAAATCAGATTTGGCCGACTCGGGCAGTTCTGGATCGCTGTCGCTATCCTCACTGTCCGTGTAGATACCAGCTCCCCTACGGCTCGCTCGGCTGGTGGTAGTGGTACCAGCCGAAGCCTTGGCAGAGGATTTGGCGCCTTTTCCGCTGGTGCTGGCAGTGGAAGCTACAGCCGAGGTGGCTACTGTGGTGGTTGAGGGTGTGGTGGTGGAGGCGGGCGCCTTCGGCTGACCCTTACCCCTCGGCTTGGTGGGGGGTGTGGGCTCTGCCGGAGACGCTTTCGCTCCGCTCTTCTTCTTCCGGCGCTGTACCTTGGTGGGCTGCGCCGGCATCTCAGGACTGGAATCCGACTCCCGTGGATTCCTGTCCTCTGTACGAGGGCTCCTTCTTCCGCTGACCGGGGAGTCAGAGTCGGAAGAGACCTTGGCTTTTTGTTGGGCCTGCTGTTTGCGATGGGCCCGGCGAGCTGCGGTGAGCTCCTTCTGCTGCTTGGCAAGCTCGGCTCGCTTTGCCTCCACAGCAGCCTGCTGGCGCGAGATGTCCTCTTCCGAGATCTCGCCAGGTGCCTCCGGGATGTCGGCAGCTGGGTCGGTCTCGGTTGTGGACCTCTCGACGGCGATGCGGACATCCTCAGCCTCCAGATCGCTCTCGGTGAGAGGACCTTAGGCGCTGGTTTACGGGTCAATCGCTTGACCCGGTCGGTTTCCACCGACGACAAGGTGACTGTGGAGTCTGTATCCATGTCGGATTCAGACTCCCTTAACTCCGAGGCCTTTCGGGTGATGCCCTCGGAGATCAACACAGCTCGGGCCAGACTCTCGTTGACCGCCATCTTCTCCGCTAACTTCAGGTAGTTGCGAAGCCAAGAGACTGGCATATTGTCAGCCAACTCGTCACTGCACGAGTCCATTACCAGAGTCTTGAAATCATCTGGTATGGGCTCGGGCACGCCCTGCTCCACCGCCATTGGTCCGCATCCGAACATGGAGGCGTGCATGGGGATGTAGGTCCCCCAGGAAGTGTACACAACACCGGCCTCGCGATCGACGTGTGCCATACGTTCGATCCGAGTCTTGAATCCCGGAGGATACATTGGAATGTCCAGGACATCCACTTTGCTACCCGAAGCGGCTGCTGCAGACGAGCGCTCCGGGCGTGGTGGTGGTGGAGGTGGCATCCTCTCCCGGTCGGTGGCCTCGGCCATAGCCGAGAGCGTCCGGGTGGCCTCCTCTGTCGAAGAATCCATAGATTCCTCGACCCGAGACGGGACCTTCGGGTCCTCGCCTAGCTCCAACAGAACGTTGGCAGTCTGACGCGCGGCGTCGATCGTCCCCTGTGCCATGGCACTGAAGACGACTTCCAAATAATTTGGCGTCTGTGTTGGACTCCTCCCGAAGGATTCGTCCAACAAAAGGTAGGCGTTAGGCAAGCTAACCGACAGCTAGGGGCCTGTAAAACTGCCAACACTAACTAGAGCAAAAACGGGTGGCGTCTAACCACCACGAGTCCGCTCTAGTTATGACCAGTATGACGTCACGCATCTTGCCTCGCGAGATCCCGCCGTGGCTATCCGGTGACCTAATTCCGAGCTTTCCCGCCGCACCCGCGGCGCCACCTAGGGAACTAGATCCGAACTAACATTCGACTCGACATGCGAGACGTGGCCTACCACCCGAGTGCTATCTGCTGGAGTTTGGCGGTGTATACAACGCTTCAAAGCGAATGTACCGGTTAATCCGACCGCCGCTCACGGGATACAGCTCCCTGGGGAGGGCACGTCCGGCATCTCCAGCCGTGGAACGTATGTTACCCGCCTATGGCGGACAACACGCAGCAGCTCGTTGTGTACTGAGTTAGGTTACGGCAGACCTCAACCGGGGACTGCGTCTAACGCCTTCGGTTAGCCTTTTATTTTTCCCGGCTTTACGTACGGCCCTTTCCGGATTCCGCTTAGCCACTGCGGGCACCTTCCCATACGTAATGCCTTCACTCAGCGAGACATTCTTTCTTTTCTTACGATTAGGTCGTTTCCTGGCCTTCGTCTTCTTTTTCACCATACCCTCGTCTCCCGGCGTCTTTCTCGGCCGGCCTCTAGGGCGTTTCGTCGGTACTACCACGCTCGGTCCACTAGGGACAGATACAGGTGGTTTGTAGCCGAACTCCCTCTCCGCCTCTTCGCGTCCCTTCCAGGGCCAAAGTTTTCCGACATTTGTCTTCCATTTCCTTCCAGTTAGGCAGTCCTCCATCATCACCGTGGACTCGGAGATGACACGAATTATTTTAAACGGACCTTCCCAAGGCGTTACGAGCTTCAGCTTCTCTAGCGGCTCATAATACCTTAGGACTTTGTCCCCTACATTAAAACGAATTCGTTTAGCATTGGTGTCATAACCCACCTTCTGCCACTTCGCACTCTTCAGCAGTTCTTTACAAACGGCCTCGTATGTCTGTTTGAACCTGTCCCTTAATGACTCCACAAACAACACAGTGCAGGGCGCCTCCGGGTCTATGCCAACCACTCCATACACTAAGTCGGCGGGCATTATGATGTCCTCGCCGAACACTAGCAGGTTGGGAGTGCAATTAGTGGATGAATGGACAGTGTTGTTGTAGGCATGTACCACAAACTCACACTGTTCATCCCAGTCGTCCTGGTGCGTATTGACTAGGGGCTTTAGCACTTGTATGAGGGTTCTGTTGAAACGCTCTACCTGCCCATCCGACTGTGGTCGGTATGGGTTTGTTCGGGTCTTGCAAATGGCTAGGTAATGGCACATTTCCTGCCATAGCTCCGACTCGAACTCCCTTCCTTGGTCGCTGTGCATCATAAGGGGAACACCCAAATGTAGCACCCAGCCTTTCACAAATGCCTCCGCACACGTGGCGGCTTTGTGGTTAGGAAGGGGGAACACCCGAGTGTACTTGGTATAATAGTCGGTTACGACCATCATACAAGTATTATCTCGGGGCGTCGTTTTAATTCCGCTGATGATATCTATCGCCACTCGAGCGAATCTGATACCAAACAATTCCTGGGATAGGGGTTGCTTACCCAGGCCGGGTCCCGGCTTGTTTTTACAGCAATCTGGGCAAGTGGCGATCCACCGAAGCAGGTCGCCTCTCATACCGGGCCAGTAGTAACGCCTTTGTAGGCGCTCTATTGACCTTTTCTTACCGAAATGGCCACTTGTTTGATGGCCATGGCAATAATACATGATATCCCTCCTCATCGGGGTGGGTATCACTATTTGCAACAGCCTACCATTGGTGGGAGTTGTCTTCCACCTGCACAGTATGCCGTCTCGGATCTCTAGCTCGGTCCATTGGGCTAGCAACCGCCTCGCCTCCCTATCTTCTAGGGATACTAGCGGCCTTGCCGGTTTAATACCTGACCGTAGGTATTCCATTATGCGCGCAGTGGTGGGATCCGACTGTTGGAACTTCTTGATGGTCTCCGGGGACCAATCAAGATAGGTACACACAGCCTCCTCCCAGGGGATACGGGGGGTGGTATGATTAAATACCAACCCGGCTACCACAGCATTGTGGGCCCCGCAGTCATCACAAGTGGCATTTTGGCACCTTCGGATGGGTCGTCTCGACAAGGCATCCGCATTAATATGTTTAGTACCGGGTCGGTGCTCTATTTGCTTATGCTCTAATCCGAATTCGGATAGGTGAGCTAACCATCGTCCTATCATCCCCTCGGCGTCCTTAAAGTTAAGGAGCTACCTAAGAGACGAATGGTCGGTTCTTAAAGTAAAGTCACTTCCCCAAAGGAAATGCTTGAACTTCTTCGTATACACCACCACAGCGAGGAGCTCTCGCTTGGTGGTACAATAGTTTTGTTGTGTCTTGCTTAACGTGTTGCTAGCAAATGCTATTGGCACTTCGACTCCCCCTTGGACCTGAGAGAGAGCTGCCCCAATTGCATCATTGCTCGCATCGGTGTCTAAGATGAAATGTCCCTCGGGAGTGGGATATTTCAACACGGGTGTATTCCTAAACAAATCTTTTATTTTGTTAAAAGATTCTTCTTGCTCGCTGGTCCATGGGAATGGGTCCCGTGCCCTACCCGGAGTCCAGTGAGCTAAACACTGCATGGGGAAGCTCACACGAGAGTAATTTGGTATGAAATCACGATAATAGGAACAGAATCCTAAAAATGATCTCACCTCCTTAGCACTCGTAGGTCTTTCCCAATTTTCTACAGCTTCCAATTTTTCCGGATCTGCACTCACCCCGTTAGGAGTAATGATCCTTCCCAAGTATGTAATGGTTTTCTTAAACAAATTACACTTCTTGGGTTTAAGTTTAAGACCGTTTGATAGTATCTGGTCGAGGACTAATTGCAGATTCGCCAGGCATTGCTTGAAGGACTTGCCGAACACGACCACATCGTCCAAGTAAACCAGGCATTTCTTCCACAAAAGATCACTCAGTAAGGATTCCATCATAGCCTCGAATGTAGTGGGGGCGTTACACAATCCGAAGGGTAAGACATTATACTCGAATAGCCCCATATGACTGGAGAATGCTGTCTTCTCCTTGTCATCGGGGTGCATCGGTATTTGCCAATACCCGGACTGTAAATCCAAGGTACAGAACCATTGGTTTCCGCCCAAGCTATCTAAAGTCTCGTCTATCCTTGGTAAAGGATACGAGTTCTTCTTTGTTATACCATTCAGTTTCCGGTAGTCAACACAAAAGCGGATTGTACCGTCTTTCTTAGTGGTCATACAAACAGGGCTGGACCAGGGACTCGAGCTAGGCACGATTACCCCTAGGTCTAACTGTTTTTGTATTTCCTCTTCGCAAATTAACTTCTTCTTTAGAGGAAGTCTACGATACGGAATTTTAAAAGGTTTCTCGTTGCCCACATCTATGGTGTGCAACACCTTATCGGATCTACCCACCGGTCCTCCCTCCCTACCGAAAGCACTCTCGTACTTTTGTAGGAGTTTCGCCAGGCAATCCGTATCCTCCGTATTCTCTAAATCAGACTGATCAATCAGCTTTTGAAATTCTTCATCCAAAGGATGCTTACTAACAGGGTTCAGTGGTTTATTGAATTTGGCCTCGGCGACATGTTCTACCGAGCTCATCCTCCCAATACAGTCGCCTCGCCTCAAATAGACTACTGAACCACTTCGGTTAGTCATGGGTAATACAGTCCAAGCTGCATTAGCCACTAATGTATCCACTGAGTCTAACCCGACGCTCGACAAGTACACCGTATCGGGTTCATAGACTCCAGTTTCATTCCTTTGAGCCATGGACCCGCCACAAAGGACATCGCAAGTGGTACCCGGTGGGATCTTCACCGTATGTATCACTGATGCGACCGAAGACACCTGTCTCAATACGCATTGGACATGCAAGCCATACGGGTTCCGTATACTCATCATACCGTCCCTCGGGTCCAAGACGGCCCCGTATAAGCTTGCAAAATCCAGTCCGAGGATTCCGTCATCACTAACCTCTGCTATAGTCGGCGAAAGAACAAATTCTTTGCCTCCTATACGGATAGGCATAAACGTCCTACCAAATGTACGCATGCTGCTTCCGTCGGCCGTGCAAGCATTTACCCCCGTTTTGAGGTTCTCATGGCTGCTGGCCACCGAGTCGAAAAACCTTTTGGACACACAGGAGTGGCTAGCTCCGGTATCCACCAAGAATTCTCCTACCCGGCCTTCCACAGATATGGGTACATACCACCGTCTCCCCCCTAAGGGTGAGGGGTTACTGGTAAACTGGCGAAAGTCTCCCGAATCACCAAGATTCAATCCGAGTCCTCTCAGGAATTCCAGACACGGATGACTTGGGGGAAGGCGTGTCCCACACACTCGGATCAACTCTTTGATCCATCCTTCCTCTCCCCTAGTGCGGCCACTCGCCTCCATATGTTCACTCTCATACATACAAACACTAGGGTCCCCGGCCCCGGCCAAGGTGCAGGGGTGCGCACCCCCGGCCACCCTGCCTCCAGGTGTAATTGATTCGAAATCTTCCACCGGGTCACCCCCGGTAGCATTTTGGCATTCGTTCTTCCTTGGGGTCGTATCAGATGCCGTTGATACAACCCCCACTAGTTTTCCACGTCAGTGGAATCCGTAGTGTTCTCCCTTCCTTCGCCATTGTCTTCGGCTTCATAGAAGGCAGCCATTACCGGTTTAGCAGCGGTACACTCAGATGAATAGTGTCCCATGCGCTGGCACCTGAAACACTTTACAGTTCGGCGATCCACTCGGGGTCTCTGCCGACTGGCTTGGATGGCATCTGTAATTTTCTTACACATGTCCTCCATAAGTTTGGTCATGTCTGGGGACTGACCCTTCACCTTTTCGGCGCTTACGAAAGGTTTGGATGCCTTCTCACTGGCCTTCGGGTCACTCTTGACCTCGGGTGGTGGTCTAGAGTCCCTTGGCTTATTGAGAGTTTTCCTTGGAATATACTTCCTACCTGTAGTATTCTTCCTTAATTGAACCGAACAGAAGGTTCCGTCCTCCTGTTCGATGTCAATCAATTCGAAATCGTCTGAGGGAGCTTGCGCCTCAGACTGCTGGACTACTGACACCAGAGGAGCCGAGCTGCTGGCATTCGGTATGTCTCCAGCTAACATCGTTCGCTTCTTCACGGCCATATCTATACCATTAAATATGTTGTGAAGCGTTACGCCTTCTTTCCAGGCATCCCTGGCAGCAATCTGCTCATCTCGGTCTCTCAGACCCTTGACGAATTGTGTAATCAAATCGTCCATATACCAGTCCTGGTTTTCAGTACCGGGTCTGGCCTTGCTTAGCAGGGCATGGAGCTCCATACTGTATGCTCGGAAAGCTTCGTTAGGCTTCTGTGTACGTTTCTTGAAACGGACCATCGGGTCCTCCTTGACCATGTTGCATAACAGTCCACTAGCAGATTCTACCAACTGCTCAAAACTTCCAACGAGACCATACCAGGTCCACCATTGCTCTACAGCCATGCGACCTGGGCCGCCTTTCAGACATCTTACCAGATGTGGCTTGGCCTCGTATGGGGTCCACCCATTACAATTCATCACATCGATGAAGTCTTCAAACCACTCTTTCCATGGTCGAGTACCGTCATATTCTTTTGGAATAACGGCTACCCTTCAGGCAGAATTATGAGCATACATCAATCTAGTGCATTGCTGTTTGCTCCATTCAACCGCCTTTGTTTCATTCAAGGTTTGGTTGCCCCCTATACCACCGAAGCTCGTATTGCCCGGTGGAGGTGGTGGTGGTGGCTGTGTGTACGTCCACTGTGCCCCGCTGTGGTTCGTATAACCTGCGCCACCCTGGTTAGGGCCGGGACCCGAGGTACCACTGTAGCCTGTGGTACCCGGGGCACCGCCCCATCCTTGTGCGCTTTGATAACCGCCGCTGGAAGGTTGGTTACCCGTCGGATGACTGCCATCGTTTGATGGATTGGGTTGGTTGCTGTCATTACCAGCTCCCAACCCTACACTGTCACTCGGATCCACATGTATGTGGAATCCGTTAGTCTCTGCACTACTGTCAGAGGCTTCCCGTGGTACATAATCCGGGTCCAAGTTGTGGACTATGGGGACTTCACTTATCCGGACTCTACTAGTTCGGCCATGTTTATCTTGGGTTCTGATATAAACTCCCCCTTGATCTACATTCCGCGTCGCATTATCATTGATAAAAGGATTATACGGCGGATGCTTCGGCGTAGAACAGGAGACTGGATCACCCTGTTTAACGAAAGTCGAGTTCGGGTTTGTGTCCTTACTCACCGGAGGGGCATTCGCTTGCTCCTGCTCCTGTAAATAACTCTCCATGGCAGACTTATTTATTGTGAGGGTAGCTAAATCTGTGGTCAGGTTTCGCTGTTCCTCCCTCAGCTGTGCGTCTTCTGCTAAGATTTCGGATCGAATCTTTTCATTTTCCGCCACAGCTCGGTTTCGTTCTTCCTGAGCGGCTAAAGCCTCTCGCTTAAAAGTATCCTTTAGTAAGCGGTACTTTTCACCTTTTTCTTTCTGAGACCTTTGGTACTCATTGGTCTCCTTCCTTATCTCGGCTTGTTCCGAGACCATTTTGGCCTCTGTCTCCGCCTTTCGGAGTTGAAGTTTCTTTAGCTTCTCCTCCATAGCATGCAACTCGGATTGTAATCTGTTTACATCCCGGGCCTTAGCAACCTCTTCGGCTCTAGCCTTTTCGATTGCTCTAAGTCTATTGGCTTCTTCGAGTTCCAACTCGGCCAATCTTTTCTCTTTCTCGCGTTCGTCTCTCTCCTTCCTTTCCAAACGATGGGTTACCGAAGTTAGACGATATTTTAGGTCAGATTCTTTTAGAATCGCCTCCTGCTCATCGGAACGTAATTTTCCGATCCGAGACTTAGTTTCCTCTTCTATTTTTAATTGGGCCGCCATGAATTGTTCATGTTGCCGCTTAGCCTGTAACTCTACCTGTTCTTTGGCTTTCAAATAGGCCGGGGTAGTTTTATACCCGGGGCCCATCCGACGTCCGTATATAGACCTGCGACTGCCTCCAGGATTAAACATGGAGTCAGACAAGCCTTCGTCTAGCGATCGGCCTAGGTGATGCCTTTCCGAGCCTTTCGGTTCAGTTTCCCTAGGCTTATTCTTCGCATTCGCGCCAGGGACTATTGCGTCCCTTATGGCTTTACCATCGTCGCTGTCATGGTCCGACGATGTCATTAATGGGGGTACCTCGTTTGCACCATCTGGTACTGCTTCTGGGGGGGTCGCAGTACGTTTTCCAGGGCTTTGTGCCACTGGCATACCCAAGTTACTAGCCGAGCCTGCTGGTACAATGGGACACAGCTGGCGTCTGCTAGTTATAGCTTGGGACCAATCACTCAGGTCTAAAGTTGGGGGTTTTATTATTCCCTTGAACAATCCCGTATCCCGTACTCCCATTTGGGGTGTACCCGGATACAAGTTTACGATACCATCACCCGTGGCACCGTCCATCAGACCGGGTGTCGAGAAAACAGTTCGGACACCCGCTGGATCATACATTTGTTGTTGACTGGGTTTCCAGTCTAACAACAGATGCTGGGATGTGAAGTCATCCTCTTCGAATCCCTCTAGCCCAGGGCTGGGGGGATCCGCTTCGGGTTTCCCGAGGCTTTCGGCCAATGTGGCCGCGCACCACCCCCGAACCAACTGGTCACGGCACCAGTGTAATGGTTCGTATTGACTTATATGTTGGGTGGCTCTTTGGCTCGCTTACCACTAGAAATACCAACACAACACGAGCAGTTCGGGTTGGGCAAAGCCCCAGAAACCCCTACCTCTCGGGTAGGACTTTATTCCACTCTAGTCTACAGGTTAAACTGCGCGTCTGGACTGGACTAGATCCAGTCACCTTCTGCCGCTCGTCCGGCTCCTTAGTAGGAGCTGGATGCGAGGCATGGTGCCGCCCCCTCTTGTACCAACGGGGTATCACAAAGCGACACCTAGCTGGCATAGAAGGAACAGGCACCACACGAACACGTCTCTCGGATGAACGGCACTAATATATATACGACGATACCGGCCCCTACATCTGCTAGATAGCACATATTAAGAGAGGTACTCCAGAAAAGAGGGCTGGCTGAAAAACAGCACAGTGGTGCCACCCATATGTTATTTTTATTGCTGTCATAGATGTTCTGTCAGAAATAAGATACATTAAGTATGGCTATTTAGGGAAACCAAACTTTGAGAGGCTTGCATTGTTGATTCATGGATTCATCATGCCTTTTTTGGTAGATTTGAATAAAAAGATTCAGACATGCAGTCTTGAATTCTAAACAAAAGGAAATGTAGTTACAATACCCTGTCTATAAGGTGCACCCCACATTTAAGGCACACCCAGACCTGTCTAATATGATAAAAGGATATGTAAATGTTGTATATTTTATTCTAATCAATGGATCTTCAAAATTCAAGAACCAATAGCCATCCCAGTGCTTCCTTCACCCACCTTTACCACTGAATGTGGATGGGGGAATATTGCAGAGATTTTGGGGGAAAATTAACTCCCAGAGAGAAAATGTACTCCCAGTTTTGCTGCATCTAGAAGATGCACCAAAGGGCAATTCTTGCATATAAGACATGCCATATACATGGTGTATTACAGTATAATATTGCAAAGGCATTTTATGCTATGTTCCTGCCCCCTGGTGGCCAAGACTAGAACTTCAAATCCTCTATGTAAGAATGTATGGTAGATATAGCAGTGTAGATGTAAGGGTAAATGGTTTTCCATGTTAAAAATCAATTATCAAATTGAGATCACACCTTTCAGTGTTATATTGCATAAGAAAATACTCCTGATAGTTTGAGAGAAATAGCTTGCTAGATATGAACCCATGAGTATTTATAACCATATCCCCAATCTCAATATGTTCTAGCTCTATTTGGCCTTGGAATACATCCATTTATTTCATTATAACTTCTGGTGTAAGAATGGTATGTTCTTTCTGCCTTCACCATAGTAAACCATGGAACTTTCCCACAAATGGGTTCCTTGATTTTCTTTTGCTCCATTGTGCTCCCTTGTGGCAAAATTAGGAAATAAATCTAGCACGGGCTAGGCACCAATCCTGTTTACCTGTTCAAGACTATATGTGTGATGAAAAACCTGAATATTTTCATTGCGGTGGAGCTTACTCTATTCAATATGCTGATGCTGGCTTTTTTAAGGTAGATGGCTCTAATGCCAATCATGTTCTCTGTGCAAGTTTCTGCACATGTGTACTTCTCTATGGCTAGTGAACGACTATACAAAATCATAGCAGGCCCATGAAGCTGAGGTGAACTCTCAACCTTCTGTGTCTACACCAGGCACACTAACTAGTTAGGCCACAAAGCCAGCTGGCTGTGTGGGGGTTTATGAGCAGTATTTAGCCTGCATGATGTAATTCTATTATTTTCAGGAGATTTTCAATGTGGAAAAACAATTCAAAAGTGCATGGGACCACATGATGGTAATATATTTTCTGGGTACAGAAAGTTGATGAAAATATTCTTGGAAAGTAAGCCAAAAAATTAGCTACTCTTTACTGAGATTCCATGCAAATTATGGCAAAACACTGTATAACCCTATGGTAGATTCATAGATAAATATCTCATAAACTAGCATGGGACCCTATGCTAGTTTATAAGACTGCTTTCTTTGTACTATTAGAAAGAGAAAGTAATTACAAACATGGTGAAAATCTGGGGAAAATTTAGCTACTTTTAGCCTATGGGCGCCATCCACCTTCCCCATTTATTGCCCCCATTCTAGATGTATTTATTATCCAAATAAAGGCTCAAATCAAAATATAAGTCAATGTGTCTAGTTTTGTGTGAATCTCTATATTGCTCAGAATCTATCAATCGAAATGATGGCATTTCAAGGCTAGATCTACATCAAAGACAAATACAATAAGTCTCATCATAGGAATACAAACTATCGATTTCAAATCTTAAATTGAGGTTAGAAGTGGGGGTTATTTGCAAAAGTATTTTCAATATTCCCCTGATATCACGTGAATTTACTGTCATTTCACGTGATCCCGTGATATCACGTGAATTTCTGCTCACAGAATCCCATGAATTCACGTGTAAAATACACGGAAACGACACCAGTTCAACACGTGATTTTACTGGTGAATTCACGTGAAATTGTTTCAAGGGCCCACACTGTTTTTGGCTGCTCCACCCAGAGCGGAGTGTGTCAATTTAGAACATCATTGTTTTACAGCATCCAGTCTTTAATTGATTGCATTAGTATCTCACATATTGCGAATAAACTGGTGTGTAATATATATAAAGAGGGTACTTAATTCATAAACCACTTTAAATATGTCCAGCATTCCTAACCTTTTATGTCATTTCCCCACTATTTCCATCTTATCACCAGTAAACATGTTGATGTTCAAAAGAAATGTTCCAGTAGTGCCAGGTACTTGGTGCTCCCATCTTCTTAACTATGACATAACAAAGTGTGAGGACGCAGTTAGAAAAAGCTACCAATCCTTTTTCTATAAATGATTCAATTACTTTATTGCCAACATACCATTACTTTAGGAGTAAGAATATTGGACTTTGTATACTTGTACCCAAGCCTCTATTATAATGCCTGTGGTTGTATGTGATGAGACTTTCACAGGCAATCTCATAAAATGTTATTTTCTGATATGACAAAACTTTTGTAAGAACCCATTCATATATATTGGCGGGGTGATTTTGATATATATTTCTCGCTTTTGCATCACTAGATTGAACAGGCTTAGATCCAGCCACTCCATCCATCTATGATTACTGGTACATTTATGATATGGTTTCAGATCTGGAGCTCATTTATTAACGTTTAACGACTTGAGTTATTCAGGCCATGCATATTGTAGAGTAGTGCTGTACACACCCAGTCTCGTCCAGTCGGGATTCAGGGAACTCCCTCTCTCGTGTTTGGGGATTGTGGGTCTCCATATTCTGGGGAATATTACTACGCATTATACCTGCCTACATTTTACCACTACAGCAACCAGCGGCCAGAACTACTTTTACCCATAAATGCTGGTCGCCAGAGACGACGCACTCTAGTGTTCAAGCTGGGGCCAGATTGGTACACACCCTCACTTCAGGGCATTGCCATAAGTCTGAAATGGCCCCCATTCATTACTTCGAGTGACATTTGGTGGCATTCCACTAATGGTTTTCACATAATCATGAGATTTCAGCTTAAAGAATATGATGGGAAAGGAATAGTTATCACATAGAGGCTATATATACACTTCACTATAAATATATATATATATATATATATATATATATATATATATATATATATATAGTGAAGTGTAAGGAGGGTGGGCCACAGTGAATGCAGTAATTGCTATACAGACACTGCACTTCTAGGTCATTATTTTATATAGCACCACAGAACTGGATCACCAGTTGTATCTATGGCTACATGTACAACTTTACTAAAGGAATCTAGTACATACTTCATGTAGACTCTGGTCTATGCATTGTCAACGTATAGAACAATTTATAAAATTAGGCCTTTAATCCAATGCGCAGTATTCATTTGGGACACTGACATCATCTATTTCAAGTTGAATAGCAGGAGAAGCATAGAGCCTCATGCTATTTACCATTTACAGCTCTTGGTAGGAAGATTACTAGTACTATACCTCCACTCATCACTCTTAAAGGGAGGAGTATTCATCTTGGGATCAGTGTACTACTATTACCCTACTGTCTTGTTGCAAAACACTTGTTGAGATCAGCCACAAGATAATGTGAACTTGTATATTAGGCCAATATTATATATGTGCGGTCCAGTAAGCATCTACATTGGATACAGAATATAATATTTTCAAAATGGCCAGACCACAAAATAAAACTGAATACTTGGTAGTCACTCTACCTTGGATTATCATCATCCTTGGGATTCTTGGAAATGCCTTCTGTGCCATTGTAGTACTACGGAAACGATTCAGGAACAAGAATATTGGTGTTTACCTACTTGCACTGGCCATCCTCGATTCTATATTCCTTCTCAGTAACACTTTATTTCATTGGGGGATTGAGATCCTCTTTGAAAAGCGGATTCAGGCTTACTCTAATTTTGGATGTGCTTTTGTGAAATATGTCATTGTCGCATCTAGAGCCATGAGTGCCTGGGTCCTGGTTGTACTTACCATGGAGCGTATGTTGGCTTTGGCAATTCCACACTTGGCAAAATCACTAAACACCAAAAGACGGGCTATCATTACTACAATAGTTGTAGTGATTCTTCAAGCTATTATCTACAGTTACAGCTTTAAAGCCAGCACTATTCGGGAATGGAACGGATGCTATTGGTCTGCCGAGGTTGAACAGAAAAGGTACAATCTTATAATCAATATTGCCGACTTCATCAACTATGCACTGATTCCATCGGTAACCATGGCAACCGCCAACAGTGTTCTGATTTACCTATTGAAGAACAGCCAAGAGCTGCGCAGCTCGCAGGGTGGGATTGACCTGCGCAGCATCACCATCATTGTTGTTACTACAAGCATTGCCTTCATTGTTCTTACAATGCCTATGACCATATTTCAAATTATATTTGTCGCTGGTGTGGATACAGGTCCACCTTATGTTTATCCTACACTCTACTCACTCGACTTACTCAACCATGCCATTAACTTCCTTCTGTACTGTGTCAGTGGGGCCAATTTCAGGAACGAAGTCAAGATTATGTTCACATCATGTTGTAAGGGCCGTAAGGATGGAACTGGTACAACAGGTCTGAGCACAAAGTCTTCGACACGACTCCGTAGTATGAATACCAGTAATTCTGACAGTGAGTCAGGCGAGCTGAGCAGTCCAAAACATGTGTATAACAACCCTGCACAGGATGTAGATGTACAAGAACTTTGATGTGAAAAGTTAAAAAAAAAAATGAAACTATGTCTTTATGGCTAAATACCTTTAGGTTTTTAGGAATAGTTCTTAAAAGCTCTACTGTACGTAAAGCAGACCATAATGAATGTTGGAATGATGGTCCTACATGTATTACCTGATAAGGCCTAAGTGTGCATGGGCAGAAGTAGATATGTGTGAAACCATGTTAGTGCCATAGTACTGATCCCCAAGGCTGTTGTAGTATTGTGCTGCTGACTAGCAGCAGGCGGACTAACTATGGCCGGTTGTGCGGGGATCGGTATCTCACGATCATGATGCACATGCTTGTACCTCATTCAGAGTTTAACTAAAGTCTATCTACTACCAAATTGACATATGTGCTCATCCATCACTTCATGGTGGCTAGCGGTAAAGGATATCTGAAGACAATTGTGTGCCACATACTGACATTGTGGGACACCAGATATTGTGAGTAGAGCAACTTTCACTTTCCCTACATTTTGTGCCTGGCCCTAGGAATGTTCTAGACTACACCAGTTCTAGATCTACACTTCATCCAATTATTTACCTATAGCCAATAGGACCAGTTCAGTGTAAATCCAACTATACCTACAAAATGAGTGCCATCCTATATTGATACTAGGTTTAATACCAGGACTGTCATTTTTCATGTGCTAGTTAGGACATTGACATTACTCATTAGTAGCTCCAGTGCCCAAAACACAAACTAGTGAATAAAAATGGCTACCAAATACCCTTCTATGAATTGGGATGCTGTTGATATAGCAGAGACATTCAAACTGTTGAAGCAGAGGTTACTCGTGGTTTGTGAGGACAATGAGGTTACTGATGCTGCAAAAATAGCCAGGAAAATAAGGATAAGTGTCGGGGAAGAATGTTTGCGCCAGATTAACGCATCCGGTCTAAATGCCGCAGATTCTAAGAAACCAGAGAAATTGTGGGAGCTCTTCGAAAAACAGTTGAGGGTAGCTGTGAATTTCCATATTGAGCGTTTGACCCTAATGCAGTACAGGCAAAAGACCACAGAGTCACTTGATGCTTTTGTTACGCGAGCACGTACACAAGCACTTCTATGTGAGTTTGAAGACAAAGAACTAGAAGAGCGAGTCATTGAGTTAGTTATCGGGAGCACTCCACTAGAAGAGTTCCGACTAGTTCTCCTAGACAAAGATAAGACATTGACCCTCCAAGAGACTCTTAACATTGGTCGACGGCACAAGGCAGCCGACAAAGGCTCGAAGCAACTCAAGACACTCCAGGAGAGCCTAACCAGCACCACCACTGTGGACCACATTTCCAAACGTAAACCCTGTGGGAATTGCAGTCTTGTACATAAGTACCGCAAGTGTCCTGCATATGAAGACGAGTGTGTCGGATGTGGCAGACGAGGGCACTGGGTTGATTATTGCAGATCGCAGTCCAAGAGCAAGAGCAATAAGGACAGGAAGCGGGATGATAAACCCAAGCCCCAAAAACAGTCATCAAATACCAGTAAGAATAAGAAAAAGGTGCATGCAGTTACTGCACATGAAGATGACTCATCCGATACATCTGATGCAAGTGACACAGGCGAATATACCGAAAGTTTCTATTGCATTAAAATGTCTGACAAATGCTTTGATACCATATCCCGCGATGAAGCATTTATGACTATCAAGATAAAGTGTCCTGGCACAGACAACACCAAGGCCCTCAGGCTTAAATTGGACATCTGAGCTCAGGGCAATGCATTACCAATACATACCTTCAGGTAGATGTATGGTGATGTTGACCCTTCACCAGTTGGGTAGACCCGGCTCACGGCATATACTGAAGACGCCATCAAGTGTATCGGCAAGCTATCTCTACAGTGCAAGTATGCCAAGTCAGAGTGGGTGAAAGTCACCTTCTATATTGTTGATGTGCCTGGACCTGTTGTTTTAGGCCTACCTATGTGCGAGGCACTCAACTTGGTCACAATCAACTGTCATGTGGAGACTATAGTAGCTCAGCCAGGACAGAGTGTTGGCTCCCTTCAGGACCTCAAGAAGTCATATCCCAAACAGTTTGACTGTATCGGGAAGTTCAAAGACCCAGCAAGGATCCCACTTAAGCCAGATGCCAAGCCATATATTGATCGCCCTAGGAAATGTAACATAAACCTTCTCCCAGAATAAAGGCTGAACTTGGCAGTATGGAGAAGATGGGAGTGATCAGGAAAGTAAAGGAGCACACGGACTGGTGTTCAAGCCTAGTATATAGTACAAAGAAGGATGGAAGCTTAAGGGTATGCCTTAACCCGAAACACTTAAATAATGCAGTAAAAAGGTGTCCTCATAAGACCCCTACATTAGAAGAGATCAATTCCTATTTCTCAGGGGCCCAGTACTTTAGCAAACTGAATGCGTAGGCGGAATATTGGAGTGTCCCACTGGAAGAAAGCAGTCAGTTATTAACAACATTTCGGACACCCTTCGGGAGGTACTGTTTTCAACGTTTGCCATTTGGCTTGAACACTGGCCCAGACGTGTTCCAGCAGCGTATGGACGAGATTTTGGAGGACCTAGAAAGGTGCATTGGCATCGCCGACAATGTATGTGTCTTTGGCTCCACCGAGGCAAAACACGACGCCACACTCTTAAAACTAATGGAGGCTGCCAAGGAACACGGTCTCGTATTCAACTCGGAAAAGTGTGCCATAAAGAAGCAGTCAATATCATTCTTTGGAAATGTATACAGCAAGGACGGCATATCACCTGACCCTGCCAAAGTAAAGGACATCCATGAGATGTCAGTACCACAAAACCGGGAAGACCTCCAACGATTCCTTGGCCTTCTTACATATATGGAAGCATTTATTGCTAACCTCAGTACACAGGCAGCTATACTACGAGATCTTCTCAAGAAAGACGTCCCATTTGGGTGGTCAGAGGACCATCAGCATGTATTCGAGAAGCTTAAGGGTGCTATATCCGAACAAGCAGTAGTGGCATTCTATGACTCGACCAAACCTATAACACTTGAGGTAGATGCTTCACAAAAGGGCCTTGGTGCTGCACTGATCCAGGAGGCCAAGTTCCTCACCAAAACACAGTCTAACTATAGTCACATTAAACGTGAAACACTAGCCCTAGTACATGGTGTTGAAAGGTTCCACACATACCTGTATGGGAGATCCTTCCACATTGTATCGGACCACAAGCCCCTGGAGATGATCTGTTAGAAGCCTATTGTATCAGCACCTCCTCGGCTCCAGAGGATGCTACTAAGGATCCAAGGCTATGACTATGGGTATGACATACCGACCAGGGGAAGAGATAGTCCTAACAGACATGCTATCATGCCTCCCAAATCCCAATAACAAGTTGGAAGTCAAACTAGATATACATGTCGATGGAGTGTCAATTGATCTCATTAGCTTCAGTACCGACAAACAGGCACAACTCCGAAGGGAGTCCTAGCGGTGCCCTGTCCTGAACACTCTAGCAGAGGTTGTATATCGTGGATGGCCATCAAAGATATCTGACTTACCGACTGACCTCCGTATATTTTGGTCATTCAGAGATGTGATTGGCCTTGATGATGGGATCCTGTTCAAAGGAAAGCAGGTCATCGTTCCAGAAACAATGCAGAAGGACATTCAACATCAACTCCACCTTGCTCATCTAGGCATAGAAAAGAAAAGGCTGCTGGCCCGAGACACAGTCTACTGGCCATGGATCAATGCCGACATTGAGAAAGTGGTCCGGGGTTGTAGTGTATGCCAAGAGGATCAAGACACTAATTGAAAGGAACCAATGTTGCCAAGTGAAACCCCTGTCCGTGCATGGCAGATAATCGGGACAGATTTATTTGAGATCAAAGGACGTCAATTTATCCTTATTTCAGATTATTACTCAAAATTTCTGATTGTCAAAGAATTACAACCTCCAGTAACTTCTGAGGTTGTCAAAGATGTGTGGAGGAGGAAGTATCCATGCAGCCCTGCTGATGCTAAGGGCTACCCCAGTTGAAAGCCGGTTGCCATCACCGGCTGAAATATTGCTGGGAAGGCAGGTAACTACTATGTTACCCACACATCAGGCTGATATTGACCAAGACATCAAACATAGGCTGGAAGAGAGGCGAGACAAGGCCAAAGAGCAATACGACCAGACAGCATGGGGTCAACCTCTGCCACCCTTATACCCAGGGCAGGACATTTACATCCAAGACAAGGCCTCCAAGACATGGATGCAAGGGACAGTTGTGGAAAAGAGGGCTGAGGCCTGCTCATACATGGTTGACACACCAAGTGGCAGTATACTGCGGCGCAACAAACGTCATCTCCGTGAAGGTGTACACGCCCAAAAGACGCCACCTCTACAGCAAATGCGTCCCAATGGTGAAAAGGGGGAGAATGCCACTAGAAAAGAGACTAGGCCCAGAACTGATAAACTGGCACAACTCACACCACAGAAAGCTTCACTGGCACAACTCACACCACAGAAAGCCCCGGAAAGTCTTACCAGTGCAGTCCGCACTAGCAGAGCTGGCCGTGCTATCAAAACACCAGCACGATATCAGGACTAGCCAGTCAGAGACCACCTGCCAGCCAGAGGCCAGAATAAAGCCTCCAGGTGGAGGAAAACAAGGGCAGTCTACCCTATGTTTTCTAGAGTAGATTAAGGTCATCATATTAAAGTATATCATGTTTCAGTTCACTTACATTAAGAGACTTGTTAAAACTCATACTCATAGACATATGACAATACGCCAGGTTAAAGGTTGATTTACAAGAAGACTCATATGTTACCATAATATATAAGCAGTTGTGACTGTCATAAAAGAGCTTTATTACAAGTCCTTATAGACTATGAACACCAAATATCGTTCTGATATTTATCTGAGAAAAAGGGGGATGTTGTAGTATTGTGCTGTCGACTAGCGGCAGGCGGACTAAATATGGCTGGTCGTACGGGGATCGGTATCTCACGATCATGACGCACATGCTTGTACCTAAATCAGAGTTCAACTAAAATCTATCTACTACCAAATTGACATGTGTTCATCCATCACTTCAAGGCGGGCCAAGTAATTAAGGTTAATTGTCCACCAAATCGGATATTTTTGGGATTTCTGTTTGCCCAAAACAAGAAAAATGCGGCGACTCCTACCTGTAGTCCAAGCCACATTTTTCTTGTGCTCGAGGGGAGTGGTCATTAGAACCCTGGAAGGGAAGAAAGAATGCACTCATAAACTCATCCCTTACCATCATTCATCCACACAAACGAATCCGGGGGGAGGAGGGCACTGCTCTGTGCATAGGCAGTGAATAGGGACTGAATAGACTGAACATTGGAGATCCGTCATAGAACCGCGCCAGGCAACTCCTAAATAAGGCAGTGTGCTCTGATTAGTGCATCTGTACTTGATAGATTAAACACAGTAGATCTATCTAAAAAACTATATAAGCTGGGTGTTTCTTCACGAGGTGTTATTTAAAAAATTAAACATCAAAAAGATACTTTTTTTATATGGGCTAATCAACATTTGCATACAAATCTTTTTGGCTCACCACGAGTGTCTAGCCAAAAGAGAATGAGGAGGAAGCTATAACATCTTTCAAAGAGAACCTATTACCATGTATATCCTTAAACTTGTTTTTATAGTGTAAACAAATAATTTTGCAATATAATGCATTTAAACACATTCTAAATGAGGTATTGTTACAAAAACGTACACCTTTTTTGTTCCTAGTTCTCACATAACCCAGGCAGCAAGCACATCAAGAATAGTATAGGTTCCCAAGGATGTGTTACTGAACGCATAGTCTATGGGAAGAGTCTAACAGGACACCCCCCCCCCTTAAAAGTAGGCTGCTTTGTGTGTTCAGTGTTGATTCCTATAGAGGATAAGGTGGTTTATGGAACTGTGGTACACCTTTATCAGGTTGATACCAGATGGTAAGAAGGAACCAACAAAACCAAAAGAATTCTGCTGAATCCAAAATTTATAGTCTTGATTCTCAGAAATTGATCAAAATTACCCAAAAATGAGGTTTGATGATGAAAGTATTTTGAAAATGTACAAAAATGATATTGAAAAATATTGGAACTCTTTAAAGATACGATACATAAACCAAAGTTCATACCCAATCTACATATCCAAATGTTTGCCTATCCCTCAATCTGGCAAGGACTGTGCCTGTGCATCGCTCTGCCTATCCAACATTTTTTTTAATTTGAAATCAAAGTTTATTGAGCCTCTCACAATTTACAGAATCGTGGTAAATGAAGCACAACTGGAATTATAGTCAAACATCTATCAGTAAGTCAAACACAATCATACAATCAAGAAAAAAAGCTACAAATCATATTCATATGGTTAAATAGATACCATATCAAATTGTACACCATATCAATTTTATAAAAATACAAAAATAAAGTAGACACAACAATGAATCATGAGAAATCTATGTAATAATGATGAAATGATAATAATGACATACTGTCTATCCCTTAGTCTACCTATCACTCATACTGTCTATGTCTTGAATTCAAAGCACCTTGAGTTAGGTAAGGCTATCTCCAAAAGGCATAAAGGCTAAAGCTGACTCCTAACTTTAACTGATCCTCTCTGTGCCTACTTCCCTTAGTCTACCTATCCTCAATCTGTCAATCATTTACCTATCCCTCATGGTGACTATCCCTCAGGCCCTCATGTCTACTCTATATTGTACATCTGAGCCCTAATCGCTAACAGTGCATTCCTTATCATGTCTACTATTTTAAGTCTACAAGTCTACCTTAACAGTGCCTATCATAAAGCCTGCCTATCCCTCATGGTGCCTATCCCCCAGCCTGCATATCACTCATGCTTACTTTACATATCCCTCAGCCTCTTGAATTACCATGCTTAACTGTATATGTCCCACCATGCTTATCATTATGCTAGCTTTCAATCCAACTTGCTTCACATCCCTCTTGATGTCTATTCCTCTCTTCCTAGCCCCCATTCTGCATATCATTCATGCTATACCACTTGGCAAAAACGTTTTTTTAAGGTTAAAAAAAAGGTTCTATCTAGGTTTCTAAATTGTTCAAATGTTTGTTTAAAACATGCACTAAAAACATTTTTAATGTTATATCAAAAGGTCTTATACTAGGTAAAAAACAAACATTAAAAAACATTTTACAAATGTTAAACAGATGTTGAAAAACAAACATGAGAAGATATTTTATCATATTCAAAAGTTTTTAAATGTACATATTTTCAACTTAAAAATAAATGTTCTTCTTTTTGCATATTTTTCTACCCAAACCTATTTCAAATGTTTGATCTATCCCTCTTAGCCAAAAAAAATGTCTTGATGTGCTTGTAAAACAAACATTCATTTCAGCATCTTAAGTTTGTTTTAAACGTAGATGAAACATGTACTCAAAAAACATTTTTTCACATATATTATAAAAGCGTTTTGTTTTATTTCAGGTTAAAAATGTTTTTTGATGTAAAATAAACATAACATAGAAATGTTTATACAAAATGTTTTTTTTAACATTGAAAACACAAACATTGAAAATCTGGTTTAAAAACATGTTTTTAATGTTTTTTCAACATTTTTTACCAACAGTTTTACCCAAACGAAATGAAAACATTTGCAAACGTTGAAAAAAACATTTTTTTCCCAAATGGGATATTTACCATGAAGGATAGGCAACCTGAAGGATAGGTAAACAGAAGGATATCTAGTATGGATGATAATTACATGTATGGTTGAGGTAGACTGTTGGCTTGATACCTTAGGGGATAGGTTGACTTAGATTTGGTCATCATAATGAAGATTGGTCGTGATGGCCAGGAAAACTATGAAGTGAGCATTAGAGATAGGACCAGTATTCAAAAGGATGGGCAGCATGGGGCATAGGTAGCATGTGTAATAAACAATTTAAGAGATAGGCACGGACAGTACCTTGTAAGGTAAGCATTATTTAAAGGAAACTTGGATGCTAGGTAATATGACAGAAGTCAAACATGAGGGATGTGCAGAGGCCTGGGATAGTCACCATGAGGGATAGGTAAAATGAATGATAGGCATATTGAGGATAGGTAGACCAATGAAATGTACAGAGAAAGTCAGGTACAAAGGTAAAAGGTAAACTTTGATCCTATAACCCTTTTGAGGGGAAACCTGATTAAACTCTAGATTTCAAGAGAGAGGTATTATGAGTGATAGGTAGACTAACGGATAGGCAGTATGTGGGATAGGCAGAATCATGCACAGGCAGTAGTTGTCAGGTTGAGAGATAGGAAGACATCGGGATATGTAGATTGAGGTACTGACTTTGATTAGCATGTTGCATTTATAAAAAGTCCCAATAATTTTTAATATTACTTTTGTACATTTTTAAAATATTCTCATCATCAAACCACATTTCTAGGTACTTTCAGTCAATTTCTGAGAATCAAGATCACAAATTTTGGATTTGGCAGGATTTTTTGGTATAGATCTAGGTGGTACCTTGTTTGCATTTAATATCAGTCTGATAAAGATTCCGTGCATCTCCATAAACCCCCTTATCTTACATAGGACTTAATACTGAACATAAAAGGGAGCCTACTTTTAAGGGGGGGGGGGGGGGTAGAGGGGGTGGTCTGTACCATAGGACTCTATGAAGTAACACATCCTAGGGAACATATACTATTCTTGAACACATGCTCCACTTGGCATAAAAAGGTTTGTTTCCTGATGGCTTACATGTTACGTGTTACGATAATATCATTGACATAGGAGTGCATGTATTAGTAATAAAATCTGGACTTTCGCCACTCAGAAAAAGCCTATTTTCAAAATGACCTCATATCCCAATCATGCTTTGGTCGGAAATAGGAAAGAACTATATACATTCATTTCAGACATGTTTTCCTAAATGCCTCTCTTTATACATCACCCTCCATAACTCCTGTCATGCCCTGCTTCTCAAACACTTAGGTAAAAATGATGTCTGTTGACCTCACCACCTAGCTAGCTTTTCATGCACGGAAACAATGAAAGTCTTTATACAGTGGTAAATTGGCAGGTGGGAAAAAGAAAACAGGTATTTGACCTGTGTCAATAGTTTTACTAAGTTGATAGTGAGTCATATTGCTGCTTATGTTAGGCTCAACTAAAGTGCTGTTTCCACAGGCCTAAGTCAATCAGAATAGCACTAATCAGACCAAGTTTTTCTATATTTTTGCAGTATCATAAATTGTCCAATTAGGGCTATTGGTACTGATTGGAAGCACTGCTTAATCTCTTTAAAACCGTGAGCACTTTTCTTTTTGATGGGGTCTAAAAAATTGTACTAAAATGTCTGGTAAAACTGACCTAATCCTTCAATGTTAACAACTGACATGTCTCGTGCTGAATTTATTGGTAATGGAAATATCAGACCATTAGTGCATTTAAAGAAAATGGCAAAAAGACAGTTGTTTCCAATAATCAACAATACATGTATATTGCTTACTAAATACCATTGTTCTTGTGTGATTACGTCACTCCCAAAAAGGTAGTTTCTCATCGTTAAGAGGAAGGATGTTATCTTTACTCATTTTTTTACTTAATGGGAGGATGTTAATCTTTTCTTAATGTATGCCTAAGTAGTTCATTATGGCCCATTATCTATGGATTGTGGCCCAATCACATACAGCCGTATGATAACCAATAGGCACGATGTACCGTAGCTCCTCATAGAGTTATTGTGTTCGTTCTATTTAATGCACCTGCTTTAATAAGCGCACCCACTTCTTTTTAGGCCATGAGCACACCCGTCAGTGTCAAATTATGCAAATAAAGAGGGAAATTAAGAGAGAAATCAAGAGGGTCATCACGATGCTCCAATGAAGTTCTGGCCAGCAGTCTCGCCAACACATGCCAACCAATGGGCATGATGCACTCTTTGCTGGCGACCTGCCTCTATGTTGGGGACATGATAGAGGCAGGCCATGTCTAAGAATTTACCCTTCAATCATCCCCTGTATTAACCCTTACTCACAAGAGGGCACCCTAACACCCCAATAGTCAACCTGTCTCTCCTATACAGATGTTTGGATACAGTTTGTGATTGGAGAATAGAAATACTCCCATCTAGTGGAGACCAAGAGTACTTCTCCCCATGATCTGGGGAGAATGTCATCGGACATGGCCAGCGGGTATCTAGCCCTCAAATACCTGCGGGGACCAGCGTAGATGCACTCCTGCCTTTAAAGAGTTAACTAACAGGTCCCAGCATTGTACATGACTTATGACACATAGTCTATCCAGGGGCATAAAGACACTCCCTTTTAACATGTGAAACCATTGGGAATTTCCATGAATAATACTGAAGGAGGACACCTGGATGAAATGAAATAAAACAAAGTATGCGCACCTGTATGGTCACACCGTCTCATGTTAAAAGGGACACATCATTTGTTGCCTTGCCAGCTGCAAGGGGAGTGGGTAGGAGGATTTTAATGAACCAGCTTGTATTTTCTTTTTCTTTGTTTTTTTTTTCTTTTGAATCATCCCACCAACATATCAAAAGTCATCTTGACCAACTCACTTTTGACAGATGTCCCCCATAAAAATCGTATATACGCATATACGCATGTGGCGTCGTTATGAACAGTCTAACTTTTGAGCCCCTTGTTGTATAGGATTGTTGAGTCTTTGCCCTTGCACAAAAGTCCCCTCCCACTCCCTCTTAGTCCACCAAACCCCATCCCCGCCTGGCAACAAATGACTCATCCCTTGAGGAACAGTAATGGTAAAAATGAGTAATTCAAATTAAAAGATCTATGTAGAATCTGTCATACATTTAACTCAACTACCTTCTACTGAATGCCTGGACTATTTACATATGGGACTAATGGGCCCTATTTACCTTTATACAGAGGATTAATCCTTTATTTACAAATCCTTTATGGAAATATCTAGCTTTTGAAAGATACTTGTTTCTATTTAAGAAACCTCACATCTCAATCATTCATCCAACAAGTAAGAGTGACACCGTATAGCTATTCTAGTTATTGTGATAATCATCAAAATGGCTCAACCGCAGAATAAGACTGAGTATCTGGTGGTCACCCTCCCTTGGATTATCATCATTCTTGGGATTCTTGGAAATGCCTTTTGTGCCGTTGTAGTACTGCGGAAACAATTCCGGAACAAGAACATTGGTGTTTACCTACTTGCTCTGGCTATCTTAGACACTATATTCCTACTCAGTAATACACTATTTCACTGGGGGATTGAAATCCTCTTTGGAATGAGGATACAGACCGTGTCTGATTTCGGTTGTGGCTTTGTTAAATATGTCATTGTTGCATCCAGGGCCATGAGTGCCTGGATTCTGGTCATGCTAACAGTGCAGCGTATGTTGGCTTTGGCCGTTCCGCAATTGGCCAAGTCAATAAACACTAAAAGAAATGCTATTATGAGTACAATAATAGTTATGCTTGTTCAAGGAATCATCTACACTTATGACTTTAAAGCCAACGTAGTACGACATGAATGGAACCAATGTTATTGGACTGCAGAAGTTGTCAAGAAAAAATATGATCTTGTACTCAACATTTTTGATTTTGTGAACTATGTTCTGATACCGTCTGTTGCCATGGCAACATCAAACAGTGTCTTAATATGTCTTTTAAAACACGGTAAAGAGCTGCAGATCTCTCAAAATGGGATTAACTTAAGGAGTACTACCATCCTCATTATTACCACCAACATCGCATTCATAGTGCTTACAATGCCTATGACCATATTCCAAATCCTATATGTCGCCGGTGTGGATACAGGACCACCTTATGTCTATCCTATACTCTACTCACTCGACTTACTGAACCATGCCATTAATTTCCTTCTGTACTGTGTCAGTGGGGCTAATTTTAGGAATGAAGTCAGAGTTATGTTCACAAGCTGCTGCAACCGCTATCGCAATGGAACAGAAAGATCAGATATTGCGTCAGAAGATCTGGATAGTCATCAAAATGTAAATATAAATCCTGTACATAGCATTGACTACCCAGAGGTCAGCAGGCAATATCCACCATATACATTGCTTTAATGGCTTGACTGTTAATATTATTGGCTTCAACAGATTACGCCTAAATGTGACAAAAATCTGTATTGCTAAATTCAATTTTTACGGCCACTCGTTACAACATCCTACGATACACTGAATTCGGTGCCCGTTAGCCCATTCATTACTTTCTTAATATATAGATAGTGTATAACTAGTGTGTATAAGATCCTGATATCTAGATCCTGTTTGTGCCCTTGGCTTACCGAGCTAACACACCCCTAATCTGGAAAATAATGACTGCAACTAGGCTGTTTTGTTGAGAATTGAATGGTTGCTAGACGTTATTGAGTAATTAAAATTTTCAGGGGTGAAAACACCTACCCTCCTAAAATACTTTGCGTGATATCCTCATAGCATCAGTAATTTTATGATAATGAATAGGGGAAAAGATGTCCTTTCCCGGTTCTAGGAAGCTATAGATTTACATGGAGACATATAGTTTAAGCACAAAGACCACCATAAACATCTATTCTTTAAGAGCTGATGCTGATCCAACTATTTCTTTTTTTAAAGATTTTGACACCAAACTTATTACTGCCACAGTGGAATACATCCTCGGTATACATATATTTCAAAATTATAGGCTCTATTAATGGTTCTGTAATATATGTTGGTACAAAAAGCTGTCATTTTGCAGTAGGGGATGCTGAAAAAGATGTTGACATGAAAAGTCAACAGAAGGGCTGATATGCGTTAACTAAAGTTTTTCAAAGAAAATGAAGACCGGTTTATGTTGTTGGGGGAAATGCCTAAATATAATGTATGCAGGTGCCGTTTCAACATGAGGTTGACTGGTGTTTCTGAATAATCTATATCATCTTAGTGTATGATAAAGCTTTCAAGAAGTCAATACATTAGCATTCATTGCATCCTTTTATAATGCTTCGTTAATGTTCATCAGATTTACAAGGAGCATCGTCTGTGCAATGTTTTAGTATAATCTGGTGTGTAAGAGATATCCTAAAGGTTCTATTCTTTGTTTTAATCAAGTGCACAAGAACTGCTTTTACCTTTTCAGGAGAATTTGTGTTCCTGACTTGCATCTAATTTTCAAAGGGAGTTTTCAGTATGGATAGCATGATGGAAAATCAAACACAGTACAATAATGATTCCATCATACCATTCTGTATCATATTTGTCCTGAATGTAAAAATTGTGAAGACCATCATTTTGCAGCGACGTTTCCAGGCCCAAAACAATCAGAAAAGGTCATCTTATATACCCGTTCAGGCTTTATAAAACACTATACTTTTTCTGTAATCTTATCAAGAAGAATTTAGATTGCCAATCACAGTGTTAATTTCCTGTTGTACTGCCTCACTGGGTCAGTGTTCAGGCAGACATTTTTTTTTCAATTCCTACGATGCTGTAAGAGAAATATTTGATCAAAACCTGATCAGAAGCAACAATGTAAAACAGTGCAAGAAACAGTTCTATAGATTTTGTAGGAAATTGAGGTTTTAATCATTTGAGTTTTAACATTGGACATCATTTTCATCATTTAACATCATTTTCTACCAGCTGGGATAGAGCCAGTTTGGTAATGCATGAACTCGGCCAGACCCCCAGAAATAGGCAACATCAAGAAACAGTTGAGAAAGTAGTTCACATCAATATGGCATTGCACAATTCTGCTACTACAACAGTCAAAAGAAAACAGTCAGGTAAATATCAAGGGTACTGTATGGTACATTATTACACAGGGGTGTTGGAAGATAATCTTCCTTTTTAGATGTACGATTGGCATGTCTCATCCTGTGGGAAGGGGTGAGTTGAAATGAAGCACACCAGAACTTATAACCCCCCCCCCCCCTCCACCTCAAATTATAAGCTATCTACATGCATATGACATCAACATCAAGAGATAGACTTTGACTAGTGTTGAAGTGAGATGGCAAAATCATACGGATTCCAGAATGCATTGGTCAATGTTTACTCCGTTAATTGTACAACATGTCATGGTGGTGTTTAAAGAGTCTATATGGTCTTTGTTTACCAGGCTTTAACCCTTTAAGGGCAGAGCAAAAATTGTTGCCATGGCCATGGGGACGGCCTCTGAAAAAAGTATAGTTCTTAGAGGACGAGCCTATTTTCAATTCCTATACAAATCCTATATAATGGGCATTGACTATAGTCAATGCTAGGCCTACCATGGTGTCAACTATAGTCAATGCTAGGCCTACCGTGGTGTCGACTATAGTCGATGCTAGGCCTACCATGGTGTCAACTATAGTCGATGCTAGGCATACCATGGTGTCGACTATAGTCGATGCTAGGCCTACCATGGTGTCGACTATAGTCGATGCTAGCCTGCAATGGGTTAAGGGGGTCAATGCTATAGTGTTTATCACAGATCATGCTTGAAACGAGGTTTCATTTCAGTGCATGAGATGAATTGGGAACATTACAGGATATGTTTCTTCCACTCAAGATCTGTTTACAAGACATTCCTCGTATAAATTTTAGACTCAAGTTCACAGTAAAATACCTGTTAATAATTGCCATTCCTCTCTTTAATTTCATGATTGCCTAATGGCAGTCATAAATATGGATGTCAGCATGGAGAATCATACAACAATTATTTTGCTGTTTATTGGCATGGGAACAGCCTCATCATCCTTGTGATTACATACGGCTCTCTGATGAAGACTTCTGTCTTTATGATACTCGTTTTAATTTTAGCAATTGCTGATGACTTCACATTGTTCCTTCTGATTTTCAGGAATCAGGAAATCTACATTTTACTTCCCTTTTCCTCATCATCATGGGTGTGTGGCACAATTCTTTTTATTCAGTGTGTGTCTGCTGCTGTTTCCCCCTGGATAATTGTGTTCATATCAATAGAGTGCTTCATTGCTGTATCTTATCCGGTAAAGGTTAATATTTATTGTACCAGAAGAAAAGCTTTGTATGCTACTTTGGCGCTATTGATTGTCATTTCAATCATCCATGTTCCCATGATATTCTCATCTGAAAAGAAAAAAGACATGCATAGATGTCAGAGTTTTGAAACTACCTCCCTTGTTGAAATAATCTATGCTGTTTTTGTCATATTGGTCTATATCATTATACAATTGTTATATCTTTCCTAAATATACTAATTGTGAAGAAGATGATCATACATGAAATTTCCAGCTTCAACATCTAAACAAAAAGTCATCTTATTTACCAAATTTAATTTCATGATGTTGGCAGTCAGCATTAATTTAAAGTGACTATTTTACCAAATGGCATTTGCTGCCTACTATCTGGAGGCCGTTGCACAATCCACGAGATTAGCTCTCTTCTCGCTGTGTTTTGCCTCTACCGTTGCACAAACATTTTCTCGCTGTTTTTGTCCTCCACTTTTTGCACAACAAGAATAAAACCGTTGCACAATCATTTTCTCATTCTGATAAACTCGTTGTGTCGACTTTTTTATGTCAACAGCTAGAAAAAAAAAGGCAGTTACTCTCGACGTACTGCCTTTTGGTTGTTTAACATTGGTCCCTATGGGGAGTCTAGCTGTGACATTTCGCACTGGAACCAGAGTACTAGGAGGGAAATTTGAACTCGGCAAAATGGCAGACAGGGATAGACTAGGAAGAAAGAGGAGGAAATGTAAGAAAAGGGACACTCCCTTTACTCTTTTCACTGATGATGAGTTTGTTGCCCGTTACCGGTTGAGCAAAGAGGTTGTCAAGGAGCTAGTAGAGGACTACAAGCTCTTCAGCAAGTTTAAGGGCTCCAAACGTGGAGGAGGGCTGTCCTACATTGACAGGGTAATGTATCGAACCTTATCTCTCCCCTCTCTTGTCTGTCTTTGGTTAGTTTCATTAAAAAAAAACATTCCATACGCTAGGGGGGGGGGGTTCACAGGGATCCCCCATATAAAATTCATGTCTTAGTACTCTTGTTAATTTTCTGTAGAGTCCTGCAAAAAAATCCTTCTTCATGTACGTCAATGTAAAAAGACTGATTTCTTTTTCTTTTGCAGTTCTGCTTAGTTATTCGCTATTTCGCCACGGGTAGCTTCTATAGCTTGACTGGGGATTCACAGAAGGTCTCTAAGTCTGTAGTCTGCAACTCTGTGAAGGATGTGGCTGGGTTCTTCTACCGCAACCGGAACAAGTTCATCAGATGGCCTAACAGTTTTGAGGCAAAGCTCCAAGCAGCTCTCAAGCTGTACCGTCACAAGGTAAAGAGGAACGGGGGAGAAGAGATTGAGCAGAAGACCCCCTTCGTTTTTGGATTCGTGGATGGGACCCATATCCCCATTCAGTGCCCCTCAGACAACGAGAGCTCGTATGTGAATCGGAACGGATATCACTCTATCAATACCACAGTAAGTATTCTGTTCATGTTTTTTTTTATATTTAATTTCTTTTATATATTTTGTACAATTTTTGTTTATGACAATGGAATAAAACATGTAAGGAAAGTATTTTATTTCTTCATCTTTCTCACTCTAGTCTATTTCTTCCTTCAGATAGTGTGTGACTACGACAAGAGGATAATATTTGCCGATCCACGTTTCCCTGGCTCTGTCCACGACTCATACGCTTTGGCTTGCAGCCCGGTAGGGGATGAGCTGGAGGAGGAGAAATGGGGAGACTTCGTCCTGCTTGGAGACTCAGGGTGAGTAATTTTTTTGTCTGTTTTGTCACCATAGATTAAAAAAAGAAATGTTTGTTCCAGACAAAGAAGCCATCTGTTAATAATCAGCACAACAGAAATATTATTTCTCCCTTAGTTTACTGTATTTCATAGGGGTTTTTTAAGTGAAAATAAACATTTTTTCTAGGTATGGCCTACGTCGCAACCTCTTCACTCCATTCAAGGATGAGACGTCGCCTAAGATAACAGCCTTCAACAAGTGGCACAAGAAGAGTCGTGTCAGGGTGGAACAGAGCATAGGGATCCTGAAACAGCGGTGGAGGTAAGAAAGGCCTTATGTCCCTTTCTTCTTTTCTCTTTCCTTTTGTTTTCACACAGAGAACCCCTTTTTTTTTATACCAGCATGGAAAACTTGGGAAAATTTGTTGTCAGTCCTACTCCTTGTACTTCTAATTTTTTTTTTACATTTATTTTTTTTCATGAAAATTTCAGAATACTTGACTCCTCTGCTGGGTACCTCCGGCACAAGCCTAAAAGGTGTTCAGAGATCATCACAAGCTGCGTGTGTCTCCATAATGTCGCCCTAGATCATGGAATCCGCATAGTGGACGACCCCGCTGATCCATGGACTCCAGTCAGGCTTCCCCTTCTTCAGCCCAGGCAGCGCACAAGGGAACAAGAAAACAACCGCATCAAGGCCTTCAGGAATGACTACTGCCAAAATTACTTCTGAATTCTGTGTCCTGACAGCAGTTGTATCAGCATGACTTATGTAAATAGTTCAATTGTATATAAACCGTCATCTTGTAGTAAATCAGAAATAATTCTTAAGTTCCTACCATCAAATGTATGCATGCAAAGTAAGTCTGCTTGTCATTGTTATGTTACACGCACAGCTAGAAACAGTTAACTCAAGTAGCAGCGTCTAAGTCCACATTAAAAATGACAAGCATTTATTTTATTCTGTTTCATAAGCAGTCATATAGTACTATACCAGAAAATATACAAGTATTCCTGAAAAATCAAACTTTTGCATTAAAAGTAAGTTCTTCATGCACATACTTGTTGACCTTCTTATGTCAAAGGCACAGCTAGAAAAAGTCACCTTAAGAAGTAGCGTCCAAGAACCACATGAAAAATGAAAAACATCTGTTTTATTCTTTTTCTTCTTTCTCTTTCTTTGCCTTCCTGCTCTCTCTTATAGCTGCTCTCTCCGCCTTCCTTTCAGCCTTCTCCCTACATATGGCTTCCCACTCTTCCTTTGAACACACTATCACTTTCTTTTGTCTTTCCAACTTCCATGGTTTTTTTTCTGTGTGGTCTTGACTTTTCTTTCTCTCTTCTTCTTTCTTTTTCGAGTACTGCTTCATTTCCTCCCTTATCTTCAAATCTTCCTTCTCCTTTTTCCTGTCCTCCTTCATTTTTTTTGCATGTTCTATCTTTCTTTGCTCCTTCTTCTTTCTCTCCTCCTTCCTCTTTTCTTTATCCATATCCTTTTTGGGTATTTTAGTGACCTTCATTTTCTTTATTGCTTTGCTGAAATCGCTTCTGCCGGCTTTCCATAGATCTCGCTCTGTCATGCCAGTTTTCTCTTTCTTCACCTGAGACGGATCTAGGGCCATTGGACTAACACCTGGGATACCTGAATAAAAGATATTCTCTCTGTCATCTTATATAATAAAATAACATTAATTCATAGACAAGAGACAAAGTAACATACATTGTAAGAGATGGTTTACTCCAAAAAACTACACCATAGGCCGGCAATTTTTTTTCCCTATATTTTCATATCTATCAGTCAATTTAACCATACAATATTTCATGAAACAATGAAATCCTTACCCCTGACAGCGTCTTCCCTCAGGTAGTCCAAGGCCTTCTTCTGAGTGTTTGACAAAGTCAGCTTCTTGCTAGGAGGCCCACTACCCGTTTTCGATAACTCTCTACGCAGAATGTTGTACTGAAAAATAATCACGTACAACTTTGTTATTTAAACAATCAAAGAAATGAAAAAATTTTCAACATATCTGAACAGAACTGTACCTTACCTTTCCCTTTTGTTTCTGGCAGAAGTCGGATGCCTTGTGAGAAATTTGCTTCACAGTCCGGTGTGTCTTTGCAGTTTGATTAACATACACTGTAAAAAAAAAATGAAATAATAAAGTATTTTTTTTAAACTAATTTTCTTCATGAGTAAAATGTGTGTTTCTTTCTTTTTTTTTGGGTGTGGAATAAACTCACATACACAAGATATATCACATGACTCACGTGCAACGTCTCTCCAAGCCTGCCTCCTGATATCACGGCCCCCTCCAGTCCCAGAGAAGTGGTACTTCAAAGCAGGCCTGTTTGTATTGATAGCGTCCATCAACGCCTTAACCTCCTGCTTGGACCATCTCTCTCGGTTAATAGGAACATCCTCACGCAGAGGCAGGTCTTCGTCCTCGCTGTCTGAGGAGCTAGCATTAGACTCTTGGTCAGCTGCAGCACTAGCTTCCCCCACTAATGTCTCATTGTCATGGTCTATCACAGGGTTCTCTGAGTTCTGTGGAATGTACTCTACGGTAGAAGCCATGGAATCACATGAAACATCTCCCACTGGTTTAAGTATCATCTGCATCTTCTTCCTTTTTGGTATGGGCTTCCTAAGGGTAACCTGTGCATTAGAAATAAAAGAAAAACTATTCTCCATTAAAAGCTTAACCCATTTGGTCCCTCTTATTCCCCAATGAAGTGTCACATAAAAGAAATATAGCAGGCAGGCAGAAGGAGGTTTAAAGTGTCATAATACCGGTAACACAACGAGATTTGTCATGCTAATCTCGTTGCGTGCATTTTCTCGTTGTGCAACGTCGTGAAAGTGGGGGCGGGTGGCCTATGACTTAGACTCCTTTCAGGGAGGTAATATGGCAATTTCTGTTTACTTTATCCTTCCTGGGGAAAAATATGGACACATTAATGTTTTATTTGTGCTCACCTTCACTTTTTTGCTCTCCATGTCCGCTTATTCCTCTCTTTCTGTAGCTTACGACGTACCAAAAATGACGTCACTCTTACTGTGCACAGTGGCGCCCCCTGTGCACAACGAGGTTTGTTTGTTCAAGTCTCGTTCTTTCATGGAAAGTAATATTTCGACTTTTCTTTTCATTTTTCTTTGACATTATGTTAAGATTTAATTATTAACTGTAATTGTTTACTGTATAATATGTTTTCTTTCTTAAGGAAAATCATTCTTTTAAAAAGTAGGAAGAAAGAATAAGGGAAAGAAAAGGTTGAAGGACACAATTTTTATTTAAAAAAGTAATTCTAAAGATTGTTAGCAGACACCTTTAATGTTTGCCTTCAACAACTGTTATACCTATTTGTAGATGAAATTCCCTTCATGTTACACTCCTTATGAAGGGTGGTCTTAATCATACCACATGCTGTATATATGAAGGCACTTTTAAATGTCTTGGATGTTAATGCTTATAGATCTCAATCGTCTATGACGAAAGGCAGAAAAAATAAGACCTGAGATTTTACTTTAACTGAAGCAAAACAAACATGGTATTTCCATCTCAGTGAACAAGTGACGGTCATGAACAGACAAAAAAAAAAGGTTGAACAAAAAAAATGTTCTCTTTGACTTAGGTATCAACTTTATCCTGGAGAAACACACCATGTGATACGTTTTTTATTTCCTTGTCACCTTTCATAACCTTAGTTATGCTCAAGGAAACCCCCTCCCAAGAGTGATAGATTTTTTACGGCATTTCGACAGCTAAGGTCATATTTATGGGGAGAACTACATCACACAATTTAACAAAGGAATGTGTAAGTTCCCACGCATATGTGCACCACACACATAAGAGGGGATAGAAAAGAGGAGAAAAACACCCATTTAAGTGGGCTAGGGAAGCCCGATGTCACATAGAAGAGAAACCAGACTAGAAACCTACCTTTCAACTGGCCTGAGGTGCTCTCCTGGACTGCGAGAGGTTGGGTCACTAGATGTGGTAAATCGGGTGTCTGGCTGGATTCAGTCACCTTCTCCAAAGGCAATTGGCGCCCTCCGTCAAATGAATCAGCTTTCCACATACTGTGAAGACAGAAAAGACAGAAAACTTTAAATTTTTTTTTTAATAACACAACAGAATATTAGTTTTTCTCATCTCTGGTCTGGACATGTCACTTTCATGTGTACCTTCTTCATTGAAATATTTTTTGTTATGACAATAAAAAGTAGAAATTGCCTGTTTAGTTTTCACAGAACGAGAGAACACATAAAAAATCTTGTGTGCCTGAAAGCAATGAAATTTATACTGTATCTTTTTTCTGGACCCGGTTGTTTTGCTACCCCAAACTTACCGTTTATCAGCTGCGCCACATTTCGGCTTGATATGGCTTGAGTGTTTATGACTGCTTCCCTCTGACCCTGAATGTTCTCCAGCACATCTGCACACCTGCTCAAAACAGACGTAAGATTTTCCTCTGATGCCCGTCGGGAACAAGAAAACAACCGCATCAAGGCCTTCAGGAATGACTACTGCCAAAATTACTTCTGAATTCTGTGTCCTGACAGCAGTTGTATCAGCATGACTTATGTAAATAGTTCAATTGTATATAAACCGTCATCTTGTAGTAAATCAGAAATAATTCTTAAGTTCCTACCATCAAATGTATGCATGCAAAGTAAGTCTGCTTGTCATTGTTATGTTACACGCACAGCTAGAAACAGTTAACTCAAGTAGCAGCGTCTAAGTCCACATTAAAAATGACAAGCATTTATTTTATTCTGTTTCATAAGCAGTCATATAGTACTATACCAGAAAATATACAAGTATTCCTGAAAAATCAAACTTTTGCATTAAAAGTAAGTTCTTCATGCACATACTTGTTGACCTTCTTATGTCAAAGGCACAGCTAGAAAAAGTCACCTTAAGAAGTAGCGTCCAAGAACCACATGAAAAATGAAAAACATCTGTTTTATTCTTTTTCTTCTTTCTCTTTCTTTGCCTTCCTGCTCTCTCTTATAGCTGCTCTCTCCGCCTTCCTTTCAGCCTTCTCCCTACATATGGCTTCCCACTCTTCCTTTGAACACACTATCACTTTCTTTTGTCTTTCCAACTTCCATGGTTTTTTTTCTGTGTGGTCTTGACTTTTCTTTCTCTCTTCTTCTTTCTTTTTCGAGTACTGCTTCATTTCCTCCCTTATCTTCAAATCTTCCTTCTCCTTTTTCCTGTCCTCCTTCATTTTTTTTGCATGTTCTATCTTTCTTTGCTCCTTCTTCTTTCTCTCCTCCTTCCTCTTTTCTTTATCCATATCCTTTTTGGGTATTTTAGTGACCTTCATTTTCTTTATTGCTTTGCTGAAATCGCTTCTGCCGGCTTTCCATAGATCTCGCTCTGTCATGCCAGTTTTCTCTTTCTTCACCTGAGACGGATCTAGGGCCATTGGACTAACACCTGGGATACCTGAATAAAAGATATTCTCTCTGTCATCTTATATAATAAAATAACATTAATTCATAGACAAGAGACAAAGTAACATACATTGTAAGAGATGGTTTACTCCAAAAAACTACACCATAGGCCGGCAATTTTTTTTCCCTATATTTTCATATCTATCAGTCAATTTAACCATACAATATTTCATGAAACAATGAAATCCTTACCCCTGACAGCGTCTTCCCTCAGGTAGTCCAAGGCCTTCTTCTGAGTGTTTGACAAAGTCAGCTTCTTGCTAGGAGGCCCACTACCCGTTTTCGATAACTCTCTACGCAGAATGTTGTACTGAAAAATAATCACGTACAACTTTGTTATTTAAACAATCAAAGAAATGAAAAAATTTTCAACATATCTGAACAGAACTGTACCTTACCTTTCCCTTTTGTTTCTGGCAGAAGTCGGATGCCTTGTGAGAAATTTGCTTCACAGTCCGGTGTGTCTTTGCAGTTTGATTAACATACACTGTAAAAAAAAAATGAAATAATAAAGTATTTTTTTTAAACTAATTTTCTTCATGAGTAAAATGTGTGTTTCTTTCTTTTTTTTTGGGTGTGGAATAAACTCACATACACAAGATATATCACATGACTCACGTGCAACGTCTCTCCAAGCCTGCCTCCTGATATCACGGCCCCCTCCAGTCCCAGAGAAGTGGTACTTCAAAGCAGGCCTGTTTGTATTGATAGCGTCCATCAACGCCTTAACCTCCTGCTTGGACCATCTCTCTCGGTTAATAGGAACATCCTCACGCAGAGGCAGGTCTTCGTCCTCGCTGTCTGAGGAGCTAGCATTAGACTCTTGGTCAGCTGCAGCACTAGCTTCCCCCACTAATGTCTCATTGTCATGGTCTATCACAGGGTTCTCTGAGTTCTGTGGAATGTACTCTACGGTAGAAGCCATGGAATCACATGAAACATCTCCCACTGGTTTAAGTATCATCTGCATCTTCTTCCTTTTTGGTATGGGCTTCCTAAGGGTAACCTGTGCATTAGAAATAAAAGAAAAACTATTCTCCATTAAAAGCTTAACCCATTTGGTCCCTCTTATTCCCCAATGAAGTGTCACATAAAAGAAATATAGCAGGCAGGCAGAAGGAGGTTTAAAGTGTCATAATACCGGTAACACAACGAGATTTGTCATGCTAATCTCGTTGCGTGCATTTTCTCGTTGTGCAACGTCGTGAAAGTGGGGGCGGGTGGCCTATGACTTAGACTCCTTTCAGGGAGGTAATATGGCAATTTCTGTTTACTTTATCCTTCCTGGGGAAAAATATGGACACATTAATGTTTTATTTGTGCTCACCTTCACTTTTTTGCTCTCCATGTCCGCTTATTCCTCTCTTTCTGTAGCTTACGACGTACCAAAAATGACGTCACTCTTACTGTGCACAGTGGCGCCCCCTGTGCACAACGAGGTTTGTTTGTTCAAGTCTCGTTCTTTCATGGAAAGTAATATTTCGACTTTTCTTTTCATTTTTCTTTGACATTATGTTAAGATTTAATTATTAACTGTAATTGTTTACTGTATAATATGTTTTCTTTCTTAAGGAAAATCATTCTTTTAAAAAGTAGGAAGAAAGAATAAGGGAAAGAAAAGGTTGAAGGACACAATTTTTATTTAAAAAAGTAATTCTAAAGATTGTTAGCAGACACCTTTAATGTTTGCCTTCAACAACTGTTATACCTATTTGTAGATGAAATTCCCTTCATGTTACACTCCTTATGAAGGGTGGTCTTAATCATACCACATGCTGTATATATGAAGGCACTTTTAAATGTCTTGGATGTTAATGCTTATAGATCTCAATCGTCTATGACGAAAGGCAGAAAAAATAAGACCTGAGATTTTACTTTAACTGAAGCAAAACAAACATGGTATTTCCATCTCAGTGAACAAGTGACGGTCATGAACAGACAAAAAAAAAAGGTTGAACAAAAAAAATGTTCTCTTTGACTTAGGTATCAACTTTATCCTGGAGAAACACACCATGTGATACGTTTTTTATTTCCTTGTCACCTTTCCTCCCCTCCCTCGCTTAGGTTTCTTATTTGTTCTGTTACTGCCGTTGCCAGCCACCCTCTTCCTTGTCAAAGGGCCTGGCCTTTCTTCCTCCTCCTGGTAAACTTCCTGTGCTTTCTCCTCCTCTGGAGATGGGTTATCGTTGTCTGTAGCCAAATGCATGCTACCCAACGTCTTTGCAGCTTCCAGTACTGCGCTGTTTTCTGGACTCTGATGAGGTTTTGTTGTTCCCTCTTTAAGGTCTTTGCAATACACAGCCACAGAGCCCTCCGTCAAATCTATGTTGTGTCGAGTGGAATGAAAATGTTCTTTTATGGGGCGCAATCTAGTTCTTGCACTAGATCCTATTAAGATACCCAATCCCAAAGTTCCTTCATGCACATCTGAGGTGACATCCAAGAGAGAATCATTAGAATTAGAATTGTCTGTGTTGAGGGTAGTCGTTGCCGAAGCCAAAGTACCTTGTTCTACATGCGTATGTGTGGTCTGTAGGTCTGTTCCTGCTGACTCCACAGGTTTTATGTCTTGTGAAACTGGTACTTCTTGTGTGGTGTGATTTTCACCTTTTGACGAGTGTTCTGTGGTAAGGTGCTCTGTGGCAGCTGTTTTTTGTGTGGTCTCTTGCTCTGTAGCAGCTGCCTGTTCATTGGTCTGGTGCTCTGCTGTCCCTTCTTCCGTCTGGTGCTCTTCTGAGCCTGGCTCTTCTGTCTGCTGCGCTGCTGTGCCTGGCTCTTCTGTCTTGTGCTCTGTTGAGCCGGGCTCTTCTGTGGTCTGTTCCTCTCCTGTGCTGGGCTCTTCTATGGGCTCTATTTTCACTGGAGGCGGCTGTTGTGTGGTCTGGTCCTCCCCTGTGCCTGGCTGTTCTGTGTCGATTTTTATTTCACCTTCCTGTAGCGTGCCGTCTTTGTCCAAAATAGCTTCTGCCTCTTCTGTCGTTTCTTGTTGTGTTGGAGCACCCTCTTGTGAGGACTGTAGGTCTTGGGCAGATGACTGTTGTGCAGCTAATGTCATACCCACGTCTTGTGTGTCCTCTTTGTCCCCTGGATGCTCTGCCTCTGTTGTTGTACTAGAACCCGGTTGAGGTCCACTTGGGACATAGTCTGCCTTGAAGAGAGAGAGATGAGACCCCGCTTGAACAGAAGGACCCACAACGAGCCTTCCGTCATCATTAACATGAAGCAAGGTGGAGTTGTCTGTGCTAGGCCCATCCAACGACACAACTGTAAAACACAACAAGAAAATGTAAGAGCGAGAGGATATTTGGTGTCATAAAATTATTTATTTTCTTTCTTCTTATGACAGCTAGGTGAAGACATGTCAGGTTTTAAGTGACAGACAAATGTGACACTTAGTTATGCTCAAGGAAACCCCCTCCCAAGAGTGATAGATTTTTTACGGCATTTCGACAGCTAAGGTCATATTTATGGGGAGAACTACATCACACAATTTAACAAAGGAATGTGTAAGTTCCCACGCATATGTGCACCACACACATAAGAGGGGATAGAAAAGAGGAGAAAAACACCCATTTAAGTGGGCTAGGGAAGCCCGATGTCACATAGAAGAGAAACCAGACTAGAAACCTACCTTTCAACTGGCCTGAGGTGCTCTCCTGGACTGCGAGAGGTTGGGTCACTAGATGTGGTAAATCGGGTGTCTGGCTGGATTCAGTCACCTTCTCCAAAGGCAATTGGCGCCCTCCGTCAAATGAATCAGCTTTCCACATACTGTGAAGACAGAAAAGACAGAAAACTTTAAATTTTTTTTTTAATAACACAACAGAATATTAGTTTTTCTCATCTCTGGTCTGGACATGTCACTTTCATGTGTACCTTCTTCATTGAAATATTTTTTGTTATGACAATAAAAAGTAGAAATTGCCTGTTTAGTTTTCACAGAACGAGAGAACACATAAAAAATCTTGTGTGCCTGAAAGCAATGAAATTTATACTGTATCTTTTTTCTGGACCCGGTTGTTTTGCTACCCCAAACTTACCGTTTATCAGCTGCGCCACATTTCGGCTTGATATGGCTTGAGTGTTTATGACTGCTTCCCTCTGACCCTGAATGTTCTCCAGCACATCTGCACACCTGCTCAAAACAGACGTAAGATTTTCCTCTGATGCCCGTCGGTTTTCTTCCATGCTGATAACAAGAGATTCTATCTTTGCGAGGCGAGTTTCCATTGCTGAAGATACCTGGAACATCTGCCCACTGTCTTCTCCAGCTGTGTCTTGAGACGGTTCCCCAGAAGAAAAGGTCAACTTCTTGTTCGTCTTGGGCGGTTCTGCTTTATGTCCTGCTAACCGTGGGCTACGTCTCCGACCTTCTAGCAGTGCTGCTTTTCCTTAAGGGGAAGGACCTTCTGACTTAGAGGAATCGGATTTTGGGGTAGAAGTGTAAGGCAATTGTTGTTTTATGTCTGTAAGGTCAACTACATCAACTTCATCGGCGTCTTCACGTTCTACTATGTCTACTTCCATGTCATCTGTTGTGAGGTCGATTTGAAGAGAAGCCACGTTACGAACAGCCCGCCTTCCCGGCTTCTTAAAAGTTTTGGTTTCTGCTACAGATGTAGACTGTGAGACACCGACCTTAGAGGTCCCTCCCTTAGAAGCAGCTGTCTTCGAGGTAAGGGCCTTATTGGTACGCGCCTTCGATGAGTCTGCTTTATTTGGGACTGCCTTGGACACTGGAACCTTTTTAACACCTGCCTTAGAACTAACCGCCGGGGATTTTTTTGCGGGAGAGGGTTTTTTTTTCTTGGTGACAACTGCTTTCTTTACTGGAGTTTTCTTCGTCTGGACAGGTTGCGCTTTCTTCACTACAGGGAAGTCCATTACATTTTCAGACAACAGTTCATCGTCCGTTGGAACCACCAGTATCTTACCCGGCAAAGGACCTGCACCTGTCGGTTTCTTTTTGCCCAAAGGAGACTGTTTTAGCTTCCTTTTCTTCCGTTCCTCCTCGACTTTGTCTGTATAATACAGCACTCGGCCTCCCGTGTCTGGAGAGAAAAAAAAATGAAATTATAAGGATAATTAAATGAGAGAAGGGTTGTGAAGGCAAAAAGGTGAAGTGTAGGAAAGTACTTTATTTTTTTTGGTTTATTATAACAAGGAAAAGCTAAGCAGAGAAGGTTCGTGATTATTACGAGGACACTTAGCACAAGAGAGAGGAAAAAGAAATGAGAAGGTAAGGTGTCTTTTTTTTTTTGTGCATAACATAGCTTCTGAGAGAGGAGAGACGAAAGTTTGAATTTTTCTTACCGGCAATGCGATGAACCCCCTTGTACTTGAGGCACATCACTTCAACGAAGGTGCACCCCTCGACTTGATGCCCCTTGTCAATCAGCTCCAGCATTTCCTCGTTCGTTCAGGGGGAAAAAAAGGTCTTGTTTTATCTTAGCACACAACAATAAAAAAAGGACGAGATGAGAAGAGACAAATTAAAAATTCTGTTGTGAATCGTCAGACTGTTGTTATGTTATGTTATGTAAAGAGTAGTGTGACCTAGTTCTACCCATTCATATCACCTGACATGACGACAAGGCATAGGATGTCCATTGAAAGGTGACTGAAGAAGGGAAGGTAATTATTCCTTTTTACGTCATATCTTATTAATGGAAAAGCACAGAGAAATAACTTAGAAAGCTTACCTTGGCTTTGACCTTGTAGAAGTAGTCATTAACGTGATTTCTGGTCTTGTCAAGGTCACGGTTTGAATTTTTGATGCTGTTGACAGTGGCTGAGGAAAAAAAATTAAAATAGAAGTTTCATTTAAAAATTCAATTTACTTTTAAAACAAAGGGAAGAAAGAAAGAAAAAGAAATATACAAGCTACAAAGAGATAAGGACAGAGCATGGTTCTTGATATTTTTTTAGGTCTCAACTGCTGTAAATTTTAAGACAAGGAGAGAAAAGATGTAAAACTCACCCATTACTGTGTCCCATCCTTCTCTGTTTAGACGATAGCTGTCCTTTCCTCTAGCACGTAAGAGAGCTTTCTGGTTCAAACATGCGAAGAACAAGGCTCTGTGTTCATTTTCAGTCCAGAAAAGGTCCCTCGACCTGGCTGTACCGCGCGAAGTTAAGTTAGATGAGGTAGAAGGGGTAGGAGTGGATTTCTTAGTTTTCTTGGGTGGTGGTTTAGATAAGCTACCTTCAGAAGAAACAGAGCTAGATTCTTCTACCTCGTATTGGTATTCTTCATCGCCATTATCTCCTTCTTCCCCCTCCTCGTTTTCCTCCTCCTCTCCACTGTCGTAGCCCGCCTCAAGATGTCCGGTAGGTCCATGTCCTGCCCTTCATCCGAGTCTTCACTTGTTGAAGCAGCATACTTACTGGGCTCCTGAAAATAAAAGAATAAAATAAATAACTCTAAGAAAGAATGGCTCAAGGAAAATATCATAAAACCAGAGAAAGAAAGGAGAGGTCCATTTGTCTATACGTTGGGGACAAGAAATAAAATTAAAAACCCTCTCATGCATGGACTCTACTCCAGTGGAAGTGAAAAAATGCTCTAAGATTATCTTCCACTTTTATTTCTGAGCAAGGGTGACAGAGATAAAAAAAATTGCACACAGCGAGGTTGTTTTACCCTATTATCGCCCAACGTGAACATAGAAGAAAACGACTTCACAACAGAAAAAGACAAAGACAGCTACCTGGTTAAAGTCATATGAGTTCTACTTGAAAAGAGGGTCATTATGGGCTATTTTGTTCTTTCAATACTTACATCCGCCGAGTGGAATTCCATTTTCAGTCAGCGGCTACGTCCAATACAGCGAAGCCCACACACCATGTAAACACGGACCCGCCTTCCTTACCGGAAGTGACGTTCTCCTTCAATTAGGTCAAATTACGAGGGTCTCCGGCTTTTTTTTCTCGCTGTGCTATGGACATCGGTAACAGCGAGAAAATCACAGCGAGAATCATAACGAGTCTAGCTGTGAAAAGGCAGAAACATTTGTGCAACGGTAATAAAAAAATCTCTTTCTGAATCTCGCTGATTTGGGCTTTTTTTTAACAACGAGATCTAGCTGTTTGTGCAACGACCTCCTGATCATTCTGGCTTTGCTTTCATACCCCAATGCAGTTTTTCTGTTGATCTAGCAAGAAGAATATGGACTTTCAATCACAGTGCGAATTTCTTATTGTACTGCCTCACTGGATCAGTGTTCAGGCAGACATTTTATTAATCTTTTACGATGCTGTAAGAAAAAAAGATTCTTTAAAACCTGTTCAAGAGCAACATTGTGATACAGTACAAAAAACGGTCATTTAAATTGGGCATAATAATTCATTGTTGGGTTGACTTCAAATGAAGCAAATTCCTGTTTACTTCTACTCACTCTTTCAACAGACTATCTCTTTGAAATAAGACGACCTCTGGATCTAGCTGATCTATACAGAACTTTATTAATGCCAAACAGTAGCTTTATTTTTTTTGGACTTGCTCATTGTATTAATGAACTGCTATGTTCATTTAAGAAATGCTATAGAGCAGACCAAGTTTTATTGATTTTTCAAAGGAAAATCACAAATGAAACAGTACAATAACTTCATGGATCTTGAAAAATGTCAATATGAACACAATCAGGAGATGGAAAAATATGGACTGGCAATATTCACTCAATAGGTTGTTAACATAGAAAGTACAGACAAACAAACTAAAAGCAAAAAGAGATAGATAGTAAATAATATGTCATACATAGAGATTTGTGTGTCTACACATTATTTCAGTACATCATGATAACAGCTAAATACTCCTTGTCTTGAGTTCAAATAAGTGATATTTAGAGTTGGTGGTATATGCTGTTATATGCATATGGCAACATCAGCAATATCAATATGGATGTAAACATAAAAAAGGATATGAATGTGAGTATGAATATGAATATGAATAAGAAGCTGCACAGTTTCCACACCTGCTTCTCATTATCAATTATAACCCAATTTCAGGTTCAACCTTATATTTTCTATCTACATCACACCCTCTTTTAATTTTACCTTTGTCATAGCTTTCTGAATCTCCTCAGGTAGAGTATTTCAGAGAACCACCCCTATGTACCATGGCGATCTTTTATAGTGTCTAGTAATAACCCTAGGTAGTTCAAAAACAATCTTCCTTTGAGACCTTGTTTTATAAGATTGTGGTCTATTTAACACAGTCTTTGATTTCTTATACATTAAGCATAATAATAGCATGTCAAATCTTTTCTCTAACACTGGAACCTTACAAAGTTCATGCAACTCCTTAATACTATACCGTCTAATATTGCATTTCAGACAAACTCTAAGAGCTCTATTTTGCAGTTGTTGTAATGCCGCAAGACCATCCTCATTACAACTAGTACTTATAAATGAACAATATTCTATAATTGGTCTGATTGTACAACAGTATATCCTTACACTTTGCTCTTGTGTTAAAAAATTTCTTAACTTAGCAAACCTAAATAGTTTATTGCATACATTTCTTTTAATAATTTTAATCTGTTTATCAAAACTAAGTTTACTGTCAATATGTACACCTAGATATGGAAAGAAGGTAACAGTTTGCACAGTGCTGCTATTGAAGTCTATAGTAGAATCCGGACATCTTTTTAATTTATGAGCACTACAAAACCACATAAATTTTGTTTTACTTGGATTTACTGTTAGTCTGTTTTCGATAACCCAACGCTTAAAGTTAATTACATCTTCATTCAAATTCTCATTAACCAAGTCTACATCTTTGTTAGAACTATAAATCACAATGTCATCAGCATACAGTTTAATCTTGCATTTTTTAAGACCTTAACAACATCATCAATATATAGGACAAACAACAGGGGACCTAAAACTGATCCTTGAGGGAAACCGTAATCAATATCCTGGTTTGAGGACAATTTATTACAATAGCTAGTTCATTGTTTTCTATTTTCCAGGTAACTTTTAAACCATAGAAAATTAGATTTATGTTCACTGCATATTGGTATCGTTGGGATACTGCGGAATAAACACTTCTTTGAAACTGATTTCCTTGGAATTTGTGTAACATGAATAACTTGTTGTAAATGTAGTGGTTCATCTCGTTAAGTTAGATTAAGTATTCATAACGAAGAGAGAGAAAGTTTCTGGGTAGGCAACCAAGCTTTTATTTCATAGCTTATGTTACATACGATCACGGCCTCAGAGGACTACATGCTGCTAGAGCATTCGGTTACCCTTTCGGGTAACGACCTGGTTGAGCAGTGGGTAAAACCACTACTGGAGAACATAGGGGTAGAACTAGCCTTATATAGGGGAAAAGCCCGCGAAACTCAGACCGGCCACGTGACGTGTGGCGGACGAGTGGTAGGCCCCCTGGTGTAATGGATACGAACCCAGAGGCTGCCACCTGCCATCCGGATTCCCCCACTACACCCGAAGACCTAGGTCTGAGTCCCACGGGTACATGAACGTATAAGTGTAAACACCATACCCCTACACTAATATCACCCACGAAAGCTAGATATTCCCATATTTTCACTTAGAATTCGGATACGATTTCAGACTTTTAGGTGCATCTCATTCAGAACAAGCTAATTATTTCAGGAAAGATGCTAGAAGGGGTCCTAATTAAAGGTCCGCAGAAAGTTGCCTTAGCTTTGATATTGCATGAATTCATCCAGACCCCAAACAAATAGGCAACATCAATTGACTAGTTCAAATGGTTTGGTCAGCAAATTACACAGTTCTGCTAAATAGTAAAAGGTGGTCAGGCTAATATGACTGCTACTGTATGATACATTATTGAAGGTATTGGAAGATAATCACAATCTCTTTTTTCAATCATGACACTTTTCTTCAGATGTACAACTTGCATGTCTAAATGAAATGAAGTATACCAGAACTTATAAACCCCACACAATTACTATGTCTACATGGAAGTTCAAGAGATCGACTTTGACCAGCATTGAAGTTTAATGGCAAAATGATAGAGATTGTGGTGTTTTAAAAAATTTCATAAAGTTTTGTGACCAAGCTTTTGAGCTGCTCAATGTTATAGTGTTCATGGCCGCCTCTGCTTTATCAAGGTTTCAGTTCAGTGCATGAGATATACAAGGAACATTACAGCACATTATGGCGCTAGTTACGACCAAAATGATTCTGAACTTGTCACTCCTCAAGTTTAAGACTAGAAAAATGGAAACTGACCTGGATATACTTCATACCTTAATGCCTCTTGCTCTAGTGCCCTGAAGGCTAACAGAAATACCCAGAGGGAACTACCGGGACAGGAAACCAACAACATGCTGGTCCTTCCCAGTGCATGCTGGAGGGTGTTGGTCCTATATTAAAAGGAAGAGCTGGCTAAAAATGCCCCTGTTTCCAGTCCTTTCTTCTCATGTAGCTATAACTTGTCCATTTTGTTTCTCACAAGTGGTCATTCAAGTACGGTGCTGAAAAAGGGGGATTTGAGTAGGTACCTAGTTGGGAGAAGTCAGTCAGTATAATAAACTATAGAGCATGTGACATGAGTAGGTACCTGGTAGTGCAGCTCTCTCTATTTTAAACAAGGCAGGTGACTTTTCAGACTAATGTGGTGAGTGCAAGTACTTAGGTGAAGCAGTGCACGACTTGTTTAGAAAAGAGGGCACATACTCACAGCTCTTTTTACAATAGGAGCGACACCCTCCAGAACTCTTTGCTAGCATCTCATTCAGTCAGTAGGAACAGGGAATTATCCTCAATCTTTAAGCATAGTCTCTTACTTTGAAGTAAGAAATGTATACTTTGATAGTGCCTGGGTCAGGATAATATTAGTGGTTGTTGGTTCCAATATGTATGGCACAAGAGAACCAGTGTAGATGTGTCCCACACTCAGACCTAGTGCCATATTATGGCGCTAGTAACCATCAGAATGACCCTGAACTTGTCACTCTTCAAGCATATGTTTCAGTCTAGAAAAATGCAACTTATTCTTAAAGAGTGAGTAGTATTTCCAGTTCATGCCTACCTAGGATAAGGCACAGGGGGAGTTAGATATAGTGTACTCCCACTGTGCTTTGCTGCTTCCTGTATGGTGGTTCCCTGAGGGTTTATAGTATATCTCAGGGCACCAGAGTAAGACGTGTCCCAACAAGCAGCCTGTGAACAACTAAGTGTGTCAGAGAGGTACTGGCAGTGTGAGAAAGGTCAGTACCATTCAGTTTGTATGAACTTCTAATGTTGTGAATTGTTATGCATGTGCCTTGAATGTTTATCATTTTTTTTTTTCATATTAAACTAGATCAGCATACTGATGTACTGACAGCTAGGAGCTGAGCATTATGGTGGAAAGTTGTTAATAGGCTTTATCATACAGTGGGCTATCGACAGCCCTGTTCATACAATGCAATGTTTGCTCTATTGACTATCACGCTGCCACCTGTTGCTGGTAGGTGGTACTATCGACTACGAGCAAAGACTGAGTAGATGTGTAAAGCGTAAGGGTGTAATGATATGGTCAGGGCATGGCACTCTTAGACGCCTGTCTGCTGTGAGCCACTGTAAGTATAACTTTTATACCTGTCAATCGCGCATTGTGACAGGTATACAGGTATCAGTGGCTCACAGCAGGCAGGCGTCTAAGAGTGCCATAACCTTAACTACATCATTACACTCTTACCAGCCTCTTTACACATCTACTCAGTCTTTTCCTATGGTATAGACCGTATGTGTGGGCGATAATGGAGGAAGATACTATTATGGTTACTGTATCGTCGGCACACCCACACTTTGCAGTTGTGAGAGAAAAAATTTTAAAAATCTCATAACTTTTTTTGGTGTAGGTATGGAAGTGCCACCTTTTACTAATAATGAAGTTGGAGTATGTGTCGAAGGTTACATGGTGAATTATTGTACATTAAAAATGCATAATAAGGGGTCACCTGCACAGAGCACCAAATACCAGGGGTAGGGGGGGGATCCAACTGCACAATATAGAGGACATCTGGTGACAAATTCAAGAACTAATACCAGCATATCTGGGTCCAGCTGCATGGCCAGGGAAATCCCATAATGCAAATATACTACCAAATATGACAATCATTCAATGATATACATCTACCTCAAAAACACTTTGGGCTTTGTGTTGGCTGCATTTAATGGGCTTGCCATTGCGTAAGAAGGAAGACAATGATTCCATCTGGCTTAGTTTGAGTTCTTCTGAAAACCTAGAATTGACCAAATTTGTAAATTCTTCATAAATCATTGAGTTGAGTTCCAACATAAAGACCATTGGTCAGATCTATATGAGTATGAAATGTACAAGAGAGTACAGTAGAGACCATTAGAGACCCACTTCCAGTGGGTGAAAAATATTCCTAAAAGAACCACTATTTTGGAGTCTGTGAAGTCAATCTGGTATAGAGCTGAATGGTGGACAATGAAAACTAGTTCCCACATTACTCACACCATGTCTCTACTGTGCTGTATTCTCACCAGTACCACACTGGCTAACTCTGGATAGATAGGATAGTTCTTTAATTTGACACCTGGTGGCAGGTAGCGGTTGACTCTCCTCCTGTACCAGGGGGGGTGACCAGTGCTTCAGCGCCATCTTGTGGCAACTGTAACATTCATGTTTGTGTGTATAGCTCAGTATGCCTGAGGAAATACTTCAATTCTGCTATATTAACACATGTGTCAAATATCCTATGATACATTTACATCACATATACTTCACTCTATGTAATGGGTCCAGGTTAGCTGCATTTCAATGTATCAGTATGGAGAAATCCATCCTGTTTCAGTTGATAATGGGCTGTTCTAAAGGTCAACTTTGAGCATTTCATAAAAATAATTGAGTTGAGATCCATTAAATCTACATTTTGTGAAAATTATTTCAATGTCTAATGTATGAGGGGGTGCAGTAGAGAACATTGGAGCACCATTCCTAGAGAGTGAGAAAGATATTTCAATTGCCACTAATATGAGCTCAGTGAAGTCATTTCTGGTACATTTCATGTTTGCTTAGTTCCCATGCCACTCACATTATGTCTCCACTGTGTCATACTTTGACCATTTCCTTGCCTTCTAGCTCTGTCAGACATGGTCATACTCTAGTCTGCTACAAGGTGGCGCCTAAGCACTGGGCTCTCCTCCTGTTTTATACCTGTCAATCGCACATTGTGACAGGTATACAGGTATCAGTGGCTCACAGCAGGCAGGCGTCTAAGAGTGCCATAACCTTAACTACATCATTACACTCTTACCAGCCTCTTTACACATCTACTCAGTCTTTTCCCATGGTATAGACCGTATGATTGGGCGATAATGGATGAAGATACTATTATGGTTACTGTCTCGTCGGCGCACCCAGACTTTGCAGTTGTGAGAGAAAATTTTTTAAAAATGTCATAACTTTTTTTGGTGTAGGTATGGAAGTGCCACCTTTTACTAATAATGAAGTCGGAGATGGGGTATGTGTCGAAGGTGAATTATTGTACATTAAAAATGCATAATAAGGGGTCACCTGCACAGAGCACCAAGTACTGAGTCTGGAGAGTGGTCACTACCACTCGAGGCATTCGGAGTACGGCCGAGGGATCATTCGGTGCGTTCGGAGTATGGCCGAGGGATCAATGCTGGTTTGTAAGGCCACCCCCTATTGGTCTACCCCATGTGGGTCAATGTTGATCCCTGAGTCAACTTACTACCCTCCCAAGCATACTTAGGGACTGGTACCTGGTCAGACCTGGCTGGGGTGGACAGGGGTAGAGGGAACAAGCTAAGGTTGTGTAGTTAGCGTTCGAGGTCACCCCCACCCACAATGCACTGCATACGGTTAGAAAACCGCTGCCCAAACGCCTCGAATGCTAGTTTGTAAAGCCACCCCCTATTGGTCCTCCCCATGTGGGTCAATGTTGATCCTCAAGTCAACTTACTACACTGCCAAGCATAGTTAAGGACTGGTACCTAGCCAGACCAGGCTGGGGTGGAAGGGGGTTGAGGCTACCAGCTCAGGTGTTGTAGTTAGTATTCGAGGCCACCCCTACCCATAATGCACTGGGTATACCTAGAAAACCATACCCCGAACGCCTCAACTGGCTGCACCAGGGTTTATATCCCAACCTTGGGGCAACACAGGAAGTCAGTGTCTCCATGGTGACTGGTAGGTAAATAATGCTATATATGGATGCTGATTGGCTGGAAGAGGATTTCCAAGGTCTCAGGGGAGAGACCTGTGCGGATCCTGAGGCCTCAGAGAATGCTTTCACACCTTACATAATATATATATATATATATATATATATATATATATATATATATATATATATATATATATATATATTGTAAAAACTAAGTTATAATCCTTATAGGAACGACTGCTTTCACACCTATCTGTATATATTGTAAAAGTTAAGTTATAGGCCTAATCATTTGGCTTTCATAGATGAATGCTGGTGTGGTTGTACCAGCATTTATAATTATATTTTGTACAGTTTATTACATAATAGTTCAATAAGAAGGCCTAATGGCGTGTGACAAAGGAATTTGAAAATTCAAAGACCTACGGCCATTGTAGAGCTTCCCCTACCCATTGTTACCCATATATAGGACCAGGGGAGTAATGGGGACATCATAGAGAAAAATTCTCTCCTTGATAATTCTGGTCCAATAAATACTTTTTACTTGTGTATTGACCAAAAGGCCCCCTACATTATAGTTAGGTTGTAATCTGCTACTTTCAGGAACCTGCCAAAGTGCAAAATGTCAGAGATGAAAAACTACTGTGTCTAACACCATGGCAGTGTGTTTGCCAATCCCTGATAACTACCCATTCAACACTATTCTAATGGATGCCTTGACCATCTTCAATGTGTTACTACTGGTTGCCCTGATAAGCATACTTCCACCAAATGAAGGTAAGTATCCTTCTATACTTCATATATATGTATATCAAATATTCTTAGCATAATGTTCTGTTCAAGTGCAATGGCTGATAATCATGTTTAGTCCTTGGGGTAAAATGAGCTTCTGTAATGTTTGAATACGAATCTTGCATAGTAACCCGGACAATCCTTTTTTAATTGCTAAGTGACCCAAAATGACCTAGTTCTTCCACTTAAAAATTTGATTAAATAAAAATAAAAAAAGGCCCTACCTTATAACTCAAATCACAAATAAAATAAAAAATAAAAAGCCTCCTTCCCATCTCTTTTTTTTCCAGAAAGGTATCTGAAAAGCTGAAAATCTTTTTTTAAGCGGCAGTGCTTTGCATGATGCTGCCACCTGGTGTTTGGTGTTTGCAGTATTGCAAATAACTAAGTAATGCTATGTCCAAGTTTTTTTATGGGGGGCTTAAACCCCATCCCCCTGCAGCATGACATCATTTATGTGACGACCCCCAGAGACAAAGAGACAAAGGAACGTCAGAGACAAAGGAACGTCGCTCCCGTTGCAACAGTAAGCATCCAATTTTGTGATGGGATCACTATCATAATATAATAGTAAAGGGGAACGATGATCAGTTTTTGCCGACCATTTCTTCAAGAGCGGTTCATGCCCATTTCACACAAATAGGCCAAGTGTGGAGAGGGCAGAAACCGCCAGTGAAGAAACAGGAGGCGAAAAAATATCAGAGTTCATCTTTACATTTATGTCAAGGTGTTACAATCAAATGAACTCACATTTGTTCGTATCAGATGATGCATCGCCACTTTTTGATGATATGACCTTGGGTATGATGTCATCGTGCAGAATCAACTTGGGTTATTCAATACCTAGGGTAAAATACAGGACCCCAGTGGTGAGTAAATGGGGCATCAGTATTGACATAAAGATAATTAAGTGACTCTGATACTTTTGACTTATCTGATTCATCCACCACATGAAGAGGCAACAGTTTTAGTTCTGCCTGGACACTAACAAGTTGAAATAGAATATCACACTTTATGTCAAGGTGAATATCGATGCCCTATTGATAATGCACTAAACCCCTGTATTGCACCCCTGCGTTAAATAACCTGCAGGAATTCCGCACGATGACGTCATACGCCCACCGCGCATGCGCAGCCTTTTTGAAACTTAAACATTCAAGATGGCGGCGGTCAGCATTTCGCAATGACGATGGGAAAATAAGAGGTAATTGTGAAGGATATTGATCAAATAACGAATAATTATCCACTCAAACACCTTGATATAAATGTAAAGATGAACTCTGATCAGTTTGAGCGTCCTGTTTCTTCACTCACGCTTCCTGCCCGCTCCACACTCGGCCTATCGGCCTCGTGCAGAACGGGCAGGAAGCGCTCGTGAAGAAACGGTTATCTTAAACTGCTCATCATTCAACTTTACCATTTTATTTATCACAACATTTGTTGATAGCCATAATAAAAAAAAAACTGGCATACTATTTAATTAATTAAGCATGAGAATCCTTAGTGCTTAATGCATTATAGTCATTGATGCATTTCTGCATTGTGCTGACCCTACAGTTCACTGAAAACATGGAAGATCCGAAACTAGTCAGCGGTGACCACTTCAGGTCCTCAAGTTCACGATACCTTAAACTACAACTTTAGGTAGTCAAAATGACGACTTTAGCTCATCATCTTGATGACCTTAGTTGTCAATATAACGACTCTGTACTGGAGTTGCAAGCTGCGTCAGCAGTCGGGAGCGTAGCGACCGTAGCAACTCTATAATGTTTTAGGTTTTCTCCCTGAGTCATCAGGATGACAAAAAGTCGTCATTTTGACTACCTAAAGTTGTAGTTTTAGGTATCGTCAGCTTGAGGACCTAAAGTGGTCACCGCTGTCTAGTTTCGGATCTCCTATGTTTTCAGTGTTCTATACACTTTTGTAGGGTATAGGGTAGCTCATGGCTGGTGCTTCCATGCAGTGCTGGTGTGTAGAATTGTTCAGTTATACACCTTGGACCCTTTAGGGAGTGGTCATTATTTATCAACAGGGGGTTGGTGGGTTTGAGGGGGGGGGCATAAAATTTTCAGACCCCTCCCGAGGGGGGGCTAAAATAATTTTGACCCCTCTTGAGGGGGGGCTAAAAAAATTCACCCTCTTTTTAGCAAAAAAGCCTGTGCGCTACTAAAGATCACAGAGGTGTGGGGGGGCGCAAAATATTTTGCCTGCCGTCAAGGGGGGGGCGTAAAAAATGTCCACGCGTCCGCGCGAAAACCTACCACCCCCCCTGTTGATAAATAATGACCACTCCCTTAGGGGCTGCAATTGGTGCATCATGCCCACCCTATGGGGGTGATACACTCCCCCAGGGTCAACATGATGCTGCATTAAAGTTCTGGTGAGCAGACGCACTGGCACTTCACTGGTGTATTATGCCGACCAGTGAGTATGATGCACAACAGGATTTGTGGCCCTTAGGGTCACTCTCACCAGATTGGTGCAGGTCTGATATGAGATAGTGAAAAATGATATTTAGGAGTTCAGTGTAATCCTTTGGCACATGGAAAATATATGTATAGATGGATCTTGTTACACATTCCTTTTTCCTTAAATATATGATTAAATATTATTAACAATGGAGTCTTTTTGCCATGTGTGGTTTATAGGTGGCTCTTTGGCCACCTAGAAGGCCTACTGATTATATTTTTTTGCCAATTTTCCTTCAACAAAGGGTTTACTATTTTACACCATAGAAAAGGTTATGGTAAGTTCTATAATATTATTTAAAAAGATTTGTATTTTATTGACTTATAAAAAATTGATGGGTCTCCTAATTATTTTTTCTGCCCTTTTTCTAGGACTTTGCCTTTTATAAACTTTGCAGTTTTTGTGTATGTACCTGGGGTCACTTATGTGGGTTTAAGCACTTTTCACATTTTGCTTAAAGCCTATTGTTTGCAAAGATGTACAATACCCTGGGTAAATTTTCAAATATTGTTATAGTTATATTGGTTTACATTCATGCCACAGGTGGTGGTCAAAGAGCCACCCTAAGTGGTCAAAGAGCCACCCAAATGGCCAAAAAAGGCCCCCAATAGTCTTGAAATTGTTTCAAAATATTTTCAAACGGTCTGGGTATAGTTCATAGGCTATATACATCATTATGCATCTAATTTGTATTTGTAATTATTCACGATTATAGTAAAGTCATGGCATTATCTCAGCTGGTCAAAGAGCCGCCCCAAGTGGTCAAAGAGCCACCTATTGGTTAAATAGCCACCAGAATACCCTCAAAAATGTTCAAAAAATATTGTTTTAGATGTCAGAATAGAGGGCATGGGATCTGTACATCATTATACATTCAATTTGCATTTGTAATTACTCATGATTATGGTGAAGTCATGCCATTATCATAGCTGGCCTCAGGTGGTCAAAGAGCCACCTAAATGGTCAAATAGGCTCCCAGTAGTCCAAAAGAAAGTCTCAAAATAAATTTTTAAAATCAAAATAGAGTGCAAAGGCTGTACATTTCCTTACACATCTAATTTGCATTCTCAATCATTTATGATTATTGTAAATTCATGGATTTATATCAGCTGGTCAAATAGCCACCCCAGGTGGTCAAAGAGCCACCTCAGCTGGTCAAAGAGTCATCCAAATGGCCAAATAGGCCCCATTAATCTTTAAAAACTCTCAAAATGTATTTTTCAAAAGTCAGAATGGTCTGTGTAAGCTGTACACATCATTGAATATCGAACTGGTGTTCTTAATAATTCATGATTATAGTAATTTCATGCATTTATATCAGGTGGTCAAAGAGCCACCCAAGTGGTCAAAAAACCACCTCTTCTTTGGACCTTGTTAATTTCCATAATATTTCTCAGTTTCGTATGATTGACCAACAGACAGGACCTATTATCGTTATCATAATGAACATAAAGGTTATAGTTAAATACCAAGTGTATCAGAAATAAAAAAGCAAACTGTCCAAGTGGTCAAAGAGCCACCCATCTAAATGAAGAAGGTAAAACTAGACTTTGGAAGGCCATGGAAAAAAAATATCACCTTCAACACTAATTAAAAAGATGAGCTTAACTAGCTGAGTGTCCCCTTTCTTTGGGAAAAATATAGGATAATATGAGAATATTCAAAATCAAGATATAAAAAATGTGAAAAGAAATCAAACAGAGTAAGTGGTCAAAGAGCCACCCAAGGGCGGCTCTTTGACCATTTGCTATTTGTAGCAAGAAATAAAAAAGAGAAGACTTAAGAGGTGATAAAAATGTTCAGGGGGTGGGGAAGAGAGGTATTTGTACACATGTACACATTATTAATACATGATATTACAATAAAAAATAATATTGTGAGATTTCAGTGGCTTGGAGAAGGCTTATTGTGAAAAAAGGGCATTTTAGGCCTTTCTGACCTTAGGTAACAAAAAAATATGACCTGTTTTACAATGAAATTATTTTTGCCCTGTAGGTGTAAGCCTATCTGACATGGGAAAAATAACAAATGTAAAAATATGATACAAAATAATTTTACACAAGTCTTCAAAATGAATAACCCCTATTTTCAGACCTGCACCAATCTGGTGAGAGTGACCCTTTAAGGGTTGTAATATTTAGTCCCTTTAAAAACATAATATTCAAAGCAAACAAAAAGGTTATTATAATAATATGATCTGAACAACGTTAATAACTTTTACTGTTTCAGTTTCCATGGAGAGAAGTGATGGTCTAAACGCACTGTTCATCTTATTGGCGGTGGTAGTACTCACTGTGATTGGTGGATGCTGTTATGTCATTCGTAATAGATAGTTTAGTGTTATCCGGCTAGGAATATTGCCCTAAGACTGTCGATTAGGGTAGTATGTGGGGTTGGTTAAAAGGGTAGGGCATTTTGAAAAAGAGGCCTAACAAGCCCCCATGTATAGGTGGGCAAAGCTGAATACAGTCAATTTATCAAGATATTGTCACAAATTTATGTATCATGTGAATGCAATAAAGCTATATGAAATTGAAGTTAATGAAACATAAATCACTTGTATTTCAGCCTTCTTTGTGTTTCTTTTTATTTTCTCTAATTTTTTGCATAAAATCTTGTATCCATATGAACACAAAATATAAATATATAAGGGAAACCACATCTCATACAACAAAACAATACCTTCTCATTATTCAAGCGGGATTCCAAATACTGATTTCTGGAGCTGATGAGTGCCACCTATTGTGGCGGGAACATATTCACCTGAGTGAGTGGGTCCATCTAGCGGGGAAATATACCCCTATATCTCCTCAGTTCCCTTGAATACATAGTAGTATGGGATGAAGCAGCAGCATTAAAACAAGAAAAAATGTGGCAAGGACCACGGATAGCAGTTGCCACTTCATCACTAGCCACTGCAGGTGATGTCACTGAGACAGCATGACGTCACCGATGACGTCATAGGTGACGTCATAGGGAGAAAACCTAAAACATTATAGAGTTGCTACGGTCGCTACGCTCCCGGCTGCTGACGCAGCTTGCAACTCAAAATAATCATTATCATAACTAATTAAGGGGAAGGTTTTCTCTATTGTCCCCAATACTCCCATGATCCTGTTTATAGGTAGAAATGGACAGAGCTCTGAGCTGGCCATAGATGTTTGAATTTTGAGGGAAAAAAATTGATTAGAAGAGAAGATATGATATTTTCTATTTTTTACCTCACATTTACAAGGTTTGGGTGCGCCTTATATGTGGGTGTCATTATAGTAGTATATCTAGAGGGTGATGGAATTTGTAACAACAAAATTTGGGTGCCCCAAGTTTAATGAGCGATATAAAGTAACTAGAAAATTAACATCAAGAATCTAACAAGATCGGAAGCTGTTTATTAATTGCGAAGAAGAAAATTGACACAAAACAACATGGCAAACAGAGCACTGTTTTCACTGATAATTGTAGATTGAGAATTGGATTTTTAATATATTCAACTCTTCCCTTAAGTACATTTATCGAAAAAAAATAGCACAATTAATCAAATAGATATACAATGAATTTAATCCTTGCAAGGATTATAATGAATTATTGAACTATCAGGGTTGAAATGGCCTCAGCGTAATGCACAAATGTGACCCCAAAATAATATAGAATCTAACATTTGTACTAAAGTCATATCAAATTCCATCTCCCACACAACTCAATGTTGGTCAGAATTGCAGTACTTAACTTTATTGGTGGTACAAATTATATATTATACTCACTAAAAATCTTCCCTGGATGTCTACCTTGTTGGTAGACATTCTTATTGTTGAATTTCCATTAGGCATTACACTAATTATATTATCAATATCATTGTTTCAAACATGGCTGCATAATGCAGGAGTAAACCTAGCTACAAGAGTTTATTAGTACAGCATTTCCTCGTGTATTATTGTAATATAAACACAGTTATTATATCACGGGTCTGTGTGCACCCCACAGTCTGTTAACTTTCACCATAATATTATCCATCTCAAAACCCAAGATTGCGGCCCATCATTTTGATATAGACCTATTTCATCATTTTGCCGTTCCAGACCTAGGTCAGTCGTATCTGAAACCTCCCCAGCCGGGAGGGTGATGTGGGCAGAGGCAGTGGGGCTCTAAACCTCTGAGAAAATTCTCTCCCATTTTCTATTACCCAAAGTCACAAAATCATTGATAAGTCATAAGAAAAATTTACAGAAAATCTAAAACAAATCAGGAAATGACTTGATGAAATATAGAAAAAAACAGCCTATTTAGTAATAGAAATTACCTCTTTAAGAAAAACAGATAGATTTGTAAACCAGGGGCCAGGAGTAGAAAGCCTCCTACTACTCCTGACTGACCACCAACTGGTTCCAAAAAAAAGTGTCATTTCAATTTGAAATAGCATGAAATAGGTGAAATAAGGCCTTATTTCTGTATCGTTGCCATCTCCGACTTATTTCACTTGTGACATAATCTATGATACCTGGGCAAATTGGCAGTTCTTATTTCATCCTTCACATAATTTGCACCCAGGATCGTGAAACCGAAACTCCAACTGCATTGGTGTTGATAGCAACAGACTTCATCAATATCAACTTTCGTGTCAGCCAACTCATCATTCATAGCATTCCTTAAGTATTGGTTTCATTTAATTCCTAAAATCTAAGCGTTTAGCAAATGAATAATATTGTTTCAGAAATATATGGCCATGATCAGTCTTTGCATCCTCAACCATTAAAAAGCTGCTGATTATATAGAAATGCATCATGCCAACCAGTAGTCCAGAGAGTCAACATGATGCACCTATGAAGTTGTGCGCACTTCATTGGTGCATCATGACAACCCATTGGGCATGATGCACTCGAGCATCAGCAGCCATTGAAGGGTTAAACTGGCCATGATTGGTTGTTCCATCAACATGATTCGTGCCTGTGGGTGGGGTGCACCGATTTGAAGGTGGGCAGGCCTTATTTTCTTCCTTAGCTTCCAGAGCTGAAACAGATATAGCAGTAATATGGCTTTCAATAGAATATAATGTTATTAAGTACTATATAATAGATAGCCTTTTAAGGGAGGTATACACAGTATTTGTGCAGAACACGTTTTCATGTATTTGATGAATTTTTCATGTAGGTTCTATTTTACAACACGTTGGTAGCATTGGAATGAGAATGGAACAAAAATATTTGTTTTCAGCTTCTTTTCATTCAATGGCTTTACAGGATAAAATTCAATTTAAAGTTTCACGGTTGGATACCAATCTTCGAGTGATTATCTACAGCGTTTTTTTTTCTTTAGCTGATATTCCAATTATTAAGCTCTTCAGAGGTCTTCAAAGTTGCATAGTTAGTAATTTATTAGAATTTTTAGCGTAACATGGGGGGAAATAGATGGAAATAAGATTTTTTTTAGTAAGTATGCAACTTTGAAAAGCTCTGGAGAGCTGAATAATTGGAACATCGGGTAAAGAAAAAAGGCCCCCACATAACAACTCCAAGATTAGTTTGTAATCGTTAGACCTAAAATTGACACACAATTTTGAATCCAAAATAATGTATATATAAAAAGAAGCTAAAATATAACAATTGTGTTCCATTTCCATTCCATATTTTTCAAAATATTACCAAAGTGGAATCGTTTGAAAGGAGTGCTTATGTACGGTCATATTGATGTGCAATATGTATGGTTTCAAACTTAATGTGACAAATAATGGAGGAGCAATGCTTCAATAAGACTACTGTGAGCACCTCCATTAAGGCACGTTGGTAATCACCAATTACAGGTTGTGTAGGATACAGCTGTTAAAGGGTTCTTCCACCAATGTCACACTCTCAGTCAGTCTCGATATTACATTATTTTATTAAGGGTGGAATTGTGATGGAATACCAATAACGTGCATAGAATTGTGATGGAATTGTGATGGATGATCAGTGTGACTATAAATGGTAGTGTAGTGGTCAGCGGAAAATATCATGGAGAAACCGGGACTCGAACCCGGGACCCTCCAACTTCAAAGCAGCTGCTCTATCTCTGAGCTACTCCCCCTGGCCTGACATTATCTACCTTCTAACTACCCTGGATCGATATGGTATACATAGGGGGAGTGACACCATCAAGTGAACAGCCCTCTGAAGGTTCTGCCCACCCGAGGGGGGAACGAACCCCTAAAGTAGAAATACCTCTTTATGTATGTTGAGGGCCCTAGCGGTTAAGTTCTACCATTTTTCATTTAAACATGGATTTAAAAAAGGAAAATGGCAAAGGTAAGTCAACACTACTCTATACTAATCACCTATATACTATTCTAACAATCATCACACACTGTAAAATATAACTGATGAATCTACCAGGGATACTTGTAAAACTGAACAGTGAACCACCATAATTGTATAGAAAGGAGCCAGGGTAGTTTTTACAAGAATCCCCAGATTTCACTGTTAATGAAGTAGAAATTCTTAACCTACCTTAATCTACCTTCCTCCACCGAATCCATTGCCTCCTCCTCCTCCTCCTCCACCACCACCAGGAGCTTCGGCTAAGTACAGAATGAAAAGCGATAAATATACCATAATCAGGTATTACCTTTGTTATACACTGATAAATATAACAAAGTAGGAATATGTATGATCATTCGAGTCTTGAAGGGATGGGGTTAATGGTAAGGCAGCATATGTTCATCAATTCATCCTAGGGACTGGACTAAGAATATTATAGCGACTGGAGTGACCCCTAGTGTAGATCTGTGTAACTATGGCATTATACAAGAGGTGTTGATGATATGGCATAGTTACGCATAAAGTGTCCGATGTAGATAGGGATTTCAGTATATGACACCTCCACTACCATAAGCCATGATTCCGTCATGATTCCATTCTGATTCCATCACAGAATCATGATGGAATGACAACAGAATCATGACACAATCCCCAAATGTGCATGGAACCTTTGACGGAATTATGACTGGCAGAATGAGCTACTTGACCCCACAACGGTGCACTCATTATAAGATGTTCAGAAACATCTATTACTAAAAACAGTAGTTCTCAATAATACTTCTTGCCGCCTGGATCTATAAGAGAGCTAATTTCAAGGCCCTCTACAGCACGGTTTCTACAGAATGAACTTTGGGGAAATCCATAGAATACAGTGGCTGATGGATGTTCTTTGTATTTAGTTGTTGTTATTATTATTATTATTATTATTATTATTATTATTATTATTATTATTATTATTATTATTATTATTATTATTATTATTATTATTATTATTATTATTATTGTTGTTGTTGTTGTTGTTATTATTATCATTATTATTATTATTAGTTTAAGACTCAGATTAGCCCCAATGGGCTCTAAGAGGAGTGGTACATCCCTGCTTTCCACACATTATGGCTGAGCCACTGGAATAGCGTGAGTCAAAGTAACGTATTGTTTATAAGTATTGGTTTCTAAAGACAGACAAATCAATGTATTGAATTGACCTCTGTGAGTATGTTGGTGGAGAGTCTATATCCCACTGAATTTCTACACAGAATGTAAAACATCTGTCGGCTCGATTTCGTAGTGTTAACTCATAATATCTTTATTCAAGAAATTTCTGATCAATATTTTGAGGGGGTCCTGCTCTTGGTACATAACCATACTGCAAGGCCTAACTGTACATCATGCTATAAGATTGTGGTAACTGAGGCTGAGACACTTACCATGCTGGCAGCCCACACACCCACCATTCACTGAGGACCTTGGGGGAATGCACTGGTTTTGAAAAAGGAAGTCACAGTTCAGTGTGATAAAGACATGCAGGAGGATGTTGCTCCTATTGTAAAAAGACCTGTGAGTATGTGCCCTCTTTTCTTAACAAGTCGTGCACTGCTTCACCTAAGTACTTGCACTCACCACATTAGTCTGAAAGGTCACCTGCCTTGTTTAAAATGGAGAGAGCTGCACTACCAGGTACCTACTCATGTCACACGCTCTATAGTTTATTATACTGACTGACTTCTCCCAACTAGGTACCTACTCAAATCCCCCTTTTTTTGCACCGTACTTGAATGACCACTTGTGAGCAACAAAAGGGACAAGTTATAGCTACATGAAAAGAAAGGACTGGAAACAAGGGCATTTTTAGCTAGCTATTCCTTTTACTATAGGAGCAACATCCTCCTGATCATCATTCATTAATTTTCAACATGAAAGAATCGACCCAATGACACAATATCTCCCCAATGAGCAGTTGAGGGCTTACCTACCCCATAGACATTAAAAGGGTGTTTGTCAAGAATAAAACTGGCTACTCTATGAGATTTACTCTATCATAACAAGTAAGAGAGTATGTTATTAAACCCAGTAGGGGAGCACGAGATGAGGCAATAGCTTACGTTTGTACATGCTGCGACACCTGAAATTGATTAATTGGTAATGCATTATACAATAAAAACAACATTATAGTATTACCTTTACCGGGCATTTAAAGGCTAGTTCTCTCACGATAACCTTGGGATGCATTTGGACAATGGTGACGTTATCATATGAATCAGATAAACCTGCTGCTTCCATCTTTAGTGACATATTATTCAATTACCCAGGCAGATTCTATTTATTTGAGAGAAAAACTATACAAATATGCCCTCATGAAAATAGTGTACTGATTTTATTCTAAAACGATGCCTTACATATATATTTCACATATCTTCATTATCAGATTAATGTAATGTAGGAATCAATATATAGTGATAGAGGGCAGAGTGTGGTTCAGGCACTGGTTTGCCGTGTATGATTAGGTCCTATTGTGTATGAACACAACTATGAAAATTAAGGGGACATGTATCTCCAGTTTATCAAATTGCTCTTTGCTCGGTTCTCTTATAATATAGTCCTTACCTCCAATAAGGACTGTGGGTGCCAGCACCATCATCATCATGAGGAGAATCACATACTTTGCCATGCTTCAATCTTCTTTTCTAAAAACCATTTAAAGGAAATGAATGTAGAGCTATATATAAGCAAATGTCCACAACCATGAAATATATTTGGATTGTATTCCCCGAGTTGGCATTGGTTGTATCTCAAGATAGGCAGAGTGGGATGTCAGCAATGCGACCGAGGGGAGTGTAAATTACATGGAAGGTGACATTTGCATTCAGGTTTTATTATGTTAAAACAAGTAAATTCTACTGAGTCTCAGCTTGTTTACCTCGTCAGAATGACACGTGACCTGACCATGGAATATGGGGATACTGTATTCCATGGGCCCATGTGATACAGAAGTTCTTGGTTAAACCTATGGAGCTGTCACATAGATCGAAACCCATAGATCTACCAATAGATAATGCTCGTATCTATAGTTGATAAGCTGGGCAAACGGGATCATTTATAATGTGTTTGTTTGTTTGTTTAGTTTTACGTCCGGGGGCCATCGAGGAACTCAGACATTCAATTTATAATGTGTGAACAACAATCCGCTACCTCATACCTGCTCCACAATACATGAACCATGGGTCGTTGGGGAGCACTTGAGAACTGCTATTTCTAGAAATTTTGAAATTCTCGTGGCCATCATGGATACTCCTTTAAAAAGGTCTAGGCCTCTAAATAATTTTCCTAAAAGTTTAATACAATGTAAGGAACACCAAACCCAGCAAATTGTCGTGAGTCCTCGTCACCCTGTGTGAAGTGGCTCACACATGTCGCTAGATGGAACACGACGTCGTTATAGCACAAGATCACCAGGAATAGCAATTGCTATGCCACATGAGTCTAACACACAGTGGCGAAAGATGACGAAATGAGTTATCACTCGAAAAGGAGTCACCATTGATGACCAATCATGGCGACAGATGACGACAATTTGCTGGGAAGGATGCAGAGACCCATGGTAGGAAACTATTCTCACTTTCTTAGAGAAGTTGTAGAAATCTTTATATCACTTACGCCTATATCAGAAGTATACCGAGCCCTGGAGAGGACATCCGTTTTGTACACTTTATTTTTCGTTTCCACAACTTTTTATTTTCGTTTTAGCAACTTTTTATTTTCGCTACCGCAACTTTTATTTTCGTTTCTTTAACTTTTATTTTGGGTCTAGGGGGTCTATCTTTGCAGCAGTTGCCCAGACTCAAATTATAACTTGTGAAAACGAAAAAAAAAGCTGCAGAAACGAAATAAAAGTTGCCGAAACAAACTCTAGAAAACTCTAAAGGGGGAGGTGAGGCACGACCCATATTTGCCCTCTAAATATGTTCCAGAAAATGCCCATTCCCTGGGCTTTCCAATGGCGAACGAATTTTTCAAATATTCCTAATAGAACCAAAGTTTTGAAAAAAGAAAAAAAAAGTTGCGAAAACAAAAATTAAAGTTGCGGAAACGAAAATTTAACTTGAGGAAACGAAAATTCAGCTTGTGGAAACAAAATTAGAACTTGCGGAAACAAAATTGAACTTGTGAAAACAAACCCTAAAAAAATGTGTAGAAAAATGTGTAGAAAACTCCTATAAAAAAAACTTTAAAGTGTTTTACCAACCTTGAAGTATACGGCAGCAGTGTGGTTTAGATATCTACCTGTTCGTGACTTGGGCACTTGGAGTGGAATGGTTGAGGAGAAAATTACCCCTTCCTTAAGAAGAGGAATCTTAGTGCCCTGAGGCTGAATCGTTGTAGTTTACTGTTACATATTCTACTGTAAATCCGGAATAGTTGGCTGACCTGGCACAGCACGTTTGTTTATGTTAAGCGATAGTTCCACAGGCGTAAATAGGTCAGATTAGAGTTTTTTCTACACGTTTAATTACTCTAGTTCATCACTGGTCCCTACCTGATTGAAATAAGATTGCATGCTTTCTAGGAACAGATAAACCAAAAGAGGCTACACAAAAGCATGTACTATATGCAAAGACTTAAAGTTAACTCAATTTTTCTCCAAATGTTCAAGAATTTTAATATTTAGGGAGACCCATATGTAAAAAAAAAAAGAAACTTCTCACAACCATTTACATCAAAACACATGGATGATTGTAAATAATGGAAATGACTTTAAAAGAAATAATCTCATGACAACTACAGGCAAAACACTTTTGAATGTCCGCCATGTTTTTCTGCAAAAAGAAAGCATCAAAATAGCATATCTTTATAGAAATTTTGGTCTTATAAAAGAGAAATGAAAAGAGAATGCCTGAAACATATTCCCATCAATTTAAAATTGTCGAAATTTTGTTCTTATAAACGAGAAATGAAAAGAGAATGCCTGAAACGTATTCCAATCTAATTATCTTCTCAAAACAATTTAAAATTGTGAGGCCATAAGTTCTGGCTTATGCAAATTCATCCGGACGGTAACCACGTAACGTAGTAAATTACCAACGTAAAGTGTCACGTGCACACGGACCGCGCCATACTGTGCCGGGGACAATTTTGTATGCTCCAGTGTTGCGTTCACCATTCAATGTCTAAATTCTCCCAAAATATGGCATTCATGGCAATATTATTCGCACAGTATAATGGGATGACAGAGAAGATAATGCCATGTCTGTCAGTAAGAGATTGGGACAGTATTACCGCCGTAATCTGCATTTGAAAACGTGCAGGGCTCCAGTGTAGCATTTTTATTATGGTACGTAAGGGGGAGCGTAGAGGGCAGAGCACCACTTTGTCCCCGGCTTCCGTGTGTGGACATCGGACCGTTGCCGTAGTTACGGGACTTTTCGTCTCAATGATATTGAGATTTGGAGAGTGATGTTGCTTTCACTTTTAGACACATAATCAAGTAACTACCCTGCTAGCACCAAATGCTGTCTTTTTTACGTAAATAAGATGTAAATTGCACACGCTGTGCTAGCTGGGTAGGCAATGTCATGTTACTTGGTAACATCATGTCACTAGGCAACGTCAGTGGCGTCGTGAAAGGGGCCATAGTTTACCGTGAACACAGGCCATAGTTTACCGTGAACACAGGCCACAGTTTGCCGTGAACACAGGCCACAGTTTGCCGTGAACACAGGCCACAGTTTGCCGTGAACACAGGCCACAGTTTGCCGTGAACACAGGCCACAGTCTACCGTGAACACAGGCCATAGTTTACCGTGAACACAGGCCATAGTTTACCGTGAACACAGGCCACAGTTTGCCGTGAACACAGGCCATAGTTTGCCATGAACACAGGCCACAGTTTACCATGAACACAGGCCACAGTTTGCCGTGAACACAGGCCACAGTTTACCATGAACACAGGCCATAGTTTGCCGTGAACACAGGCCATAGTTTACCATGAACACAGGCCACAGTTTGCCGTGAACACAGGCCACAGTTTACCATGAACACAGGCCATAGTTTGCCGTGAACACAGGCCATAGTTTGCCGTGAACACAGGCCACAATTTGCCGTGAACACAGGCTATAGTTTGCTGTGAAAGTACCAGTATTTTAATGATTGATTTACATTTAGGCTGCCCCCCCCCCGCTAGTGCCTTCGGCACTAGTGTATTATAAATTGTCAGATTAGGGCTATTCCGACCGATTGTTCACCTATGTAACCAGTGCTTTACAGGAAGCAGCAGTGTCAAAGGTTTGACACAGCCTTCTCTGGGTAGAGCGATACAAATGTATGCCATGTCATGTATGCGTGAGACAAATCAATAAAGTCATTAAACCACACTCCCAATATCTTTTTTAAGCTGCACCATGGTTTCATCTTCGCATATAAGACACGCCTTATATGCTTATATGCAAGGTTTTAAAGCTTTTCGGAGGCCATAAGTTCTGGCTTATGCAAATAAACAGAGTTCCACAAGATTTACTCAAAACTGAGTGTTTCTTCACGAGATAGCCTCAAAGCAGGATTTCACTCAGCTTCACCTTGTGGAATTCGGCTATTGAGTGAAGAAACTTTCAGTTTGGAGTAATTTAAGTGGATCTCTATATTTATTTCATGTTTTGTCTGTAAAAGAGCCCTCAAAAATTACTTTTGGTTGAGGGGTTTGAGGCTATTTTGAGCATGTCACAGTGAGTCACAGTGAAGAATGGGGCCATGGGGAATAGGATTCAGTGTCTTTATGCCCTTGTGAGGAAATAAGCAAATGTCAACGACCATGGAATATTTCTGCATTGTATTCTCGAAGTGAGTCTGCCGTATTCAACGAGGCCTTATAGGAATGCGATGCAAAAATATTCCATGAGAGTTGACATTTGCATCTATGTCATGGCCCTATGGGGTTAATTTGCTTTAAAATAGAGAAACACAGCTCAGATCTGTTCAGAATCCAAGATGGTGGACACCCATAGAATACAGCAACCATGTAATCCATCCCCCCATCGAATATGACATGTCCAGTACTGTTCTATAGTAACTGTCGTATCTGCCATGACATAATGGGTGTTTCCATACAAATCTATAGTAGGGCACATTCCTAACATGAAATAAAAGGATTTACTGTACCCTTCATTTATTCTGTAGACTAATTATGGTTGAACAAAGTAACACTTCTCCCTCCAAACATGTGAAAGATTAAGGTAACAATAATAGTGATTACACACCTCTGGCCATAAGAAATAACACAGTTTTTAATTGGTAGCAATAAACAATTTATCAAATTGTGCTATCAACTCTCCCGATTATGAGGACACAGATTGTGAAATATGACACATTTTTCTCTCACTGTTGATTTGGTAATTTGACAGGTGACCAGAACTTGAATACAGTGTGGCCTTTGATGACAGTGATGGATGACTGTTGTTGTTGTTGTTGTTGTTATTATTGTTGCACCTTTGAGGCGAAAACAAATAAGTGATCTCATACACCATGTCAGTCCTTACCTGCCACTAAAGCCGCTCAAACAAAACTTGTTTCTCATCATAAAGTCATGAAAAAGGTGACGAGAGAGGATTTTCTTTCTGCCTGAGCAGTTTATCAAGGCATGATATCTATGCATCGCGGGCCCATCATGGATGGCCATGCATAAGAAAACTGCATTCTCATAGTAAAGTTATCATCATTATTTTAAAATTTTGAGAAACTCCCTGGACCAGGATCTTTCATTTGATACCAAACTTGAGTAGTTTTGATCATATTTTATTCCACATTTCTGAAATGCGCTAAAGAACAATATCTCAAATGTTTTTTTCTGAAGTGGGCGATGATGGCAAAAAAGTTTTTTTAGCGTGGCCTAAGTTTTTTGGTAGGTCCTACCATCAAATCAATCTAAACTAATGATACTACTACACAAGACGCTATAGGCTATGTTTTATGTAAGTGTAGGAGGTTTCTGACTGGTTTTTGACCGAGGTTTCTGACTGGTTTCTGACTGGCTGCAATATTGGGCTGTAGTTTAAATTCTGTCACAGAAAATATATATTTTTCAAATAATGTAGGTTTGTACATTTATTACCTTACCCCATGTACAATTTTTCAATCTAATTATCTTCTCAAAACAATTTAAAATTGTGAGGCCATAAGTTCTGGCTTATGCAAATTCATCCGGACGGTAACCACGTAACGTAGTAAATTACCAACGTAACGTGTCACGTGCACACGGACCGCGCCATACTGTGCCGGGGACAATTTTGTATGCTCCAGTGTTGCGTTCACCATTCAATGTCTAAATTCTCCCAAAATATGGCATTCATGGCAATATTATTCGCACAGTATAATGGGATGACAGAGAAGATAATGCCATGTCTGTCAGTAAGAGATTGGGACAGTATTACCGCCGTAATCTGCATTTGAAAACGTGCAGGGCTCCAGTGTAGCATTTTTATTATGGTACGTAAGGGGGAGCGTAGAGGGCAGAGCACCACTTTGTCCCCGGCTTCCGGTGTGCGGACGTCGGACCGTTGCCGTAGTTACGGGACTTTTCGTCTCAATGATATTGAGATTTGGAGAGTGATGTTGCTTTCACTTTTAGACACATAATCAAGTAACTACCCTGCTAGCACCAAATGCTGTCTTTTTTACGTAAATAAGATGTAAATTGCACAAGCTGTGCTAGCTGGGTAGGCAATGTCATGTTACTTGGTAACATCATGTCACTAGGCAACGTCAGTGGCGTCGTGAAAGGGGCCATAGTTTACCGTGAACACAGGCCATAGTTTACCGTGAACACAGGCCACAGTTTGCCGTGAACACAGGCCACAGTTTGCCGTGAACACAGGCCACAGTTTGCCGTGAACACTGGTCACAGTTTGCCGTGAACACAGGCCATAGTTTACCGTGAACACAGGCCATAGTTTACCGTGAACACAGGCCATAGTTTACCGTGAACACAGGCCATAGTTTACCGTGAACACAGGCCATAGTTTACCGTGAACACAGGCCACAGTTTGCCGTGAACACAGGCCATAGTTTGCCATGAACACAGGCCACAGTTTACCGTGAACACAGGCCACAGTTTGCCATGAACACAGGCCATAGTTTGCCGTGAACACAGGCCATAGTTTACCATGAACACAGGCCACAGTTTACCATGAACACAGGCCACAGTTTGCCGTGAACACAGGCCACAGTTTACCATGAACACAGGCCATAGTTTGCCGTGAACACAGGCCATAGTTTGCCGTGAACACAGGCCACAATTTGCCGTGAACACAGGCTATAGTTTGCTGTGAAAGTACCAGTATTTTAATGATTGATTTACATTTAGGCTGCCCCCCCCTGCTAGTGCCTTCGGCACTAGTGTATTATAAATTGTCAGATTAGGGCTATTCCGACCGATTGTTCACCTGTGTAACCAGTGCTTTACAGGAAGCAGCAGTGTCAAAGGTTTGACACAGCCTTCTCTGGGTAGAGCGATACAAATGTATGCCATGTCATGTATGCGTGAGACAAATCAATAAAGTCATTAAACCACACTCCAAATATCTTTTTTAAGCTGCACCATGGTTTCATCTTCGCATATAAGACACGCCTTATATGCAAGGTTTTAAAGCTTTTCGGAGGCCATAAGTGCTGGCTTATGCAAATAAACAGAGTTCCACAAGATTTACTCAAAACTGAGTGTTTCTTCACGAGATAGCCTCAAAGCAGGATTTCACTCAGCTACACCTTGTGGAATTCGGCTATTGAGTGAAGAAACTTTCAGTTTGGAGTAATTTAAGTGGATCTCTATATTTATTTCATGTTTTGTCTGTAAAAGAGCCCTCAAAAATTACTTTTGGTTGAGGGGTTTGAGGCTATTTTGAGCATGTCACAGTGAGTCACAGTGAAGAATGGGGCCATGGGGAATAGGATTCAGTGTCTTTATGCCCTTGTGAGGAAATAAGCAAATGTCAACGACCAGGGAATATTTCTGCATTGTATTCTCGAAGTGAGTCTGCCGTATTCAACGAGGCCTTATAGGAATGCGATGCAAAAATATTCCATGAGAGTTGACATTTGCATCTATGTCATGGCCCTATGGGGTTAATTTGCTTTAAAATAGAGAAACACAGCTCAGATCTGTTCAAAATCCAAGATGGTGGACACCCATAGAATACAGCAACCATGTAATCCATCCCCCCATTGAATATGACATGTCCAGTACTGTTCTATAGTAACTGTCGTATCTGCCATGACATAATGGGTGTTTCCATACAAATCTATAGTAGGGCACATTCCTAACATGAAATAAAAGGATTTACCGTACCCTTCATTTATTCTGTAGATTAATTATGGTTGAACAAAGTAACACTTCTCCCTCCAAACATGTGAAAGATTAAGGTAACAATAATAGTGATTACACACCTCTGGCCATAAGAAATAACACAGTTTTTAATTGGTAGCAATAAACAATTTATCAAATTGTGCTATCAACTCTCCCGATTATGAGGACACAGATTGTGAAATATGACACATTTTTCTCTCACTGTTGATTTGGTAATTTGACAGGTGACCAGAACTTGAATACAGTGTGGCCTTTGATGACAGTGATGCATGACTGTTGTTGTTGCTGTTGTTGTTGTTGTTGTTGTTCTTATTATTGTTGCACCTTTGAGGCGAAAACAAATAAGTGATCTCATACACCATGTCAGTCCTTACCTGCCACTAAAGCCGCTCAAACAAAACTTGTTTCTCATCATAAAGTCATGAAAAAGGTGACGAGAGAGGATTTTCTTTCTGCCTGAGCAGTTTATCAAGGCATGATATCTATGCATCGCGGGCCCATCATGGATGGCCATGCATAAGAAAACTGCATTCTCATAGTAAAGTTATCATCATTATTTTAAAATTTTGAGAAACTCCCTGGACCAGGATCTTTCATTTGATACCAAACTTGAGTATATTGATCATATTTTATTCCACATTTCTGAAATGCGCTAAAGAACAATATCTCAAATGTTTTTTTCTGAAGTGGACGATGATGGCAAAAAAGTTTTTTTTTAGCGTGGCCTAAGTTTATTGGTAGGTCCTACCATCAAATCAATCTAAACTAATGATACTACTACACAAGACGCTATAGGCTATGTTTTATGTAAGTGTAGGAGGTTTCTGACTGGTTTTTGACCGAGGTTTCTGACTGGTTTCTGACTGGCTGCAATATTGGGCTGTAGTTTAAATTCTGTCACAGAAAATATATATTTTTCAAATAATGTAGGTTTGTACATTTATTACCTTACCCCATGTACAATTTTTCGCTAAATTTGTCTCAAGGTTTTGGCATTGAGGGGATAAAAATACTGATACACAGTATTTCTTTCATCATAATTTAATGGGCAATAAACTAGACTGTGATTATCCAGTTGACAAAACCCCTTCAGGGCACATTTCACAATGAAAAAATCTTTCCACACCTCTTATTTATATAACATTTAGCTATTTTCTGTCTCAGAAATGAAGGTTTCTGACCGGCTGTTATTAAATCCCATCTTTCTGATTAGCCATAGCATGTTATTACAAGTTTTTAGTAAACTGATTGCATATGACAGTAAACTCCATCTATTTCTTTCAACAAGGATAGTTAAATCATTACAGTATGGCAGCAGTGAACTGATTTAACTCTGCCAGTCGGAAACTTCCGGTCAGAAACCTTCATCTTTGGACAGATAGTAGCCAATTGCTGCCCCTTAGAGGGTATTCAAGATATAGTTTTACTTGAAACATGTGCATGAGTTCTATAGGAATACCTGTTCTGTCAGTTTATTATTAAATTCAGCTGTTGACTGCACTTTTATGGCCGGTCAGAAACCGGTCAGAAACCTTCACACTCAGACTCGCATCACATTGATGAGACATAGGGTAACTTGCCCAGTTCTTGGACAGGTCCAATTCTCGGACGATTTTTTGGAGTTAGCTCAATGTTATTGCAGGCCATAAACCCTATTTTGTTTTGATTTCCTCTCTTTTATATCTAATAGATGTCTATTCCCAATGGCAAATTGATAAATTTCAAAGTGTGTGGTGCCCTCTGTTGCTATCACTTGAAACTTGTGTCCGAGAATTGGACCATTGAAAATGCGGTGTCCGGTAATTGGGCACAATGACATGCCTATTTCCTGACAATTTTGATAATTGATATTCTAAAAACAAAATTAGAGTGAATATACTAGCAAATTCATCAAGACTTCTAATTCATCAATATCTTATAATGGTGGTGAACCTGCTTCAACTTGTAAAGATATCTTTAAAATACAGAGACTGTCCGTGAACTGGTACACTGGGCATTTTTGAATGTCTATACAAAACCCCTTATAACAACTATAAATATTAGGCTTCAGCTAGGGAGACTTTTTATTATGATACCAAGGGGCCCTATCCATGCATCCTGCTGAGCCTAGATGTAGGAAACAGAGTTTGGCCAGTTTAGTAGTCTTCCAAAAATAAAACTGTCCGAGAACTGGGCAAGTTACCCTAGCCTAATGTGATAAGAAAAGCCCATGGTGAACCAATATACAAGTTGACATACATAAGTCGACCAATCATCCATCATCGATTAGTTTATGTAGAGACATAAAGATACAATGATTTATGAACAATGTTTAGGGTATGTGGAAGGTATACCTATTGTAGTTAATGAGGTACAATCAGTTAGTACTTTTATGTTACATGAAAGAAGATTGGAATTACAAGCTAACAAGGCTCAAGTTTGACTGAAATAGTGCAGTTTCTAGAGAAATTTGAGTTTTCGGAATATTTTGGCTGTTTTCATCAAAATTCATCTTCAAAAAATGTTTTCAGTCAACCTTAGAAAGTTTATGATTATTTGTCAGTTTAATCGTCAAAGAAAGAATTCATATTCAGCCTAAAGCATATTATTGCTTTAGGCGAGAAATCCCCCAACAATGGGGAGGGTAGTTATCGTTCAAGCAGCACACCTGTTTCAAAATAAATTGAATTACTCTCCGCTCCCCTGGAGTATATCACAGGTGCACAGACATATAATTGCCTCTCAGAGAAACATGTCACATTTACACTGTCACCCTGTCTACCTGAGGCAATCTCAGTAATGGCTAAAGACAAGATATTATCAATCTAAGTTTTAATAAGTTATAAAGATAAGCTGATATACATTTGCCCTAGACTCACCTACATAGGCTGGTAGGGAAGGCCTTATCTCAATGAATAAAAGAACACAGAGAAAATAATAGACACTGATCATTGACATTACAATATAGCAGCCACTTTCTAAAGGGCTAAGTACCAACTTAGTACCTCACATAGAAGACATGTTAATAAAACCTCTGAAATCTACCAGGGGTCCTCATAGAACTGAACAGTGGAACACCATAACTGAAAGCACTGAACTAATGTACTTTTTACAAGAAGCTTCAGGTGGCAGTACAGTGGTACACAAATAAAGGCTACAAGGAATTTCTGTGAAAATATTGATGGTTCTCTGGCACCTTTGGGAAGAGGAATGCTCTGTTATTTTGACGCCGTTTGTTTTACAGTGGGGCTAAAGGACCTGCATGTGTTCAGATGTAAAAAATGTGTTGTTGAAATAACAGTGGAAACTTATCCCATAGTTGCAGTGGAATCTTATCCCATAGTTGCAAAAGAGCCATCATTTCTTTCATGGAGTTTCCTTGTACCACGTAGTGCCATCTGGGGCTTCATTGTAGAAACTGCATTTCTTAAATGTAATATGACTATGGCGGTTCACTTTTTAGTTTTAAGAGGAGACCTTGTAAATGCAACAGTTACATTTTGGAGTGCTTACTCTCCTCCACCTCCTCTAAACCCTCAAGATCTCATAGTTTAGTGGCGGGAGAGGAGATGTGCTAGCAGCCCATATGTTCTTATAATATCTAAAATCCATTGGTTTGAAAAAAAAGTTGACATTTCTAAAATTCCTTAACATAAACGGATGTAGCAAATATATACAGGATGTTCATAAGGCATGTCTTATATGCGTGTCTTATGCCCATGCATAAGGTGCGTCTTATACGCGAGGAGAATCATCAACAATTTTCGTTTGATATATCACAACCCCCCTCTGTGATATATCAAACAGAGCGGGGAACATAGTGAGTCCAGGGGGCGGGGCATAGCTACATACCGCTTTTTGAATTTTGAAAATCCATTCAATAGAACAAAAGTGGCCAAATCCCAACACTCTAGGTGTGTCCTATATGCAGGGTGTGCCATATATTACGCTAGTTTGAAATGCAACCCGACACTGATAAAACCTCAAATCAATGTAGCTGTTTGGATTTACGAACATTATCTAGCTCTCGTGTTAACATTGACTACTGCCAAACCCAGTGAGCCACATCCGAGTTTATACCACGATTTCGACACTTCCGGTGGGTTTATATGCAGTTTAGCCGTGCATTATTCTGCATATACCACCCATGTGCATTTTTGAAATTTTTGGTATATACTTTTTCGGTGTCAAGTTGGACTTAGAATATTTTTGGAGACGCTGGCGGACATAGAAATTTAGCCTCGCCATTGTTTCAATGTGAAAAATCGTCCCAACTTGTATGAGGATTGAACCCCGGCCGCAGTGGTGGTAGGTGAAGGCCTTAGCCATAGCGCCACACTGAACGCTGATGAAATCCAATGCGAAGGTAAATAAGTTCTAACCTGCTATGTTTCCAGTCAGTTTTCGTATGGAATCCAACCATCACATGTTATAATATTAAAATCCCAAGAAGTATTCGATCCATAGACGAGGAATGCGTGCTAATTTTCTCCATTTTCTTCGATATAAATAAGAATCCATTGATTTTCCAAACGGGTCCGAAATTTTCGGCGTCTTTCTTGTACAACGACCAGTTGACCTATATCTACATCCGGGCCACTGACACACTTTCGCCGGACAAGGAGGCGGGTGGGAATGGCCGGACCGCGACTCACGTACTTTGGGAAAATCAATGGATTCTTATTTATATTGAAGAAAATGGAGAAAATTAGCACGCATTCCTCGTCTATGGATCAAATACTTCTTGGGATTTTAATATTATAACATGTCATGGCTGGATTCCATACGAAAAGTGAGTGTAAACACGGCGGTACCTCTCCCGGCAAGAACAAAAACAACGCGCAGGGCGGCCACGGGCCGTGTCACTAGCACTTACAAAATGTCTTCGCCTGGCTATATTCTTTGGATTTCAGGTAAGAAATTGATACAAAATGGAGGAAATGGTGGTATAAACCTATTAGGTGATGCATATCGGGGCCCCACGGGCTGTATATGCTGTATATACCCTCGCCGCTCCGCGGCTCAGGTATATACAGCATATACAGCCCTAGGGCCCCGATATGCATCATCTATTAGCTTAATATGTCACACCCTCAGTTCAGGACTTTGTCATAAGCTGCACAAGGGGCCTGAAATGGTCCGATTCCTTCCTTTAGTCTACTTAAAACCCAGCGTATAAGCATCACCCTGAGTTCCTGGAGATGCAATAAGCCACACCAGAGGGTTTGGTATTTTTTTATGGGTTCCAGGCGCATGGCCTATAAGACACATGGCCTAAACCCATGTAGCCCCCCGTCAAATGGCCGAAATCAAAGTGGCCGAAACGACACTTGGCTGAAAAGACATATAGCCGAAACGTCACATGGCCGAAATATACCTTTTTGTTCCCACACAAACCCCTCATAAATCACCCAAATGCGGCCCAAAATTATCATTTACAACCACTCTAATACACCAGATACCACACATATACCACACCGTACCAAACATATACCACACCATACGACACCGTACCACACATATACCACCCCATACTACACCATACCACACCTATAGCACACACCATACCACACCTATACCACACACCATACCACACCATACCACACCATACCACACATATACCACACACTATACCACACCATACCACACCCCATACCACACCATACCACACCTATACCACACCATACCACACCCCATACCACACCTATACCACACCATACCACACCCCATACCACACCATACCACACCTATACCACACCATACCACACCCCATACCACACCATATCACACCATACCTATACCACACCATACCACACCTATGTCACACCATACCACACACAATACCACACCATACCACACCATACCACACCATACCACACCTATACCACACCTATACCACACCTATACCACACCATACCACACCATACCACACACCATACCACACCATACCACACCATACCACACCTATACCACACCTATACCACACCTATACCACACAACATACCACACCATACCACACCATACCACACCGTACCACACATATACCCCACCAAAGTACACCATACCACACCTATACCACACTGTACCACACATATACCACACACCATACCACACCTATACCACACCATACCACACCCCATACCACACCATACCACACACCATACCACACCATACCACACATATACCACACCTATACCACACCTATACCACACCTATACCACACCATACCACACCTATACCACACCATACCACACCAAACCACACCATACCACACCATACCACACCCTACCACACCTATACCACACCATACCACATCATACCACATCATACCACACCCTACCACACCTATACCACACCATACCACACCATACCACACCATACCACACCATTACCACACGATACCACACCTATACCACACCATACCACATCATACCACACCATACCACACAAATATCACACCATACCACACCAATACCACACCATACCACACCAATAACACACCATACCACACCATACCACATCATACCACACCAATACCAACAATACCACATCATACCACACCATACCAGACCATACCACACCAATATCACACCATACCACACCTATACCACACCTATACCACACCATACCACACCTATACCACACACCATACCACACCAATATCACACCATACCACACCTATACCACACCTATACCACATCATACCACACCATACCACACCTATACCACACCTATACCACACCATACCACACCATACCACACCTATACCACACCTAAACCAGACCATACCACACCATACCACACCTACACCATACCCCATACCACACCATACGACACTAATACCACACCATACCACACCTATACCACACCATACCACACCATACCACACCTATACCACACCATACCAAACCTATACCACACCATACCACACCATACCACACCTATACCACAAACCATACCACACCTATACCACACCTATACCACACCATAACACACCTATACCACAAACCATACCACACCTATACCACACCATACCACACCATACCACACACCATACCACACCATACCACACATATACCACACCTATACCACACCTATACCACACCTATACCACACCATACCACACCTATACCACACCATACCACACCAAACCACACCATACCACACCATACCACACCCTACCACACCTATACCACACCATACCACATCATACCACACCATACCACACCATACCACACCTATACCACACAATACCACACCATACCACACCATTACCACACGATACCACACCTATACCACACCATACCACATCATACCACACCATACCACACCATACCACACCTATACCACACCATACCACATCATACCACACCATACCACATCATACCACACCATACCACACCATACCACATCATACCACACCATACCACACACCATACCACACCATACCATACCATACCACACAATACCACACCATACCACATCATACCACACCATACCACATCATACCACACCATACCACACACAATACCACACCATACCACACCATACCACACAATACCACACCATACCACACCATACCACACATCATACCACACCATACCACACCTATATAACACAACATACCACACCATACCACACCTATACCACACCATACCACACCATACCACACATCATACCACACCATACCACACCTATACCACACAACATACCACACCATACCACACCTATACCACACCATACCACATCATACAACACCATACCACACACCATACCACACCATACCATACCATACCACACAATACCACACCATACCACACCATACCACACCATACCACACATAATACCACACCATACCACACCTATACCACACAACATACCACACCATACCACACCTATACCACACCTATACCACACCATACCACACCATACCACACCTATACCACACAACATACCACACCATACAACACATATACCACACCATACCACACCATACCACACCTATACCACACAACATACCACACCATACCAAACCTATACCACACCTATACCACACCATACCACACCATACCACACCTATACCACACAACATACCACACCATACAACACCTATACCACACCTATACCACATCATACCACACCATACCACACCTATACCACACAACGTACCACACCATACCACACCTATACCACACCTATACCACACCATACCACACCATACCACACCTATACCACACAACATACCACACCATACAACACCTATACCACACCTATACCACATCATACCACACCATACCACACCTATACCACACACCATACCACACCATACCACACCATACCACACACCATACCACACCATACCACACCTATACCACACCATACCACACCTATACCACACCTATACCACACCTATACCACACCATACCACACCATACCACACCATACCACACCATACCACACCATACCACACCATACCACACCATACCACACCTATACCACACCATACCACACCTATACCACACACCATACCACACCATACCACACCATACCACATCATACCACACCTATACCACACCATACCACACCTATACCACACCATACCACACCTATACCACACACCATACCACACCATACCACTACTATACCACACCATACCACACAACATACCACACAACATACCACACCATACCACACCTATACCACACCATACCATATAGGTGTGGTATGGTGTGGTATGGTGTGGTATAGGTGTGGTATGGTGTGGTATGTTGTGTGGTATAGGTGTGGTATGGTGTGGTATGGTGTGTGGTATGGTGTGGTATGGTTTGTGGTATAGGTGTGTTATGGTGTGGTATAGGTGTGGTATAGGTGTGGTATGGTTTGTGGTATAGGTGTGGTATGGTGTGGTATGGTGTGGTATGGTGTGGTATAGGTGTGGTATGGTGTGGTATTGGTGTGGTATGGTGTGGTATTGGTGTGGTATGATGTGGTATAGGTGTGGTATAGGTGTGGAATGGTGTGGTATGATGTGGTATAGGTGTGGTATAGGTGTGGTATGGTGTGATATTGGTGTGGTATGGTGTGGTATGGTGTGTGGTATAGGTGTGGTATGGTGTGGTATAGGTGTGGTATGGTGTAGTATTGGTGTGGTATAGGTGTGGTATGGTGTGGTATATGTGTGGTATGGTGTGGTATGGTGTGTGATATAGGTGTGGTATGGTGTGGTATAGGTGTGGTATGGTGTGGTATAGGTGTGGTATATGTGTGGTATGGTGTGGTATGGTGTGTGGTATAGGTGTGGTATGGTGTGGTATAGGTGTGGTATGGTGTGGTATGGTGTGTGGTATAGGTGTGGTATGGTGTGGTATATGTGTGGTATGGTGTGGTATTGGTGTGGTATGGTGTGGTATGGTGTGTGGTATAGGTGTAGTATGGTGTGGTATATGTGTGGTATGGTGTGGTATGGTGTGTGATATAGGTGTGGTGTATGTGTGGTATGGTGTGGTATGGTGTTGTATAGGTGTGGTATATGTGTGGTATGGTGTGGTATGGTGTGGTATGGTGTGGTATGGTGTGGTATGGTGTGGTATGGTGTGTGGTATGGTGTGGTATGGTGTGTGGTATAGGTGTGGTATGGTGTGGTATTGGTGTGGTATGGTGTGGTATGGTGTGTGGTATAGGTGTGGTATAGGTGTGGTATGGTGTGGTATATGTGTGGTATGGTGTGGTATGGTGTGTGATATAGGTGTGGTATGGTGTGGTATAGGTGTGGTATGGTGTGGTATAGGTGTGGTGTATGTGTGGTATGGTGTGGTATGGTGTGTGATATAGGTGTGGTATGGTGTGGTATAGGTGTGGTGTATGTGTGGTATAGGTGTGGTATGGTGTGGTATAGTGTGTTGTATAGGTGTGGTATGGTGTGGTATGGTGTGGTATAGGTGTGGTATGGTGTGGTATAGGTGTGGTATGGTGTGGTATAGGTGTGGTATATGTGTGGTATGGTGTGGTACAGAGTGTTAGGGTGTGGTCAGTGGTATATGTGTGGTATGGTGTTGTACGGTGTGGTATGAGTGTGGTATGGGATATGTGTGGTGTAGTGTGGGTTAGGGTGTGGTATTGTACAATGTGGTATGGTGTTTTATGGGTTTGTAAGGTGTGGTACAGGTGTGGTACGGTGTGGTATGGTGTGGTACGGTGCGGAACAGTTGTCGTTTAGGTATGAAAAAGGTGTCGTATGTGGCATGGTCTGGTTCATTAGAATTTCGGCCATTTGTCGTTTAGGCCATATGTCTTTTGGGCTATGTGACTTTTCGGTGCCCCCCCCCTCAAACGGACAACTTCTAATTTAAGCTTTTGGGGCTGCAGATGAAGGAGTGCATCATGGTCAGTGGTCGGAATGATGCACCAATGAAGTGCTGGGGAGTGTGCTTGTCATGATTTATCATGATGCATGAATGAGTCCCTGTTAAGTCTACCAACTATAGCAGCATTCACGCATCGTGACAACCCAGGCGTGGCTGATTTATACTATGGACGCCAGCATTTATATAAGTCCCCTTGCGCTAATAGATTTCAACCTTAGTACATCTACCTCCAGCCCTTATTCCAGACGGGTGTTTATTCAAGACATGAATTATAGTGTTTTCTTAGATTTCAATGCTACTCAACCCCTGTACTTATTCGGAGACCCGGCGTTAAAATAGGTTATTACAGTTAATGCATTACTGTTCATTAACACTTTAGGGACATATAATGCACTAATGCATCACACCCATTGGTCATCATGGTGCCTGAATGCAGCCCTCGAGACTGACGCACTCCGGCAATAATGGTCCTTAAAGAATTACAGGATGAACAATTTTACACTCACATCATTATAAGATATCGCCGATTACATGTATTGTTCATTTCATGCAGCACAATATGCAACACAATATGCAGCACAACACTGAAAAGGATCTACTTACCAAATAACAATTACTCTAGAAGCCAATTACCCGCACACGCCCATAGCTAGTCCTTGTCATGGGCGGTTTGACTTTCATAATGGGTGGAATTTGATCATTAAAATGGTGGAAATCAATGAAATTTCAGTATAAAAAGACCTTGGTTCCTAGACTGATTTAATATTCAAGTGTCAATGGAAGGCAAAACATATTTCTGTTATTAATTCCCAGTTGGCAGAAAACCGTTTTTTTCTTGTTCCTAAGTTTGCAAAACGTTTTTTTTTCAACATCAAAATAACGTTTTTACATGTCCTCAAAAATTGTTAATTGTTTTTACAAAAACGTTTTTATTTCAGGTTTAACGTAAATAAAAACGTTTTTATTTGGTTGAAAATCGGTTGAAAAACCGAAGGTTTTTATTTGGTTGAAAATTGGTTGAAAAAACAAAATAACGTTTTTTAAAAACATTTTTTACCCAAACCAAATAAAAACGTTTGCAAACGTTGAAAAAACGTTTTTTGCCAAGTGGGTTGTCTGATTCACATGCTGTAAAAAGTGTCATGTTGCTCATTATCTGTCCTTTACCTCAGCTAGGTTTCAGCTAGCTTTTTTCTTCCATTAGATGAGGTTCGAAATGATGACCCGCCCCCTCCCCTTGTGTCACAGATCTAAGCACAAGGTGACAGGGGCTATGTGCATTTTTATAGTGAGTTTAAAATGACACCATGTGCGACAAATTGTACGCCTAGAGGAATGTTGAAGAATAGGCTACATGCCCCCATACACATTATCAATACACCTATGTTAAACTCACTACTATACCAGAATCATATGTTCATACTGTAATGTCATGTTTGAGCGCCGGTATTTGAATAAATGCCTGTATAAGTGCCAGGGGTAAAGGGGTAATGAAATAACTCTTAAGCACTAAAACTGGAGTTTGAAAAAGCGTCTGTCTTGTGTAAGCGCCGGGAAATGAGGCCGCCAAAATAAAGACCGCCTGGGTGCTTCAATACGACGATACAGTATCTCATTTTCAGATAACTGAAATACTGCAGATGCACTGGGAACCCCAAAAAATGTATTGGGGTCTTGGTGAGAGAGAGGCACTGTACCTTTATGTACACTGGGAATAAGGTGTTTAGATCCAACAAAGAGTTAAATAATAATAATAATAATAATAATAATATAATAATAATAATAATAATAATAATAATAATAATAATAATAATAATAATAATAATAATAATAATAATATTAATAATAATATTAATAATAATAATAATAATAATAATAATAATAATAATAATAATAATAATAATAATAATAATAATAATAATACTTGTGTATATTAAATATGTCTCCTGTATACTGGCAGGTTGCCAGCCAATGAACTCAATTAAGTGAAACTCCTAGAGAATGCAACCCAAATAAGCTATCTAGGCTAGATGTCATTAAACTAGGGCTAAGTTTAAATGTCCCATGGTGTTACATATATGCTGCCTTATAACACTGTCAGTTTCAGTTGTTGTGAAGGATTTGTACCCAAATGTGCAACACAATGACAAAGAGGCAAGTCGCAATATTTTGCCTTGCCAACTCTATTGACCACCAATGCATGTAAACCATTGCACTTAGCATCATCCACGTCACAGGTTTGCTGTTTACAGAGTGACGTATTGGCTTTTCTGGGGCTAGGGGATATTACCACGGCAACTAATAGTGCATCACATACACATCAGAATGACTGATGTTGTATCTCCAGCTATAGACACATTGCAAATTTTGTCATGGTTCTTTAGTGTGACCTTGGACTAGGTTGTAATGTTATAGTCTATCACATTAACTTTATAATGCTATAGTCTATTCAACATTATACTCTTTTAAGGCAGCTTCATATCTATAGGCAATTTTACACATTTATGCCACTAATGTATGTTACATATGATATAAAAGCATACCCCATCTATAGGATACAGCCTGATTTTGGGCAGATTCTATAAGACATCCTTGTTTATAAGACATAACTAAGTAATGTATGGGCTAACAGGCACCGAATGGCTTGTGTCGTAGGATATCGTAACGAGTGGCCTAGCTTTTTCTACCCTAAACATAGATTATCAGTAGGATTTTATCCATGGAATCTGAAACCAGGGATAACCCTGAAAAAATGTGCAATACCTGAGATATTAGGCTTATTTGTCATCTATAGCCAAGCTCAGAATGGAATTCGCTGAGAGGGTGTCGGAAAAGGGTGGGCTGTGGCCCCTCAAATCCCAGACATGGGGGGGGCTGTCCCCCTCCCCCCCAAGAGCCGGAGATCAGTATATACTTTTGTAGTGAGTTCTTTACTCACTTACAACTGACCTAAAATAGCAGGGAAATCTTCAAAATGTTAATTTTTAGGCATGACCCCAAACTCTCTAAAACATTCACTTTCAATGATCAGAACGAGCCCTGCTAGATACGCTTTGGCCCCTCCAAAGTCACGCTGCTTCCGACACCCCTACTGCATCAGTGCATCATGCTCATTCCATGGGGCCATGACTTGATCATGAGGGCTACATCCTTGTATCAGCAAAATCACAAAGATTATAGAACATGTTGTAGCCTCTAACCCATTATAGGCTGACAGCGCACATGCTCATGCATGCTGATCCTAAATACCTAGTACACTCCTGAAGGAAGTGCTGAAAATATCTCATTTGTGAATGATCAACACTCCTGAATTACTGGCCAAATAATCAGAAAGATTGCTTTTCTATATTATTCAGGTGTATCAGTTATACTTCACACATTGGATTATTGCAGGAATCGGAATGGGCATTGTTTTCAATTCCTCAGTCTCAATCTTTTGTAAATGACATACACAGAAAAGAAAAGGGTCAATCGAAAAATCCAAATATTTTATAAAACACAACAGAACTGTGTGTGGCCTGGCAATGTGTGGTCTTGGAGTTGGATCTTTTATCTATACACCTCTTATAACATATCTACAGGATATGGTGAGGGACAATTTTAATGATGGCAGGAATCAGTGTCCACAGTGTTGCATTCTGTGCCTTATATAAACCCTTGATAGAAAAAAGCGAAAAAAGCAAATTTCAATTTTCTATATTTCACCCATAGATGTAAATGCACTTCAGTCAAAGAAAAAAGGACTAGTAAAGCACATCAAACAAATGATATCACTACTAAAGATTATTCCGATTACTTTACTCAGTCTACACACTTTGACCCTTTTCTTTTCTGTGTATGTCATTTACACCCATTTTAGCAGCTACATCTTGACCCTTGGCTACAGTAAGCAGGATGTGGTGTACCTGTACATGGCCGTGGGAATAACCTCAACAATCGCTCGACTCTTGACAGGCGTCCTTGATGAGGTTACACAGGTAAACACATCTGTATTATTAGCAGGAAGTGCCTTCATTCTTGGGTTATTTACAATCATCCTAACATCAATGGAAATGATGAGTCTGATATATTTCTATGCTGTCATATATCAAGTACTTATAACGCAGTACAACATTCTGTGCCCGACAATAGTCGCTGACATTGTGCCTAAAGGCCAGGTGCCTTCTGCTTTTGGCATTGTCAGTTTCTTTTGTGCACCTGGATCTGTATTTTGACCTACATTGGCAGGTAAGACCCAGTCTGTGTGACTGTAGTTGTGTGTTTCATTTTTCATTTTGATCAGTTTTGGAGATAAGAATTCATACAGTTTTGAAGCAAGATATATATATATATATATATATATATATATATATATATATATATATATATATATATATATATATACAAAGGTGAGAGGCTGTGTGACACATGAGTAGATAGTAGGACTAGTGCATCAGAATAGTAGATGTGAAACTCTTTTATTAAACCTATAGGGTCATCGTTCTCGACATGACATTTCTGTAGACGCATTTTGTTAGATCCTTTATGAATGTTAACTTGTAACCTAAAGGCCTTTATCTTGATCAGCCTTTGTATATGACAGTAAATCCCTGTATGCTGACTCGTTCTACATGGCGGGAGTGCTGTTTGTGTTAGCGGGACTTCTCATGGTGCCTGCAGCATACATTGTACACAAACAGACTAAAGGAAAACCAGCATCAAGAACTTCAGTTATCACTACAACTACAGTTAGAATTAAGAAAATTTCAAAGATATGAGCTGAACTTTCATTGGAGATTTTGGAAAACCACAAGACTTAACCTTTGTTTCACAAGCAGAACTGATTATCCACTGCGAGAAGTAAACAAAGTGAAAGGTTGCCAGCAACTTTTTCAGGATGGGAGACTCTATACAGTCTAGGGCTTGACCAGTGCCATGCCCCGTGCCTTATTCCCTATATAATAGTTCATAATGCTGTGTTCTTAGGTCTTCCAACCAGCAGCTGTTGTAATTTTATAGTATGTATATAAATAACTAAGACCCAATAAGAAGAGAAAGATAGTAAGAACAGAGAAAGAGAATAGAAGCAAATATTATATAAGATGGGACAGACGGGACAAAACAAAGTATAGTGGATTTATGTAATGTATTGTATTTTAACTTCCTTTATTCATCCTGGTGGAATTCATGTCCTTACAGAACATGTTTCTATATTCTCTGCGTGTTCCAACAGCTGTTAAGGGAATTCTATGTTGCAAAAGGATCCACAAGCATTTCAACAGAGTGGGCCAGCTCATGATCCAGGAAAAGGTAGGAACTAACATACTCCAAGCTCTAATAGAACTAGACAAATAACAACTCTAATTTTTTCCTTAACAATCACCACTTTTCTTTGATTAATCTTCGAACTACTCTACCTATAAGCCACACTCAGGTACACAGCTATATGTCTAATGGTTGAGGGAAGCACTTTGGTCACATGATGCACAGTGACATCTGGTCATCAGGTTGACTGCTTCATGCCTACACAAAGGTAGGATAAGGTAGCTCAAGTTGAAGCTCGATAGATTTTTATTTCTCTCATTACGACATATAAGGGTCTGGTCATCCCAATTCCTCTGTATCAGTTCTCAACCATTGTCCATTTGGCTGATAAACAGGTCTGCTACGTCAGTATTGGCTGGCAAAGGTCAGCATGATGGATCAATGAAGTGCTGGTGAAGATTCACCAGCACTTCATTGTTACATTGGGGGGGGGGGCTTTGGCAGAACAACCCCTCCTCCAGCTAGAAATTAGGCAACAAATGGCCTGTCCTTTACTGCTACCTCTACTGCTGCCAATTAGAGCTGAAGACTATCAGTCACTAAGGTCCTTTCACAGTGTCAAGCACAAAACGGTGAGTATCATCTTTTTCCTTAACAATCACCACTTTTCTTTGATTAATCTACTCTACTTGAAGTACTCTACCTATAAGCCACACTCAGGTACACAGCTATATATGTCTAAAGGTATGCATGTCTATATATCTTTATTGCAGTCATCATTGGAATTTAGTTGCAGATCTTAGTTTCAGCATACAACACTATACAGTAATGTATATGGTGAACAAGTAACCAATGTAAGTAACTCGTGTGTGTTAGCAAAGGCTAATAACACTCGGCCTACGGCCTCGTGTCATTATCCTTCACTAACACACACTCGTCATGAGTTATCCATTGACTACTTATTTTATACCACGAAACCAATAAATAATCAATAGAACACCAATAAATTCAAGTTGAAAACAAAAATTATTCCCCCTCCCCGGGACTCCATGCCAGCCATTGTGTGTACATGATCGGTAAATACACCTCCTCGCCCGGCAGCGGACAGTGACAGCCCCGGTCTCGGCTTGGCTTGCTTTGAATGCGTCTCGCGGTTATGTTTGTGTACAATACAATACAATACAAACGACAGCAGCACACGGCTAAAGATTTCAATGCATCTCACTGTTATGTTTGTGTAGAATACACCTCCTCGCCCAGCAGCGGACAGCGACAGTGCACACGGCGAAAAAAGATGCTCATAGACCGGGATGCGATCCGCGGACCTCTCACGGCTGAGTGCAAGGCACTAACCGCTAGACCACCGCATCTCCTCCTCCAAAGGTGTCTCGCTGTTATGTTTCTATACTAAATACACCTCCTCGCCCGGCAGCGGACAGCAACAGCGCACACGGCTTTGTATCATAGCAAGACCTGCAGGTTCGAACCGAGCATTTCTCGTCAGTCCCTGTGGCTCAATGCACAGGGAGTTGGATTTGGGATGTGAGACTGCAGGTTCGATCCCTACCCTGGCCTGGAATATTTTGTGGGTTTTAACATGTAACATATGACATGGAAGGACATGAGAGGCATGCGGTTATCCATGGATAACCTGCACCCGGTTATCCATGGATAACCGCACGCCTTCCAAAAATCATGCTACAGCATCAATGCTGTGCAATATCGACAGATATGTGGATGGGAATAGCCACCAAAAAGCACTGTGTAACCCAGAAATCGTGGTATAATTCAAGATAACCATTGGGATGTAGGTTTACATCTAGGTTTAGCGGAAGGTTTCATGAGAGTTCTCCACGCATTTGACCACACAGAACATGACCACTATATACAGCTAGACAGTGATACAGAAGACAAAAGTTTATCATTGAGATTTAGGTTTAGATCTTTGTTTATGGCCAGGTTTCTGCAAACTTTTAAGGCTATAAGGAGGTGTTGTCCGCTTCTGCCTACAACACGAACGACACAGACAGCAGAACAACTTACACACCACATACATCAATACACCAACCACTGCTATCACAAACAACATAATGTCTACTGCCCAGAACTGGTAAAATGGCAGGTCAATACTCACTGGACGTAGCTCCTTATAGCCGTACTTAACAACACGTTCTATCCAATACACGGCTGTTTCCATCGGTGTCATGGGACGATCACTCGCCTGGAGTAGGAAGGATCTCCAAGTATATGAGCAATGCCATCAGAGATGGACTGTGAGAGTCGACAGTTTTAGGGTTATCCCTATACCATGGGCGTGGACTGGTTACCAGATTTAGTCTGTGTAGGTGTTATCCATATGTTATAGAAGGGTGAGAAACTAAAGGGAACAGTGCTGCCCTCTGGTGCCTTTATTTGCTATGCCCAGACCTTGATTACGGAGGTGAGGGGTTACTTTGGCAAAGTCACCACTCACCTCCGTAATCAAGGTCTGTGCATAGCAAATAAAGGCACCAGGGGGCAGCATTGTTCCCTTTAGTTTCTCACCCTTCTATAGCATAAGGATAACACCTACACAGACCAAACATGGTAACCAGTCCACGCCCGTGCCCTATACCGTGATACTCTGCACGTTTAGCATTGTGGATTTGGTCAGCAAACATAGGGAGTCCAACCATGGGTACACCATGACATAAAGCCTCAAACTGACCATTGGCCCCACAGTGAGTGATGAACAAATGAGTGTTTGGGTGCCCAAGCAGGTCGTTCTGTGGTATCCACTTCAGTAGATGAACATGCTCTGGTATATCCCTCAGGTCTGTATCAGTGTGTCGCATAATGACGGTCTGAGGTAGCTTACGGAAGGAGTCCATGAGGACTTTCATCAGGCGTTTTGAGAGAATGAACTGGGAACCAAAAGAGACAATAATAAGACCAGAATTAGCAGCATCAGCCCAAGCCTTGAGATCACCTGTCAGGGGGTCAGCTGGTTTTGTATTTAACCCACCAACATTGATGACACTGGGCACTGTTACCTTAGCATAATCTATAACATTATCAGACATTACCTACCATACCCTACTCTCACCTGCAATCTGGGACAGTGACTTGTATGGCCGATCACCAGTGTATATCACTACTAGGTTGTCATCATTGGATGGCAGTAGAAATGACATGGAGAATCGTTCTGCAATTAGTACAGCAAAGTTCTTTAGACGTTCTGAAAATGTCATTTTAGCTGTCACTCCACTATTCATCATAGGGTAGATGGACGGTATGGTTGGGACACCAGCTTCATAAGCATTGAATATAGCTGTTGTAGAGATGATCGGTTTGCCCAGTATATATGCCAAAACATAAACATGCTTATTGAATACACTTCCCTGAGCTATGATCACATCAAAGTCCATCTTCTTCATCTTACATATTGCCTTCTGGTCTGAAAGGGCATGTTCAACCTCAACCTTAAATAGCGGGTATTTAGACTTGAGATGTGGAATGAGATCTGATAACCCTACATCCCCTTTCTCTAGTAATTTAGTAACTCCACCAGCCCAATGCTCTGAATCCTGGAAGCAGCCTCCTTCAGTGTTGTTATACGTGATAAGCTCAATATTAACATTGGTGAGTCGTTTTGTTGCCTGACAATCACCATTGATGTAAGCGGTGACTTGGTGACCCTTTTCAATCAGGGCCTTTCCAATCTAATATGAAAAAAGTGAAAGTGATCATGACATAAGTTGTATATGGTTAGAAAACATTTTATCTGAATTAAACATGCTAGAGTGTTCAACCCTGCCTATTGTGCGATCTTTGTGATACTTGTTATATTTGGTTTAAGTAAGAAAGGTGGAGACCAAGTGGAGAGCTTACCTTTGCATAGGTCAGGGTGTGCCTAGTCCCAACCAAGGGCAGCAGTAGTACCTTGGCGCCATCTGTGTGTAGTATTGGCACTAACTCAACTACCAACATGACAAGTAGCAAGTTTGTTCCCATCTTGCCTGTGAGAAGGATAGCATAAGAGAATGCCTCTGTAGAGTAGTATAGTATGTAACGGAACGGGACTATAGCTAATCTAAGGATATTACTCACTGGGGATGCAGCCCAGCAAATCCTAGTGAACATGAGTCATGTTGGGTGAGGAATGTGTGAGTACATTGAGTGATAACGAATAATGTCATTTTGTGTGATACACTGTCAACTCTCACTCAGCTTGACAAACCTTCACTAACTTCAGTAAGACCTGAGAGAGCATGCGTCAACATGTGTCAATACTTCTCAACTCTTACACCACTTCACATGTCTTCACTCATTGCCATAAAGATGTGAGGGGAACTGGGTGAGCAAGTGTCAACATGTGTCAATGCTTGTCAACCCTCACACAGCTTCACATGTCTTCACTCATTTCCATAAAGATGTGAGGGGAACTGGGTGAGCAAATGTCAATATGTGTCAATATTTGTCAACTCTCACCCAACCTCACATGTCTTCACTCATTTCCATAAGGATGTGATGGCAACTGGGTGAGCATTCGTCAATACTTGTCAACTCTCAGGCAGCTTCACATGTCTTCACTTACTTCAATAAAGATGTGAGGGGACCAGGGTGAGCACATGTCAACATGTGTTAATACTTGTCAACTCTCACCTAGCATGACATTTCTTCACCAAGCCTTCAACAATAAGAGACTATGGAAACTGTATGGATTCTCATGGCTTGTACTTTGCGGAGTGGGCTTATTGAGTAAATGTCAATATGAGAATTTATGTTTCACAGAGCAAATTTTTTTCTTACATGGCATGAAATACATATGAATCAGGAACATAATGATAGCCAAGTATATGTGATTTAGTGCATACATTAGACATAATAGCTCATTTGTTTTGTCTATGGGACATAGCACTGAATTGGAATTGCATATGTTTTACATGATATCTAAGTATCTGTTTATCCTGGTTTGATGGGATATGAAGGTTAAATGTCTACTGATCAGCTAGGTCACAGCTGATTAGAGCAAATATACAGGAACTCTTCATAGGCTGGTTAAAAAACTCTGTATTGAGTGATAATAGGGGCAGATACTTTGTCCAACATTAGCATGACAGACTGTGTGAGGAGATGTGAGCATGCGTCAAGATTCGCCAACTCTCACCTACCATTACAGAACTTCACGCACAATGACACATTATGTACTATTCTGTGTTTTGATTGGTCCATTTCAAATTTCCCTCCCATTTCTTTGTTCTCCTCCTGCTTTCAAAACAGTCAGGCAGAGGCAGCCATGGAGAACAGATCTTGTGGTAGGTGGTCACACAGTTCTAGATTGATTTGACTTGAAATCCTATGTGATAAGCATTTATACAGTAACACATTGATATTATCTACAATCCCTGAACATCTATCTTGTTGCTGAATTCAGCTATTTGTCTCAACACCCCAAATTAATGTAGACCTTTCTATGTGAGCAAGGCTCAGGGAAATTCTGGGGGATTCAGGCTGCCATATGGGAGTGGTCATTGTTTATCAACTTGGATGTGAGTGGGTGGTCAAAATTAGATTGCTGCTGTTTGTTTATGACCATTTTTTATCATTTCAACAGGCATTCTCAAGACTGATACAAGGAAAATTCAACTCACACAGCTGACAGAATATCTATCCATTTTCAAGCAAAGTGGGCAACACATGACATGCAGAGGAGAGATATGTTCAATGGGAACCAGCATGAACAGCTGAATTGATGTTAATAAAGTTATGAAATATCAGAAATCCACAACCACCTGCAACCCCCCTCCCCGCCTATCCCCCACCCACAAATTAGTCTGTGCGTCAATATATGTGAAACTGTGTCATGACCCATGTGTCAGTGTGGGTGATAATGTGTGATGACACATGATGTCATCATGTGTCATTGTTGTGAAGGTTCACGCATGTTGACTCAACTTCACAAATTTGGCTGGGATGTTCACGCATGCGTCATATCTTGTCATGGTCCATGATCACCCACGCGTTGAGTCCTAAGAGCGCATTAGGTGAGGCTGGCGCAGCATGACAAAAGTTGACACAGATTTGCTGGGAGTCCTCCCTTTTGGCGGAAAATTCAAATGTGGGGTCACATGACCTAGACCCCCTGTGATGTGGCACCAAAATGGACCAATCAGAACCCTCCCTTTTGGCAGGAAATTAAAAATGGTCACGTGACTAAACCCCCTGTGGTGTGCTGCCAAAATGGCACCCTCTGATTGGCTGGCTGTTTAGGTCATGTGACCTCTATTATGCAAATAAGGTCACATGACCCTAATTTGAATGGACCAATCAGAGGTCATCATTTTGGTGGGATATTTGAAAAATTTGGTTACATGAATTTTTTGCCAAAATGGAGACCTCTGACTGGTTAGCTGTCCACACATCATACGGTCAGCTGTATGCAAGCAAGTAGTTATGTGACCTTATTAGCATAAAGAGGTGTGGTTTATTATGTAGATGAGGGTGTGACTATAGTGAGAAATTTTTTATATGAACAAAAAAAGGCAAGCTAAAGGCTTGCCAAGAAAAAAAACACAAAAAAACTAGGACATATTAGGGGGGCCCTGGGGTGGGGGGGCCTTTGGGGGGACCGTTGGGTGGGGGGGTCCTTTTTATTTTTTGGAAACCTGCCCCTTGGGTAGGGGAGGGTTTACTAAAAATAAAACTTAACAAACAAATTTATTTTATTTTTTTTATTTTGATATATAATATTTACACTTTATTATTTACAAGTTGCTAAATACAGGTTCACACTCTCTACATAACATAGTCAAATATCAGAGAGGAACATGCAGAACCCACACATTGAGATGTACACATTCAACTTTTGTTTGTCATAATTCAGACTGTATATGGTGTAATCTTGGTGCACAACTTTGGAGCAAGTACCCTCTTGAAATGAAGGATAGGTGTAAGCCATATTCCCCATACACATCTCATTGATATTACAAGTGAAATCCACTGAAGTGCTATACCAAGTACTCCATTCAGTTTGTCTGGACATAATACTTCTCAGTTGAGCAGCTGGTACACTGGGGTAAGGAACTTTGCTACACAACAGTCGGTCGACACGCTTTTGATAAAAAGAGTCAAATGTTCCCTTTGAACAATGACAAATCTTTCTCAAGAAGTCTGCACTCTCTTCCAAAAGAGAAAGCAACGTGTTGATCGATTCTATCGTATATCACCTTTTGACGAAAGCACATGTGTTCTCATTATGGAATTGATATACTCCTATAGCTCTATTTGTGGTGGTACCAACCACTCTTTGAAATGCATCTTTGAAAAACACACTCAATGAATCAAATACAACATTAGAAACGAACACTTTATGAACACCTTGGTTTAACAACAGATCTTAAAGAACAAAACATCTGATGCATCTATTATTTCCCAAGTGAAAATGGGATGGAAAGCACACATTGTCTTGTGTTTTTTTTCAACACTGATACACAAGGTAAGTCAGTGGATGTAGTAGATGAAGTTAATACAACAACAAAGGATATTATCTCACCGGCTTATCTACATCTACATTTTTTTATTTTCCTTTACAGTTATTTGAATTTTTTTTCATAATATTTTTTTTTATTTTCATAACTCTAAAGGACTCATCGTCACTCCGTCAGAATGTACGCGACGCTTCACATGTAAGTAACTCAGTCCCTTTTTCTCTATCGTGTAAGTGTGCATTTTGTTTTCTATTACTTTAAAATTTGTATTAACAGCGCGGATAGTTTTTCATTTCAAAAGAACATCCAAGAAGTCTTTGGATTCTTGAACGTTTTGTTTTTTTATGACACCCTTTGCTCTCCATTTCTTTGATTTTCTTTCACCTATTGAGTCTTTATCGTAGCAAATGTAAGTCTTGGAGTTGAGACCTAGAATTCCATCACCCTCCCACTCAGATTTAAAAAGACCTTGAGTTCTCTGATCGTGAACGTATTGTTTCTGACAACAAGCGAGGGGGATCCATTCTTTGACACCTTCGGTTTTTATCTTTACGAAAAGCTCTAATATGTCATCACACACCGCTGCTGGAATCCAGTTTCTTTTCTCTCTAAAGTATGATTCTCTCAGGTCGGGTTTCACGAGTTGGTCGAACAATTTGCCGCTGAGAGCCATGTAAAGACTGTCAGTGTCCATTTGACAAAGAGTGTAATCGTGTAGATCGATAAATTTATCCAAAAAGTCGAACGTGAACTCTAACATTTTCAACTTGGCTTACTGGTACACCATGAATCATATTTGAATAGGAAGATTGACTGTTTATGGTTGCAGTTCGACTTCAAAGAGATCTTTGCTCAACTCTGTACCCTTTTTGAACTGCCACGAATTGGTCAATAATTTGAAGGTTCGACCTCTAGTGTATTTCACAGTGTTGTGTTTTTCTTTGTTGCAAATTGTTTTACCGTACATGGTGTTTCCCATCAACTTATAACAGTCTGACAGAATTTTCTCGTTCACGTTTACATCACCAAGTCTTTGTGCCACGGTTACTTCGTCTGCGAAACCGGCGAAGGGTTGTCTAGAAATGTATTCTATGAACATCTGCACTTCGGTGACTATTAAACCATGATCCAAATACCACTTAAGAAGAGGTGTTCCCAAGAGAATCTTTTTTTTCCATGGTAACTGCCTATCAAAGATCTTTGAGGAGCATTCATCAGGTTTTCGTTGTTCCTATGTCGGATTTCGAAATGGTCACACTCTTGAAAACAGGAGTCATTTCTTCGAAGTATTCACGTAGGTGAGGAGGAGTAGTAATGTCCACCTGAATTAAACCAAACATTTTCCCGTCTTTCACTGAGGATATGATGTCACTCTCTGTCATGGGATTTCGAGCCACTTTCAAGTCGTTGACCTTCCAGCGTTGTTCAGATGCCATAACCTGCGGTTTCTAACGTTTCATCTTTCTCCATTCACATTCCCATATGACGATCAACTTGTGACCTAGAGCTTTTAAGTAAGCGCTTACTCTAGCTGTTCTGTCACGTTTCTAGTCCCTGTCTGAAACACACGGATAACTGTGTTGCGCTATGCACTTGTGAGCGTGGAACCAACACCCGTGAAATTCGAAAACGGTGTTAGAGGGCAGGTGAAAACTGTCTACACGAATTTTTCAGCAACCTAGATGTACCTCCCCTCCGTTGAAAGTGTGGCGAAGTTTCACCAGGTAATAACCTATGCAGTGTGCTTCGCTCATGCAGCGTAAGTACAGAGAGTTAGTGTCTACACCTAGGATGTGTTCCTACTTCACGCTTCTTTGCCATACTTGTGTTCCCTTATCAGCGTGGCACCTTTCTCGTGAAATCTATGGAAGATTATGGAAGGACCCCTACCAGATTCTTTTTGATCAGAGAGTGGAGGTGGGAGTCGAACTGGTGGAAGGTCACGAACGGGGTCTCTGTGGTTTCAGTGAGTGAGCGAGTAATAGATGTTCAACAGCTAAGGTCATATTCATGGCGAGAACTACATTACGCAATTTCACAAGAGGAATGTGTCAGTGCCCGTGCATGTGCACCACACACATCCGATGGGATAGGAAAGATGAGATATACAACCTTTTAAGTGGTCTAGGGAAGCCCTCTCTGTGGTTTGAAAAAGGAACCGTAAAGTCAAACCCAGAAGGGAGATGCCGTCTTTAAACATATCAATGTTGCGCTCCCTGAAAAATTTAGCATGATTATTCAGTGCCTCTATGATGGGTTTCACGTCTTTGTTGTTGTAGTGGTTCAAGTAATCTCTGAAAGTTTGCATGTTCTGTTCGGACCAAACTTTTTCACATTCGGCGTAGTCAGATTCAGACATCTTGGTGCCAGTCAGTTTGCTGTCAAATGCAGATCTTGGTAGTAGTGTTCTAATTTTTCCAGTTTCCTGGTAGATGTTATCCATTCGTAAGGAAAGTGACCTTTGTGCTGATTTCTGGTGAAAGCTAGTAGATAATTCGCATAGTTATAACCAGGTGCCAAATAGTTTACTATGTCCAAGAAAACAGTGTGCCGAGTGTGAATTCGCAAGTATTGGATACTTCTCTTCATGACGCTGAATTCTTCGTTCTCTCGGTCTTTGGAGGAGAAGAACGAGTGAAGCTGTACTTTGATCAGATTTAAGTCATAAAGCCCCGAACTTGGCGAACTTGGCGAAGATATCTCGAAAGTCTCTTCTTCAGTTCAACTAAAGGGTGTCTTGTCCACGTTTCATTGAAGTCGATGTTGGGAGGCCTGAACGCCTCCTCTAGGTGGAGAGCTTCAGCTATCCTCTCATCTAACTTCACTAACGTCGGCCGGTAAAGTTCTTACACTGCTTCCCCGATGACCTTGGCGGTGTCGTTTATGTAATTTAAAACTTCATCCAACAAGGGGTCTGAATCTGTGTCAGATTGTCTTACGAAGCAGACCGAACCTGCGCATCCTGGAAAGTCGGATGCGACGCTAGCCGACAGAGGGACGTGTTCCCGCAGGACTGACACGTGTTCGGTTGACGGTTCTTTGGCTGGTCTGAAGAAAGGGTACAATTTTGAAGCATGTTTGCCGGTCTTGTATAAGTGAAAGGATATGCAGCGAAAGACGCATAACTTGTCCCTGTTGGGAAAAACTAACACACCGCCTCTCTTTTTAAGTCGACCCGAATGAGTAATGCTGCCCCCTATGGGGAATTCTCTGGGTCCCATGTAAACACAAACGTTCAAATTGGTGTCAGAGTCACAAAGTTTCTGCACTTCTCTGGAAGTGACAGTGTTTTCCATGAGGGAGAGAAGCTCTTCCAAAGTTTCTGAATTAGTTATGGTAGGAGGGGTTGTAAAAGAGTTGCGTTGTTTTGGGAGGCGTGAAAGTAGCGTAGCTTGTTTCTGTTTTCTCTGTGTTGTAAAATTAACCCTACTGATAAAACCACTTTGTATCTGAATCTTTGCGTGATGTGAATCTGACGCATAATACCTACAGCGTCACTCAACTCACCGGTTGGTAGTCTTAAGTTTGTTACACTCACGCTTCTCCCGTGTGTCCTGACTCCTGTTTGTATTGCGGGCCAATTCCTGGTGAACATTTTCTCACCCTCCGGTATAGTGCATATTATCAGAGGAATAGTCAATCCATCCAGAGATTCGCGTCGACAGGTGATTTTTTTTTGCAATTTCCTTCGCCGCATAGAGGACAAAATTTAGGTATTACCCTACATTTTTCCACATGTTTGTCGTAATTGTACATCCTTTTAAATTTTTTGAAACACTATTCACAGATATGATGATCCATTTTCACTGAGTTACTTTTATGTGAAGAGAATTTTTTTTTTCAATATTTTTCATTTATTTATCTATCTATCTATCTATCTATCTATCTATCTATCTATCTATCTATCTATCTATCTATCTATCTATCTATTTATCTATCTATAAATCTATCTATAAATCTATCTATCTATCTATCTATTTACCTGTACACCTATATATGCAACATACCTACACAAAGTATATACTTAGCGTTTAATCAACGTTATGATAGAGCACGCGTGGGTCTATGGTTCAATATTCCACTCTTGCTACGCGGTCGTGGAATATTGAACCATAGACCCACAAGTGCTCTATAATAACTTGATTAAGGCGTTTATCTGACATATTTCTCCATTTTGTATCAATTTCTTACCATATAACCCCAGAATGAATCCAGAAGACATTTTGTAAGTGCATCCAATCCGCACGGTTTGCCAAGCCGTCTTGGCCATGTTGTTGTTCTGCCCGACATACCTCCACCTTTACACACATTTTTCGGGTAGAATCCAAGCGTGTCAAGCCCTGTTATTCTAGCACCACCAAATATACGATCTCTAGTTGGTGTTCGCCTACATTTTGTCTCCATTTTCTTAGAAATAAATAAGAATCCATATATTTTACGATAGAGCACTGCTGTGTTTTTTGCAAGCCACCGAAGTGAGGGGTGTGTCTTATACATGAGGATTTTGTACTTTAGAGTAGTACTAAACTGCTAAAAAACATGCCTGTACGTGGCACTAGACCATACAACTAAAATTAAAGACAAATGCTGGTGGATGAGTGGTAAAGAAGTTGTGTTGATTTTTGCCTATACCTCTGGATATCAGAAGTTGTGTTGATTTTTGCCTATACCTTTGGATATCATTAGGTTTATATATAAGGATGAAGGAAATGTAAAAATAGTGACATGTCACCGAGCTTAATTCTCTGGGAAAGGGCTGTAATGAAGGAAGGCCTTTAGGAGTCAATGGGAAAATTTATGACCTCATTTCCTGCCAAAATATCATTCATGTTCTGTTGCTATTTTCAAATACTTTTAGATTATGATAGTTGGATATGTATAGAAGTGGAAAATGCAAAAAGATGCATATATGGCAAATCTCACTTTTGTGTATTGGACCATTTAGTACAGCATGCTTCCAAAATGATATTCACATTCAGGTTTAAAAATATTCAACTTTTCCTTATCTCAACTGTGATATGTGGAAAGTATGAATGTCCTGGATTTTAAAACTAGCTTTATATATTTTCTAAGTTGAGGCAAAGTCTATCAAAAGTGTGATACAGAAAGTGTCAGGTGTAGCCCTCAGTGCAGTGCCCTTCAGTGTGGATACTATTAGGACCATGAGACCTGATGAATGAGTAGGGTGTAGGCCTACCTATGTATATATCCCCAGGTGTCACCAGTAGGGTAGCTCTGTGGATTAGTTCTCCAACTTAACTCTATATTGGGAGCGCCGCTGTTCATATGCACAGACATGAACACATGTCCTCATTTGTGACAGTGATGTCTAATCAGAATTTTCTAGCAATGAATATTCACTCTAAAAATATCCACAATTCCTATCATGGATTCTCGTTAAACTGAACAATGAACCACTGTTGTTGCATTATAGTGAATCAGTGTAGTTTCTACAATGAAGCAGTACAGTACACACTGTGGTAAAAGGAATCTCTGGACTTTTCTAGCCCACTTAAAAGGGTCTATTTTCTCATTTTTTCTATTCCCTCAGGTGTGTGTGGTCCACATATGCGCAGGCACTGACACATTCCTCTGTGAAATTGTGTAATGTCATTCTCGCCATGAATATGACCGTAGCTGTCGAAATGGCCTTAAACACCTATTACTCACTCACTCACAAGGAATCTGTGCGAAAAATGACAATGGTTCTCTGGCAATGTTAGGACAAGGATTTTACCCTTTTTTTTTGATAATTTCATCTACCTTACACAACTTTAAAATTTAGTCACCCACATTTAATTTTAAAGATTTAGAGAATTTAAACTATACAAAAGTCATAAAGACACATTCAAAAATTTTCTCACCAACCAAAAAACTGAAAGTGCCAGTGTATCAGCGTCAAGTCGAAAGCATGATATTATCTGTGGACATACGAGGAGCTGGGTCTAGCATGCAACGATTGTGGTTATAGTGAAAATAAGTTTGAAAATATCTTTGAGAACACACTTCACATCGGTACCCACACAGTAATGTTGTTCCCATTTTTACTGTGAAGTGGCACACATCCGATGTGAAGGATTGACTTTTGTGTTTAAAGGAAGTTAGTCAAAAAAAAAAGAATTTTTGGTGGCCATTTTTTTGGAAAAAGGGGTGAAATTGGAAAACTCCATACCAGTGACCTACCCCCTGCTGCACCTACTCCTATTACTACTGCTGCTGTTGTACCTACTGCCATTACTGCTCCTGCTACACCCGATCTGATATACTACCTGAGGTAATCCCTTTTTCACCTGCCTTACACAAGAGTGCTTAGATGGTATTTACAAATAAGCTCCTCCCTTTGATATCTTTAATACCCAGGTTAAAAAGTGATTACCTCAGGTAGAGTACTTTGATGGTATTAACCCTGTCCCCGCATGACAATCTGTATACCCCTATTCCACGGATCTTGGCCCAAAAATAACCCCTATTTAGGGCCTCACAAGTATCCCTATTTGTCAAGAACGCAGATATTTGTTGTAGATGTAACATTTTAATGTTACACAGACTTTGGGAGTGTCTCCTCCTCCTCTCACCATCTGACCAACCCATGGTATGTGAGGTGCATGTACATAACTAATCCTTATAACACCTGTCCACCTGAGCAGTCTCCCCCTACCCCATCTCAACTGGGTGTTAATCCTATCTATTGCTCAGTACGTTTTGATATAGTACAGTCATGTCTCTATAAACCAGCCACCTCCATTTGAGATAAAATTTGACTGGTTCTTGAATTGGCTTGTTCTCTGAATCATGATTACAATAGAATTCAATGGATATAATCAAATCTCTTTGATGGCAGACGTGGCTGGTAAGTGAATCAACTGACCTATTGAAGACTGGTTTATAGAGACATGACTGTAGAAAGAAGTCTCTCTTTTCCGTTTGTCAAACTGTCACAGCCGCCAGACCAACAGGGAGGGGACATTAAGGATCCAAAATCACAGGATTAGTAAATATAGTATCAGTAACGACGCGTTTCAGCTAATAATGCTGGAACTGCTGCTGCTGTTGGTGCTGCTACTGCTGCTGCTACTGCCGCTATTACTGCTGCTGCATTGCTGTTGCATGCTGCTGCATTGTCACTGCATGCAGCAGCTACCGGTCAGCATTATTAGCTGTTATTAGCCGGAATCGCCGCTGCTGCTACTGCAAATGGTTAACAGGATAAGCTGCAACCTTCTGCAACCTTCAGCGGATATTTGAGTTACCACCCTCACTATATGACAACAGCCTAGTGAGGAGTGGCCAATTTCAGTTCTGAACACCCTTTCGTAAATGATTCTATTTGGGACAAGGGGGGATAATGTAATTTTGTCCACCTGAAATAGCGTTGTTTTTATCAACGCTTCTACCAAAAAGGGATCAATAAAAACTAAATTTCCAACCTTTGGACTTTTTTTAGAAATAATTTTTGTGAAAAAGTTTTGGCTACGCTGGTTCCCAAAAAAAATTTTTTCTCACACCCACACTACTCAGAGACCCAGGATATATGCCTACTTTCTGTGGTTGTAATGTACAAAGCTATAGAGTACCTACTTTATTGCACCTGATGAGACCGAAAGGTTGAAACTCACAAGACTGTAGCATCATAAAAGTGAGAGTAAATCCCTATAAAAGAATGAGGATTTTAAGTAGTGTTCTTTATTCAGAAAAATATCTACAGAAGTGGCCACCCCCACAAAAAGTGGACCATTCCAAAGGAAGTTCCACTCCACTGGTTCCAATCAGTGCAGGGTGGCATAGTCTATAATAACAAAGTACACACTGGGACAAGATCAATCACTCTCACCTGGGGTCTATAAATACAGGTAAACACCTGACTGGGTCCTCAGTCTTGTGCAGTAGTGCCGTAAGTACACAAAGCCACGTCACCCCCCATACATTTTTTTAGAAATAAAGTTTTCTGCCTTTCGCGTGTGAAAGAGATTGAGGATGCGCAGGGTATGCCATGACATCTCATAATGTGCATTACAACATTTAAGTAAGCTCAATCCCTGCTTAATGCTTACTGCAGAAAAAAAGACAAAAGACCTCTTTTTTTACCTGTTTATTCAGAAATGGGGTTCTAAACAGTAAGTTTCCATACTTTTTTCTTTTAAAGGAAAAAAATATGGCTATTTTCCATGTCACTGTAAAGTACATTTCCGCAGGTTAAATTTACATTTTTTTCACTCAGCATTTTTGGAAAAGAAAATGTCCTTGTCACTGAACATCATTTTACATGTCGCACAATTAAAAAAAAATGTTCCCATTAGCATGTTGAAAACTAGTAGTTTACACCCCACCCTTTTTGCATGCTGCACCACTGCCATTGCCATCTGTCCTCCAGGATCAAAAGACAAGTGTGGATTTCATCCTTACCTCCAGTCCCACTCATCATAACATTTTCCCACCACAACCCCCCACAACAACAACCACTGCACACTTGTCCGTACTTGTATAATAAACGATTTTTGCTTTTATGTTTGAGCTAACATGACTGGTGGTGAAAGCAGTTATGACACAGAATCAAAAGAAAAAAAAGTGTTGGATTTTACTTGCTTTTTTTCACCCCACCTTTAAAAAATAAATGCCCCATATCACCAATTTACTCATTTACCATTACCATTACACGCTGTTTACATGTCACACCCTGTTCAGGACCATCTGTGCTACATGCTCCAGAAATTAAAAAAAGACAGTAGCACTCCCAGTGATACCTTTTAACTCCACTCATCATCATCATAAAAAAAAAAAAAAAAATTCAGGAATGGATCCACTGACATTACCATTTGTGCTCCAGGATTTCATTCTTACCTCTAGCCCCACTCATCATACCATTCTTTTACAACAACAACCCTTTCCCCCCCCCCTTTTCCCCCAACCCACCACACGTCTGACCAGGCGTAAATGTGTTGGATTTCACTCACTCATGATAACACTCTCTTAACCACACCGTTAAAAAAAGATAAACACCTGCATTTTGCATTTCACCATATTACAAGCGGTTCATGACCATCTGTGCTACATGCTCCAAAAGATTAAAAGGCAGCAGCACACCCAATGGTACCTGTGTTCCAGGATCAAAGCCAGTCATTGGATTTAACCCCCATCCTACTTTTAGTCCTACTCAATCATAACATTTTTTCACCACAACCTCTTTGTAATGTTAGGTCTATGGTACCAGCTGCATATTTTCCCCTATGTTAACTCTATGGCGACCGCTCCGTATATGTCAACTTTATGGCGTCGGCTCCATACTGCACGCTATGGTTATGGTAAGGCTATTTAAAAAAAAACAATGTTCTCCATCAACATGATGAAAATTAATAGTTAGTTTTTACCCTGTTTGCATGTTGCACCACTGGCATTGACACTTTTTTGCTCCAGGAACAATAAAAAAGACAGGTGTTGGAAGTTTTTTTTTATTTTTACCAAGCTACAAGCATAAAAAAAATACTTGTGCTCCAGGATCAAAGCTCCAGGACAAAGCCACTCATCATAACATTCTCTGCCATTGACACCTGTGCTCCAGGATAAAAAAAAAAGAGACAGGTGTAAGATTTGCCCATGAAGGATGGTTAGCTTTTACCTCTTCCGGCTTACTCATCATTATTAACGTGTTCAAATTTATGGATTACACCCTGTTTGCATAATAAACGATTCCATGTATAAACTGAAAAAAAAATCTGACAAGTAACGCCTATGCCACATGCTCCATGATCACGTTGCAATTTACCTTCCGGTTTGTTTATCATAACATTCTCAATGAATGAACCTATGCTACCATCAGGGGTGGTGGTAGCTGAAAATGAAATGGGAAGTCCTGTTGATTTTCCACTATTGATTTTCCACAGCTACCACCAGTGGTAGGAAAAGAAACCTATAGTGACTGACCTAAGGACTAGCTGTGTGTATTATTAACACTCCTCTACTCAAAAGCCACTCATGCGTTACATGCCCTGTATAAATATAAATATGATCCATCCTACCTCCCAGTCTCATCCGGTAGGGATTCAGGGAACTCCCTCTCTCATGTTTGGGGATTGTGGGTCCCCATATTCTGGGGAATATTACTATGCCTACATTTAACCACTACAGCAACCAGCACCCAGAACTACTTTTACCCAGAAACGCTGGTCGCCAGAGACGACTCACGCTAGTGGTCGAGCTGGGGCCAGATTGTCTACCTCCCTGAGGGGTAGCCGGTGCGCACTATAAATAGCTCATGGGATAAAGGGGAATAATTGTTTATGCCCTTTTGTGAAAAAGAGTGTTCCACAGCTATTGATTTATTCTGTGGCTCTTGCAACAGGAGTTCCACTGTGCAGTGTTTGACTTGTAGTAGGTCTATGTAGGGCTTAGCCTACCAACACCTAAATCAATAGCACTGGCTGTTTAGATACCTGCAAGTCACACACTACGTAGGTAATAAGGCACGGGGCATGGCCGTGGGAGTGCTCTAGACTGTATTGAGACATCAAGGGACCTTATAGGCCCTGAGATGTCTCAATACAGTCTAAAGCACGACCATGGCCATGACCATGTGCCTTATTCCCGTTATAACACATAAAACCACATATCAGCCACCTAATAGCATAGGGACATCAATTGTGAAGTCTAAAGGAGAGATAAAGTTAACCTCCTGTACTGGGAGTGCATTATCCATCTAGATAATGCACGGTCATTCAGCCAATCAGAATGCAGCATTGTGGATAATGCACTATGAGTTTGCCTAGCTGTGTTATAACATCAGATAAATCAATATTAACCTCCAGATGAAGTCCATCTGTGAAACTCCTGCTTCACCCTCAGCAAGCGTCACCAGCGAAACGATGACTACAGTTTCATCAAGTGTTACCACAGAAATACCAACTACCAACCCACCTTGGAATGCTGGAAATGATCTAACTAGAGTTCCACCAATCATTACCAAAGATGGTCCCATCACAGACCAAACAGTCACTTCTGAAGAAGATACAACAAGAGTTAGTGAAGTTGATCTAATCACCAACCCAACAATCGTTACTGAAGTTGATCAAACACTCAGCTCAACTAGTGTAAACTGATCTAACAAGTACTTATGCAATTTAAATTTTGAACTTCTGAAACTTTTTTTTCATATTATTTTCCATATCTCTATAGCATGATAAGAACACGTTCATTGAATTTGCAATTGTTTTAATATCTTGAAGAGAAGCCACAGTGCAATAATTTGATGGGAACCATGATGAATTTTACAGAAGAAAAAAGAGATAAAGAGAGGATTATAGGATAGGTTGTTTCCATAATGGTTTTGGTTTGATTTGACATTACAAAGGTATCACATTATCATAGTATCATATGATCATCATTCACTGTCCATCTGCCAACCTTTATTCCACATTCTTTTCTGAGCTAATGCATGACTTGTTGGGTATGTGTGTGATACTGCTGTGTTTTAAATCCCCTGCCCTTATAGAATTGGTGGGATGGTCAGCTCTGCACCTTATACTACCCCTGGTAAACCCATGTCTAGTTTCTATTGAATCCCCCCATGTACTTATACAAGACTAGCACTTAACGCTTTAAAGGCCACTGATGCAGGAGTGCATCATACGCAATGGGTCATCACGATGTACCAATGAAGGGGCCCTTGATGGGGGTCCCCAATTTCCCATGCCGATTTTAAGAAATTATCATGTCACTGTGTCGATTTTAATATATGTCCATGTCAATGTGTCGATTTTAAGAAAAGGTCATGTCCCCATGTCGATTTTAGGAAAATGCCAATGTCCCATGTCACTAAGCTCAAAAATGCCCATGTCGCCATGTCGAATTTAGGGGTCTAGAGCCATAATGAAGTGGTGGCGAGACTGTAATATCTACTTATACCATGGTTATGGGTCATTTGCATTCAAGTTTAACGTATAACGCCCTCGTTCATTGTATCTGTGACTAAATTCAACTCGTGCATCAATAACCCTTATCTAACCTCTAAATATACAGGCCTATTAATCAAAGCTAAGGTAAATGCAATGAGAACTGGTAAAAGTGAGTTACTTGTGCAATTCTTGGCTTGCAAATACATTGCTTCAAAATGCTTAAATCAGATTGGCTGACAGATAGCTTCTCGAAAATAGCAGGAATGCATGCCTTGACCTAAAAAAATACACTTTTTGCCTTTTCATTTGTGTTTATTAAAACCAGAGGTGGGTAGGTTTCATGTGTTCATAAGCTTTTTTTCGGTTCAATGAGCCCAATAGGACTCATTTATTAACAAATTATAACAGATACATAGTAAAAGTGATGTTTTCATTTGTTAACATAACCAAAAAATATATATCAATGCGAAATAAACAAGTTGACTAATTTATCAGGTTGAATTACCAATGTTTTCATGTAAAGCTTTTTATGTCTGTACTCTATATAATGCAGTACAAATAGTTCATTAACATGTCTGTAAACTGTGTGATATTAAACAGTTAAATAAATGGAGAAAAGACGTGATACAATGTAATAATGCTCTATGTAGGGAATAAGGCATGGGGCATGGCCGTGGGAGTGCTCTAGACTGTATTGAGACATCGAGGGGCCTTATAGGCTAGAGCACTATTGTTATGTTTTGAAGGGCAGATGGCTACTTTAACTACATGATAAATACAGATTATAAGGGAGGAACTGAAAAGGCATGTCTGGCCATGATGGTTGATGTAAACAGGAAGAGGAAGTAGTTTTATTGGAACTGCTCTATATTCAACACTAGGTGGACCTACTGGCACAGTCAGTAGGTGTATGTAGATGTTACACTACGACACTAGGTGGCAGCACAGTTATGGTACTGTGACATCACCCTTCTTAAGAATGTTTAGAGATCTAGCTTTTGTCGCTGATGGGCACACCTACCACTCTTTGTGGTATAATGACCTGTAATGGCTTGGGGCATGTTATTCTGCCTAGTCTGACTTTCTGCGCATTCGCCGATCACGGCCTCAATGGCAGTACCTGCATCCAGGACTGGGGTCTCTTGGGTGGTTCCGATGGTGGTTACGGCGGTATTGTCCTGTTGCAGTTTTTATGACATAGGATCTAGGCTCGCCGCTTTCTCTTATGACTGTAGCTGGTTGCCATTTCTTGGTGTTATGGTCATAGGCTCTCATATGTTATCCAGTTGTGAGGTTTGCGAGTGGCTTTGTGGACTGGTTGTATCGATCAACCCATTGTAGCTTCCGTTTGTTGTTGGACGGCTTGTGATACAAGGGTAGGTTGGCTTGTATCTTTCTTCCAATGAAGAGTTCAGCCTTCCCATTGATCTGGGGATATCTTGGGCTGCTAGTTTGGTGTTTGAAGCTGAAGTCATTGCTGAACTTTCTGAAGTCGCTAGAGTCATACTGTCTGCCATTGTCACTAATAAACACTTTTGGTATGCCAAGTTCTGAGGACATATTCTTTAGTTTCTTGACCACAGTTGGTGATGATGTTGATCTCAGCTTTATGATGGTGTAAGAGCTGAAATAATCCACCACAAGGAGGTAATTTTTTCCCCTCCAATGGAATAGATCAGAGCCTACAATCTGCCATGGGTAGCTGGAATCGACATGGATGATTGGCTCCTTCTGTTGCTGAGGCATGCTGCACACTATTTGACCATTGATGTTGACCAGAAGACTGTCTCTCTTGCTTGAAGCCTGCACATTTCAATGCATTGATGCCCTGTGTGGATCTTACTCAGGATGTCTTCCTGCAGACTCTTGGGTATGATGATGCGGTGTCCTTTTAGTAGCATGCTGTCGTGCACTGCTATCTCATCACGGAAGGTCCAATATGGTTTGAGATCTTCTAGACACTCATTCCGATATGTAGGCCAACTGTCTAATGTGACCTGTATTAATTTCTTCAGGACGGGATCTTCTTGGGTGGCTAGCTGAATCTGCTGCACCTGTGATAGTGTTACGCTCATCACTGTGTGAATCATGGCATCAATGTCGGGTATTGCCCCTCCACTGATGGGGAGTCATGTTAGGCTGTCTGCTATCGGTATGTCCTTTCCAGGTGCATATTTCAGGTTCAAGTCGTACTTCTAAATCCTGAGAAGCATGCGCATGATTCTTGGTGGCACGTTAGTGATGTTCTTCTTTGTGATTGCTTCTAGGGGCTTGTGGTCAGACTCGGTAGTGACGTGTCATTCGTATACATAGTGATGGAATCGCTCAAGTCCAAATACGACGCCTAGCATCTCTCGTTCTATGTTGCTGTAGTTGTTTTCAGTTGTTGTCAAACTCTTACTAGCAAATGTAACAGGTTTACCGTCTTGGAGTAGTGTCGAGCCAACTCCTTGCTTGTTTGCATCTGTCTGGATGGTAACTGGCTTCTTTGAATCGTAGTAGGTCAGGGTCATTGACTTACTTAACTCTGCTTTGATCTCATCAAATGCTTTCTGGTGCTCGGGTCCCCAGATGAGCTCAACATCCTTCTTGGTGAGTTCATGTAGTGGTTGTCATCATGGCCAGGTTTAGGTAGTTGACCATACCAAGGAATGACTGCATTTGTGTGATGTCAGTTGGCTTTTCCATCTTTGTGATCGATGTTATCTTGTCAGGATCAGGATGTAAGCCTTTCTCGGTCAGGATGTTTCCAAAGAATTTAATTCTATTTGATTTGACCACACATTTGTCGGGGTTCAGGCGTAGCCCTTTTTCCTGTGTGCATCGCATCACGTCTTCAAGGTGCTTGTCGTGTTCTTTCTCATGCTTGCCGAACACAACAATGTCATCGGCTATGGCAATAATGCTGGGAAGGCCTTTAAATGTCTGGTCGACCTTCTGCTGGAAGACATCTTGGGCTGAGTTGAGCCCAAATGGTAGGCGTTTGAAGCAGTAACGCCCATAAGGTGTGTTGAAGGTTGTGAGAAGCTTGGATTCCTCATCCAATTTGACGTTCCAGTAGCCTGATCTGGTGTCAAGGATGGTGAATAGTGTTGCATCTTTTAGTTTTGACAACACATCGTTGACTGTCTGTGTGTAGTAATGTGGCTGTTTGACCCATTTGTTCAAGTCTTTGGGGTCAAGGCACATCCTCAAGTCACCAGATGGTTTCGTCTCATATACGATGCTGTTGACCCAGTCTGTAGGAATGTCGACTTTCTCAAGCACATCAAGATCAACCATTTGCTTGATTTCAGCTTTAACAGCGTCCTTCAAAGCCTCAGGTACTCATCTTGATGGGTGAATGACGGAATCAGCGCCCTCTCTGAGTTGAATGTGGTACTCTCCAGGGAATAGTCCTACGCCCTGGAAGAAGATCTCGTACCGGCTGATGAGTTGCTTCTTCGCGTCATTGTGGGCACAAGCTGTTGTCTGCTGGGTCACTGCAGCTATTTCACTCCCACTGTGACATCCTGTGCATGAAGTGGTGTCAGCACAGTTCAGCGTGAGCAGCTTTAACTCTAGGCATGAATTCAAGCTCAGCATTGTCTGCCCCTTGACGCCGGTGAAGTTAAGTGAGCGAGAAGTGTCTTTGTGTTTGCAGTGGACTGTCTTGCAGCCAAACTGCCTGATGGTGTTGCCATCATAAGCAGTAAGGCTTGTCTGGTGCTGAATCATTCCTACAGACTTGTCCTGTTGAACCTGCTGAGGGAATAATAGTTTGAATACCCTCAGGGGCATGATGTTGACCTCTGCACCTGAGTCGATTTTGCACTTGACGGTTGTGGTGTTGTCGTGTCCTATCATCTGGATGTTAGCAAAGGCTTCTATCCTCGTCTTCACCACATGTACATTGTTTGTTTCCACACTGTCGAGCATGAAGGTGTTGTTGTCGTCACTGCTGTCATAATAAGTGCTCTCGTTCTCCACTTGGTGTACCTTCTTCTTGCTTCTGTGGTACTGCTTGTTCTTTGAAGACTGCTCAGATTTGCTGTGTTGTTGGTTCCTTTTCTGTGTGATGCAGACCTTCTGCCAGTGTCTGGTCTTTCGACAGTATCCACATGTAGAGTGAGTGGCTGGGCGTTTTGTCGTTTTGTTGTGTTGCCTTCCACAGTTGAAGCATCCATTTGGTGTGGTTCCATTAGCCTGTTTTTTTCAGAGTTTCCTTCCATTTGTGTCTAGGTTGACAGTCGCCAGACCTTATTGCTTGTATCACCTTAGTAGCCTTGATATCTACCATCTGTCGTCGTGTGCCTTTTTTCGAGCGGGCTATTGTAATCACTTGGTCGAGCGTCAGGTTAATGTCTTTTTCGATAAGGCGGGTTTGAATTTCTTCGGTGTGTACGCCTGCAACCAAGGTGTCTAAGAGTTGTTCCTCTTTATCTTTGTATTCACATTGAGTAGCAATCAGTTTAGCTTTTGTCATGAAAGTGTCAAATGTTTCTGGCGGCTCTTGTATTAATGCCCGGAGCTGAAACCGTGCCACATGGAAGGTTGATTTAGGTCGTATGTACCCTTTGAAGCCATCCCAATGTGGTTTGATTTCTTTTTGTCAGCTGCTGTAAGGTTCAGTCTGTCGCGCACGCCTCAGCCTTCTTCTCTGACACATAGCATAAGGTACTGTACCTTTACTTGTTCGAGAACGGCCTACATGGGACCTTTGAAAATAAATTTGCTAGTTCGTCAAAACTGCCTGAGGGCCTCCAGTAGGTTGTCAGATCCCCAGTCCATTTGTGGAATCGGTACACCTGCAAGTATGTCCGCCATGGTGTAAGGGAGTTGTGCGCATCAGACCGGTAAGAGAACGTCAGAGTCCCGAACAGTAGTTTTCTGTCCCTATATATATAAAGTCTTGAGGGGAGCAGTTCCTAGCACATGCACCCTCTTGTGAGCCTTTACCACTCACCTCCCTATCCTAATGTTTGTCCATACAAGTTAATATTTTTTGGGGAGTCAAAAATCGAGTGTGAAATGATCTCCAGAAAAAATTATTTTAACTATCTGTGCTGCCCTGTCAGGTTTATACCATAAATATTAAAATTCACATTTAGTCAAAATGGAGTATTTTTTGTATGACATATGATATTTCAGCAATAACAAATAGGATAGAGTCACTTTTGTCAAATTCTATAGCACCTGGTTATTGAGTGTTATTCAAAAGTTGTCCACAGAGCTATATAATGTCATGTAAATATTGCAAATATTATGTTTACCACTCTGTCAGGGTGGGTTTGTGTATGAGTATTTTCACAATATTATAATAGTGTCAATTTTTTGTAATTTTCTTTCTTTAGTACAGGTGGTTAACTTCCTCTCACCCATGAATAATAAAAACGAAATTTTAAATCTAAAAAATAATGCCCAAAAATTAGTTTTAGACCATGGGGATGGAGTATAAGTGAGAAAACCTCCTTGGGGGTGGAGGTTATGGCACAAAACCTCCTCGGCTTTGCTTGCAGGTTTTGTGCCATAAACTCAACCTCCGCGGAGGTTTTCCATCACATAAAATTGTACACCAGTTACCTAATAACAGAGGGACATCAATTGTGAAGTTTAAAGATGAGAGGAAGTTAACCTCCTGGGAGTGCATTATCCATCTAGATAAGGGGCCGTCCATAAATCATGTCACACCTTTTTTGGCCATTTTCAACAAACCCCTCCCCCCACCCCCCTGTCATACTTTGTCACACATCACCAACACCCCACTCAACTCAGTGCAGCTTCCAATTATAATATCTTATCGGAATCTTATTAGCATTTTACCTGAGTAACGTAGAGGTGGCAGTAAAATAGAATCTTACCTGACTATTGGTTAGGAATGGGGGGAACAGCCCCCAAATTTCGCCACAGTGCTTAGCTTTTGTAGCTTGTTTAAAATGATGTCTTACGATTAGTTTTTGAAAAAGTGCTGACACACAATCCTTGACACCCCCCGGCCCCCTGTGACACTTTGTCAAAATCAAAAAATACCCCCCCCCCACTCCTCCTGTGTGACGTAATTCATGGATGGCCCCTAAGGCATGGTTAATCAGCCAATCAGAATGCAGCATTGAGGATAATGCACTATGAATTTAGCCCAGCTGTGTTATAACTGATAAGAGCGAGTTGAGATGTGTGAGGGACCCCCCCAACTAACCCCTGGATATTACTATAATCATATGGTGACTTGTATCTATAGGCTACCTAGCTGCAGGAGGAGAGCCCAGTGCTTAGGCGCCACCTTGTAGCAGACTAGAGTATGACCGTGTCTGACAGAGCTAGAAGGCAAGGAAATGGTCAAAGTATGACACAGTGGAGACATCATGTGAGTGGCATGGGAACTAAGCAAACATGAAATGTACCAGAAATGACTTCACTGAGCTCATATTAGTGGTAATTGAAATATCTTTCTCACTCTCTAGGAATGGTGCTCCAATGTTCTCTACTGCACCCCCTCATACATTAGACATTGAAATAATTTTCACAAAATGTAGATTTAATGGATCTCAACTCAATTATTTTTATGAAATGCTCAAAGTTGACCTTTAGAACAGCCCATTATCAACTGAAACAGGATGGATTTCTCCATACTGATACATTGAAATGCAGCTAACCTGGACCCATTACATAGAGTGAAGTATATGTGATGTAAATGTATCATAGGATATTTGACACATGTGTAAATATAGCAGAATTGAAGTATTTCCTCAGGCATACTGAGCTATACACACAAACATGAATGTTACAGTTGCCACAAGATGGCGCTGAAGCACTGGTCACCCCCCTGACCTAGCTGTGAATGTAAGGGTAGGAGGAAGTTCTCCCTCCTGTGGCGGCTAAACAACCAAATTCATGCAGGCATGCATAAATTTTGGCAGCCACCTTGAATATCTCAAATTGCTTCAGAGTCAAAGTTCCACATCGGCCTTAATATTTTCACCGAGAGGCTAGACCCTATAGATGAATAATCAGCAGAGAAAAAAAAACTATATCTGAGAATTTGAGGTTAGGTAAAACATGGCCTTCCACTGCCAGACTAATGCCTGAGAAAGTGTTTTGCTTAGAGATGGGGATGTTCAGACACATACAAAATAGATAGCTAGTGCCCCCCTCCCCACCCAGACCTGTTGTGATATAATCTAGATCGACCATCCCTATTGCATAAGGGTAGGTTGGAGGTCTAGACATGTACTATAGATAGGCTCTCTCTGCTGGCGGACCCCTGAACCCACAATACCATAATGGCATGGATAGGCGCCCGGGCACCTATTAGTTCTAATACCTAATGGCCACTGATGCATTTAATTCATCAGGCCCATTGGTCGTAATGATGAATAAGGGAGTGGTCATTATTTATCTCTCTCTCTCTGTACTTGAAATTTTTTACGCCCCCCCCTCGACGGCAGTCAAAATTTTTTGTGCCCCCCCCCTGCGCCAGAGGCGCGGAGAGTTTTCGCGCCCCTCTTTGATCTATAGTAGCGCGCGGGCTTTTTTGCTAAAAAGAGGGTAAATTTTTTTAGCCCCCCCCCTCAAGAGGGGTCAAAATCTTTTTAGCCCTCCCCTCGCGAGGGGTCTGAAAATTTTACGCCCCCCCTCAAACCCACCACCCCCCCCTGTTGATAAATAATGACCACTCCCTAAATGTAGCTAGCACAAGTGAGTAACTCACCAGGACTGCATTCATGCATCATGCCGACCCTACAGGTTTGTCACACTCCTGCAGGGTCGGCATGATGCTCCAATGAAGTGCTGGCAAGCAGACATGTGAGCACTTCATTGGTGCATCATGCTGACCAATGGGCATGATGCACTCCTGCATCAGCGGCCTTTAAAAGGGTTAAGATTGATTTGGATACCCATGTACTACCGGTACTTAAACAAGACCAGTGCTTAATGGAGACTCCGGCGCTTAAACTAGAAATTACGGTACTCATTGCCAGCATAGAAGATACTCTCCTCTCTCTCTCTCCGTACTCAGTGAGCAGCAGGCCTAGTGCTGCGTTAGGCGCTGGTACTAGTGGTAGTAGACTCAATCATCATGTTGGTCCTTGGACTGTTGGACATCCCATGGTGGCTTCTACTACTAACAGTCTGTTTAGTGTTAATATGGTAAGTGTATTGTTTATAATTATATAATGTATGATACGGTCTCCAGTTACTCTCATTTGTCAAGTAAGTCTGGGGTGGGATTTGTGGGTTATACAAGGCGTTCGGGTAGCGGTTTTCTGACAATATGCAGTGCATTGTGGGTGGGGGTGACCTCGAACGCTAACTCACCTCAGCTGGTTCCCTCCACCCCCTTCCACCCCAGCCAGGTCTGGCTAGGTACCAGTCCCTAACTATGCTTGGGAGGGTAGTAAGTTGACTCAGGGAGCAACATTGACCTACATGGGGAGGACCAATGGGGGGGGTGGCCTTACAAACCAGCATTGATCCCTCGGCCATTCCCCGAACGCCTCGATAGTTAAGTCCTAGTTAAGTCGCCATAAGCCATATGGCTGTGTCTGATAATGGTAGGAGTCATATACTGCAACAGCCTGTACCACTGGCTGTGTTCGATAATTCTAGTCATGCACACTTCCCTACAATCAAAGCCCAAGGACTATACATCTTAAAGCTTAGGGAGTGATCATTCTTTAATAAAAGGGGTGGGGGACTGGGTTTTGAGGGGGGCACAACTTTTTCAACCCCTTCACCAGAGAGTAAATATTTTTTTCAACCCCTCTGAGGGGGGGGGGGTTCGAAATAATTTCACCTGTTTTCAGTGAAAACAGCCCACTATAGGTTGAAGGGGCAAGTTGGCGCACGATTTTTTTCCCTCATGGACAGGGCAAGAAAATTTTTTTTCTTGTTTCTATGTGCATACCCACCAACCCCCCGTGTCGGTAAAAAAATGGATCACGCTCTGAGACCTATTATATGTGCGGGTTGCATCTTGAGAGTACCTAACCATTAAATCCTTCTTCCCTTCTTATAAACCTAAAAACATAACATTTATCTTTGAAAAAAAAAAAATTTCTTTTCGTATTTTGTTTTATTCATCTTTTTTCTTGCGGGGGGGGGGGGTTTGTCAACTAGTATTATTATTTGTTTTGTGTTTAGGTACTCCTGGCCTGACGTGAATTACTTCAGAAACCAAGGTATCTACTGCGACACAGCATACCCTATTGTAGGAACTATCCACAAATACTTTTCAAAGGTAAATATTGTAATCCACACCCACATACAATGTCATCAAAACTTCTTGTGTCACCCACTTGCCTAATTCTGTCCTCTATGAACACTTTTTAAGGCATTAATGCTGGCAGGGCTGACAAACTTCCTTGGTTATAACACTATTGGATTTTTTCAGTATGTTGGTACCTTCATGGCATAGATGACTCTGGGTGGTCACATTATCGTCATCTTTGTATACAAAACAAAATAAACTGATGGCCGACTGACAGCCGTCAATTACTTATGGACGGTGTAGGGACAGTATCCTTAGTGTCCCCAACTCTCTAGTTCTATCAAAGCTTGGAGTTTGTTATCTTTGTTCCTAATTCAGCCAAAATCATGGTTCTAGACCCCTAAAATCGACATGGCGACATGAGCATTTTTTGGCTTAGTGACATGAGACATGGCCAATTCCTTAAAATCGACACAGGGACATGGCCATTCCTTAAAATCGACACAGGGACATGTCTATTTCTTAAAATCGACATGGTGACATGGCCATTTCTTAAAATCGACATGGGACATGGGGACCCCCCCCCCCATCAAGGGCCCCCAAATCTTTCAAATTCCATTATCACTGCACACTGCCAGCCGGTGGGTGGCCAACGGACAGCCACCATCACTGCATGTGATGTCATGACCTCTTGACTTTATTCCTGATCACGTGACCATTCTGACCCATCTAGGCTACCAACTTACTGAAAAATCCCATAATGTTAACCAAGGAGGTTTGTCAGTTCTCCAAGCACTAAGGCTTGACAACTGTATAATTCTCCTGAATTGCCATATATTGTTGTGTTTGAGCGCTGGTATTTGAATAAAGGCTTGTATATAAGCACCGGGGGTAAAGGGGTGCTAAAACATTTCTAAAGCACTAAAACTGGATCTTGTATAAGGGCCTGTCTTGTATAAGCACCTGGTAATTGAGGCCGCCAAATCAAAGATTGCTGGGGCACTTGAACACGACAATACGGTACCACTCCCGCATAATGCAATGCTCTGATGGTAATGTAATATTTGCACCGTACTACCAAACCGAACAAAATACCAAACATCCATGAAAAAAACAAACGTTGAAAACTCTTTAAAAAACGTTTTTCAAGGTGTTTTAACGGTTTTCAACATTTTTTGGAGTTGCAAGCCGCATAAGCGGCCGGGTGCGTAGCGACCGTGCAACTCCATTATGTTTTTGGTTTGCCTATGACGTCACTAGTAACGTCATGCAGCCAACCTGACATCATCCATGACTTTATCCGTGGCAACTCCTATCCGTGGTCCTTGCCACAATTTTCCAAACCTAATAAAAACGTTTGCAAATGTTGAAAACACGTTTTTGCCAAGTGGGTATGTTACCCTTTAAATTTCTCACTTGCTGCTATTCCAATGTTACAGCCTCTCCCATACCTTGATGAAGAGGCCATTAAGAAACATGGTGACAAGAAATGTATTGGGTAAGTTATCACGAAATCCCATTCTCTTCTGGAATTTGACCTATAAATTTTGTATTCGGGAGAAAAGGTCAACCACCTAGACCCCATGGAGAAGTTTTAGATCATTCGAAAAGCCTCACTATTAATCTAGATTTTTTTCATTGCTGTTGTGACTTCAGAGGCTTCATCGGCAGTGTGCCAGCTCTAACCGTGTTTGACCCTGATATGCTGTCTGAGATCTACATCAAGCAGTTTGCTGCCTTCACCAATAGAATGGTGCGTATTAACAGCGATCAGTCATTAAGGGAGTGATCATTTCTGAACAAGGGGAGGGGCTGGTGGGTTTGAGGGGGGGGGTGTCAGAATTTTTTCAACCTCTCTGAGGGGGGAAGTAAAAATAATTTCTTCCGTTTTCAGTGAAAGGCCCACATTTTACTATAGGTTAAGTAGGCGCATTCGTTTCCTGCAGGGGGGTAAAAAAACAACCCTGCTGTTAAAAATGATCTCTCCCTGAAATCGATACTATGATATAGATTTTTCGTAAAATTGACAAAGGACAGAGCTTCTAGTGACAAGGACAGGGAGAGAAGACATAATGACATGGGACATGGGCTTTTTTTCAAAATTGACATGTGACATGGAGCATAGTGACAAGGATAGGGGAAATGACAAATTCAGAAACTTGTGACATATAGGCCGGGGGCTGATAGGGCCCACCATGTACCCCCCCCCCCCCACATCCCAACGCAACAGGTGTTTTTTCGATCCTTAGGGTCCCCTGAACAAGATTCAAGATGTTAACATTGATTATCTTGGGATGCACTACCGGTTTTTGCTCATTATCCATGTGCGGGTTCAGACTACTTTTGGTTCAATTTTTCTACCATGTTATTCAAGGGGTATGATTAATCCCTAAGCTCTAAGACTATCTTACCTTGTCTGGATCCTGAAGCTATTGGTCCCGTTGGAAGAAAGGGATATTAAGCTTTTCATTAAGCCCTAATACATGTTTTTAAGTTCAGATTTGAGTGTACCAGATGGTCAGGAAGACGGAAGATTGAAATCACAAAGTTCCCTTTTTAACTGAAAATTTTAAATGCACTCCAGATACATATATAAAACTTGCTCTTATCCCCATCTAACCACAACATCTAATATGATTTATGTAGGCAAAAACTTTCTGAGTAATATGAGACATTTTGCAGCATTCCTTGTTGACTATGACACACATTATTGCCTTAGAAGCGAAGACACTACTGTGAGTCAATACAATGCCTTTCCATTTCAATAATCTACCTCTTTATCTAAATGGATGTTTTTCCATGCTAAATCTTTATCAATTCTCCCGACTCTTATGTAAAAAAGGGTGCTGATTAGAACATACATGAGATTTAATGGCGAGGCTGTATATGGCTGAAATTCAAATTGGTCAACAATATATTCAAATGTCACATGTATGTGCAGTCTAAAAAAGAATCTAGTGGGTCCTGCTCCCTATAAAGCAGCTTAGTAGAATACAGTGGTGCTTTTGTTTTGTTGCTAGGTGGTGTGGTTGCCTAGCAACAGTAGCTTTGCATAGCAACCAAGGCTGAAAATATGCTCACATGTGAAATCTGCATGGTTTCCTTTCAGTAACATACTCCCCTGATGTAAACTTGCATATAACTCTTCTGTGACTTCCATCATAGATGAGGAATAAAGGTGATGAAAGGTTGCTAGGTTGTGTGGTGGCCTAGCAATACTGGTTTTGCATAGCAACAAAGCCTAGATTCATAACTGTAGGTACATACTTGTGCATAGTCTCCCCTCAAGGACATAGTTCACTGATTTTAAATTGCATAAAGCTCCCCTGTGCCATCACACAGTATGAACATAGGTAGTAAATGGTTGCTATGTCATGTGGTTGCCTAGCAACTGCAGCTTTACATAGAAACCCATGCACAAATCTATGCAGATAGTCACAGATAAGTGTATGGTCTCGCCCCAAGAACTTGTATGTATAGCCCCCCTGGCACATCTCAGAATAGAAGCAGATATAACAGGTTGCAAGGTCATGTGCTTGATGTCAGTCTACCTTTTAAAATCATCGAATTGACAGAGACCATACATAATGAGATAATGATAAAATGATAAAATATTTGCCACATCCATACCCTGTGTCATATTATCAAAATTTACCATTGCTGGTACTGAAATCACACATTTAGAATACAGAAGATTGGCTCTCAGCCTCATAATGTACTGCATGCCTGATTGATTATCCCAAAAGCTTTGGGCAGCCTACTTGTCTGAAAGTAAGTGCAAGGTGGTTTCATTTACATATTGAGGAAATGAAAGAGAAGGCTTGGAATATAATTGTACAATTCTCAGGATATCCTCTCATCTGTTACCTCTTCAGAGCATCAGACCCAGTGTTATCCATCCTTGCATATCCCTGAACATTACATTCTGGTTCAACTTATCTCATAGCAGTGTGATCCCAACAGCTGGGGATTATGCTGCTGGACACTTCTGAGAAGGCATGTTGATCTGTTATAGGTCATTATCCCCAACACATGGTGTAGTGAATTACTACACTGAGAAAATATTGTTACTCACATGAGTCTAGATCCAGACTCAGGCAATGTCATCAAAATGAGTATGACTTGAGACTCAGCTTGATCCTTGAATGATACTCAGGCAAAGCCAGAGTATCATCCAAGGATCAGTCTCAGGATCTGCTTGAGTATCATCCAAGGATCAGGCTGAGTCTCAAACCATAGTCTTAGATAATGTGTTTTTATCCTCCCCAGTGGGTGATGGCAATTTGTATATTTTCACACAGTCATTTAGGAGTGGTTCGAGTATGACAGACAACATGTTACTTAACCTGGAAGACGCACACTGGAAACATGTCAGGAACGAGATGACGCCCACCTTCACAAGCGGCAAACTCAAACAGGTACGGTCTGCGGAGGATTTAGATAGCCCTTTCTGACTGAAGTTACAAATTACACACCAGACCTTCTTGAACATACACTGTAAAAAAAAGTGGTTTTTTTTTTCTTTTCTTTTTTAGCCATCAAGAACAAAGTAAAAGTTAACGGTTAGGCTGGTGCCGGTGCCATACTACCCAGCAAATTGTTGTGAGTCCTCGTCAACCTGTGTGAAGTGGCTCACACATGTCGCTAGATAGAACACGACGTCGTTATAGCACAAGATCACCAGGAATAGCAATTGCTATGCCACGTGAGTCTAACACACAGTGGCAAAAGATGACGGAATGAGTTATCACTCAAAAAGGAGTCACCATTGATGACCAATCATGGCGACAGATGACGACAATTTGCTGGGTAGTGGTGCCCACTCTATACATGACCTTCATGTTAGGGCTAGGACGCAGACATTTAAAAAACCCATGTCTCTGCCGTAATTCACCAGGTAGACACAGGTATATCAGGATAGTAAGTGCATCTGTCCCTGCAGAGAGGACCTACTGGGCATGCAACAAAAGCAATCCTAGGCTTGGCCCTGACGTCATGAACAGCCAAACTGAGGCCAGACCCCCCCCCCCCCCATGATCAACACCCTCTTCTGGTAACAGTGGGGAACTGCAGGTTCTCAGATTCCCGTCAGTGGCACTGCCAACCAGGGGGGGGGGTGACCAGTGCTTCAGCGCCATCTTGTGGCAACTGTAACATTCATGTTTGTGTGTATAGCTCAGTATGCCTGAGGAAATACTTCAATTCTGCTATATTAACACATGTGTCAAATATCCTATGATACATTTACATTACATATACTTCACTCTATGTAATGGGTCCAGGTTAGCTGCATTTCAATGTATCAGTATGGAGAAATCCATCCTGTTTCAGTTAATAATGGGCTGTTCTAAAGGTCAACTTTGAGCATTTCATAAAAATAATTGAGATGAGATCCATTAAATCTACATTTTGTGAAAATTATTTCAATGTCTAATGTATGAGGGGGTGCAGTAGAGAACATTGGAGCACCATTCCTAGAGAGTGAGAAAGATATTTCAATTACCACTAATATGAGCTCAGTGAAGTCATTTCTGGTACATTTCATGTTTGCTTAGTTCCCATGCCACTCACATGATGTCTCCACTGTGTCATACTTTGACCATTTCCTTGCCTTCTAGCTCTGTCAGACATGGTCATACTCTAGTCTGCTACAAGGTGGCGCCTAAGCACTGGGCTCTCCTCCTGACTGCCAACAATGGCAAGGGCGTGTATGGCAAGTAATATGTTCACCCCCTGATATCACAGTTTCTTCATTTGATATCACAGTTTTTGTCACTGATATCACAGTTTTAGGATTTGATATCAGAGTTATTCTAGGAAAACCCCTGTATCAGGCTGATAATGATATTTTAGACCAGAAATTGGTGGTAATTGACTGATATTCAAGGTAATTAGAGCAATCCATTCATATATTTTTCATGTTATGAAAACTCCAGTATCGGGGTGAAACAGCAGTTTCTCAAAAACTCTGATATCATAGTTTTTAACTCTGATACCAATGTTTCTAGCTGTAATATCATAGAATTTATCTTTGATATCAGAGTTTTCAGATGTGATATCGCTGTTTTAATTCTGATATCAGAGTTACATACTTTGATATTGGAGTTATTATCTGTGATATCAAGGTTTAAATCTATAATATCTAAGTTTCTGATAAACTCATGTTTTGCCCCGATACTGGAGTTTACAGAATATGAGAAATAACAGGAAATAATCAACACAAAGGTATATTTTCTATGTATAAAATGAAAAAGAAGGTAGGGAAATGAATGTATATATGTCTGATATGGCAATATTTCAGAAAAACTCTCATATCAGACTAGAATACTTTGATATCAAAGTTAGAAAACCCTGACATTGAATTCTAAAACTGTGATATCAAATAAAGAATCTCTGATATCAAGGGGTGAACATTTGGCTTGCCACAGGCGTGTATATCCTATTGTTTATAATGGTCTTCTTTCTGATTATCAGATGAATGGTGAAATTAACCGATGTTCAAGGACATTGGCAGAAAGCCTTCTAGAGCAAGCTCAGCAAAGTGGTGAAGTGGAAATGAGAGAGTAAGTTCAGTTTCTACATAAAGTTAACCCTTTAAGTGACGCTGATGAAATCATGCATCAAGAATCAAGGCTTCTTGGAATGATTTATTGGCTGTATTTTCATTACTTTGAAACTTGTAGGGGATCGTGAATTCCCGTGCCTGGTGTGCCGACCCCCAGGGGCCGGTCGCCAGGCAATCACTGGATCCCCTGTTGGTGTCATACCAGTCCAGGTGTAGGTGGAAGGTAGGAAACTTTGGTCTGGGGATGTAGCTCAGTGGTAGAGCAGCCGCTTGCAAATTGGTAGACCCAGGTTCGAATCCCAGTGTCTCCAAAGACGTTTTTGCTGACCCTTTCTTATCTCATCTAAGAAACTGAGCACATCAATTGATAAATGTAGTTGTCTACAGAATGCTTTGTTCAGTATAATAAAATAACAAATTTAATTGACCAATTTTGGACAGGTTCACAGGAGGATTCAGCATGGATGTGATTGCTAGTACAGGCTTTGGTATCAGGATCGATTCTCAGAAGGACAGAGATAATGAGTTTGTAGAACATGCTAGGCGCGCTTTTGTCATACCTCGGGCAAACCCGGTTATGCTGCTACTCAGTAAGTATTGGAGCTCCTACTCTTACAGTAAAGTGTCTGTTTTGTGTTAGGGAGTGGTCATTATTTATCAAAAGGATGGGGTGGTGGGTTTTTGCGCAGATGTACGAAAGTCCCCCCCCCCCTTTGCACCACTCTTTGATAGTAGCTTGCAGGCTTTTTTGCTACACCCCTCAAACCACTACACCTGTTGACAAATAGTGACAACTCCCTTAGTGAATGTCCTCCTGCACAGGTGTACATGTATTAAAATCTAAGGTGATCATTTTTTAACAACAGGGGGGACTGGTGGGTTTGAGGGGGGGTCAGAATTTTTTCAACCCCTTCACTGGGGAGTCAGAATTTTTTTAACCCCTTTGAAGGGGGGGTCAAAATAATTTCACCTGTTTTCAGTGGAAAACCCCGCAGGTTACTATAGGGTAAAAGGGCATGTTTGTGTGCAATTTTTGGCCCTTGTGGGGGGGGGTTAAAAGAATTTTACCCCATCAAGTGGGGGGTCGGAATTTTTTCTCGCGTCCACATGCAAACCTAGCAGCCCCCCCCCCCCGTTGTTAAAAAGTGATCACTCCCTAAGTCACCTACCTATCTACCAGAATCCAAGTTATCCTTGATGATTGCTAATACTCCATGGTACACAAAGCCCCACACTTTATCTGGAAAGGATTTTAATGCCTTATGTGATACACTTTCTAATGCTTTAAATAGTTTTCATCAGTGGACTACGATAAATAAGTTAACGATGAATGAGTCCAAGACAAAAGTCATGTTATTTGCCTCCGAGATAAAATTAAAAAAACTCCCCAAGCCCAAAATCAAGTTGAATGGTAAAACCCTAAAAAATGTTATCTCATATAAATACTTAGGTGTTATACTTGATCAAACGCTAAACTTCAATATGTACGTCTCAAGTATCATCAGAAGTGTACGATATAAATCATTCTTATTGTATAAAGTGAGAAAATGTTTGTCTATAGAGGCTAGATTAAGAATTTACAAATCTCATATTCTACCGGTAATAGATTATTGCGATATTCTCTACCATGGTGCTAAAGAAACATTAATTGGTGAACTGCAAAGGCTGCAAAACAAATGTATAAAAACTTGTTTAAATGCTCATATCCTCACTCCCACACAGTACATCCATACTCAAACTAACCTCCCTTTATTGAAAAATAGAAGGATGTATCACTCGAAAATCCAAGGTTTCAAAAGGGCAAAAAACCCTGAATTTGTAACAGACAGAGCTAGAATTACTAGATTTTCTTCAGCACCTGTATTAAAATACGACCATATTAAATTGGTTTCGTACTCTCGCAGTCCTGAAGTATTCTGTGGGCAGAGTTGGAATGCACTCCCTCCAGAAATTAGAAATATTCTTGATATAAATCACTTTAAGGCTGAGATGAAAAGGGATCTTTTGAGGCCACTTGCTTAAAACTCAAAACAAATTTGTATATTATATGGGGTAAAAATTTGGGTTTTAACTTTGGGTTCTTCTATTACTTTTTTTGTTAAATTGGGCGTGGGATATCAAAGTGATTTAAATTATAAATGAAACCGCCATAACATATGATACTTGCTCAAAATATGAATGTCACTGCTATATATATTTATAGAAATTATGATTCAAATGGTATTGCTGTCATAACAGGTTCTGAAGGCAATGCCATAACTTATCAGCCTAATTTATGTATCTCTTCCCGGGTGTATCACATCATACATATCTATTTCAACAACCTGTTATAATTGTATTATAATAAGTTAACCATATTGTTGATTACTGGACTCGACTTACAATAACGAAAATGATATTGATGTCTACCGGTGAATGAAACCTCTGTGTACTTCGACAATGATGAATTGTTTGGCTGAATAAAGTTTAAATTTGTTCAAAAAAAAACAAAAAAACTACTGGAGCCAGACTCCAGGATCCAACACATCCACCTCACACTCTATCATAGAAATCTAGAGACTTCAATAGCATGGCTTCTGGCCTCACTTGGTACTCCAGAGGTACATGGTATGGAGGCCTAGTCTTGCGATAGAAATAGTTAAAAAAAAAAATGTCAAGCTTGTCAAGCTACAATATTCTTAAACTCTCATATTTTTTCTCTAAAGACTTTTGATGCTAGGCAGAAATGATACCATGAGCACTGAATGCAACTGCTCATTATGTGACCTGGCCTCCCTCTATGCATTGCACATCTATAATAGTAATTAATACAAAATCCATTGGAGGGATACCCTAGCTCCAGCTAGACAGGACACGTGGTAGTTCTATGGTGTTTTAAAGAAATAGCCTACTTTTCCTTTTCCTTATAAACTTATTTTAAAGGCCTTTATATCAAAGAGAAAGAGTTCTGGCATAGTGGTTGTTATACCACGATTTGTGGGTTACACAGTGCTTTTTGGTGTCTATTCCCATCCACATATCTGTCGATATTGCACACCCTAGGCTGTAACATCAATTTTGGAAGGCGTGCGGTTATCCAGGTAAGGCGTGCGGTTATCCAGGTAAGGCGTGCGGTTAACCGCACGCCTCTCCCATGTCACATGTCACATGTTAAAACCCATGAAATCTTCCAGGCCAGGGTAGGCATCGAACCTGCAGTCTCACATCCCAAATCCAACTCCCTATGCACTGCGCCACAGGGACTGACGAGAAACGTTCGGTTCGAACCAAATCTGCATATGATACGAAGCCGTGTGCGCTGTCGCTGTCCGCTGCCGGGTGACGAGGTGTATACTACACAAACATAACCGCGAGACGCTGTGAACGGAGAAGGCGTGGTGGTCTAGCGGTTAGCACGTTGCGCTCAGCCGTCAGAGGTACACGGATCACGCCCCGGTCCGGGCGCATCTTTTTTCGCCGTGTGCACTGTCGCTGTCCGCTGGCGGGTGCGGAGGTGTATTATACACAAACATAGCCGCGAGAAGCTTCTTTTTTCGCCGTGTGCGCTGTCGCTGTCCGCTGCCGGGCGACGAGGTGTATTTTATACACAAACATAACAGCGAGACGCATTGAAATCTCTAGCCGTGTGCCGCTGCCTGTCCGAGCCGAGACGGCCGCTCTCGCTGTCCACTGCCGGGGAAGGAGGTGTATGTACCTGTGTACACACACTATGCCTGGCTGGCTTCGATCGAGTCCAGGGGAGGGGGAATAATTTTTGTTTTCAACTTGAATTTATTGGTATAATATTGATTATTTATTGGTTTCGTGGTATAAAATAAGTAGTCAATGGATAACTCATGACTTGTGGGGGTTATCGACGATAATAACACTCGGCCTACGGCCTCGTGTTATTATCTGTCGATAACCCCCACGCGTCATGAGTTATCCATTGGTTACTTGTTCAATATATGTGTCCCCATAGAGGAGAACAATAGGTTTATTGCATCTGATCATCTAGGCACTTGGAAATATTTTTTCAAACGACAAAAATTCGTAATTTTACACTCCCATGTGATAGGCCACATTGAATCCTTGTCAAAACATCTTTTTTTGTTATGTCTCTATCATCAGTAGATGAAGAGAAATCAATGTGAATGTGGAGGGGCTGGGTAAGCAAGCACCTACTATATATTTGTACTAGCCTGGCAGTGACAGATTGGCACCAATCACAGTAGGCTGCCTTCTTTGTTTAATCATTTCATTAAAAGTAGACATATTAGCCCCAGCTACCTTAGGAAACCTTTTATATGGTCTTATATAGACTGTGTAATAATAATTGTGTCTAAAGTTGTATGTTGGACCTTCCATTTAACAAATTATTACAGGCAAGACTAATTGGATGAGAGTCGGTCAACTTTGTCGGAGCTAATAAATGGTCAGGGATCAATAGAGTGGTGCCATCTAGCTGGATGTGTATAAACTAAGCATAGGCTGTACTGTGGATTGCCTATGGGCTCAGCACCATAAACCCTAGTGTTTGAGTATGGAACCATTTCTTCTAAGGAAATGGTAGTCATTTAATATCTGCAAATGTGTGCATGCTAGAAACCCCTCTGCGCCCCCCTTCAATCTGCCTGTAATTGCATATGGAGCAAGTTCTCTGTCAAAATGGTCCAGGTTGTATGTTTATGTGGAGGGGTCATGAATATTTCAATGAAATCTCTTGAGTGAAAGTTGAACCTTATTTTCATTAATTTACTATATCAGCTGTGCAAAACAAATAAACTTTTGATGCCAATTAGACACTAGCCCCATTAAAGACCTTTCTAAATTGATAGTCCATGCTTTTATATGTACAACAGTGCCTTAGAAAGAGCAAAATCCCATAGGGTCATGTTAGTCAAACTCGAATAGAGGTGCCAATTTTAGTCTGCCATGCTTGACTGCACTTCTGGACCCACTGCTGCGAGATTTCCAAGTGCCTAGGATGACGTCACCTTTGCCAAAATGCATCACAATTATGATAGCACATCACTGAAAGGGTGCATCCAGATGGTCTTTGTATCTTTTTCTCGGATTTGGCAATATCCCTCAACCAATATCAATGAAGAATCTCACAAAAGGTTTTTGTACAATATCATAATTCTGTAGCACTTTCCTACTGAAATTAAAATACGTTTTACAACAACCTCCATATATTAGGCCATTTTTTCTTTTTTAATAACTTGGATTACGGATTTTTTGAGTCAAGTTCCAAAATTGAGGACACAAATCCCATCGGCCAAAGGGAAAAAAGAGAGCGGCCATGTAAAGTCACGTTTTCAGGCAATAAATGTACCTTTTAGCCAACAATAGGAAGACTTTTGACAATTATTTGTCAGGTAAAATGGTGCATTATGAATATTTGTTGCTTTCCATATACATTTTTAAAAAGACTTTACTCTAAATGTTGAAAAATCCCGTTGGCCAGAGGTAAAAAAAAATTCATATCATTTTGACAACCAAGAGTTAAGTTATCTTTAACCCCCTCGTCTAGATCTACGGGCCGTTATCCTTAGGTCTGTTCCACTGGAGGGCATTTCTCAAGATGGTATGATGGCACAGAGACACTACGAGGTGAACCCGTCAAAATTTGAGCAGCTGATAGTAGAAAATGCACTATGACTGCTCTGTACAATCAGCACTTAATGAAGTCATTACATGGGGTTTGCTAGCGCATCATACCAATGTAATCATTAGTGTCCACTAGATTCAGGGCTGTAATGGCTGAAAAGTGAGAGATTCCACTGGGATTTGAAGGGGGTCTAGTCGTACCATCTTGAGAACTGCCTTCCGGTCGTATTCTCTGTGATTGATTGAAATACCATGTCACCCAATTTAATTTAATACCCAGTGGAATCTCTCACTTTACACTCAATTTAATTTTTGCTTCTCCTCTTTGTAGTATTCTTTCCAAAATTGGTAAAGTTGCTGGTAGACTGGGGAGTTACCATAGACTTCTTCCCAAAGGATATCCGCGATTTCTTCGAAGGCGTCACACGCCAAACGATTGAAATGAGAAAATCTGCAACTGATCAGGTAATATGAATCAAAATATATATAACTTTGAGATCTATATATATATATATATATATATATATATATATATATGTACAGATGCCTTAAAAACTTCTAAAAACATGAGGCGTGAGTGAACGGAAACTGTTGCAGCATGATTATAACTACTAAATATAGGTCTAGCTGCACCAAATTCTTTGTACAAACTGGTACAATATATATCCTTTTGTATACCAAAAAGTTGAAGTAAGAGTTGGAAACTCTTGAAATTATGCATTGGCTAATATTTTGGAAATGCTGAAAAATTAGGAATTATTTCTCCAATTTCTTAATTTTAGCCTAGCTCAGTAATAGACACTTATACAATCATGATAATAGCTCTCCATTATCCTCCAATATGTGTACTTTATATAACAATGGCAGTTTACCTCCTATATAATACCGGTACTGTGGCTTCAGCGCCTGCGTTGAGACTAATATATTCAACGAAATTCACTCACGCCTCACATCTCATCAATCTTTACGAGAATGACCACAGCTCAGCAATACACCATCATATACCATTAAATACACTCAGGCAATAAGTTAAGAGGTTGTAATACCTATCTAGAGTCATTTAAACATATATAAGGACCATCTTCTTTTTTGATAATTCACATATGTCTATTGTGGAATAGAAATGATAGGAACATCACACAAGATGATAGGTTGTCCTATTAATACTTTAACTTTAACCATAAAAAAAAACACGAAAATGGACATGGTTCACTCACGCCTCACATTTCATCAATCTTTACGAGAAGGGCCATACCTCAGCTGTACATCATCATAAACCAGTGGGGTAGCACACACAATGAGAAATGAGGTTGTACTACCTATCTAGAGGTATTTATACACACATTAGGCCCATCTTAAGTGTCCACCATGACTTCGAAAATATAAATTCGTAAAAATTTCTACACTTCTCGCAAATGCGCGCTTGACATGCGGTACAGAATAATATCTTAACATACACCAAATAATCTTTTTTAATGACTCACATGTTCCTGTATACTTAAAAATGATGGTCAATAATCCCCCCCCCCCAAAAAAAAAAAATCAATAAGGATATTATGGAAATTTTTAGTGACTGCATATGTATCAGAAACATAGAATTCACAAAAATTCTTTGAAAATAAATCATCCAGAATCTAACCAATGACAATTTTGTCAGTTAGGGGTACCATAGGGGCATATCATAGTGAAATATGATGGAGCTGTGTGCATTGGATATGCCATTCCTGGCCAAAGTACCGAAAATGAGGCGTGAGTGAATTATAGTGATATAGTATTAGAGTAGTGTGGGCTTTGTGCAAAGGTGAACTCACCTGTTTAATATAATAGAGGTAGGACATATCTAACATACCAAACCCAAAAAGTTTCCCTCAAACCTACATGACAACCAGTGGGTGGCCATCTTGTCTTACATAAGGCGTGAGTGAACGCTTGAGGCGTGAGTGAACGCTAACACTAAAAGTGGTCAATATGGCTGTGTTTTTGATCCCAGAGGAGGGTTAACACACTAAAACGAAGAAATAATGGTAGAAAAAGGAATATAAGCTCGGAAACCCATGGAAAAAGGCCAAATTTGGCCGTCAGAGGGCCTTAAAGTTCACAACGGGGCCAAAATTTAGCTGTACAGACCCGCATTGGGGGAGGGGGTCATCTCAAAACACCCAAACATGGCCAAAGATGCATCTTACACACATAGGGGACTCTATACTAAGGAATTATCATCAATTTAGAGACCCAAGGACACATGAATTGGACCATAAGAAGGCAAAATCTGGCCGGGGAAACGATCGTTCACTTACGCCTCACTTTTCTGCAAAAGGAAAAATCTTGCCCCGATGCATCCAAAATGGCCCAAGCAGTATCCCAAGTGTCTCCCGGTGGCACATTTAACCTACTAGCACCTAAAATACATCGTTTCGGCACACAAAAAGTGATCTACAGACACCAACACACATCTTTAACAATATTTCGGGGGAATTTCATCAAATTTCCTTAACTTTTATGTGTAGTTGATGAACAATTTGCAGAGAAATTCTGCGTGGACTCCATGCTAGATCCTCTGAGTTGATTTTGCTGAGACCCAGATGTGGGGCATTTCCGCCGGAGAACAGGAAGTCGTCTTCCTGTTCCCGCGCTGTTTTTCCTACCGCGGTTCACTCAAGCCTCACTTTGCGATGAGACACCCCATACAGCCTAAAAAGGTGGTATATGATCGTAATTCTTTTTCAGACATGATACATACAGCCTAAAAGTGTGTATAGAGTACAAAAACTGTATGTAGTAATGAAATTTACTTCTGTTTAGAGGTAAAACACCGTGAGGCGTGAGTGAATTTGCTGTGCATTGAAAATCACTTTTATCTACCTGGCTTGGGTAATTCTCGAAGTACATCAAAAAAATTTCTATGGAGGTTATCCCCCTTGGGTGCCTCTTGATTATATATAATAAGAAAAATTGTGCTCTTTTGTGAGGGTCTGGATGGTCAAAAAAATTCACTCACGCCTCATTGTGTAAAATTCATGTTTGAATGCACATAGAAGATAAATTATGCCCAAGGACCCACCTAAAACCATATGGAAATCTTAACTATGACCCCCCACTAGGGAATAAAAATATTATTGGTGATGTAGAGGTATTTCCCTTGCTATTATATGCCCAAGGAACCACATGTCCAGTAAATCTTGGAATGACCCATATATATTTATATATATCAAGATGGGCAGATCATAACACAAGGCCAAGAGACAATGGCAAGGGTCTTTGAAGGTCATTTATTGAGAAATGCCTTTCAGAGAGAGAGTTTGCTTTACAAAAAAAAAAAAAAAAACAAGAAAAAAAGAAAAAGAAAGACACGGGGCATAGAAACTATTGATATCGGATATGAACATTTATGAAAATGAACATGCAGCATGAATATTTTTTTTATAACAAGGGAAATTGTCATTATTAGTTGACAAAGATATGGGGCATTCACATTTCTTAAATTTGATAGCAGATATTGTGGTCGTTATCTAGAGGACCAACGTTCTATATGCCAACATGATTCTTTTTTTTTCTGTGCCAGCCTAATGAAATTTTAAAAATGTCTGGGTGGGGTAAATACAACTTGAGATAAAAACAAAGGTTCACTTGAATTGATCTGACTGAGAGTTTTCTAAAGGGGTTGTGAACTTTTGTCCATTTAGTCTCGGACAGACTTCATCCAACTTATGATCAAGGCTCAGCGAGGCGAGAACATCAGCAAGGACGGGGATGAAAACGAACAGCTACAAAAGACGAGTGTCACTGGTACAGGCATTTCTAATTGTATTTCTGAAATTGAATTCATTTATCAACCATTTAAGGGCCGCTAATGCATGAATGCATCATGCCCATTGATTGTCATGATGCATGAATGCATCATGCCTTTTGATTGTCATGATGCATGAATGCATCATGTCCATTGATTGTCATGATGCATGAATGCATCGTGCCCATTGATTGTCATGATGCATGAATGCATCCTGCCCATTGATTGTCATGATGTATTCATGCATCATGCCCATTGATTGTCATGATGCAATCATGCAGCTCCACCACTGCTTTGGGTTTTCTAGAAGCTATGGCAACATAAGACATGTGAAGGACTTAACTGTGCTTTACACCTCATAACTAGAAAAAGAATAATGACAATCATTTAACTATGTAGATTTTATTTTCAGGAATCACTACAGATGAGATATTGGCCAATGCGATGCTGTTCTTCATCGCGGGTTACGACACGACAGCCTCATCTCTAGCTTTCTTCATGTACAACATGGCGAGGTACCCTCACATCCAGGACAAACTGATGGAGGAGATTAACACTGTGATTGGGGATAAGGTCTGTATACATTAATCATTTACTGCCAACTTGGGGTCTTGATGGATTTTGGTGGATTGGCAGATATTTTTCTGGCCCCCCCACCACTAGGATAAAAATTATCAAGATCCCCCCCACTAAGAACTGATTTTGCAAAATGACCCCCCCCCCCCCACAAAATCAAATACGTGTATGAAATGATGCGTCACGATGAGTATTTGCATTGCGGATATTAAGTTTTTACCCCCCCCCCCAGTCTGAAGGCTTATTGGGGTTTAGCCCACCCCCTGGGCTCTTATTTTTTCAAGATGACCCCCCCCCCTATATCAAACACCCCCCCTCCAACCTTGCAGTAAATCACTCATCCCTTAACACTTTAATGACCATTAGTGGCGGAGTGCAGCATGCCCATTCGTGAACTTTAAGCAACATTTCCTGCAAAAATTAAAGGACCAACAGCCGGAGTCTCCTGCACCTTTAATCACCTTTTGTGTGATTTATGGCCATGGCAAAAGTTTGCTTGAAGTTGATTAAACTCAAACATTAAGGTCCGCCTAAGGTGCCTTAAACTGATTAAACTATGACTTTGAGGTTTGCTCAAAATTGCCTAAACCTGGACATTGAGGTCTGCTAAAAACATCAATGTTCCAGATTATTGCAAAAGGTTTCAATTTGACATCTTCAGACTGATGACCTAAAGTCATCAGTACTGACTAGTTTGATTCTCTCATGAGATTTCAGTGCTTAAACTTTTTTGTTTTGTTTTTTCCCCCTTCTTTTTGTAGGAGGTGATTGATGTGAATGATGTACAGGAGATGTCATACTTAGAGCAGTGCGTTAACGAGAACCTCCGGATGTATCCACCACTCGGGCAGTAAGTACCCTTAAATCCTTTAGAGTTGGCATGTCTGCTAAAAAGACAGACATGTCTACATAGTTTGTAAATGCTCATCTCTTTTGCTATGCATATATTGCTTGAGTCTCTATACTCGCCCTCAGTGCCTCAAAATGATGTGTCTAATCACAACACGATACACTTCACTGGATGGCCCTTGACATTCCTACTCACCTTAGCACCGCCTGTTGGCTAGTCTGACAGGCTTTGTGTAGTGGTTAGTACACCTTGAGCATTAGGATTCTCTATTCGTCTACAGCACACAGGCACTCTCCATAGGAAATCAGACACACCTGACTTCATTGGAGCATCATGCCGACCCTCCATACGTTTATGTATCAACCCGTAGGATCAGCATATTGCTCCAATGAAGTGGTGGCAAGCGTGTTGGCTAGCAGTCTCACAATTTCATTTGGCACATCATGACGACCCATGGGTACAATGCAGCCCAGCACTTTTATCCTTTAGGACCAGTTAATGCAAGAGGGCATTATACCCATTGGTCTGCATGCTGTACCAATGAAATTCTGGTAAGTCTGCTTACCAGAATTATTAGAATATCATGCTGACCCTTCGGAATTATATTAACCCTGCGGCATGAATGTACCCCTGACTAGTTACTCGACAAATCGGCATGATGCAATCAACCAGCCTGTTCAAGGGCCGCAGGAAAATTAATGCATCATGCCCATTGGTCACCGCAGTCTTGATGTATGAATGTATATGTGGATTAACACGGTAAAAGGTTCGCCCGCGAGGGGGTGCGTGGGTGTACCTTTTACTGTGTTGATCCATGTAGGCCTGGTGCATAACTTAGTTACCAGGCTTGTATTCATGCATAATACTGATGTTATGGCTTGATATATGACAGAGAAAATGATTAACTGAATATAATATTGTGTGTTTTAATTTTTAAAGACACAAAGCTTTTTTCATTACTTTTCAAGTTTATTCATCTCATTCTTGTTGACATGTGAGTGATAGACTCCCTATATACTCTAAAAAGTAACTGTTGAATCTGCCAGGGATCCTTGTAAAACTGAACAGTGAACCCCCATAAATATAAAGCAGGGAGCCAGTGCAGTTTTTACAAGAAGCCCCAGGTGGCAGTAGAGTAGTAAAAGGAATCTCTGTGAAAATAATGACATCTCTGTGAAATTAATGACTGATCTCTTGCAACTTTGGGACAAGGATTCTGTCGTTATTTCGATGACATTTTTTTAACAGTGCAGTCTTATTCACATAAAAATTGTCATTGACGGTGTGCTTCTAAAAGTATGATACATGTACAACTTTTTTGTATATTCGGTTTTCAGAATGAACCGTGTGGCTAAATATGACACAACCGTGAAAGGAGTACATATCAAGAAGGGGACGTGCATTGTCCTCCCGATTAATGCTATTCACCATGATCCAAGGAAATGGCCACAACCTCATGAGTTTGACCCAGAGAGGTTTGTTTATAATGAATCTAACTGTTTTAATGAATGTCATGCAAGCAAGGAGGCCTTGGGGGGGGGGGGGGATACTAGTTGGACTAGTAACCCCCTGTGAGAGTCAGAGGAACTAATTTGTATGGTGGTTTAAGGGGATGGCCTACATACAGCACAATTCTAACACCAGTATTACACTGCCATCGGTTTGCCGAAATTTTGCTAATCAGATTATTTTTGATAATACAAAAGTTAGAAAAAACGTGGTCAGAAGAAAAAACTCGGTCAGATGAGCGAAAATCCAGCCGATATATGGCAGTGGAATACCCGCTTAAGCTGAATGTACCCATTATTTTCAGGCTTAAGCGTAGGGCCTCCTCAGGGTCTTCTCTATTATTTCTACATTGAAAATATCAGGCTATCCATTCCTGGGCAGATACCAAATAAATCGGCACTAGTAAAATTGTAGGATGTAATCAATGTCGACAAATTTACCAATTCAGAAAACTAAATGTTTCAGTAGAATTCCTACAATGGATATGTGCAGAAATCCAGTAGCTTGAAGGAGGATGTTGTGTCAACTGTCATGTGTATGTTAACATTTAGTATTAGGTATTTCCATTGTAGTTCAGCTATTTCCCACTAGAGGTCCCTTGGTTATGCACCTTCTCTGGGGACTAGCCTTGGATGGAGAGACTTACAGTACCTCTCCAGAGTCACAATGCAGGGGCGGATCCAGGGGGGAGGGGGTCCTGGGGGTCTGGAACCCCCCCCCCCCTTTGGTCCACCCATAACATGTTCAAATGGGGGTCTCTGAAAGGGGACCCCCCCCCCTTTGGGCCCACCCAAGATGTCCACTTTGTATACCCCCATTCGTGGCCCCTATCTCTCTTTGATATGGTTTTATTGTTTGTGAATTTTACAATTTATGACTACAGTATCTAAAATCTATAAAATTTCCACAAAATTTTCTAACATGACCCAATGTGCACCAGTGAGTCCACATAGGCATATAGGCATCAGGTGTGCCTTATGCATGGAATACTATGTTTGGTCCCCCAGGTAATTTTCTATTAGATTTATATCCCATTAAAATTTTATTCACCACTTGGGTGCATCAAAATATGGTGTGCTGTAATGAGTTTTGTGAAATTTCAAAGCTTTCTTGATGGTAGGCTCCAAATCACTTTCAAATAAAACTACTAGATTCACACCCAATGATACAGAAATTCCTTAGATGCTTAGACGACCATGTTTAAAACCAATATTTCAAAAAATTCCTTGGGGGACGAACTGTCAAAACTCTATCAAAGAACACTGTATGGTATCAGGACATAAATTTACATCCCTTTCCTATACCAAAACATTTTAAATATAGGTTTGATGATTATGCTATAAGCTTTTCTTTGGGAATGACCCAAAACCCCACCAGTGCATAAACATACTCCTGATGGTACACCAAAATGCTTTAAACTTCAAGGTTTAACATTATTTTTTCAAAAATCTTCCCAGGGGTGGAGGCAGTCCCCACACCCCCTTAAGGAACAATATCTAAAAATACCACATTCATCTGAGGCTAGTTGAAGCCCTTGAAGTCGAGATTTTAACATCTATATTTCAAAAATCTTTTTGATGGACCAGCCCCTAAAACCTCACAAAGACAAAGCATTACCACTTAAGATGTGCATCCCCTTCATGGAAACCTGCCCACCCTAGGTTTACAAGCCTCCCTAAATAACCATTGTGCAATCAAAATTCAATAAGATTTCCATTCTCTGTTCTCATAATCATGGGTTTACTACTGATGGTACACCAAAATGCTTTACTGGATTGGGATCTAGAAATGCATCAGAATGCACTGTTTGATGTCTAGATTTCAAAATTTTCTTGGGGGGCATGCCCCCAAACCCCCCTAGGTATCTTGCTGAGCTGCGCTTGCGATGTCGCGTCATTGCACTTGCAAAATCCTGGATCTGCCCCTGCACAATCTACCTTTATCAAAGTTATCAGAGAAATATTCAAAATGAATGCCAACCTACCATTTACAGTATTCTCCCAAACTAGTGATTCTTCCCCCGCAGGTTCACACCAGAGAACAAGCGGGGTCGTAACCCATATCACTTTGTGCCATTCGGACATGGACCACGGAACTGTATCGGGATGAGGCTGGCCGTACAGGAACTCAAGGTCGCCATCATACATGTCCTCAGGAAGGTCAAGGTGACCAAATCAGAGAAGACACAGGTACATTGGTTCTATATTATTAGATTTATAAATTCAGATTAATGGTTAAGGTCGAAGCAAAATTTTTATAAGGATTTCAGCAATGTTGCTAACAATGATCATTAATTCTATAAGACCAATATAGTAAGGAAGAGCCTCATTAGGTCAACTTCAAAGAGTTAAGAAAAAACAATAATACCAACAACCACTCAATGGGAATGGGACTGAATGGCAGATTTTCTATAAATGGATAGAAACAGGGTTGCTTTCAGCTTGTTGCTCAGAAATAGAAAAAGGTTCATGTGAGATAGGTCTCAGTCAGACCCAATCTGAGTGAACCTTTCTATTCATTTCATGCTATCTGAGTCAGAGATGTTCAAAATTTCATTTAATCTGCTTGAAAGCATGATTTAATCAGGATTTCATGCACATTTCCAACACTTTTGTTGACTTTGGAATAAAGGTTATTCCACAGAGGGTATGAAATAGGCTACAGAGTTAGACATATGGTACATATTCCACTCTTTCCACAAGGGTTGAGTGTGACTGAGAGTTATCTCTCATGAGGCGTAGCCGAGTGGGATAACCCTCAGTCATACCCTTTCCGAGTGGACCTTTGCATTTATTTCATGTTACTTTGATAAGAAGTATTCGAGAAATTACACAAAAAGATGATTGTTTACATGTTCTCATCATTTTTGGTGCTGTTAGTGGGTAAGAGATACGGAGGTGGGTTATCTCAGGGGGGTGTTAGACACGGAGTTGCATTGTTACACCTATGGGCTGTCAGTATCTCTGGCATATCATGAAATAAAGTTGGTATCTACCCCTGTTAAAATATCTATAATACATATCTCTGATAGTTCTCATATTCAACTGGAACCTGAAATGACATTTTGAATCTTTTGTTTTCCTTTAGGTCCCACTTATCTTTGCCTTCAATGCCCAATTCCTGAAAGCAAAGGATGGAATCTTGCTCAAAGTGGAACCTAGGGAGACGCAATAAAATTTCCGCTGCAACTGGTCGCATGATTCTAAAAACATGGATCTGACAACTGGCCAGTCACACAGCCCTTTGTCTTAGCTTTAAGGTGATCAAGAATATCGCTACGTCAATTAGCGATTCCCTAATTGCAACAGGGGTAAAATATTTTTTCGGTGTTGCAACTTGGGCATGGGAGCTATAGATAGCGCCACCAGGAAATAGACATCCACAGTGTTGGTGAAAACCTTTTATTGACACAGGCCAAAGTGGCCTGCGACTTGGCATCTTACGAGTATAAAATAATGAATAAAGACAATTATCTCCTTGCCATTTTACTTGTAGATTTTTCTGTTTATCCTTGATTTCATTCCTATAATCTTATAAAATTGATATTTCGCAAATGAAAATTATTAGGTACATAATATGACAAGTAAAACCACCCAATTCTGTTCATGAAGCTTTATTTGGTCACATCAGAGACGGTAACATGTCTGGAGGTTGACAGATAGGACAGTGTGATATCTGTAGTTTAACACTAAATACGGTAACATCATGGTAGGTATGTGGAGGTTGACTAGACTTTCCCTGCTGAGCACAGCAGTATATATAATATATATATATATATTATATATATATATATATATTTATATATATATATATGAGTTATACTTGGCATAAATTTATGTCTTCGCATCTGGTGGCTCCACAAATCTGTATACATGTCTGAACCACCCGCCTAGGCACTAGATGGGAAGAGCAGCCGCTTTCCCCTTTCAAGAGTCTCTGATGCATCAATGCATCATGCCCATCGGTCGTCATGATACGTGAATGCAGCCTTGGCGAGTAACTCGCCAGGGCTGCATTCATGCATCATGCCAACCCTACGGGGGTCGACATGATGCTCCAATGAAGTGCTCGCGAGGAATATCCCCAGCACTTCATTTGTCCACCATGCCGACCAATGAACATAATGTACTCCTGCATTAGCGGCCCTTAAAGGGTTAATATCGACAGAATGTACAGAGAAGTGAAACGCAGAAGCCGTCTTTACACTCTGCCTCTGGTAGCCCAGTAATAGTACCCCATCCTCATTTCTATCCATATAGGAAGCCTACCTGACAGTATGCCCTCAATTAATTACAATAGACCGGTTTCACAAGGACACTATGACTATAGTGGTGTCGTTTACGCTGGGGGAGTCTTTGCCTACTTAGAACTGTACACCGGGACTTGTGGGTATAGAGCAGTACACTGAACATTACACATTGGGGGTTCAGCGTACGGGGTAAGCACGATATACATTTACTCCCAGAGGGTTGGCATGATGCTCAAATGAAGTGCTGGAGAGCAGTCTCACCAGCACTTCATTGGTGCATCATGACGACCAATGGGTATGATGCATTAATGCATCAGCAGCCCTTAAAGGGTTAAGACATATCATTTCCTTTATATTCATGTCAACAGCTACCTGTGTATGATATACAGCTTAGTTCAGTTACCGGGTATACAACAAACGGGCTGAAATTCTGACTAGCGGTCAGCCTCTTACCTCATATCACCTCCGTCCCCCTGTCCTCTCCTTCCCATACAGCCTGACTAGATTCCGGTCTACACTACTACACTGTATGGGCTACATTGTGAGGCGGCTCAATCAGGAGGCTGGACTGTCATATTTGAGGCAGCGCGCAGAGATGGCCGTACTTGAGACTACAGCCCAACTGTTCCACAAGTGAAAGCATTCACCTAATGTTACAATCAATAGCAATAATTTTAGAACATTTCTGAGAATATTATCAAGCATGTCTTGCTAAAATTACAAAACTACAAAGTAAGATTCAGATAGGATTTCCCAAGGCTGATAGCAGATAACTGTAATTTGGATATGTTGCACAATTTGTTGCACAATTTGATTTGTCAGAGTAAAAACTTGCTATTGATAAATGATATATAGAGTACATCCAGTATTTCAATACACTATCAGAGTACAACTTTGATGAAGTACAAATGGTATGTTGATTTACTATGAGGCTATTGTTTTTCACTACCGTAAAACCCCGATCATAAGCCGGATTTTTTTTTTCTATTTTTGTCCAAAACCGGCTTCTAAATTTCCCCTTAACTCTACCCCTGGCTTATGAGTGGTTTTTTTTAAAAATAGATTAAAGAGGAATTAGGGAAAATTATGCACCCAAATCAGCTTATAACATTTCCTGAAACTCTACCCCCGACTTATGGCTGGGGTCGGCTTATGAGCGGGGTTTTACGGTACATTGAGAATGGTGAATTTGGGATAGTACCAACTGCATAATATATCAATACACTATTGGACTGTTGCATATGGACAATGACAGAATGTAGATGCTGCATTAACAGAAGCTGACTCTGTTTTCTGAACACTGCCCAGTCCTATCAACACACATCTTTAGCGGAGAGTGAGGAATGGAAAGTCTAAAAATGAGAATACTGATCTAGCCCCTGAAGGACTTGGAATCTTCCTGGCAAGATTTAGATACTGTTGTCCCTGCAATATTTTTGTACTCTTTTAGAATTTTGATCTTTGAAATTACAATTTCAGACTCTTTCACAACAGTTACAAGCAAGGGGTTGCAAAGTAATTTTATCTAAAACATGGAATATAAACCTACAACAGAATTTACCAAGGGCACCCACTTAGTTGACACATTGCCTCACCCAACTTTATATTTATAACAAGAAATCCATTTCTGAGGAATATCTTCAAAATAATTAAAAGTGATCCTTAAAGCCCCAACATCCTGAGGAAGAGGATGTAGGTGAAGGTGCTAAAAGAGTTTAAATCATATATCATGGAATGTCTACTCCTCTTCCCCAGTGCTTAGAAGCAGCGACTGCCTTGAATCTTTGCAGAGTACAAAGAACTTTTTTTCGAAACCGAAATATGGGACTTTAAACACCAATGACACACAATTATGTGAATTAAACTACCGTAAACTCCCGCGTATAAGACGCGTCCTCTATGCAAAACAAATGCCTTGTGCGTCTTATAGGATCTCTTCAAGTTGGGGGTGTGTCTTATACGAGGGGTAATTTTACTATAGAACAGTACTGAATTTACAAAATTGGTACCTAAGAGGTGCGTCTTATACGCGAAAATGCCTTTGCTGAGTTTGGGGTGCGTCCAGAGATGTCAGTTGGGTATGGGCTCAAACTCTGAAAATCTTTTGGTGTTAGCAAAACACCCATTCTCCCAATGTATTATGCTATAAAAAGCACCAATTTTGTCTTCATTTCAACCTATTCCCCTCACTCAAAACTATTAAAACCTCTCTAGAGTGGATGGTCATAGAAATACAATTAAAAACACTGCATCAGAATTTTAGCCAATCAGCAGCCAACTTAGATTCATGTCCTCTGAAATGAGATTTCAGAGATCCTCTGATCTCTGAAAGGTGGTTTGTCTAGAAAAAGCTAGAGGGCAGCACAAGGCATGCTTAATTCCACCTGCTGAAGCCTGAATTATGCTCAGCCTTATGCCCCCTAGAAGTAGAAGGGCATGTTGTAAGGGTGTATCTATGATTTATGTAATTCTCTCTATCCATATTATGATCACAATTTGGAAGAAGCCTCTGAAATGTCTGATTTTTAGGAAAGTTTGAACATCTGAAAATAGACAGACCTCTGAAGGTCTGACATCTCTGGGTGCGTCCTATACGTGCAGCGCGTCTTCTACGCGGGAGAATACGGTACAATGGAAAGTAGCAGGTTAATTAAGAGTGATCCATATATGTGCAATTTAGGTATGTCTACAGGAATGAAGCTAGTGACAACAAGAACTTGTGCTTTTGAATTGATTTGAATCACAACTCTCCACTTAAGGTATTGGACATCAATCAGGGAACACACAGTTTTCTGTGTGCTACTTATCAGAGCACATTCTATCTGCAGCAACCCGTAACTTGTCAATAATGGAACCAACGTCATATCACAGTTCAATACGGTAGATTTCTCCTTAACAAAGTCAGTCGTAACAAACTCCAACAGCTCACACGCCGCACTACGTAACACGCAGGAATGCAAATACCCAAGCCGTGACTGGACAGAATATGCGGGTCTGGTATATGCACTGGCTGCTGAACCTACAGTAGACCTGCACTCGGTAGACTATGAATATTCTAACTATCAATATCAGATACCGTAAAACCTTGGTCATAAGCCAATTTTATTTTGGGATTTTAGACTGAAATCGGCTTTGAGGATTTGCCCAAATTTTACCCCTGGCTTACAATTGGGGTTTTGTTATAATAGAATAAAGAGAAAATTGAACAAATTCAGCCCTAAAATTGGTTTATAACACTTTCCAAAAACCTATCCCTGGCTTATGAGTGAAGTCCGCTTAGGAACAGGTTTTTACGGTACTTTATTTTTGTGCCATCTAAAGAGGCAGGTGACTACTGACATTAAAATATTATTTTATCAAATTTCTTGTGTCTTCACTGAATCAAACAACTTTTCAAAATGCATCTTTCTCACCAGTAATACAGTACTGGTTTACTTGATCGCTCAGAGCAGATCATGAACATACTAACGTTCCTTACGTATTACAATTTTCAGCGAGTGAGGTTGGGGGTACCAGAGCAAGGGAGCGGGAAACTTCACTGGGTGGAATGCCACCGGAAAGATATATCACAAGCACATTACATATCATCAACACACATCATCCACAGGACACCAGCTATTCTGGTTATGTAAATGTACATAAGTATGTATCTATACAACACTAAAGTCTATTAAATTTGCAAAAAAAAAAAAAAATTCTGGGAAGGAGCTTTGCTAATATATATGACAATAAATATAAGTAAATGCAACCACTATTATATACTTCAGATGATGCAATTACATAATTCCAGGAAAGCAAACTGTGGTTCAGAGCACCATAATTTGAATTTAAGTGTATAATTAACTTAGGCCTTACTGAAATTATGTTGAAGCACTTCTTTGATAACCACTTTTCACAGGAACACTTTCTGCGCAACTTACAAAGCAAGAAATTAAGAAATGACCATGAATACATTTAGACAATATTGCACACTTCCCCTGGAATTACCAAGAAAATGTTAGTGTTGTCTTAACATTACTTTATGTACCTTTTTTTCTGTCAGTTCCTTAAGTATATACAAACATTAACTATGTACACATCTGTCATTTACATGATAAATGATGCATTATTAAAAATATGAATTGTTATCTTTTCTGTTTTAACTTTGGCTTCAGTAGTCCTTTTATATGTGGTGAGTAACAATAACAGTTTGCTTCTAGAAGCTGATGTAGCTACTCTATATATTTGACTCTATGAAGGGGGGGTTGTGATACTAAACTAATCATTATCTACATTGAGAGACTAGACACAGGTGCATTTTTTTTATCAATGGCAGTGTGTGTAGGATTCTGAGGGACTCCATCAACTAAAAGAGGCACCTAACCTCAGGATTTAGATTATCCACATAATATCCACCTCCACTTCTTCTTTCTTTAAACAGTGGGACTTATCCGCAGGCTCTCATTATATTTCAGATCTACGTTTAGAACTATAAAATAAATAGGATGTTACACCAGGATTGTTGCTGTGTAATGTCGATAGTGTTTGTTATCTTGCTTTAGCCGATGCTACAGCAGCAGTATTTTGATTTTCCCTCACACTGTCTATGGTGCTATCACATTTTTAGGGGCATTAAGTTTAATCAGTCACTTAATGGAAGGAGTAAACTTTATGTAACAGTTCAACAACATTTCTCTACAATATCTATAAGTAGTGTCCAGGGCCGTTTACGGGGAATAAGAGGACTCGGTGGTTGACCTGTACTTATGATAAATCTAACAATACAGTATTCATGATACACCACTAACAACAGTAACAAATGGAGTCATAACTCCCTTCTTTGTGACTTTCTTTGTGAATTACTTTTTCTTCAACCCCCTGCTATATATATTTCAGGAGGCACTGCACTCCTAGCTTCCATTTCAGTCCTTTAACACTCTCTTATGGAATTTGTGCAGTTGAAGTATATCCAGGACTTCTCCACTTCTTCTACACAATTCTGACCATCTCACTGTTCACAATAAATCAAGGAACATAGATGTGTTTCACAAATTACAGTTTGTATGATATATTAAAATAAAATCTTCATTTGCGAGCGTATTCACTCTTCACTTGTTCTCGATCAGATCTTGTAGCCGGTACACCAGGTCCCGTGATATTTTCAGGATCTGCTTCGCGTTATGCCTCTCAGCCATTTCTGTAACAGCAAAAAGGTGAATCTTGAGTTGTTGATTTGGTGCAGTATGGCATGAGAGACGTTTATTACCGTAATACAAAATTTCCCAAAAAAGATTTGCTGGACCTGTCTATGCATGATTGAACTTCAAAGATATCACTTGAGAAGAGAAGCAAAGAAGACACTTACCATTAAAGAACTTGATGATGTCAGTGAAGTCCATGGCGTTGTCGAGGATAATCTCCCGATAATACTCGACTAGAGCCAGTGCAATGAACAGTACAAAGTGGGATGAGCTCACATGTTTAGCTGCCCAGATTGTCTCCCATACTGCGAACACATCTTCGTATAACAACTCTGTTTAACAAAAAGTCAGGAAGAATTTTTTAAATAAAAATCTGTTTGGAAATAGCTCAGGAAGAGATATCATCTATGTCAACTCTTTAAAGGGTACCTGACTGCCCTCAATGGGTGAATATTGGCTAATCAGAGGACCTTCTTCTATACATTAGCAATAGTAAAGAATTGTTGAATATGCTAATGACTGCCTTAGCGACAGCAGTGGAAAGCCCCATTAAGATTCAGGGATACATCTTCATATATCAATGCCAGGGGCGTAGGAAAAGGGGGGGGGGCCAGGGGGGCCTGGGCCCCCCCAATCATGAAGGAGGTGGGGCCTGAGTATGTCTGGGCCCCCCCAATATTTTCCAAGAACCCATAAACACAATGGAAAAGAAGCTTAAACTTTACATCTCAAATTAGATTATTATGGTGATGTCATAGGGAGAATGGGGGTCTGAGCCTAAAGTCAGATCCAAAATTTACCAAAAATCACTTTTCTATATGAATTCTAAATACGCATATATAGACGCCATCATGCATCAGCCTACAATTCAAGGTAGTCGCGATGGTGCCCTCGCCGGGCCCCCCCAATGAAGATTTGCTTCCTACGCCTCTGAATGCTATTAGTAAAGAAAGATGTGGTAGCTGATATAACTCTCCCATAACAAACCCAGACATACTTCTTTATAAATAACTTATTAGATCTAAGTCAGAAACATATCTTCAGAGAACATCTCTCTTTATAATAGTCAGGAAGGGGTGGCAATACAATAGCTCTCCAAACAATGACAGAAACAGGTATACAAATTCAAAAGATATATATTTTACATATTAATTCTGCTAAAAAAAAAGATATTGAGCCACAAATTAACTATGTTAGCAAAGTGTTTATGGGCAAAAAGCTATATGCCCAATGAAAGATTGAGTTTTGTAAATATCAATATAGGCATAGCTATGACAAATCCCGGCTTTCTCTTACCTCGTTTGAAGTCGAGGAGGAACCATCGGTAGCAGAAGTAGAAATGGGTGTAGTCCCCGTTCTGATGCATGTGTTCAAAAAGCTCGCTGTCCAAGATCTGTATGACAAGTGAAAGGTTTATGATGCTGCAAGTATGCAGCCCTGATGAGTCATTCACCAGGGTTCGTTTATGAGTCACCAGCCCAGGGCTAGCGAGTTAGATGCTAGCATGGCTTTATCGCACGATAACAAATAAACAGGTATACTTTAGGGTAACGCTAGTAACAGTATACTTTAGGAAACTTTGAACGCTAAGTAATTCCAGTAATATCATATAGTAGTTATGTTAAACAGGTAAGGGAATGGCAGATGTACCTGTATGAGGGAGCGCATGTTGGCAAAGTGTGTATCCATGGCACCTCCGTGTGGGAAATTGGACGTCATGCGCTTCATGAGCTGACAGAAACAGCTGTACGTCTTAGCCTCTGTTAGCAAGAACAACAAATATGTCAATATCTAATGGTGTTTGTTTTTAACGTTATTTCAACAGGCAAAGCTATATTCACAGTGTTGCCAAATCATGCCAGCACACCAGCTTTTTGCTGGTGCAGAATCTTGATGGTCGACTATGGGGCTTCGAACGCAAACCCGGCCGTGATATCAGCATTATAATCTTTTTTTTTTTTTTTTTTTTTTTCAAATCTGCTTATTAGAGGTGAGGATCTAAGATGTAAGGGCAATTTTTGCCAAGTTGTTTGATATTCAAATATTTCCAATTTCTTTTCAGTTACAAAAAACATTATATGAACATAGATCACAATTCTTAGACATATGTTAGTATGCCCTAATATCCTGACAGCTGTGTATTAGGCACACATGTAGACAGATGAGGGGAAAGGGCCCTCTAAAGTATTATGACATTTAAAATTGAAGTCATCAGCTTTAAAATGAGGTATGGAACTTGCAGGTAGTCCTTATAGTCTCGGAGATATTGCTTTCTGAATATGGGATGACGTAACTGTATCAATACAGCTAATAAGCTCTATCATTCATTGATTTGATTAAATCAGGCATCTAATTAGCATGATTATTTAGATAATCAATAAAAAAATGACTGATCGTTTCCATACATTTGGCCATAGAAGTGGATGTCTCTATGCTATTTTTGGCATATAAATCCTCATGAATCATTCTATCAATTGACATTAATTTTCTTCTATATGGAATGTTATATTGGTTGCCATGGCAACATATTTTCTATGAGAACCTTCAGTTAGGCCTTGTTCTGGATTTAAAACATTCCATTTACATTCCAAAAGTACAGGAAGTACCAGAAAATAGAATGTTTTTGACAAAACCATCTTTTTCTGCGTAAAAAAGTACAAAATAACAATTTTCCACCTATTTTCCACATTTTTAACCTTTGTAGCTCCCCTAGTGGCCAAAAGCAGTACTAAAAATTCCGCAGGGAGGTCCCTTTCCCCTCATCTGCCCACATATATGCACATGAGGGGCGAATTTTTGCATATAATCCCCGTTGCCACCTTAAATGCGGGAAACTACAGTATTTATGATTGGTCATGTAATTTATGCAGTAAATCTGACAATCACCAAGATGACCGAGTGTGAGGGGATTTTCAAAGACGAACAGGTATATTGAAGATGATACTGACCATCGTCAAAGATGACAAGGAGGGGTGCCACCAGGTCACACATGCCTTGTACGTAGCCCAGCTCCAGGTGTTCCCAAACATACCTGCAAAATAATCAATACACAAGATTGATTGATTTTTGAATGTCCAAAAGTGAGATCTACACTGCATGGGGCTCCCTAATTAGCTTACAGATATTCAGTCCTTTCCTTCTCAGTCTGGACAGGCATCAAAATGTTGCTTGTCAAAAACAGCTATGTATTTATAAACTGCTTGTCAATCACAGTGGTGACTGCATCTATGAGTGACCGAATCCATGAGATGAATGATCAAGTCTATGAGGAGGGGGAAACTGCTATGGGGGCTTCCTTACCCTACTGTTTCTCTAAAATAATCTATGACTTCTATGCTGCAGAAGGAGTCACAACAACCTTCAGTCATCAGGGAATCTTTCTGCCTAAGTTGACATACCTTAAAACCACGCTCAGAAGCTCACCAAACTTTTATTTTCGACTGAATTTTGGCGTATAGCTTCATCTTAAAGTGGAAGTCAGCTTCTGAGGGATGGTTTTAACAAGTAAAATCAAGTCTGTGTTTAAATGACACTGAATGTGGCTTCTAGATAGTCGTCAAGTCAGGGGGTCAGCTCCTCAGAGCGGTCGGCTTCCAACAGGTAATACCATAAATTCTCTCATATAAGCCGCATCTCTCCTATAAAGTGCACCCCTGACTTTGGGAGAAGGTATAAGTCTCACTCAAGGCTTGGAAAGTGAAGGTTTTATACTGTTACATTAGATAAAATACCCCCCCCCCTATAAACCGCACCCCGACTCCTCATTTTGATTTGGGTTCTAGTATAAGCCACAGCTTATACGAGAGAATTTACAGTACTGTATTTTACTGTGGAAATACAGATTTTTGTTACAGGATAATGACATCAAATCTTAGTGGCCCAACAAAATCACCTCAAAATCCTTCTCATCTTAAGATTGCACCTAATTTGAAAGAACCAGCATGATGCTGAGGTACCCACGTGCACATAATGTTGCGAAGCTTGTCGAGGTTCTCTGGAGTGAAGTAGTAGTAGGCGCGGTCACAGCGCTGTACGTCTTTGTCTATACGATGCAGGTTCAGAGCCACACTGTCCAACAACTCAGCCTGTAAGTAAAGTTATACAATACAGGTTTGGGGCTAAACTGTCTAACAACTCAGTCTGTAAGTAAAGTAATACAATACAGGTGTGGGGCCAAACTGTCTAACAACTCAGCCTGTAAGTAAAGTTATACAATACAGGTGTGGGGCCAAACTGTCTAACAACTCAGCCTGTAAGTAAAGTAAAGTTATACAATACAGGTGTGGGGCTAAACTGTCCAACAACTCAGCCTGTAAGTAAAGTAAAGTTATACAATACAGGTGTGGGGCCAAACTGTCTAACAACTCAGCCTGTAAGTAAAGTAAAGTTATACAATACAGGTGTGGGGCTAAACTGTCCAACAACTCAGCCTGTAAGTAAAGTAAAGTTATACAATACAGGTGTGGGGCTAAACTGTCTAACAACTCAGCCTGTAAGTAAAGTAAAGTTATACAATACAGGTGTGGGGCCAAACTGTCTAACAACTCAGTCGGTAAGTAAAGTTATACGATACAGGTGTGGGGCCAAACTGTCCAACAACTCAGCCTGTGAGTAAAGTCATACAATAAAAATTTAGGGCTATTCTGCTCACAAAGTCATAAAGTAAAATACAGGTTCAGGGTGGCATAATCTAACAACTCTGCCTGAAGGTAAAAGCAAAACAGGACAATAAAGGTTTAGGACCATACTGTTTAACAACACAGACTGTATACATGTACTCACACTGTACACATCTTAGTAAGCACACACTTTTCAACATTTGTAGGTACCTGTGTGCAATTATTACAATTTGATTTAGTTTCGACACAGAGGATGATTAATTTGCTAAGCACAATGTGTGCTAATTGTGTCGAATATATACATTATCTACATTATACAATCAGGGCTTACCGAGTACACGCCGCCATTGGAGGCCACAGAGATGGGGGATGCGGGCGAGATGAGGCTCTCTCTGGACGCTGACAAGTGCTCTGTAAGCAAAAAAACCATGACAATGTAATTATAACTTAACCACATTTCTTGAGATCACACTCTGTAAAGTGTTCAGTATGACCCAATAATGCACTGTTGGTGGGTTTCTCCTTACTTCTTCAGAAATATATCAATCCAACCACTTATTTGCAGGGGATACATTCATCTGCGTTCATGTTTATAATGCTTTAATGCACTATGTACAGGGATGAAAGTCACAGAGCACGAAAATCCCTGAAATAGTCCAATATTCGCCTAAAAAAACATGGGTTCCATATGAATGTATAGGGCCCTGGAACTCCAAAATCCCTGAAATCAGGGAATTCCCTGAAGACTTTCATCCCTGTATAATATACTTCAAACAATGGAGGGCCTAATGACAGCACTGATTACTTAGGTATCTGCATATAAAAAAATGACAACACCATGTTCACGATGCATTAATCTACAGTTGTGAATCTACCAAAAAAAAGTGCTAAAATGACAATACTTTTAGTTGATTGAATTCCAAAATAAAAAGCTATGGGCTGCTAGAAATCATATATCAATCATTCATTTCTGTGGCATATCATATTAAAAGCACAAAGTTGTCTCAAGATGGCACAGAGGTCAGGAACAGAGCCACTACTCTTTTTAGTGAATATAATTTTACATGGCGCTGAAATGCATGAAACTGAAATGAACCCACAATGCTTACTGGTACTATCACTGGCCACACAACTCTAACAAATTAAGGGTGGCATGATCTTCTAAAACAGAGCTGGCAAGCAATCTCTGTGCACTGCATTGGTACATTTGGCAGCCACCAGGGGGTGAATCACCACCATAACTTGGCACTGATACATGTATGCAGCCCTAGTGACTGGCCCACCGTGGCAGCATCCTCACATCATGACAAATATATACAGATGGTATGGTCTAGGGGCAAAATAAATGAGTGTAATCAATATTTGTGAATTGAAAAGGACCACTAACAGAGAGCGCTCTCCACTGCTACAACACCCTCCAGACCTTCTAGCAATTTCAGCACTTTACTTACAAAATGAAGATGAAAATATTTCAAAATCAATAAGCATAGTTTGCTAACTGTTGTGATCTTACACGAGCTCCCCAAAAGGGGATCTTTATATTTTTACAAATATCACCTGCTAATATATATATATATATATATATATATATATATATATATATATATATATATATATATATATATATATATATATATATATATATTGAAGTAAATGATTATGGCTGTGAATTTACAGGAAGGTATCTGGTGGTATCTAACATCTAGGCAGCCCAGCAGAAAGGAACACCTATGCAGTGGGTGCATAGGGCATCCTTTCTGCCTGGTCTAGTGGGTGTGAAGGTTGTATAAAGACAAAGTAGAGTCACCTATATCCTCTGCACAGCAAGAAGGAGAATAGAGGCCTCATCAGACCAATAAACAATGAACTCCACCCTGAAAACTCTCACTGGACTAAACCTTAGGAGGTTCTTATAATTTTTACAGACCAGAGTAATTAAGTTCTGACAGTATCAATTGCAATTTAAATGTAAAGTATGAGATTGAAATAGACAGTGTGCAGAGTAGTGTATGAACCAATACACTGAGTGAAATAATCTGATTTGAATATATAGTGATAGTGTTTTATCAACTCGCAAGTTGTTTTAACATGAGCGAGTGCAGTTTATCATTGAAAGGTGTGAGTGTAAATGTCACGTGCCTAGAGTGAGGAAAGCCTGGTTGTCATACTCATAGTCACCGCCAATTTTCCAGCCTCACAACGACAAGTGAAAAATAATCTTAGTTTAAGACATACAAAGTGATTTAACTTGTATACCAATAATGTGACAAGTTCATATTTAGGCATCCTTAAAACAGATTTGCACCTTAATACTATAATTTATTCTCAAAGGAATAAGAGTTTGATATGAACAAATAGATATTATTAAAATCCATTACCTTAGGTCAAGGAAATTTAATATGCAAATCTGTGATTTTAGTGGGACCAAGTTGTGGATTTTTGTATTCAGTAACCACTATTTTGTGACTACACTCACTTCATATAAATTTGTACAAATATTCTTCTACTTCATAAGTCCACTAATGCATCTATATATTTGACAGTGGTGTATGTTTGCAAAACAGATTAAGTGGCAAACACCCAAATCACTTGCACAAAGCATTTGATATACATCTTTCGATTAAGTTCATGAGGTGTTCACTATTATATACTATGCGCTATGCTTTATGATGCTCTGAATGCGTTGGCGCTTTTGCTAATCTACTTTACTCATTCCTTTAACCTGTTAAGGGCCACATGATGCATCAGGATCTTTGTGCTGTTGTTGTATCATGCTAACCTTTCACTATTAGACCAACCCATAGGATTGGTATGATAAATGACTGTGCAGCATTCCACTTTTTATTTTATGTGAATAACTTCTTCCCGTAGAGATAGCATTGCATGGCCGATCGTCACACCCCCAGTGGCGTAACTTGTCCCGATCCACCACAGCGGCCAATCCTCGTTCTGGGCGCATGTAAACATTCAAAATGGCGGACCGCCGCTCATACGGGGAACTACGGTAACGGATCTTGCTGATTTTTCCTTATTTAAACCCTCTAAAAACATAAAATAGATAAAGAACTAAACTCCCCTGGTGTCCTCGGTGGCTGATCCACCCCTCGGGAGACGACTCCCTCGTGGTGGATCGACCACCTCATACACCATGGTCATTTAGTTCTCTCTATTCATCTGTCATCGGTTTAAACATTACCAAAACCTTTTAATGACCAAGTCTTGGAAAATTTGTGGAGCCAAGAAAATAAACCAATAACAATTATCCACTTCCGAATGAAGGCGGGAGAAAAACTTTACGCATCCATGCAAAAATCTCAAGTATTAGTAATCATTTTCATCATCATAATCAATGTAAAGTATTTCTTAACTGACTTTTAACAGATATTTTCTTTTTTAGTGACTTTAGTCTCATCTTTAAGAAAATAGCCCTAGTAGTAGGACCCTACTGCAGAACTCACAAAGTGCAAGTCATGAATCATGACAATAAATCTGGTAAGTGGCTTAAAGGTCTATGTGGCCCTTAAATGGTTAAATTCTCCTAGGCCATGAATGACCAACATACAACTCTACAAACAGGACAGGATGCTGCATTATGTACATCACTATCACCACTATCTGACACATAGTGACAGTCACCACTATCTGACACATAGTGACAGTCACCACTATCTGACACACATAGTGACAGTCACCACTATCTGACACATAGTGACAGTCACCACTATCTGACACATAGTGACAGTCACCACTATCTGACACATAGTGACAGTCACCACTATCTGACACATAGTGACAGTCACCACTATCTGACACACATAGTGACAGTCACCACTATCTGACACATATAGTGTCAGTCACCACTATCTGACACATATAGTGACAGTCACTATCTGACACACATAGTGACAGTCACCTCTATCTGACACATAGTGACAGTCTCCACTATCTGACACATAGTGACAGTCACCACTATCTGACACATAGTGACAGTCACCACTATCTGACACACATAGTGACAGTCACCACTATCTGACACATATAGTGTCAGTCACCACTATCTGACACATATAGTGACAGTCACTATCTGACACATAGTGAGAGTCACCACTATCTGACACATAGTGACAGTCACCACTATCTGACACATAGTGACAGTCACCACTATCTGACACATAGTGACAGTCACCACTATCTGACACATATAGTGACAGTCACTATCTGACACATAGTAACAGTCACCACTATCTGACACATAGTGACAGTCACCACTATCTGACACATAGTGACAGTCACCACTATCTGACACATAGTGAGTCACCACTATCTGACACATAGTGACAGTCACCACTATCTGACACATAGTGACAGTCACCACTATCTGACACATATAGTGACAGTCACCACTATCTGACACATAGTGACAGTCACCACTATCTGACACATAGTGACAGTCACCACTATCTGACACATAGTGACAGTCACCACTATCTGACACATAGTGACAGTCACCACTATCTGACACATAGTGACAGTCACCACTATCTGACACATATAGTGTCAGTCACCACTATCTGACACATATAGTGACAGTCACTATCTGACACACATAGTGACAGTCACCACTATCTGACACATAGTGACAGTCACCACTATCTGACACATAGTGACAGTCACCACTATCTGACACATAGTGACAGTCACCACTATCTGACACACATAGTGACAGTCACCACTATCTGACACATATAGTGTCAGTCACCACTATCTGACACATATAGTGACAGTCACTATCTGACACATAGTGAGAGTCACCACTATCTGACACATAGTGACAGTCACCACTATCTGACACATAGTGACAGTCACCACTATCTGACACATATAGTGACAGTCACTATCTGACACATATAGTGACAGTCACTATCTGACACATAGTAACAGTCACCACTATCTGACACATAGTGACAGTCACCACTATCTGACACATAGTGACAGTCACCACTATCTGACACATAGTGACAGTCACCACTATCTGACACATAGTGACAGTCACCACTATCTGACACATATAGTGACAGTCACCACTATCTGACACATAGTGACAGTCACCACTATCTGACACATAGTGACAGTCACCACTATCTGACACATAGTGACAGTCACCACTATCTGACACATAGTGACAGTCACCACTATCTGACACATAGTGACAGTCACCACTATCTGACACATAGTGACAGTCACCACTATCTGACACATATAGTGACAGTCACCACTATCTGACACATAGTGACAGTCACCACTATCTGACACATATAGTGTCAGTCACTATCTGACACATAGTGACAGTCACCACTATCTGACACATATAGTGACAGTCACCACTATCTGACACATAGTGACAGACACCACTATCTGACACATATAGTGACAGTCACCACTATCTGACACATAGTGACAGTCACCATCTGACACATAGTGACAGTCACCACTATCTGATACACATAGTGACAGTCACCACTATCTGACACATAGTGACAGTCACCACTATCTGACACATAGTGACACTCACCACTATCTGACACATAGTGACAGTCACCACTATCTGACACACATGGTGACAGTCACCACTATCTGACACATAGTGACAGTCACCACTATCTAACACATATAGTGACAGTCACCACTATCTGACACATAGTGACAGTCACCACTATCTGACACATAGTGACAGTCACCACTATCTGACACATAGTGACAGTCACCTAGGTCTTCCTCTGTTAGAAGGGTTAGAGTAGTAGGGTGGCACACAAAGAGTAAGTACATAATACATAGGTGGGGCATGTGGTGGGTGGTAGAGGTATGTTACACAGGTCACAGGGATGGATTCATTTCTGTAGAAAGATAGAACCTGATTCAGTTGACAGCAGGATAAAATAATAAGGCTAGAGTGTGATGTAAAACCCGTCTTAAAAGCGCTTGTACTTCTCTCGTTTGTAAACACAGTCAAGCCAGATTTAACGTCTTACTGGTAAAACATTATATGGGTAACACACATCTAGATGTGTAAGAATTAAAGAAAAGACTAGAGCATATGCCTCACCTCCTTCCTCAGACATGCTGCCCAGTTTGCCAGGTTCTGGTTTACCACTGCCGATATCTGCCTCCCCATTGCCGCTGTCCACCGAGGGGTTGGTGACGATGATGCCCTTCACGTCAGTGGTGGTCTGGTTGTCAATCTCTGATGGCAGATGCTGCACGTCTACGTTCTTATCTGTGTCACAGCTGTCGCTGCGCTTAGACTCAGACAGAGAGCACTGCCGTGCGATGCTGTCCCCGAGGCCCTCGTCAGGGGACGCTGTAGAAGTGGTGTCCTTGCTGGTAGTGGACACAGTAGGGGCGCGTGAACTGACACCTTCATCCACTGAGGTGCTGCTGGCTGTGTCCTTACTAGTTGTGGACATGGTCGGAGGCCGCATGACGACCGTGTCATTGGAACGCCCAGACAGGATGGTTGAAGGGGTGGTGGGGGTAGTGGCACTGCTACTCTCCTCAGGTAGAGTCTCGGGATGTGACATGTCATCGGAGTCTACACTCTCAAACACATCGTTACTGAGACTGGAGTCCTTACGTACCAACGGGATGTGGCCTCCCCCATCCTGACTTTCGTTTGATAACTTGGCCAAGTTGGCAGCCATAATTTCCTTGTCTCTCTGCCGTACTATGGCCTCCACAGCTAGCCACTCGGACATGGTCTTCTCATAACTCTCACGTAGACGCGAGTCAAGCTTGTCTCTGGCTGCTGGGGTGCTACCAAACTTATAGTGCCCAAGTAGGTATGGCCAAGTCTGTAAGAGAAAGGAAGTCTTGTATTCATCATGAGTTCAATAATTATGACACTTTTCCCAATGTCTGCATTCACTGGCCCCAATATAAATTAACCTTATCATGTATAACGGATGAACAAGCATTACAAAATCTTGGTAAATTTAAATTTAGAAAACAAAGTTAAGTAAAATATAATTTCTTTATTATGGCACTATGTGTTCTTACCTCTTTTCTGATCTCATGATCACATCCGCCATAGTACACCAGGCGGTGCACTTCTTGTTCATCTGTGATCTGTCAGGAATGAAATAAAACAATGTTATATAGGAATTGTATCATTTTATCACCAGCACAACTGTTAAATATTCCCCTCCCAATGCTGTATTCTCAATGCTATCCAAACAGGGAAGATTTTTAGCCCTTTCTTGGTCATTTCTACTTTTCATATAATACCGTAAGGCCTTGGTCATAAACCAATTCTATTTTGTGATTTTAGACCCAAAATTTGCTCCTAAGATCCGCTGAAAGTCTACTCCAAGTTTATGGCCAGTGTTAAGTGACAATAGATTAAAGAGAAAATAATGTAGATTAAACCCAAAAATTGGCTGAGCAGGGATTTACAGTAATAGTTTATCTTACCCTAGCACCACCTTGTCTCCATGTGAGTGTATTATTTTTGTGGACCATAACCTAAGAAAATTACCATTGACAAAAACTACTCCATATGATATTTGAATTTTACTAAGTAGAACCCGAGAGCATCTGAAATCTGAATCATAGTGCGAGAGAAATATTTGATTACATGAAGCATCGTTCTTACCACACCATCCTTGAAGAGTGATATCCAGATGTCGTTTGTAAGTCCTGCCGAGGCAGCATCAGTTTCACCGGCAGGTACAATACAGGGGTTCACCAGGCCCGATAGATGGGTCCGGACAGTCTTAAGGTGACGGCAGTGGGCCAGCCCTACAATATAATACCTAATACTTACAGCTGAACACCTCAACAGGCAGATAATGGACAAGATTTGTATGTCTGCTGCAACTTAACAGCTCAATAGGATTTATGAACACTGACCAGTAGGATCCTAACCCTATCTGCACAATGCCTATTGTGAAGAGGTGGAAAATAATTAGTTTCATCCATTACAACTTTGGGCATAACTACCCATAGGCTCTCTTTCGCCACTTTTTTTTATGGTTTTCACTTGATTCTAACAACAGTAGATGGATGGTCTGCACTGTTAGTCATTATTCTTTTAAATATTCTTTTAAAACTCTTTATTATACACTTGAGAAATAATCGGTAACTTACAGCCGTAAAATGCCCGTGATATGATCTGTTTTGTCATTGTGTCGCAAAGTTGTTTCACTGCAGACCTAGAATAAAGAATGATGAAAAAGTGCATTTGTTTTACACCAAGAATCAGGTTGGAACAATGTGGCTATAATTTATGTAATCACTTGATCACTGATTGGTTTAGCCATTGAGACCTGGTTCACGCTACCTACCGTATGTTATCATGGTAAACCTGCTTAGGCCACTTAAAAAGAATTATCAGCTTTGCGGATACTTTTTTGAAAGAAAGGATGCGGGAGGGAGGCTTTTTATTTTTTATTTTTAGTTTTGGAGTGATGCGGGAGGCCCTTTTTATTATTTTTTTTTTCAATTTAATTTGGAAGGTACTATTTCTATGCATTTTCATTTATGAGTCCAATTTTAACACAGTGTAATTGATATATTCATGCTGTAGAGGAGCACGGGAGAAAAAATATGTGGTTTAAATCAAGTTGCTACATGGAATGGTACCTGAGATATTGACATTTTTGTTTTTGGAGGTTTCCTCTGAGCTGATGCGGAAATTGTACACATTTTTTTAGGGAATTTAGCAATAAAAAACATGGATGCGGCCCTTTTAACTGATGTGGGCGGTATCTGCAAAGCTGATATTTTTTTTAAGTGGCCTTAGGCCTTTGTTGACATTGTTTATACCTATGAAACCCAAAACCCAAGAGGTTGACAGTCTAAATGTGGCTCCCAGGGGTGTAAAAGGCCTTATGAGATGGTCATATTCATGGCGAGAAATCTACAATACACAATCTCACAGAGCAGTGTGTCAGTGCCTGCGCGTATGTGCACCACACACATCCGAGGGGATACGAAAGAGGAGATATATAAGTGGTCTAGGGAAGCCTGGCATCTACCAGTAAACCTCTTACAGATGCCCACCTCCCTCTTAAGCTAATCGTCTAAAAAAAACTCTAGGAGCTGAATTTTACCTTTAAAAATGCTCGGGGTCGTTAACGTAAAAAACTCCCTAATAAGCTGACACTCAACTTTGAGATAACGTTAAAAGTCAAATTTAGACTCAAATCGCTAAATCTGGTCATATTTTGAGGGAGGTTTTCTGATTGGAGCAAAATACTGTGGTCGTAGATATTTTCACTGGTATAAATTTTCACAGAATTGATAAAAAGCCCTATTTCACGGATTTTCAAAATCAATAATAACATTAGCTATTGCTATCCTAAATGATAGATATATTCACTATGGACATAAATTCGTGGATTTTACATTTCCATGAAATCCGCGAAAATATGTACAGCGCGAAATAAACTACGACCACAGTAATAGTGAATCTGATATTGAGTTATAGCTCTGTTTACACCCTCAGGGTGTTTTTTACTCTTCTAATTTGGCTTATAAAAGGGAGCATCTTTACACCATATTAAAGAGTGAACATGTGGAGGATACCGATGCTGAAACTCCATTTACCGTAAAACTGTTGCTAAACCTATGTATACATATATATATATATATGGTATGTACATAGAACATCTATATAATTATGACCAGAGATGCCACTCACTCAGCAACAAAAACCAGGAAAACTGGACTTTGGACACATTTTCCCAGGAATTTTACATAAGGCCACACCAAAAAAACAAGTTGGTGTCCAATGGATCCCTTGCTGGGAAATTGAGGCGAGCGAACAAATTTTATTTTTTTTTAAATTTTGCCAAACATAACAAAGAGAAAACTTGTAGAAACTGAAGCGAGCGAAATCCGTAGACAAGATTTTTTTCAAAGAAAAAAAAAATTTGTACCGTAATCTCTAGCGTATAAGGCGCAGCTCGCGTATAAGGCGCACCCCCAACTAAGAGAGGACTGTTTAATGTACCGTAAATCCCCGGTCATAAGCCGGATTTTTTTTTCTATTTTGGGCCCAAACCGGCTTCTAAATTTTTCCCAAAGTCCCCCCCCCGGCTTATTTTGGAATTTTGGGAAACTTACCGTAGGGTACCGGAGGGAAGTTGAAGTAAAACTTCTTATTTTACTATAGAATAAAGAGAAAATGGGAAAAATTTAACACCAAAATCGGCTTATAGGATTTCCCTGAACTCACCCCCCTGCTTATGACCGGGGCCGGCTTATGACCGGGGATTTACGGTATAAGGCGCACCTACAAGGGCAGATTTTTGTTAATTTAGTACTGTTCTATAGTAAAAATTACCCCCCCCCCTATAAGGCGCACCCCAAACTCAAGGCAATTTTCCTCCCACGTATAAGACCCAGCAGCCTTTTGTTTGGCCTATAAGACGCGCCTTATACGAGGGAGATTACGGTATTTCCAAAAATGTGGAGAGGGCGATCCGTAGACCAACTTATTTTTTTGGTGTGGCCTAACTTGATACAGAAATCTTGGGATCAAAACCAGGAATTTCTGGAAAACCAGGAAAAGTGGCATCTCTGTAAGACATACTTATGCAATCAGAGTGTACTATCGCTCATTGAGGACATTAGTGGAGACACAACCATCTTTGCTGGGAAATCAAAGAGCTTTGCAAATGTTGATACTTACCTGTGACCTATTTGTTGGCTCTTAAAGAGACATGTCATGTTGTTCTCCTGCTGTGCCTTGGCATAATTCTGTATGGAGTTCTGGGGTGTGAGGGGTGGTGTGTGTGTGGTGGTCTGTGGGGTTGGTGGTGGGGTGGCTGGGTGTGTCAGGGTGCTGCGGCCCGCCGGCTCCCGCTGTGGCCAAGGGAAGGCAGCCAGGATACCAGCTTTCTCTGGCTTCACCTTAGGGTCCATCATTGTCTCGGCTGTAGGATAGATGATAGAGGGAGCAAGAAAGAATTAGAGAAAACACGTGGAATAGAAACCAAAGGGAATCTCTTGACACATCATTAAAAAACCACTCAGAAACCAAACTCCCTTTGTAGCCAACACTTTTACTAAGGGAAGACATAGAAGCCTAATCAGAGACATTCCAACATAGTATCATTCTTTTATGAAAATATACCGATTTAATCATAGTATGCCATTCCTTGTATCTAGACCTTTAGACAGTGGGTGCATCGTGCCTTGTTTTACCTTGTCTTTGTACAAAAACCTGACATAAAAAAGTGTGTTAATTTCCATGTCAACTACACTTTAAGCTTTGGCTATTCTCTGTTCTGAGGATATATATGTGGATGACAAGTCTAGTACCCCCAAAACACACATTTATCCACTCTTCAGCTGATTGTAAGAAGGAGTTGGTGTATGTGCTAAGAGAGTGATCATTTTTTAACAACGGGGGGGGGGGGGGGGTAGTGGGTTTGACGGGGGGTCAGAATTTTTTCAACCCTTTGACCGGGGGGGTGTCAGAATTTTTTCAACACCTCTGATGGGGGGAGTCAAAATAATTTCACCTGTTTTCAGTGGAAAACCCTGCATGTTACGAAAGGCTAAAAGGGGACGTTCGCACGTGATTTTTGTCCCTTATGGGGGGGGGGGTTGAAAAAATTTTACCCCCTCGAGAGGGGGGGGGTTTGAAATATTTTTCGCGCATCTGCGCGCAAACCCACCAGCCCCCCCCCCCCTTGTTAAAAAAAGATCACTCCCTAATGCTGCTTTGCTGCCTTAATGAGCCTACATGTGTTAAAGGCAGCATAAACCTTACAACCTTTACGGTCATTTTTTGTCATGAAGTTCTACAGCACTGGTGAATAACGAACATTCTTTCAGGAATAATTCCACCCCGTAGTGGCATGGTGAGGCATCAAATTACAAAAAGACAGAGTGCATCATTACAGTCGGGGGCCCTTACCAAAGCTGTTTTTAAGCCAGTTCTTGGTTTATCCCCCTGTACAGATATCAATAACATGATTTATAATATTGCAACAGTATAGAAAAAAAAAAAAATCAGTCGGATCAGGGGGAAAAAAATTGTCCAACCGGCGGCAGTAGGTCAGTGCTTAAGACCATGGTAATTACGATATATGAATGAAGCCCTGACAAGCGTCAAAATATCCTCATCATAATTAGTTAATTACATATAACACTTGGATTGGATTGATTGATTTGTTTAACGTCCTAAGGCCGTAGATATTTGGTGAGTAGCATTTACTCACAAACGTCATTGGTTTGAGCTTATACAGCCTGTGAGTACCGTAATCTCTGGCGTATAAGACGCGTCTTATACGCGGGAGATTACGGTACTCACAGGCGGGGTTTTAGTTCTCCTTGGATCCACAAGGGGGACACCAAGACCTTTCTTTTGATATATTACATGCCATAATGGTCATAATAGGGCATAAGGGGACCCAGGGGGGGGGGTCCAGGGGGCCCGAGATACACACAGGTTTTTAGATTTTGAAAATTCATTCAGTAGAACCAAAGTTATGAATTTTTCATTTTTGAGAATTTTCCAAAACTCTAGGTGCATCTTATACGCGCACTGCGTCTTATACGCAGGAGATTACGGTAGTCTCTGCTTTTAATTACTTACATCACTGACATATAAAGTGTCTGGTTTGACGTGCTTATATTACTCACGTATAGTCTCTGGTTTGAAGGTGGTGATAATGCGGAAGACGTAGTCAGTAGCTTCATCCTCATCACTCAGAACACTGATGACGCTCTCCTCTGACAGGTCCTCTGATGTCTGACTCATGGAACTGGTGAGGCGGCTGCCTTTACGCTTCAACTTGGGGAACACTTTACCTACAAACGAACCAGCATCTAGACCGCTCAAACATGGAAAATCCGTCGAGAGACATGCGGAGAGAAGTGCCACAAGAAGGGTACAGTGAATGGGGCAATGAAAGCTGGAGGGAAGAATCCTCACTTAGATACTTAGATATGTGCCATGATGAGAGGGTCTCTGGGGGATTAGGGATGTGTCAAAGAAACAAGCATTTTGTGAGGAGAGGGGGGCAAGTAAGTGACTGTAAACTCCTGCACATAATCTAAGTCTATGAATATTGTATTCAAAGTAATACACACCCAGCTCCGAATAAGTGGCCACCCCCCTACCTTTTTGAGGTTTTTGTCTGTCTAGAAGAAGGCCAAATTTCCATGATGTTAGAGCCAGCTAAGATCTTAACAACTGTTTATACATCAAGTAAGGTATGGGGATTGTCACTGCTATGTATTGTTAAAAACCCACCTACAAACCCCACCATGTGTTCAGGACCATCCTATAAACCATAGGAGCCCTCTGGTTCATGTATAGCCGAGGCCTATATGTGGGAGATTGAGGTATGATAGGTTGGGTGGAGAGAAGAGGTGTGTGTTATGGTGGGGGGTGGTAGTGATGATGTAAATTTGGGTGATTTGTTAAACTTGATGATATGGAGATTTATCACAGGGTTAGTGATGCATTTTAAACCATGGACATTTGTATGATATTTTTATATATCACAGTACCATACCAATTACAGATAATACTATTCTGAATTATAACCAAACAAAGCAGACCCTGAACAAGTTGGAAGGCCTGTCTTTATACTCTTCAATACAACAACTTGTAATTGATATTTTAATAATTTCTTCATCAGACTACCTCTTGATATATGCTTTCACTATCTATGTCACATCACATTGATCTACCAATCAAATATTCCATATCCATATATATGCTCATTCCACTCAGGTCTGCACTACAGTCTAGCTTATCATGCAGATACTCTAGATATGCACATTGCAGAATTTACTCTTCTCCTTTCCTACATTCTTGTTTCTTTATGATGTTGCTAAGAAATGAAGAGAATGTATGAAAGGAATTTAATGGCTTATCTCACACCATTATGCAGTTATATCTGAAGGACTTGAGTTAGTAACAACTCATTAAGTATTTTGTACATACATAAGTTTCTCATTCATGCTGGAAAAAAACTACTGTATGAGGACTCAGTGCAGTAAAATAATTTGAATTAAAAGTCAAGATTATTGTAAATGAAATAATTTGACATACACATGAGAGTATAAAAATGAGAGAAGAGATATATAAATGTAATTGTCGTCATATAAAAATAACTACAAATTATACCATAAGCAAAAAAAAAAAAAAAAGATTAATAATGAAGAGACTGGTGTGCCTAAAGGTCAGCTGAGGACTGAACTGGACTACACTGCAGCTGAGGCCTACACTAGTTAATATGCACTAACTATCACAAAGGTAGCTGTGTAACTCTCAAAAAGTGGCTACCAGCCAATGGTCCGACCTAACATTGTAAAAACAAAACGGCACAAAGTGTTAAATCATCCATGTTTGACAACAGGTATATATGAAAACTAATACAGCGGTAACTGAGATAGGAGAATGAGAGTAAACTGCAGATGGGTTACGTCTTTTGGGGAGAAGCGCTAACGGGGCGCCATTTTCGCTGGTAAAGACTTTCGCATATTCACCACCGGAACCAGGGACACACTTCCGATCATACAGTTTCTCCCCGAAATGGTTCACGCTGCAGATGGCAGAGGTGCTGCCCTCTAGTGCTTTATACCATCATCTATATTGCACACATAAAGTCTACTGTCTACTTGGTTGATAAGGTACCTGTCTTACAGTCTATAGTGGTTCAACGGAGGTGATGGGGAAATAACGGTTAGACCACATCGAAAGCGGCTACTAACACCCGACTGTCTACCCCACATGTATATACGTACAAACAATACACTGACAATCAGAATTTCTATACTATGTTGGCAATTGGTAAAGCAATCCACCTTCCCTCCATACGATTGGTTACCATCAGTTGACTCCCCATCTAAATTCTTACACTACCATTTCCAGACTTGTCATGAGGTTTGAGAATCAACATGTTAAAGATACAGCATTGCATTATTACCAGAGCTGAGTGTTACAGGAATGAGAAAACTGCACCAGAGTGGTTATAAACAAGAAATGCCGTTGTGACCGCGTAAAAAAACGCCTCCCACTGTTATTTTGTATTGTGAGACCTCATCACATGGGGCAAATGAAATCATCATAGCGCACTCCCGTACCGCTTTGCGGTACCGCCGCTACGCGGCGTGGGAGGCGCTAAAAAATAGTGTATGAACCCTAAAATAGAACCATCCATAACTTGGTGAATGGTGGTGTCTCAATATGGATAAACTTTAAGGCTATTTGTAATCTGATATTTGAAAGTAGAGCAGAAACTTATATAATTATCCAAGACTGGTGTGACTTAAAGTTAAAGAACTGTCTGGTCAAATTGCTTCTTGAAGCCAAGGTGAGACAGGTTGGGTGTAACCTCAGGGTACAAAGTGTAGATATCCAACCTTTTCCACGCTGTGACCAGAGCGGGGGATCGAGCTGTCCGTGTGGCAAAAGTCCGTTCTCCATGCATGAAAGGAAAGCCAGCAGATGACCACCACGTGGAAAGTGAATGGGAGGCCGCTGAACCCCATCCTGTCCTACCAATACGATTGTGCCCCCGCTGTCTGCTGTAAGGTCAAGGTTACTTCATTAGATATAAGGTCATGTGGAGGTCATTGTACAAAATACAAGGTCAAGGTCAAAACAAATATCAGGGTTTGGTCAAGACAATATTAGGTGATCAAACAAGATGTATGGTTACTGTTAAGTCATGCTGTAATTAGGGTTAGGTCACTACCGTAATCTCCCGCGTATAAGGCGGGTCTTATAGGCCAAACAAAATGCTGCTGGTTCTTATACGTGGGAGGTAAATTGCCTTGAGTTTGGGGTGCGCCTTATAGGGGGGTATTTTTACTATAGAACAGTACTAAACTGACAAAAATCTGCCCTCAGGGGGGCGCCTTCTATGCAAAACAGCCCCCCTGTGAGTTGGGGGGGTGCCTTATACGCGAGCTGCGCCTTATACATGGGAGATTAAGGTAGATCAAAAACACTTTAAATGTTCCCCTTCTCACTAAGGCCACTCAAAAAAAAAACTGGTTTCTCATCACCAACCCCTGAAAAATATGATGAGGGCGATTTTTTTTTTTTTTTTTTTTTGCTCAGGGTATATCGGGACATGCACGGGGTTGGGTCATATGCCGTCTCTTGAATATTTGAGACAAAAAGCTTTGGTTTTAGTACTTTAGAGTTTACTGATTATAAAAAATTGTAAAAATGCACTCAATCTCTTGTCCACTGTACTGCTGACATTGTTAGCTTTAATTTGATACCAAATATGCCCATATTTTTCTATTTTTACCATGTTTCTGACTAAAAATCTGTAAAAAAAATAAATAAAAAAAATCTTAAAAACACAATTTTTGGATGCGCGAGGTGATGAGAAACCAGGTTTCTTTTGGAGCGGCCTAAAATTGGAAAGCCGTAGTGTTATCATCCATGTCAGACACAAAAAGTTGTTAAATCAACACTACTCATGCAAACAATTTTCACTATAATTTTCTTTCAAATGCATACTCTGAGTTCCAAAATGTACTATGAAATAAGTGAATCATACCTTTACATCAGATGGTCAAACTGAACCTGTGTACTGTTTGATTTTAATTTCCACACAACACCCTTCACCTTTTCTTAACATCTACTCTTTTCAATTACCATACTCAGGATCTGCTCAACTGTTCTTAAAAGTTAAAACTGCCCGCGGCATATGTTAGTTGGTTCTACGGCACCCATACCACAACCAACCTACCTGAACCTGAATCTGGTAAAGATAATAAATACAATATCAGATACTCTTTTTAGTTGACTTATTAATGAGTGGTCATTTTTCAACAAGAGGGTGATCAAAAGATGTCAGACCCCTCTGTGGGGGTAAAAACATTTCACCCCTTTTAAGCGTAAACGCCTGCATGTTACTATAGAGTAAAAGGGGGCAGAGAACATTTTGGACCCCTACAAGGGCGGGTCAAAAAAATTGTTGGTCCATGTGTGAAAATTCAGCATCCTGCCCATGTTGTTTAAAAGTGACCAATCCCTTAGTAAATAATAATAAAAAAAAAGATATTTGCAAGCATATTCAGGTATTCAAAAAGTGTTTTGCAAATTGCACTTTTTTTTACAGAATATTGGTGACTGCAACTAAGATTATCTATGAAATGTTCAATATTGAGAAAGAAGCACTTACATAAAAGTCCTTACTATTGACACAACCTGACTGTAACTATCTCTAATATTAACTAAGATAAAATAATACATGGGTACTCACGTTGCTGGTGACAGTGAAGGTAGACAATTTCATCAAGGTAAATCGTCACCGCATAGTCCCAATACAGGCTGTAAGACAAGGTCAGTTGGATCAATGCATGGTCACTATGAAGCCAATAAAATCAAGGTCAAGCAGGTTGCTGAAAAGTCCCAAGGTATAATGAGTCTACTCAAGTCACTCTCTAGTACTTAAGAGATTGGATGAATAAGGTCAAATAGGTCAACCCTAGGTCACTCTGTCATCCTAATACAGGCTGTGAGAAAAAGGTCAAACAGGTCGACTCTGTCATCCTAATACAGGTTGTACAAACAAGGTCAAACAGGTCATTCTGTCATCCTAATATAATATGTAAGAACAAGGTCAAGTAGGTCAACCCTAGGTCACTCTTGTCCTAATTCAGGCTGTAAGAACAAGGTCAAATAGGTCAAACCTAGGTCATTGTCATTACAATAAAGGCTGTAAGAACAACGTCAAACAGGTCAACCCTAGGTCACTCTCTCATTCTAATACAGGCAGTAAGAACAAGGTCAAACAGGTCAACCCTAGGTCACTCTGGCATCCTAATACAGGCTCTAAGAACAAGGTCAACCTAGGTCACTGTCATCCTTTTATAAGCTGTAAGAATAAAGTCAAACAGGTCAACCCTAGGTCACTCTGTCATCCTAATACAGGCTATAAGACAAGGTTAAACAGGTCAACCCTAGGTCACTCTGTCATCCTAATACAGGCTATAAGACAAGGTTAAACAGGTCAACCCTAGGTCACTTTGTCATCCTAATACAGATTGTAAGAACAAGGTTAAACAGCTCAACCCTAGGTCACTTTGTCATCCTAATACAGATTGTAAGAACAAGGTTAAACAGGTCAACCCTAGGTCACTTTGTCATCCTAATACAGATTGTAAGAACAAGGTTAAACAGGTCAACCCTAGGTCACTTTGTCATCCCAATACAGGCTATAAGACAAGGTTAAACAGGTCAACCCTAGGTCACTTTGTCACCCCAATACAGGCTATAAGACAAGGTTAAACAGGTCAACCCTAGGTCACTCTGTCATCCTAATACAGGCTATAAGACAAGGTTAAACAGGTCAACCCTGGGTCACTCTGTCATCTTAATACAGGCTATAAGACAAGGTTAAACAGGTCAACCCTAGGTCACTCTGTCATCCTAATACAGGCTATAAGACAAGGTTAAACAGGTCAACCCTAGGTCACTTTGTCACCCCAATACAGGCTATAAGACAAGGTTAAACAGGTCAACCCTAGGTCACTCTGTCATCCTAATACAGGCTATAAGACAAGGTTAAACAGGTCAACCCTGGGTCACTCTGTCATCTTAATACAGGCTATAAGACAAGGTTAAACAGGTCAACCCTAGGTCACTCTGTCATCCTAATACAGGCTATAAGACAAGGTTAAACAGGTCAACCCTAGGTCACTCTGTCATCTTAATACAGGCTATAAGACAAGGTTAAACAGGTCAACCCTAGGTCACTCTGTCATCTTAATACAGGCTATAAGACAAGGTTAAACAGGTCAACCCTGGGTCACTCTGTCATCTTAATACAGGTTAAACAGGTCAACCCTAGGTCACTCTGTCATCTTAATACAGGCTATAAGACAAGGTTAAACAGGTCAACCCTAGGTCACTCTGTCATCTTAATACAGGCTATAAGACAAGGTTAAACAGGTCAACCCTAGGTCACTCTGTCATCTTAATACAGGCTATAAGACAAGGTTAAACAGGTCAAACCTAGGTCACTCTGTCATCCTAATACAGGCTATAAGACAAGGTTAAACAGGTCAACCCTAGGTCACTTTGTCATCCCAATACAGGCTATAAGACAAGGTTAAACAGGTCAACCCTAGGTCACTCTGTCATCTTAATACAGGCTATAAGACAAGGTTAAACAGGTCAATCCTAGGTCACTTTGTCATCCCAATACAGGCTATAAGACAAGGTTAAACAGGTCAACCCTAGGTCACTTTGTCATCCTAATACAGGCTATAAGACAAGGTTAAACAGGTCAACCCTAGGTCACTCTGTCATCTTAATACAGGCTATAAGACAAGGTTAAACAGGTCAACCCTAGGTCACTCTGTCATCTTAATACAGGCTATAAGACAAGGTTAAACAGGTCAAACCTAGGTCACTCTGTCATCCTAACACAGGCTATAAGACAAGGTTAAACAGGTCAACCCTAGGTCACTTTGTCATCCCAATACAGGCTATAAGACAAGGTTAAACAGGTCAACCCTAGGTCACTCTGTCATCCTAATACAGGCTATAAGACAAGGTTAAACAGGTCAACCCTAGGTCACTCTGTCATCTTAATACAGGCTATAAGACAAGGTTAAACAGGTCAACCCTGGGTCACTCTGTCATCCTAATACAGGCTATAAGACAAGGTTAAACAGGTCAACCCTAGGTCACTCTGTCATCTTAATACAGGTTAAACAGGTCAACCCTAGGTCACTCTGTCATCCTAATACAGGCTATAAGACAAGGTTAAACAGGTCAACCCTAGGTCACTTTGTCATCCCAATACAGGCTATAAGACAAGGTTAAACAGGTCAACCCTAGGTCACTTTGTCATCCTAATACAGGCTATAAGACAAGGTTAAACAGGTCAACCCTAGGTCACTCTGTCATCTTAATACAGGCTATAAGACAAGGTTAAACAGGTCAACCCTAGGTCACTCTGTCATCTTAATACAGGCTATAAGACAAGGTTAAACAGGTCAACCCTAGGTCACTCTGTCATCTTAATACAGGCTATAAGACAAGGTTAAACAGGTCAAACCTAGGTCACTCTGTCATCCTAATACAGGCTATAAGACAAGGTTAAACAGGTCAACCCTAGGTCACTTTGTCATCCCAATACAGGCTATAAGACAAGGTTAAACAGGTCAACCCTAGGTCACTCTGTCATCTTAATACAGGCTATAAGACAAGGTTAAACAGGTCAACCCTAGGTCACTTTGTCATCCCAATACAGGCTATAAGACAAGGTTAAACAGGTCAACCCTAGGTCACTTTGTCATCCTAATACAGGCTATAAGACAAGGTTAAACAGGTCAACCCTAGGTCACTCTGTCATCTTAATACAGGCTATAAGACAAGGTTAAACAGGTCAACCCTAGGTCACTCTGTCATCTTAATACAGGCTATAAGACAAGGTTAAACAGGTCAACCCTAGGTCACTCTGTCATCTTAATACAGGCTATAAGACAAGGTTAAACAGGTCAACCCTAGGTCACTCTGTCATCCCAATACAGGCTATAAGACAAGGTTAAACAGGTCAACCCTAGGTCACTCTGTCATCTTAATACAGGCTATAAGACAAGGTTAAACAGGTCAAACCTAGGTCACTCTGTCATCCTAATACAGGCTATAAGACAAGGTTAAACAGGTCAACCCTAGGTCACTTTGTCATCCCAATACAGGCTATAAGACAAGGTTAAACAGGTCAACCCTAGGTCACTCTGTCATCCTAATACAGGCTATAAGAACAAGGTTAAACAGGTCAACCCTAGGTCACTCTGTCATCTTAATACAGGCTATAAGACAAGGTTAAACAGGTCAAACCTAGGTCACTCTGTCATCCTAATACAGGCTATAAGACAAGGTTAAACAGGTCAACCCTAGGTCACTTTGTCATCCCAATACAGGCTATAAGACAAGGTTAAACAGGTCAACCCTAGGTCACTTTGTCATCCCAATACAGGCTATAAGACAAGGTTAAACAGGTCAACCCTAGGTCACTCTGTCATCCTAATACAGGCTATAAGACAAGGTTAAACAGGTCAACCCTAGGTCACTTTGTCATCCTAATACAGATTGTAAGAACAAGGTGAGACAAGTCACCTCAGGGGCAATGTGAACTCCCATTACAGTTAATAACAACAAGGTCAAAAAGGTCAATACAATGTCCCTGTGTAGTCTCAAAAACAGGATGTAAATAGAGGATCAAACACATCAATCCAATGTCCAACCCTTGTAGCAAGGGTCAGAAGTGCACATGACGGGCAGCAATATTTTGATTAAATGTCACTTTATATACACAAATTAAATATCATATCCAATCAAAATAAGGAAGATTATGTTATCGCTCTTTTTTTAATGCACAGTTGTTCACACAGGTGTTAATGACCTAATTTCTCAAACAAATGAACTTCACTCTGTAACTCCTTATTATTATTGTTTGTAATCCATGCATCTTAATGTTGATATATTCTGTAGAATCTGTTCATCATTTCACATAATTTCTTTCAATAGAACATGTTTTATGGTTAGATCTCATCTCGAAGAGTTCTTTTTACAAATTGCAGTTATATCCTAAATAGCATGCACTTATACTGCAATGTTTCAGCTTCCAAAGTGGAGATTTGTTTAATTTTTTTTTGTTTTTTTTTTTGGGGGGGGGGTGTAAAGATGTTTAGTTGTAGACTACTTGGGTGTACCGGTGGGTTTAAAGACATCTGTTTCACTTTAATTCTACATGGCCCTGTGCCAGAAGTCACTAACAATTACATGGTATGTGGTGTGTATCTGGAAATTAAGCAAAGAAGTTCAGATGTTACATTTATAGGGTCATTAGTCATATTTTTAAGTAAGAGTGTGAGGACCTTGATATGGCTTAGCTATAGCTTCAATGTACATGCCTATTCTTCAATGTACATGTCTTCAACTTAGTGCAAGAGGGTTGTATTTGCATCTGGGTCAACAAGGCGAAAGGTACCTCCATGAGGGGCCTCGTACTTGCACTAAGGCGACCACGGATTAGAGTTGTGTTTTACTCTTCTTAGAGCTACATAATGCTTCCAGGTTCATGTTCAAATTGTTTTCATGATGCACCAATGAAATGTCAGTGAGTTACTCACCAGTGATGCATTAGTGCATCATAACTCTTTTCAGGAGTGCGTCTATTACATAGCTTCAGCATGATGCACAAAAGGGAAGAGTGCATCAAAGTATTAACTGGCTCTAAAAGGCTTACTGATAATTGGCTTTAATTTTTTTTCCATTTTGCACATCAACTTTTCGTTGGCATAATTAGGTCATGCTTCTAGATAACAGCTTGATTCTATCATCATTCTCACAGGCTCAGAAGTCTATATACCTCATCTACTTATGCATAAGCTCTAATAAGTCATACACAAGCAGCCCAAAAGCAGCCTGCCTTGATCATCTGAAAGGGTCAGCTGATCTGATCAGCAGATATCAACCACATTTAAGCCATCCTGGCTTAATTGGAGTGATGTTCCGACATTATGAAGGTTTCTGTAGTTACCAATCTAGTTACTGGATCCACCTTCTTGTGGCAGAGATTTGGAGTAATATACTGCATTAATCTCTACATTAGGCCACACCAATAATAGAAGTTGGTCTACGGATTTTGCTTTTGAAAAAATGGTGTGAGCAAGCAATTTTTTTTTTTTTTTTTTAAGAATTTTTTGGCGTCCAATGGATTCCTTGCTGGGAAATTGAGGCGAGTGAACAAATTTTTTTTTAAAATTTTGTCAAACATCACAAAGAGAAAACTTGTAGAAGCTGAAGTGAACAAAATCCATAGACAAGATTTTTTTTCAAAGAAAAAAAATTTGTATTTCCGAAAATGTGGAGAGGGCGATCTGTAGACCAACTTATATTTTTAGTGTGGCCTTAATAAAGGATCATCTTGACCCCAACACTGCAGTAAAACATTGATACATTATGAATACAAGATATTCACATGAAACCTTGAGGCACCATGCTGTCATTAGGTGCTTAAGACAGCAGATATTCCATTTATGCCTACCCCAAAAATCCCATTTTCTTCTTCTGAGGGGCACCCATGGATAATCAGAATGCACTCATGATGTTTTATTGTATATGTCAATGATTATTTCAGAGTATTTTATTTAGATTAACAACCACAACCGAACCATGTTAGCCAACTCAAAAACCAACCATAACAACTCATTCAGTTTTATTATCTTAGAACTTTGTGTCTTTAAAGTGATAGGTAATAAATAAACATAATCTTTATGGATAAAGATTATGTTTGACCTTATATGCAGCTCTATATTAGCTATAGAACTAGAGCATGTAGGTAGCCATTTTCTTGACCAATAAAAAAATGAAGAAATCCTTTCCCCATCCACTAACCAGTAAAAGTGAGACTGCATCAAGTAGGTAGTAGAATTCTGGCTAACCCTTTAATTAACACATGGTGCATGAAGGTATCATGCCTTTGTCATCATGACAAGACCAAGTCTCGTGAAAGTGATGCAGGTCTGAAGAGAGCAGATGCGTGATAAGCAGACATGTGACGAGCAGACACATGATGAGCAGACACGGGACAATCAGACACGGGACAATCAGACACTGGACAATCAGACGAGGGACAATCAGACACGGGACAATCAGATGCAGGACATGATAACAATATCACTTAGAGAGTGTTTCTAATCTGTTTTAAGTAATATCCTATGGGTTGAGACACTATGAACTCCACAAATGAAAACTTTGTGGTTGTAATCCTCAAAATATATCACAATCATAGGTAACTAACTGAAAAATATTTCCCGCATCTACTCGTCATGTGTCTGCTCATCACATGTCTGCTCACTTCAGACCTGCACCACTTTCGCGAGACTTGGTCAACAATGGACCATGAACCAGGAGGCATCATGTGGTATCAAAGTGGTATACCAGAGACATCCGGCAATCCTGCGTGCAGCAGAAAGGGTGGGGTAGGGTGCTTCATAACGGCAAACCAAAGACAATGATACTCACAATTTTTTTCTCCGGCCATTTTTTCGCTGGCCAAAAGCATATTTTGTGTAAATGGGCCTAGACAAAAAGCACAACAGAAAGTGCATGAACATAGACAAAGGGTACTTTATGTAAGCATTTATTTAGTTCGGGGATACTTTATCTTACTGATATAACAATAAGGTTCTACTACAGAGGGTTTGTTACAACAATTTTACTCTGAGTGGCTAGTTTGAGGATAACAAATAAACATAATTATGAACTCATATATAAGGATATTGATGTCTACAACAACATAGTCTAACATGCACATTGTACCTAAACATAGAACTAGTAACTTTGAAAGATTCATATATATATCTGACAGTGGCAGATCCAGGATTTGGAAAAGGGGGCACGGCCCAAAACCAGGGTTCCAGCCCCTAGATTCAAGCAATTTTCTGGGTAATAAACTTGCAAATGAACTGAGTACATCCAAAAAGGAGGGGGTGCACACCCCAAAGCCCCCCCCCCCCACACACAACTAAATCCGCCACTGATCTGAACTTTCACAACAAAAGCAACAATACAGTGCAATGAAAATATGAACATAAAGTGGTATGGTACTGTGTTTGCTGTTTATGGTGCATTCTATGTTAGTTTGTACGGTAGAAGATGGGTGAGGCAGGTAAATTTAACCTGAAGCCACAAACTTAATTTGTTTAATTTGTGTTTAAGTTAAGTATGTTATTGTGATTATAATGACTACAGTAATTGTATCAAAAAGCATCAAAGGTAATTTAAAGCAATTACTATCAAGAATCAGAAATGTATAAATTTGAATATCCTATTCATTTTTTTTTTTTTCAATGTGTTTTTAAAAATTATTTCATTTTTAATCAATTTCATATCACTTTTAGTCACATTGGCATAAAAAGTACACCCTCCCCTAAAATAAAAAAGAAGAAAGAGTCACTTATGAACCATCTTTCAATGTGATGAGTGGCTGTGTCCACACATTACACTAACAAAATATTTAGAATAGATACAGCAAAGTACAGACATGTATTTATATTAAGACGTAGGCATATTGTAATGACATACCTTCGATCTACATCATCTTCCTTCTGTTCACAGCAGCCGTTCATCAGCTGATTGGGCGTCCACTTGACGATGAGACCTTCCTGACCTTGATGTAGAGACAAGTAGCCGGCCAGACGCTCCACATCCTCCTTCTACACATGATAGGTAAGATAGTGACAGGAGTTTCAATCAATATGTAAATGTACTGTAAACTCCCGCGTATAAGACGCATCCTCTACGCCAAACAAAATGCTAGGGAGTCTTATAGCTTTCTCTCTCAAGTTGGGGGTGCGTCTTATACGAGGGGTAATTTTTCTATAGAAATGTACTAATCTTACAAATTTCAGCATTAAAATGTGTGTCTTATATGCGAAAATGCATGTGCTGAGTTTGGGGTGCGTCTTATATGCGCAGCGCGTCTTCTACGCGGGAGATTACGGTAAAGGTCTTATTATATCTAAGCTTCATATCCTTCCTTCTACACTTGAGTAACATTAGTATTATAGACATTACACATACCAGGTACTGTAATCTCCCGCGTAGAAGACGCGCTGCGCGTATAAGACGCACCCCAAACTTAGCAAATGCATTTTCGTGTATAAGACGCACATTTTAATGCGTAAATTTGTAAGATTAGTACATTTCTATAGTGAAATTACCCCTCGTATAAGACGCACCCCCAACTTGAGAGAAAGCTATAAGACGCCCCAGCATTTTGTTTGGCGTAGAGGACGCGTCTTATACGCGGGAGTTTACGGTAGTTATTTTATAGGCAGTATGGCAAAGCCAAGCAGGTGCAGGAGATATCAAAGGCATTTACTTCGGAAGATTATTTCTATGCCTCAAAATCCAAGAGTATATTCCTCAAACTCTATTAATTTGAATAGGGTGGTTAACACACACAAAAAAGGTGTCAACCCTCGTAAAAATTTTATTAAAGTTTTTGTATGTCAAATTTTTGACAGCTTGACCTTTCTGAAAATCAATGTCCAACTTACCGGTTGGACCATAACGTTGTTCTTGCCGTACAGCAGCGTAGACCGCGAGTTCTGGTGGAGTGACTCTACGTACTCCTTAGCTGACATAGGAGAAGACCGCATACTGTCCTCTGACGATGAACTTGTGTTTCTACGCACCTGTAGATGGTGAGGCACATAAAATCAGCATTTCCCATTGTGCATAACAGAAAAATGATTATTACTCAGAGAGGGCTAGAATCATTCAAGCTCGAAATAACTCCTTATAGGTTGACTGGATAACCTTCTAGCATGACTTGTCAAAAGTACAAAGTACTTGTAATTGTATACATGATCTACCTCATTATATTATTAAACATACGTATGGTTTTCTGTATTCATAAAATAATTCAGCAGGTGTCGCTCAGTGACATACTCTACCTCATCGATACATCATACACAATAGTTTGTGGACAAATATCATAAAATAGTTAAAGGCCTTCAACTTCCATTACAAAAATAGTCTCTTTAATCATTTAAAGATGGCATATCTGCTCAAAGTTCTTGTTCACTTGTATTCACTTATATTAAGAATAATATACCAACACACCGTCAGAAAGTAATTATTTTTTACTCGGTGTTGGTACTTCATGCTCAACAGGAACATACCGTAAAACCCCGGCTATAAGTCAATTTTTTATTTTTATTTATTTTTCTTAAAAGTCGATTTTTTTCCCCAAGGAGGGGGGTCGACTTATAGGAGGGTTTTTTATATAATAGATAATAGTGTACATAGTTTTCTAGCATTTTTTCTATAGGTCGATTTTTATTCTCAAAGAGGGGGGTCGACTTATAGGAGGGGTCGACTTATAGCCAGGGTTTTACGTGTACCACCCAAAGTGTCCGCATGATGAATGAACGATGGGATGACAATAAAGTCAACAACGCTACATATGATAAACCCATGTGTCATGATGATGCACGAGTTAACCTTTGAAGTTCCACTGTTGCAGGAGTGCATCATGCCAATTGGTCGGCATGATACACCAATGAAGTGCTGATGAGTGATTCATGAATGGAGCCGTAGCGAGTGACTCGCCAGGGCTGCATTGATGCATCATGATGACTAATGGGCATGATGCATTTATTTATCAGTGGCCTTTAAACGGTTAAGGGTGTAGAAGCAATATGCCAGCAATAAAGGTTTAAGTTATTGTTAGTAAGAATTTCAGGTGTTAAAACAATCCAGTCAGGTAATTGCCAACTTGGTACATGCATCGCAATCCTTATCTTGCCTACTACTCTGTCGCGCCATGCAAATAGGTTCCAGGAAATCTACATTTTCTCATTGGATTCTGATGGGAGCTTAACTTGAGGATGCTATTTTATATCTATTCATGCAATTAGCCTAAGCTTGATAGTAGATAGAAAAAGTATGAAGATATAAATTCAAGACAACAAATGCAGAACACAGGCAATGCATTGGTGGAGCAATTTCAAAAAACAGCTTTCCAAAATTCTAAGATTAGAATACCAAAGGAACTATTTGATCAAAAGTTGATGTCAAACATCATGGCTATGACTATTGACTAAGGAAGGCCTTCTGATAGCACAAGCTCAAAAATTGTGCAAAGTGTAGAGAATCTTCTAGTTTGTGCTGACAAAAAATATTCTTTGACAAAGGACAAAATTCTTTTATAATCTAACTGTCAGAATCTAAGAATACTTAAAAAGATACTAAACTCAATCAAATAGAAAAAGAACTAAACCCTGAAGGAAAAGAGCTGAACCCTAAAGTGTGCAGTACCATGAGAGCTGTGATTTTAAATTGAAGCTGTATTTTACTAACATATTTTATGCTCCTGAGACAAAACAGGCAGCCTGTCGCAGGTGGTCAATAACCCCCATAGAAGAAGTTATCACAAAAACAACAATAACTTCTAATATTCTTGCTGCTATTCATTACACTTAATAACCCTGCATATAATGACTCAGTAATCTTACCAACCATCTCGCACCTGACACCTTCTGTCTCACCCACTCAGTTATGGACAGAAGCAGGAGCTGCCTGTTTGTCAACATCCTCTTGGTAGGGGACCAGAAATCCTTGTGCCCGGTAGATTGACCCTCAGGGGCCAGATACATGGTAATCATTGCTCCCCTTGTGTGTATCATACCGATCCAGGTGTAGTTGGAAGGTGGAAATATCAGGCAAGGGATCGTGGTGTAATGGTTAGCATGCTGGAATGTCATGCCAGAGATCCGGGTTCAAGTCCCGGTGATCCTAGATATTTTCACCGTCATCTACACATGTATGGCACAGGGATAACTGACCTTTGTCTCTATTTTGCAGAAATATTTTTGCCACTTTCCCAAAAAAAAAATTGTAGACGGGCCACTACGGTAATTTAAAAAAAGAATATCCTTTACAAAAGTTAACAACTTGCCCTTAGATGAATCCCCCTCTCCAAAGACTTTGTTTGTCCTCTTTGAATAAGAAATGCCAATTTGCCACAAAGACTAAGGAGAGCAAACAAATGCGGGAAATACTCTAGATCAGTAATATAACCATGGTACAATGGTACTATTGCCCAAAACCATTTTCACCATTAATCTAACCATTCCCCTAGACCATTAATTATACCATTTCTATTGACCATAGACCTAACCAATGAAAATCAAATTGACCATTCCCACTGACCATTACATCTATCATAACAACAGGCCATTAAACTGGTCATTGCCAGAGACCATACGACTGGCCATTACCATGGACCATCAATTAGAAAATCTATCAAATTGACCATTACCACAGACCGTCAAACAGAAATTTACCACACACTATTACACTGATTATAACAGCTGACCATTAAATGAACCATAACCATAGAGTATTAGAAATAACCTTAGTAAATAACACTGACCAATACCATTGACAGTCCAATTGACAAATAATATTTGTCATATCATGACAGGGCAGTAAACTTCCAAAACCTAGCCATTTATATCTATAGAACAAACTGCCAGTTCCACAATAAGTCAGCTTAAATGCCTTAATCTGGCAATACAACACAAAAGCTGCGAAACACAATGCCACTTATAATCAATATGAGCCGGACGAGCACCGGGGCACCAGCACAACAGATATAGACAGACAGACAGCGGACAAGGTCGCTGGTACTAGTGGTAGGACAGGACCTAGTGCTACCAAACCATGGGGTGCCACGTGCAGTGAGCCGCAGGTATAACGATGATTAACGACACTGCTGTATCGTTAATTCACGCATGGCACAGACGGCACGTTGTGTTAGAGTTCGGGTGGTTTAGATGCTATCCACATTAGGAACCTTACCATGGCCTATCAGTTGTCACACAATTGGTATAAAATCAAAATAATGGCAAACATGTAAAAGAAATCGAGTTTTCTGCAGGTGACGAATAACACAGTTGTGCAGATTTACAAACTATGGCACTGTGCTCAATAAGTGTGCAGCAAGGGAAACTTAATCATCTTAGCCCACTGAGAACCATAGCAATAATATTCAGGTGACCCCTTTAACAAGCAGGGATGAAAGTCACAGAGCACGAAAATCCCTGAAATGGTCCAATATGCGTCCCAAAAACCTGGGTTTCTATATGAATGTATAGGGCCCTGGAACTTCAAAATCCCTGAAATCAGGGAATTCCCTGAAGATTTTCATCCCTGAACAAGAAGCCTGATTTACAGGGCTCCTACAGGGGCGTAGGAAGCAAATTTTTATTGGGGGGGGGCAGGGGTCTCGGTTGAGGGCCACCTATATTTTTATATAGGCTTATATAGGGAACCTCCTCATTATTGGGGGGACCCAGGCCCCTCTGCCCCCCCCCCTTTCCTAAGCCCCTGCTCCTATTTCATGGACCCTAGTTTGAGAGGTCCTCATTCCAAGGACCCTGGTTCACGAGACCCTGGTTCAAATGCCTATGTTCAAAGTGATCTGGTTCAGGGGGTTCCTGTTTTTTAGGGCCCTGGTTTAAAGGAAGGGCACTGTTCCAAAGCCCTTGGTCCAGGTGGCCCTTGTTTCAGAAGCCCTGGTTCAATGGCTCTGTTCAAAGTGATCTGGTTCAGGGGGCTCCATTTTCAGGGCCCTGTTTTAGGGTGAGGTTCTAAAGCCCTTAGTTCACCTGGCCCCTGCTCCACAACCCTGGTTACAGGTGGTCCCAATAGATCTAGTTCAGGGGGCTCCTGTTCTCAGGGCCCTGGTTTAGAGGACACATGTCTCAAGGGCCCAGGGTCTATATGGTGCACTTCTACATTAGGGAGTGGTCATTATTTATCAACAGGGGGTGGGTTTTTGCAAGGACGTGCGGAAATATTTTACGCCCCCCCCTCGACAGCAGTCAAAATTTTTTGCACCCCCCGCGCCAGATGCACGGAGAGTTTTCGCGCCCCTCTTTGATCTAAAGTAGCGCGCTGGCTTTTTTTGCTAAAGAGGGTGCATTTTTTTAGCCTCCCCCTCAAGAGGGGTCAAAATATTTTTAGCCCCCCCCCTCGGGAGGGGTCTGAAAATTTTATGCCCCCCCCTCAAACCCACCATCCCCCCTGTTGATAAATAATGACCACTCCCCTATATCTTACTATCATCTTGCACATCCACTACATACACCTGTCTCTTATCTCTACTTAAGGCTAAACACAGCTCTTATCAGAAAAAGTAGTAGTGGAAGAATAAATAATAACAATTTAACTACTGTTAGAAGAGTTTAGTGATGTAACTTAATCAAAATGTTAGTCTACAAATTGTACGCAAAGTCAGAGTAATTGCGACATTCATTGCATTCCACTGCAACTTTGTGTTATGGATCACATAAATACCAAACGAAAAAATACCAAAAATATATCAGTAACTAATATTTCTTTTGTTTAAGTAAAGCTGGATTTAGCAAATGTAATAGCCATTTTATGGCGCTTTTATTAAAGACTCTGATTTTGAATACATGGTAGGTATCTAAGATTTGTTTGCTACAATGGTCAACACAACCCAATCTCACGACTGCATATTTCCGTCCTAAACCATTCCCAACATAGTAAACTCTGTGCAATTCTCAACAGTTGTCAAACAAATTATCTACAAGGATTTAGTAAAATATTTATGAAAATACAAATTACAATACATTTTGAAAAGAAAAGAAATCATATAAAACATTTCAAATAAACTTGTGAGGAATGGTATCGAGACCAGATAAATATCTTTGAAAAACGAGAGTGTAGAATAACTTTGAAAATTAATCAGCTGTTAATGATATACAAAATTCAAAAGATGTATAAAATTTGACACATTTTAGTGTTTTTTTTTTCAAAGAAATAAAGTCACTCAATAACTCCTTAAGGCATGTTCAGCCTAAAAATCATTTTTTGCCCTAAAAATTTTAATTTTACACTTCTTTTGCATAATAAGACATCAGGGATCTGTGTATATGGCCCAAAACAAGGGGGTGCGCTTATTAGAACAGGTGCCCTATTAGAATAAATACGGTAAGCTGCGCCTTATATACAAGGTATTACCGTAACATAGACCCTGATGGGGCACCGATCCTGTGTGTATGCAGTGAGATGGGGTTGTGTGACAGGTTACTAAGTGTAAATAAGGTACGTACATGTATCGCGGCAAGCTTAGGACTAACCTGGAGACCAGGACGTTTGGGCGAGTCTGGCCTCACGATGTGATTGGTCGGTGCACTGCTGTGTATACGGTGTCTCTGTACCAGCTCATCAGCAGGAGGGTCCGTCCAGAAGTGGTCGGATGTTTTCATTTTGGTGTAGTCCAACGCGCATGGTCCAACTACAAGAAATCAGTGTATATTTTCACATCTCTTGATAAAGGATTATAAATAGATGCACATAACATCCTGTTTAGATAGTGCTAATTTTAGCACAATAGAACCTTTAATAAACATGAGGCATTATGTACTGGGGGGTATGGAAAAAGTGTGATTTAAGAATTATTATATTTCACATGGACAGATTCTGGTTGTACAATATCTTAAGGATTGTCTAATTCATAATCCCCCAAATCTGACTGAGAGCTGCACTGATTAAAGATGCTTGCAAAAATATGATTGTTCAAATGTCTTACAATGCGAGATATGCAAAAATACTGCTACCGTAATCTCCCGCATATAAGGCGCACCTCCAACTCAGGGAGGCCTGTTCCACGTATAAGGCGCACCTCTAAGGGCAGATTTTTGTTAATTTAGTACTTTTCTATAGTAAAAATACCCCCCCTATAAGGCGCACCCCAAAGACTCAGCAGCATTTTGTTTGGCGTATAAGACGCGCCTTATACGCGGGAGATTACGGTACGTGAAAATAAACATGCTACAGTGACTCACAAATTTTGAGTGTAAGTGTACCATGCATACATACCTAGTAGGGAGGCTAGGATGGGACCGTCCACTGGATCGGCTATCAGTGCCTCTTTCTCATAATATTTACTGTCAAATAAACCAGTTTAGCACATATGAATAGCCATGTATAACACATCTTTCTCACACGATATCAAATATTCAGTAAAATCATATTAGATAAATCTAAATGTTTGATTAAAGGGTTAATTAAGACCATGATGTCTTGAGGTTTAGTTCTTTTCATTTTTATGTGTTTTCTTTTTTCATTTGACGCATCAATTCAGCCCTGGCAAGTAACTTGCATCACTCTTCAACGCTGTCAATGCACACGATACATAAATGCAGCATATACCATGATCCACATATACCGTAAATTCTCTCGTATAAGCCATGGCTAGAACCAGAACCCAAATCAAAGTACAGCTCATAGTGTCAGCCCAAGGTTAGGGGTGCAGGTTATGGCAGGGTATTTGGCAATATACCGTAATCTCCCGCGTATAAGGCACGTCTTATACGGGGGTTTTTTAGTTCTCATTGGATCCACAAGGGGGACACCAAGACCTTTCTTTTGATATCTTACATGCCCCCTTGGTCATAATATGACATAAGGGGGCTCAGGAGGGTCTGTGGTGGCCCAAGCTTCCCATAGGTTTTTGAATTTTGAAAATTCATTCAGTAGAACCAAAGTTATGAATTTTTCATTTTTTTTGAGAATTTTCCAAAACTCTATGTGCGCCTTATACGCGGGCTGCGCCTTATACACGGGAGATTACGGTAGGACAGTACTAAACCACCAATTTTTAGCCCTTGTGCACCTGTCGCTCATAGCTCATTCCAAGGTTAGGGGGTGCGGCTTATACAAGGGTGCAGCTTATACGAGAGAATTTACGGTAGTTTTCCTTTACTTCTGCGAGCTAAATTGTCTTTTATTTAATCCTTGTGACAGAATTATAATTTTCAACGTATTGTAAATCTACTGACCTGTTGTTGTTAACCAGGTGGTCGATAATTTTACCGAGTTGTTTTTCAAACAAGGCGAGTCGCAGCCACATGTACTTAATGTTGTATGATGGGACTGCCCTTTTCTGGAATCTGTGACAGATGAAAAAAAATATTAGAACAAAACTACCTGGAGAGTTCTGGTGCATGAGTTTCTCTGGAAAGCGATTGACATTCATGGGCTAAAGTCAGTGCTCTAATTTTCTACCTCAGATATTTTAATTTTTTCAGTTGGAGCAGGCAACTGTAACAAAAATTTAATTCTTTGAAGGTCACAATGGAGGATTGATAAGTGAAAGTCAGAGATTGAATGTCAAAATAGGAGTATTGCAACGTGAAGGTCAGTTTGAAGATCCAAATTAGAGGACAGTAACATGATGTTCAAGGATTAAAATTCTTCCTTAGGCCACACCAAAAAAATAAGTTGGTCTACGGATTTCCCTCTCCATATTTTCGGAAATACAAAAATCTTTTTTTCTTTGAAAAAAATCTCGTCTACGGATTTCGCTCGCTTCACTTTCTACAGGTTTTCTCTTTGTGATGTTTAGCAAAAAAAATTTTAAAATAAATTTTTTTTCACTCGCCTCACTTTTCCAGCAAGGAATCCATTAGACATAAAAAAATTCTTAAAAAAAAAAATAAAATAAAAAAAATTTGCTTGCTTGCACAATTTTTTTTAAAACCAAAATCCCTAGACCAACTTATTTTTTTGGTGTGGCCTTACTTATGATAGTGGCCCGTTTAAGCGCCCGGTGCTTATTGATTTCAATTCCTCAGTACCCCTGGCCTTTATTCAGGCACTTATTCGAGAACAATTTTCATTGCTTAAGACTGTTTTCAATACCCTCATACCCCCCCCCCCACATTATTCAAGACAGATGCTTATTTTAGAACCTGATGATTAAATTAGCCATTGCTGTATTCAACAAAGTGCAACAAAGCGCATACTCACCTTCCCGTCTTTGGGTCGTTGTTGTTCTCCAGTTCCTGGAGCAGCTTGAGGACCTGTGTGGCGGGCTCATAGTGCTTGGAGAGCTTCTGTAGCAGGGCGTTAGTCGTGCTGTTCTTAAACAGGCCCAGAGCACGCTTCTTGAGGCCGTGTTGTAAACACATCTCTACTGCAGCTGAAACAACATAAAAAATAATATTTTTATTGTAACTATTTACTTTTTCTCATTATGCGGGGAAGCATGAAATTTTTTTTATGCCCCCCTGTTGACAGCAGTCAAAATTCTTTGAGCCCCCTTCTTCCCCTGCTGGAGGCGTGGAAAGTTTTCGCACCCCTCTTTGATCTTTAGTAGCATGTATGCTCCTTTTTTATTCCTAAACAGAGGCTAAAATGCCCCCCCCCCTCAAGAGGGGTCAAAAGTTTAAAATACGCCCCTCTTTCAAACCGACCACCCCCCCCCATTGATAAATAATGACCACTCTCTTATTTACAACAGCAGCAGCTGCAGCACAGGAACAGGTGGGTAAGAAATGTGACGGCCGAGCCCGGGGGACACTAAATCTTTGACAGGTGGCACCAACTTAATCCTAAAATGCTATCCAATCGACAGCCCCCCTTTTTTCCCTCATCGACGTGACGACTGCCATCGCTCTACAGGGAGAATACCGCAGTTGGTACCCAAACTGAGGGCAAGTAACCCCCCTGGGGCCAGTGCAGTAAAGGTAATTAGGGCCAGGGCCGTCTGTCGTGAACATGTAATTACAGTTTGTAATCATTCTTCGAGCGCCACGCGGACCTCATTACTGCAAACACGGTAAGAAAGTGGTCATCTTGCGCATGCAGTAGGCCTACCTGCTGCTTACAAGTGCCATAAACTGAAAATAGTTTCTCAGATGGCTTAATGGTTTGGGATTTTATTTTCATTTGAACTCAGATCCCCTTAAAGCATTGCCATCACCTTGGGGTGTCTTTTATACATAGGTTCTCCTAATGACAGGGGCCAATACGGTAGGTTATACTGTAATAAGGTTCATGAACCTTTATAAAATATAATGCAGCAATGTAAATTGCCGATAACTCGAAAAGTGAAAAGCCTATGATTGGCTCCCAGGGGCCATCCATAAATGACATCAGGTAAAATTTGACCTTTTTAGACCCCCCCCATCATGTTTTTTGCCAATTTTGCAATGCTGAAGGTATATGGAAAATTTATTTTGTCATGCCGGGCCTGCCCCCCCCTTCAGCATGATATCATTTGTGGATGGCCCCCATGAGTTGTGCACTCATCCTGTTGCATCAGCATTCCCTCACCCAGGTTATTTGCACCACCAAGCCACTATTCGCATAACTCCCGCCAAAACTGCACTATTCGCACCACATTACCAAAAAAGGCGGGAAAGTTGATACCTGTGTAACGGTTCGTTTCGACTTATATGTTGGGTGGCTCTTTGGCTCGCTTAACACTAGAGATACCAACACAACATGAGGATTTCGGGTTGGGCAAAGCCCCAGAACTTCCTACCGCTCGGGTAGGCCTTTATTTGAGAAGGTATAACATGTCTGGACTGGACTAGGTCCAGTCCTCTTCTGCGGTTCATCCGGCTCCTTAGTAGGAGCTGGATGCGAGGCGTGGTGCTGCCCCCTCTTGTACCAAATGGGTATCGCAAAGCGACACCTGGCTGGCATAGAAGGAACGAGCACCACACGAACACATCTCTCGGATGAAGCGCACTAATATATACATAACGATGCTGGCCCCTACACCTGGATCAACATCTTATACCTTCACCACTGGAGGCAAAAAGCGTCTTATGGCTGCCAACCAACTGAGTCTGTACATTATTGACAATTTCTCAAAATTTACAAAACTTGGTAATGAAATACCTTTTCCTGCAAGACCCCTACATCTCCTCCTTTAATGGCACTACAAATACATCAAGTAATTCTGCCTCTTACATATAAAATTTCCATTCTTTTTTTAAAACTTATTCGCACCACCAAAATGACTGAAAATGAGGTGCCCCAGGGTGTCTCCTTATAACTCGCTTTTCAAGTTAATAAAGGCTGCTGATGCAGGAGTGCATCATGCCTATTGGTCATCATGATGCACCAATGATGTGCTGGTGAGTCTGCTTGCCAGTACTTCATTGGAGCATCATGCCGACCGGGAGTGTATTAGTCCCGTAGGGTCGGCCTGATGCATGAATGCAGCCCTGGGAAGTTACGCTCCAGGGTTGCATTCATGCATCATGCCAACCAATGGGTATGATGCATGAATGCATTAGCACCCTTAAAGGGAAAGAGCTGTATATGGCTGTATTAGCAGTATGATGTGTATGGAAAGTGGAGGCGGGCTTCCCTAGCCCACTTAAATGGGTCTATATCTCCTCTTTCCTATCCCCTCTGATGTGTGTGGTGCACATGTGCGGGCACCAACACATTCCTCTGTGAAATTGCGTAATATAGTTCTCGCCATGAATATGACCATAGCTGTCGAAATGGCGTTAAACATCTATTACTCACTCACTCATGGAAAGTGGAGGAGGGAAAGAAGGTTAAGGTGTACTGAGTGATTGGTACCAGTACAGGACTGCTGAATCAGCACATTTGACCTTTTAGCACATTGGGCTGCTGTAGTTCTGGCCACACACTATAACTGTCACATAGTGCATTCATTTGATTAAGCCTTTAAGGGCTCCATATTATAAGGTTGAATATAAAATGCATCATTTACTGTATCTATTTTTTTTTTTATTCTTGCATTTACTGTATCTATGCCTGTGTTTGGTTTGGTATGGTTTGGTTGATTTTACTTCCACTAATTGTAGAAGTTAGTTCATGAAGTTGTGGTTTGGGGACATAGTCCTTTCTTTTGTCAGTTCAGACAGGTTTGTTTGTTTGTTTATTTTTACGTCCGGGGCCATCGAGGAACTCAGACATTCAAGGGTTCTCGGACATTAAGTCCTTTCTTTTCTTTTTGGACAGGTATTTATATGCTGCTTGCCCTACACAGCAGTGACCGTATCTATGAATGACCGAATCTATGACATGAATGACCGAATCTATGAGGAGGGATGTTTATAAGCTTCTTGTCCAAACAGCTGTACACTGTGCTGCTTGCCTGACACAGAGTTTCTCCTTCGTGCTCTGATCATGAAGGTCCCCACTCCACAGGGGCGTAGGAAGCAAATTTTTATTGGTGGGGCCCAGGGGTCTCGGTTGGGGGGGCCTGCTATATTTTTATATAGGCTTATATATGGGACCTTCTCATTATTGGGGGGCCCAGACCCCCCTGGCCCCCCCCTTTTCCTACGCCCCTGCTCCAACGGGGGAAATCAGCAGTGCGACATCCTGCTGGCTGCTAATATAGGGTTGATAGCACTCAATAATAAGGGGTGTGTACAGTAAGCCATTTTTTTCCTTACTGTAACCATATCATTGTGCTATGGCCCATGCCCTCATAGAGATTCTGAGAAAACCATAATTCTGTGAAGCAGCTAGACTAGCACAGGTAAGACAGCCAAGACTTGCTCTAAGCAGCCTAGAGCAGCTCAGCTGTAGCTCGATCATAAATTACCATAAAACCCGCTTATAAGCCATCCTCAGTCATAAGCCGGGGGTAGAATTTAAGAAAAAAAGCTATAAGCTGATAGAAGTGCTGGCGAATAGTCTCGCCAGCACCTCATTGACGACCAATGGACATGATGCACTCCTGCATTGAATAGTTGCCTTTGAAGAACTAATTCTGTGGATCAAACTTCACCAGCTCAGTTCTAGCTCAGGAAGTAGGCACAGTTTATAAATGGTTGACATCGACCCTTTAAGGGCCGCTATTGCATTAATGCATCATGCCTATTGGGCGTCATATGATGCATGAATGCAGCCCTGGTGAGTGACTTGCCAGGGCTGCATTCATGCATCGTGCCGACCCGACTGGGTTTGCAAAGAATACATCTGGAGGGTTGGCACAATGCACCAATAAACTGCTGGTGAGCAGTCTCGCCAGCACTTCATTGGTGTATCATGACGACCAATGGGCATGATGCACTCCTGCATTATCAGCGGCCTTTAAAGGATTAATTCTGTGAAGCATCCTTCACTAGCTCAGCTCTAGTTCGGGAAGTAGGCACAGTTTATAAATGAAGACATTAATGTATTTTAGTGTTGTGCGTAGGCCGGTCCGGGTGGACAGGCTGATGGAGCTGTGGTCTGTATCCGAACTTGACCGCAAAAAAGGAGAAGAGAGAGAAGTTTCACCACAAAGTACCATACTTAAGTGCTGTTTGCTTGAAGACTGATATATGAACTACTCATGCAACATGATGATTTTATTTCTTTTTAAACTTAATTTCTTGTAGAAAATGGGAGATGAAACATGGACAATGCTTTTCTTCCAAATGCCACTGTCAACCCGGGGGTATAGACTCAGGGGGACCCTGAGCCAACAAGGTGTGTGGCTTATAGGAAGGTATTTAACAATACAGAGCAGTAGTAAACCTGACTTATACAAGCCCTAGATACAGCTTATGAATAGCAGTGTGTCGGGGCGCATGCACCCCCTTTTTCCCAGCTCGCGCCCCCTCCTTTTGCAGATCCTGGATCCGCCCCTGATTATAGAGGGTACGGCTTACACATGCATGCGGCTTATACACAGGATTTTACCGTAGAATACAATCCCCCTTTGATCAGAATGGGATCGTTCTTTGTGAGGTGCCTTCCCTCTCCTGCCACAGCTGAATGGGATTCATCTCGGGAGACATTGTGGTACAGCTGATGTCTCACAGATGAGAATTCAAACCAGACACTATAGGAGGTCCTTTGTTGTTCGTCTTCCGCAGTAACAAAAGCCCACAGATTTATCCAGCAGTTTCACCCTTTATTCAGTTCTTGAGAGCTGCGTACATCACGTTTATTCATCGGCATGATGAGCCAATATAGTGCTGGCCAAACTGCCCACCAGCGCTGCATTGGTGCATCATGGCGACCTTCAATATGATACCCATGTATACCACCAGCACTGCATTGGTGCATCATGGCGACCTTCCACATGATACCCATGTATACCACCAGCGCTACATTGGTGCATCATGGCGACCTTCCACATGATACCCATGTTTAACACCAGCGCTGCATTGGTGCATTATGGCGACCTTCAATATGATACCCATGTATACCACCAGCGCTGCATTGGTGCATTATGGCAACCTTCAATATGATACAAATGTATACCTCCCAGCGCTGCATTGGTGCATCATGGCGACCTTCCACATGATACCCATGTATACCTCCCAGCGCTGCATTGGTGCATCATGGCAACCTTCCCACATGATACCCATGTATACCTCCCAGCGCTGCATTGGTGCATCATGGCGACTTTCAATATGATACCCATGTATACCACCAGCGCTGCATTGGTGCATCATGGCGATCTTCCATATGATACCCATGTATACCACCAGCGCTGCATTGGTGCATCATGGCGACCTTCCACATGATACCCATGTTTACCACCAGCGCTGCATTGGTGCATCATGGCGACCTTCAATATGATACCCATGTATACCTCCCAGCACTGCATTGGTGCATCATGGCAACCTTCCATATGATACCCATGTATACCACCAGCGCTACATTGGTGCATCATGGCGACCTTCCCACATGATACCCATGTATACCTCCCAGCGCTGCATTGGTGCATCATGGCAACCTTCCCACATGATACCCATGTATACCTCCCAGCGCTGCATTGGTGCATCATGGCAACCTTCCCATATGATACCCATGTATACCACCCAGTGCTGCATTGGTGCATCATGGCGACCTTCCCATATGATACCCTTGTATACCACCAGCGCTGCATTGGTGCATCATGGCGACCTTCCCATATGATACCCATGTATACCTCCCAGCCCTGCATTGGTGCATTATGGCAACCTTCAATATGATACAAATGTATACCTCCCAGCGCTGCATTGGTGCATCATGGCGACCTTCCATATGATACCCATGTATACCTCCCAGTGCTGCATTGGTGCATCATGTCGACTTTCCTTCCCTTATGGCAGTGTTTTCCCCATGCATAGTGCCAAAACATATCACTAGGACTGAGGGATTTCCCTGGGAGGGTTAAGACAGGCAATCAGCATACGCCCACGCAGTCTGCGACAGCCACTTCTTTATGTAGACTAGGCGCACACCCAGACTACCACCTGGTGGTACTGGTGGTGGTGGATATGTATGAGGCACTCAGGGCTGCGGTGCCATTTTGTGGACACTTTCTGGATGGACTGATACTGTTGGGGTCCTGGATGGGGTGACCGCCATGTCACATGTCGATTTTAAGAAATGGTCATGTCGCATGTCACTTGAGTCCCTATGTCCATGGTCACCTCTATGAACCTAGTATGTCCATGTTGATTTAATAAAACACCTATGTCATGTCACTAAATATGCGCCTTTTGTCACTATGGTCAATGTCACATGTGGAGTCCCACCATGTGGAATTTAGTGGTCAAACCCATTATGTTCTTCAGTGAGGGCAGTGTGAGTGCACAAAAGTCCCTGAAATGGTCAATCTGTACCTCTTTATTACAGGTTGAGTATGGGGACATACAAGTCATTGGGAGTTAAAAATCCATGATAAAAGGGGCTTCATTCCCCTACTCTTCTTGAAGGATAGCAAGTGTTCTTTTATCCGGGGTGTGAAATCCCAAAACCCATTTCCTCTGAAGGGCATTACACCGTCTTGTTGGTTAATGTTTTTTTTAGAAGGATTAAAGTGATCTTAATATTATTTGGACAGAATATGTCACCCTTTGATGTGCAGGGATGTTTGGGATTACCTTTGGGATGCTAACATTTTTCCACTTGGAATGACATTAGCAGAAATTTTAATCAGCCCCCACCTACAAATGGTAATTTCTTTTCTCAATGGATTTACATAGATCTCAAGAATGGTCCTTCTGAGCATCAAAAACGTCGATTTCCGCGTTTCCGTGGAGATTTCACACCCCTGTTTATTTGCCTGGTCCCACAGGCAGGGCCAGACAAACCATGGCCTTTGATCACTCAGACATGGTTCCGTGAGGGCCCGTGCATATGGACACCAGCTGCCCACATGCTCACCTCATGTCACAAGGAACCTCGAGTTTGTGGCCTTTTACGAATCCGGTATGCCCACTGTTAGGATGGAAGGGGACTACTCTTCATGGACTCCCGATGAAGTTATTCTGCTCCTTCATGCCCTCACATGAAGGTCCCCACTCCACAGGTGGAACCATTTCTAATATAACCAACTACCATCTCCAATATCAAATTAACCCTTTATGGGCCACTAATGCTTTATATTAGTGCATCATGCCCATGGGTCTTCATGATACATGAATGCAGCCCTGGGAAAAAAAACAACTACATTCATGATGTATCATGCCGACCATGTGGAATTGATACACTCCTGGAGGGTCGGCATGATGCACCAATGAAGTGCTGGCGAGCAGTCATGCCAGCACTTCATTGGTGCATCATGACGACCAATTGGCATGATGCACCCATGCATCAGTGCCATGGTTAACCAGCAGCCAATCGGCATGCATAACCTTCATGTTAGTGTGTGTGCTATGACTCGGCTCGCCATTCATTTCCCGGAGGCAATATCAAAATATCCCATATTGAAGAGCAGAGGGATGTCATCCCTAGGAATGTCATCTGTCTCCTGCTGGAATCTAGATATCCTCTCAGGTCTTCACCGGTCCATATCACTCTCCCAGCAGAACCAGTATACACATAATATCCATAATACCGTAATCTCCTACGTATAAGGCGCACCCTGCCTATAAGGCGCACCTAGAGTTTTAGGATTTGGCCAGAAAAATGAAAAATTCATAACTTCTTTTCTACTGAATGAATTTTCAAAATTTAAAAAGCTGTGTGTTTCTTGGACCCCTCTGGATCCCATATGCTGCTGATTGGGTTACATGGGAGTGTCACATATCAAAGGAAAGGTCTTGGTGTCCCCCTTGTGGTTCCGGGGAGAACTAAAAACCCCTGTATAAGACGCGGGAGATTGCGGTACTATGTGTACCACCTGAGGATCTGCTGTGAGAGTGAACAGTCAGTATTTGGCCTTTATTGACGTCACAGGAAGAACCTTAGTGACTTCCGGTGTAGCATTGCACTATGGGTATTGATCGGTGGGTGTATAGGAGGCGGCGGCAGTAGCAGGTACTTTTGGGCTATGAGAGATAGGCACTGCTGGTAGCACAACTGAGTATCATAATATATAGGTGAATCTATTTTGATGTATGATATGAGGGCCTAGCAAGATACAAAAATACCTACCGTAATAACCCATGTATAAGTCGCATCTTATATGTGAGGATGGACTTCTGGGACACTTTTAATAGAAGCAGGCAAAGTGGGGAAGGTTTTCCTCTAATAGGGAGGTTAAGATATGAACGTGTACGGCTACCTGTATGTGTAACGTCATAGGTCACGTGGGGGGAATCCCAACCTACAAGTATAGAACTTGTAGACTAGACGTTTTGGACGTGTAGAGGGTGTTCTACATATACATGTAGGGAGAATAGATTTATAAAAGTAATAAATGTATTTATGAACCTGTCCAGTTGAAGGATACATACATGAGTGTCTATTCAGGGTAAAGATTGGGCACTGGATGATTGTATCAGTGTACAATTAGCTCTTGTTCAGGACATTTAGCCTACTCAGATGTGACCAACCACGTCAGGTGTTGATTAGGTGAGAACTGATCTGTTTTGTTAAGCACAATACCTGGACCTGTACTGGAACCTGTACGGAAAGGGCTTGCCGTTCCCGTACAGGTAGATACCCCACATCTTAACCTCTCTAATATCTCCCAATACAACGGAAAAAAGGGGTCAGGGCCATAGGTCACTGAACTTTCAAGATCGATAGATTTGAATAAAGATTATGTCATTTTATATTTTTCCATCATGCCCACAATTTCTGGGTTCATCCAATACCTGGGGTGCACCTTATATGCGGGGTAATAGGATACTGTTAACTACAGGTAAACCTGGGCTATTTAAATGAGTTCTGTAACACCATGTATCTATTACCCTTCTCTGAGCCTGCGCCAAACCTTACTACCATAAGACCCCAAGTATAAGCCGCACCATGACTTAGCGAGAATGCTACCGTGCGTATAAGTGAGAATTACCATTTATGTTTTCTGGTATACTATAGATATGATGAAAACTGCAGGTATCTCACAAAATTCACCCATGCGCCGATTTTTTATGAACATCCTATATATGACCCGCTGTCGATTCTAATAAGTTCATGTACTTATACGCTTTGGTTTATATTTGTTTACATAAGGTCGAATATGGTATCTCTGTCCAGTGCAAGCTTGCTCTCGCTTAGAATACAGGTCCATAAGGGCAGTGCCAATATAATTCACATCCATCTTCACTTATTTGTCTGGTAAAGTGACACACAACATCAACTCTAGATGGCAGCAATATTGACTAGAGGTAAAGGTTGAATATGACTGCCCTGCCATCAATAACTTGATATATCAGCGTAGCAGATTGTCCAATGGGCACGACCGTTTCTGAAGCTGGTAAGGGATTGATCATTTTTTAACAAGAGGGGGGGGGGCTGGTGGGTTTGCGCGCAGACGCGCATAAAAAATTTTGACCCCACATAAGGGGCAAAAATCGTGTCGAACCTCCCCTTTTAGCCTATAGTAATGCGCGGGGTTTTCCATCAGAGGTGTTGAAAAAATTCTGACCCCCCGGTCAAGAGGTTGAAAAAATTCTGACCCCCCTCAAACCCACCAGCCCCCCCCCCGTTGTTAAAAAATGGTCACTCCCTTACCAGCTGTCATTACTGATAACATTTATCAGGTGGGTACAACCTCCCCCGAGAGGCCCGCAGTGAATAGTAGGGATTATTTCATTGGCTGATGAGTAATCCCGCTAGGTCGGTATATATTATACCGGGTTTATATCTCATATTACCTTACCTTTAATGTATATCTCTCCTATAAGGCACACATGTGAACGCTAATACAGCATACACAGGGGGCTACATTTTGAGAAGTTTGATATCAATCTATAAATATACCCTGCCTATAAGGTAAATCTTGACCTTGGGAAGCTTCTATCAGGTTGAAAAGTAAAATGCCCATAAGTGGGCATATTAAAGAGAACCAGCATTTTGAATTTGCTTATCTAAGAGAGGGGTTAAGTGGATCAGCTTGCCCCCCCCCCAACCAGTCACCATTCCCTTCACACAGCCTATCCCAAGATGCACCACAGTGGGCATGTTGCCAACATCCGGGGCCTGATGTCACATTGAGCCACCTTCACTTCCTACAACAGCTGCCAGCCTCGTTGGGGAGGGGCCTTGGATGGGGGGGGGGGGGGGGTCCCCATGCCAAAGGTCGATTTTAAGAAATGCTCAAGTGATGTCATATACCATTTAAATCCCTATGTCCCATGTCACCCCTAAGAGCCTACCATGTCCCATGTCAAATTCAAAGTCATATTTCTCTTTAGAATATAAAGCTTTTGCAAAACAAGGAGGTGTTTATTTGATGGATTAAGGAAATCAGTCAAGCACGGCATAGCCATGGTGATTTATTTTGTCATGGTTAATGATAATGCTTAAAGTGTGCATCAATGTAGCAGGTCACCCATAAAGGGTTAATTGTGCATCGATGCATCATGCCATCCATAAAGGGTTAAGTGTGCATCAATGCATCATGCCATCTATAAAGGGTTAGGTGTGCATCAATGCATCATGCTATCTATAAAGGGTTAACTGTGCTTTTTGAAGATGTTCGTCTTGATGCTTCAATGAAGAGCTGGCGAGACATCATGACGTGCATCATGATGCCCTTAAATAGCTAACTGAGGCCCTGCACAATGTATCATGATGCACCAATGCAGTGGTAACCATTCTACTCCCCAGCACTGTTTTAGTGCATCACTGCACAGCCTAGAGGCTATAATCATCTACTTGTCAGTAATTCTGGAGTGTTTGGGGCGGATTGTTATGGTGTATAGGGACTGCACAGCCTAGAGGCTATAATCATCTAACTGTCCATAAGTTTGGAGTGTTTGTGACAGATTGTTATGGTGTATAGGGACTGCACAGCCTAGAGGCTATAATCATCTACCTGTCCATAAGTTTGGAGTGTGCCTAGGGAAAGCCAGGGGTAAGGAGGGCAGTACCAGTTGTCTCGGTCAGATATAATCCATGGGCATAAAGTAGTAAGGCCAGAAAACTGTCTATGCTAAAGTCTATGGGTTCTGTGTGCTGGCCCCAGATATTAGTACCTATTAAGTTAATGCCCGTGCCTAGGGTTTCAGTAGATGAGCTTTTGGTCAAAATTTCAACCCCTGGCTATAGAAGTAAATGATTTATTTTCATACATGAAAATAAATCAACAATGTTGGCCAAGCTTATCATGTTATTAGACTACAAAACTAGTACCGTACTTCTTTTCCTGCAACCTACCGTAAATTCTCTCGTATTAGGCACACCTTCATATCAGCCACACCCCTGACTTTGGGAGAACCTATAAGATCAAGCCAAGGCTTGAAAATTAGCAGTTCAGTATTTATTTATAGCGAAAATACCCTTGTACATGCCGCACCCCGACTGGGCTGTTCCTATAAGCCACATATTTATTTGGGTTCTGGTACTAGCTGTGGCTTATAATGAGAGAATCGACGGTGTCTTTATCCCACTTGTCACTAACAATGCTGAGACAGGCCCTACTGTAATCTCCCGCGTATAAGGCGCAGCCCGCGTATAAGGCGCACCTAGAGTTTTGGAAAATTCTCAAAAAAATGAAAAATTCATAACTTTGGTTCTACTGAATGAATTTTCAAAATTCAAAAACCAATGGGTAGCTTGGGCCACCTTGGGCCCTCCTGGGCCCCATTTTGTCCTATTTTGACCAAGGGGGCATGTAAGATATCAAAAGAAAGGTCTTGGTGTCCCCCTTGTGGATCCAATAAGAACTAAAACCCCCCGTATAAGACGCGCCTTATACGCGGGAGATTACGGTAGTTCCTAATATGCCTGAGGAATAACTGGTGTTTAGTTACGTCATTGATACGTCATCCAGCCCACTCCACACACCTACACACATATCCTGATACTACACACGTCATTAACCCTTTAGGGGCATATGATGAGTGAGTGAGTGAGTGAGTAATGGTTGTTTAACGCCAAGCTGACAGCTAAGGTATGGCGGAAAAAGTACATTAGACATCACGTCACAAAGGAATACATGTGCCTGTGCCCGTGCATATGGACACCAGACACATGTAAGAAAGAGGGGACAGGAAAGAGGAGATTCAAGGAACGAATATATGCCAGTGCCCGCGCATATGGACACCACCCACACTCAGAGAGGATAGAAAAGCAAGACATAGACCCCTTTTAAAGATGGCCTGGGGCTGGGGAGGCCCGGGGCATATGATGCAGGAGTGCATCATGCCCATTGGTCAGCATGATGCACCAACGAAGTGCTGGCGAGACTGCTTGCCAGCCCTGCGTTGGAGCATCATGCCGACCCTCCAGGGGTTAAATTCCCCTGAAGGGTCGGCATGATGCATGAATGCAGCGAGTTACTTACCAGGGCTGCATTTACGCATCATGGTGACCTATGGGCATGATGCACTTATGCATCAGCCGCCCTTAAAGAGTTACCGGATAATTAACATTAAGTGGACATGTGACATCATTAAGGGGCATGTGACGGACGTCAAACGCAGCGTTTGTCCACCTACAAGGTGTTGGCATCTCGCATATAAGGCTTGGCTTATTGGGTGTAAGCGGGACTGGAGCCAGTTTCTGGCGACATGCACGAAGAGGAGCTGGTTGTTATCCAGGGACAAGGTACCCATCATAACAAGCTTTATCCGTGTGTTTTGCCACTTTTAGAAGAACCAGCAAATTTCAAAATGACGGATTTGCAGGGTGTGGCTCTAGAATACGTGAGGATAGCCCCTTGAATCTGCCAAAAATCAGGATGAAGTGACAAGACACAAACATCTCCCCATACATGCAGATTTTGTATTATGGTTGTACAGGTTTTGAACTCGAAAATCCCTAAAATCAGAAAAAAAACTGCTAATAAGTGCATATATGCAGTTAGCAATGTCTCTGCTAAAACTAAGCATAGCACTATTTAGATCGTACGATCAGTGTGTTCAGTGTGTGATAGTGTCGGTGCGTTCGGAGTACGGCCGAGGGATCAATGCTGGTTTGTAAGGCCACCCCCTATTGGTCTGCCCCATGTGGGTCAATGTTGATCCCCAAGTCAACTTACTACACTTCCAAGCATAGTTAAGGGCTGGTAGCCAGACCTGGCTGGGGTGGAACGGGGTGGAGGGAACAAGCTAAGGTTGTGTAGTTAGCGTTCGAGGTCACCCCTACCCATAATGCAATAGATATCCTTAGAAAACCGCTGCCCGAACGCACAGTGTGAGACGTTTAGCTGAATCAGCATATTGTGTGTGTGTGTGTGTGTGTGTGTGTGTACATAAGCAAATGTCAACGATCAGTGAATAATTTAGGATCGTATTCCCAGAGGTGCCTTGCTCGACGAAATTGGTCACGTGATACGGAGCTAGCCGCTACTTTTAGTTTCGATAGAAATGTTCCTTGCGCAGGGCAATATCTTCTTTTTTAACATGGCGCTAACACTTAGATATACCTTAAACCATTCATAACATATTATTTAACTAGTTCAATCATTGTTTTACCGTAAATCTTCTAATAACCATACCTAAATAAGAAACAAATTAGCTCTGTATAAATTTCAAAATGGCACCGCCGAATATGCGAGGATCGTATTCCACCCCCCCATTGAATACGGCGTAAGTAGTACTAATCTATAGTGTCTTTGATATTAGCCATGGCATAAATACACATATGTATATATATATATATATATATATATATATATATATATATATATATATATATATATATATACACACACACACCACATATTGGATGAGTTGTTGTTGTCTGGTGCTGTAGGTAGCTGTACAGGTGTGATAACCACACACAAACCACTGCTATCCACTCACTGCCTCTTGGAGGGGGGGGGGCACTTACTTTAAAACCATGCATATAAGCATATAAATTTTAAAAGTTTTTTTTTCACTATGCAGGACACTTTTGTATCAAGAAGCATATATATATATATATATATATATATATATATATATATATATATATATATATATATATATATATATATATATACAGGGTTTTACAGAAGTCTAAGTTCGGGTCCTACTGCAGTATTCACCCGAAAAACTGTGGCTGTTACTACGTCGGAAGGATAAAAGTAGGGGCTGTCAATAATGTGGAAGCTTAGAATCTGGGGGCTGTGAAAGAGCCAAATAAGGACCCTGTAGTTATGTTGGTACCTAATAATGTCAAAGTACAGTATCAGTGCCCCCCCCCTCCCCTTGCACTCGCTGTACGACTGCATTAGGACCAAACCAAAAGCAGTCAGACATCCATTGTTGGTGTCTATTGTGCTCTCAACACTGACAATTGGGGACAGTGAGCTGGGTACATGTATAGCATTAGTGTAGTTAGTGGGGATGTACCAAAGGGGCCCTAATAGGACTCGGACCATGCGGTATAATACATAATGATCAAATTCGATCTGTTCTTTTTATTTTCTTGCTACCAGGGGAATAAAGTGAACCCTTTTAGAGCCGCCAATGCATTATTGGTGCATCATGCCCATTGGTCGTCATGATGCACCAATGCAATGCTGGCAAGCAGTCTCCCAGGCACTTCATCAATAAATCATGCCAACCCTCAGGGATTGATCAGCCTTTTACCATTTTGACGCAGCCATATGGGATCACCACTTTGTTGCAGGTGCTGCATCTTCATTTTCTAAGCTCATCTCATTTGGAATTAAAAGAATCTCACTTTTCAAGCTGATTAATGTAACGGCTTTGATGCTATGATTTTTCAAAAATGGGTTTCGGATAAGAAAATCTCCCAAAAACTACCGACCATTGAGCCTATTCTACAAGACTAAGCCTTTATGTTACCCTCACTATTCTGGTATTTGCATGGAGTGGCAGGATGCGTCTGATGACCCAAACAATACCAGACCTCTAGCCCATTATGCTTTGAATATATTACACACTGAAGTTGACGCAAAATTGAGATTTTTGAAACCGATGGACAAACCCTCTCATATATATAATAAGGGCCAAAATCTCAGGAACCAACGGGAGTGGGAGGCTATAATTTTGCATGTGGTCATATCCCATATACACCTCAATATAGAAGGCAAATCATCCAGATCTGAGGGGGTCATGCGGGGAAAGTTCTAAGAATCTGTCCATATATAATGGAATGACCCACGATTGATAAATACATTAGGGAGTGCTCATTTTAAAACAACAAATTCCTGTGCAAGCTGGAAAATTTGTTTGTCCCCCTACCCCTCGAAGAGGTCTGAAATATTTCCATTCTCCTATTATCCTTTGATATACTGTAGTGCGCAAGCTTTTTTTCGCTCAAACGGGTCAAATTTTTGTTACCCTACTCCTAACAGGGGTCTGAAATGTTTTTTTCTCCCAAAACCCACCAACTTCCCCCCCCCCTGTAGTTGAGTCATAAGTTATATACACGTACCACATAGCGATGTTATACTGCTGCTCTCCTCGTGTACAAATTTCCTGGTGACCGCCTCCTCCATAATCTGCTTCACCTGAAACACACAAACACACACATTGTACTTATATTGCAAGGACTAATAAAAAGTCTCTAAACTGTTAGGCAATTTGATTAAAATAACTTGGATTATGGATCCACCTCTGGATACAGAGATTTTTGGCAAAATCTCTCTGGCCGCCAAGATATTTCATGATCTGAAGCCAAAGAATTGAAAAAAGTCCATGGTGATAGTCAAGCATCTATTCTTGATCTTTCCTCAATTTACTTCCCCATAAAAGTGTACTTGATACCCAAAAGATCCCTTTGGATGCATGAAAAGTTGTGGTGTTCTAGGAGTATTTCTTTTTTGCCTCTGACCGCTGAGAAATGTTGGGTCTAAAATCCTTTTTTTTTTATTCTGGCCACCTAAAATATCAACTCAAAAATCCTGTTATCGAAGCTATTATAATTAAATGGCCTGATAGTGGATAAATGCATCATGCCCATCAGTTGTCATGATCCATGAATATAGAGTCAATTACATGCCGACCCAAGTGGGTTGTAATACTCCTGAAGGGTCGCCAGGATGCACCAATAATGCACTATCAGAGGCGTAGGAAGCAAATCTTCATTGGGGGGCCCAGCGGGGGCCCCACCTTGACCACCTTGAATTGTCTGCTCAAACACAACAGCGCCTTTACATACCTACATAAAATTTTTATAGAAAAGTAAATTTTTATGAATGTTAGATCTGATTTGAGGCTCATGCCCCCATTTTCCCTATCCCATCACTAAAGTTTTAGGTTCTTGTTCAATTTATTATGAATTCTTGGCAAATTTTGGGGGGGCCCAGACATACTCAGGCCCCACCTCCTTTATGACTGGGGGGCCCAGGCCCCCTGCCCCCCCCCCTTTTCCTACGCCCCTGACTATAGACTCCTTAGCATTTCATGTATGCATCATTCGGGTTGATGGGCATGATGCACTGTATGGGATTGATACACTCCTGGAGGGTCGGCATGATGCACCGATGAATGCATGGGCGGCCCTGAAAGCGCTATGCACTACTGACATGGCATGGCCAATGATAGAGCAGTAACCAAAGAAACTAAAGAGGGACTGAGGTAATAATTGCTGACCTGCTGACAATTAACCATTTAAGGGCCTCTGATGCCCATTGGAGTCAGCATGATGCATGATTGCAGCCCTGTCGAGTTACCAACCAGGGCTACATTCAAGCATGGTCCCAACCCTACGGCATCGATACACTCACAGAGGGTTGTAATGATGCTCCAATGAAGTGCTGGTGAGCAGACTAGCCAGCACTTCATTGGTGCATCATAATGACTGATGGATATGATGCAATAATGTGTTAGGGACCTTTAAAGGGTTAATGTTGTTGATGTTGTTGTTGTCGGGTTTGAGTGGGTGAGAGAGTGACAATACAGCAAGATTAACCTTTATTATTCATGATTCATATGTTATTAACTTTCTATAAATAGATAAAGGCAGGTTAACAATAGAACTAGGGTAAAGTGACCATGAGTCGTCCACTTGGCCCTCTGTGCAACCTATGAATTTTTCTAGGAGCTGTGCTATAGTAGGTTAACCTGTATTGAGCATCAAAAAATGATTATGAAAATGATCCTAAAGTGTTTGTCTTTCCAGTAAATGAGGTTACAATTCTTATTCCCATGTCTATCAGGCCCTATTAGCCTTCATTACCCAAGTGGTGTGTATTTCTCTTCATCAGTACCATGAGTCGGCCACCAGTACCTTGAGTCGGCCACATCATATCATGAATCAACTAGTGTGTAGGGGCTGTCTATTATGTACTTGATGCACGGAAAGGGCAGATTTCCAGTTTACTGATAATTTAGAGAGTGTAAATGTAATCCATATACAATATTTAGTCAAGGTTAACTATGTTCCTTGACTACTAGGACATTATTTCAAGTTTATCCTCATTCATTAGTTGCACTTCAATATAAGTGGCCTACAGGTCATCAGAAACCTATCCCTATTTTCATGCATGTAACCCAAAACATGCTGTCATTGACAGCCTGTTGAAGGTAATAAACTCAGAAAAGCCAGAGATGGAAGGATAGCAGGTGCTGCATCTTCCCATCTTCTATAAATGTAAATAGCTTAAAATCCTCTAAGGTGGTCATTGATGATAATAATTTGGCACTATATACATGCAAAGTGGCCGACTCAAGGTACATGGACAACTCAAGGTCACTCTACCCTAAATGAGACTTCCTTGGCCAGAAATAGAATACCCTCAGTGTAGTCTATGATTCACAAGGCAGGTAAAAGTTAATACACCTAATTACATAAACCTTTGTCTATCACTGGTAGTATCATACATCACATATAAGACTAACTCTTAGCTATAAAAAAATGTTTTCGAGAAATCTTTAAAGCGCACTATACGGTTGCTTTAGTACAAGAAGTTTGTAACTTTCATTTTGAAATAGATTTATCTATTGACACATTTATCTACCTACTATAGGTACATGAAAGTACTGAAGCTCTATGATATGTGTGTCTACAGGCAGGGGCGTAGGAAAAGGGGGGGCCAGGGGGGCCTGGGCCCCCCCAATCATGAAGGAGGTGGGGCCTGAGTATGTCTGGGCCCCCCCAATATTTTCCAAGAACTCATAAACACAATGGAAAAGAAGCCAAAACTTTACATCTCAAATTAGATTATTATGGTGATGTCATAGGGAGAATGGGGGTCTGAGCCTAAAGTCAGATCCAAAATTTACCAAAAGTTACTTTTCTATATGAATTCTATATACGCATTATATAGACACCATCACGCATCAGCAGACAATTCAAGGTGGTCGCGACGGTGCCCTCGCCAGGCCCCCCCAATGAAGATTTGCTTCCTACGCCTCTGTACAGGCCCCAGTGCAATAAGGTTGAGTCAACTTTGTGCTAAACAGAGATGCCACTCCCCATGCAGTCTCTGAAAATTCGGAAATTATCCTAATTTTCTGAGTTCCCAATAGGAAATACTAATAGAAATTATAGCCAAAAATTGGGAATGCCTAAAAAGTTGGGAAAAGTGGCATCCCTGGCTAAAGTAACAGATACACTTCATTTCCCTCTTGTTAAAACATGATGATGATCATGGATTAAAGATGAGTAACACAGAGTAGCTCTAGATTGACTCAGCCATGTGTATTGAGATTGTTGCTACCGGAAGTAAAAGAAACAAGATGGCGGCCGTGCATGCGCGCGTACGCGTAAACACACAACATCCTCCCTTTTGACAGAAATGAGAATGACATATATCTTTAGATCATAAAGGTAACTTATTAAAAGTTCATCTCGAGTCTTTGGAGTAGTTCATGTATGTTTATGTATAACTCATAAAGTTTGTCCTGAATCATCAGTTAACTCATGTAACTATTCTAACTATGCGTAGTGTTTATGTGATATAAGTTTTAAATGATATGCTTAGTGAGTCATTATAGTAATTAATAATTGTTTGTTTCACGTTCTTGAAATAGTCAATGCGCTGAAGTGAAAGAGTAGGGTCAGGTAGACTGCCTGACGCCTCTGCGTGAATGACAGGGATTATTCTGCCCTATGTGTCGGACACGTATGCTTTACTGGAAGCGTAGTGGCACTTTAACTGCTCGGCCAGACCTAGTGGTCTTGACTGGTGGTGCAGGCATCTCTGCCGGCTCGGATATTTGGTTAGCCGGTTTGGCCACTGGATTATTCTGACGTTTCTTATCTGGAGTGGTGGCCTTTTTAGGTTGTTCTTTAGCAGGTGAGCGTGGTGCGACTGTTGGAGGTGCTGCACTGGCTTCATTATCAGTGATTGGTGGGATCTCTGCCCGTGTGTTGGGTTCCTTTGTTTTCTTCAGGTGTTGGCAATTTCTTCGAAGTATGCCAGTGGGTGTTTCGATGGTGTATGACCTTTCATCCAGTCTTTCGATGACTGTTCCTTTGATCCAGGCCTTGTTACCCAGTTTGAAAGGTTCGAGTCGCACAGTGTCTCCTTCCTCCAGAGGGGACAGAGTGGCAGATTTTCTGTTGGCATACTCAGCCTGCAGCGCCTGGCCTCGTTTGAGGTCGCGTTTGGTGTGTCTAACATCCACCACTTCAGGCTTCAAAAGTGCAGGGGCTGTCGGGAGCATTGTTTTGGTGCGGCGACTCATCAAACGTTGCACGGGGCTAGATAGCATGCCCTGTGTCGGTGTGTTCCGATGATCTAATATGGCAAGATAGGGATCAGTCCCTGCCTCTCGGCACTTGCGCATAATCTTTTTCGCCGTCTTCACGGCTGATTCAGCCTTACCATTAGCCTTGCTGTTATAAGGGCTGCTGGTCATCTGCTCGATGTCCCACTCGTTGCAGAAATCCCGGAATTGTTCGGACACATATTGGGGTCCGTTATCAGACACTAACGTGTCAGGAATACCATATCGGGCGAAATGGGCTTTGAGTTTTGCGATGATGGTGGAAGATTCGATCTCTGGTAGCATGTCGACTTCCCAGAAGTTACTCAGGTAGTCAACCGTGATGAGGTAGTTCCGTCTGTGTAGTGTGAATATGTCGGTACCTACTTTGGCCCATGGTCTGTCTGGTACATCATGGCTCATAAGAGGTTCCTTTGGGTTTGCTGTTTCATATGTCCTACATATGTGACACTTAGAGATGAATTTCCTGTGTCATATTGGGCCAGAATATGCACTCTTTTGCACGTCGCAGGCACCCATCTATTCCGAGGTGGGACAAGTGGATCTTTACCTTCAGGGTTGCTCGCTCGCTCATAGGGATTACTACGCGCTCACCGCGGAAGACGAGGCCCTCATGTACCGCCAGCTCATCGCGGAATGCGAAGTATGGATGTAGCATAGGCGGCACATGAACCTTCTCATTTGGCCATCCTTTGAGAATAGCATCTTTGAGGGTCGTCATCGTCATGTCGACTTCATTGGCGCGGCGAATGCTCTCTATTCGGGAGTCGGACATGGCCACATATTTGGTCGTGTTGACGCTCTCGAAGTCTTCATGATGACCGTCGGTCGTCTGTCTGTAAGCATGAGACAAAGTGTCAGCGAGGTGCATCTGTTTACCTGGTGTGTATGTGACATCAACGTCATACTGTTGTAGGCGCATTAGCATGCCTTGTAAATGCTTCGGGGCTCTTGCTAGCGGTTTGTTCATGATGTTCTGCAGAGGCTTGTGGTCAGACATCACGCTGACCTGTCTTCCAAACGTATATTGATGGAATTTCTCAGCACTCCACACGATAGCAAGCATTTCTTTTTCTATCTGTGCGTAACGCACTTTGGTGTCGGTCAGGGCGCGGCTGGCAAAGGCTATAGGTTGGCCTTCTTGTAGAAGCGCTGCCCCGAGTCCGGTCTTGCTGGCATCGCACTGAATGGTGAGTTCCTTGCTCGGGTCATAATATCTAAGGACTGGTGCCTCACTCACAAGTTTCTTTACTTGCTGTAGTGCTCTGTCTTGGGCACCCGACCAGTTCCATGGCACATCCTTCTGCGTTAGTTGGCGGATTGGTTCCATCACGTCTGATAGTCGAGGTAGGAATCGTGCTAGGTAATTTATAAACCCGTTGAGTCGCTGAACTCCTTCCACATCTGTCGGTTTCTGCATCTCCATCACCGCGTCCACCTTTTCTGGGTCAGGCTTCAGGCCTTCATGGGTGATGAGATGTCCGAGGAACGATACCGATTTTTGTCGTAGTTTCATCTTAGCGGAGTTGAGTCTGATGCCCTTCTCTTGACATCGTTGAAGTAGGTGCTCTAACTTCTTGTTATGGTCCTGTAAGGCTTCGTTGTCTGTCTCACCCTTGCCATATACCATGAGATCGTCTGCAATGCAGATAACCCCATCCAGGTCATGGATGCACTCATGGAGCTTTCGGGCGAATATCTCCGACAAGACACTTGTACCGAATGGCAGTCTCAGCCATCGGTAACGGCCATACGGGCTTGCAAAAGTAGTTAACACTGACGACTCTTCGTCTAGTTTGACTTGCCAGTAGCCGGACTTCAGGTCCATCGTCGATACTATCTTAGCTTGGGATAGTTCTGGCAGTACGTCGTCTAGTGTGCACAATGGGAAGTGCTCCCGCTTCAGCGCTTTATTCAGAGGTCTGGGGTCGATGCAGATCCTCAGATCGCCAGTCTTCTTGGTCGCTGTTACCATGGCGTTCACCCAGTCCGTCGGTTCGCTAACAGGCACTATTACACCCTGCTCGACTAGCTGGTCGAGCTTCTCTTTGATCCTGGTTTTTAGGGAGATCGGGACCTTTCTCGAGGGTTGTATAGTAGGCGTGACGGTTGGGTCGACATGAAGTGTCGCGGTGCCTGGCATGCAGCCGACATCTTCTCTGAAAACTTCTTGGTATTTGGCTATGATTGGGCACTGGTGAGCATCTTCCTTCTTCTTTACGCTGGCTACTCGGTGGAAATTGTCCTCCAGGACAGAGATGAGACCCATTTGCTGGCTCGCCGATACTCCCAGGATCGGCATCAGTTCACTGTCCTCTACCACCACGAAGTTCACGTTGTAGCCTTTTCCATTTGCCGGATTCTTCATTCTGACTCGGCATTCTCCGAGTGGGTGCTTCAGGCTCTTGTCCCACATCTCGAGAGTGTTTCTTGGTGGGCTCAGCTTGGTACGGTCGATATATTTCACTGGTATGAGGTTGACGGATGCACCCCAGTCTACTTGGAACTTGATCGGTGTGCCCTTTATTGTCATGTTGGCGTATATTAGCTTGTTGCCGTGTTGATTAACTGCGCTGATCTCCTCCGTTGATCACCTCGTACTGGCTCTCCTCGCTATCGGACTGCTCTTGCATGGCTCGTACCTTCCTTGTTTTCTTCTTCTGGGGTTTCTTAGTTGTAGTCGGTGTCTTCTTGCATACGGCGTCAGAGTGGTTTCTGCCACCGCATGTGAAACACTTCTTCCCCCAGGCAGGGCAGTGCTTTCTTCCTAATACGTGAGTGCCAGCACAGAATTTGCATTCTTGCGGTTGATCTTTAGACTTGGTCCAGTCTCTCCGCTTGGTGTGAACTGCGTTGACCTCTTCTGTACCGCCGCTTGCGTTAACGTGCTTGAGGCGCAAACCTGTCGCTTCATCGGTGCGGCATATGTCGATACATTTCTCGAGGGTCAATTTTCGGCGGTTTAGTAGCAGCTTCCGAGTCTCTTCAGACCGGATGCCCATCACGATTCGGTCGCGTAGCAAAGTGTCTCAGAGGCATTCGCAGTGGTTGCAGCTTTTGGTTAGATGACGGAGTGCTGTCAGATACTCATCAAAACTCTCTTTCGGTTCTTGGTCCCTACAATTAAATTTATACCTTTCCATTGTCTCGTTCAGTTCCCCGATAATGTACGCGTCAAATTTATCAATAATGTCTTTGACTGTTCTATTGGCCCCTTCTTCGAATACGAAGCCGTTATAGATCTTCAGGGCATCTCTCCCTATGGAGTTGAGAAACATGGAGGTTTGGTAGACCGCATCTGTTGTGTCCAGGTGGGAGATCACAGTGTAGTTCTCCCACTGCTGTTTCCACAACAGCCAATTCTCAGTTTTGTCGGATTGTAGATTTAGAGGGACCGGGGGTCTAATGCTAGGCACAAAGCAGCGTGCCGGATGATTTCCTCCTTGGTTTTGGTTCCCCCCTCCTCCTACATTATCCTCATGATCTGACAATTTGGTGTTGGTACTTAATTAATTTGTAGTAGGGTTGGGTGACTAGCAGGTCACAATTCAGAATAGTGTGTTTAGACTAGCAGGCCTAAACTTGTCACTTAATAAATTCCTATACACTTTCAGGACATAGAGTTTGTATATAACTTGAGTCAATGAGTCTCTTCAACCAGTTACTGTGGGTGTCAGGGAGGGCAGGCAATGTGGCTTCCTTCAGGAAAGCATGTGGGATTGCCTGTGTTTGGCTTCAGGCCAAAATACACCTTTTTCACACTTGCAGGGTGAATAATTTAGTAGTGTTTCTACTTACAGTTCTTTGGTGCCCTTCCCTATCCCTTTACCAGCTGCCTACCATGTTAAAACATGATGATGATCATGGATTAAAGATGAGTAACACAGAGTAGCTCTAGATTGACTCAGCCATGTGTATTGAGATTGTTGCTACCGGAAGTAAAAGAAACAAGATGGCAGCCGCGCATGCGCGCGTACGCGTAAACACACAACACCTCTCCTGAAAACCTTGAGAAATGCAGATACAACCTGCTTGCACAGAGGCAACAATACTGTAAATCCCCGGTCACAAGCCGGCCCCAGTCATAAGCCGGGGGGGGGAAGAGTTCAGGGAAATCCTAAAAGCCGGTTTTGGGATCAAATTTTTACCATTTTCTCTTTATTCTATAGTAAAAAAAACGGTCATAAGCCGGGGGGACTTTGGGGAAAATTTAGAAGCCGGTTTGGGCCCAAAATAGAAAAAAAAATCCAGCTTATGACCGGGGATTTATGGTAGGTTAAGTATGTTAAGCCGACCGTAGACGGGTCCAACTCAGTCGGATGTTAGGGAAAGGGTGGCTGATCCGATCAGGATATTGAAAATGTTTGATATTTGACCGACTGGATTTGATGTCCTGGCAGCGGTCCCCTTTAGATATGGCAGGGGTAGACACTCACCTTTCCAGCCACTGGCCACCCAGGCCAGAAGCTTGAAAAATCTAGATGTTTGGAGATAAAACTGTGCCCCCCTCCCCCCCCCAAAAAAAAAAGAGAATACAAGTCTTTATTTTAAAGAGAAATTAATAGGTATTCGTTATCAACCCACTACATAACTTAGAGAATGGTCAAACTACTGCTGATTTTGTCTTTCCAATGATATATACCATGGGTATACTCATGTAGGTACTGCAGGGATGAAAGTCACAGAGCACGAAAATCCCTGAAATGGTCCAATATTCGCCCCAAAAACCAGGGTTTCTATATGAAAGTATAGGGCCCTAGAACTTCAAAATCCCTGAAATCAGGGCATTCCCTGAAGACTTTCATCCCTGGTACTGTTTATAGAGATCTTTCTGTTAATTCCTGTGGGCCATCCTGGACCCACAGGAAGGTAAGCCTTGAGAAATCTATGGGCCCGGAACCTAAATTACAGGCCAGTGGCTCCAGGGGCCGGAGTTAGTGTCTACCCCTGACATGCTATCCGTATGTATTTTTGAGAGTCACTTAGGGAGTGGTCATTATTTATCAACAGGGGGGGGGATGGTGGGTTTGAGGGGTAGGGCGTAAAAATTTCAGACCCCTCCTGTGGGGGGCTAACAAAATTTACCCTCTTTTGAGCAAAAAAGCCCACGCACTACTATAGCTCAAAGAGGGGTGCAAAAATCATCCGTGCCTCCGGTTTGGGGGGCGCAAAAGATTTTGACTGTCATTGAGGGGGGGGGGGGTAAAAGATTTTTGCGCATCCTGGCGGAAACCCACCACCGCCCCCTGTTGATAAATAATAACCACTCCCTTAGTACAATACTAGAACCATTTAGTCTGTCTTATCAACACAATGCTCATAGAACCCACCAACAAAGAAAAACAACACTTCTTGCTATCATAAAGCTTTTTTCCCCCCATTTATTGAGCTGAGTTTTATTAGGACTTGGTTTACACCAATTTGGTAAATCAGTGTGTGTAGTCAGTAACGAGATGAGTGTAGAGTGGGCAGTGCGGGTAGAGCCGTATACACCTATACCACCTGTTGTACACCTCTACACCTGTATGGAATTACCTCATACAAAGCTAATAACATGGATAGAGTGAATGTGTGATTGACATCACAAATGACTCAGTGTTATAACTTACTCAAGAGCTGAATTACTCTCGTCGCCTTAGTGCATGGAGGTTGTAACTGATATTTTGGCAAAAAAAAGAGCTTTCTTCTGTTGTAACATCTATCTACCATTATCTATTACACCTACTATGAAAGTACTGAAGCTCTCTGTCTATGGAATGCCATCATTTTTCTAGGATTTAGCCGTTGGAAACATAGATTTTTATGCTGAGGGTCTAGAAAAAAGTCAGAATTCACAAAAAGAATTTGCCCACCCTCAACAAAAAAAAATCCACCAGGCCTCTGGACAGGAAACGAACATATTTTGAAGGGTTGGCCTCAATTCCTCTAACATTATTAGCCTCCTACTGCATTAAAACCTTGCAGACAACATACAATTACCATTGGCTCAAACTCATAGCGATCTACAATTAACCACAAACAATTAGCCGCTGACCAAGTATCTTTAGATGTAACTCAAGGTGGAGCTATTCTGACACGCATTGCCATCGTAAAACTTCTCTCTGTAGCCAACCTCCCTCAATGACCAACTCACTAGCGAGTAGTTGCGAGCAAATTTAGAAGCCCAATTTTGACCAGCTGTAAAGTAAACGCAATGAATTCAAAATCTCCTTCGGAAGCATACATGCCCAACAGTTTCAAGAATGGACGAAGCTGAAGTGTTACAAATGTTGGCTTCTGAGAGGGAGTTTTTGGGTTTTTACAGTACCGTAGATTCTCATGTATAAGCCACACCCTCTTATAAGCCGCACTTTGACTTTGAGAGGAGGCTTTAACCCACACTTGGGGCTTGAATTTCGGTAGTTTATAAGCTGCCACCTGACTTTGGGAGGCTCCCATAAGCAAAAAATAAGCATTGGGTTCTGGTAAAAGCTGCGGCTTATAGAAGGGAGTTTACAGCAGTATGCAGTGGCCACCACCAGGTTTGAAGAGGAAGGTGGGTGAGTGGGCACCAACAGGATGCTGACACTTAGACACACTGACTCAGGTTACCAATTACAGCAACTTAACCCTTTAGAGGCCGCTGATGCAGGACTGCATCATGCCCATTGGTCGTCATGATGCACCAATGAAGTGCTGGCGAGCCTTTGGAGCATCATGCTGACCCTACAGGACGGTATCGCACTTGTAGGGTCAGCATGATGCACAAATGTAGCCCTGGCGAGTTACTCACCAGGGCAGCATTAATGCATCATGACAACACAGGCGTGATGCATTAATGCAGCAGCGACATTTAAAGAATCAAAGGAACAACATGAAGCATTCATTCTGACCACACGTCTATCATATTACATTTGATAGAAATCCAATGTACTCATCAGATGTGCCCATTTACTGCTCCTGTTTGGTGGTTGGATGGACGCTGCTATGACGTCATAGTGGGAAGCATTTATATAGTTGGTATATATTAAGATTGATAATCTAATACACATAAAAGTAGAGAGGCATTGTGCTCCAGTTGTTTTATCTAGCTATGGGGGTAATATCTACTTATCACACATTATTGCTTCAGCTTATGTCTCTAAGCATCATCCTCACTAAGATTTTTTTTTCTATTTCACAAGTGTATCACTTTGTTGATTAGACCATGCGTTATATGTGTCTTCTCTTTACATATGGGCTTCACATTACATTTCCTGTATGCCCTCAACTTTCACTTAATAGAAATGATAAAAATCTATTGCGGGACTTCAGCAATTGAGGATGATATTTTCAAACTGAACATATCATAATTTATTAGTCAGACTAGATTTTAATTGTTATGAAGAGAATTTTGGTACTGGTTTTGGTCTGAAGACCTTTTTTCAGACTAGGAAAAGGCTAATTTTTCATGATTTTAGAATCACTTTAACTCTTAACTCATGCAGGGTCATAAGACCACACTTAAAAAAAGTCATTTTCTGGTTAAAAGTATAAGGATTTTAAGTCAGTAGGTAGGTAGGGATTTTTTTTTCAATTTTTCTTTTAGGGAGCCTGTACGAAGCGCCTGCTTGGTCTAGAAAATGTCCTTTTGACTGAACGACAATGTTACAAGGGGAGATTTGTAATAAAAGAAATCCTGCCAGGGGCTGAAAAAAGTTTCTCATCATCAACTCTCACACTGACTCGTCCTCTCAACAAGAAACAAACTTTTTTTTAATTGTGGCCTAAATACAATCCTGAGGGTGACCTTTTTGGCCCAACAATGCGAAAATCTTAGAGGTCCCAAGAAAATCACATCCCTACAGGCAATATAGCACCATATTGCTTGAATGCACTGTACTACTAGAGTATAAACTATAATGGAGATTGTATGTATGTATGTAAGCAGGATGCCAGTCACATTCCTTGGTTCTATATACAGCTCTAACAGAAGACCCCCAGTGGAGGCAGGATTCCTCGTATTGTCCCCTCGTCCCAGCCTCCAGTGCCACCAGCCTCATTGTCAAGTCATTGCAGCTGATTCTGTGACACGTCACATCTATTTTCGGTCGGCGGCCAGTGGGTAGACCGTGCATCCTACCACACTATCATCTATGTGGCATTGCTGGTTTGTACATTGTCAAATCCATAGAGACAGCCCAGTCCCCGCACTTCCTGTACCTTCAGATACCATCCTCATTAGAAAAATTTAGAGTCATATTTCAGTCAGATTCCATGTCAGCGATTTTTTAAATAAAGGCTAGTTTGTCCTTGTAAAATTGGCAGAATCTGGAGAAAAGGGTATTTCTTGCAGCCTTTGTTGGGGACAAGAGAAAAGTATTAAGAGCATATGATGAAGAAAATGCAGGCTTTGTTTCCATGTGTGGTGGCCCATGTACATACTGTTATACATCTATGTGTATATTGATTCATAAAACATGTACAATTTATAATCAAAAGGGTACTGTTCACAGAAATGTCAAGTGTTTTTCAAGAAAAGGGGGTAATAATAGGGACCCCAAAATCAGTGATTTCACTATTTAAGGGGTAGCTTCAAAATTAGTGGAAAAGGGTCATATGTGGAAAGTTTTAACGAGGATGGTGTAATGTTTGCACTAGGAGTGCTGTGACGGGGAGTGACAGCCTCATCGCATCGCCTTTCCCACTTACAGAGGTTGATCTCTGCCCCTTTGGTCGTGATGCATAACTGTAGCTATGATACCTTCTTGCTAATGGTTAACCCTTAAATGGCTGCTGATGCATTAATGCATCATGCCCATTGGTCTTCATGATGCATGAATGCAGCACTGGTGAGTAACTCGCCATGGCTATATTCAAGCCGACCCTACAGGATCAATACACTTCTGGACAGCCGGCATGATGCTCCAATGAAGTGCTGGTGAGCAGTCTTGCCAGCACTTCATTGGTGCATCATGACGACCAATGAGCATGATGCACTCCTGCATTAGTGGCCCTTGAGGGGTTAACAGCCAAACAGACCCATCACTGTATAGCATACAGCAAACCTGACCCCTTTTAACCTCCCACTATAGGACGACATAAGGCGCGGCCGGCTCATACATACACACCACCTTGCACACCGTGTAACATGTACAGGTATCAGGGTAGAAGTATTGATCTCATGGTCATGATTGTTCACTGGGTTACTACACAGACTGGCTTTGCTCGCGGGCATTTGTAATTCTGTCTGTACTGGATGACGCTAGGGTTCTAACAGTTGTCTGTCAGCACTTGATGTATCTCAGATATAGTGAATGGGTAGGAAATTGTTATGTATTGTAGTCCTACATGTTGAACCACAGGCCTCACTATGGGTGGTCAATGGTGAGGACCTGGAGGGGAGTAGGATCAGTTAAGTCACTAAAAGATTATTTGAAATTCCAAAATTTCCTCAATACATGACTTCCGAGTTAGCTTTCCCGCGCTCATGTCGCTGATTCTCAGCCTGTGAGTACACAGGAAGGAGGGGTTGGAGTAGATTTTCCATATAGGAAATGTACTAGCTCTGAAATTAAAACCCTCCTGCTGAAGGCATTGATGTAAATATCTGATAGGGAATCTATACAGGTATACACCATGCATGTATGGCCCTGTACCTTGAATGGATAAGTCATATCTGGTTGGATATAAGAGCTGGAAGGACTTTAATGATACACACAGTGACCTAGTTAGGTGATACAGTGAGTGTACCCTCCTCCTGCCGCTGGCCCTGGCCTGCCTCCCGGTCATCCCATCCCCCTCTCCCGGTGGATGTCTTCTAACCCCTCCTTCCGGTCATACACAGCGCCACCAACCGTTGATATCCTCGGCTTTATGGACGTTCACGGCCAACTCGAAACTTGTGTATTGTAAATGTGAAATGCTTAAAGAATTACAGACAAGAATTTGATGATCCGAAGAAGTTGAGAAAACTGGCATTTCTGTAGGATACAAAGGGCCGAGTCAGAGACCATGACCATACCAGGGATAAGATTAAATTGGGGGCTGGAAAAGAGCACCATCAAACGGGGGGCTGGGGCAATGCCACACTAGGAGCACGACCACACTGGGGGCCTGCCAGGGGCATGACCACACTGGGGGCCTGCCAGGGGCACCGCCACACTTGGGGCACCACCACACTGGGGGCACCGTCAAACTGGGGGCACCGTCACACTAGGGGCACCGCCACAGCCACACTGGGGGCATCACCACACTGGGGGCCTGCCAGGGGCATGACCACAATGGGTGCCTGCCAGGGGCACCGCCACACTTGGGGCACCACCACAGTGGGGGCACCGCCAAACTGGGGGCACCGTCACACCCTCACCGTCACACCCTCACCACACTGAGGGCCTGCCAGGGGCACAGCCACAATGGGTGCCTGCCAGGGGCACCACTACACTGGGGGCACCGCCACACTGGGGGCACCGCCACACTGGGGGCACTGCCACACTGGGGGCACCACTACACTGGGGGCATCACCACACTGGAGTCCTGCCAGGGCACCACCACACTGTGGGCATCACCACACTGAGGGCCTGCCAGGGCACAGCCACACTGGGGGCATCACCACACTGGGGGCACCGCCATACTGGGGGCACCACCACACTGGGGGCACCGCCATACTGGGGGCACCACCACACTGGGGGCACCACTGCGAGACTGGAGGCATCACTGCTACACTGGGGGCCTGGCAGGGGCACTGCCACACTTGGGGGCACTGCCATACTTTGGGCACCACCACACTGGGGGCACCGCACTGGTGTACCGCCACACTGGGGGCCTGCCAGGGGCACCACCACACTGGGGGCACCACCACACTGGGGGCACTGCCACACTGGGGCACCACTGCCACACTGGGGGCACCATTGCCACACTGGCGGCACCACTGCCCATGGGTGTGGAAAACAGGGGGGACATGTCCCCTCCACTTTTGGCCAACTCCTCAAAAGGTCAAAACTAAAAGGTCAAGTAAAGGGAGGTCAAAAATTGCAGAAACCCCCCCTGGTCCCACCCACTCTGAAACTGCTTCCCACACCCCTGTCTGCCATACTGGGAGCACCTCTGCTACCCTGGGGACTGGCAGGGGCACCATCCTACAAGGGGTATGCCAGGTGCACCACCAAACCAGGGGCCCAACATTGGAGTCAGCTCCATCAGGACCAATGGGTGGGACATAGGGACACACCCAGCTGTTGGTGTCAGGCGGTGAGACTTAATTAACTACATACCACTCAGCGCATATGCTCAAACCTCAATTAACTCATAGCACGCCGACACTTAATCAACGCCGCCATGTTTCCTAGCGACCAACTCAGCAGGTCTGACAATAGCCTACTGCTCAGGTGCCTGGGTCAGTAACACACCAGAATGGTTCTAATTATTAGTGTCAAAGACATTGCCTTCACTTACTGGCTAATACCAATCTAATACTTATTTTCCCTTCATTTTTAGACATCTTACCTCAGACCCCAAATTTGTGCACTTTATAGGATTCAGGTTTGTGTGGGGGGGGGGGTGGGGGGAGGGTTGCAGGAGGGGGGAGGGAGTTGCCTTATGAAATTTTTCCATAGTTAGTGGAGTGCTTTATTTACGGTGTTTTACATGATTGCGATTTGGGCCCTAGTGTGATAGCACTGATGTTAGTTGGGAGGTGTGCACCTTATAACACAGACTGCCCCTTACATGTAAGAAACTATGGCATTTGTGGGTGTGTGGGGGTTCATAGAGAGAGGAACAATTTCATCTCTGCTGATGCTTTCACTGTAAGCTATTTATATATTAAGGGTTCATGAACTTTTCGGAGTACCGTAATCTCCCGCGTATAAGGCGCGTCTTATACGGGGGTTTTAGTTCTCATTGGATCCACAAGGGGGACACCAAGACCTTTCTTTTGATATATTACATGCCCCCTTGGTCATAATAGGACATAAGGGGGCCCAGGAGGGAGTTAGAAACTAACAGCAGTAATTAAATACCATACATGCATACATAAAGAATTAATACCCCTATATGGAGGTAGCGGGATGCATTAACAACCAATGAGAAAATTTCTTTCATTCACTGTGGAAATTTTTAGGGTGTACATAACAACTGGCCCCCACCATATGCTGGTTGCTATCAGTGCTTATCTTATAAATAAGCAAATGTCCATGACCATGGAGTATTTTTGCATCGTATTCCCAGAGGAATGCAAAAATACTCCATGGAAGTGGACATTTCCTGGGCGTGGAAAGCAGGGGGGACATGTCCCCCCCCCCCACTTTTGGCCAACTCCTCAAAGGGTCAAAACTAAAAGGTCAAGCAAAGGGAGGTCAAAAATTGCAGAAAACCCACCTGGTCTCACCCACTCTGAAAATGCTTCCCACGTCCCTGCATTTGCATTTATGTCATGGCTACACAGGTTTCAAAGGCTTTAGATAAAGAAGTTTAACAATATTTTGCTCTTTTTATTGCAGCAGGTCATGTGACCATCAGCCATTGAATACGGGCATATTGTATTCCATCCCCCCATTGAATACGGCGTGTCCAGTACTGTTCTATAGTAACGATCGTATCTGCCATGACATAAAGACACAGCTACCGGGCATACATCATACCTTTTCAAGGTACTAATACTCCAACATACCGGGGTAGTTTTATTATTTTGAGTGGTGACCACTTTTTTCCTTCATTTTTACATATCTCAATATGTACAACACCCAGGGCCTCGCCTTTAACTTCAGTAGCTAAAAATAGAATACAACACTCGGGTTAACATGTGATGAAATGTACAAAGCACTAGAGAAACCTACATTGTACATAGTAGATAAACTATGGGATTAACCAGGTTAGGTGAATATATAGCCACCTTGTGTATACGGGAGGCATTTCTATACACCAGGTTTATTACTCACACCCACCCTTCTCAGTCACTGGATACCCATATACTACAACTACACACATTGGTAGTACCGAAATTTCCCGCATATAAGACGCAGTGCGCGTATAAGATGCACCTAGAGTTTTGGAAAATTCTCAAAAAAATGAAAAATTAATAACTTTGGTTCTACTGAATGAATTTTCAAAATTCAAAAACCTATGTATAGCTTGAGCCCCCCCCCCGACCCCCCTGGGCCCCCTTATATCTTATTATGACTAAGAGGGCATGTAACATATCAAAAGAAAGGTCTTGATGTCCCCCTTGTGGATCCAATGGGAACTAAAACCCCACGTATACCACAAGGCTTATACGCGGGAGATTACGGTAGTCACTAAACACTGGCCGTCCGGGCCCGCAGTCCGCTATGAACTGTATGAAGGTGAGAAAAACTAGTGGCACCAGCCAATGTGTTTTTACAATGGAATTTTTAGAAAAATCACAGGCCCCGGACCTAAAATCACAGGCCACCGGCTCCCGGGCCAGCGTTAGTGTCTACCCCTGCACGTTGGTATGAATAGACTAAATCAATTTCTGCTGTATAGTAATGAGTGGTGGGAATGCTCTAGTATTAGGGTATAGCTCCAATCTTTAATCTCTGCCCCTATGTAGACTTAACTCTGAGGGTTAAACTGAAGACAGTGGCACTAACATTTTGGCATACCTCCATTGTTGTTGTAGTCTAGACAAGGACTGGAACCGATGGCACATGGCTGTCCAGTTCAATATGCTCTGTGTTTTACCGTAAATTTCCTCATATAACCTGCACCCTCGTATAAGCCGCCCTCTGAATATGTGGAAAATTCTAAACGTTTCAAAATAGTACGATTTTCTTTCTTTAATAGGAATGGATCATCAAAATCCAAAACGCTACGAGGTCCTAGGGCCCCCCAGGACCCCCCTGTGATGCTTGAACAGTTGGGAAAATATTGAGTATATGTCAGATGAAATGGTAATGAATTACTGTAGAAATCTGAGTGATATTCAATGTGCAATACCCAGTATGTCTCCATTCATGTGTTACAACATACCATATAGAGGACACTAAGTACCGTTATCTGTCGCTAACTCCGTCCACTCTCAGGTAATCCCGCCTCTCTGATTAATCTCCCATTAACCCTTTATACGCGGCGTGATGTATCAATACTGTAAAACCTCACTCATAAGCCGACTTCAGTCATTAGCTTAGGGTAGACTTTGAAAAATGTTGTAAGCAAATTTTAAGACCTAATTTGTACCGTTTTCTCTTTATTCCACATTTTGTATTATAACAAAACCCCTGTCATAAGCTGCAGGTAGACTTTGGGCGAATTTTTAGAAGCCGATTTTGGTCTAAAATCCCAAAATAAAATTGGACTATGACCGGGATTTTACAGTAATTACATTAATTATTGTACATCGCAGATATTATTTGAAACTCAAGTATGCCCCTAAATGGTTCGCCAGAATAACGTGCTTGTCGCCGTGTCAGATTTTACAAAGTTGGCTGTGTTGCCATGTTGGATTTTATCTAATGCAATATACTGTTTCCACCCATGTCCGTCGATCTTTAAAAGTGGCGTGTCACTCGTGTCGATATTTACAACTCCCTGTGACGCCGTGTTGCAGGTGTCGTTTTTTACCCATGTATAGGCCTTCAAGTCCAGTACTCCTTATAATACCGTATTCTCCCGCATAGAAGACGCGCTGCGCGTATAGGACACACCCCAAACTCAGCACATGCATTTTCGTGTATAAGACGCACCTCTTAGGTACCAATTTTGTAAATTCAGTACATTTCTATAGTAAAATTACCCCTCGTATAAGACGCCCCCAGTAGTATAATAGTTGGTCTTTTCTGGATAATATCCAGAAAAGACCAACATATTTGGATTATCCAGAGAAGACCGGTGTTTTAAGATATCTATAGAAGACGGTATTCTCTGGATATTTTGGATTATCCAGAGAAGACCAGTGTTTTAAGATATCTACAGAAGACCGTATGTTTAGGAATATCCAGAAAAGACCTGTATTTTTGAAAAATGTAGATTGCAAGTAAAACGAGAAGTTATAATATTTTTATATTTTCTTTATTGTTCTTTTTGAGACATATTATATAGTCAGAGTTACAATAATAATGAATTGTTCTTTTTGAGACATATTATATAGTCAGAGTTACAATAACAATGAATAAGATAATTGGAATCTTTTAAGATGCTGAGTAGCTTTTCGTCCACTTTTGTTGTATAGTTGTTCATTGTTATTCTTTTTGATTATTTACTGACTTTTTAGATTATTACAAAGGTATTTTGTTTTTTGAAAGTCAATAAAAAGATACAAGACAAAGAAAGGTTTCAACATTCTTTTTTTAGTTTCAATTCATATTACATAATGTACTGCTTTATTTATGTTCTTCCAGCCCAAAAAATGAAACATAAATTCATCATTGATGAAGAGAGAAGCATAGAATGAATTACATATGCGTTCTAGTAAACAATGAAATTCGCTTCTGTACATTATTGTTTGATAATTTAGGTTAAAACTTGTAGATTTTAACAGTGTTACCACATTTTTATATTCTTTAGATTCAAGTACTGTATTTAATGTAGTAGCACTGTTAGGGTTTATTTTAACATAAGCATTTCCATAGAATATTATTGATATATTGCTATGCCTTGAATTTTCTCGACTTTTCCATATGACTCCAAAATAATCAACTTCAAAACTTTTCAATAACTTATCGAATTCTTTTAAACTTTCTATTACCTTATTTAATAAGGGAGAAGATTGAATACTATCGTTTTTCCATTTTTTCAAAAAGATTTCTGCAGTTTTATTTTTTAATATAAAAGTAATAACTTTAGTATTTTCATATGGAAAAATATTATTGTTTTTATATGGAAACGTATTATTTTGAGTTAAACAATAATCACATAAACAATCTTCTAAGGTGCTAAGTAAGTATAGATCCATGTTTGTATCGTATTCCATTTTGTTGCTTGTTTTGTATATGTTTTTATTCTCTTTATCACAACAATATTCTTGCTTAGTTTACTTTTTATTAGAATATTTTTTACATAGAAAGAGCGACTTCATGAATAATGTGATTCATTGAACCAATGCCATTGTAAATTTTCGTCACCTAGTTGTTTGTTAGAATCAACTTTAAGAATTCCTCTAAAGACATTAATTCATTTTTGGAGGGGTCGATTTCATCAGAACTTTTTTCCTCAGTTGGTTCTTCTTCAGCCGAATAAAATTCTTGTTCTTCAGACGACGTTTCATCAGATAAATGAGATTGTTCTATGTATGATTCTTCAGACGAGTCACTTTCTCCAGAATCACTTTCTTCACAGTCTTTTTTTTCTTCCAATGAAGCAGATATCTTTTTGCCTGATCCAAAACCTTGATCATTTCTTTCGGTTTTATCAGGTGTACATACTTCTTCTAGCTCAGGGATGAGAATTTTTTCTAATATTATTTGAGCTATTTGATCTCCATGTTTTATTTCGAAGACTTCATTTCCAAAATTAAACAGCAAAACACCAATTTTTCCCCTGTAGTCTTCATCTATTACCCCTGCTCCTACATCGATGAAATGATTAAGAGCAAGTCCTGATTTTGGTGCTATGCGACCATAGCATCCTGTAGGTATGCAAAGTATTATATCAGTTTGTACCAATTTTTTTTCTTTAGCAGGAATAATATAATCATAAGCACTATATAAATCAAACCCTGCAGATTTTTTTGTGGATCTGGTTGGCTTCAATGCTTTTATTGATGCTTTAACATAATGCATAATAGGTTGGAGAATAGGTGAGGCAGGTAGTAAAGCAGATTTTTGACATGTTGTTACTAAGAGTGTATTTGGTTTGTCTTTTACAAGAGTTATATAGAAAGAATCTTGACAACGCGCCATTTTGCTGAACGTTATTTCAGTTGTTTTGTTGTTTAATATAACGATATTCACAGAGATGTTTTCTTTGTTTTAGTTCATTTAAGATGATCTTTGCTGTAATATTTAAGATTTTCATTGTAAATTTCTTCATATATTTTGCTGTAAGCTAATTGAGAGAGTTTTTCACCTTTTTCAGTGTTTTCAAGCTTAGAACGTTCTTCTAATTTTATAGGATAAATTTTTTGTAAAACAAGTCGCGCAACAGCATCACCACTTTTTATTTTTAGGTCTTCTTCTCCGAAGTTAAATAAAACAATGGTAATATACCCTCTGTAATCTTCGTCTATTATTTTTTGGTTGATTAACACAAAGTTATGTTTTCTTGATTTGCATAGAGGTAAAATTATACCATAATAACCTTTAGGGACAGCAACTTTAACTTCTGTTGTAATTGTACATGCTGTATTATTAGGAACAGTATGGTTATATGAACTGTACATTTGAATCCCTATGTTATTTTCCTCTTCAGTAGGAGAGAAGGAACCTGCTATTTTACTGTATTTTAGAACAGACATTTTCGTTCAGTTTTATATGACATGATGTGATGCCTATTGTTATGATTCTCAAGTAAGTAAATAACCAAACAAACAAAATGAAATAATTTTTTATATGATTTTATTTTGATTGTCACATGTGTAAAGACAGTTTTTCATTTTCAGTTTGTTCCTGTTCTTTTATCGAATTCAAGGAATATCATGTTTAGCACATCATTTCTTTTCATGTCGTGTACTGCTTTCATCAGTTGATGAGTAGCACTGTACTTAGATCTTTGCCACATTTTTAAGACATTGAAGGTTAATTGAGCTATGTCTTGTTCGGGCTGGGACGATATTGTTCTTCTTTCGTCAGACGTGATATGTACATATGTAGCTATGTCCTTCCAGTCTCTTGACATTTTTTCACTCAATAAGCTGAAATACATTTGCACGGAGGTTGATTCCACGTCATACTCTTCTAGTTTTTTTTCTTTGAAGAAATTTTCAGTGAATTCCACCAAGTCTATTCTGTGGTTTTCCTTTAAACTTGTCATCAGTTCTTCTGTTCGTAAGTAGTAAGGAACTTCTCTCCACCATTTATTCAGCATCTCTATGCCCATAGCAGTTGGAGTTTTCGTCTTGTTCATGCTTTCAAGTTTAGCATGAGGGATGCCAAGATATACTCCTAAGGTCATCCATTGACGTGCTAACGATACAGAGATTTTTTGAAGAAAGATATCTGAATATCCTAAATCATCTTGAAAGTAATAAGTAGGTAAAGGCATTTTTTACCTTCAAAGGATTAGAGTGACAATCAAAAGTAGGAAAAGAAATAAATCAAAAATACATAGACCAATGATTTAAATAACACATCTACTTCCTCAACATATGTACTTATGAAGAACTTTAGATGCTCTTAACATGAGGCTTATATTTTATCTCAAGGAAGTAAAATTAAGTTCCAGACTGTTACAAAAAAGGTATATCGGGTAAATGTATACTAAGCATAAATAGACATAATGACATAGAAGAAAAGAAAACAGGATAAAAGATTATAGTAGTTATTAATCCATATATGAAATAGTATATAACGCTCATGAATCCATATGTAGTACAAAACAAAAGAAACAAAAACAAAAAAAAATTATATATTTTAAGACTATCAATATTTTTCTTTTTAATCATTTTTTTTTATTTAGATAAGTTGCAAGACAAAATATCTTTCCACGAAGACAGATATTCTTTCACTTTTTCTTTATCTTCTTCAGTATATCTTTCTAAGTATATTGGATTTATGTCCAAAAAATTGGTGACAGAAAGATCTCCGTCTAAAATACCATGAACATTTATTTCTTCAGGCTTCAGATCTCGTTCTGCATGACAAGCTAACATGTCTATCACACTTTCAATTAAAGCATATTTTCTCATATTTCCTTCTCTGTAATATTCAGGATGATGATCATTGTTTTCATAGTGATGAAATAAAGCATTTTCCCAAGTTGTTTTTTCTTGGGAATTTTTTGGTCCATTTTTAGTATGGAACTTAAAGGTATAACCTATGGCTTCTCTCATTGAAAACTTAGATAAGTCATGCACCATTATTCGTTCTGTTAAACACATTTTATCTTTTTTGTCAAATACATTTTCTAAAAGGTAAAAAGTGAAACATATCATTTGTCTATGCCTTAAAACCTGTTCGAAATGTTGCAAGAGAAGTTTCAAGAAAGAATTGTTGCAAGTTATTTTTTCTTTTTTAGATTTTATGTATTTAATGGCTATATCGTCTTCCCAGTTTGCGTGTTTTAACAGTTTTTTTATTTTAAAAGTGTACTTTCCCATATCAGCGTAGTGTTCTGCTCATGAAGCCAGACAAAAGTTTCTCTTGTTTTTCTGTGATTCGTTGCACAAGAATATTATTTTTGTTTCCTAAAGATTTTATTATTTCTTGATTTTTTTTTCTCTCTGCTCTAAGAATGCGAAATTGGTTTTGTTGCCTTTTTCTTGTTTCTTCAAGGGTTTCTATCTTATGTATGCAATCAGGACACACCCCGTCTTCTAGCGAAGGCTTCCAATCAGAATAACTGTTCATGTTACTTTGACGCAGATCAATGTTCACATAGTCTGTTTGTTCACTTATCTCATCTATGTTTTTATTTCTTAATCACTTTCATGTTTTTTTTCTGAATTTAAATGAAAAGCTTCGTTTGGCTTATTCCTATAAGTCTCCATTAAAACATCAGAAGGCATAGAATCTGGCACATCACAAGTTTCGCCGTCTGCTACAATTTTACTGCCTTCTTCTGAGTCATCACCGTCGGCTACTGTACGACCATATGGATAAGAACCTCTCCTGATGTTATATATTCTCTCTGCTTTAGCTAAGTTGTATGCCTTCCTGTGAGCCATTAAATTCATATTTTCATTTCGTGCTTCTCTTAATTGTAAAGTAAGATGGAGATTATTTTTTTCTTCCTCTTTTATGATATTAATGTGTTCACGTCTTTCTTCTTCTAACAGAGATATATAAGTGCCTTGATGTAAGCATATTTTTTCAAGTATTTCATTGCGCTTTACTTCAAAAATCATATTGTTCCCTTTTGTATCCATGATTAAGACTTGAGAAATAATCTTAATTTATATATTTTTTTTAGGTCTCACACGAGAAAGATGTTCATTCTTATAATTATTTGAGTATCTCAGGATCTTTTGTTTCTTCAGTGAATACATTTGAGTCGGGCAAATGTTCTTGATTTGCAATGGTAGTTAGTAATTGATTATTTTTTTCGTACATTATGTTATTAATATCTCGGTTTTCATTTATTTGAGTAGATTTTAAGTCATGGTTAGAAACAGAAGATCCTATGACAGGATATGTCCATGTTTTTCTGTGATTTACATTAGTTACAAAACAAGACAGGAAAGTTTGAGTTTTTTCATTGTTATGATAAATATTTCCGCTTTCTGTACAAGACAAAAATATTTCATCTCCTTTCTGTAAAGAAGGGGAGATAGATTGTTTACGCGTTTCTAAGATAATGACTACGATGCTTAAAATAAGAGTAAAAACTATTCCTCCTGCTCCTACTTTCCCGTTTGAAATCAAATTATTTATTTTGCTTAAACTTTTCATGCTTCCTTCTTTTGTTTTATGTTCGCTCATTTTTTAAAAAAAAATATCTTTTTATGATGATCAGTTCCAACAAATCGGCAAATAATTTCCAAGACAAGATGAAAAAGAAATAATACATTAATCTTTTTTTCTTTTTTGTGTTGTTCTTAAAAAATTATTTTTTGTAGAACAAATTTGTTTGTTACAAAACAAGGATTTCTTTTTCCTTCGATTATTTTGTTTTTTCTTTAAAAAGTATTGTTTTACTTTACTGTCATTCCAATCAGGATCTGAAGTGAAGCTAGATATAACTTGTTGCATTGACTTATTCTCAGCTCGTTTTTCTAAAAAGAACAAGCAATATAAACCACAAGTCATAGAAAAAAGTCCTTGAATAGAATGAGAGGAATATTTATATTTTTTAGGCAAAGCTTTCAGAAAACTTTTTCGAATAGGACTGAAGCCATATGAATCGAAATATTCAGCTAGTTTATGAGGTTTTTCATAATAAAAAGCTACCCAATGTTGTCCGGGTAAGTTACTGTTGTCGGTGTTGACTACATAACCTGTAGGAAATGATTTCACTGCAGGTATAGTATCAGCTGAATAAACACCATAATTTCCTTCTTTTTTTCTTTTAATTTTCTGCAAGAAAAAATTTATTTCCTCTCCATTCATTTTTAGGAATTATGCTATTTCAGATTTTGCTCTTAATATATTGCTAGAATCTAATCTCAGGAGTTCATGATGTTCTAAATAAATGATAGCTGCTACTCCATGGGTTAATTCTTCTTCTAGTTTTATGACAAATCCTAAAGAACCATTTTCTGAATATTCGAATGTGCCTGACGTTATTCCATTTTTAGATATGTCAAAACAGTAAAGACAATGACCTTTCTTGAATTCATCAAAAGAAATATCTATCGTATCGTCTCTGAATATTGAACCTGTAGATCGTATAAGAGCTAGGTAGGCCATATTGTATAAATCATTAGGGTAATCTAATTCATAGTGATAAAAAGGAGTTCCACCGTCGTTCACTTTCAGTTCTATTTCCTTAGCTTTGAAGTGCTCAAATTGAAACGGATTACGATTATGACTTCCTGTAAAGGCATCTAAATGAACTAACCCTATGATGACTCTTTTTGGAAGAGGAGTGTTGTTTACTATATGAGAGGCTTGCAAAATTGATTTTTGAGGACCAAAAGTGACGTATTTCATGTCTATTTTGTTTACAGGATAATCCCAATACGGAGTAACCATTCTAGCATCCATTATTTTTTTATGGAATTTTTCAGACACTCTTATTCTTTTAATGAATAAATGTATGCCATGTATGTCTATTAGGTATTTTTGTGTACCTAATTTAGACATCAAACAAAAGTCTTCATCTGCTCTATCAAATTCTATAGTAAGAGGCAGATCTCCAGGTAACACTTTGACCTGTGCAAAAAGGTCATTATGAATTCGTCCTATCACTTCAAATAATTTCCCGTTTTTAGTTTTGTTATAACGTGCTTTCACTCCAGAATTATGATCGTCGCTGTTAACATTTGTTACTTCATTAAAATCTTTATCGTCTTTGTAATACATAGCCAAAGCTCCCAAGTGTTTAGCAGTGGTTGGATCATAACTTAATATATATTCCAGGATAGATCTATATCCGTGCAAATCATTGCTGTCTGATATTCGTATTCCTGCTATAGAAAGTTTCACATTTTTAAACATGGTAGAAGCAAAATAATTCACCGGAAAAACTTTAGCTTTATCGTTTATTGTCCCATCGTTAGCTGGGGCATCTGGATTTTGTTTGTCGGCTTTTAATATTTTGCCAGACACTCGAATAAAACTGTCGTGCAAAGAAATGAAATCTGTATGTTTAGATTTTAAAGTGAATTGAACTGTTGTGCTGTTAGGAGAAGCAGTGGGCTCAACTTTTTCATAATAAGTTTTAACTCTACTTATATCTGTTGGAGGAACATGAGTAAAATCAAACTCCGAGGCTACACAAAAACAAGGATCTTCGTCTAACAATGACATTTTTTAAGGTGATGAACAAACTTTAAAAATATTTGTTTGTTTTTCTCTTTTTTTCAGTAATCTCAGGTTATTTTATGTTAACCAAAGATATCTTTTTTAAAATTTCTTCTATTTCTATTTCTTTTTTTATTTCTGATCGTTTTATTAACTTTTCTTTTTTTGGTTACATGTGAAATAACTTCTTTGCCTAAATCAGACAAAGTTTCTTGAGCTTCTCTTTTTAAAGCTCGTTTAAAGTTTTCACCTTTCATGACATTTTTTGCTACTTTAATTCCTCCTGTTAAGGCTCTTTTTCCTATTCCTTTTACGGCTGATGCCGCAACAGGTTTCACCAAAGGAATAACTGTCTTAAATAATCCTTTTAAAATACCACCTAGCCCATAACCTTTTTGATTTCTGCTTCCTATGAAGGGGGTTAAAGAATAGTATCCTTTTCCATACTGTACATCATAAGGATAAGATCGCTTAGTTAAAAAATGTTTATAATATATATCTTCAGGTGAATCGTTAGAATACATTTTGATGTTTTTTTATTTATTTTTTTTGATTTATCTCAAAACAATTTATATCTACCAGTCAGATGCCCATTCCTTAGAAAAATATTTTGGGTTGTTTTTGCTTCTTCTTCCAGATCGAGTTGAATAAGGTGATGGCTTTCCTGACAAATATTTATTTGTTTTAATTTTCCCGAAGACATCTTCTTGTGGGCTTGGGTAAGATACTTTTATGTTTTTTTCTTTCCTAGGTTGCTTTTCTTCATACGGGAGAGGAGGGATATTTTTTATTGGAGTTTTCACTATGCCTCCGCTGGCTTCTCCTATTTTGTCTTCTTCATTTGCAGAAAGATAGTCGGTGTCGTTATTTTTATCTTCAGTATCTTTTGTAGTTGTTTTTTTCAGAAGGGGCTTTTCTTTTTCTTGAAGAAGTGTTTCTTCGAAAATGCCGTCTTCAGAAAATTCATCGTCTGTAGCATCTGTAGAATAATTGCTTTCATTTCTTTGTTTGTCTTCCATGTTTTTATCTTCTAAAGGATATTTTTTTATTATATAAGGACGATTGTTTTTTCTAGCTTTTTTTGGCTTATTTAAAAACCACGATTTAGGAATATGATTAGATATATTGACCCAAAGTTCTTCTGTTCCTATAGGTTCTGTTTTTATGCTTGCATTTGAAAAGAATTTCATGATGCTTATCACATTAGAATTTCTTATTAGTTTACCTCTGATGATAATTTCTCCATGTTCATTCCATAAATAGTTCAGTTCTATCATTTTTTTGAGAATTTCTTTGATGTAAGGAATTTGTGCTTGTCTTATGTTGGATAAGATCTCAATTATTGATATACCTGGTTTTATTTCTTGTTTTTTTTCTGTAGGATTAGAATACATGAAAGCCGAGTCTTTAGCTATATTTTGATTCGTGCTTAATATCTTATATGGTTTCACGTCATACATTCTTTGCGCTAATAATTCTTGTTGCCTTTCGAGAGCAGGATTTTTTTCTTGGTTAGTGTTTATTTCTTTAGTATTATTTTTTGCTAAAGATAATTTTTTGTAAGTTGCTAAAGGTATAACTATACTTTTTTTGAAGCCAGCCATGATATTAATTTTTTGCACCTGCCAATCCTCCTATTAAGGACACTGCTAAAGGGAGGAGAAGAGAAAGAAATCCACCTTTTTGTTTTAAGACTGCTTTCCTTTTTTTATTATTCACACGCCTATTAATAAGATATCTTAAAGTGTTCTTGTATTTTTTTAACTTTGAATAAGACACTGAATTTAATTTAATGTTTCCTGTAAGAACATTAAAAATGCACTGACATATAGAATCGATGTCTTCTTTATCTGCATATTCTATTAATAAATCTCTTTTTCTTTTGTTTTTTGTGTTTCCTAACATTGTCAAAAAAGCTAATCTTTTGACTGATCTGATGTTTGCTGCTTTCTTCTTGATTTTTCTTTTTAGTCGTTTGCAGCTAGTTCTTTTTTTTCTTTTTGCTACAACTGATTTCTTTTTTATTCTTTTTTTTCCTTTTCTTTTAGAGACATGCATTTTTTTCTTTAACGGTGGCATTCTAATAAATGAACTATGACACAAAAACTTTTATTTTTTTGTTATATTTTATTCAATCTCACGAACTTTAATTTGATTCATACATGTATAGTTGTTTTCTGTTTTATATTTTATTAGGTATATACACCTCTTGTCCTATGTCAAATATGTTGCTCCTAAATCTGTATTCTTGAGGAGTTTTTTGATGACCATCTATTAAAAGATAGGAATGTGGTTTCCTAGTTGCTTCATTAAAAATATTAACAAAAGTTTTATAATTTTTAGGCAATAGTTTTCTCCCTAATGTTTGAGGGACAGTTTGATCTAAAGGTGAATTAAAAATAACTAAATAAGTCGCATTTCTGTTAACAGTTTGCCTTTCTTTTCCTTCAGAGTAATAATTTTGTGAAATATATATAACATTTATCGATTCATGATGACATGTTTGAGTGAAAAGTTTTCCTATTTCAGGATTGTTTCCACATTCTTTCATTAAATCATCTAAAATAACAAGTCCATTAAGGTCAGGTTTTATGTATTTATCAAAAGAAGAAGGAATACCGTTCAAAAATGTTATGCTTTTCCCCTCCATGAAGTCTTTTTTTGCAGGAGGGGTTTGACCATAACACCATATGATATAGTCTATTTTTTTTTCTATTATTCGCTCATTATTTTTTAATAGATCATACACAAAAGTAGTTTTTCCACTGTTGCTTGGTCCTGCTATGATCATAGAAAATGGAATTCTAATAAATGCATTAAAAACAGGGAATTCTATGTCTTCCATTTTTTATTTTCCTTTTATTTTGTTTAATTCCTCTTTGTAAAAACTACCACTCAATATTTCATTATTTTTATCTATTAACACATAAGTAGCAGGCCACGTTCTAAGAACATATGCTATTTGAAATATTTCTTCTTTCCAATGAGAAGAATACCCTCTCCTGAAAGCAGTCTTATATTTACTTATTCGTACTTTATCTCCTACTTTAAAAGGCAGTTTAATTCTTTTGCTGTACAAATATTTTCCGTATTGCTTTAACCATATTTTTTTTCCGTTTGATTTGGTTACTTCAGAAGGACTTATTCCTAATGTTCTATGTTTACTATGATTATAACTTTTAACTAAATCCTGTAGAACGTCTATATATCTCAGACTCTTTTTGAAAGAAAGATATTTATATATTTTGTCTTGTATGGTACGATTGAATCTTTCTACTATAGCACATTTAGTGTCTTGAGAAGTACTGAAAAATTTTATTTCATTTTCTTTTAAAATTTTTGAAAAACACCTTTAAATTCGCTTCCTTCATCTAATTGTATTAAGTTGGGCTTAACATTGCTTTTTAACAAAATTTTTTTGAAGCCGTCTAGAGTGACATATGCAGTTTTGTTCACTAAAGGTTCAACATAAGCATAACGTGAAAAACAATCTATACAGGCTAATAAATATTTTATTCCATTGTTTTGATCTTTAAGGTTAAAAATACTTATTAAATCAATTTGCCATTGATCGTTTATGCCTTTCACTATTGTTTTTCTTCGAAGAAATTTATATATTATTTTCTTATGTGAAGTATAAGTTCTAGTGTTACGGAGAAAATTTAGCACGTCCTTTCTCGTTATATTTTCATCTATTTTTTTAGCTGCTTCATATAATTTTTTCACAGAAGAAAAAGATGAAGCATGAGAAGGAGTGAAATAAATTTTTTTCAAAATATTTTCTTTGTCCATGTTTGAAAAAATATTTGGTTATGAACATGAAAAGAGAACCATCTCAGAGTAGTAGGTGATATAATTTTTGATGAATGAATGACATCTTTTGCAACAGCATTCAGACAAAACATTTTTCACAACATTTTTATATAAATGAATGACACAACTTTTTTCGTGCACGCGAAACAAAATGGAAATCCGATACGCGTCCATTCCAAGAAAAAAAAGGTAGAGACATATTTTATCCCCTTATGAGTTGAGCAAGAGCACAAATTTCTCTTTCGAGATGTACTTTTTGCTGACACATAGGTTTTAAAATATATGTACCATAAAAAACTTGGCATTAGCGCAAGTTCCTCCTTTGAGGTGTACTTTCTGCCAATGCATAAATTCACAGAATGGGGCATATTAGCACAGATTTTAACCCATTTTTACGCGTGAAAAAAGTCATTAAAAGCAATGCAAGTTTCCGGATTTCCGTGAAAAAATGAAAAAAAATCTTTTTGCCTTATAAAAGAAAAATTATTCTATAGCATAGATATTAGTGTATATAGGAATAAACCCATCAGGTATTCTAGTTTGGTTTGTGTTAGTTCCTATAGTTTTTTGTGCATGTTTTTTTACAATTCCGGTTTTCTTCAACACAGTTTTACCTTTAGTGGAACAAATAGTTTTCTGTTTTTTTCCTTTCTTGACTTCTTTTTCTTCTTTCTCACTTTCTTCATCTTCTGTCATGCTAGTCCCTGCTTTTCTTTTATTTCTTTTTTTGCTTCGATTTTCATTTTCGTCTTCAGGCAAAGGAGAGGCTGTCAGGTTGTCTTTTCCTTCTGATTCTTCGGAGCTAGAGTTTTCTGTGTCGCTGATTTTTTCGTCGATAATAAGCTTCAATTTATTTTGAGCAGACTTAGCTTTGTTCCTCATTTTTTCTTTGAGATATTGTGTATGGCATGAATTACATCTCAAATGATTTTCGTCAGCAGAAAAATAATGGAGAGAATGAAAAGGTTTATGACACCTTATGCATTCTTGAACCATGCTTTTTTGGCATTTTTCACAATATTTTTTATCTTGAACTATTCTCCCTTTTCTTCCACAATATTCACACTTAACAGGCATATTATGTATATTTTTATATAATTCAAAACAAAAATACTTTGACCGTAGATATGTTGTTATCTTTCTTGCTGTAGCTCTTATCTCAATAAGGTTTTCAATCGCTGTCGCTGTTACTAGAGGCTATGTTGTCGTCGCTGCTGCTGTCACTATGAGACTTTGATTTTTCTTTCTTTTTCTTAGTGTTTTTAGTCTTTCCAGGCTTTTCTTCTTCACTCATTTTTTTAATTTTATCTATTTTTTTGTCTATTTTATTCCTTAGTTCAAAGAGTAAATCATATTCTTCTTTAAGAAGAGAAATACTTTTGTCTTTTACCATATCATGAAAATGTAAATATATTTTTCCTTTGAATTTATTTATGTCTATTCTTTTCCTTTTGCCAAAAGCTAAAGTAGGATATTTAGATGATTTACTCATTTTGTTTGTTTGCAGATAGTTTGCTATTCTATTTTTGTCTTTATCTCACAAACTTTTCTTCTTTTTGAATGAATATCTTCAAAAGGAATTTCTTTCATTTTTCTTTTTAAAGGGGGAATCTTATAATGACCATATGCGTAAGATTTAATTCCTCCTCTTCTCAAATATCTTTTATCTTCAAAAGGAGAAAGAGATATCTTTTTTTGAGACATAGTGTATACTTTGTGTTTTATGCTTCTTATGTTATCGAATTCTGCTTCTTTTATTCTATTTTGGACTAAGGTAAGCTTAAAGTCATTGTGCCTTATAGTTTCTATGCTACTTTTTTTGACTCCCTTTATTTTTTTCTCTTCTTCCCCCTTTTCAAATAAAATGGAGTACATTTTTGGCCTGAGAGCAATAAATTCTTTTATTTTTTTCCCCCCTGCTTCATCTTTAAATTTACCTAAGACCTTTTTGTTCGTTTTATCATACAAAAAATGATTTTCAGGTAAATTAGAAAAATCAAAAAAATTATTTAGATCTTTTATTTTTTTAAGATAATTTGTATCTTTTATGTAATACACTAAAGAATCTGTGTCTGTATATAACAGTTGAATATGTACGTCTTTGAATTTAGGCAACATGATATTATAATGGAAATTAAACATCCATAGTTTAGATAACTCTAAAACAGAAAACCCAATATATATCGGTTTGTCTAGTAAAATTTTTTCTTTGCTGCTTTGTATTCCTACAAAGTCCTTTTGAAATATATGAAGAGATTTAAAAGTAGGTTTTTTAATAAGATTTTCACTTTCTTTAGGGTCTGAAGTTAATTTCATGCTAGTTCTTTTCTTAACATTTTCCATTGTTTTACCAAATGCTGCATTATTTAATAACTTAAAGAATTCTTTTTCAAAAGCAGAGGTAGCCAAAGTTCGTTCTCTGTTATTAAATAAAATGTAAGATCTCATCCAATCTTTCTGATGAAAGCTTAAAACCCGGTGAATTTTTTTTATCTTTAAGCCTAATGCAAGGTATAATTTTAAATTACGGTAATGCACTACATAATTTTTTTTGTCCTTTAAATTGCATATAAGCTTTTTTCCTCCTTTTTTGTAGGACGTTTCAGTTTTTTTCAATATTTCTTTTGCATATGGAGATAATTCTTGTTCTTCTATTTCTATTTTTTGTGGAGCTAGAGGAAAATCGTTGTGCATGTTATGAAGACAGTCAGGGTAAGTTAAACTTACCTCCAGTATGTATCCTGTTTCATTATGATCTGAAATGCTTTCTATGTTAAGTTTTTGAATTTGATTTTGGGTTAGCCATTTAAAATTTGAGTGAGGCAAAAAATCTGCTAAACATTTGCCATAAAGGTTATTGCAGTCTATGTAAAAGATGATTTCGTCGGAAGAATTAGCTTTCGCATACCTATGAGAAACATTAGTTATGCCACCCCTTATACCGCCTTCTATAAAATTATATTTTTCGATGTCAGAAAGCAACTCTAGTTCAACTTTTGTGTGTTTTAACATAGCTTGATAACTCAAACTAGGTGCCGTTAGAAAATGAGCAGGGTCTAAACCGTAATAACTTAAGGCCTTTTCTCTGAAAGATTCAAAAACATCACATAAAAGCAAAACGTCTATTTTCAAGTAGGCTTTCAAATAATCTTTTATGTTTCTACATTTTAATGCTTTAAACATATGAATTGCATGACAGTAATCGTCCTCAGTTATATTTTTTTTGGTTAAAGTAGAATAAAATTTGTCTATAGGCGGCAATTTTTTTTCTTTCAAAACAGACCAAGAATCAATGTAATCATAGCACATGACACCTTTTCTTATCATATAAGGAATCATTTTTTTGTTTGAAGTATGTTTTTTTGTTTGAACGAAATCTTTTAAACCTTTCTCTTGCAAAAGTTCAGCTAACTTTGAAAGGGACGTAGGTAAAAATTGGAAGGAATCTATTATTCTAAAATTTTCGAAACTTAAAGTAAGAAATTTTTCAGATGATTTAGCGATTACAGATATGGTGCTCTGGTTTATATATTTATATAATTTTTGGATGAGAAAATGAGTGTCATAATTCATGCTGTTGTGAATAATAATTGGTATCTTTAAATTGTCCATCCTAAGACTAGTGTAAGTAAGATTACATCTATTGCAAGCATAATTTAAATCTCTTCCTTTTCCTTCTTGTCCTATGTGAGCATGATCTAAAACTTTTCTTATACCTTTTTGGGTGAAAGATATCCCGCATATGTAACAATTTTTTTGCTTCACTATATGTGAAATATTGTCAGAAGACAAAGACAAAGGTTTTCTCTTATGATCTAAAATATACGAAATTTCAGCTCTTTTTTTATATAAGTAAGAAACAAATTTTTCTATCACATTTTTTCCTACGTATATAACAGGATCTTGACTGTATTTTTCATATTTAGAAATTAATATAGCTCCAAAAGCATTTAATTTGTGTTCTTTGGAGCAACACGATTTCCCTTTGAATATTTTGCTTATAGTGCGATTATAACATTCAAAATCTGCATATATCACAAAAGGACTTTTAACTTTAAATTTATGGTCAACGAATTTTAAGAAAGTCCCTTTCGGTGGAGTAGAATAACCCTGACCACTGTATACGTTAGTTTTGCAATTGTTGTTAACGTGCATTTCATTTTTTTTTTTTGAGCAAAATGATATCAAACATTTGTAACAAAAGTACCTAGTTTTTTTCCAAAAGAATGGTCTGATAAATTTATGTAAATTTCTGATAAGATAATAGTGATCATTAAATAACAATAAATCAATATGTCTTCCTTCAGTAAGGGGAGAAGAAAGGACTGAAATATACATAGGGAAAGGCTGAAATTCTTTTTTTTCAGAAACTAAAAGGCCAAAGACATTTATAGTAAGATTATTTTTCTTTTCGAACTTTGGAATTTCACTCAATTTCACAGGAAAAGAAAGAAAAGAAAGGTTTAATTTTTCTAAAAAAATATCGTACGACTTAGCCAAGTTTGCATTGTGAGGAATTTTATGTAATCCTGCTAAAACAGAGTATATGAAACATTTTTTGCCGCTTCCTTTTATATTAAGAACTGATTTTTTTCTTTGAATAATGCTTTCTTTCCCTTTTTTCTCACCTCCAAAAGGATTATATTTAAAAACAGAGAGGCGTAACACTTTTATTTTTCTTAAAAACCATCCTGACCCCATGTGCAAAAAAGCATCGAAAAAACCTAATATCACAGAAAAGGAACTTCTTATTAATTCCTCTACGTTATGAGAATCAAAGTTTACTTGAACAGGACTTTGGAACCAGGGTTGAATTTCAAGATATTCATTGTCTTCTAGATTATATTTTCCTAAAACTGTGCATAACGATAATTGAAATTTAACCCCCCCTTCTTTTTTTTTTTTCTTCAAAATTAATTTTTTTATTTTTTTGGTTTGATTAAGTAAAAATAAATCAGGATCATATTTGTGAAGAGCAGGAGTTAAATCATATTCTACGATTAAATTTTTGAAAGCTTTACGTTTTTTCATTTCTTATAGGTCTGAAATGAAGAACTAAAAAAACTGTTCCATATTCAAATTGAACCAACTTTCCCACATCGTCACATATAGTTATTTCGATTTCTTGTATTTCACTTTTTTTTACCTTTTTATAGTACGGAGAGACAAAAACTTCCTTAATATCGTCTCCGAATTTTTCACTGCAACGAATAGTCCTCAATAAAGGAATTTGAAGATCGCCTACAATTTCATTAGCAACTATATCAGTATAAATATAAATATTAGAAGAAACGTGATGCAAATTAGGAACACCTCCCGCATGAAAATATTTATAATGTTTGTATCTTAAAGTAGTGCTCATTAAAATCTGAAAATCTAATAAACTATTCAATGGAAGCCCTGAAAAAGTTATAACGTCATCGTTTTCTATCTCAGCTTCGTTGTCTATTTCTTCAGATATATCCAATCTCAGTACGTTACTTAAATATTTAGACATAACAACTTTGTCTCCTCTCCCTACCTTTAAAATAGGTTTTAAATTTTGCAGCTCAGTTTTTACATATGGTTCTCTACTTTTTCGAAAAAATTCATCGTCAGGGTATGCGTCTATTTTTTTCAAGGCTGAATTTATGCTTTTTATTAAACTACCTAAAGAAGTATAATTTCCATATGGAATTTTTTGCACGACATATCTTTTTTTTGTTTCTATTTGATCTAATGAAGTTATTTTATTCACGTCTTGCTTCAACCTGAAATCTTTTCTTTCTACTACCAAAGTCCTATTTCTTTCTGGAATTTCTGGGAAATTATACCAAGAAACTGGTATGTTTACTTCTACTAATCCCACTTCCCATTCTCCTTGTAAAATTAATATAGAAGGTAACTTAACCCAAAATTTGCTTGTTTTATTTTCTCGGGAGGGATGAATAGTATTAGAAGGTAAATTTATGTAAAAAGGAGAAGAAACATTCATTTTAAAAATATATCTTATTTTTAAAAAAAATCTTTTTTTGATAATTTTGAAAGTATTTCTTATCTCAGGGAAAAAAAAGACCACTGGTGGCTCATATGAACAGGATATTTTCTGTTTAGTGAAGACCTCTAGTGAGCATTCCTAAAATTATGTTAAACTATACCATATTTAGCACTCTATAGACCTCTAGAGGCTAGGACTGATATTATTTTACTAGATCAGCGGAGACCTCTAGTGTGAGTCACTAAAACTAGATCAGCGGAGACCTCTAGTGTGAGTCACTAAAACTATGTGCATGGTTTTACACTGAAGACCTCTGGTGGCTGATATAAATTATGTGCATGGTTTTACACTGAAGACCTCTGATGGCTTATAGAAGGCATTTTTGCTTACTGAAGACCTCTAGAGAGCATTCCTAAAACTATCTTAAACTATACCATACTTAGCACACTGAAGACCTCTAGAAGCTATGACTTATATTTTTTAACTAGATAAGTGGAAAGCTACTTGTTTACTTATGTTAGTTTGTTGCGAATCGTTTCCATACAAGCATTGTAACAATTAATTTTACCGCAAATTGTATGTATCTAACAGGAATTAATTATGTTAAAATGAAACAAATTTAAATTTTAGCTCTCAGTGATCAGTTGACTGAACAGCAATTTTTTAATGAACTCACAAAAGCAAATCTTTAGCTTTACCTTTGAAGCATTAATCGCAATGCTTTTCCTGCAAAGAATTCTCTGTAATCTACGTCAGAAAAGTTCATCTGATATCGCTGCCTCCTTCATTCACTTCATTACCTTATTCGTTGTCATATAACTGCTGCCTTATAGGTTAACTTCGTTGCCTTATTCATTACACTATATTACCTTAAGTTATAGTAGTTTTGTTTCTTTATTCTCAGAGACTTTTTGTAAGCTACTGCTGTATGTTATGAAATATTTGATATTTAAAATGTAACATAATACAAAAATATTTGTTTCCAACTTTTTATTTCTTATCAAATAAACAAACTTTTGGTTTTTTTTCTTGATTTAACAAGGAAGTGTCAGATGATTTTCTCATTAACCATAACAAACATTCATGACCAACCCATGGTTTTTCATGTATCCATTCTACAGAACAGTAAGGACATTTTATTGTTTCAGTCCTATGATACAAATTTGATTTTTGAGTGAAATCATCAAAACATTTTTGATGTACTGGCTTATTGCAACAAATCATATAAGCAATGTTTCTAGTTTTTGTAGAAATAATCATTTCAGTGTTGCATAATTTACAAAGCATGTATTCTAGTGACATTTTATGCAATTTTTGCCTTGTTTTATTTCTTAGTTCTTTTGATATTTCTGATAATACATAATCGCTAGGATCTAAAGAGTTATCATATTTTCTTTTCTTAGGTTTCATTAACATTTCTACGTCGTAAACATATCTAACGTCAAGTAAGTCGCAAGCAAGATCCATCATAGTGAAATAAAAAGTTTGATATGGCATTAAAATACAGCACATTTTAAGGACTCGTGGCAAAAGCATGATGTCACACAAAACTAAATTGCCTATTTCTTCCTGTAAAAAAAAAGACAAGAAAAAGTCGGCGAAAAATACAAGCGCTTCTACTTTAATTTTTTTAAGGTATGGCAAAGAATCAAAAACAGACAAAGCTAAAAAAATTTGACCAGCTTCCTTCACTGACATATAAGGCTGGGAAGGAAAACTGACGTCTATTATATCCTTTTCGTTGTCTTTAAAATGTACCTTTCCTTCGAAATAAGCAATCCTGCTTTTCAATAAAACGTAATTAATTTTCATTTTCCGAGGCTATCTAATAACACATCAACAGCAACTATTATAACATATGAAAAGCAACTGTTATAAGCTATTTTGTTTCAGTTGCTATTTACGCAGCTTAAACTATATGACATCCTGAATAGCAACTAAGATATGACAGATATGATCCGATTTTCGTATGGCAGATATGATCCAATAAATTCCAATTTGAGTTATGTTGAATTACATAAGGTTAAATGACATTTACTGCTCTTAAGCAGTATGACGTTATTGTTTGCACATGAGTGAACCAAAGAACAAATAAGTGTCCTTTGAAGTGTAGTAACACATTAAACATGGCATTCAATCCAACACGTCAATAACCGTTTTTCAATGATATATCGCTTGACTCTGCATGCAGAACAAAAAAAATCCTGTTCTTTTCAGGTGGCGTAATTATGGTCGTCAGGACAACATCAACATAAAAAAAGCAGTCGATCCATAGTAAATATAGGACTATGTTATCTTTCTCTGCGTTATAATTGAAGCACAAGATATTTATGTCCGTGTGAGTGAATCATGAACACTTATGTTCTATCTCAAGGATATTTTAATGTAATACCTCATACACGTTCGTAAATCAGGATAAGGAGAAACAAAAACACATAGCAAATATAGCAAACACAATGTATATCAGTAAGTCAATACAGTCTTAAGAAGCTAGATACATATTCGCGTTACTTAATACATTCTTTATAGAAAGATATTTTTCTCTCGTAATATTTTTTTCTCATAGAAAGATATTTTTTTCTTTGCCATTTTAAAAATATTTTGCTCCCCAATGGATTTCCATTTAACCATTTTGTTCTACAATCAAAACATTTAAAGCCTTTTCTTGTGTATGATTTAAATCTAAACTTTAAGAAACATGAACGATGGCTTGGACATCCACAACAAATTAAACGTTTAATTTTTTTGTTCAAAGGACGTTTTAAAGATTTATGTTGCCCTCCACAAGCTCCGCAAAGATAATAAAATGTTTTATCATATTCAATTTCTTTAGATGCTCTTTTAATTTTTTTCTTTAAAATTTTTTCTTTATAGCAAGAGTAACAACAATATTTATTTATATGATGACGCTGGCAATGTATGTCCACTAAGATATCATAAATAGAATATTTTTCTTTCATTAAAAAAAAACAGAAATGAACTAAAGAAGCAGGAATTGAATGACATAGAATACCATTGTATGCATACATGATTAAAATTTTACTGATTTCCTTCAAATTTTCTTGAACTCTTAAATATAAATAATTCAACAAAAAATCACTTTGAAAAAAACAAGCAAAAAATGCTATTGATTCTACGTTTTCTTCTAAATCAAAAAAAGTATAACTGTCTTCAGTTTTTTCTATATTTAAATATTCTATGAAAGACAAACATTTTTCAGGAGTTATAAAAGTAAATAAAGGAACTTGAATTTCTACTATGTCTTTCTTTTTTCCTGCTCCTTTATAAAAACTATTGTAAGAATTAAAGTATTGACATCGTGAACATAAAAGACTAGTGTCAATGTGAACAGTGCTTTCCATCCTAAAAAAATTTAATTTTACCCTCTTCTACTTAGAATCTATATGTCTGTGATGCCTTCTTCGAACCAAATTTTTACTTCAGCCCACCCTCATGAACAGAAATCATGTGGTTGATGCAATCATTGGGATGTTCAAAGATCGCATCACAGCATCTGCAGGAATACATCCCTTTTTTTCTGAAGTTGAGGAGAAAAGTCCCTGTAACGTTTAAGGGAGATTTGCAAGTGGGACAGATACGATGCCTACACATGTGCTCTTTTTGCTGAGGACTTATTTCTAAACCCAACCTTTGAAGACAAAAGTCTTCGTAGTAGTACTGTCTGACCCTCGGTACTTTAAAAAGGTTCTTGATGTTAAGCTGCGGGTTCACCTCGTTTTGATTTGGAGGAAGGCTCTGAGGCTGACTAACAGACGGAGGAGCCTGAGGGTTCACTGCCTGAGTGACCGTTCTCGCAGGTCCCTCTGACTGAGAAACGCTAGTCGATGCAACCGGAGGGGCCTGAGGGTACACAGTTTGGGTGACCGTCCTCGCAGGTCCCACTGACTGAGAAATGCGAGTTGATGCTACCCGGGGGGCCTGTGGATCAACTGTAGGGGTGACCGTCCTCACAGGTCCCACTGACTGAGATATGCGAGTCGATGCTACCGGAGGGGCCTGTGGATCAACTGTGGAGGTGATCGTCCTCGCAGGTCTGACTGACTGAGAAATGCGAGTCGATGCTATCGGAGGGGTCTGAGAGACCGTCTTCACAGGTCCTACTGAAGCAGAAAAGCGGGAAGTCGATGCTACGAGGGGGGTTAGGAAGTGAACTGACTGAGCATCTGCATACCCAGGTCCTGCTGACAGAGGTACGTAAGAAGGCTCTGAGGAAGGATCTATGCCCTGTCTAGGCTGAGTCGGCTGCGAGTCAGCCAGAGGCTGGATTACTGTAGGAGGGTTGTTAAAATGAGGAATTTGTGGACACTGCGGTGGACCATGTGGAGGAACTGTCGAAAGGTTGTTAAGAGGAAGAACTTGCACACACTGTGAACACTGCGGGGGACACTGTGGAGGGACTGTTGGAGGGTTGTTTTGTAGAGGAATTTGCGGAAGCTGTGAATACTCAGGAGGTGCAACAACAGATCGACATTGAAAATAGACAGGTTGAGTAGCTGTTTTATCAGTAACAGTTTTCTCAGGAGTCACCTCCTGCCTTGATACCTGTAAGTTCCCAGAAGCTCCTGTTCGCTGCTGGTTAGGAAAAGGAGCGGGAGGCGTTTCAGGACCTGATCTACGATATCTTTTACCTGGTTCTCTCGAAGCACGTCCTACTGCCAATCCTAATTCGTAGCCCTTATCGTAGATCTCATAGAGATCTCCGAGAGCAGACAAACCAGGGAATCCTACCGTTAGACCTGAAGATCCAGGGACCGACGGACGATCCTCAAGCACCGGCCGACGATCCTCAGGCACCGGTCGACGATCCTCAGTCACCGGCCGACGATCCTCAGTCACCGGTCGACGATCCTCAGTCACCGGTCGACGATGCTCAGTCACCGGTCGACGATCCTCAGTCACCGGCTGACGATCCTCAAGTACTGCTCGACCATCTCTAGCAGTTTGTGAAGGACTTCCTGCGGCTGCTGCAGGTTGAGATCGTACTTCAGGTGCTTCACCTTTTCGAGCAGCTACACGTTTGTTCAAAAATTGTTTGAAATTGTCAAGAAATTTAATGCTAGGCCGTTCTACTACCGAAGCCGAAGCTTTGGAGCAGAACGATCTTGAGTTGATCTTCTTGACTTCTTCGTCTTCTTTGTCTTTTTTCACAGGAGGGGAAGAAGCAAAAAAAGAAGAGAGGACAGGATGTTTTCTGCTGAGGGGGGAAGGAGAAGGACCCACAGTCTTCACAGGGAAAGAAGAAGCAAGATTAGATCCAGAAGTAGAAACAGGTCTTGAAAGAGTCTCGACCTTCACCTTTGTCTCAGGAGAGATTGATGTAGAAGTGTTAGTTTTCAAGGCTGAAGAAAAAGCAGAGACTGCAGTGTCAGCATTAGAAGGAGTCTCGAGCTTCACTTTAGTTTCAGCAGAGGTCGAAGCAGTCTTAGTATCCAAGGTTGAAGTAGAAGGAGAGACTGTAACGTTTCCTTTTGAAGGAGTCTCGACCTTCACCTTTGTTTCAGCAAAGGTCGAAGCAGTGTTAGTATCCAAGGTTGAAGTAGAAGCAGAGACTGCAGTTTTTACTTTGGAAAGAGATGAAGAGAGAGGTGTCAGTTTGACATAAGGATCAGGCAAAGATTGAAAGACAGAGCTATCTTCAGATTCCCCTTCTGTGCTAGAGCTATCACAAAAAGAGACAGCAGAAAACGGTATGTCTTCTGCGTCTAGATGGCCTAAATCAGGCAAATGAGAATCAGAAGAAGTTTTGGCAAATTTTAATTTCTTATTTTTTTGTGGCAAATTTCTTTTTTTTAGGCATCTGTAGAGAAAAAAACATGATTTAAATTAATCATGAAAAACTTTAATTTTCTTAGCTCTAGGTGCTTTAGGTCCCCTTTTGTCCTTAGTTCCTTTTAAGACAGAACTAGAACAGTGCTGAGGGCACCTTAAACATTTTTCTAAGTTTTCAGGCAAACAATTAGTTTCCATTACTTTTGCATGTTTTTTCATACGTTCTGTTATAGTAAAAAAATCTTTTACGTTCATTTCAGCTGCTTCCCTTTCATCTTTAAATAAATAAGCTAAAGATGGAAAATCTTTCAAAGCAGTCACATTATTTTCCACTTCTATTTCTTTTTTGGGCATAATTTTTTTTTCCTTTTTCTTAAAATGTTTTTCATCTTCGTCTTCAGTTTCTGATAAATGAAGATCCTCTTTCAAAAGAGAAAATTCTTCTTCACTAGAGCTATCTTTTTGACTTTTTTCTTTGCTTTCGTCTTCACTGCTGTCTGATAAATTTTCTTCATTAAAAAATGATTCATTTTCGCAACTTTTCTTTCTTTTCAAGTTAGTTCCTTTTTTTATTTTAATTTGACTCTCCGAAGGAGAACATTCTTTAAATTCATTTAAATCTTTGTTGAAAAAAATGCATATAGCTTTGCTCTTGAAATTATTTACAGGATGAAATTCAGTGCTTTGATTTTGAGTACTGAAATAAATATTTATTTTAAATATTTCAGAAATGCATTCAACCAAAATACTATGAGCAGACAGTAAATCTTGTAAAATTTTATCCTTGTTTTCATACATACAATACGCATAGCATGCTCTGTAAGCTTCATCCTTTTTCATGTAAGATAAAAGTGAAGACCAAGCTTCATCTTTTAACAGAGAAATTACTTTGTCTCTTGGAATTTTTTTTTCTTTTTGTTTTTTCTTGATATATTCAGAGACAAAGAAAAAGCAATGTGCTTCTTCCTCGGTTACCTTTTTCCAATATTCATGGTTTTCACTTTTATCTTGGCATAAAATAGTTAATATCAATAAAAGAAATTGAGTGATCAACTTATTTTCTTTCATTTCAGAAAATTTTATTTTTTTCTTCTGATATTTCAACCAAAGTGTCTTTTATCTCTGAGCACAAATCTAAAAACAATGTAGTGTCTTTTGTTATACAATTTCCCTTAAAGTTGTGACCTAAAGTTAAAGTAATATTTTTATTGCAAATTCTGAAAGAAGAAAAATAGGACAGTTCCTTGAAAACTGCAGTTTTATGATCATATAAAAGCCAAGAACTTTCAAAACAATTCGATTCCCTTATCTTAAAAAAATATTTTTCAGACAACTTTAAGTTTAATTTTAAAAAAAGTTCAGATATTTTAACTTTTTTTCCGTTCAAAAGAATTTCTATGCTAAGTTGAATATTCAACAACTTAACACATATCTTACTAAAGTTTATAAAAGAGTAGTTAGAAAAAAAATTGATGCAATGCAAAGTAACAAACTGTTTTATGTCATGCAAAATTCGAGAAAAATTATTTCTTATAAAAATATAACAATATCCGTTTCTTGTAAATTTCAAAGAAAACTCTTTGCTGGAAACAACTATAGATCCTCGGTACTTGCTTATATTTCTACGAGAACTTCGAAAGCTTTCTATGTCCAATTTAGCACAAGGATCAGTTTTTACTATAAGGACTATATTGTTCAAAATATATTGTATAGACATCAATCATTTTAGCTTAAAATAATAAAAATCTTTTCATAGCAACCTTGAAGAGAGATCCTTTTGGGATCAGGGAAAGAAATGGATCAGAACGGTCTGCAAAGCTGGCTCAGGAGGTCTCTTTGCAGAGTAGAACCTCTACGATTTTCAGCACAAGGCAAAGGTTTAAATCTGAAAAATAAATTCCACTGTTACTTGTCAACGTCGTAATATATGGTATCTTGCAAACAAAGCATGTTTTTTTAGTTTTTAAGCCTAAATGAACTGGTAACTTCAATTACTGTTATCAATTTCCCTACAGGAATGAATCTCTCAAGCATTACAATGATCAGCGTCCTAGTAACTGACTGATGATCTGGTTACTTCTTTTCCTATGCTCAATGTCTCCGCAGAAATAATTCTATCAAGCATTTCAGTGATCAATGTCTATATGAAACATCTAGCCTCTTGTATAATTTATTAAATCACTCACCTGGAGACTGCTTTGTGCTGTGTAGCCTGTCTGTTGTCAGCTAAACAGATAGATCAAAACGCTCTGCAAAGCTGGCTTAGGATTCTTTTCGTAGAGTAGAACGCCTGCGATTTTCAGCACAAGGCAAACCTTAAAATCTGAAAAATATTTTGTATAGTTAGTCATCAACGTCATATATATGGTATCTTGTGAACAAAGCATATTTTTTTTTACCTTTCATCCTAAATCCTCTAGTAACTTCAATTACTGTTATCAATTTCCCTACAGGTATGATTCTCTCGAGCATTACGGTGATCAGTATCTACATGAAACAGCTAGTTCTTTATTCTCTCACCAGGGCGTGGCTATAAGCTATTTTGCCTGTCTGTTTGCGACCTTTTATTGAAGAATGGAGTATAGCTCACAAACTTCAGCATTTGTAGCTCTCTTAAAAGGAAAAAAATAAAACATTAACATGTCTGTTTATAACTATAGTAGCTGAGCCGGGGATTGTACAATAGTCTAATCCATAGAATGATTCCCTTTCCGGCAGCTCCATTTATACTGTTGCAGCTGCGTCAGGCATAATTCAAAAGTCTTATACGACTCGTTTTAGTTCTTACTTTTAACGCTAGAGGACACATGTGAGCAACCAGAACATCGCTAATCGATATTTCTGCTCGTTCTTGCACATCAACGTAAAGCTGAGAACATATAACCTGCTAACGTCTAACAATTTAGCCTTCATACACGCTAAGCTTCTATCCTGTTTCAAAATAAATTTAACTGACATAGAACTATCTTAAAAGCAAACTAGATACATAATGACGTTCAGAAAAACGTGAAACCAAAGCGTTCACAGAGAAGTTGGGATTCGAACCCTCAACCTTGGCTGAGCGAAGCGAACGCCTTAACCCCTCGGCTATCCTGACTGACGTTCCTTCCGCCTACTTTCTGATAAATATCAATCAGCGATGCCCTGGTAGCTCACATGTGTCCTCTAGTGTCAAATGTAAGAACTAAAACGAGTCGTATTAGACGTTGTTTACCATGCTGCTCTCAACCTCTGTTTCATTATCTAGAAACAGGAATTTAATCTGTCTGCAAAAAAGTTTTATACTAAGAGCTATCTTTCTAGGACACGCACGCTTCCCTCATATTCTCATTCAAGATGAAAACCTTAGGACTCTTGGCTGCTTTATTGTCTGTTTGCTACATGCAAACTATACGATACAACTGTCAATGTATTTTCGCAGAACCTTCGTTGACTTGTGAACCACATGTGAGGTGTATTCTTTCTGTTCCACTTACATATCAATCTATTGTAACAACAGAGATAAAAATCAAGAAAAATGAAGGAGCAGAAAAGAAATTTATTCCTTACGATCAAAATGTTTTCCCTTTCTTGGAGAAATTAACTACAGAGCTGGGAATATATTCTTGCGACGCTGGACTTTGCAGGTAAAGAATTTTTCTTTGGCTTATTTTACCTTGTAAGCATAAAAGAATAATCCTAGCTTATTTTATCTCCTGAACATGAAGCATTATCCCAACAAAATAAAATGTTTTTTTAGTCATTTGAATTAAAAAATTTCCGTTAACCTTTTTTCTTTGCAGGCTGAAGGATATATTGTCTACTACCTTCCACCCTACCAGTGAACCTATTGCCACGTCCTATACTACTACACGACCTCCTACAACTGCTTCTTGGGAGTCTAAGTCTACTTCTCTGCCTTCAACTACTTCTTTTGAGAAGCTTAGAGCATCTACACGGCTTTCAACTACTGCTTATTTGAAGGCTAGCTTAACTACTCCAACTTCAACTACTTCTTTAAAGCCTTCTGTCAAAACTGTTCCTGCCTCTACCTATCATCCAACAACGTCTACAAAAACCTTGCCTGAAAATGACATTACTCAACATGTCCTGTCCTATAGCCCTGCCTCTTCAACTGAAACCCTACAAGAGAACGTTTTGACCAAGCCTGAGGGAAGCTCTGAAGGGAAACCTACTGCTATATATAGCATGCCTCCTACCACTCTACATACTGAATCTACCTCAGGACCTTTTCATACCAAGTCTGCTTTAAGGACGTCGAAAAAATTTTCCATTCCTACCCCTACCTCTCCAACAGAAATATCTCCCAACAAGGTTAATGTTCCTGAGACAAGCAAGTGAGCAGCATTTTCTCCCAATTCTTTGCAAATTTTAAGAGAACGAATAAAAGAGATCTCACTCTACTAAACAGAGGCAGCTAAACATAAATTAGTTTGATAGAATTACAGTCTAAAAAATTTTTCAACCCTTGATTTCAAAATTAATAGGCTTTAAGCGATCGCCGTAATGTTCTCCTGCCTATCCTAACAAAGTAAACTAAATATTTGAAAAAATAATTCTATCTACTTCTCTGGAACATGTAAACAGCATTTTATGTCAAAATCTCAAACATGTAAATTTTCATGAGATTACAGGAAAACACTTACCTCTGTGAAAAGCTTCAACTGGAAAACAGTCACTCAGTCCTATTTCAACTTGAAATCCACGTCCAAGTTGAACTGGAAATCAACGTCGTCAAACTTGAACTTGAAGCTGAGATCTACGCCATCCAACGTAGACTTAGGCTCAGGATCTTCGTCTTTTGACTTGAACACTAAATCTGAGAGAGCTGAGACAATTACTCCCTTCTCACGGAGCTCTCGAGTATATATAAGTCCTGTAACAAAAGGGGAGGGGCTCATCTCCTCCGCTGTGAGCCCCACCTCTCCCTCTTTTAACCCTTATGAGAAAACATGGCATATCGTAACAGGAGCTAGCATAAGCACTGTATTCATCATTTTTATGATATCAATATCCGTTATGGTAGTTCTCAAAAGAAAAAGAAATCAAAGGTCACCTATATATATACCTAGCCATGCAACAGCTAGCACAGAACGATATATGATAGAGCTTGAACCCTTAAGATCTTTCCGTCCTTAATCCCTGTTTTCACATACTTAAGCCTTAAAAGACTAAACAAGATATCATAAATCATATATGGTGAAATGAATATTCATAACGTTCCAGAGTTTTCCTGAGCCTAATTCTAAGACGCATAAAGCCATATATGGTGAAATGAATATTCATAACGTTCCAGAGTTTTCCTGAGCCTAATTCTAAGACGTAGAAAGCCAAATATGGAAATATTAGAATAAAATATTCATGACGTCATGGAATTTTCCTCAGAGCTCAATATTAAGACGCATAAAGCCATATATGGTGAAATGAATATTCATAACGTCCCAGAGTTTTCCTGAGCCTAATTCTAAGACGTAGAAAGCCATATATGGGAATGCTAGCCTAAGATATTCATGACATCATGGAATTTTCCCTAGAGCTCAATGTCAAGAGGCATAAAGCCATATATGGTGAAATGAATATTCATAACGTTCCAGAGTTTTCCTGAGCCTAATTCTAAGACGTAGAAAGCCAAATATGGAAATATTAGAATAAAATATTCATGACGTCATGGAATTTTCCTCAGAGCTCAATATTAAGACGCATAAAGCCATATATGGTGAAATGAATATTCATAACGTCCCAGAGTTTTCCTGAGCCTAATTCTAAGACGTAGAAAGCCATATATGGGAATGCTAGCCTAAGATATTCATGACATCATGGAATTTTCCCTAGAGCTCAATGTCAAGAGGCATAAAGCCATATATGGTGAAATGAATATTCATAACGTTCCAGAGTTTTCCTGAGCCTAATTCTAAGACGTAGAAAGCCAAATATGGAAATGTTAGAATAAGATATTCATGACGTCATGGAATTTTCCTCAGAGCTCAATTTAAGACGTATAAAGCCATATATGGTGAAATGAATATTCATAACGTTCCAGAGTTTTCCTGAGCCTAATTCTAAGACGTAGAAAGCCAAATATGGGAATGCTAGCATAAGATATCCATGACGTCATGGAATTTTCCCTAGAGCTCAATGTCAAGAGGGATAAAGCCATATATGGTGAAATGAATATTCATAACGTTCCAGAGTTTTCCTGAGCCTAATTCTAAGACGTAGAAAGCCAAATATGGAAATTTTAGAATAAGATATTCATGACGTCATGGAATTTTCCCTAGAGCTCAATGTTAAGAGGGATAAAGCCATATATGGTGAAATGAATATTCATAACGTTCCAGAGTTTTCCTGAGCCTAATTCTAAGACGTAGAAAGCCATATAAGGGAATGCTAGCATAAGATATTCATGACATCATGGAATTTTCCTCAGAGCTCAATGTTAAGAGGGATAAAGCCATATATGGTGAAATGAAAATTCATAACGTTGCAAAGTTTTGATGAGTCTAAATCTAAGACGTAGAAAGCTAAACATAGTAGCATTAAACACATATCAAGCATCTTATCAACACATTATTTCATACGTGATGGAACTTTCTGAACACAAAAGTTACTGAAGCTATCACTACGTCTATTACAGTCAAAGGCACTTTCTATGCTGGTCCTGAATAGGTTAAGCTATGTTCTTAGGTCCTTATTTAAAAAAAGGCAAGGCTAAAAAGGAAAATTTATGTGCACTGATGTAGTCCATGTCACCTGATGCCTGGTACAACGCTGTAACAGATATTAAACCCTTCTACTGCCTCAATGTACCAATAAGTCATGCTGGAAAACACGTCCAAAGCTGGAGTTTCTTCCCGGCAAGATTTTTTAACAACGTCTATCAAAAAAGTACCTGCCCATGAAAAACCTCAACAAACAATTAATTACATTTCATAGGCTAACAACAACTCGACTCTATCCATATAATCTTATACGCCTTAGCTGCTATTTCACAACCGTAAGCAGTCATAATGCTTCAATGTAGTGCTGTTGCATCTATATAGTCCTAACAAAACTAGTGGTCTACAGGTTTAATGTACGTTATGTATACTATCATAGAGGATGGTTTAAAATTTCAAAAATAGATAGCATGCAAATCATTTATTCCTTGTTACAATCAAAGAAATATTCGTCTGTAAACCTTAAAGTGTTTCAAGTCATATCTCTTGCGAACTATAGCAATGCTATATTACAGTGTACATGTAGCTAGCTCTATGTCTGCGCGCTCAAAAACTGTCTTCCATATGTTATCGTCTGTTCTCAGAGCAAAGACATAGAAAAAAAACCTTCATTTAAGGTCTATGAAATCTTCAATTTAACTACTATATAAGTAACTAACTTGAATGTATTACTTTTAAGGCAATGCTATGAATAAAATAGCTGAACATTAAAAGCTTTTAAAACCAGTAAAATCCTTAGCTTAGCCGTCTTAAACTATCAACTTATGCATGCTAAATAACAAAGCAATGCTATAAATAAAATAGCTAAGTATATTATAACCTCACCTAATTTTTTTCGTATAAGCCTCCCGTTACATGAATTATTAAATGCATGCTTGCTTACCAATCATATAAGCTAGGATCATTAACCTCCACGAGATAGAAGCTGAGAACAGTTTATAACTTACAAGCTTACCCTCTTACATAATCTACACTATCATATAATTATAATTACATGTTATCATGAAAAATAAAAAAATCTTTTATGAATTTGTTGTTGCTGCTCCATTATTCAATAAAAATATCGGCATAATAAGGGAGCTCATTAAAAATTTAAGCTATACAACAACTCTTCTTAAATCCCCTTCTCATAAAATCCTACTATTTAAACATGTAATAAAAAGGAAACTTCTGCTTTTATTTTACTACGCAATAAAATGGAAACTCTCACTCTAATTCAACTATACAATAGCATAATTCAACTGCGCAATAACATAAACTGCGCAACAGCATAGAAGTTTTCATGTTAAATGAACTGCGCAATAGCATGGAAATTTCCATGCCACTTAAACTGCGCAATAGCATGGAACTTTCCATGCAAGAGGGAGTGGCTAAAATAAACTCCTCCCTTTCCATGCTATTTAAACTGCGTAATAGCATAATGGAATTTTCCATACAATAAGGGGTGTGACTAAATAAACTCCTCCCTTTCCATGCTATTTAAACTGCTCAATAGCATAATGGAAATTTCTATACGATAAGGGGTGTGGCTAAATAAATTTTAAACTGCGCAATACTATGGAAATTTCAATGCTATTTAAATAAACTGCGCAGTAGCATGGAATTTTCCATACAATAAGGGGTGTGGCTAAATAAACTCCTCCCATACCCCTCCCTTTCCATCCTATTTTAAACAATGCAGTACAATGGAAATTTCCATGCTAATTAATATGTGTAGTAGCATGGAATTTTCCTTGCAAAAGGGAGTGGCTAAAATAAACTCCTCCCAAACTCTCACCCCTTTATATATAGTAAGGAAATAACATAGAAACCAAACCATGGAGAAGGTCTATTCCATGCAAGATATCTTATTTTTATTTGCTCACATTTTGAGCTTTAAATTACCATCTAGTTTCAAGGTAAGTGTTCCAACAGGATTTAAAAGAAGGAAACAATATTCATATAACTTGTGTGATTGCTTAGATGGGAAACGCAGTAAATGTGGAAAGCTATCTACAAAAAACTGCTGGACAGGACAAAGCTATATCAAAATGTGCTCGTACCACAATTCTGTGTGCTATTATTCTCGTGTATTGTACAAAGAAGCCGGCCATCGAAGTCATATTTTCAGACAACAGCCCTCAAAAAAGTCATTGTACATAGCTATAGAAAGTGCTTTACGTATTTTTCAAGCCATTTTTTTGTTTAACTGCAAAATAGACAAAGGGCACAGCTTTTATCTAGCTCAATTACTGAGTCAAATAATAAGTGAAAATGAAATGCTAGCATGCTTCAAATCAAAAGATATCACAAAATTACCTACAAAAAAATTATTTTCCAAAAAAGACTTCATTTTTTTCTTGACTCAAATGTTTGTAAGGGGGACATATTTTTCTCACAAAAAAAAATGTATAGGAAATTCATACTACATCAGAGATTTAGACTTTACTATGCTCGTTATAAAAAATATAGAAAAAAAAGGGTTAAACCAAGCAATCAAAAATTTTTCCTTCTTTCAAATCATCAGAAACACTATAGAAAATGAAAGCCTTCTCCAACTTCATTTAAAATAGCTACAAAAGCAATGTGTTTGCCTGTCTCTACGTATAAAGCATGTAGGTATATATATATATATATATATATATATATATATATATATATATATTCAAATAAGGAAGCTGTATTTTTATGCTTGATCCAGATCTGGTTAAAAATCTGCTTCTTAAATAATTAGGCTTCATGTTATCACTTGATCCAGATCGAGTGAAAACAAAAGCTAAAAAAAAAAAAAAAAAAAGCTTTCAATATCTTCATTTTATTCGACGTTGGTTAGATAAAATGAAATATACAATATAAGCCATTCATATATATCTATATATCTACTTAGCTCATAGAGAGACAGGAAACTTTGTTTTTGTTCCAAAATTTTCACTTTAGGCCTTTATTTTTTCAAAATTAAATCAGTCATGTAGATCTACCTTCACGTGGTGACTGATGGATGTATATTTATACAAACAAAATATGTGTAAATATATAACGAAAGATCTACTTTTGGTTAAAAATTAAGCAACTTACTATACCTTGCCTTTTACAGAGAGCAGCTCAAACTCTGTATAAGCCGCTCGCTGTTACTTTACATAAACATCAAACACCTCGCTATGGCGAGCCTTTTACAGTGAGCAGCTGAGACTCTTCATAAGCTGCTCACTGCAACTACAGGCTCACTAAATGACTCACTAACTGCTCACTGCAACTACAGGCTCACTAAAAGACTCACTAAATGACTCACTGATTTGCTTACAGTGATTAAATATAAACTGTCCACTGTAACTACTCACTGTAGTGAGCAACTCAAACAGATCATTTTGTTGCGTGTATGGACTAAATCTATGTGTAAAAAGTCAAAAGAGTAACTCATACCGCTCCTCTCCTACTCATACTAACATACATACACAGCAGGCTTGGAAACGAGTGACTCGATGACATAGTCAGCATGGAGCTTCACATGAGAAACATAAATGGAACCGTCATGACTAATGCAACACCTATTGCTCTCCCATCTGGAGGCATTCATAAGAACTAATCGAATCTTGTCTATATATCTGTTTACATTATGACATGGAATCTAGTAACAAGGACACGGAAAATGATCTAAGACATGACCTTATCCTAAATTCGTCATGTGACACGTAGATCAGTGTCAAAAACATGGGATAATAGTAATTTGACAACAGGTGACATGGCTAAATTCGTCATGTGACACGCAGATTAATGTCAAAGACATGGGATAATAGTAATTTAACATGTGACATGGAACCTAGTAACAAGGACATGGAAAAATGACATGAGACATGATCTTATCCTAAATTCGTCATGTGACACGCAGATTAGTGTCAAAGACATGGGATAATAGTAATTTGACATGTGACATGGAACCTAGTGACAAGGACATGGAAAAATGACATGAGACATGATCTTATCCTAAATTCGTCATGTGACACGCAGATTAGTGTCAAAGACATGGGATAATAGTAATTTGACATGTGACATGGAACCTAGTGACAAGGACATGGAAAAATGACATGAGACATGATCTTATCCTAAATTCGTCATGTGACACACAGATTAGTGTCAAAGACATGGGATAATAGTAATTTGACATGTGACATGGAACCTAGTGACAAGGACATGGAAAAATGACATGAGACATGATCTTATCCTAAATTCGTCATGTGACACGCAGATTAGTGTCAAAGAGATGGGAAAAGCTATGTACATAAATTATTTAGTTCCACATAACCTGGAACAGGACAAAGATAGTTCATATTATTCTCGGTAGAGGGAAACCTGAGAATGCGTTCTGCGCTCTAAATACGATGAAATCTATCGTCTCATTTGTAAGCTATGAGCAAATATTCTTTATTGATATCAATAAAATATATCAAACAATGAAAAGAAAGAGCTCTATACATGATTCATTCAAACTGTTCAAGAAAATACAAAGAAAAGAGCATTATACATGTAATAATTTAGTTCCACATAACCTACATCATGCTAGAAATAGTTCGTATTGTTCTCGGTAGAGGGGGACAAAAAATCCGCGTTTTGAATAAAAATCTGTCGTTTCAATTTAAACTACCGCTGTAAATTCCTCTAATAACTCAGCAAATGTTCTTTGCTGATATCAATGAAATATATCAAAAAATAGAGGAGAAAAAACTCTGTCCCTAAATCACTCGAACTGATGAAAAAAATCTATATCTTCTTAAACTGAATATCTATTTGTTCATAGACTTAAAAGAGTAACACCACATTTATGATTTCACTGCTGAGGTGGAGTATATAAGGAACGCAATGTCTGGGGTTAATTGGAGAGGTCCGGCCTTCATGTCACGAACCTCCACGTCTGTAGCTTCAGGTACTAGCTCCAGTGACAAAATCACAACAGTTCTTCCGACCTTGTCAACTTAGAACGGATGATGGTTGAAGCATGTCTGCTCCCATCAGTTGGTTGAAGCAGAAAGGTTGATGCTCCCATTGTTGGTTGATGCTCCCACTGTTGAAGCGTGTCTGCCACCATTCCTTAGAGCGCTGATCTGGAATTGAATGTGTTCCACAATCCTCCTTCAATCCTCCTTCAATCCTCCTTCAATCCTCCTTCAATCCTCCTTGTTTCAATCCTCCTTCAATCCTCCTTCAATCCTTGGTACACTCAGTTCATTCCTCTGTACCGAAAGCTCAGCTAAGAACCTTGTGACATGAGAACCACTTGACCTCTCTTTTGTATTTAAAACCTAAAGTGATATAATTACTGTTTCTAAAATAATCCTATTCTAAATATATCTATAAACGATCTCTTTTATGAATAATCTAAATATATCTATAAACGACCTCTTTTATAGATAAATTAAATATATCTATAAACGACCTCTTTTATAAATAATCTAAAAATAGGAGGTCTTCTCTGGATAATCCAAATATGGTGGTCTTTTCTGGATATTATCCAGAAAAGACCAACTATTATACTACTGCCCCCCCCAACTTGAAGAAATCCTATAAGACGCACAATGCAATTGTTTGGCCTAGAGGACGCGTCTTATACGCGGGAGATTACGTTATGTTCCTCAAGTCAGGTTGTACCTCATAGCCAAAGTCATTTTCTATCAAATTAGAACAAAACTGCTCAAAATCAGGCCAAAGGTGAAGCTTATATCACCTCGTACCGGGTAGGTTTCTCACATGCGGGTTCCCCTTATTAGTGATGCACTACAGTAGAACTTTCTTGTTCAGGGCTTTGCTATTAGCCACACCAGCGGTCTCAAATGGTCCTCAATCCTTACTTAAGTCTATGTAAGGAAAACCCTGCATATTTGTAAGCCGCACCCTGAGGTTCTGGAGGAACTATAGGCCGTACCAGGGGTCGGTATGGATGTAGCCCTGGTGAGTTACTCATTCATGCATCATGCCGACCAATGGGCATGATGCATTACTGCACTATCGGCCTTTGAAGTGTTACCTGTCTCAGACTGTCCCAGATAGGTCGTCATTCATTTCAGCTACCGTATTCTCCCGCGTAGAAGACGCGCTGCGCGTATAGGACGCACCCCAAACTCAGCAGAGGCATTTTCACATATAAGACGCACCTCTTAGGGCTCAGTTTTGTAAATCCAGTACATTTCTACAGTAAAATTACCCCTCGTATAAGACGCACCCCCAACTTGAAGAAATCCTATAAGACGCACAAGGCATTTGTTTGGCGTAGAGGACGTGTCTTATACGCGAGGTTTTACGGTAAGTCTCACCCAACTGTTCCTTATCTACTCCACAAACCTAATGGAGAGCTTTTTATCTACTCATAGAGTCTAGTCTGAGAAAACAACACTAACGAGTTTGAGAATGTAGAGCAAGCTCTAGCCTTTGTCTTTGCATCCAAATGTGTTTGGAGCATTTCCATTGGTTGCCTGGCGCAAAACGCATCCGCTGACGCTGGAATTCGAACCTGCGTGGCTGAGCGCGGCGCAAGACGCGTCCGCTGACAATGGGATTCGATCCTTCGTGACTGGAACATTTTGGGGCCCGGGATAGAGTCGCAAAACCTCACTCTCTATCACTCGTTGAGATTTAACTTCCTTTGTCGAAGACAAAGGAAAATACATCCCTGCTGTAATTAAAGATCATTATCACTCTCGAATGATCAATATAGAAAGTAAATGAGCAAAATAATGAGGATTATAGACAACACCTCGGTAAGCAATTCTATCGGTTCCAATGATATTTGTGGTTAAAGTCTAGTTCAGTGAAATTTCTTTTTGGGCAAAAAAAAAATGTGAATTAATGATTGTGCCACGGCTTATAAATACTCAGAAGTTTACAGAAAGTTATTTCAAGCACTAGTTGTTATCATGTTGGTGTTCTTAGTGAGTGAGGAGTATTTAGGTGTGAAGAGGAGATTACAAACAATGATATCATTGTGACACAGCTCTCAGGTTCCACCTCACACTCACTGATAACATAGCTACACACCGTAATACCCCATGAATGAAGTGCGTCTTATATGCGAGGTGTCCTTTATATGCAGCTTTTTATGGTACCATATAAGCCACCCGTATAAGCCACCCCATGAGTTTGTGAAAAATTCTAAAAAATTCAAAATGGTATAACTTTTTTTCTTATGAATGGATCTTCAAAATCAAAATAACTACAGGGTACTAAAGGCCCTCAGACCCCCCTGTGGTGCTGAAACAGTTGGATAAATATTCGGAATATGTCATATCTGACCCCTGCTCTCCACCCTCCTGGGTTGGGTTCTGATACTAGCTGTGGCTTATACGGGAGAACTTACGGTAGGGCCTTGATGCATTATGTTGGGATGGATCAAAGCCGCGGCGTATACACAAACCAAAGGCTTATTCCGGCTTATAGGTTTCCCCAAAAGTTAGGGTAATGCTTATATGCAGGAATTTACGGTAGGTTTGATTAGTTGGGGAAGGATAATGTCGATAGATAGACACCGCTCACTCACTCCTACACACTCCTATATGATGTGTTCAAATAAACCACCACAGACGTGTCTACAATATTGCATCAATGTAGACAGCTTGCCAAATTAACACTGACACATCAGCTTTTGATAATTGGTAAAGTATGGTAAATCAAATTAACCGATGTAGACCATCAGCTAAAATGATTATGCGTGTAGCCATGCAATCAGGTTTCTAAAAATCAAACAATTTTTTTTTCATATATTCCAATTTATAATAGTAGCAAAATTAAGATGAAATAAGTACTTTTGATTTTTTTAAAAATATTTTATTATAAAAGCTGTGGGTTCAGAAGCATTCACATTTATTGATAGTGGTACCGGTACCATAAATCTCTATATATGTGTGATATCACTTCTTAGTGGTTATTTTTAAGCATAGGGACTTGCTGGTGTAGGGGCCGGTATCGTCGTATATATATTAGTGCCGTTCATCCGAGAGACGTGTTCGTGTGGTGCCTGTTCCTTCTATGCCAGCTAGGTGTCGCTTTGTGATACCCCGTTGGTACAAGAGGGGGCGGCACCATGCCTCGCGTCCAGCTCCTACTAAGGAGCCGGACGAGCGGCAGAAGGTGACTGGATCTAGTCCAGTCCAGACGCGCAGTTTAACCTGTAGACTAGAGTGGAATAAAGTCCTACCCGAGAGGTAGGGGTTTCTGGGGCTTTGCCCAACCCGAACTGCTCGTGTTGTGTTGGTATTTCTAGTGGTAAGCGGCAGAAGGTGACTGGATCTAGTCCAGTCCAGACGCGCAGTTTAACCTGTAGACTAGAGTGGAATAAAGTCCTACCCGAGAGGTAGGGGTTTCTGGGGCTTTGCCCAACCCGAACTGCTCGTGTTGTGTTGGTATTTCTAGTGGTAAGCGAGCCAAAGAGCCACCCAACATATAAGTCAATACGAACCATTACACTGGTAACCAACCAAATGACCGTTCTTAGTGGGGCAGGGGTGAAAGGTCTACCTCGATTCAGTACACCTTTTAACAGGGTGCGGTCATGTGCACTTTTTGGCTTTTTCGCATTCGGGGTGGGTGGGGGTGGGGGGGGTTTACCCCTTTTTAGTGAATATAAAACTAAAGATGGAGTCAAAAAATTTTGGACCCATGTGAGGGAGGTGTACAAAATATGTGTGCGTACGCGAGAAAATCTATCTGCTGTTGTTGAAATATTACAACTACCTAACTTACAATTACTAAATTGGCAATTTTGAAGCGATCCTGGTGTAGCATATTTTCTACTGAAGTAAGGGTGGAGCTTATACGTGGATTAAGCCTAATATAAGGGAGTGGTCATTTTTTATCAACAGGGGGATGCATAAAAAATTCAACCTTCTTTTTAGCAAAAATGCCTGCGTGCTACTATAAATCAAAGAGGGGTGCGAAAAATCTCCACGCCTCCTATGTTGGGGGCGCGACAGATTTTGACTGCCATCGAGGGGGAACGTAAAAAGTTTTTGCACGTACGCGCGAAAACCCACCACCTCACCCTGTTGATAAATAATGACCACTCCCTAAGCAGGGATTTACAGTATATTGGCGTTCTAAATACCAGTACCAGATATTGAAATAACCATGGTACCAGTACCTGTCCTATATAAAGGAAGTGGTCATAATTCATCAACAGGGGAGTGGTGGGTTTTCAGGCTGCATGGGAATTTTTTACCTCCCCTCCTGACAACGACCAGAAATTTTTGTGCCCCTGCCCCCCCCCCCCCCCCCCCCGCCAGAGGCATGGCAAATTTTCTTTTATATCTATGGTACGAATAGTAGCTAGTGAACTGTTTTTTTTTTTCCTTTTTTATACGAGGCTAATTAAGTTTCTTATGCCCCCCTCAAGGCTCAAAAAGAGTCAAATCTTTTAGCCCCCCCTCTGAAATTTTTACGCCCGCCCCCCGTTGATAAATAATGATCACTCCCTAATATAAAATGTACTATTCAGTCTATTGGGAAGGCAAATGGCAATGCTATTTGCCTATTAACTTTATTAGGGAGTGATCATTTTTTTAACAACAGGGAGGGGCTAGTGGGTTGCCACGTGGATACGCGAAAAAAATTTTGCCCCCCCCCCTCTCGACCGGTCAACATTTTTTTTAGACCCGCCCCTCGGGAGGTGAAAATCATGTGCGAATGCACCCTTTAAACCTATAGTAACACGCTGGCTTTTTTGCTAAAAACTGGTGAAATTATGTTGATCCCCCCCCCTAGTCAAGGGGTTGAAAAAATTCTGACCCCCCTTCTCAAACCCACCACTCACACCAGCCCCCCCCCTCAGCCCCTGTTGTTAAAAAATGATCACTCCCTTACAATAGGTTTGATTTAATAGAGTATGGAACTATGGTATATGATAGGGCAGGGATCTATAACACCTGTTCCAATAATCATCATGCATCCAATACATATGTATCACTGTATGAGCAACCCAGGTCCCAGCAGCTGGCATTCTCAATGCCGGGTGGAAAGGGGAGGGGGGGGGGAGGGGCAGGAGGATTCTGACAGGTGATCCATTTCTCCACTTACCTCCTTTTTTACTGTCCGAAGCAAACGCTCCCGCGTCTCACTCTCTGAAAATGAAAAACGATAGCCATTAGATAAGTATAGCTAGATGATAACTGACTACATATGGATTCGTCCCGAATAAGAATACAGTGACAGCTGTTTGTGGATTGGAAGACCTACCCGAGGAAGGAGTGGAAGCCATGATTTGTTTACACTGAAACCCAACAACTGCCGCGACGTACAACGTCTCCACGATAATTAGATCCACTTGCCGATCACGCTAATGACATTTCTGACAATGTCAACCACAAAATATGTTAGGGTGGCCCTGATCTGAAGGTCCCCACTCAGGCAGTCTTTGGACGTGCCTCCTGGCCGAGGCTCAACCTTATTTTCATAATAATTGTAAATTAGGTGGCAGATCCGTCCGCCGACGTCAGTGGGCAGCGTCCGTCCTGCGTTCTGATTGGTCAGAAAACAAATAATCCCACCACTTACTTCCGTTAAATAATAAAAGAATAATACTTCAATCATATCATAATTTTAGTAATATTATTTGATTAATATCTGTCTGTTCTTCGGTGAAAATCTACTTCTTTAGAAAAATGAAAACAATCTAACCTGCTCCGCAGTCAACAAACATGGCGTCGCATTTGTCGAGTGGGCGGGTGAACCTGGCGATTATTCGTGAATCTTATCGTCGTGAACTGCTAGAATGCCTGGATAAGTGTGTTGGAACCAAGGTAAAGTATTTATGTACAACGGGGCGAAATTTGGATGAGTATTTCTGTGTATTTTGGAAGAAATTGGGCATATATCGCTGTTGACAGCTGGGACTGGTTCCGTCAGGCCGCCCGTGGTGCGTGTGTGTAGTAGTATACACAGAGTGGAATTTGGTGCAGGGGACCAGTATTGGGGCCAGTGTGTAGCAGACGAGAGATTCGAGTCTTGTGACTAGCAGTATTGAGTAACACTACTGTGCCAACACCTTTGAAACTAAATGGTCGGACTTAAACAACGAGTCATGAAGGAACACTGTGAGAGTACATGTTACATAATTATAATATGCATTAAAATACATGGATATTGATAGGAGGTGGTATGGAATGAAATGGGGGGGGGGGGGCGTGGTCCTCCAGATGACATTTCATTTTATCATTTGCCATTTCCAACCTAGAGCTCGTTAATTGTCAGTGGCAGTGTCACAGATTGATGATTGACTGACTGGCAAGTAAATTCTTAGACAGGTTTATAGGTTTCCAACTACAGGCAGGTCCCCATCCAGGACCAAGGTAGCCCAGTAGTAGCGCCAGTACAGTCTACAAGCCTACAGTGCCGGATCCACTATTTGGATAATTTGTGGCGGGAGCGAGTTTTCTAATTATTTTAAGCTTTATATTTATAAGCAAAAGTAGGCGTGCAAAATGAGGAAATGATAGCTAACATTTAGAAAAGAAAAAAAATTACAGGTATCTAGGGGTAAGGGCTGGGATGCACTGACTTTGTGAGATACCGGTACCGCATTCCATGTGCTACAAAAAAGATACTGGGAAATGTAATTGTTTTATATGTTCGTAGCACCTAAATTGTTGGTTCATTATTTCATTCATTCTAGGCCCTGGTATGGGACGATGCTATGACGGGGCCCTTTGGGCTGATAGCAGAATATTCCCTCCTTAAGGTAAGTCAACAACTGTCTATTTTTTTTTTTTTTTTTTTTTACACAATTCTTCATATCAAGCCCCTTGATATGGCAGGGCGTGGGAAAGATGTATTATCGGCATCTACAATCTGCTGTCAACTATAACATCACGTTCTGATAGAATTTACCAACTTGGAGCTTCAGCCATATAATTGTACTACCAAGAGTATGAGGAATACTATATATATATATATATATATATATATATATATATATATATATATATATATATATATATATATATATATATATATAGTGCTAATACCCTTGATACCAAATACTCACTATTTACTTCTTTTTAATATCATTTAGGAGCATGAGGTAGATAAGATGTTCCCGCTAAGACCTGGTCGTCTACCGGCCACTAACGTACAGAACATTGTCTTCATCGTCCGCCCACGTTTACCTCTCATGGACCTCATTGCACAAAATGTCCTCAAGTCAGTACAATTTTATAGTTACAAATCACTCAATGTCTCTGTAGGCCTACCTACATGTTATAGACCCCAGACATACAAAAAATTGATTATCGGTAGCTTTTATTCCACATAGGCCTATCATCAAATTCCTATCTTGTTTTCACAGATAAAGACCATATGAAGATATTAAATGTCAGTTGAAATTGATCAACAAGAGCAAGATTGAATACCAGGTTAGATGTTTATGTTTGTTTTCTTTTCATTTACTTATACTCATCAAATTTTAAATCACTGCAAATAGAGTAGGAGGTAAATAATTGAGTGTTGTGTGATATTTTTGTTATTATTATTTCAGGGAAGAAGAAATGGGCAGCTTTAGGAAAGAGTTCCATATATTTTTTGTCCCACGTAAAAGTCTCCTTTGTGAACGGAGGTTGAAGGTCGGTGTACTCTAAGGGAGTGATCAGTTTTTAACAACAGGGGGGGGGGGGGCTGGCGGGGTTGAGGGGGGTTAGAATTTTTTCAACCCCTTGACCAGGGGGGGCAGAATTTTTTCGACCCCTTGACCAGGGGGTCAAAATAATTTCACCTGTTTTCAGAGAAAAAGCCTGCATGTTACAAGGGCGCATTCGCACACGATTTTCAGACCTTCGGGGGGTCCAAAAAATGTTGACCCCAGATTTTTTTTCGCGCATCCACACACAAACCCACCAGCCACCCCCCCCCCCCCTGTTGTTAAAAATGATCTCTCCCTAGTTCAGTGTCAGATGTCAAACACAACCAATGTGTCTTACTTTGTTAATGAAATATTTCACGGTAGTACGAAAGCATTCTAAATGTTGTGAATATAAATCAGTCTCCAATAGGAATTCAGCATATCAACACATATCGATAAGTATACCAACTTAGCGGGATTAATTATCAACCAATGAATCAATCCCAACTATTCACTGCTCTCAGGGGGTAGGTGATAACTGTCATCATTAATAACCTCTGGTAACAGGCTTCAGCAAAGGTCACGCTTATTGGACAATCCACTCCCTCGGTATGTATTCCACCATCAATAACCTTGGGAGTTGAGAACATGTACGTTGTTTCTGATCACAGGAGTTGGGTGTGTACGGTACCTTTACCAACGTTGATGAATACTGCTTGGACCTGATTCCGTTTGATTACGACCTTCTGTCGATGGAGATGGACAATACATTCAGGGTAGGTCTTTATCTTGTTTGTTGATAAACTTGACTCGCCATGACCTGTATCATTGGATGCTTTCTGTTGAACGTTAAATCAATCTGCCTCTATGTTGTACGATAACGATATGATGTGTTATGTTTTCATGTTCTACCAAAAATAATCACATAGCAATACATTGTATGTGAATCCCTAAATACACTGAGTATTTAGAGACCAGATACCTGCTAAAACCCATGTCATTGACATCGGATTGCATAGATTCAGATCTGGTAATGAATACTGTGTTGGGGCACCAAAGGGAATCTGACAGAGCTTTTGACAGGATTTTTTTTTATGGGACACTGCTGCACTTCTGAAGAAGAACAATGCGCCATGAATCATTCTGGAAAGGCGATACTAGCACTTCATTGAACGGGACTGCATTCATACATCCAATGACACATTGTATTACTGCACAATATAGCCCCTAAAAATGTAAGTAGAAAGAGATGTTACATCCGATATGGTGCCGGTAATCCTGGAAGGCGGTACTGGCAAGTTACACATCGGGGCTTCATTCATTGACATATTGTATCAATGCACAATAAAGCAGTTAAAGAATTACCTTTTCATTGTAGGAGTGTTACTTAGAGAATGACACGACATCGCTGTTCCACGCGGCCAAGTCGCTGATGACACTTCAGGCGCTGTACGGAATCATCCCCAACATACAGGGCAAAGGGGAATGTTCTAAGGTATGGAGCAGATCATGTTACTTAACAATGTGAATGTGTGTAAAGGGAGATATCAGGGAGATTTGTCAAAAATCTTCATCTTGCACAGTTATCGGTAATGGTCCAACCCTTGTCAGTGGTATTGTGTCATACTCTTACACACAGTGCTCTCTAGTACAAAATGGTTATGAATTCAGAGGTGCCACTTTTCCTCACTTTTTAGGAATTCCGAATTTTAGGCTTTGATTCCTAAAGGATTTTTCTATTATAAAAAAGGAATTCTGAATTTTGGCTTTGATTCTAAAGGATTTTTCTATTATAATTGAGAAAATTAGGAGGATTTCCGAATTTTCGGGAATCACTGTGTGGTATCCCTGTATGATGTTAAAGTATTCAGTAGACTTCCATTATTTTTCTATGTTGGGAAAAACAGATTGAAACGAAGTGGAAAATGTTTAACCACAATTATTTACCCCGGTGTTCCATGTTTGCGCTGGGACAGTGAGTTACAATGTTGATTCTTATAAAAAAAAAAAAAAAACATCCCACACATTAAAGCCGCAAACAGAGGTTGAATATTTGCAAATTTCAATAAATGAATAAATAAATAAGTAAATCACTAACCTTTTGCTTTGAGCATTGGATCTTCAAAAATTAAAACTTGACACCTCTCTATATGCAGCAAGTGTGTGACATGATGCTGCGGATGCGGCGGGAGATGGCTGGGTCAGAACCACAGATCTCTCCACAGATAGACAACCTGCTGCTGTTAGACCGTACGGTGGACAACCTCACCCCGCTATTATCACAACTCACGTATGAAGGACTCATAGATGAAGTATTCGGTATCCACAACAGTAAGTATGTTATGTGTGTGTTACCGGTAGTTTATAACAGTGTAATTCCTTCCACACCTTCCCTATCCCACTTAAAAGGATCTATATCTCCTCTGTCCTATCCCCTCTGTGTGCTTGGTGCATATATGCATGGGCACCAGCACATTCATATGTGAAATCGTGTAATTAATATAGTGTTCTCGCCATGAATATGACCTTAGCTGTTGAAATGGTGGTAAACAGCTATTGCCATAAAACCCTGGTCATAAGCCGGAATTTTTCCCGCCAAAAATTTCCCCAAAACTCTACCCCAGGCTTATAACCAGGTTTTTTTAAACTATAGATTATAGTGAAACCCTTAAAAAAAATGCACCAAAACCGGCTTAAAATTTTTCCTTAAACTCTAGCCCCGGCTTATGACTGGGGCCGACTTATGACCGAGGTTTTACGGTACTCACTCACTCACACCTCAGGTGATAACACACACAAAACAGGCCTCACACAGACTTAAGCAACATCCTAAAAGCCATGCCTTGGATTTGGACATTCGGTCAATATTATTGTCGCTCTAGTGCACTAGGACAACTATATCAAATGCCTCACCTAAAAAAATAACGCACACCCTTGCCTTTAACAGCACTGTGTAAAGCATCCTTTTTGTATCAGAAAATCTGATTCAAGAGAAATTTATTCAGTCATTAAACTTAAAGCCCTTGTGTCTATGTTTTTTACAGCGAGTGTCAAGTTACCACCCGAAAAGTTTGCGCCGAGTAAGGAGGGCGGTCCACAGGAGGTGGCGACAGAACCCAAGAAGTTTATCCTGAACTCAGCGGAGGAGCTGTACGCTGAGCTACGGGACAAGAACTTTAACGCTGTAGGTGCCACACTCAGTAGGAAGGCCAAAGACATCACTGCACAGTTTGATGTAAGACTTTTTTTTGCTTTTTAAATATACATATTGAAGACTAAAAATGCTATAGTTTTATTGCCATGTTCATGTGAACTCATAATGGGATGTCTATATACATGTGGCCTTGAGGACATTTAGATCCCCATTTTAAATGCGTCCATAATTTCGGCACATGACATGTTAGAAAACTAACTCACCCGTCAGGGGCAGATTGAATTTGTTTTTGAAAAAAGTAAATAACGATAAGAAAGTGAAGGAATTTAATTGCCAGTTTACTATGACCCATATGATGCCTCCAATTCAATGTGCCATGCCGCCCAGCACTCGTGGAGCTCGACATAAGGGCATGTCATGCCATGCCGCCCAGCACTCGTGGAGCTCGACATAACGGCATGTCATGCCATGTCGTCCAGCACTCGTGGAGCTCGACATAACGGCATGTCATGCCATGCCGCCCAGTACTCGTGGAGCTCGACATAACTGCATGTCATGCCATGCCGCCCAGCACTCGTGGAGCTCGACATAACGGCATGTCATGCCATGCCGCACAGCACTCGTGGAGCTCGACATAACGGCATGTCATGCCATGCCGCCTAGCACTCGTGGAGCTCGACATAACGGCATGTCATGCCATGCCGCACAGCACTCGTGGAGCTCGACATAACGGCATGTCATGCCATGCCGCCCAGCACTCGTGGAGCTCGACATAACGGCATGTCATGCCATGCCGCACAGCACTCGTGGAGCTCGACATAATGGCTCGTCATTAAAGGGTTGATAATTCAGTGAATGCGGTGTTGTGATTTGTAGGAGAGGCATGCAGCTAAAACGGTGGGAGAGATCAAACAATTTGTGTCCAAACTGCCACACATGCAGGCTGCTAAAACATCACTCGCCACACGTGAGTAACGCACCGTTGTAGAAGTCATAATACAATGTATATTAAACCAGTACTAGAGACTACTAAATCTCCTTGAAACATAGTGCACCAATACCTTAAAACCCCGCCTCTGATTCGCACCCTGAATTCATGATGGGCCCTAAAGTCTTAATTAGGGCGTGAAATATTATATAAACCTTCGCTTATATATGTGGCATTGCATGATGCATTATAGTCATGTTTGTGATTTACGTCCACACCAAATTAAAAGATTGGTCTGGATTTCCTGCACCTGATTTTCATTTGAAAAATAATATGTCTATGGATCCCTCCTCATTTTCTGGTATTTTGATATTTTTTGATCAAGCAATAAGTACATGTATATGGTTGATCATTAACTCGAAAAGCAAGTTATAAGGAGACACCCTGTAATTTTGGTGGTACGAATAAATTTAAAAAAAGATGGAAATTTTGTATAAAAGAGGCAGAATTAATTAATGAATTTGAAGTGCTGTCAAAGGAGGAGATGTAGGGGTCTTGCAGGAAAAGCTATTTCATTACAAAGTTTTGTAAATTTTGAGAAATTGTCAATATTGTACAGACTCAGTTGGTTGGCAGCCATAAGACGCTTTTTGCCTCCAATGGTGAAGGTATATGATGTTGATCCATGTATCAACTTTCCCGCCTTTTTGGGAAATGTGCGAATAGCGCAGTTTTGGCGGGAGTTATGCGAATAGTGGCTTGGTAGTGCCAATAACTGGGTGAGGGAGTGCTGATGTCAGACCACAAGCTAGACTTGCTCAAGGCTATTGTTTTATTTCTTTTCGAGTTACGAGCAATGCAAATTGCTGGTTGGTATATTTAAGGTACAGGAACGGCAGACCCCTCATTGGATAGGCATAACTGTGCAGATTTTCCTAATGCCAAACACTGTTGCCTAAGCATGGCTCACATCACAATCAAAATGAACATAATATCTACCTGAATCATTAATGGCAAAAAAAAATCACCCTCTCCATATATTTAATGTTCCAAATCCATAGACAATGATTAATTTCTAGAAAAAAAATTTCGCCCTCCCGCACCATATCTTCAAAATGAAAATCCATAGACCAACTTTTTTATTTGGTGGGGCCTAATATTCAAAAATATGTGGATCGCATTTGTAGATACGTCAGTGGCTGAACTTATAAAGGAAAGCACGGACTCAGACGAGTTCATGGAATCTTTACGAACACAGCAAGGTAAGACACTACGTGAACATTGTTAGTCCTGTCTGTGGTATCCAGGTTTCTCACTGGTCAGTTAAAAGTCTTTTTCTTTAAAGGTCATTTGAAAAGATATTTTGTGAAAAAGTCAGTTAAAAAATGGTATTTTGCCTAATCTAGGGGGTGATTGTCATGATTTCACACAGGATTTGCAAAATTTCTTGAGGACCCTCGTTTAGTAATGGATGATTTTTTTTTTTCATGAGCCCCCATAAATTATCCAATATTTGGTCAGTCAAAAGTCTGTAAATGTCAGGTAAAGGTCAGTTACAAGTCAGTTAAAACCATGAGCCGTAAATAATGGGAACCCTGATGGTATCAGTATCAAAAAGCCTCTAGCACTCATCTTGCCCTTTCTTAGACCACTCCTCTTCTGATCTTTTCTATTCCCTCTGTGGTTGGTGCATATAATTATGTGTGGGCACACACATGTTTTCATCCATCAAACCGGTGCCCAATGTTCTTCTCTCACCCTGAATATGACCTTAACTGTTGAAATGGCAATCAACATCTATTACTCACGAATCTTCCATCAAATAGTCTCGGGCACAACTTACCTAATTTTTGTCTCCCGAGTGCTTCTATAATAATAAGGCTGTGTGTGATTTGCTCCTAAGGGATCGACAATATTTTGTTCCATTCCTATGCGAACTACTCTCATAGAGTCCATTTAAGATGTTTATTCTTCTTATTTGTCACAGAATTCATTAACAACATAGATACAGACAAAGCCAACCCGTACGTCGAGGACTGCATCGCACGACAAGAACCCATCATTAAGGTACAGCATTTTCTGTTTGTGGATGAAATATAAATATTTGATTATTAAATTAGTACCTGTCCCTGCCGTGAAATTTACGACCTATTTATACATGCAAAGAATGAGCATGATTCAGGAATGTGAGTCATGAACTGAAGAAATACCAAGTTTGTCTTTTCACATTTACAAATACCCTATTGAACTACCGTAAATTCTCTCGTATAAGCCGCAGCTTATACCAGAATCCAAATCAAAATTCGGCTTATAGGATTGGCCCAAAGTCAGGGTGCGGCTTATACGAGGGTATCTATTACTATGGAACAGTACTAAACCACCAATTTTCAGGCCTCATATGCAGCTTATAACATTCTCCTAAAGTCAGGGTGCGGCTTATACGAGGGGTGCGGCTCATACGAGGGAATTTACGGTAGTCAACACACAGTGTGCTTAAAAGCCATCTAAGTTGTTTGTCTACGACTGTTAATCGTTTAATTGAGCCTCAAAGGAGGAAAATGTTGAGTCATTTATGTTCTGAATGTGTGCACTTACTAAGGTATTTACGCGTATTACTTAAAATACAAGTTATGCCACGTGTTGATTCCCCTCCAGGTGCTGCGTTTACTCTGCATCCAGTCTTTGTGTAACAACGGCTTCAAACAGAAACTACTAGACTACTACAGACGTGAGATCATACAGGTTAGTGCATCTGTTGAATATGCTTGTCTATTCAATTTAGTGAGTGGGCTAAGTATGTATTCGAACATTTAAGTGTCTCTTAGTGTATTAAAACATCATGCCAATAAGTGAGTGAGTAATCGATGTTTAACGCTATTTCGACAGCTAAGGTCATATTCATGGCGAGAACTTCATCACACAATTTCACAGGGCAATGTGTCAGTGTCCGCGCATATGTGCACCACACACATCCTGAGGGGGTAGGAAAGAGGAGAAATAAGACCCTTTAAAGTGGGCTAGGGAAGCCCGCCAATAAGACGCAGTCAATACTATCAAAGGGTTGGCGTAATGCACCAAAACGGTAATCACGATTGCCAAGGACATATGCCTGGTGGCAACTTAACAGCTATTAAAGGCCTAATATGGGTGCCACATAAAGGAGGGATCAACAGTTTTTACGTACACACCCCCTTTTGAAAAATACTGACCGCTTCCTTAGGGTGATACAACTTATTTGAGTTTTAATATGTTGTCATGTTTCAGACATATGGTTATGAACACATCCTGACGCTGAATAACTTAGAGAAGATCGGGTTATTGCGGGTTCAGGGACAGCGTAACTACCCCACCATCCGCAAGTCTCTCAAACTCATCGTGGAGGAAGTCAATGAACAGGTCAGTGTTGTAAAGCTATAATTATGATATGATATATCAGGTATATATATATGGTAAAACACTACGTATAGGCCACTGTTTATAACCCATTTTAGACTCTTGGTCTGGTATATATAGACGATAACGAGGTAGCAGATTGTCCAATGGGCGCGGCCATTGCTGAAGCTGTTTACCAGCAGTTATCACTGATAACAGTTATTAGATGGGTACCACCTGCCACCAAGAGGCCCGCAGTGAAGAGTTGGGATTAATTAATCTTGCTAAGTAGGTGTAGTAAGGAATGTCAACCTTTTTACACCCTGATTGCAGCTTACAGCATAGCCAGCAACTCAAGCTCCACCTGGATTAAAACTTAATCATCAATATTCCCAATAGAATTCAGAGTTTACTGACAGATTTTCATCAATTCTCTACAGACCATTAGATATATCCAGTTTTTGCTAAGAATGTTTGTATATCGTTCCAGAACCCCAATGACATATCGTATGTGTTCAGTGGCTACGCGCCCCTCAGTGTAAGGTTAGCCCAGATCCTACACCGTCCAGGGTGGAGGAGTATCACCGAGGTTCTTAACCTGCTCCCCGGCCCCACCGTCAATGAAACACAACCTATAGCTGTAGGACTAAGGAAACGCAGTAAGTTTTAATATGATTTATAAAGTATATAGGACTACGAAACCTGCTATCAGGATCCGTCATCAGCAAGACATAACCTCTTAACAGTTGGACTACCGATATACACTTTGTACCATTTCCAGGAATGGAAAGTCTTCAGGCCTTTCCAGATTTCAAGTTCCAAAGACCCACACACTCCTGTACAAAACCTATATTTAGGGGCTCTCATTGAGCATTTTAGGGTGTTTTTTTTGTGCTCAGTCACTTCCATCCATGCGTTTCTATAGGACAGTCTAAGTATAATTATGAGCCCGTGTTTATAACTCAATACTTAGATATGATTTAACAATGAAGGTTGTTGAATTGTTAATGAGTATATTTGTTGAGTATACTTGTTGAGTATACTTGTTGAGTATACTTGTTGAGTATACTTGTTGAGTATACTTGTTGAGTATACTTGTTGAGTATACTTGTTGAGTATACTTTTTGAGTATACTTTTTGAGTATACTTTTTGAGTATACTTGTTGCAGTGAAATTCCAATATATTGACCACCCCCGTTTTAGATAAAAAAATCGGCTGGTTCCTGGATCGGCAGATTTTCTGAATTGTAATTATAATGGAAATACTATCGCCCATATCTAATCCATTAAACAAGTTATCTGACCGATACGTGAGACATACGTAAGACCGATATATCGTGGCCTATTGTTATTCTCTCGTATAAGGCGGGGCTAGTACCGGAACCCATATAAAAATTAGGCTTATATGAATGGCTCAAAGTCTGGGTGCGGCTTATACGAGGGTATATAACGCTATAAAACAGTTCTAAAATTCCAATTTTCAAGCCCTAGGTGAGGCTTATAGCTTTCTCTCAAACCCAGGGTGCGGCTTATACAAGGGTTCGGCTTATATGAGAGAATGCACAGTAATCATATTGTTGCTTTTGTTCCCAGGGAGCTCAGTGACATCGACACACTCAGGTACAGGAGAACAGAAAGTGACTCTCGTCTTCTTCCTCGGGGGAGTCACGTACGCCGAGATCTCCGCTCTACGCTTCCTATCGCAACTAGAGGATGGTATGTACCGGTAGCATGTGCACATCTTTACAATGGTTGTTTTTTGTTTTTTATTCAAAATAATGGATAGCTTATAGCCATGGTTTGGACACATAAGAGGACTGATTATTTTACAGTGTAAATAAAACAGTGTCAAGTTTCTACAATGTAGTATGCTTACTTTAGGCTTTTTATGATTTTGCACTGAGTAGTTTTACATTTCTTCACAAAGTTTTAGATATTTCATGATGGCAGAGATGCCACTTTTCCTGGTTTACCAGGAATTCATGGTTTTGATTTCAAGATTTTAGTATCAAATTATGTAAATTTCCTGAAAAAATATGTCCAAAGTCCAGTTTTCCTGGTTTTTGTCGGCCAGTGAGTGGCATCTCTGATGATGGAAACTACCAGATAACTTATGAAGGAAAATTCTAGATTGGGTAAAGATACCCTTATAATGAGTAATATAGGTTGCTGACATAGAAAGATGGCCCACTAGAGATCTTTATTTATCTTTTCTAGGACCTGCCGAGTATATTGTAGCGACAACTAAAATCGTCAATGGAGAGAACTGGATAAGTTCTATTATGGACACCTTAACGCCGCCGACAGTGAACCCGTTCTAATAACACATTGTAATTAGTGACTAGAATTTTAAAAAGAGAGTTGTCATGATGCACCAATGCAATGCTGGCAGGTGTTCAAGGGTCAGGCAATCAAGAGAATTGATTTGCCCTTAGCCATCAAAATACCTACCGTAGATTCCCGGTCACAAGCCGGCCCCAGTCATAAGCCAGGGGGTGAGTTCAGGAAAAAAATAAAAGCCGGTTTTTGGGTCAAATTTTTACCATTTTCTCTTTAATCTATAGTAAAAAAAAAACCCGGTCATAAGCCGGGGGGGGGGAGTTTGGGAAAAAAAATAGAAGCCGGTTTGGGCCCAAAATAGAAAAAAAAAAACGGCTTATGACCGGGGATTTACGGTACTGGAGTCGCGATGTTGAGGTTTTTTGTGCAATATCTTGTGTCTTCTGATAGGTGCTTGTCAAACCGTTTGGCGTATAGATAAATTCAGAGCATTGTACAAATTATTGTGAGGTGTCATGAAGGATAGATGAGATAGCAATATACAGCCATATGTTAATTAATCATGACTCTGTGAGTGCAGTTGGTTATGAATTACTATTATCTCCCGCGTACAAGGTGCATCTTGTACGTGAATCAGAGGCCCCCAGCACCCAACCCAATCAACCCAAAGTCTGTGTGTTCAGTGCAGGGTGAGTTTTATATGTGAGATGCGCCTTATATGCGGAAGATTACGGTATGCCCCTTCAACGCCATGATTGGGAATGCATTAATGTATTATGCAGCCTTTCAATGTAAGAATGCGGTAGATTTCATCTACCATAACATGTAATGTTAGTGTAAATAGTTGTACAAAAGGAGAGTGAAAGTAGATACAACAATCTACGCTATTAGCAGGGGTAGACACTAACACCGGCCCGGTGGTCAATGGCTGCGGGCCAGTGCTTATTTCTAGATTTTCTTTAAAATTGGCCATTTGGCCCGTAGAATATTTGAAAATACATTACTATACTATACTACTGGCCTGGGTGGCCAAAGGTCCAAAATCTTAGTGTCTACCCCTGATTTGTATATCATAAAGTGTAAATTTATCAAATACATGCCACTAGATAACCCAATATATATATATATATATATATATATATATATATATATATGTATATATATATATATATGTATATATATATATATGTATATATATATATGTATATATATATATGTATATATATATATGTATATATATATATGTATATATATATATGTATATATATATATATACATGTATATATATGTGTGTATATATATATATATATATATATATATATATATATATATATATATATGTAGAGGTCGGTGAAAATGTTCTTGGAGAAACCGGGACTCGAACCCGGGGCCCTCCAACTTCGAAGCGGCTGCTCTTCCTCTGAGCTACTTCCCCTGGCCTGACATTTCCACCTTCCATCCACACCTGGATCGATATGATACACACTAGGGGGGCAGTGATTACCCGGAGACCCGCCCCTGGGGGTCTGCCACCGAGTACAGGGAATTACTGCCCCTACACTCCTCCCCATCAGCTTCAACCACCATCCACCAGCACCCGGCATTCCCCCTCAAACCAGTTACCTGGACATTGAGGCTTTATCAAGCAGTGTTAGGGCACTCCTGACTTCCCAGTGGATGTACCGGTACAATTACCAGATTGGTCGAAGCGTCATCTGTATCATATCGGCCCAGTTCCCGAGTCCTCAATCCATGATTGTGTTAAGACATGAGCAGGCACACATATCTTCAATCTGATTGTATTAGGATGCTCGGTTTCTCCACCACTGTAGAGGTCGGTGAAAATGTTCTTGGAGAAACCGGGACTCGAACCCGGGGCCCTCCAACTTCGAAGCGGCTGCTCTTCCTCTGAGCTACTTCCCCTGGCCTGACATTTCCACCTTCCATCCACACCTGGATCGATATGATACACACTAGGGGGGCAGTGATTACCCGGAGACCCGCCCCTGGGGGTCTGCCACCGAGTACAGGGAATTACTGCCCCTACATATATATATATATATTAGAGAATAATTGCATTCCGAGTATACAAGTACCTGAGTACTGGTATTGTACTGGGACTGCAATAAGTGATATAAACTGTATAATCACCAATCATGGAAAGTCATTTGATAAATAAATGAATAAGAAGAGTATTTTACTTGACATTGTTTTATTGCTATCACATTAAGTAGCGTTTAATCAATGTTATGAGACAGCACAAGTGGGTCTATGGTTCAATATTCCATGACCCGCACAGCGGGGAGTGGAATATTGAACCATAGACCCATAACTTGATTAAGGCGTTTATCTAACATTTGTCTCCATCTTGTATTAATTTCTTACCTTATAACCCCAGAATTAATCCAGGAGAAGACATTTTTTAAGTGCATGTGATCCGCACGGTTTGCCAAGCCGTCGTGGCCATTTTGGCGTTCTGCCCGATATACCTCCACCTTTACACACATTTTTCGGGTATAATCCAAGCATGCCAGCTCCTGTACTTCTAATGCCAGCAAATATACGATCTCTAGTTGGTGTTCGCCTACATTTTGTCTCCATTTTCTTCAAAATAAATGAGAATCCAATGATTTTACATAGCGATCCAACGCACACGGCCCAGTACACGGCCATTGTGTCTTCTTTACGAAGCGGGGAGGTGCCCGGATGTAAGAACTAGGTCAGATACGCATCGAACAAGGAATGGCCGGACGGGGTGGGTGCCGACCCGTATCGCTATGGAAAATCAATGGATTCTTATTTATTTCGAACAAAATGGAAAAATTAGGCATGGCATGTTCATACAGGATATCTAAGGATGTTTCTCTGTTAATAACTCCACCTTCCACCATGGGATTCTATGCTAACGAGGTGTGTAAACTTCAGATATGTCAGAACACTTTTTCAAATCCTCCATGTGCATTGGTTTCTAGCAACGGTCGGCTTGGTATATTGGATAGCGAGCTTGTCTCCTGCCACAGCGGCCAGGGATCGATTCCCCATTGAACCCTAAACGGTTTTAATAGGAAATCAATGGCGTAGTTGACTTTGTATGCTTCGCCAATTTATTAATATGTCCAGATTGAAACCAGCACCTTCTTGAAGATGAACAAAAGGTCTCAGAGTGTGATATGGCTGGATAATGCACCATGAGTTATAAGAAAAAAGCATGGTCCAAGCCCAAATCGTTAGATAAAAGTGATCACAACACATAACTTTAAATCAAAACAAATGCGAGAATAAATCAGACTATCCACTAACAGACTAAATCCTTAAAGAAAAGGCTTCACTCTGTAAGTTATTACTACTTTTGCTTTCTATTCTGTAAATGCTGTTTTCAATTATGAATCCAGAATACAACTAACATTGTACAATAGTAGAATTGAGATTGTATAAAAATATAAAAGAATATTACAAAAAGAATTGCAGCTATAAAACCTATATAGATATCGGCTATGTGCCACTTGACCTCAACGATGTTGAAATATAAAACTTGGAATCAATATCAACAAATTATCCTTTCACAATGTTACTATCACAGATAAGACATACAAGGTTTTCACCGGTTTCCACTAGTACGGTTCCTCACATATAAACAACGGCTTCTGCACGATTCAGCGGCCTACTGCACCAGGGGTGAAATTCATCAAAATTTGAATTACACCAGTCAAAATCAACATATAGATGCCTTGAATAGCGGTACACCTTTAAGCTTAAGCTCTCACCTGGCACTAGAAAGGCACCAGTAACAGCCAGAGTGCCCTTGAACTTGGTGGTCTCTAAGCATATGCTTCAGAGTACAAAAATGCAACCTATACTTGGAGAGTTAGCAGTATTTCCTGTTCCTGTGAGTGGAAGAGTAGCATAGTGGGACAAGGGGGGTGACCAGTGCTTCAGTGCCATCTTGTGGCAACTGTAACATTCATGTTTGTGTGTATAGCTCAGTATGCCTGAGGAAATACTTCAATTCTGCTATATTAACACATGTGTCAAATATCCTATGATACATTTACATCACATATACTTCACTCTATGTAATAGGTCCAGGTTAGCTGCATTTCAATGTATCAGTATGGAGAAATCCATCCTGTTTCAGTTGATAATGGGCTGTTCTAAAGGTCAACTTTGAGCATTTCATAAAAATAATTGAGTTGAGATCCATTAAATCTACATTTTGTGAAAATTATTTCAATGTCTAATGTATGAGGGGGTGCAGTAGAGAACATTGGAGCACCATTCCTAGAGAGTGAGAAAGATATTTCAATTACCACTAATATGAGCTCAGTGAAGTCATTTCTGGTACATTTCATGTTTGCTTAGTTCCCATGCCACTCACATGATGTCTCCACTGTGTCATACTTTGACCATTTCCTTGCCTTCTAGCTCTGTCAGACATGGTCAAACTCTAGTCTGCTACAAGGTGGCGCCTAAGCACTGGGCTCTCCTCCTGATAGTGGGAGTATAGTCAAAGACGACTAGGCTTTGCTGCTTCCTGTATGATGGTACCCTGAGGATTTATACCTCAGGGCACCAGAGAAGGTGCACCTTATACACAAGAAGCGCCTTATATCACCATGAGTAAGTGCCCCAGTGCTTGTAGATTTGGAGGAGACATTGCCCCCGGCCCTCATGTAAGACAGGCACTTATTCAGAATCTAGTTTTAGCGCTTAAGAAATATTTCATGACCTCTTCACCCACGGTGCTGATTTGAGACCGGCGCTCATTATATCCCGGTGCAAGGTGTCCTACTTTAGGTGTGACGTCTGCTATGGTAAAACCTATGGAGGTGCTATAACAGACATAAAACAAAGTACCAAATGTACCTTGGACATGTACACTGCTACCCACTGCTACCTTCCATTAGTAGGTAACTTAAAGCACGGCTCAACACGCTTTGTGGCAAATGCCTCCCTGAGGTTAGAGCGCTGCTTGTTAGCGTCTCTGTCATCATTCCTGTTATGTGTCGTTGGTGGTTGTGAGGTCTGCCGGAAGACCATGGTAGGCATGGAGGCCGGGATCTCCCGCGCTATCGGCATGTTGGAGGAGGAGGTAACCTGCATGTTGAGTGAGCCGATAGTCATGGGGCTGGACTGTGCAGCCTGTTTATCCTTCATCCACTGCCAGTACTCATCCCGCGACAGTCCCATAGGCACCTTGGATGGTGACAGAGATGATGTACGCCCTGGTACATTAGACATTGATGTTCGACCGGTGTTAGATTTTAGAACATACTGATACCGACCCTGCTGACTGCTGCTTCTGCCATTTGTAAGCGTCTTTGTCTGTAGTGTTGGTTTCTCCTTCTCAGTCACTAATTTAACCTCCTCAACCTCCTCATCTTCAGATGAGGCCTCGCTGTCCGCTGACACTTCCTGTGGGGGCTTCTTGGCAGCTGATTGGCCAGCATGGTGTAGCGGCCATTTTGGTTTGGATGAGTCAGCACTACTTGGTGTTGAGGCACTGTCTGGTGAACTCTCATGTTGGCGTTTTGTCGCTCGCTGAGCCAAGTCTGGTTCTGTGTTTTCATCCTCTACGATTACAGCTACATTGTTTGTTTGAGGCTGTTTGAGTTTATTATCAGCAGTTGGAGCTGTCCTATTCTGTGTACTAGCTACTGTTGTACTTGTACCATTTTGATTGCTAACCCCTGTAGTACTACCAATGCCATTATGAGCCTTTCCCCCTTCCACCTTCATCACTAGTTGAGGTTTGCTGACAGTGGCAACCGGGCGGGCGGGTCTCTGTTTTGGCACACTCAGTCTGTTTCTATACGGTTGCCCGACCCGCATGTTCACCTCTGCTTTACTATTCTCCTTATCCCCCTCAGCCTGTTTAACAATGTCAGAATTAGACTTTGGCACTACTTTGGTAGCCTCAGGAGTAATTCCTGTTGCCCTAGGGGTTGTACTTTGAGGTTTACCCCCAGTAGGTGACTTTAAGGTGTATGTCTCCCCATTCTGTTTCATTCTCGGTAGCGACCCACTGAGTGACCTAAAGTCGTCAGTACATGGGGTGCTGGTTCCAAGTGACTCTGTATCAGTGGTAGATTCAGCGTCCCCGCTGTCATCAGGCAGTAACCGCAGCAGAAGGTGCATTCGGACATCCGCCGACTGAAGCTGGTTCTCCAACGCCTTCTGTACCTCACTCAACTGAAAAATGGATCATGTAAACAGAAAGCTTTGTAAATCAATTTTCTACATTGTTATAATTCCTACAATAGGTAGTGGAGCAATTAGTTTCAAACAAGGGCTATGATAACTCGGTAAAGGGGTTTCATATGGTCCAGCAGGGGATGCTATCAAAATCTATTTCCACAAAGGGATAAAAATGTGTACAGCAATATTAGCACTTTCCCCATAAATATGACAACATACATTAAAGCTATGGCGAAGGCCAATGTATAGATTAGGCAGCAAGGTTTTAAAGGTAATGGTGATTTGATTTGGTCATGATGCATGAATGCATTCCTGGCAATGTACACACTAGAGCTAGGAATTTCTTGGAGACAATCATTAAATGTGTACAAATGTTAAAGGTTTGCTATATTCGCTTGGTAGAAAATATAGTCAGCTTTGGGAAAACCAGTTGACATCTAATAACTCTAGCATCCGTGGGGGGGCACTTCAATTATTTTATACCGGTGTGTGGCTGAACCCCCGTGTGTGGCTGAACCCCCGCATTTTTTCTTCAAAACCCTACCCTTGCTAGGGAACTTTTGACCTAACAGTCTTAGATTTTGCTCAAAATATCTTAAATTGACCTTGTTTGGGAGAAGATTTGAAATTTGTTCATGCTATTTTCATGAAAACTGGGAAAATATTCATGAAAATTTCTGAATTTTCCACTTGAATCGGGGTATTTTGCTGAAAGTTGACCCTTGCTAGGGACATTTTGCTCAAAAGTAGACCCTTGCTAGGGACATTTTGGTCTGAAACCAGAGGCTTGGTAGGGACATTTGGCTGAAAAAGTACCCTTGCCAGCCGCACATATGTGTATGTCCAACATAGGGAGTGCCCCCCCCTAGCATCATAGCTAGTGGAACTGAACCAATTTTTAGTAAATATCCTGAAAAAAATATGAATGAGATTGCACTTGCTGGGGACGGTAAAAAGTTAAGAACATTAAAAAAATTCAAGATGGAGTTCAGGCTCGAACACTATCTACTTAAAATTAGCAATCAAAATCAGAGAACTGCATTAGCGCAATACAGACTTAGTTCCCATAATCTTGGTATTGAGATAGGGAGGCATTGTAGGCCCCCCAAACCTGAATGTGACAGAGTATGTCTATACTGCTCAACTGGTGCTATTGATGATGAGGTGCATTTTCTGACAACATGTGAACTACATAAGGCAGCTCCAACAACTCTTGAAAATCATATAGATGGTAAAATCTGTAATTACTGGGATATGTCAAACATGGATAAGTTTGTTACAGTTATGAAAGAAAATGACCCTAGTATAAGTAATGCACTTGCAAAGTTTGTGTATACTGCGTTTAAGCAGAGGCTGCAGCAGCTTTAGACTACCCTCTGTGGAATCCAACTATTATCCTAGGTGCTATGTATATTGTACGGTTTCACCTAGTATTACATCATCACATTCATAAAATGTAATGTATATAAATATAAGAGTTGTAGCATGGAAGTATAGACCCTAACGTGACTATAGTTCCATGGTTGTAGGTTTGGTACAGTTGAGCCACCTAGGTTATGTGTGCCATGTCTGTATCTGTGTATCTCTGTAGGGATTTGTGTGTGTGTGAATTAGTGAGTGATTGTGTGAGTGATCTGTGTTATACAGAAGTTTCTGTTTTCATAGATTTAGTTCTGTAGTACTGTATACTATGCATGTAGTTTGTAGAACATAGAGCATATACATTATTGTAGTGGACTTACTGTATGACACATAGGTCAGCAATGACCTCACTTTTTGTTGTCGATAAAAGCTATTATTATTATCATCATCATCATCATCATCATCATCATCATCATCATCATCGTTATTGTTATTGTTATCGTTATTATTATTATTATTATTATTATTATTATTATTATTATTATTATTATAAGAGGGCCTTCAAGGCTTTAAATGGTTTTAAAGAGTCCCACCTATATAAGATACACACCTGTAGCTTTTTTTGTGTCAGGTTAAGCTGGATCTGCTCCAGCTCCTTACGGTGGGACCGAGCCTTTTTACGCACCAACTGTCCCTGTTTACTCAGGTCTGTTATGTGTGAACGCTTCTCCTTTACCTCCCGCTCCAACCGTCTCGTCTCCTGTTAGAGAGATAGAAGATACTGTTACATAATATATATGTATAGAATATTTAGTGCTCTACCACTCTCAGGCAAACAGAACACAGAATATTTTGACTTAATATCTTGTTACAATGCAATGTGTTTTTTGTGAACATAAAATAACAATTTGCTGTTAATCTTAGAATATTTAATTACAGGTATTACGTAGTTAATGAACCGCTTAGGTAATCTGACCTCTCTTAAACCCCCTATCTCATCTCATCTATATAACAATTTGATTTTTGTGTCAACTGTCTTGCTTATCTAAGAACAGAAGAAAGGTAGAACCAGAAGAATCAACCCTTACACAGAAATCTGTGGGGATGAGGTTCGCTTGCTTCATTGTTATCTCGATTTAATATTTGACACTCTCTTATATAATAACTTTGTTGGTTATTGTTAACATTGATTACCCTCGTTGACATATGCTATGTTTTTCCGGAGACCTTCATGTGTAAGCATATTATGTACCCTCAATGTACCTTATGCCTATGAAACAGATATGTAATTTACCAGTTACACATGCATGTAAATTTCTCTTATCGATGTACAAACTAAACAAATGTTTCACTAAATGTATGGTATTTTGAGATAATAAAGTAAATTCAAACCAAAAAAAGAAAAAAGGTTCGAAATGCGTAAGCACTTCTCTTTCACCCTGCATTCTGACTTCGGAGAAGAATCTTTGATCATAAACATGTAAGAAAGTTGTCAGGAGAGAAAGTACAAGTGGGTCCAGCAGCTGAGCTCCTCTCCACATTACACTCTATCCACTTTTGTCCCCTGTTATGCAGATAGAAGAAAATGTTGAAAGGTCTTCCATAGATAACTTAATGTTTTGAAAGTATACCTTACCTTTAGGTTGTGAAGCAGAGAGAAGACTTCTGTCTCCACTTTCTTTTTCTGTTTGAGGATAGCCTGGAACTTGCGATTGACCAGCGCTAAGTCATCTGCCATGTTCTGTGCATGTGTGTGGACCTGTCAGAGGGGGATAAATGAGATTGAAGTTGCAACATGCACCTTATATAAATACCTGTCTAGCTGTAAGGACAATCAACCTTTAAATAACTGTCCAAACTCAGGAAAGAAAGGAAACCACAATCTCCCTGCTAACCTTTAATCAAAATAATTAGAGGTAAAATCAACTATACCAAAACTATAAACCCACCTTCTGCAGTTCAGTCCTCAGACTGTCAGTGGGTACAGTTGAGTAGTTACCAAGGTCATCAATAAAACCTGAGACGCTGGACACCAGATTCTGCATCTTCTCCATAAGTGTAACATCCAGGCCCAGGTCTAGCCGGATACAGCTCTTTTCCCGCTGTGCCTTGGTCCGCACACTGGCTGCTATTATTGTGTCGGTGTGCCGCTCGATGTACTTAACAATGGCCTCCATGTTGCCATAGTAACCTGAGGCTAACTCGTTACCGTTAGACTTCTCCACCTGTTTTCGCAGATTCTGTAACTGGTTGATCTCCTCATTCAGGAAGTGTTTGGAGGGCACCTGCAAAGATGATAAGTGCCAGAGATATCTTTAGAAACCATGTTGAATGGTAAATACTAGAGGAACACTCAAGGTGACACTGGGTGGAGTGACCTTTATTGAAAACCTTTCTATTTGAGTACCCCTGAAAGGAAAGAGCAGACTAACCTATTTTTGTACTTCCACAACAATGGTTTTACTCACATTGCTGAAGTTGTATGAGGGAGTGGTCATTTTTTCACAACAGGGGAAGTTGGTGAAATTCCTAGTGAGAATTTTTTTTTTTTTTTTTAGTAGTGCACACGCTTTTCGCCTAAAAGGGGTGAAATCCCCCCCGAGGGCTCTGAAATCTTTTTGTCCCCCCTCCAAACCCACTCCAAACCCACCACCGCCTGTTGTTAACAAATTACCTTTCCCTAAGACGCTGTTACAAACTAACCTGTTGTTGAACTTCCTCAGCTATGGTTTTACTGACATTGCTGAAGCTGTCTAAGAAGCTGTTGACCTGATCCACTTCCAGCCTCAGTTTGACATTAGCCCCATCCAGTTTCTGGATCTCAGCTTCCTTCATGTTAATTTCATCCTCTCGTTCCTCCAGCAGTACCTCAAACTTGCGCTCTGCAAAGCGCTGCATGGCCGGGGTGGTGCGCTTAAAGCTGGCAACAAACTTATCAACCTGGTTGTCTGTCATGTCAGACCCCGCATGGCGCTTAATCTCCTCACGGAACTGGTCAGTCGCTGTGAAAAAGATATTGTTACCTTTTATGCCATAACGCAGAGATTAGGGGAAAGTACAAAGACAGAAATGGCTGTTTTGTAAAGTATGACTGTTGATAGACTGCAGGCACAGGATGTGTGCTGCTGTTCTTTGACCATCAATATGAAGAGAATGAAGGAACTATCATAGGAGTTAGTATGGAAGTAACATACTTCTGACATTGTTGTATAATTGTTGGATTGATGGGGTAGATTAACTCTATTGGTGCAACATTAATATCTGCAATTTGGACAGATTATGACCAGCATTACATTAATGATGTCCTTCATCATGTTGATACAAAGTTTTTAACAGTCATTCAATCCCAATCATTATTTGCCAAAAATGGCTTAACTCACTGCATCATTAGCCTAGCCCAGATTCAGAAATTTCAGTTTTGGGTTAGATTTCTTGATGCACTGTAAATAAAAGATCCCTTAGGGAGTGGTCATTATGGGTTTTCGCGCGGATGCGCGGAAATTTTTTACGCCTCCCCCCCTCGACGGCAGTCAAAATTTTTTGCGTCCCCCGCGCCGGAGGCGCGGAGAGTTTTTGCGCTCTTCTTTGATCTATAGTAGTGCGCGGGCTTTTTTGCTAAAAAGAGGGTGAATTTTTTTAGCCCCCCCTCAAGAGGGATCAAATTTTTTTTAGCCCCCCCCCCACTCAAGAGGGGTCTGAAAATTTTACGCCCCCCCCCTCAAACCCACCACCCCCCCTGTTGATAAATAATGACCACTCCCTTACCTTCCACAGTTTTGAGGTGCTCTGCAACATGGACATGGTCACATTCCAGTAAGGTATCGCAAAAGGCATCGAACGCTCCCGGGCCCCGCGCAGGGAGCAGGTCCAGTAGTGCTGCCACCTGCTGGGTATTGGTGGCATTGGCCTGAAACAGGAAACAGAAACCAACATTTGTGACATGATCTGCGAAAATGGGGCTTAGTGCAGGGGGTTCTAAGACCCCTTCTCGCAGTACATGTCACATTTATTAAAGTATGTGTGATTACTGGCCATCATGTAGACATGCAATGACAACAGTCCATATTCTGAGATACACCGGGCCTCCCCAGCCCCAGGCCATCTTTAAAAGGGGTCTATGTCTTGCTTTTCTATTCTCTCTGAGTGTGGGTGGTGTCCATATGCGCGGGCACTGGCACATATTCGTTCCTTGAATCTCCTCTTTCCTGTCCCCTCTTTCTTACATGTGTTTGGTGTCCATATGCACGGGCACAGGCACATGTATTCCTTTGTGACGTGATGTCTAATGTACTTTTTCCGCCATGAATATGACCTTAGCTGTCGGCTTGGCGTTAAACAACCATTACTCACTCACTCTGAGATACATTTTTGTGGTAGTGAACATAGATTGGATTGGACTCAATTGAGTTTCGGTACTATAAAAATTGATCTGAGTTTGCAGAATCAAAATTTTACAGGACCGAATATCATGCATGGTATAAAACATTTCAGAAAGACTGCAAAGGTGCATTCCTCAGCAAAATATCACAGCCCATAGCTTCTACCATGGAGCCCTGTATCCCACAGCTTTAGGTGATAGACCTAACATGGAACTGTTATCCAGTAGCAACATTCAAAACAACCACATACCTATGATTAAGTTATGTTTCATGCCACCAAACTGAATTTTGCGCATGTCTATCCAAATGTTATGAAATAAATTCAGAAGTTTATTCTATAGTGGTCTGATTTAGGGTTATCTCACTGCATTGGGGCCATCCATGAATGACATCAAGCAAAATTTGACCATTTTTGACCCCCCATCCCCCTCGTCATGTTTTTTTTTGTTGCTAATTTTGCAATGCTGAAGGTATATGGAAAATTAATTCCATCATGCTGGGCCTGACCCCCCCCCCCCCCAGCATGATGTTATTTCTGGATGGCCTCCCTGCATCACAGAGGATGCCCCTCAGTCAGACCAATTCTCTGTGTCTATGCATCACCTGCTACAATCTTTGATTCAAGGGAAACATGACCCCATTTTCACCATGGCACATGATCATAGCATTCATATCAAACAAAAAGATTCTGACATAGTTTGTGAAATATCTATTATCACAGAGAAGAGCAACAGGCTTCTCTGATGCTTCAGATGACGTCACCATTGGGCAAAATACATCCCATTAGTGCTTGCATAGCATTCATAAGATGCAATTAGATGCTTTTTTTCTAGTTTTTCCTCTAGCAGGATTTTATCTTTTTCTTTGACAACACCACTAATCTATCTGTAAACAATGCACCACCTGATGCATTTGTGCAATCCTTCAGTCCTCAGATGCATCAGATGAATCTGCTGCTCTTATCTATAGTGACAAACAGTGCAGAAACTATACCAGAATCCTTATATATGATATATAAGCAAATGTCCATCACCATGGAATATTTTTGAATCATATTCACTGAGGTGAGGCCTTATAGGCGGAGTTGAATGCAGACAGGCCTCACCGAGGTGAATGTGATGCAAAAATGTTCCATGGGAGTGGACATTTGCATTTATGTCATGGCCTATGGGGTTAATTTGCTTTTAGATAAAGAAAAACAGCTCAGCTCCATTCAAAATCCAAGATGGCGGATCCCATTGAAAACAAGCATGTTGTTTTCCATGCGCCCCTTGGAATACGGCTGTTCTCTTACTAATCTATAGTAACGATCATATCTGCCATGACATAAAAAGGCTATCAAAATGTGCTATCATGAAAGAATGGTATTGTTTCCCTTTCATATCTTATAACACAGAAGAAAGATGGCTGTAGTTCATTCAGACAATGAGGGGACAATGGATCAACATGCTTTTTTAAATTTAAAAAAAAAAGATCTTATAATCTAGTATTTGAATTTAATTTGGTATTTGATAATTCGTTGTGTTCCCTTGTCTATATCAGGATATCTGGAATGTCATGTTGCTTTTCTTTACACAGCAATCACAGCTGACTTTAATCATCTTCAATATCAAGTAGTATTATTTTCATGTAAATACATTGTAATGGAGACAAAGGTGGCCATTGCAGCATTCTGTTTCTGTAAATTTCCATGAAGGACCGTGTGCTCCCCTACTAGCTCACAATGCAATGATTATTTGTGAGTCAGAGGTAATGCCTTACATATGGCTGATTATAGGTTTATGTCATTGCCTACCTTAGAATGACTTGTCAGGAATCAAAATGAGTAATAGGATACACTATTCCAGGCCCTGACTGCATGTTGGGGCCTAACTCTCAAAATGCAACATTTCTGTTCTTCACGATACTCTAATAAAGTTTTGATGAGTCTGCTTAACAGTACTGTGCTGGTGTGTAAGGCCAACCCTTTTGAGGCATGTATCCAACCCATAGTGAGGGCATGATGAATGCATCATGATGACTAATGGGCAATAGGTGTAAATTCAGTCTTTGGACATAAAGGGCTAACCAGGGCCTCAAAACGGAACCTATAGAGGTAACAGGCTTAACTACTAGCAACTAATTAGTGTTTTGTTATGGTACATTAGTCTAGGCACTGAATCTTACTAAAGGTGGTAGTACAGCCCACATGATTGTAACAGACATTCTGATTGGCTGATTGATTCATTGGTGAATGAGTCATTCTCTAATGTGGCCTTTGATCTGGCAGGGTGGCAGAACTTGATTTAAACCCATGGATTAGCGTCTCCCGGCAGTAATGGCGAGTATGCTCACAAATATTGCAATAAAGGTATATTCCACCATCTATGCCATTGCCACCTGGTGGCCAAAGTTTTAAACTACCAAAACTTATGATTTATGCCCGTTTCCCTTTTGCATATACCCTAACTACCGTAAATTCCCGGTCACAAGCCGGCCCCGGTCATAAGCCGGGGGGTGAGTTCAGGAAAAAAATAAAAGCCGGTTTTTAGGTCAAATTTTTACCATTTTCTCTTTAATCTATAGTAAAAAAAACCCGGTCATAAGCCGGGGGGGACTTTGGGAAAAATTTAGAAGCTGGTTTGGGCATAAAACAGAAAAAAAAATCCGGCTTATGACCGGGGATTTACGGTAATCACTATCAACCTGAAGAACAATAGATTCTTGCATTCTTCCTACCACAGCACTAACATTCACCACTGCATGGTCAACTCATTAGATTTCAGTCGTAGAGAAAAAAAGAAAATATTTTTATAAATCTGTCACTTCTAGATTCTGCAAGTAACCTTACAATTCTTTGCTCATAAAATGTTCATGATGATTTGATCTCGATCCCTGCAAAGTCTGGTGAACAAATTCTGGGCACTTTCTTTCCTGTTTTTTGAAATGTTTGAAAAATTTGAACACTTTTCATTTGCACTTTTTTCGTTAAATCAATCATGGCTCTTTTGTTTGTCCAATGACCACCTGTTTTTATCACATGATCATGGTACACATGATGTCTGCTAGACATATGAGAAGTTTAGTTAAGATAGCAATGGTCAATTTTTCAATGTTGAAAAATGGGGGTTTCTCCCACTAGCAGCAATAGTTAAGGACTCCCCATCAATAAATCTGAAACTAGTACAATGAACCATGTTTTTTATTGCTTTGGCTATCTCATGATATAGAAAACTTATATAACCCCAAGTCATTTGGAGAAACTGATGGTAGTTTTTGATTTATTGAATAGTGGAATATACCTTTAAAGTAGATGTTGTATCATGGCTGTATCATATCTACCTGACAGGAGGGTAACAATGTTGTGCCTATACATGGGTGCTGACAATTTTTAGGATGTCACACCATCACTTTTTAGGAAGGATGGCGCATCACCCTGTCACATTTTATGTACAAATTGTATATGCCAATGTACTGGGAACTTTTGATAGTGTCACCGTCTGTCACTTTTTAAAACCCCTGCATCACAGCGTCACGAGCATCACTTTTTACCCATGTATAGCCACAATGTTGTAGGGCTGGTACAAGGAATAAATACAGACCTGAGTCCAACGAGGAGACTTGCCAGGACTGGGACCAAAGTGCATAACTCCTGGGGGGGACTTCAATTTTTTTTGATACGGGTGTGTGGCTGAACCCAGGACAACCCTTACCCTAGCTAGGGCACTCGTTCGCGGGTTTTTTCTTCAAAAGCATACCCTTGCTAGGGCACTTTTGACTCAATAATCCTAGATTTATTTCAAAATGTCTTAAATTTACACTGATTGGGGAGAAGATTGAATTCGTTTCATGCTATTTTCATGAAAACTCTGCTGATCTCCATGAAAATTGCGAAATTTCCCACGTAAATCGGGGTATTTTGCTGAAAGTTTACCCTTGCTAGGGACATCTGTGGCTGAAACAGGAGGCTTGCTAGGGACATCTGTGGCTGAAACAGGAGGCTTGCTAGGGACTTTTTCTTGAAAAAGTACCCTTGCCAGCCGCACATATGTGTATGCATACATAGAGAGTGCCCCCTGGGGCATAACTACACTTTGCAGCCTTTAAACCGTGTAACCAGACTCAGTTGTGGCTGACTCGATATCATACTTCTGTCATGAATATTAACCCTGTATGTTTAGGCCCAAATACACAGGGACGAATGAGGTGGCGTGCGTCAGAAAATGCTACAGACCTCAATATATTCTACCTATAAGAACAAAGCATATGGAACTGCTATATCTAATGCACTGAACCCTGTAAGCCGACGGCGTGGCATACAATATGTTGTACGCCACGCCCCTTGTACGCCACACCCAATGCAGCAGTAGTGCAGCAGGTCCCATCTACTTTGCTTCACATTCCAGCTGTAAAATCATTATTTATAGGTGGATTTTCAAAATTCAAAAACCAAACTGATCATAAAACAATAAGGATTGTGATGCAATAGAGGAGCACACGTCATTTTTACTTGATCATGAGATTAATAGCCTCAATCTGCACTCGATCGGCTGAAAATTTACATTTTTGTCACTCAATCTACAGTTTTCTGGGTGCAGGGCTTTGAAAATTGCTTGCTTTTGTACTTATCGGTAGAATATAACAAAAACACAACTTGTGGGACATACAGAGGCTCTATGCCCATTCATGAGTTGCCCCTGCTGTCCTGCGGGCACCCTGGGCAGCAGGGGCAACCCACTCATGGGCATACAGTCTCTGTATGCCACACTCGTTGTGTTTTTGGTTAGTATTTTTCTGAGGCATGTAGTCTCATGTGTCTCAGAATTTGGTGCTATTACCTGGGCTTACAGGCAGAAAGCTGTTGCTGACTTCGTATATGTACAACTGCCAGAGGGTAGCACTGTTCCCTTTAATAGTTTCTCACCCTTCTATATAGCATATGGATAACGCCTACACAGACTAAACCTGGTAACCAGTCCACGCCCATGGTTTTGCACCATGAGGCCTAGAAGAAACTCTTGCTTAAGGTAACATGACGGGAAAAATAGGTATGGCCAGTTGAATCTTATTTTTATACTTCTACAGTGAATCCCACTACTCACAGCTCTTGTAGATGATACTACCCGTACCATATACCTTGCCAATGCCATATTGAACAAGTAACCAATGGATAACTGATGACGGCCTCGTGTTATTATCCATCGATAACCCCCACACCCACGAGTCATCAGTTATCCATTGACTACTTATTTTATACCACGAAACCAATAAATAATCAATATTATACCAATAAATTCAAGTTGAAAACCAAAATTATTCCCCCTCCCCGGGACTCGATCGAAGCCAGCCATAGTTTGTGTACAGGTACATACACCTCCTCGCCCGGCAGCGGACAGCGACAGCGCACACGGCGAAAAAAGATGCGCCCGGACCGGGGCGCGATCCATGTACCTGTCACGGCTGAACGCAAAGCGCTGACCGCTAGACCACCGCGTCTCCTCCTTCAGCGGCCGTGTCGGCTTGGATATATTTGAATGCGTCCCGCGGTTATGGTAGCGGACAGCCCGCAGTCGTCGCCTTGCCAGGCTTTGTATCATATCGAGACATGGTTCTAACCGAGCGTATCTCGTCAGTCCCTGTGGCGCAATGCATAGGGAGTTGGATTTGGGATGTGAGACTGCAGGTTCGATCCCTACCCTGGTCTGGAAAATTTCGTGGGTTTTAATATGTGACATGTGACATGGGAGAGGCGTGCGGTTATCCTGGATAACCGCACGCCTTACCTGGATAACCCCACGCCTTCCAAAATTGATGTTACAGCCTGTAGGGTGTGCAATATCGACAGATATGTGGATGGGAATAGCCACCAAAAAGCACTGTGTAACCCACAAATCGTGGTATAACCAGTGCTAGAGTCACCCTCATCAAGTGCTTAAAAAGTGTTATTGTGTTAAATTGAAGCTTGTTTCAAAAAGCAATTGGATCATTTTGTATAGCATGTCATGAAATGCTGAATCTCATTTAACTTTTCATAGGTGTACTCATTACATAATTATAGAAGCACAATTACAATCACTTTCATGATGTTTCCCTGCATATGGTACCTTGTGCCCTTAAAGCAGCATTGTTCTTTATGAGGCACAGATGCAGTAACAAGCCTGCAGGTTACGTGGACGTAAGGGAGTGATCATTTTTTAACAACAGGGGGGGCTCGTGGGTTTGTGCGCGGATGCGCGAAAAAAATTCCGACCCCCCTCTTGATGGGGCAAAATTTTTTTGACCCCCCGATAAAGGCCGAAAATCGCGCACGAACGTGCCCTTTCCTATAGTAACGTGGGGGGTTTTCCACTGAAAACAGGTAAAATTATTTTGACTCCTAATCAGAGGGGCTGATAAAAATCTGATGCCCCGATCAAGGTATTGAAAAAATTCTGACCCCCCCTCAAACCCACCGCCTCCCCTGTTGTTAAAAAATGATCACTCCCTAAATGCTGCCCTCTCAGGAGTCATATGGTATTCAGGCCTGCACTAAAGGGTGTTCTGGTTGCTGATTGGTTTAGAATTAGAATAGAAGAAATTTTGGTAGAATTATGAGAAAAAACACAGGTGCCCCCAAATAGTTGATAAATGGAATAGAAGGTGTGTTCTTATATTATGCCAGGGTTTTGGGATTTCATGAGGCAGGCAAAAGTTAATCTGTCCAATGGAGATTTTCAAGTCCAAAATAGGGTGGAATGGCACTCACTGCAGATATTGTTCTTTTTTTTAAGATTTTCAGGGTTAAGCCTATACAACATTCTGTCACATTGTGTATGAGGGATGGTTAAATCATGCTACTGTAGAAATTATTACCAACGAACATTTTAGGCGGCTGTTTTTATGTGTTACGCTATATAAAAACATAGAGAAAATACATTTAGTTCCCCATGACCTGCACTCCTTATTTCTGTTGGGCAAGCATGATCTATGGATGCGCTTCAGGTGAGTTTCCCATCAGAGCTACACCGATGCATCATGGTCATCAAATGACATAGTTTATTAAGATCATCGAGCCGAGCTGTTATAGAGGACGCTTACCGATGACCTAAGGCCTATAGGCTATACCAAATTGTACGTTTAGGTAGAAAAAGGTTGAGGTAAGGTAAGACTGGTATATCAGCTGGTAAGATGAATTTACCTATGAACTAATGTATGCCATACATTAAGTGTAGGTAGAAAAAGGGGGAGGGACGATAGAACTAGTAGTTCTGGAAGCCTAGTCATAACGTTTGTGATCATTCTTCATTTTCATGTGAAATGAGTGAATTTTCAGACAGATTTCCTGATTTTAAGAATAGTGTGGAATTCTAAAAATGTACTTGCCAGACTTAAATTCTGGCAATTATTCTATTTGACAAATCTTCTGCAAGGTATATGACAAAATTGGTGAAAATTACAATTTTCACACTCTTCATGAGTTTTCACTCTCTTCAACATTGTGAATAACCTTCCATGTATATCAGCCTCTAAGATAAGTTTACCCATGACCTATTAAAGGTCTACTCTAGTAGGTAAACATCACACAGCTGTACTGAGGTGTGTGTGTGTGTGTGTGTGTGTGTGTGTGTGTGTGTTTTTGGGTGTGTGTGTGTGTGTAGAGGTATAGGTTATTGATGTAGGGGTGTTTATAAGGTATCGACGTATAGGACGATGTGTTCATTCGCTTCACACAACTATATATACCCAGGCAACAAGAAGTGGTGACCGAATGTAGCAATGTTTGTGTATGTTCCTCTTAGCATTGCCTCTAATATTCACATCGAAAGTGAAGAGAGAAGTTATTTACAAAATAAAAGATTAAATGTGACATAAATAATCGTATATTATGTGATATATAAATGTAAATTGTCAGGTTCTTTTGGAAATTCAACAACCTCATCAACAGCTATTTAAAAAAAAAGAAGTGATTCCTTTTTCCTGCATTGGCCTCCTCGTCCAAATTAAGAAATATTATAACTATGTGTTGTAACAGAAGTCTAAAAGCAGTAAAAGTCACTTGACTGGCGGGTGGCGAACTGGAAGGGCGCAGCAGGGCACCATTAGGTGTCCCCCCTTCTGGTTGCCCCGGCGCCTGGGCGGACCGTGCTATCCGGCTCGGTATGGGGGTGCAGTTCTTAGAAGTTCGCCCCCCTGCCCAATCCGGACCGGCTCTAGCCGGTTCGTCCCCCGTAGGTCCGCAGCTGTGAATAACATAGCGGGCACTGCGGGGTCCAGTGGTCTCCAGCCAGTCTGATCTGGGGCCCTGAGGACGACCTTTGTGGTTGGACCGCCGGTGGTGACTTGGCACCGGCATGGTGGCGGCCATGGCCGCCATCTTGCTTTTCATGGACCTGGACCTTCCTACAGTGGTTTTCATCGTTTCACTCTCTACTGGACCATACCTCATCTCATCTCATTTCACTACAACTCCCCTGGTAAGTCAACCTTACTTACTGTCCCACTTAGGGTCTCCTTTATTGGTGTACTCTTTGTGGGAAGCTACCTCCAAGTTCGGGCTCATGGTGTTGGTGCACGTCGCAGACCTAAGTGTGCGTCCCAGTATAATCGTTTCCTTGACTAGGTTTAGCATGCTCTGGTGTGTGTGCACTCTAAATGTATGGGTTTATTGCTCTGCATTTATTGGGTACAGACACCTGCGGCATTGTTGCTAACTAAGTTACCTATGTCTTGGTCTCTGGGTGCCGTCTGACCCAGTCTGTACCGACCCATGAGTGGAGCCCTCATGGTTATGCCCTGAGAGAACCAGGTAGTGGTTTGTAATGGTTGACTGTACCTTGTATTCACCCTGCTACTTGGCAGGTGTTCTTTTTCACCGCTTTTTACCTCGCTTCTTTCTTACTCTCTCCACCTTTCACAGGTCTTTTTATTTTTTTTATGGTGCGGCGGTCTACTCCACTAGAGCACCTGTCCCTTTCAACGCTTCGCGCTTGGGGGGCTTCAAATCGTAAAAAAAAAAAAAAAAAAAAAAAAAAAAAAGCAGTAAAAGGTAGGCCTATCTAGAATGTAAAAATGCACAATACATCGGGAAGCCATTCTTCAAGATGATACGACTGGGCACAGCCACTACGATTTAAAACCCTCAAGATTAGAGTGGGTATTAAAATCGTAGGTAATGTCTCATGACTGCTCCGTATGAACAGCACTTAATGTAGTGATTACATAGGGTTTGGTAGGGCAGTCGCACCAGTGTAATCATTAATGACCACTAGATGCAGGGCTGTGATGGCATTGGAGTGAGGGATCCCACAATGATTCGAAGTGGTCTAGTCGTACCATCTTGAGAAATGCCTTCCTGTCATACAAGAAGGTGATGTTTAGAACAAAGGGGTGGGTCTGAGAGTATTTGCTGGAGAGCTATGTCGCACTCATAGTATAAGAGGTCGTTGGGCTCCATTTCTTATGTTTTAATCTCATATTGAATACAATAGCTCCACGGGTTGATCCAAGTAGCCCTATATTACACATTCCATGCAATAACCCTACCCTGATTTTCACAGCCTGCTGCAGCATCCCTAATAGTCAGATAACTATGATTATACCACAGTGGCCACGTAGAACAAATTAACAATTTCACACATTTTATATGTTGCATACAGGACACTAGTGGCATAAGAAGCTTCAACCTATACTATTCTTGGCATAAGTACGGAAAAACCTCTTGTGTTTGTGTGTAGGTAGTATAGTAACAATAGGTGATATATGACGACGGCACCTATTAGTAATATACTACCTACAGACAGACACTCGGGGTTTATCCTGTACTTAGGTAGTGATCATTTTTTAACAACAGGGAGGGCTGGTGGGTTTGTGCATGGGCACACGAAAAAAATTCTGCCACCCCCCCCCCTCTCAAGGGGTCAACATTTTTTTACCCCCCCCCCCCCGAAAGGCCTAAAATCACAGAGGAATGCGCCCTTTTAACCTATATAGTAAAGCGCGGGCTTTTTCTCTGAAAACAGGTGAAATTATTTTGACCCCTGGTCAAGGGGTCAAAAAAATTCTGACCCCCACCCTCAAACCCACCAGACCCCCACCCCCCCCCCCCCCCCGTTGTTGAAAAATAATCACTCCCTGAGCATGGTTCCATTCTATCAATCAGCATCTGTTTCTGAATGGATCTTGGTTGGCAAGATAAGATTGCTGAGACATTATTGAAACAGAAGATGAATAATTGTGGGATATGCATTTCAACACGATGGTCAAAATGAAGTTGTTAGACATATCACACCAAAACCTGATGGGAAATGGACTTGCCAGAAATATCTGAACAAAACTTGAAAGGAAATGGAATAGTAGGTTATATCACAGTAACAACAAAATCTGATTACAAATTGGAATTGCATGATACTGGAAGAATTAAACAAAGATCACATCAGAAATGAACAAAGCTGAACTTTGCCTATTGCTTTGTTGAATAGAATGAAATGAGAGGGAGGCACTGTAGACAATTGTAGGACAGGTGTATTTTATGCATACAGAATTTATACTGGCATGTAGAGCACCTTTAATCCCGCCCCCAGACTTGTGTTGACATTTGGAGTTGAGTTAAATCATGTCCAGAGCACTGAGTTAATCTCCCTTACATCAGATACTCACAGGTAAGGTGCTCCCACTCACAGCCTGCATGGGCTCGATTGGGGTAATCCTTGCCCCCCCCCCTCCTTAGAGGGGGTACACTTTATATATCTATCTGAGAGATCTATGTGTGGAGCTGCGAAGGGTTCATTTCAATTTGACCCATCAAGAGTCCCATTCCCAACCAAAATCTCGACCAAAGGTTCAAAGTTCACATTTTATGGAAGGAATCACCCTAACAAGATTCATGTCCTTAGTCTCCAAAAACATGCAGGATTTGGCCAAGGTTTGACCAACAAGGGTATAGTCATTGGGCAAACCACAAGGCAGTGCCAAAAGGTAATTGAGTGCCCCCCCCCCAGGTACTGTCCATTGGCTACTCCTAGCTGTACCCTTCTCATTTATCCATGTATGTATACAGACATGTGCAGTACAAAATGAAGTGTTGATTTTTATAAGTAAGTCCGTCTGGAAGCACCTTAATCATACAAATGGTAGTGTATTTGGAGTAGTATTTGGGTCTCAGTAGTGTAAAGGTGTAAGGTACCAATGCCCAGTTCACATCCCTCTTAACTTACATGTTTTCACATGGAAGAAGTCGGGGATGGACTTGGGACTTTTAAAAACCCGCAGGGTCAATTTAAACTGTTAACCCTTTAAGGACAAGCTGCTATTTTATTAATGAATTGCTGGACTCTGACACATCATAATATCCAACGATGGACATCATGTACACTACGACCATCGTTTCCTGGGATGTTGCGTTTTGAAAATTAGCAGAGGGTGTAGAAATGCGCTACTTCTCTATAATGGGATAAGAATATATCAACACCTATCTTGAAATTGACATGTTATTTTGATACTGTACCTTGATTTCCTCCACCATGTCAGCAGACAGGACCTCCTTGGCCATGAGAGAGCTCCAGACGATCTCTGATGGCCTCAGGTTATGTAGGATGTACAGCCTAGTGTGAGTCAGCACCATTTTATGGTAGTTCTTCATCTCATGACTATCGGACGGATACATGGTGCACCTTTTGGTGTAGGTCCGATTCGATAAAATAGAATTTTAAGGACAGCTTCTGCAGTATTTTTGCAATGAGAGGTAAGGTAAATCCACTGGGGCTACATGGGTAGCATTTGATATGTTTCTATATTAAATCCTTTGATTGTGCCAGACGCTTGGGACATAATAGCAATAGAGTGACAAAAGGCCACGACAGGTATAACATTGCGAGCTGAAGAGAAAATGCAGGGCTAACAATTAAGTGAGATTTGAACTAGAAACTGGTTGATACCATCACCATTTGTTAGCTATTGTTCCATGCTAAACCACAGAAGATATCATCAGTAAGATCCATACCTTTGATGATAGAATTGTCTCTATGTGCATGACTTATGTCGTGGACTCAAACCTCCAACCTGTGTGTGGTGGTGCCTTAACCACTGAACCATAGACCACAGACACATGGCCACTGCAGCTATGCCTCATCTGGCCGGCAGTCCCAGAAGTCTGTGTTGTCAGGCCTCACAGTACAATATAGATAAATCCTTGTGTGGGATATCCTGACACGAGCCTTTTGTGCCTTCCTGGTACCTCAGCTATTCCTATTGATGAAGGTCTATAGTGCCTTGCATTCGACCAATCACACGTATATATCTAACTGAATCTAAATAGTTTTATCAATATAGAAAGGTAGGATTATGTATCAGTGTTCTTCATATTCAGGAAATATACACATATGAGATGTATGGAATCATCATTCATAGCTTGTCTTACTTGTGTTATTTTTTCCAACAAGTTTTTTCAATTTTTTCAAAGGTAGTCAGCACTTGTAAATACAGAGATCCAAAGATGACATCCTCTTTTTGAATAAGAAAAGGGAGCATTTTGACCACATTTTCTGCGTCTTACTAAGATCCTTCTGTGGGTGTGGTGGGTCTGATAGTTAGATTCCCATCTGACTATGGAGTCCTATATGGCATATAGGGGCCTACTAGTAGTAGCTGGGGTTCGTGGTCTCCAGTTCAATACAGTAAATAGAGAACACGGTACTATGCACACACAGGTCCTATTAGCTTATAGTATGGAACACTACCCCATCTGAAGCACATTAACTGTTAAGATACATATTAAAGACAGACTGGCATGTTTAAGACCGACAACTGCCTGCCCCTCGGTCCTTAGGGGCTTATTTTTTTAAAAATGACATCGATTTCAGATTTCACTAACGATTTGACGATCGTACTGGAGACCCACACTGTCACTGGAGATTTCTCCCTGACATCAGCAATGTTTGAGGTGTTTTGATCCCAACAATGTATAGGTTCCTGTAACGGTTAGATCGATAGTCATGGAAATAGGATTTGATAGAGCAGTCTTCGTGGCTTCAGTGCTAATACAGGTCTCTATGTAAGACCCACAGTGGCGTTTTTGAAGATTTGACAGCCATGTTGTCGTCAGAGATGTTCACCAGACTGTTGTCTTCACACTAAGAAAAACATTGGCCATGCTCCCTTCATGAGATATACTATGGGCGGTGTCTGAAGGCCTGTAGATGTGGCCGTTTTTAAATCATCCAAACAATGTGTAGTTATTCTATCATAAGGGTGCTGGAGTCATCTTAATGTTCCCTCTATATAGACTTATCTAGTAATGAGTGTGAATCCCCGATTTCTGAGTCCCTCCGTAGATCAGATTCCTATTTAGCATAAGAGGCGGTTCTTGTGAAGGCACCCCATGTATTCTATCACATCAAACATTTCACATTGTGCCTCCTGATATAAGGAATGAAATGAAGGGGGTGTGGATGGGGGGTCCCCCATGTCACATGTCAATTTTAAGAAATGGTTATGTCACATGTCACTTAAATCACCATGCCCCTTTACTTCTAAGAACCTCTCATGTCACATGTCGATTTTAAGAAATGGTTATGTCACATGTCACTTAAATCCCCATGTCCCATGTCACCTCTAAGAACCTCTCATGTCACATGTCGATTTTAAGAAATTGCCATGTCACCATGTCAAGTTTAGTGGTCCACAGCCATAATGAAGGATAATGGTATTGCTACCACCTTAGTGTAGCCTCTATGTAACCTCATGTAGTACTAGTACCCCTCAACAGTTTCATATTCCTCTTTAACACAAGAGGTGTTTCTTGTAAAGCCATCCTTGGTCCATGTATTCCTTTGCACATAACAATATCAAATTGGGCCTGCTGTCATTATAGTGTGGTGTTGGTACCAGTTTTCTATAGCCTGTATGTAGTGGCCTGAGTAGAGTCACAGTAGATCTAGTAGTTCTTAAGCTCCCTTCTGGACGTTTGTGTAGTCTCTCCAAGCCACCTCTGGACACTGAGTGTGGAGTGTATATAACGTTGCCGCTCCAGGTGCTAGAATGCCTTAACCCTATAAGGGCCTGATGCATTAATACATCATGTCTACTTCCTGAGCTAGAACTGAGCTGGTGTAGTTTGATCCACAGAATTAGTTCTTCAAAGGCAACTATTCAATGCAGGAGTGCATCATGCCCATTGGTCGTCAATGAGGTGCTGGTGAGACTATTCGCCAGCACTTCTATGGTGCATCATGTTGATCTTCCAGAACTGTATCAATCCTATGGGGTCGTCATGATGCATGAATGTAGCCCTGGCGAGTAACTTGCCAGGGCTACATTCGTGCATCGTGCCGACGTTAGGAGATTGATGTAATTCCATAGGGTCGGCATGATACACTCTGCATGATGCACTCCTGCATGATGCACTCCTGCATGATGCACTCCTGCATGATGCACTCCTGCATGATGCACTCCTGCATGATGCACTCCTCCATGATGCACTCCTGCATGATGCACTCCTCCATGATGCACTCCTGCATAAGCGGCCCTTAAAGGGTTAACCCACCTTGTACATACACATGGTGTGTGTGGTGCTACTGGGTAGGTGTTCCTCCAGTGTGTGGGTCTGGAATCGGGGGGGGGGGGGGCACTCCCTCAAATCTTGGATACCCTGCGTGAACATGATTAACGATTTTTGAAGGGTGACTGGATTTCGGGAGGTCTAGAACCCTTGAGCGGGGTCCATCTGTAGGCATCCTAGGGAAAGGGGTACATCTCAGCTATAATGAAAGATTGTCAACTACAGAATCTGACAACAAAATCTAAAAACCACTTTAGGAGAACGAGAAAAAAAATCAAAAACACATTTGCACAATCCACAATCACTCAGTTACAAAATGTAGTTGTATATACTTAGTAATCTTTTATTTTCATGAATAGTCCATTTTCAAGGGTTTATATCTATCTAAACTCCTGCCCCTTTATTGAGGTCTGCTTTGTGGCCGAAGTTCCAATCAGAAGAAGGCCATTTTGCTTATTTTATCCTCTGGTACGGAATTAGAAGATAGAAATTACAAGAAGGATTGGGAGTGCCCCCGCTTCTTTCCTCAGGTGTGTGGGTGGGTATGTGAGGTGGTTTAATCCCACCAGTATATGAGCTCCTGTGACGGTCAGCTTAGTACGCACTGGAACAGATCGAGAAGGAAGTCTGTATAGGGGACTGGATACTACCAAAGTCTTACTTCTTTGAGAATTAAATCTTAAGTTACTAAGTGCCGCTACATTGCAGTACATCTGTGTATATGAACACAAATTCTTAACCCTATAAGGGCCGTGCATCATGGCCATTGGTTGTCAAGATGCACCAATGAAGTGCTGGCGAGTCTGCTCACCAGCACTTTATTGGAGCCGCCGACCCCCGGGGATGTATCAATGGCATGAACTGCAAGTTGCTCACTAGGTCTGTATCCATCCATTATGACGACCATGACGAAGAACTAAAGGGTTTCTGGGTAATGGGAGGCACGAGTGCAGTATGGGGGGGGGGGGTATGTGCTATATGGTTATGTATTCAGCTTGCATGGATTGTGATAAACTCAAGTCATAAGTCACCTCTACCCCATACTGCCTTCTATACAGGACCTCCACAGGTACCTGTCAAACTGCTGTTATGGTGCTTGATCCCTGGGGGGTAGGGGTCAGATGAGGAGGTGGTGTGGGTACTGTGGCATGAGTCACCTGTGCACCTGCTGTAGGTTATTCTTCCATGAAAACAAAAAAAAAGAAAAAAAAAAAGACCCAAGACCCAAGACCCTGGTAGTCCTCATATGCCCCCTTTGTACGAGTTAGCAAGTGGCCCAAACCAGGTTTGCCTGCCTTGTTACCCCAAAGTAAAAAGTCAGCCTAGTGCAGTCCGCTCCTTCAGTTTTTGAGTGGAACCCACCTAATTGAGATATAAATTCTGGACGAAAACCTTTGATTTAGGTGGATTCTCTCAGTATGCTTGTTATGGCCTGTTTCAGATGGGCTGTTCACTTCCTGCAGGGCCAGCCCCACAGGAGGGCTGAACACTATTATCTAGAAACATTACTGTCTACAACCACTTAGGGAGTGGTCATTATTTATCAACGAGATTTTGACCCTCTTGAGGGGGGCTAAAAAAATTCACCCTCTTTTTAGCAAAAAAGCCAGCGCACTACTATAGATCAAAGAGGGGCGCAAAAACTCTCCGAGCCTCCGGCGCAGGGGGGGCGCAAAAAATTTTGACTGCCGTCAAGGGGGGCGTAAAAAATTTCCGCGCGTCCGCGCGAAAACCCACCACCCCCCCCTGTTGATAAATAATGACCACTCCCTTAGTTGCACATATTTACTTACCTTGATCCATAAAGGCAGTACCGTATTCGTTCTAATAAGCGGACATGTGCGGAAAATTAATTATTAGGTGCTCAAAACTTATAAGAAAAAATAATTCTAATAAGCGCACCCCAAGAGCCTTAAATTGGTGTTTTTGCCCTAAAAAATCTTTATTTTTATACTTTATTTGACTGATCTTACACCAGGGTGGGACCCAGAAAGGAGGGGTGTGGGCTTATTAGAGCATGTGCGCTTATTAGAATGAATATGGTATGTCACGTGTCACATGCCTGCGTTCCCCGGTAGCTGTGCGTCCACATTACCACTGATGATATACTTGAGCGCCACATAGTGCATTTTAGTATCAGGTCTTTGCCAAATGTGCATGATGCATGAATGCAGCTCTTATGGCGCTGCAATTGTGCATCATGAGGACATGATTGGGCTGATACACTCCCAAAGTGGCTTCATGATGCACTGATACCTCACCAAGGCTGCATTGGTGCATCATGACAACCACATGATTTATTGCATTAATGCAATATGTTTCCTTCAAAGGGTTAGACATTGTCTCTCTGCCTCATATACATGTCAGTCAGCTTGTATATGTATTTAATTATTAGCATATTGGCCTATATGAGTACCGCTGCTCTCATTGATTTCAAGCGGTTAAGACCGGTGCTTAATCAAGACTTATACTATAGTGTGGTCCATTTCATAGCCAAGTCCATAGCTGGTCCCTTTCATAGCCAAGTGGAAGCCACGGCCCATATGCGGTACGGGGTTTTACGGGAGTTCTTGCTTTTCATGAAAGTGCCACAAAACCCTGCATATAAGCCATACTCATAGACCATTTCAGGCCTCTGGTGTGACTTATAGCGTCTCCAGGAACTCAGGGTGCAGCTTATATGCTGGTTTTACTTGTATGGGACCATTTCAGGCCTCTGGTGTGACTTATAGCATCTCCAGGAACTCAGGGTGCAGCTTATATGCTGGTTTTACTTGTATAGACTAAAGGATGGAATGGGGACCATTTCAGGCCTCTGGTGTGACTTATAGCGTCTCCAGGAACTCAGGGTGTAGCTTATATGCTGGTTTTACTTGTATGGGACCATTTCAGGCCTCTGGTGTGACTTATAGCGTCTCCAGGAACTCAAGGTGCAGCTTATATGCCGGTTTTACTTGTATAGACTAAAGGATGGAATGGGGACCATTTCAGGCCTCTGGTGTGACTTATAGCGTCTCCAGGAACTCAGGGTGTAGCTTATATGCTGGTTTTACTTGTATGGGACCATTTCAGGCCTCTGGTGTGACTTATAGCGTCTCCAGGAACTCAGGGTGCAGCTTATATGCTGGTTTTACTTGTATAGACTAAAGGAGGGAATAGGGACCATTTCAGGCCTCTGGTGTGACTTATAGCGTCTCCAGGAACTCAGGGTGTAGCTTATATGCTGGTTTTACTTGTATGGGACCATTTCAGGCCTCTGGTGTGACTTAAAGCGTCTCCAGGAACTCAGGGTGCAGCTTATATGCTGGTTTTACTTGTATGGGACCATTTCAGGCCTCGGTGTGACTTAAAGCGTCTCCAGGAACTCAAGGTGCAGCTTATATGCCGGTTTTACTTGTATAGACTAAAGGATGGAACGGGGACCATTTCAGGCCTCTGGTGTGACTTATAGCATCTCTAGGAACTCAAGGTGCAGCTTATATGCCGGTTTTACTTGTATAGACTAAAGGATGGAACGGGGACCATTTCAGGCCTCTGGTGTGACTTATAGCGTCTCCAGGAACTCAAGGTGCAGCTTATATGCTGGTTTTACTTGTATGGGACCATTTCAGGCCTCTGGTGTGACTTATAGAGTCTCCAGGAACTCAGGGTGCAGCTTATATGCCGGTTTTACTTGTATAGAGTGGATGGAACGGGGACCATTTCAGGCCTCTGGTGTGACTTATAGCGTCTCCAGGAACTCAAGGTGCAGCTTATATGCCGGCTTTACTTGTATAGAGTGGATGGAATGGGGACCATTTCAGGCCTCTGGTGTGACTTATAGCATCTCTAGGAACTCAAGGTGCAGCTTATATGCCGGTTTTACTTGTATAGACTAAAGGATGGAATGGGGACTATTTCAGGCCTCTGGTGTGACTTATAGCATCTCCAGGAACTCAAGGTGCAGCTTATATGCTGGTTTTACTTGTATGGGACCATTTCAGGCCTCTGGTGTGACTTATAGCGTCTCCAGGAACTCAGTGTGCAGCTCATAATTATGCGGGTGCAGCTAATATGCAGGGTTTTTACACTAGCAGAAATCTACTAAAACCCAAATTGAAGAGAGGAGGTGCAAACCAAAGAATAATACTTTCTGTAATAATGAGTGCAGAATATTAAGATAGAATGAGCTATGTCCAAAGTTGCAGACACTTTGTGATCGACATTTCAATCGATTTGGTTTTATGGAGCCAATGTTGCAAGACTCACCAAGGGGAATGGGACCTCAATGAGGCCCTTCATAGAGATACCATTTATTCTGAAGACAAACATAGCGATAAGCAACGTCAATTGAGGAATCACTCCTTAAATTAAATATTTGATTCATATCGATGTGCTGGGTACTTCCTGGCTACCTCGATGCTGGGGGTTCTGAAGGCTGGACACCAACAACCTTTCATGTAGGCTGTCTAGTCTTTGAAGATTTAGATGTGATTCACAAAACTTGACAGCAGTCCATGCCAAGTTTCTGTACCAAGTTGTATTAGATCTATGTTGTAATAACTGACACATCATGCTATTACTACACCTGTCTAAATCATAAAACAGTTCCACCACTATAAATCGGCTGGTCCCAGTGGGTGGCGGATCCAGGATCTGGAAAAGGAGGGGGCGCATTCCAAAGGAAGGGGGCATGGCCCAAAGTGAGGTGGCTTGGCCCAAATAAAGGGGGCGCGACCCAAAGGGAGGGGGTGCATCCCCTATTTTTTAGCAAATTTTGGGGAGTAAAATGTGTAATTAAACTCTTAATTACTGGAAAAAATGGGGATTCAACTTCCAAACTATTAATCAGTACTCATGACTCATATGGCCCATTCATTGTGTAACTTCCAAACTTTTTTTGGCCCTCCCCCTCGGAGGGGTCAGAAACCTTTCGCAATTCCCCTTTGTTGTACAGCAATGCACTGGCAATCTCGGTAATAAAGGGTAAAAAGAATTTCCCCTCCACCCAACAGGGGTCTGAATTTTTTTGCCCCTCCCCCCAAGAGGGGTCTGATTTTTTTGCGCCTCCCCCAAAAAAAACCACCACCCCTCCCCTGTTGTTAAAAAAAGACCACTCCCTTAACTCGTGTGTGGGTTTTGGTCTATAATCCCTGTACTTTGTTTAGTACTTATTACAACACCTAAACCCATGCCAGGATTTAGTGATGTCAGACCTTAATTTTAGACATGATCTGGATACACAACACCTACATGTATGGTGTAGAATTGAAAAATGATAAATCTCAAAGTGACAATGACTGCATTGTAAAAAAATAAATGTTGATTCTACCAGGGCTCCTAGCAAAACTGATCAGTGAACCTCCTTAATTACATAGCAGTGAACCAGTGAAGCTTTTTACAGGATGCCCCAGGTGTCAGCACAGTGGTAACAATGTACAAGTAATGTTTGTGAAAATAATGACAGATGTCTGGGAACTTTAGGACGAGGATTCTGTCATTATTTCGATGATAGAGAGTTAAGCATTGCCCCCTTGGTATCCCCTCCATCTCTTCCCTTCTCTCGTCCCCCTCCTCCTCATCTTCATCCCACTATACCCACACTATTGCTACTATCGCTCTCTCTCTCTCTCTCTCTCTCTCTCTCTCTCTCTCTCTCTCTCTCTCTCTCTCTCTCTCTCTCCCTTTCTCTTACTTTATCTCTCTTCCTCTCTCATTTTCCCTGCTCCCAATCTACATTTTCCTGCCCCACCCCCATTGATCCTTTTCTCCTTTTCAATCTCCTCTTCTCTCGCCAATTTTGATTATAGCCTACCCTGGACAACTCCCTAAACACATTGATGTTCTTTAGTGTAAGTTATGTTATCGTGTCGCAGCCTGTGGTTGTGCTGGTTGGCTCCTTACCTCTATCAGCTCATATGTCACATGTCAAGTCCTTGAGTATGATATCTGTTTTTGGGGTTTACCGTCATCCTATTTACTCGTTGATATTGCAAATTGTGAACCATAAGCAATTTAATCTGCACTAGCAAGACACAATTCAAGATAATTTCAATTCCAGGTTGTCCACTTCACTAGATTTAAAGGGTTAAGTGCTTGGCCCCTTACACCATCCTGGTAGCTGAACATGAGTGTTTTTTTTTTCACCTGGAGTGGGCCCAACATCAACATGGCCACACTCCACGTTAAAGTTGGTATATCTGATGATTGGGCATCAAAAATTAATCTTCTGTAAAAGGTGAAACTAATAGGATGTCACATAGACAATTATGAATAGTACTCAACTACATACTTTAATCAACCTCATTCTGACTAAATCAATAAAGTTATTTATAAAAAAAAATCCACTTTATTTTGAAGGGTACGAATTAGTTGCACATTATACAAAATACACTACAGGAAGCCTGAGGCTGAGTAATATGCATACTCACACACTTTCCGCCCATAAATCACATTTAACCATTAACTATCGATCATGTCAATTACATTAAATTATTATACTGTTTGGATCAATTGAGAAATTCCATTTTGGATTTATTAACTTTATCCATTGTACACGTTAAGAGCCGCTACTGTATTACATAATACCCAAGAGTCAATGAAGGGCTGGCAAGTATGATTGTCACCGCTTTATTGGTAGATCATGCCCACTCTGGAGTTACATCTGCCCTGTGAGGTTGGCAGGATGCATGAATGTACACTGTAAAAAAATGTTGTCGAAATAACGAAGGCTTCCTTGTCCCAAAATTGCCAGAGATCCATCATTATTTTCACAGAGATGTCGTTATTTTCAGAGATTCTTTGTAGCACCGCACTGCCAACTGGAGAGTCTTGTAAAAACTACACTGGTTCCCTGTTATATAATCACAGTGGTTCACTGTTCAGTTGTACAAGGATCCCTAGTGTAGGCCTGGTGAGTTACTTGCCGAAGTTGCCGTCCTGCATCTTGGTGATGAATTTAATATGCGTTATTTAGAGAATTGACAATGATCTTCTTCACATCGAGACTATCTGTTGTCCTATAATGTACGAATGCATCTGGGTGCATTATAGGACAACAGATAGTCTCAACGTGAAGAAGATCGTTGCCTATTGTCTTTATAAAACATTGTACATTTCAATCAAGTACCCAATCAAGGTATATCTAGACCAATTAAGGGTACCTGACTGTATCACAGCTATGGTGACCTTGCTCATCCGTGCACTGTACTCATATAATGCACTCAAGGTCACTTCTATCGTGCAGCAGAGCCGTGCTGCCAGCCGTTTTATAATGAAATATAAATAATGCTCCCAGTGGCGGATCCAGGGTCTTGAAAGGGAGGGGGCGCAGCCCTAAAGGAGGGGGCGGACACCTTATTTTTGAGCCAGTTTTGGGGTCCGAAATAACTAATTTAACTAAAATGGGGGTGTGCGCGCCCCGCGGCCCATCTAAATTTGCCACTGGCTCCTATAATCTTCTGATACACCATGGCATTTTTTTTCTTTTTGCTTCTCGGAAAACGACCACAGAAAGAAGCGCTGCCTCCAAGGATTGCCTTAAATCTGGTCGTTTTCCTTGAATATGTTGTGGTCAGGATTTGCCAACTGCATTATAAATGTATGCACCATAATGTCCAAACATAGCTAATACAAATATTGCTGATCTAACCAACACCCTCAGCCCCCTCCCACCAATATAAACCTTCAACCCATTACGGGCCGCATGGTATACTAATGCAGTGTATAATCCTTGTTTTATGGCATATATTAAACAAACCTACATATTAACTTCATGCACCATGACAATGAATGGGATAAATACCCTCCCAAAGGGGCAGTATGATGCAGATTTATCAATACATGCTTTATGCTTGATGCGAGGAGTTACAGAGCTTACATTGATTCCTGTATCAAGCTACTTCCTGTCTAAAGTTTCCGTATCAGGGAAAACTTTTCCCGTATCAAGCTACTTCCTGTTTGCAAAAAATGAGGACCGTAGGTTAAATAAATCCTTGTTTTAGCCTTTATCCTTGACATAGAAGCATTTATTGATAAATATAAGAATGGTAAAGTGTCAACATATGACTTAATATCAAGTTGAAACTTTTCAGTATCAGTTGGAAGGAGTTATACGACTGTAAACATGTTTTTCTTCCAAAGTAAGGGTTTCATACCAGAAATTTGCTGTCATACTATTATGGAATAGCAGTGAACTACTTTATCCTACTCTGCCTATTGCTGTATTCATTGCACATGTAACATTTTGATAGGAAAGGGTTAAAGCTAAGTACGGTAAAGCCCTACACATAATGTTGACTTAATCACTCCAACCACCCCCTGCTGCCACTGTATACATGCAGGCATGGCAAGCCAATTGCATAAACTTCACAAAAACCGGGTCTTTGGTCCAAAAAACCCGGTTTTTGTTGTCTAAAACTGTTTTGTTTGTTTTTTTGCCAAAAACCTGATCTTTGCCAAAAGACTTTGTTTTTGCATGCAAAAACCAGGTTTTGCCACAGAAACCCGGTTTTGCACAAGAATCCCAGTTATTTGCACCAAAACCTGGTCTTTGCACCCTAAGACAAGGTTACTTGACCTTAATCTAAGTTTGAACTCTGAAACCATGGTTTTGTGCCTAATGACCCAGTGTTAGTGATTAGGACCGAGTTTTTGTTCTCAAAGTAGGGGTTCTACAAAGACTGGGTTTCTTTGTCATTAATACCAAGTTTTTCTTCCAAAGTAAGGGTTTCATACCAGAACACCTACTTTGGTAACAAAGCATGGGTATTTATTGTCATGCTGCCTTTGGCTGCTGCTCTCCCTTTTCACACATAGCACAATAACATAGTACAATAACAGGGTCTTTGGTGAAGAACCAGAAATGGACACGAAAACCCAGTTTTTGCCTGCAAAATCTAAGACACAGACAAAAACCTGGTTTTAGGATCAAAAACTGGGTTCTGGGGGAAGCAATTTCAATGCTTGGGTAATGAATCAAGGACTGAGTTGTTGGCACAAAAACCCAGTTTTTGCCTTAAATATCAGGTCTTCACTTGCAAAAACCAAGTACATTTGTTCTGGCATTTTTGAGTGCAAAAACCCAGTTTTTCTCCCGAAAACCAAGATTTTGTCAAAAAACCTAGTCTTTTTTTGCATGCAAAAACTGGGTTTTTGTTACTAAGTCCAGGTTTTTGGTGCAATAACTTTGGGACTTGGGACTTTGAGTAAAAAACCTGATTTCTTTTTCAAATTTACTGAATCGGCTTGCCATATACAGGCCCCCCACCATACACACACACACACACACACACACACACACATCGGGGGTATATACCTTATTAACTACCATACACTACTACCTCATGTGTGCTGTATTATCACATTTAACACATGTTTTTGAATAAAGCAAGAATCGGCCGGGGGGGGTGTTACCTTTGAATTATGGGCCAACACTCTGCAGCTGTCTTACAGGGTGTGAAACCCTGCATATAAGTGAATACTGGAGAAGTGAGTACCATTGAGAGGTAAACCCCAGGAGGGTGTTGCTCCTATAGTAAAAGGAAGAGATGGCTAAAAATGCCCTTGTTTCCAGTCCTTTCTTTTCATGTAGCTATAACTTGTCCCTTTTGTTGCTCACAAGTGGTCATTCAAGTACGGTGCTGAAAAAGGGGGATTTGAGTAGGTACCTAGTTGGGAGAAGTCAGTCAGTATAATAAACTATAGAGCATGTGACATGAGTAGGTACCTGGTAGTGCAGCTCTCTCTGTTCTAAACAAGGCAGGTGACATTTCAGACTAATGTGGTGAGTGCAAGTACTTAGGTGAAGCAGTGCATGACTTGTTTAGAAAAGAGGGCACATACTCACAGCTCTTTTTACAATAGGAGCATCACCCTTCAGAAGAAGTGAATACCAGAGAGAAGTGAACCCATCAGAGATCTGAATACGAAAATGAAGTGAACCCCTGGGAGATCTGGGTACCACAGAGAAGTGCATACCTTATGCCAATAAAATATTTGATTCAGCCCTCTGAACAGTTGTAACGTGCCTGAAGCATGCTTCTCGGCAGGTGACAGTACACTGAAGACATGCATCAGGGTGAATTGGGGTGAATTAGGAACCAATATAACCCCAAGCTCTAATAATACTAGAAGGCTGTACCCTATGGATACTGTACCTATGCCATCCATCAGTAACTGACGTCCATTGGTCTGCAGTGGGTTATTGTATTGAACAAGTAATCAATGGATAATTCATGACGAGTGTGTGTTAGCAAAAGATAATTACATGAGGGTGTAGTCCAAGTGTAATTATCCTTTGCTAACGCACACAAGTCATGAATTATCCATTGACTACTTATTTTATTCCACGATACCAATAGATAATCAATAGAATACCAATAAATTCAAGTTGAAAACAAAAATTGTTCCCCCTCCCCGGGACTTGAAGCCAGCCATAGTGTGTACATGATCGGTACATACACCTCGGCGCCCGGCAGTGGACAGCTACAGCGCCCGTCTTGGCTTGGCTTGTTTTGAATGCTTCTCTTGATTATGTATTAGTACACAATCGGTACACACACCTTGGCGCCCGGCTAGGCTTGGCTTTGCCTTTGTTTGAATGCGTCTCGCGGTTATGGCAGCGGGCACACGGCGAAAAAAAGATGCGCCCGGACCGCGGTTATGTATGTACATGATCGGTACACACACCTTGGCGCCCGGCTAGGCTTGGCTTTGTTTGAATGCGTCTCACGGTTATGGCAGCGGGCACATGGCGAAAAAAAATGCGCCCGGACCGGGACTCGACCCGCCTACCTCTAACGGCTGAGCTAACCAATAGACCACCGCGTCTCCTCCTTCAGCGGCCGTCTCGGCTTGGCTATGTTTGAATGGGTCCCGCCTTTATGGTAGCGGACAGCCCGCAGTCGTCACCTCCCCGGGCTTTGTATCATATCAAGACTTGGTTCTAGCCAGCCACTACCCGTCAGTCCCTGTGGCGCAATGCATAGGGAGTTGGACTAGGGATCTGAGACTGCAGGTTCAAGCCCTGCCCTGGCCATGAAATTTCGTGGGTTTTAACATGTAACATATGACATGTAGGACATGTAAGGTGTGCAGGTTATCCATGAATAATGGCATGGGGTGCCTGTTATCCGTGGATAACCGCACACCTTACAAAAGTCATGATGCAGGCATCATAGTGTGCAATATCAACAGGTATGTGCATGGGAATATCCAGGAAAAGCACTGTGAATCCCAGAAATCATGGAATAATGACTGGTATTCACCTCTCTCTGGTATCCACTTTAAATAAGCCACATCCTGTCTTCCTTAGAGCTAAGATCTCAGCTGAACCTAGTGGTAAATCTCAGCTGAATCTTTCTTTTCCCGTACAATTTCCTGTTGACAGTCCAATTAATACTCTAACATAAAAACTACTGACTTGTGTCATGACATGGATGGATGACAAGGATGCATCACACATGCAGTATGAATGCAGCAAGTTTTAAACGTGCATTGAACAGTCCTATGAACAGTTGCATAGCCTTGAGGCCAGGAGGAGAGCCCAGTGCTTAGGCGCCACCTTGTAGCAGACTAGAGTATGACCATGTCTGACAGAGCTAGAAGGCAAGGAAATGGTCAAAGTATGACACAGTGGAGACATCATGTGAGTGGCATGGGAACTAAGCAAACATGAAATGTACCAGAAATGACTTCACTGAGCTCATATTAGTGGCAATTGAAATATCTTTCTCACTCTCTAGGAATGGTGCTCCAATGTTCTCTACTGCACCCCCTCATACATTAGACATTAAAATAATTTTCACAAAATGTAGATTTAATGGATCTCAACTCAATTATTTTTATGAAATGCTCAAAGTTGACCTTTAGAACAGCCCATTATCAACTGAAACAGGATGGATTTCTCCATACTGATACATTGAAATGCAGCTAACCTGGACCCATTACATAGAGTGAAGTATATGTGATGTAAATGTATCATAGGATATTTGACACATGTGTTAATATAGCAGAATTGAAGTATTTCCTCAGGCATACTGAGCTATACACACAAACATGAATGTTACAGTTGCCACAAGATGGCGCTGAAGCACTGGTCACCCCCCCCCTGCCTTGAGGCCTCTAGAACTGACGAAATATTTTGAGCTCTGCTGTTGATAATGGCATTTAAAAGATTTGGGGTGAATTAGGAACCAATATAACAAATTCCAAGCACTGATAGAACTAGAAAGCCGGGGACTCTAAGGATACTGTCCCTAGGCATGCCGACTGGACAGTATACCAGCAGTTAGGGTTTAGTATACCAGCCTCATAAAGGTCCCTTGTACAGCACGACTGCATTCATACATCATGCTGATCCTATGTAGCTGAGGGTCGATATGATGCTCTGATGTTCAAAGTGATGGTGAGCAGACTCACCAGCACTACTACAGTGCATCATGACACGGATGTAGCAAGGATGCAACATGGCTGCAACAAGGATGCAACATGGCTGCGACAAGGATGCAACATGGCTGCGACAAGGATGCAACATGGCTGCGACAAGGATGCAACATGGCTGCGACAAGGATGCAACATGGCTGCAACAAGGATGCAACATGGCTGCAACAAGGATGCAACATGGCTGCAACAAGGATGCAACATGGCTGCGACAAGGATGCAACATGGCTGCGACAAGGATGCAACATGGCTGCGACAAGGATGCAACATGGCTGCTACAAGGATGCAACATGGCTGCGACAAGGATGCAACATGGCTGCGACAAGGATGCAACATGGCTGCGACAAGGATGCAACATGGACGCGACAATAATGCAACATGGACGCGACATAGCTGCAACAAGGATGCAACATGGATGCAACAAGGACGCGACATGGCTGTAACAAGGACGCAACATGGCTGCAAAAAGGGCGTGACATAGCTGCAACAAGGACACAATGAAAAGAAAGGACTGGAAATGAGGGCATTTTTAGCCAGCTCTTCCTTTTACTATAGGAGCAACATCCCCCTGGTCTGTCTCCTTCCATTGTCGGTGTCTGTGGTCTTAGTCAGAGAGGAGCGAACTGTTCTCCGCTCCTAACTGTTTATCTGTCCTGGTTGTTGTAATTGTATGGCCATCTAGGTTAACATTGTAAGGGCAGCCTCATGAGTAGTATAATATGTATCGGAATGGGACTATAGTTAAGTACTGTTTATTACTCACTCAACCTGCAGCCAATCAGAGGGCTCCATTTGGTCTTGTGACCTGTTGCCATGGCAACGTAACCTACTTAGGGGGTCACATGACCACCTCTCAGCCAATCAGAGGCCAGCATTCTGGTAACCATGGTAACGTGATCATGTGACCTTCACATTGACCTCATTTGCATAATAGGCCATGCCCCTTGACCTAATTAGGGGATTAGTGACCACCTCTCAGCCAATCAGAGGATGGCATTCTGGTTACCTTGACCTAATTAGGAGATTAGTGCAATCATGTGACCCCTTGTTTGTAAACAACACGTGACCTAGCCACGTGGCCTAGCCACATGGTCCCTTATTTGTAAACAATGGGGCGGGGCTTATTATGCAAATGAGATATTTTACGATAGAGCACTGCTGTGTTTTTTGCAAGCAACCAAAGTGAGGGGTGTGTCTTATACATGAGGATTTTGTACTTTAGAGTAGTACTAAACTGCTAAAAATCATGCTTGTACATGACACTAGACCATACAACTAATATTAAAGACAAATGCTGGTGGATGAGTGGTAAAGAAGTTGTGTTGATTTTTACCTATACCTCTGGATATCAGAAGTTGTGTTGATTTTTGCCTATACCTTTGGATATCATTAGGTTTATATATAGGGATGAAGGAAATGTAAAAATAGTGACATATCACCAAGCCTAATTCTCTGGGAAAGGGGTGTAATGAAGGAAGGTCTATAGTAGTCAATGGGAAAATGTATGGCCTCATTTCCTGCTAAAATATCATTCAAGTTCTGTTGCTATTTTCAAATACCTTTGGATTATGATAGTTGGATAAGTATAGAAGTGGAAAATGCAAAAGGATTGTGTTGACTTTTGTCTATACCTGTGGATATCATTAGGTTTATATATAGGGATGAAGGAAATGTAAAAATAGTGACATGTCACCGAGCTTATTTATCTGGGAAAGGGCTGTAATAAAGAAAGACCTATAGGAGTCAATGGGAAAATTTATGACCTCATTTTCTGCCAAAATATCATTCATGTTCTGTTGCTATTTTCAAATACTTTTAGATTATGAAAGTTGGATATGTATAGAAGTGGAAAATGCAAAAAGATATATATATATATATATATATATATATATATATATATATATATATATATATGGTCAACCTCACTTTTGTGTATTGGACCATTTAAGTACAACATGCTTCCAAAATGATATTCATATTCAGGTTTAAAAATATTTGCCTTTTCCTTATCTCAACTGTGATATATGGAAAGTATGAATGTCCTGGATTTTAAAACTAGCTTTATAAATTTTCTAAGTTCAGGCAAAGTCTATTAAAAGTGTGATACAGAAAGTGTCAGGTGTACCCCTCAGTGCAGTGCCCTTCAGTGTGGATACTATTAGGACCATGAGACCTGATGAGTGAGTAGGGTGTAGACCTACCTATGTATATATCCCCAGGTGTCACCAGTAGGGTAGCCCTGGCGGATTAGTTCTCCAACTTAACTCTATATTGCCATGACTGTAGCTGTCGAAATGGCGTTATACACCTATTACTCACTCACTCACTCACAAGGAATCTGTGCGAAAATGACGATGGTTCTGTGGCAATGTTGGGACAAGGATTTTACCGTATTTTTGATAATTTCACCTACCTTACACAACTTTAAAATTTAGTCACCCATGTTTAATTTTAAAGATTTAGAGAATTTAAATGATACAAAAGTCATAAAGACACATTCAAAATTTTTCTCACCAACCAAAAAACTGATAGAGCCAGTGTATCAGCATCAAGTCGAAAGCACAATATTATCTGTGGACATACAAGGAGCACAGTAATGTTGTTCCCATTTTTACTGTGAAGTCGAGATGTGGCACACAGCCGATGTGAGGGATTGAGTTTTGTAGTTATAAGAAGTTAGTCAAAAAAAGAAAATTTTTTTTGGCCATTTTTTGGAAAAAGAGGTGAAATTGGAAAACTCCATACCAGTGACCTACCCCTGTTGCGCCTGTAGACTCCTATTACTTCTGCTGCTGTTGTGCCTTCTGCTACTACTCCTCCTGATACACCCTATCTTATATACTACCTGAGGGAATCCCTTTTTCACCCACCTTACACAAGAAAGCTTTGGTGGTATTTACAAATAAGCTCCTGCTTTGATATCTTTAATACCCAGGTTAAAAAGGGATTACCTCAGGTAGAATACTTTGATGGTATTAACCCCTCCCCGCATGCATGACAATCTGTATACCCCTATTCCACGAATCTTTGCCCAAAAATAAACCCTATTTCATCGAAAATCACGGATATTTAGGGCCTCACAAGTACCCCTATTTTTCAAAAGCGCAGATATTTTAATGTTACACAGACATTCATCTCTACCTCTACGCCCTGGAAAATACAGCACTGAGGCATTCGTTCTAGCACTGAATGTTTTTTTTTCTTTTAATGTGGTTATAGCAACACTTGTAACAATGATGTTTCAATGGTTACATCATATGATGTTGTACCCTTTTCTCCTTTCTTCAATGAGACTTCTCATCAGAGAATTGTCTTGCTATGTCATTGTCTTGCTATGTCAGAATCAGTTGCTGTTTTTCTTCATATCATTAAAGCCATAAGTTCCCCTTATAAGCTTAGAAAGCCCTAATACGGAAATATTAAACTTGAATGAATACTAGGTGGATGGAAATCTACCATCATAGTAATTTCCTCTTATCCAGATCAGTTTTTCTCTGTATATATGCTATACCTGTCTTTGTACATAATTTCCTTTGTTATTCTTATACTTTCTGTCTTTTCATCCTCACCATTTTACATGTATCATTATTCTCATTATCTATGTGTTAACAACTGAAAAATTCATTGAAAGAAAGGAAATCAACTATTCTCAGATTTTATCACTTATGTATAATTTGTGACTTGGCAATAGAAACCTTCAAAACCTTAAAAAAAAACAGCAAATGAGATATTCCTCATTTGAAGGAGTAGCCTCAACTAGAGGAATGAAGGTTATGACAATGAATATGGTAAAATAAACCAGTGATTTTCTATGCCTCACAGGAAGCTGGTTAAATTATGCGCCATATAAAAGGTTTATGTGGGTACCAATAAGGTTGTCACTAGTGTTTTCTGTTCAGACTCTGTCTGCTCTTCTCTAGTTCCTATTCTCGCCACTCAGGGCTCCACCTGCACGTGAGTTCCCTGCTGTTGGCAGCATTTTGTTGACATTTTTTGCTGATAGGTGGACTTACCTGATATGCAGATATACCGAAATGACAGGCCCTTTAATGGCCAAGATCATGGTGGAGGAGTGGCAATATATGTAAACAACAACGATGCACCATATACTGAAGAATGTATTGAATTTGGGGTCATGTCGAAAGACTTCGAGAGCATAGGACCAATGCAAAGAATCATAATATGTGTATACAAGCCTCCCAAAGGGAATACCAAGAACTGCTACAAAAATTAATAGAAATGATGCAGCATCCTGTAGTTGACAACTGGGAGATATGGATTGCAGGCAATCTGAATGTAAACTCACGGTCTCGAAACTCTACAAAGTTTGCATCCGTCATGGACCACCTTTACACAAACTGCACTAAAGTATCTATGCATGGCTTGATAAATGACTCTGCAAGTGATCACATTCCGGTATATGCAATCAAAAAACAACAATCATCAAAATTGGGTCAGAAGATGATTACAGGTAGAGACTACAGAAACTAACACAAGGAGCACATGAGGAACACTGACTGGACCAGTGTCCTAAATAAAGACAACCCAAATGCTGATTACACAGAGATATTGAGCAAGATACATGGTTATCTAGATACGGTGCACCTGATCAGCATGAGGAAAGCACCAAACATTAAACTGGATGCATCAGAAACTGGATGCAGTGACACGGAAACTCAGAAGGCATAGGAAGAAAAACCTGAAAAGGCCCAGACTTGTACCAAGAGGTGAATATAACATCTTCACAGCACAAGGCTGGAGCTTAATTCAAAACATCCTGGGATCGCAACCCCAGCGATCTTAGTGTAGTGTAGGTTAATTCAAAACATCCTGGGATCACAACCTCAGCGATCTTAGGAATTATTCTACCTTATCCTATTAAGCGATCCTAAGATTAGACTGCTTTCACATTTCCTAGGCAGCACTAAGATCTCATCGATCTTAGCCTCAGCCATCCTACACTATTCCAAGAAGTACTGACTGGGCACAGGGGTAAGAGTCCCAAAATAAAGGAATAGCTGTGGAGCCACTCTTCTTCACAACAATGTTTATACCATCATTCCCCGTCCTCATATGGGCTACCAAAAGAGCACAGCATGCAGTTTACCCCCGTACAGTATTCAAGAGTTGTTCCCATGAATGTATGATTTATGCTTGCCTATTAGAAGCATTGTTCCCTCCCCCCAGGACAAAGAGAGAGAAGGGAAGAATTACCTTACAGTGCACTTAACGCATGAGTAGCCCTAAGAGCCCTCAAGGACACTCAGCAAACGTCTTCCCTCCCCTCTATATGTATGCAGCAGGCTATTCACTCTTTCAATCAGGAGTGTTCCCTGTAAGTGCTCTTGTACTCAGGTTAAACCACTATGCAATTCTTTCACTAAAATCGCAGTGATCTTAGTACTGGAAAAGGAATAGTGAAGTGATCTCAGGACTTGGTATTCCTGACAGGCCTGCAACCATTGCATTAGATAGGGTAGACTGGCCAGGTCTTATGATATGTGCCTACACTAAGATCGCAGGGGTAGAAATCCCAGGATCTTTTGAATTAACCTTTCTGGGCCACACTGAACAGTATATTGATTGATTGATTAAATGGTTTATTGGCCAACATTCTCGTACATACAAAGAGCTTTTCAAAAATTAGCCAGGCAAACATAAGTCAGGTTTATTCATTCCAATCAAATTTCATTCATAAATCAGTATGTTTTGTGTGTGTGGTAAGTCAACATTAATCAGTCAGGCAATATCACTTTTATCACTTGCATCTCTGGTTAGAGGTATGTACACAAGTCAGCATATTTTAGGTTTTCTGATGTATATTTATATCTCCAGTAGCTTTCTCTTGAACTCATCTATCGTAGCAGTATGTTGTTGCTCTGCAGACAGTATATCCCAAAGTATCTTCCCTCTTTGTAGTGGGCTCCGGCCATACACATCCCGTACCACCCTGGGTAGATCAAGCTGGACATTTCCTCTCAATTGCTCCCTCTGTGCATGCACAAACATCATGGCCATGAATTGCCTATCACGCCTTGGTTGAAGCTCCTCAATGTCATACAATCTGTGCAATTCTGCCACTCTTACTCTCTCGGATCTCGGATGCGTTCACAGATATGTAAGGCATCATTTTGTAGCGTTTGGTAGGCGTCAGACATCCATGCCGGCCCTCCATCAGTCACTACACAGAAATATTTAGGTATTGGCTTGATCATGGTCTCATAAGCTTTAAAGGTTGTGGCCACATCAGTATGAGCTCTGATGTCCTGTAGTTGGCCAAGATGCACTTTGACTAGATTCTTGACTTTCATTGATTGTTGCCGCAGTGTTAACCCTGCATCAATAGTGGCACCTAGGTAATTGTCATCGTTACGGCGTCCAGCAGTTTGTCGTCCAATTTAAGCACATGGCCTTCCAAGTTTTGTACATTCCTTCCATCATTACACCACAAGACCTTAGTCTTTGATGCATTCACTGTTAATTTATTAGACAGGCACCACTGTCCCAATGTTGTCAGATCCACTTGCATCCATGCTTGAATTTCCTCTGGCACTAGACTCTGTTCCGACAGAATTAGTGCCAGGTCATCTGCATATACAAATCCACTTGCATTGGTTATTCTCTCTAGTATATCGTTCACATAACACAGGAATAACAATGGTCCCATCCAGGGGGGGTGACCAGTGCTTCAGCGCCATCTTATCATTGTGGCAACTGTAACATTCATGTGTTTGTGTGTATAGCTCAGTATGCCTGAGGAAATACTTCAATTCTGCTATATTAACACATGTGTCAAATATCCTATGATACATTTACATCACATATACTTCACTCTATGTAATGGGTCCAGGTTAGCTGCATTTCAATGTATCAGTATGGAGAAATCCATCCTGTTTCAGTTGATAATGGGCTGTTCTAAAGGTCAACTTTGAGCATTTCATAAAAATAATTGAGTTGAGATCCATTAAATCTACATTTTGTGAAAATTATTTCAATGTCTAATGTATAAGGGGGTGCAGTAGAGGTGTCACGGTAGTAATCCGCCCTGGTAAGCCTAGGACAGCTAAATAGTCCCAACTAAAAATAGTGTTTTGCTTGGTATAATCAGTGCCAGGGGACCTTATTTTTATCGCAGATTAATAATTTTGGTACCAGAAGAAAGGTAACAATTTGGGGGGAAAAAGTTGCAAAAAACTTTTGGTCACCATGGAAACCTATTTTGTCAGAGAGCAGTCCAAGGTCACATTTATGACTTGTCAGGAGCGCCTGTATCATTTAATTTATTCAACATGGTGGTTTCCATGGCAACTGGTGCAAAAACGGATCTGACTCCATTATGGTTGACCATGCTAAAAAAATCAAGAATGACTTCAGCTTTAATTTAAGCCTTTATTTATGAACGCCATCAAATTAGAACCCGATTGACGCCAGTTTTATGGTGGAAGATGGGGGGGGGGAATCAGAACGTCCTTGGCCCTATTAGTACCATGACAACTTAACTGGGTGGCTGGGTGGGGTGATTTTTGCCACATTTTGGGCTCCTGTAAGGACTCAATCAAAAATGGATGAATGTTTTTTTTATTAAAATAGCTAAATTAAGTGTAGGAGAAGCTATTTTGGTCATTTTTTCTTTGAATTTGTCTGGGATTTGTGTATGATTGACCTTTTTTTGCTCCAGATGGGGCAGTTGAGGCTACTTGGCACAGAAAGTGGTTCCAGGGCTCCTCCATAAAAATTACCTTGAAAGCCTCTAGAAATGCTAATAAATAGGACAAATTATGGTTCTTCTATTCAAAACATATGGAATATTCCTTTGAAAATAGGATTTTAGTCAAACCTCAGAATTTTTAATTGTGTAGTCAAGCGTTGCTAGGGGAAATAAACAGCCATCATTAAAAAAATACCACATTTTGCGCCAAATCATGCAGATTTTGGCCTAGTTTTGGGGACATTGCCCTTGTTTTGATTACTCTCATGCTTTTAGGTATTAGATGGGATCTTAACCAGTTATACATTATTGTTGTCAATGTGTTAAGGATAGGATTTCCCCTCCTCCTTTTCTACAATTTCTGAATATTAAATTGCATATAATTTTTTGAAAATGCATCAGAGATTCACATATTATACCCTATTTTGATCATACATTTTGTTTCTTTCAATTTCCTGGCATAAGAAGGTCGGTTGCTAGGCCGTTACTAGGGACGGAACAAAAACGTTCTTTTTCATGTTACTTTTTTTTGGACAGCTATATAGGATGGAATATCAGTAAAATCAATAATTCTGATTATTTGAATGTAATTTAGAGATGATTTAGCAGGGAACGGTATCTCATTTAGTGGATAAATGTCTATGAAATTATAAGGGAAAAAAATAGAAAACTATGGAAAGCTAGACACTCTAATAAAGAAGAAGAATGGGAAAATGCGAGAGTTTTCAGAAATAATGCAAACAAGGTGATAGATAAAGCCAGGAAAAACTTTTTTAAAGAACAACTAGAAAATCACAAAAATGATCATAGAAAATTCTGGAGAGTCATAAATAATTTGATACCAGGACATCCCCATCGTGCGAAAGATATATCATTACTTGATCATGACAACAATAATAGGCCTATTGATAGAGAGGAAGTTCCTGCTTTTATTAATCAATATTTTGCAAATATTGGACCTACTCTTGCTAAGGATTTATATTTACCTTGGAAACCATATGATGAATATGTTGTAAACAAAATGGACCCGATTGTTACTAATCTACAAGAAGTTAGGAAACTAGTTCATGATATTAATATTAATAAATCCTCAGCAATCTCAGATATATCCACCAAGGTACTAAAGAAAATTTTTAATCATGATCCCGACAAACTTGTCAAAATATTTAATCTGTCCTTCTCCTCAAATACGGTACCAGATGACTGGAAGCTCTCGAAGGTAACCCCAATACCTAAAGCTGGTAATGATAAATTGGTGAATAACTACCGACCAATATCACTGTTACCCCTACCATGTAAATTAATTGAAAAAATTGTACATAATAGAGTGTATGGATTTTTGGCGAAAGAAAAAATATTAACGCCCCACCAGGGAGGATTTAGATCAGGTTTTAGTACTATAGACACCTTGGCAAAGTTCACAGACGATATTAAAAGAAATTTAAATGTGGGTAACTCTACTATAGCTGCATTTATAGACCTAAGAAAAGCTTTTGATACGGTCGATCATTCTGTATTGCTAATAAAACTAAATCATTACGGTATAAGATCTGACAACTACCATTGGTTTGAAAATTATCTCACGAACAGACACCAAATAACAATAGCAAATGGTATAACGTCTGGTAAAAAACATGTAACGTGTGGTGTCCCCCAGGGATCAATTTTGGGTCCACTGTTATTTCTTATTTATGTGAATGATGTAATAAATTGTGTAAAAAATTGTAACATTAAACTGTATGCCGATGATACTGTTATATATTCAGCACATCACTCTTATATGTCAGCTAAAAGTGATCTTCAGAATGATCTTGAGATGTATGAAACATGGTGTATACAAAACAAATTATCTATTAATGTAGCCAAAACCAAAATAATGATTTTCTCCTCAAGTACTAAAAAACTCAATACACTTAAAGCTGAGATACATTTAGGCGATCAGCTATTGCAAGTAGTACCAAGTTATAAATACCTTGGGGTTACCCTTGACCCTTTACTGTACTATAATCTACACCTAGCTAACCAAGTAAAAACCATTGCATATAAAACTTATAAATTATGTCAACTAAGAAGATATCTTGATGTGAATTTAGCCATAAGAATATATAAAAGTACTATCCTCCCGTATATGGAATATGCCGATATCTGTTTTGCTACCACGTTTGATAAATATCTGGATCCACTCCAATATGCTCAGAATCGTTGTATAAAAATATGTCTTGGTGTGCCCCATTTGACAAATACCAACTATATACACAATGTAACAAAAATTAACAAAATTGGTGATAGAAGACATATTCATTTATTAAACTACATGTATAATAGAGCACAAGATGATATTTATAAAGACGATCGAAGAATTGTTACTAGATTACATGATGCACCTACGTTGAAGATTATAACCCCAAATGGCATGGCATATGCTAAGAGCGTAGAATATTATGGAGCCTTCATATGGAATGCTTTACCTACTGAAAGGAGACTTGCTACTAACCTGAATCAATTCAAAAATGAATCCAAAAAATCATTAAAGTCTCTTATTCCGTATGTAAATGCATAGTACATTTTGAAAATTGATACAATAATATCAATCTTATTGTTAATCTCTCTTCCAATGTGTGACATGGACAGCTGAATTATCTCTATGACTCCTTATATGTATATTTCATTATTACTTTATTAAATTATGTGCCAAAGTTTTCGTATTTATTTTGGGAAGATAGGTAGGACCAGAATTATCAACCTAACACTGTTAAGTGGGGATGAGGTCCTCTACCTTCTGTTTGACTTATGCTAACGATCGTAATACATGGAAATTCTGTGCAGTTCTTCAAGTAAACATTGTACTTTTTCATGTTAAAATAGCATGTTCCAAACATATCTGAGATGTCGATGTAAAACTTGATCTCTGTACTGTTATAAACTATGCTCGATATATATTTAGTCAAATAAAGTAAATTCAAACCAAAAAAAAAAAAAAAAAAATATTCCAATTATTAAGGTCTGCAGAGAATGTTAAAGTAGAAAAATAGGCAAAAAATGAGAAAATTCACAAAATCCTGAAAAAATAGGGATTTTCTGCATTTAGCAACCTCTCTAGACCTTAATAATCAAAATTTCCACTAAATGAGAGACCGTTCCCTGCTAAATCATCTCTAGATTTCATTCAAATCATCAGAATAATCAATTTTAGTGATATTCCATCCTACATGGCTGTCCAAAAAAAGTAACATAAAAAAGAACATTTTTGTTCCATCCCTAGCAACGGCCTAGCAACTGACGTTTTTATGCCAGGAAATTGAAAGAAACAAAATGTGTGGTCAAAATAAGGTATACTATGTTAATCTCTGATGCATATTCATAAAATTATATGCAATTTAATTTTCAGAAATTGTAGAAAAGGAGGAGGGGAAAGCCTATCCCCATATATGCATCATATGAGGGTAGTTTGCCATAACAAAGTCAGATCCAATTTTTCGGTAGAGCAAGCCAAAGAAAGGTCCCTGTTTTTAACCCCTAAAATACAAAAAATTGACCCCTGAGGGACCCCTCACCCATATTTCAATAGGCTCCATGGTCATAAATATACAAATTTTCCATGTAAAAAGTTGAGATTCATGTCAGGGAGGTAAATATCTATATTTCTGGGCAAACTATATATTGTCGGAAAAAATGACCCCAGCTGTTAAGGTGTCACGGTAGTAATCCGCCCTGGTAAGCCTAGGACAGCTAAATAGTCCAAACTAAAAACAGTGTTTTGCTTGGTATAATCAGTGCCAGGGGACCTTATTTTTATCGCAGATTGATAATTTTGGTAGCAGAAGAAAGGTAACGATTTGGGGGGAAAAAGTTGCAAAAAATCTTTGGTCACCATGGAAACCTATTTTGTCAGAGAGCGGTCCAAGGTCACATTTATGACTTGTCAGGAGCACCTGTATCATTTAATTTATTCAACATGGTGGTTTCCATGGCAACTGAACGGATCTGACTCCATTATGGTTGACCATACTAAAAAAATCAAGAATGACTTCAGCTTTAATTTAAGCTTTTATTTATGAACGCCATCAAATTAGAACCCGATTGACGCCAGTTTTATGGTGGAAGATGGGGGGGAATCAGAACGTCCTTGGCCCTATTAGTACCGTGACACCTAGAGAACATTGGAGCACCATTCCTAGAGAGTGAGAAAGATATTTCAATTACCACTAATATGAGCTCCGTGAAGTCATTTCTGGTACATTTCATGTTTGCTTAGTTCCCATGCCACTCACATGATGTCTCCACTGTGTCATAGTTTGACCATTTCCTTGCCTTCTAGCTCTGTCAGACATGAGGGGAATTCAATAGGCGGCACGCCCAGCCATCGGCGCGCGCCCGGACCTGAACGTGCTCGCACTCCAGCTAGAGAGGAGGTGCGCCTGTGGCGCCCGCCGCGTGGCTGGCGTGCGGCTAATGAATACCGTGCCGGTCAAACTCTAGTCTGCTACAAGGTGGCGCCTAAGCACTGGGCTCTCCTCCTGGAGAAAACTGAACATTAATACATATATATAGGTATTGTGCAATATGACACTAAATCTGTAATAACCCTGCACTGTAAAAAAGGAAATTGTTGAAATAATAGCGGAAACCTTGTCCGAAAGTTGCCAGAGATCCGTCATTATTTTTACAGAGATTCCTTGTATATTTGTGTACCACTGTACTGCCACCTGGGGCTTCTTGTAAAACCTACATAGGTTCAATACTATACAATTTTAGTGGTTCACTGTTCAGTTTTACGAGGATTCCTGGTAGATTTAATTTTTTTAGAGTGTGACACAAACCAACACTTGTGAACCTTTACCAAATAATTTGATTAGGACGAGTCATTGATAAGGTCAACTAACCATTCGCTGCCATATATTCCTCAAAGTTCTCAGACTTGGCTAATTTCTACTTCCCATTGAAGTTTGGCTTGCTAGTGTCTGCCATGTTGCCGTCACTGTTATCACCTGAAATACTGTCTGTTTCTGAGTCTGTGGCTCCGGCCTTAATTAGGGTTTACCGCTCTCATGACTACATATACTACCAGAGGGTTAAACTTAGCAATATTCTTATTTTTCTTTTATTGTTTCCAATTGCATATCTATCTACTGAAGCCTAGCTGAGTGGTTACCATGTATGATTAGACCAGGAATCCTAAGGTCAGCAGATAACATGTGACATGTAACTCGCAATACACAAAAGCCATGAAGAGAAAGCAAGCAGGCACTATGTTATTTGTATATCTAGGCATGAGGCATAATCGAAACACACATATACCATGTTAAATTCTTTTTATTCATTTGTTTTTATATTTTGTATACATCTTTCCATGGGGATTGTTCTTCTTTAACAACATGGGGGTGATGGGTTTGAGGGTGGGGGACAAAATCTTTTGGACTACTTGACCGGGGGTGGGGGGTGCTCAGCCCATGTGAGGGGGAGGGCAAAATGATTAAACAAAAAAAAAAACACCAAAAAAAGATGGTTTGCATTTTTTGTGTGTAATCATCAATTGTAAAACTGAAGATATTAATATCCTAAAGTATTCATTCTCCAGTTCATTCTGGCTGATGTGTTTTGATGGCAGCACTGGTGGCCTGATTCCAGCTTCTTTACATAGAAGCAGGATAAGGAGTTAGTCAGACTCTGACCACCGTCAGGGTAGGACTATTCACTGAGCTACACCAGGAATAAATTGTACATGTAAAACCTAAATTTATATATGTGTCTGTTGCACTGTCATATCTTGCTGATCTATGTTAATTCACAAGTATGCATGAGGAAAAGGACAATACCTTAGGCCTATATCAGTTTGTAATGCAGTGGTATTTATTCAAGCATATTTTACAGAGTCTTAGTAATGGATGTTCATGTGAAGGTGGTGCATGCTGGTCTGAGGTTACAGGTAGGACACCGCATGTATACCTAAGGTAGCTTCTGCAGTGACCCCTAGCGTTGGTATGTGTAACCATGGGAGTAGTGGGTATACAGGTGGTAGCCATGTACACATAGTACAGTGATATTCAATGTAAAACGATAGAAATGTATGTAGGGTTATCAAGTATATAAAGATGAAAAATTTCAATATATAACAGCACTAACCCAAGATCACCTGTCTGGAGCTTAACTCAAAACATCCTGGGATCGCAACCCCAGCGATCTTAGTGTAGGCACATATCATAAGACCTGGCCGGTCTACCGTATCTAATGCAGTGGTTGCAGGCTTGTCAGGAATAGCAAGTCCTGGGATCACTTCACTATTCCTTTTCTAGCACTGTGATCTTAGTGAAATAATTGCATAGTGGTTTCACCTGGGTACAAGAGCACTTACAGGGAACACTCCTGATCGAAAGAGTCAATAGCCTGCTGCATACATATAGAGGGGAGGGAGGACGTTTGCTGAGTGTTCTTGAGGACTCTTAGGGCTACTCATGCGTTAAGTGCACTGTAAGGTAATTATTCCCTTCTCTCTCTTTGTCCTGGGGGGAGGGCACAATGCTTCTAATAGGCAAGCATAAATCATACATTCATGGGAACAACTCTTGAATACTGTATGGGGGTCAACTGCACCCTGTGCTCTTTTGTTAGCCCACATGGGGACGGGGAACGATGGTATAAACACTGTTGTGAAGAAGAGTGGCTCCACAGCTATTCCTTTATTTTGGGACTCTTATCCCTGTGCCCAGTCAGTACTTCTTGGAATAGTGTAGGAGGGCTGAGGCTAAGATCGATGTGATCTTAGTGCTGGCTAGGAAATGTGAACACAGTCTAATCTTAAGATTGCTTAATAGGATAAGGTAGAATAATTCCTAAGATCGCTGAGGTTGCAATCCCAGGATGTTTTGAACCTCCTGGTTTTGATTTGAAATTAACTAACTAGGCATCAAACCATTGTATGTGTTCTATAGGAATTCATATGGTACAAAGTATTTTTTTAAAGCTTCTTCAACTCTTTCCCAAACATCTGGTTTTATACACCTACCAAGTCTGTAAATGAGGTACACAGGAACTGCCACCACTCCAGCCTCACATATGACGAACAACACCAAACTTGTCATTCCTACCGACATTATCACCACCATGTACACCACATACCATACCACTACAAACACCGCTAAAACCACCACGTAAAGTAACACAGCATCTATCCCTCTAATTAATGTAAAACCTGCATTAAGCCATCTACCTAGGACCAGGTCTATTGGGGGAACCACATAGGTCAAAACTAAGATCATTGCAAACCCATATGCTGCAGGTATCAGTAATGCACCCACAGCAGTCGCCAGCAGCATGACGGCCCTAACTGCCCCCACCTGCTGAACCGACATGACATGTAAACCTTGACTTGGAGGTTTACATAAATTGTCCCACATTGCCATAACAGACAGTGTCATTGTTTTTACTAAAACCACCATAGTAATCACTGTTTGACAGATTCCATATATATTCACTAGTGCTCGTCCCAGCATTAGCAGCATGACTGGTATGACCAATAGAAGAAGCGGATACACTGGCATAAGGAATATCTCTGCAGTCTGACTGCATATTTGCCAACGCTCAACAATTGCTGTATATATCAGGATTGGAAAAACAAACAATAGTACTATACCTATGTAAAAAAATATGAACACGGATATCTCCACTGGCATCAGCTTCATCAACAGAACAGCATTCATTACCCACTGAGCCCCACACGCTGCTACGACTGCTGTCCCAACTACCGCCATCCACGTCACCACTGTACCTGGTCTCCACACCTCCACTACTGCTGCCCCATACACTCCTATACCAACTGAGAACATCCATACTGTTGCTAACCATAGTGCCATCTCCATTAATACTAGTGGTTCGTCTACAGGGCTAATTCCTGACACCACTTTATTAACCCCCATCCACACCGCTGTCCCAATAGTTATTACTGTTGTCATTCTTATAACAGCCAATATAAGAGACACAACCACAAACCTAAATGCCTTCACCATTGGTGCAGCCATTATGGCACCCACCACAGCTGTAGCAAGCACCACCCCAACTGTCCTCACCACCACCTTTCCAACCACCACCAAAACAATGAAACCACACACTCCCCACACAATTTTCTTGTAAAGTTGTCCATTAACTTGACAATAAATAACATAAGGTAATGCTAAGACTCTAACAAGGTACAGGGAAATCAGCCATATTGTGTTATCATTGATGAAAGGCAGCCCGTGGTCCAGGAACATCCTGTAAAGATAAAAAAAGAAATATCTTGACTCAAGGATGATTGTAAATAATTTTAGAGAATTTAGATGAAAGTTACCATAAACCCCCGGTCATAAGACAATCTTCTTTTGCTATTTTGGGTTAAAATTGGCTTCTAACCTTTTACCAAAGTCTACCCCCAGCTTATAACCGAGGTTTTATCACTATAGATTACAGAGAAAAATGTTGAATTTTGGCCTAAAACTGGCTTGTAACATTTTCTCAAAGTCTAATTTATGACCAAGGTAGCCACTCGTTACGATATCCTATGATACAAGCAATAAGGTGCCTGTAAGCTCATACCTTACTAAGTTTATTACACGATTAATCAATAAAAAAATCAATTAATAATCAATAGAATATCAATAAAAACAAGTTGAAAACAAAAATCCTTTCCCGGGACTCGAAGGCTGCCATGAGCCTAGTGTGTGTACGAACGGCAAAAAAAAGAGATGAGCCTGGACCGGGACTTGTCTCGCCTACCTCTGGCAGCTGAGCACAATGCGCTAACTGCTAGACCACTGTGTCTCACACCTCGGCGCCCGGCAGGCGTTGGTTTGCTCTGAACCCATCCCGTAGTTGTCGCGGACAGCTACAGCGGAAAACGCCTGGACCGGGACTCGTTCTGCCTACCTCTACCAGCTAACCAAGCAAACACACTCGTTTCTCGTCAGTCCCTGTGGTGCAATTCATAGGCACTTGGACTAGGGATCTGAGACTGCAGGTTCGAATCCTACCTTTGGCAATAAAATTCTCGTAGGGTTCTCATGGTTTTAAATGCAAAATTAGACATTAAACGGTGCTGATATCCACCCCAAACCGTGCTGATATCCACCTTGCATATGTTCACATTACAGTGCAAATTATTCACTGTAATAACAGCACGGGATATCCACAAAAAAGCACCCAAAATCACAGAAGTTGTGTTATAATGTAAGATAACTCCTATACCTACCTGTACCTCATGAGTATTGACAGGAGACCACCAAACACATTCCCCGTCCTGAAGTATTTATCTCTTACATCAACCCATGTCTGTTTGACACGGACCTCTGTTATAACTTCCCCTACAAAGGAATTTGTAGCTGTCCACATCTAGAGAGAAATACAATTAAAAACTTTGCATGCTATTCAAAGAGTTATGGTGACTTGTTTCCAGCTTGAAGAACACGTCAAAATTGGCCCATTATGCCATTTAATTAAGATAACTTTGATAACAGGATTTTTAAACTGCACTATTGGGCGGCCAGAGGTAAAAGAAAAAGTTGGATTTTGGAAGCAAATATTCCCAGTGGCCAGAGGCAAAAGAAAAGAGAAGAAAATCCACTGAGAACACCCCAAAAATACAGGAAGATCGAATATTGTATGTTTTTCAATCACCATAGATATTTTTCATTTTTTCTTTCAAATCTCGGCGGTCAGAGGTAAGAAAAAATTTTTGATTTTGCCAAAAGTCTCAGCAGCGGATCCATAATTCAAGTTGTTTTAATTAAATGGCCTTATTGAAAAGTTTAGAATACATACATCATGACACATATAAAGGCTGTTGGTCAAACATGTGCTCGAGAATCACTGAGTAGGGTCTGGCTATGTAAGGCATATCCCACTTGGCATTAAAAAACGATTTTTTAACATTGAAATAATGTTTTATTTGGTTCCTAAGTTTACCAAATGTTTTTAATATTAAAAAAAAATGTGAAAATATGTACACAAAAAAACGTTCATAAAAATATTTTTATTCTTAGGTCAAAAAACGTGTTTTTTTTTAATGTAGAGGAAACAAAATTTACAAACATTTTATTTGGTTGAATTTGATTTAAAAGAAATGTTTTTATTTGGTCAAAAAACGTTTTTTTTTACCCAAGCTTAAAAAACATGTTTGCAAACGTTGAAATTTTTTTTTTTTGTCAAGTGGGATCAGATGTAAAGTCTCAATGTAAACACTCACAGTTGTAGCATTAAGGTTGATGACAATGATGACATGGACAGCACAATCTGTAGGACCTGACATACGCCATCCTTTGTCCCTCAGGTACTCAGCAAACTCCTTTGTCAGCTCTTCCTCTGTTTTGTTGGTTCTCATGTTACTGTCATTGATCCTTGGAACAATGGCTACCATGACCTGGTGTCTCGGTGTGCCTGGTTTACAGCTTGAGTTGTGTTTGTAGGTAGAGATCTGTATGCTTTCAATGAGACGGGTTAATGTGTGCACTGAAAGACGATAGTTTGAATGCTGACCATCGTTGTATGTGAATATCTGCCTGTTTGCAATTAAAGCAATTGTGCAGGATTTTACAAAAAATCAATCCTGTGATATTCTTTGAATACAGGGGATCGAAGATCAATATTCATACAAAGTAACATTCAAGATAAAAGGGTCCAAATTCTTGTACACACTAAGACTTGCTTATGTGATAATGTTGATTATGATATATTGTCAGAAAATAGTATTCATAAAGATGTTATGAGGGAATGAGACCACCACCCTCATCGCTGCCTTCATCATTCCTACCCTGCCTGGGCCCTCTTTTTCAAAATGATACTAAATAATATCACAGGGGCGTAGGAAAAGGGGGGCCCCCAATATTTTCCAAGATATGACCATGATAGAATGCAGTGGCATATGCCCACACAGTGGAGCTCATGGATGGGGTGGGGTAGACTGGGTCTCGTCTCTCCTTGGTGGGCATTTCAGATGGACCTCAGTTGTGAAGCTCTAGCGTCTATTGTCAACTTAAGGTGTGTCTTATAAGCATGGGGTCATGATAATACCTAGGTGTGTTCTTTTTATAATCACACAGGAAGGGGAGGGTCAAGGGAGGGCTTATGAAATGATCGACTGCAGAAAACATGTATTGGATATAAAAACCAGCCTTAATGATGCACTCCTGAAGCCTTAGGTATAAGGCACTGCACTTTCACGGCTTTTTTGCTTGCCCTATTCAATTTACTACTGTATACACATACATGTACATGTAGCTGGGAAAGGGGGACGGGTGGATGTTGGCACAACATTTTGTCAAAGTCTGGGTGCACCTTATACACAAAGTTTTTCATATGGGCAATTAAGAACTTTCTATGCCTAATAGGCTTGGCCTTAGTTAGGAGTGTGCCTTATACACGAGGCGCACCTTATACATGGGAGGTTATGGTAACTGCCCCCCTCCCTCCCACTCCCCCTTACTACATATCACAATACTTTTATCTCAATACACCTACTTTTTCCCAAAAAAAAATCAGGATACATGCTGCCCCCTACCCCCTCCGCATTTACAAGCATAGATATGGCCTCTATGTGGACTTTTCCATGTCCGCATCTTGAACAGAAACAGGTAAAAGTCTGCATCCACATGTGGAGGTCCCAACCATGATTCTAGGAAATTTGAACAGAAACAGATAAAGGGCCATATGTGACATATGGGGGCCGCATGTGACATATGGGGGCCATATGTTATGTGGCGAAACACCCTCCTGGAGGATGTTTCACCACATAGCTATATATATACACACATACGGCCATAAGATACGGCCCTTATGTGGAAAAAGAAAATATTATTTAAAAAAGTGTTTCAGATAGGTGGCCGTGTCCTGTCCGTATGTTATAATGAAATTTCTGTATCTTGAATTCCACATACAGATTTTTTGTTGTTGTCTTAAAGGTAAACATGGGCAAATTCCAGTCAAATTCCAGGAAACCCCCTGGGAATTCCCTATATGATGTCACACATGCGGGGTCATGTGATCTATGTGGAAATAATCTTAAAAAAGTGCCGTATGTTGGTAGAAAGAGTGAAGGGGGGGGGAGGGTAAGTGTATATAGGCACAAGTGGGAGTGCAAAGACATTCAGGAGGGTGTTGCTCCTATTATAAAAAGAGCTGTGAGTATGTGCCCTCTTTTCTAAACAAGTCGTGCACTGCTTCACCTAAGTACTTGCACTCACCACATTAGTCTGAAAAGTCACCTGGCTTGTTTAAAATAGAGAGAGCTGCACCACCAGGTACCTTCTCATGTCACACGCTCTATAGTTTATTATACTGACTGACTTCTCCCAACTAGGTACCTACTCAAATCCCCCTTTTTCAGCACTATACTTGATTTACCACTTGTGAGCAACAAAAGGGACAAGCTATAGCTACATGAAAAGAAAGGACTGGAAATGAGGGCATGTAAATCATCCCAACCCCCCCCCCCTTCATTCCCAGTATACCTTGTATTTCTGACATGTGGGCATAAAATATCTCCACATAGCTGATTTTTCCCCCATATACGACATACAGGGTACCCCCTTACCCCTCCACATTCAGAAGGATATATGTGGCCTCTATGTGGAATTTTCAATTTCCGTATCTTGAACAGAAACAGGTAAAAGTCCTTATCCACATGTGGAGGGCCGTATCCATGATTCTAGGATGTGGAAATTTGAACAGAAACAGAGAAAGGGCCGTATGTGACATATGGGGGCCGTATATGACATATGGGGGCCATATGTTATGTGGTGAAACACCCTCCTTGTACCCCCACTAGACGTATTTAATTTTCCAACATATGGAGGTCCATATGTGACATACGGACATCTATACCTGTCTGTAAGTTAAGGAAAAACATGGCCCTGTTGTCATAAAGTAAAACAGAGGGGACTGCAGTCAGCCTACCTCACACTTACCTTCCCATTTCTGCAATGACCAACTGGGGTCACAGATGTAGGATGGCTTCACCTGTCCACATGCTGTGTAATTATTTCTAGGATTGGGGAAACCGTCCTTAGTAAATCCTATGTTTACATTGACTGCACCAGCCGTGTATGAACACAGCAGCAGCTCCACACACAGGGCCAGACAGTGAAACCTTGCCATGGTACTACGTCGTTAAGTGTCAGTGACCTATGTAAATCAACACCAGTAAAGTTTCATGTTGATATGCCCAAGATACTGATAACCCATAGCTTTACCACAGCAGCTCTGTATCTCGCACCCCCCGTGGGATAACCCACCTCCATATTTCATGGCCAGTAACAGCACTCAAAATGGCCATAAAACATTGAAAATAATCATGTTTCTGTGTCTTTATGAAAAAATTTGAACATTTCTGACTAAGATAACATGAAATAAATACCAAGGTTTACTCATATTGGATAAGACTGAGGGTTATATCATTCGGCTATGTACATACCTGTCATATCAAACATTGTGAGGATCTCAGGGAACCATTTTGTGTCAAATCTAAATTGTGGAAGAGTTCTCTTTTAAAACCATCGGTTTTGCAGATTTGTGGGTGGAAGGTGAGCAGGAGAGCGCCTATAAGGGTTACTATGGCAAGCCAAATGGGGAAACCTCACAAAAACCTGGTTTTTGTTGCCTAAAACCTGCTCTTTGCACCAAAACCCCAGTTTTTGTACAAAAAAAAAGGTCTTTGCACCCTAAGACCAGGTTATTTAATCTAAAACTAAGTTTTTACTCAGAAACCATGTCTTAGTACCTAAAACCGGGTTTTATTAACTAAAACTCAGTTTTGTCCTCAAAGTAGGGGTTTCTTTGCCATTAATACCAAGTTTTTCTTCCAAATTATAGGTTACATACCAAAACGCCTACTTTGGTAACAAAGTATGGGTAACAGTGTACCAAAACCAGGTTTCTGTGACAAAAACCTGGTATTTGCACCAATGTCTGGGTATTTCTGGATTGGAGGGAGTGACCAAGTGACCAGGTTTATGAGAGGGGAGGGAAAGCAATGCATGGGTATTGCAACCTGCTTTGACAATAACCAAGTTTTTCTAAAATAACAGGGTCCTTGGTGAAGAACCAGACATGGACACAAATACCCAGTTTTTGCCTGTTAAAACTAAGACACAGACAAAAACCTGGTTGTTGGATCAAAAACTGGGGTTTTAACCTTGAAACCAAGTTACAAGGTGTTTCTTGCTAAGTCCAAGTTTTTGGTCCAAAAGCCGCCACTTTGATTAAAAAACCTGGTTTCTGTCAAGTTTACCCAATCAGGCTACACTGAACTCTACAACCCTAGCATTGGGTGTGCTTGGGGAGTTGGGGACCATGCAGTCCATTCACTGTGCCTATACAGTAGTAATTCAAAATACCACAAATTAGCCCTCTCTCAATTTGTTGACATGGTCATGGTCCAGTGCATTTTATCACTTAAATTTGAATTACTGTATCAGGTTGCAGACAGTATCCAATTACTGGTGTACATGTAAAGGCCCAGTCCCGGGGGGGCACTCACTATATGTCACTGACAGGGGTGTGCGGCTGGCAAGGCCACTTTTTGGCCAAAATCCCTCTCACCAAGGGTCTACTTTTGTGCAAAATCCCTCTCACCAAGGGTCACTTTTCTCATATTTTGACCCGCCTGTCCAAATAAGTGCCAGTTTTCAGAATTTTCTTTAAAATTTCTGCCAAATGTGGTCACTTTTGACAAAAATTCCTCACATCAAGGGTCAATTTTCAGATAAAAGACTTAATTGTGCACATTTCTGACCAAAATCCCTCTCAGCAAGGGTCACCCTTTGCCCAAAATCCCTCTCACCAAGGGTAAGGGTTGTCAGACGCCCAGCCGCACACCCCCGTCAGAAGAAATCCGAGTGCCCCCCCCCCCCGGGCCCAGTCACACTTGTCTTGAAAACTGGAACAAACTGTTGTATGGTTGTTTTGGTATCTCAAAACAAAATGTTTTTGCTGCAAAACATTCTTGGCTTGGAACACATTTTTGTTTTGGCCCCGGATCATACTTGTCTTGAAAAGCCAAGCCAATTGTTGAAGTATTCCCACGACAATTGTTTTGACTTTTCAAGACATGTGTGACTGTGCCTTTAGTGAGCGACTGGCATGCATTGGTATGTGTAACTATGGCAATATACAAGTGGTGACATGTAGCAATGCTAATAATAGAGTAATGTTAAAGGTTATAGTATATAATGATATGAACAATGTATCTAATTAATTCAGATGAGGATTTTAATATATATTACAGAAAGACATCTGCCCCACACCAGATGTGCCGAACCATAGGGAATATAGCACACATTAAGTTATACAGTGGTAATTTGTGTACCACCCTACTGCCACCTCGGGCTTCTTATAAAAACGACACTTGCTCAGTGCTTTTAAATCATGGTGATCCACTGTTCAGTTTTATGAGGATCCCTGGTAGATTCAACAGTAATTCTTTTTACAGTGTACCTGAGATTCTATACCACAGAATAGAAGTAGATATTTTAAGTCGTGCCTCACCTCTGTTCATGTGCCATAGATCTACTGGTGATGTATACAGCTGGAAAGTCCAACACACTTCTACCTGTTTCTATATACTTCCTGGCTGTTCTAGGTTATTCATGTTACTAGGCCATACTTACACTGCCGGTCTATGGTGTATTTACATCAGTATTTTACATGTCTTATTTTTTGGTTCCCTTTACAGTTATCAGTGTATTCCTGTTTGTGTTTTTGGTCTGACCAGCTTGTGAGTATGACTTTAGGGAGTGGTCATTATTTATCAACAGGGGGTGGGTGGTGGGTTTTCGTGCGGATGCGCAGAAAGTTTTTACGCCCCCCCTCGATGCAGTTCTCGCGCCCCTCTTTGATCTATAGTAGCGCGTGGGTTTTTTTTTGCTAAAAGGAGGGTGAATTTTTTTAGCACCCCCTCAAGAGGGGTCAAAATTTTTTTAGCCCCCCCCCTCAGGAGGGGCCTGAAAATTTTACACACCCCCCCTCAAACCCACCACCCCCCCTGTTGATAAATAATGACCACTCCCATGGCCATGGACAAGTCACTAAAATCAGATCATGTTCTATGTTAAATCTAAGAAAGCCCCTAAGTCACTAAGGTCTACTGTCACATGTCAATTTTAACAAATAGCAATGGAACCTTGTTGATTTTTGTAGTCAGGAACTATTTTTCAAAGGACAGAAGAACAATGTATAACACCGAGTGTTTCACTCTCCTATACACAGGCTTTGTACTTTACCAATGCTTGAAGCTGACCCATATTGCTAACCACCTGTGGGCTATTTGCACTTGAGGCGTTCGGGCAGCGGTTTTCTGACGACATCTATTGCATTATGGGTAGGGGTGACCTAGAACGCTAACTACAAACCCTTAGCTTGTTCCCTCTACCCCTCTCCACCCCAGCCATGGGTAGGTACCAGTGGTTAACTATGCTTGGGAGTGTAGTAAGTTGACTCAGGGATCAACATTGACCCACATGGGGCAGACCAATAGGGGGTGGCCTTGCAAACCAGCATTGATCCCTCGGCCATACCATGAACGCCTCGATTAATCATGCAGCGGTACCAGCGAACTCTATGGGTCACGTGGACCTAAATGCTGCCCTCTCGTGAGTCATATAGTATTCAGGCCTGCACTAAAGGTGATCTGGATGCTGATTGGCTGAGAAATCATATGCAAGAAATGATGGTAGAATTATGAATTATGGAACAGTACATGGGTTTTTATATTATGCCATGGTTTAGGGATTTTATCAGGTGTGCAAAGGTCAATGGCCAATGGAGATTTTGAGGCCCAAAACAGGGCAGAAGGGCACTTACTACACATATCACTCCTTTAGTTAAAAGTTGTAGGGTTAAGCCTATCCACTGTTCTGACACATTGTGTGTGAGTTTAATCTTGCTACAGTCGAAAATATTACCAACGGACATTGTGGGGAGCTTTTTGTGTGTGTTATGCTATATAGAAACATAAAGGAAGTGGAATTAGTTTCACATGAGCTATAGTTATATTTGTGCACTTGAGGAAGTTGTCGTTGTAGACTTATTATACTCCACCTGGCTCTGCACCCTACTGTTCCTACTGTAGGATTATTTCCACATTCTACAGTTAGGTGGCCATCAGGAGGTTTTATGAATTAGGTCAGTTCTGGCACTCAGCAGCATCACCATAATGGCTTCAGACGTTGATCTCCTGTCTCGTCATTTATCTCAAGCTATAACAGGTTATGGGCCCAGACACGTTATGTGTACTCTGTGAGAGGTGAAGGTAATGTAGGTACGACATAAAGCTGTGTTAAGGGATGACACAGGCTGTGTAAAACTTGGCAAAGTGAAGATGCTGATGGCGCAGCCATCGGATATCGGATAACAAGGTTGGAATGCAGGTTATGTGGCCCGGACATTGCTTAATGCAACTCTGTGGATGTTAGAAGATATTGAGATAAATGTGGGAGTAGTTTTACGGCAGAAAACTACCTGTAGGCTGTAAAAGGTTGGCAAAGTGCCGAGGCATTTTTGGCGGATAGCCATCGTCACTGGCGGCTGGGAGACCCACATTGGTAGTCCGGTGAAAGGATCACCACCAGAACGGCCAGAAATACACGGAAATAGTCAGAAAAAAAGGTAAGGTCATTGTAAACCTGTCAGGGGTATTGCCAGCGAGATACGTAGATCTGTCAGGGAGACAGGAGAGCTTTGAGACTATGTGTACGGGTCTTGGCTCTAGAATTCGCCATAGGCAGTGAAAGGACCGAAACTGGTGGGGGCTTCCCCTGTGCCTGTGGTGGACGTGACTGTAAACATACCAGCTATGTTGGCTGGGTGCCAAGTTAGACGTTGTGTCAGGGGGGGTGACCAGTGCTTCAGCGCCATCTTGTGGCAACTGTAACATTCATGTTTGTGTGTACAGCTCAGTATGCCTGAGGAAATACTTCAATTCTGCTATATTAACACATGTGTCAAATATCCTATGATACATTTACATCACATATACTTCACTCTATGTAATGGGTCCAGGTTAGCTGCATTTCAATGTATCAGTATGGAGAAATCCATCCTGTTTCAGTTGATAATGGGCTGTTCTAAGGGTCAACTTTGAGCATTTCATAAAAATAATTGAGTTGAGATCCATTAAATCTACATTTTGTGAAAATTATTTCAATGTCTAATGTATGAGGGGGTGCAGTAGAGAACATTGGAGCACCATTCCTAGAGAGTGAGAAAGATATTTCAATTACCACTAATATTAGCTCAGTGAAGTCATTTCTGGTACATTTCATGTTTGCTTAGTTCCCATGCCACCCACATGATGTCTCCACTGTGTCATACTTTGACCATTTCCTTGCCTTCTAGCTCTGTCAGACATGGTCAAACTCTAGTCTGCTACAAGGTGGCGCCTAAGCACTGGGCTCTCCTCCTGACGTTGTGTATAGTTTAGTCGGACCACCCGCCGTCAATGATGAGGTCGTTGACGTCGGGCTTCGCGCTACTTGGTCTTTTTTCAGTCAGCACAGTTTCCCTTTATATCGCAGATTTTGATAAAAACTGGCCTTGTCATGTCCATATTTCCCCTCTGATGAACAAAGACACATACTTCTACCCCAATGTACCTTAGAATTTATGTTTCCTGCTTGGAATTTCGTAGGATGATCATTTCTCTGATTGCAAACTCTCTTGTTTCACCTCCCGGACGACATTTTGGATTTTGGTTGTAAGGAGCCAGAATCATAAACTCTCATACCATAATAATGAAAAATTAACATTAGTATCTAACTCAGCACTTGTGTTACAAAAAATAACCTTTCATGTGTATGAAAACGATTTTGACTTATGGGTTTTACATGAATAAAACAATTTTACAAACATTTAGAAGAAAATTATTATGGTTGTGAGACCTAACGTGACTTCACAGGGAGCGCGAGATCTCAGACGAGAACTGAAAGTGGAGCCAACTTTGACACAATTTAGGACTTGACCACCCACACAAAATACTTGATTTTACCTTATTCAAACAACTATCCACAACATCAATGGCATAGAAAGGTACATTAGACTATAAGGCATTGATAAAATATTGTTTCATTTGTGTGAGTTCTGGTTCAAACTCAGGAAACTTAGAGACAGACCAATACTTTTTTGAACCCCTAGATTTAGGTCTAGGTGCGGAGAGCGGCCCTCCTGTAGAGGGCCGCGTTGACCGGCTATGTACAGTTAATAGTGATGCTGATATTGTGTGTATGTATCAGCTGTTGTATGCAGTCTACAGTAAGGCAGCAGGAGGTCGTCAGAGGCAGCAGGAGGTCGTCAGAGGCAGCAGGAGGTCGTCAGAGGCAGCTGGGGATGCTCTATACGACGAGGGGATGCTGTAGAGTATACGACAAGGAGATGCTGTGTATAACAGGTAGATGCTGTGACCTGTAGTAAAATGTCAGAGACTGTAGATCATTATGTCAGAGAGTGCAGGAGATGTGTCAGGAGTTGCAGAGAGTCTAGTGCAGAAGGAGACATCTAGTGCTGTGAGGAAGGCACCACAAGAGACCACAGGTGTGGACTGGTTACCATGTTTGGTCTGTGTAGGTGTTATCCATATGCTATAGAAGGGTGAGAAACTAAGGTTACGTCTTTCGGGGAGAAGCGCTAACGTGGCGCCAATTTCGCTTGTTAAATATGAGCAGGTAAACTTTCAACTTTCGCCGGTACCAGGAACACACTTCCGATCATACCGTTTCTCCTCGAAAGGGTTCACGAGAAACTAAAGGGAACAATGCTGCCCTCTGGTGCCTTTATTTGCTATGCACAGACCTTGAGTGTGACTTTGCCAAAGTAACCCCTCACCTCCGTAATCAAGTTCTGTGCATAGCAAATAAAGGAACCAGAGGGCAGCATTGTTCCCTTTAGCTTCTCACCCTTCTATAGCATATGGATAACACCTACACAGACTGAATCTGGTAACCAGTCCACGCCCATGCAAGAGACTGTAGTGGTACAGTCAGGACAATTGATTGTGTCAAGTCATAAGATGTTGAAATTGTAACATCCAGATAGTGGAGGAGTCCAGCTAAGTAATGCTTCAGAAATCAGCCAAGTGTAATCATGGGAAGAAGTGATGCATTATAGTGCAGCTTTAGAAGAGGATCTATCTATTGTGCATCTGTGGTGATAAGCTGACTCTTTATTGCACTGTGAAGTTGAACTGTATATGGGATCATAGGTGGCTCTGTAAGACTGGTAACACCTGAAGATTGAGGCGAAATTGCACAGACAGGAGATTCACATCTGACTCCATCATGGTGATGCTGCTGAGTGCTGTATTCAAAAGCCCACTAGGGGTCTCTACTTTCACCGGGTAACACTTTCCCGCCACTATACATTGACTTTGGTTTGCCCATTCTCAACACTCCTTCTCAAAACACAAGTCAATATACTACATGGATGACATGAACTACTTACTTATTACAATGATACTTAACATGAAACTTTATGAACCAGTACTACTTCTAGGGTATGAGTTTACCCAAGACTTGAACTATATAGTAATGTCCTTGCTTTCTTATAAATGTCCAGTTTCTCCAAGTCTTAGAGTAAACAGTTAAATACTACTTTAGTATTCAGTTCATAGTCCTTCAGTGAGTGAGTAATAGATGTTAAACGCCATTTCGACAGCTAAGGTCATATTCATGGCGAGAACATTACATAATATCACAGAGGAATGTGGCGGTGCCCGCGTATACGTGCACCACACACATCCTGAGGGGATAGGAAAGAAGAGATATAGACCCTTTTAAGTGGGCTAGGGAAGCCCGTCATAGTCCTTCAGGACAGTCCTTCAACTGTTTAGTTAGATTCAGTTTCATATGACAATCTGCCTATGGCGAATTTTGGGTCAGGTCTGGTGAGAGGTTTTGTGAAGTAGGCCAAGTGTAGCAGGAGGTTTTATGAATAAGGTCATTTTTGAACAGCAGATGTAATTCTTGGGAAAAGCCCTGGAAAGGACATCTGTTTCCTACACATTTATTTCTAGATTTCGTCTCCGCAAGAAGTATTTTCGTTTCCGCAAGAAGTATTTTCATTTCCGCGAGTAGTATTTTCGTTTCCGCAAGTAATATTTCCATTTCTGCAAGTTTTATTTTCGTTTCCACAAGTTTTATTTTTGTTTTCGCAACTTTAATTTTTGTTTTCGCAACTTATACTTTTGTCTCCACAACTTGATAGTTTTTCTTTGTGCATAGTCAATCAATTGTGAATGTTAAGCTGTGGAAACAAAACATAAAGTTGCGTAAACAAAATGTTTACTTGCGGAAACAAAATATAACTTGCGGAAACAAAAATAAAAAGTTGCGGAAACAAATAAAACTTGCGGAAACGAAAATAAAACTTGCGGAAACAAAAATAAAAAGTTGCTGAAACAAATAAAACTTGCAGAAACGAAAATAAAACTTGCGGAAACAAACTAGAGATAAAGAATGTGTAGAAAATGGATGTCCTTTTAGGGGCTCTGTACAAGCTGCTATCAGCAAGGCGACCGGACAGTTCGCACTTTCTTTACACTCCTTTTACATCCCCATGTAGATGAGCGGAAACCTGATGCGGGGACTAGCATGATGATGCACCCAAATAAATAGTTGATAACAGGAATTCACAGGCTAACACAGAAATTTTAAAAAATACATTTTATTTTTTAAAGCTCCACTACATTTGAGTATGAATTTCAGAATTGATATACTGGTAATCAAAATGCACTTCTTTGGGTCATACTTATTTGTATTAATGAACTTCTCACAATGAAATTAAATATAATGACAGTTCTCCTCGAACTAATACTGAAGAAAGCTGTGCACTGGCAGCAAATGCAGTAACCCTAAGACCTTGTTTTTGAATGATACAACTATTCTTGTCTCACACTCACTGATGCAGATAATCTATAGATCTACTCATTATGTTATGTTTCTGGAAGTCGGACTGTTGCAATTTATAGTGCTCCTGAGCTTGTAGATCCATTTGGAAATATGGTCCCCAGTTGGTGAAGAAATGTTGAGTTCCCTGTTCATACCTGATATTGGATTATATATATATATATATATATATATATATATATATATATATATATATATATATATATATATATACACACACACACACACATATATATATATATATATATATATATATATATATATATATATATATATATATATATATATATATATATATATATATATATATATAATAGAATATCAGGTCAGGCAGGTTTGTTTGCATGCCCCGGTGTGCATTCTCATCACATTGAAAAAAAGAAACATAGTAGTCAATAAGCTTCATTATGGTTACATCTTGAAGAAAATTATCCATGGACCAACATTAAAGATGCTAGAAAAATTGGAATATCCATTCCTAATATATATATAAGATGATTGTATATGTCTCTTCCCCTGGTCCTATACATCAGGAGAAAGGCTCATTTTTAGAGGTCTCAGCTCCTCTCTCCTATTTGGTAGGAAGAGACACCACTCGGCTCCACAGTGTTGACTAATCCCTCCAGGTGGCGGGACTGACTAGTCAGGCTTACAATACCGAGCTCTTCTGATGACAGATTTTCAACGTAAAAATGTACCCGAAAAACGTTTTTTAACATCCTATGACATTGTTTTTAAGGTTAAAAATTGTTAGTTTTATATTACAAAAAAAACCTAACGTTGAATAACTTTTGAGAAAAATGAATGTTGAAGAATCATTTAGGTTATGTTGAAAAATCTTTCCCATTGTATAAAAAAACATTTTTCACAACTCTTCCAACCCCATTTTTTCCCAAGTAGGAGAGTAAATCAGGCAAAGAAGCCTGTACAACACACTGGTGCAGTCCTCAAGAAGATGTCTGGGAGAACTTTGTTATTATCACAACGAGTCATTTTACACCCGGTCAAACCACCGTTTACAGACCACGTCATCAATCTTCATCGTCTGTATTAGAAAAAGGAAAATGTCAATAAACTCTCATTTCATGTTGGAAACAGTAGAATACGGCAGCCTATTGGGTTAAATCTAGGAGCTCTGTATTTAACACCCCCCATGTAATAACCTGGTGCCCAATGGCCATTAATAGCAACCTAAATGATATTTAGGGGTCATTTCATGGGTGATCTCTCTCCTTGTGTGCCATATTTACAAACTACCCTCCACCTGCATAGACTCTGTGATTGGTTGGGAGTTCAATATATAAACATCAACACAGCAAAAAATGAATAACAACACAGCAGTTACACAGATCGCAGGGTCTTGTACTGTAAAATTCAAACCTGTCTGATATTGAATTTTCCCCAATGCGAAAGTCTGCAATATTTACATAACACCAGCTTGATTCAGTAAACAAAAACACAAGCATGCCTGAGATATCATACAATAACATCCCCAGATAAAAGATAGCTTCCTCAATGGACAATTTCTACCTTGCAATGATAACAACTCCCACTTTTAGTTTGTGTTTGTTCTTAAAATTGACATGTGACATGGAGCTTAGTGACAAGGACAGAGGAAAATACAAATTTAGTGACATTTGACATGGCTTTTCTTAAAATCAACAAGGGACATGGGGACCCCCCATCTAGACCCCCTTTCATGCATCATCACGACCAATCTTGTCATTTGGGGAGGCTCCACAACGCGATTTCGCAGCTATTCTCACAAACTGGGACACAAACACAAACTAAATCCACATTAAAAGCTATCAAATATCACACCAGTGCCATGTGTTGTGTGTGATCTTACCAATAGTAGTTGACCGTCTACAATCTCTCGCCTCATGGTCATTGGCTTTCCCTTCCCAGCCTCCTTTGGTTCATTCTCAAGAACAATTGCTTCCCCGTCCCAACTTGGAGTCACCTAGTTAATGCAAAAGAAAGATGAATATGAAAATACATGTAATACACTAAAATTTAAAAATGTTAAATGAAATAAATAATTTTCAATATAAAAAATAAGGAAAAATTCAAAAAGGCAAAATAAAATAAATAATGCATCAAGTTAACCCCCAGGTGTGTATTAACCCTGTAGGGTTGGCATGATGCATTGTTAGAATGTAGGCCTTTAAAGGGTTAAGCTCAGGCATAATGCACCTAAACAAAGATTAATCATTTTATATTCAGGAATTTCTGACCTTAATTTTAGCTTGAAGTAACTAGTACTGTTCTAACATATCATCTATGATAGAGGCGATTTTCACTTGACATGCTCAATTCCTTTTCAGTATGCCGGCAGATTAATTACGGTTTTCTGTCAACTTTGGATCAAAAATTTCACCATCCATCATTTTTACAGAGATTCTTTGTAACTCTAACTAAAGTTTGTAGTTCTAACTGTAATGTCTTCTGGAAATCTTTTGCAGGAACTACTCATCTTCAGAGCATTAAAATTCTGGTGGTTCAATTTTCAGTTTTACGAGGGTCGCTGATAGATTCAACAGTTGTTTCTTAGAGTATACTTGGGGAGTGATCATTTTTCAACAATGGAGGGGGGGGGGGGCTGGTGGGTTTCAGGGGGGAGGGGACAGAATTATTTTGACCCCTTGACCGGGTGGTCAACATTTTCTCTACACCTTTGTAGGGGTCAAGATAATTTCATCCGTTCTCAGGGGAAAAGCCTGTTATTGCGTTCATGTGCGATATTTGTTGCCTATGGGGGTAAAAAGTAATTTACCCTTGAGAGGGGGAGGTCAATCCCCTATGCTGTTAAAAATTGATCACGCTCTTACCGTCATTTTGACTCCCCCCATGGCTTCATGGTCGTACGGCGTGCCGATGGTGAACTTGTCCTCCTGTGTGCGTATAGGTGTGACTGTCTTAATACAGAAGTTGTCTCCGTCCTGGGTTATTTCTACAGACGGCGAAGCCTTAGACGCCATCTTACGCATCATCCAATTAGCACCTGTAACAAACAGGAGACCGGTTAGCATAATTCAGTCAGGCCTTAAAAGAATGTTCTGTGTTTCAGGTAACATGCTGAAAAACATCAGGTAGGGTAGATTGAATTTTTTTCTCTTTTTTTTAAATTCTTTGTTTTATATGCCACAAAGGGGGGGGGGCATGCGGCCACTACTTATGGATCACTAAAATGGCACAAAAACATGAAATTCAAGATAAGAATTCTAGGGTCAGCCTTGTTTTGTATGGTCGGTCGGTTCACCAGAAACAAATATATTGTTTTGGCCTTACCACTTGGGGTATGACAAAAAGGACTAACTACCGTAACCCAGTTGGCCATAAAAAGACTTCATTACAAAGTGGGTCACATATTGATTCATAGTGGGAAAAAAAGACCTGAATAGAGATAGAGGAGAAGTCTAGGTGAACGAGAGGGCAAGAGGGAATTCATTGCATTTATGTATAAAATCTATATGGGATAATTGTATTTATATGCCATTATTTCTGGGGGGGGGGGAAACAACATCTATAGTCTCTTGGATTGAGAGACAAGCTCTGAGACTGTGTGTCCTACTTCCTGACAATTTCTTTTCACGATTATTGAATACAATGTCATAGTTGTGATGTTAAGCGAACTTGTGTGGTTGTTGAAGAAATAATTATTACTACTTAAGCCACATGGTTTCTGTCATACACTTTTTTAGAGTTGGTTAACATGGCAACTTGAGGCATTATTTTGGTGTTCATTACCACTAATTACATAGAAGTCAATGTTACATATACGGTCCAAATGCCAAGTTGGGACACATAAAGAAAATCAATAAAATGATACAATTTAACACAACCATGAGGATCGATCCATCCTTTCATGGGGCGGGCCTCCCTAGCCCACTTAAAAGGGTCTATTTCTCCTCTTTCCTATCCCCTCAGGATGTGTGTGGTGCACATATGCGCGGGCACTGACATATTCCTCTGTGAAATTGTGTAATGTAGTTCTCGCCATGAATATGACCTCAGCTGTCGAAATGGCGTTAAACATCTATTACTCACTCACTCACTCCTTTCAGGGGGAGGGGATTGCTATCTCTAAACAAGCACTGACTGGTGATGTCAAAATAACAATATTAGATCTGTTAGCAGTCATGCTATAAAGGCGCCCTGGTTGGGGTACATGTCAACTTTAAGAAGTGCTCATGTCACATGTCACTTATAATCCCCATGTCATCTCTAAGATCCTGCCATGTCCAATACCGGATTTAATAAATCCCCCATGTCATGTCTCTTTTAATTCCCTTATGATCACCATTTAATTATTAGTATGTCGATTTAGAATTGGCCATGTCACCATGTCGAATCTAGTGGTCTAGACCCATCTTTACATGGATATCCTCTCAAAAGACATGCACCTTTTGTACCTTCAGTATTATAAAAACATGTGAGACATGGTTCACTTTTTATTCTTTCTTTATTTATTTGTTCAATTTGCTTGAAATATTGATGGTGACCATGACTTCAGCCAGGTGACAGACTGCAATATTTACACACAGAGCAGGGTTGCATCGGTCTGTATAGCTGTGTACACTGAGGCCCTCGATGTGGGGGTACCCATGTCACATGTCGATTTGACACATGAAACGACTCATGATATCAGAAATCCTCAGAAATATTCATGATGTCGCATGTCATTTGAATCCCTGTGTCGATTGTCACCTTTAAGTGCCTATCATGCCTGATGTTGAATTTGAGATGGCACCTGTGTCATGTCACTAGGTTTTCACCTTATGTCACTACGGCCCATGTCATATGTCAATTTTGATAAATGGCCATGTTACCATGTTGAATTTAACAGTTCAGATCCCATATTATACTGGGTTCTGCATATGTCCCTGATGAGACTGGTACTCCCTATCTCCCCTGTTTCTATACCCCGCCCCCTCTAGATTTCGTGTCCTTATCTAGGACAACATTTCTGTATGTCAGATATTTCAATTTGATAACTTTACTATTGTTGTAAAGTCTGGTTGTGAAAATACCCATTGCTTAATCCGCAAAAAAGAACAGGGGCAGTCGATACCACTTAGTTGATCTATCCACATACATGGGACTGTCAAATTCCATAATATCTGAAAGTAGGGCAGTACGGTGACAGTTAGTACCTATAACCAAAGAGTCAGTAGCTCCCCCGAGATGCATGGCCTGGAGCTTGTTTCAATAGTGTCCACGACAGGGCACCCACAGATCGTAGTGGGAGGTGTATGAAATGGCTCCATAGCAATGACTACATAGTGAGCTACAGTACAGACCTCAAAATAGGCCCTGCTATGTATTCAACTGCGGGCTTCATACAGACCACTATGAAGTCATAGCACCCAGTCGTACTGGCCAGGCACCCATACTAAATGGCTAAATAGTTCCCATAGTATGGTTTGTACTTTACTGTTCAAATGAGCATAGGGCTACAGTATATATATAATTATAGGTGATCCCACCTGGTTACAAGGGTGCACAAATGGTCAATTATCATGAAAATGGATCATACTGTTAAAGGTGGTCATACCAGGGTCCCTATTGAGTCACTGTTCTGGTGGCTATTTAGCCAGCAGGCAGTACGATCACCCAGTAATGTAGCCAGCTATTTAGTCACTATGGCTAAAGTCCTAAGATCACCTGGTAAGATTTGGCCCTTCTCAAGTCGTAGGGGCCTGAACCTGTCATAGACACTATTGAAACAAGCTCCTGGTCTATTATACTACATGCATATATACAATGAGCCCTCACATCCATTCATTGTATGGACTAGATCTACATACATAATGGAAATGTTGGCCTGCACCACCTTTCCCACAGGATCTCTATATTGTGCATGAAGGTTTTATGCCCAGTTGATGTCATGTTGCATGGATGGGGCCGTCGATGGGTGGTCCTCATGTCACATGTCTTTTTTTTGTTTTAGAAATTCTCCTGTTACATGACACTTAAATCCCCTCTCGTCATGTCATTTCTTACGAACCTGCCATGTCACATGTCCAATTTACGAAAGAACCTATATCGTGCCACTAATTCTTTTGCCTCTTGTCACTAAATACCCATGCAACATGTGAATTTTAAGAAATGGCCATGTCACCATGTCGAATTTAGTGGTCCAGACCAAACCCCTATTCACCAACACGGTACTGGGGTGGTAAAGATCTATGCCAGCATTGCATGAAAGGAAATAGGCATCAGGAAGTATACCGTAACGGCCGTATAAGTGCCCCAGCGCTCATTAATTTCAATACCACTGTACCCCCGACCCTTATACGAGACAGGCGCTTATTTGAATAGCGTTGTCAGTGCCGAAAGTCATTTTCAATACCCCTCTACCCCGGTGCTTATTTGAGACCAGCGCTTATTTGAGACCCTGGCACCTAATTGGGCCATTACGGTACTGAAAGGGCTATCCACGTCCACTTACCATTAGCTGCTAAGAACTCCTCAAAGTGTTCAGATTTGACCATTTTCCACTTTCCATTGAAGTCTGCCATTCTGCTTTTCTTCCTACCTGATGGGTGTATTATACTCTGGTGTAACTTGGAGTTTGACAAGGCAGCACCCTGGGACCCCAGTAACAGCTGCTGGTCAGGATAATGTGGTTTTCTCCCCAGAGATCCCTCTGGTCTTATTATTATAGGATCCTCCTGCAGGTGGTTCTGGGACTTGACCTCTACTGGGTTATGGTTCTGTGAGTCTGGATCCTGTGGGTGATGGGTCTGGGAGTCTTGTGACTGTAGTTTATGGTGCTGTAATAGATTCAGTGTGTCAGGGTTAGGTTTGAGTGAGTTATGGTAGGCTACTGTAATGTCAAAGATAATACTGCCCCAACACTAATAGATATGCAGGCCTTATTACTTCCAGCCCTTACAGAAGTCAGGTGATCATCAAAGTTGTACTTGTGGTACTTCGGATTTACATCAGCACATTTTAACTCCAAGTGATTATTCAATACCATATTGTCATGGATATATCAAACTGCCCCGGCGCTTGTAGATTTAAAGCACTTATTGACCTGCCACCCTTAAACAAGATGGGCGGTCTTTGAACATAGATCTGCTTGTGAGTTACTACAACCCCTTTTTCATGCCTAGTGCTTGAATACTCACCAGCGCCTGCGGCGCTGCTCGCACGAAAAGAAGTGGCGCCACCACGTGCCAAAAACATTGCAACTCCTACTGTTGTAACTCTGTGCTTGTCAGACAACTTCTACTGTTTTCTAATTCCCTGGGTCACTTTCGCTGGTTGCTATCAGACAGAGTGTGAGTGACCAACTACGGGAACATCCCACGTCAAAGGGGACAACTTCCAGGGTAGCCGTTTTGGTAAATTTAGTGGCAACATAAGTGCATATTCAAAATCCAGCGGGTAAATGTTATGATAGTCCATACATGCCAACACTCTCGGATTGGCCGGGAGTCTCCCGGATTTTGGCAATTTTTCTCCCAGATTGAAATTCTCCCTTTAAATCTCCCAGATTTTCACACTTCTCCTGGATTTTGACAGGTTTATGCACTTTAATTAAACATGTAAAATCTCCTGGATTTTGGCATCCTTTGGCCTTTTTACGCTGAGAAAAGCATTCATAGGATACCAAAAATTGTGAAAATACTTGATTTTGTATCTAACTTTAACCCACTAAATCAGCCGACACTGCTCAATAAAGTCTGTATAGGGCATTTGGGAAAGGTTACTACAAATATCCAGGTGTCTCCTGATTTTGTCCCCCGAAATGTTGGCATGTATGTGATACCGTACCTGTTTCTGTCCCCAGTCTGCTGTCCCACCACTCTCCCTCCTACTCCAGGTACTGCTGATGTGTACTCCAGTCCCTCCTGTATACAGTGTGAACCTGACCCACAGCCCTACACACAGCAGTAGCAGCAGCACCACTAGCACACCCCTCCTCCACCTCCTGCCCCTAATATAGCACAGCATGATGCAGTGGGTGTGGGGAGGGGAGGCGAAGGGCATGTGGGTCTCTTCTTGGGATTTTGACCTGGCCGGAAGTAGAATGACGTCACACTGGAGACAAACATTCATGCCGCCTCAGTTCCTCAGGGACGTGGTGGGACCATGCTGTCACACACTTCTGACTGTTTTCAGATGAGATCTCATCTGAATAATAATCTTCCATTTAAGTTTCCATAAGTTTTAGATGATCTCATCTGAATGTAATTCAAATTCAGATGAGTTCTGGCATATATCCTTGATTGGGGGCTCTGCCCCCGAACCCCCATTAGGCCGAGCACTCCGGGAAGCGCGGCGGCATCAACATTCGTCTCCATGAAGGGCCAGGTCAATTCTGCAAGAAGTGACCCTTTTGCAGGGGAAGGGGGGGTCACCACTGTCCAAATACTGCTTTATATAGCTCACACACTCACAAACCCCACCACCCTCTGGACTCTGGCTGTGTTCGACTACTGTTGCTACAGTCAGAGGTAGGCTGGATTGGGACAAGGATTATAGATAGGTCATTAGGATATATAACTAGCGCCTTCGCGGAAAGAGATAATGGTGAAAGTAGAAGTGAGAAAAGGAGATTTAATTGGTACCTTATTTCATGTGACTATCGAAGAAAAAAATCAGCAGCTCGCAGAGAAATTACAGAGGATAAAGCAGACAGATAATGAGACAGGCAGACAATGGGACAGGCAGACAGAGGGTTCAAACAGACACAGGGAGGCAGACAGAGGGACAGACAGAAAGGCAGGCAGATAGAAGGACAGAGGGACAGGCAGACATAGAGACAGGCAGACACAGTAACAGGTAGCAGAGGGACAGGCAGACAGAGGGACAGATAGCAGACAGGGGGCAGACACAGGGATGGACAGACACAGGGACAGGCAGACACAGGGACAGGCAGACACAGGGACAGGCAGACACAGGGACAGGCAGACACAGGGACAGGCAGACACAGTGACAGGTAGACAGAGGGACAGATAGCAGACAAGGGGCAGACACAGGGATGGACAGACACAGGAATGGACAGACACAGGGACAGGCAGTCACAGGTACAGGCAGACACAGGGACAGATGGCAGACAAGGGGCAGACAGAGGGATGGACAGACAGAGGGATGGACAGACAGAGGGATGGGCAGATAGAGGGACAGGCAGACAAAGGGACAGGCAGACACAGGGACAGACAGAGAGTAGAAAAGGCAGAAATGGGGGACAAATAGACAGACTAGAAAGCTTACAGATGGATAGGCAGATATAATTAGAGGTAGACAGAGGGAAAGCCAGAGAGAGACTTCTCCATTTTCCATGTCACAAACACTGAAAAAGGCTTATGTTGCCATGTCCATGTTAGGGGTATACAGCTGGTATAGAACCATACCCAAGTCTAGAGAAGAGACCTTGGTGAAAAGACATACATGATATAAGTGTGTAAATACTCGAACACAGCCCAGTTAGATTACTGGAGTGTCGCAGTAGTGTCCTCATTCAAATGCCTGACAATAACGGGCTGCATATTACCGGGGCTATAACAGTACATGGGGTCAGCAAATGGGACAGTATGGATCACAAGGTCTCATGAATCTATACATGACTCAAGTATAGACCTATTAAACCTTGCACCAAATGATATAGAAGCATATATTCTGAATGTTGGAATCAATTGAGTTGCCATAGATCTATATAGTTCTTCCAATCTAACAAAATGGGAAATTATATTTTTTCTTTTCACTTTTGACGATTTATTTTTCTTTGTTGTTGTTTTTCTTGTTGTTGTTTTTTTGGGTCCTAACAATGCATATGCATATGGTATCCACTTGGCAAAAAAAAAACCACATTTTCTAAACGTTTGAGAACATTTAGATTTGCGTTGAGAAACGTTTTTCTTAGATTAAAAATGCTTTTTAACATATTTTAAACATTTGTCCTTTTCAACCAAATTTTTTTTTTTAAACGTCTAACATTCATAAAAGGTGTTTTAGTTATGTTTTTATGCAACACTTTTTCACCCAGAATAAAAACGTTTTATAGAACGGGTTTTCTTTATGTTACTGATTAACATTGGGATAATTTAGGGACCTAAAAGGAACGTTTTTCTTATTTTAGTTTTTTTTTTGTTTACAAGTGGTCATGCCTCAACAGAAGATGTTCTTGTCCTCCTTCCAGCAGGGAAGGGAAACTGGATTGGAGTTTTCATTTGCCGCGGCTACATTCATTATTGGCTTTAGCCGATAGTGGCTCCCATGTGCGTCCTTATATTTAAAAAAAAGAAGAGCATAGATTTAGTAGGCTGCCGCTACAGGGCTAATTGCTTGAATCACTTTTAGTATCTTTATGACCATGATTGTGTATTTGATTTGTGATACAACATTTGTGTAGATATCGCTGTCAGTCTATATTGAACGTACGTCAATAGATTCAAGATTCAAGATGGCTTTATTGACTAATGTACAGGTACACTTATATCAGCACCAGGTTTTCATTTACAATGTTGTAGACAGATTTTATATATGAGTTTATACCACGATTTCGGCACTTCCGGTGGGTTTATATGCAGTTTAGCCGTGCATTATTCTGCATATACCACCCATGTGCATTTTTGAAATTTTTGGTATATACTTTTTCGGGGTCAAGTTGGACTTAGAATATTTTAGGAGACGTTGGCGGACATAGAAATTTAGTCTCGCCATTGTTTCAATGTGAAAAATCGTCCCAACTCGTATGAGGATTGAACCCCAGCCACAGTGGTGGTAGGCGAAGGCCTTAGCCATTGCGCTACACTGAACGGTGATGAAATCCAATGCGAAAGTAAATAAATTCTAACCTGAGGTCCTAGTGGTATGTTTCCATTCAGTTTTCGTCTTGATTCCAAGCTTGTCATGTTATAATATTAAAATCCCAAGAAGTATTCGATCCATAGACGAGGAATGCGTGCTAATTTTTCCATTTTCTTCGATATAAATAAGAATCCAATGATTTTTCTATCGTAAGCGAGTCGCGGCCCGGTTAGCTCTGTGCGAAGCCATTGTTTTCGTTCCTTGCCGGGAGAGGTACCGCTGTGTATACAGTCACTTTTCGTATGGAATCCAACCATGACACGTCTTCAAATTAAAACATACACATCCTTAGATAGTCTAGATGATCCCTCCATACGTATTATGTCCAATATATTCAAAATAAAGGAGAATCCATTGATTTTCCCAACGTATGCGAGTCGCGGTCCGGCCATTCCCACCCGCCTCCTTGTCCGGCGAAAGTGTGTCAGTGGCCCGGATGTAGATATAGGTCATCCGCTCGCTGTACGAGGAAGACGCCGAAAATTTCGAACCGTTTTGGAAAATCAATGGATTCTTATTTATTTTGAATGTATCGGACATATCAAGCATGGAGTACTCATCTAGGATGTCTAAGGATATGTATGTTTTAATTTGAAAACCTGTCATGGTTGGATTCGATACGAAATGTGGGTGTAAACACGGCGGTACCTCTCCCGGCAAGGAACAAAAACAATGGCTTCGCGCAGAGCGCTGACCCGGGCCGGATCGCTTGCACTTACAAAATGTCTTCGCCTGGCTATATTCTTTGGATTTCAGGTAAGAAATTGATACAAAATGGAGGAAATGGTGGTATAAACCTATTAGGTGATGCATATCGGGGCCCCACGGGCTGTATATGCTGTATATACCCTCGCCGCTCCGCGGCTCAGGTATATACAGCATATACAGCCCTAGGGCCCCGATATGCATCATCTATTACTAGCTTAATATACAGTTTACAGCTCCTGGCCTTTTAGATGATTTGCAATATGGGGCCACTGCTAGTATTTGAGAAAGTTTCCTAGTGTCATCATGTCTTTTATAGTAATAAACGAAGTTGAGGTATTTTGTTTCAAACACTGACTGTGCGTTTCTCATCTCGGGCATGTTACAATATAAGAAGACATGATTCATATCTTGCACAGCATTACAGAATGTGCACTTAGAATTGACAGGTTTCTTTCCTCTATATCTTCTTGACAGGCTGTCAAGTGTACAGTTATTGTCAGTCCGGAGTTTAGCAATAATGGTTCTAAGGGAGTGGTCATTAATTATCAACAGGAGGGGGGGTGGTGAGTTTTCACGCGGACGCGCGAAAATTTTTTACGCCCCCCCTCGACGGCAGTCAAAATTTTTTGCGCCCCCCCTGCGCCAGAGGTGCGGAGAGTTTTCGCGCCCCTCTTTGATCTATAGTAGCGCGCAGGCTTTTTTGCTAAAAAGAGGGTGAGTTTTTTTAGCCCCCCCCTCAAGAGGGCTCAAATTTTTTTTAGCCCCCCCCTCGGGAGGGGTCTGAAAATTTTACGCCCCCCTGTTGATAAATAATGACCACTCCCTAATTTTAGGTGATTCTTTATGCGTTAGGTATTCACACTCTTCATAAATGTCATTGAGATCATCTTAACACATCTTGATAATTCTACACTTGCCAGTATTCTCTGGGTTATTTATACCTTCGTAAGAGGGTGGGCTAGGTGCCATGGTCCGCCATTTTGAATGTTTACCTGCAGCCATATCGAGGCTGCAGTACTGGATCGGCCACAGTAGTTGATTGAACATATTACGCCACTGGGGGTGTGGAACGGCCCTGCAATGCTATCAGTCTACTGCTATCTCTATGCCAGACTATGGGAAAAAGTTATTCGCATAAAATAAAACAGCTTACACAACAGGGTTTATGGTATATCTGAACAAGGTTATGACCGAAATATAGATCAAAGGATAGATTTGCACTTTTATGGATTTAAATGACACCGTTGTCACTACGATATGGGGCTGTGTACAAATGACGTCATGCATTTTTGGACCATTTTTGACCCCCCCTCCCCCCTTGTCATGTTTCGTCATACAACACTTGACCCCCCCCCCTCAGCATGACGTCATGCAGAGAGATACCCCCCCCCCTCAAAGTGCATGAATAGTGAAGGCCTATAGGCTATAAACAAAGTAAAATGGTTCAAAGGGACATATAGTGGGTGTCAATTGGCAATAAAGGATAAGATACATGCAAAGTGAAAAAAAGAACTAGCACTGATCAACAAATGAACAGAGAAACATGCCAAACACTGTCAGCTTATATAATGTATGGGTCCCTATATGCAGGATGTATCATTTCTTGCTTATAGTTATACACGGAGTACTATGGTAGTGATCATACACAAGTATTTCCTGTCACAAAAGGGCTTAAAAACTGTCTAGAACAATAGTCCAATACAGTTAATAATCTGCCTTCTTTGCAGCAAAAGTTGTACACTTGTCAGCGAAGAGAAAATCGAGAACAGTTATTATTAAGGATCATATAGTTCAAGAGCTTGAATGTATTGATATATTGAATGTATTGATTTAATCTGTAACTTGAACCATATACAAGTGTAGGCCTACTAGAAATAGGTTTCAGGCAGAAGACTCTGAATTTAGTGAGTGGCCTAATAGAAAAAAAAAATCTCAGAAAGCATCACAAATTCTCAGGAGACCATTGATTGCATTCATAGTTCCAATTCATGATCTTACAAAGCAAACAAGTCACCTCAGCATTTTACTGCAGAATCTGCAAATAAGGTTAGTCCGTTCCATTCAGACAAAGATGTGGAGAGTAAGTCTGGGGGGAGGTCCCCTTTACATCTCCCCAAGCATCCCCTCAGTTAAAATAGCAACAGGGTGGTGGAGAGCTCCAGGGGAGTGTTTGTTATTTATCAACAGTGGGACTCCAGGAGGGGGTGGATTGGGGGAGGAGCAAAATAATTTTGACACCTCAAGGGCAGGGGGGGGGGGGAATATCACGTCTTTTCAAAAAGAAGCCTGTGGATTACTATGGATGCTGCCCTGAGGCAACAGCAGCAGTTCAGTATTTTAGATGCATCATTTGAGATCCTGAGGGCAGCATTTGCCCTTTTCAAAAAGGGTTAATTAAATTGGTATAGGTAGGATAGAGTAGTAGTGCCCCCTTATAGTGGCCTGGACATCACCTTTATTTTACACTGACATTGATGGCAGTGACACACATTGAGTGAGATGTCTGAGGAATGCATGCATGTAGGGCCTATAGGTAATGAATTTATGTCAGATGAATGCATTAAACTTCCCTACCTTTACAAATCCTTTTACAAAAGTTTTTGTTCTTGCCAAAACCAAAGCATATTGTGATTTCTTGATGATATGATGTCATGCAGCCCATGACCCCCCTCCCCCCCCTTGTCATGCTTGGTCATGGCAAGTGGGACCCCCCCTCCCCCCCTCCTGCATGACGTCATTTGTACACAGCCCCTATTCATTTATTCCAGTGTCAGCTCATGTTAGATGAATACACATAACAGCATCAATACCATGAGGATCTGTCATATCTTTGGGATGGCATCCTCAGAGAAACACATCTCAAAGGCTTCTGACATTTTAAGATACAGCATATTCAGGAAGACCATTGCACTGATTTCGGAGAATACTAGTTGCTACCTAATGGATTTTACAATGGAAAATTGGACAACACTTGAAGATGTATTTGATAATATGAGTATAAACAATTTTCAAACTACAATCTGGATGATATGTTATATCATATGATGTGATTGCTACTTTGGAAATCTGTGGAATGATACTTAACACCCTTGTCAATTTATGGTCACCTTATGCAGGCCTCTGTCTTCATGATTCTACTGACGGTCCTTGCCGCTTTTGACAATTTGTTTTGTCAGATATTACAGCAGAAAGAGATGATCTGCTGTGTTCACACCAAACATCAAACTTCAAAACCATAGACAAGTCTTTAATGTCCTGCAAGTGTCTATGCAATACTTAACATCATTGACTCCTAAATACATACACGCGTGCATAGACGCACTCATGCACTCACATGCGCAAACCTGTATAATAGCTTAAAGCTTTTGAATGTCAGAGTTACTTAATGGCCCCTGGATGTAAATATAAGCAAAGAAACATAATTCTTTTTTTTTAAATCTTCAACATACTTTAATGCGTCCTCCCCTTTTTCATGAAACATGACAGTCTTACTTTTCTCATTAGACATGTATTTGTCATCAGGCCTATGACCACAGTTCTTTTGTAATTTTAAGTCAATGTGTCAAATAAAAACATGTATCTCAAAATGAGCACATCAACTTTTGAGTACAAATCAGCACAACTACTAGCGTGGGTTTACTTCATATGACTTCACTCCCGACAACTTTATGTTGTATATAGGAACGCAGATAGAAATATCTGCTAAACCATCTAAAAATGAAGTCTTATATAATTCGCTATTTGATACATTTGTAGTGTACTGGTTTGCATGGAAAAGTCCATATCTGATCTACAACTACCTATGCAGCTCACAATGGGGTCACTATACTAGTGAACGATAATACATATATATTATTCAACCACTGCTTACCTAATGCCAGGAGTTTGAACAGACATTATTTCCGCCTTGACAGGAAATCATCGAGTGCTCTCCGGTTCGAGAGATACTTGTCGTGATCGTAGTCCCTCAGTCGACTCAGGATGTGATACATACATATATCCACCAAGCAGATCAGGTATGCACGGCATGCTTTTAGGCCTGGTGGACATTTGACTGACTTGTAGAATGCAGCTTCTACACCAGTCTCTCACATTCCCCACATATTACTGTTCGGGCTCTTAGAGACTGCACTCGTCAGCATTGCAGCAGTATGGTATCACCACCCCTCATACTAGGTAAACTTTATAAAGAATCTGTTTCACATTTAGGGAAGAAAGCTTTAACATCTATAATTCACCAGCTAACATATATGTTACCTGGTGAATTATAATAAATCTTTGGCATCTATTATATTCCTTTCTTTAGTTTTTGTTCCTTGGGAACTAGTAGCTATAAAAAGGGGATAAACCCGTGGGTTACTTCACATTAAAGCAATTTGAGTCATTGTAACAACAAGAGGTGAAACACATTCACCATAGATGTCCTCATTGTTCACAATTGGCAGCATCATGATTGATATTTTATCTGATACATTGTAGTCAGTCTCAACTCTAATGCGGAAAGTAATTCTTACACAGCACCACACCTTCAGTGGTCAGGTAGGTTGGTCCACGTAGCCACCCACCTACATTAGCCTCAACCACCTGCCTGATGGCTGAGTCTACATTCTCTATATTGCCCTTGCAACGGCCTGCCCTCAGCACCACTCTGATCCATCTCAGCTTCAAGACGAGTCCCACCGTACACGCCCATGTGCAGAACTCTGTCAGCTCATCCTCCGTTACCTGACCACGCCATATAAGCAGACCTCCTGTCAGTCCATGAGCAGGTGTGATTATATTCTTGCAGGAAGACAGGAGACCACTCAGCAGTGATGGTGATTTAGAACGTCCCACATCTATGGAAATTGCCCTCGTACAATAGGTAGGTGAGAGGAGCTCCCTAAGACCTGGGATCCACTGTTCTTCTGACCATGGGTCAGGTGGTAGTGAGGTACACCGCTTGTGTGCTGATCTGTCGATAAACACCCGATATTTGACTTGCAATTGCTGCGTATTAAGTTGTTTAGGTAGGCCACTCCAGGTGAGCGCAGAGGAAAGGTCACAGGGAACCCACAAGCGGATGCTAACATCTTGCAGTGGACCCGTCCCAGGTGCTCCCTTCACAGTTGCCCATCTCACACCAGCTACAGGCACCACAGTGACAAAGCTGGAAGTGGATATGGTCCTGGAACATGGCAAAGGCAAAAAGCTATTGTAAATACAAAACACTTATATCATTGTTCATGGATATTGTAATTTGAAAGGAAGAATCAATAAATCTGATCTTTACAAGAGATCCGCTAATCCAAGCCAAATTCTAAAGCAACTGCATTCTCTAGGATTTTCAAATATCATACATCAATCTCATTAACCCCTTGGCAGTGTTTAAAACCAATTACCTCGTACATGGGAGGAGTTGGTTGATTGTTTGAGAGAAGACATTTTCTTGTTGTTGAAAGGTCAGCTGGTGCAGGCAGCCCAGCAGGAACCGGTCCATGAAGATACTGAAGAATATAAATGAGGAACAGATTTTCAGAATCTTTATAAATTGTTTTACAGCCCAGTAATAACTAGTGAGGAGACTGCAATCGGTTGACTAAGATTATTCACTTCATCACATGACTAAAGGGGAACCTTGTTCCACACTTTCCTGCTTCCATTCTTTCATTTTGTAAAGAGAGAACACAAACTATTGATACATATATATATATATATATATATATATATATATATATATATATATATATATATATATGGAGACATGCCATTTAGTCATTTAACTAAAGGGCCGTCTATTAATCTACTACATAGTTGATACAAACCTAAGTTACTTTCATGCATTATTTTATCTTTTTAGGTTGTGACAATAAAATTATGAAGAGCAATCTTGAAAATCCAGTATTATTGCACTTATAAATTCACTATATCAACATCCTAAAACGGGGAACACTCACCGGTCCATAGAATAACCATTTATGAACCAGGCCATCTCCTTCAGTTCTTTAGCTCTCTCGCTAAAAATGGCCTGGATCAGGTTGGAGACTTTCCCAAAATCTGTTGCTTCTTCAGTAGACAGCCCATGGGTGAGAATGTTTGTTGGAAAGATTTGTTGTATTAAATCTGGGAGATGGAGCAGTTCTTGTGTCAGCTCATTTTGGGAACCATGCGCTCGCTCTGCATGGAGTATCAGTGAGGCCCTGATGGTAAATACCATGTCCGGGAGAAGTTGTTGCTCATACTGAGCGATATAACTACAGGTGAGTTAAAGGTTCGCATCTTCTTGGTGGAGCACAACCACAGTAGCATGGCTTGCTTGTAGTCAACATTGTTCACGAGACATTCAATGAGCCCCCTCATGGCGAGGTACTCAAAGAGCGTCTCATGGAGAAAACTAAAGCTCTTGCAATCATTGAAGTCCTTATCCATGTAGTCATGTCCCTGCAGCAGACTGATGTAGGGAGACTCATCGCCAACGTCTTCCTCAGAGATCCTCCATGTGTCTGAGAGCAGACACCTCAGACATGCCTGGTAGAAGTTGGGTGTTGGATGGGATGGTGGAAGCCGACATTCTTCATCTCGGGTAAGGAGGAGATAGTCCAAACTCCTGAACAGTTTCACTGTTGTCAAAGTTTTGACGTCTTGTAGTGTCAGGAAGCCGCAGGCTGTTAACTCACTCAATATGTGCACCCTGAGTGGGTTACTAAGAACCCACTCAAGGTGCTCAGGATGTGCTTCTATGTACTCTAGGATGGGGTGAGCACTGATTGAGTGCATGTCTTTAAAGTACTGTATCATATATGTGATGCCTTGAGGCAATGAGAAACCTGGAAGATGGAGTTCGCGATCAAAACAACTTTGTTTTACAGGCAATAGTCCATCTCGAACTGACACAAGAACCCTTGGTGCTCTTGGTGTCTTCTGCGATGTTTCTACGAAGGATGAAATGCTTTCTGCGGACTCTTTCTGGTGTAACTCTTCAATTGTATCAAAGAAAATCAGCATCCCTTCACCATCTTCTGCTATGTCAGGCATCATTTGATCTTTGTAACGTTCCTTACACTTGAGGTTCTCTCTGATTGCCTCGGTAGCAGTCCCCCTGACTCCACCTGCTGCTATGTAGACCACTAACTTCCAGGAATGCCCTTCACAGGGAACATCTGGGCCTCTTTCCTCACAGGATGTTATATCCATGCTCCAGTCAAATGCACATTTCTCTAGGAAGGAGGATTTCCCCACGCCCGCTGCACCTTGGAGGCTGAGACAATGGGGAGGACGTTTATCAGTTAGTTGTGAGAACATATCTGCCATTCCAACTGGACTCTTCTCACTGAAACAAGAGTAAAGGATCTTTATTTTTATTTTTCACTTAGAGATATATAAATGTGGCTTTCAAGATCTATGAGGCGTAAAGTCAGCATACAGTTAAAATGTCATGCCAATCTTGAGATTTTGATAATATTCTTTCATTATTCCTCATTGGCCATTGCTTTGGTACCTGGTGAGATAAGCACTAATAACAGCCATCATGATGGGTGCCATTTACACCTTATGAATTTAGCAGTTAATGGAGTGACTTATTCATTAATAATTCATCCCATTATGTATCTATAATACATTGCTCAAATAATACACACAACTGAGTACATTTTTTACTTTAAAATACACACCTCAGGTTCTTTTTACGCAAAGGATCTTGTTGGATGTAGATTTGTGTCAGGTCTACTGGGGCTTTGTTCTTGCAGCTAAAGAGTGAGGTCTTCATGAGGGACATGTTATACGACTCGCAGTGTTGGAGGAGACCTGATGGTCGAGGAGAACAATTATTAGCTTATTGACAATAAATATACAACTCAAGGTTCATGACAACAACATAATCTGTAAGGGGCACTTCACATGTAAGCGACATCCAGAGTCATTTAGTGGATCCTTCATTGTAAATGACCCCTTAGTAATCATTTTCTCAAAGTTCTCAATGCAATGCTCTCCAGTTTTTATACATAACACAGGGTCACATAACTCTCTCAAAAACCCGTTAAACCAGGACTTAGTTGTGTTCTATCTCTGTCCATGGCAAAAAGTCCATACTGCTTTGGTAAAATGGGGCCAAAGTCGGGCCAATTCCAAGTTTATTGCTTATCTGAACTGTTCAAAAATAGATTACAAATATACGAAAGAAAACCCAGTAAATCAATCAGGGCCAATTATTGCACTCAATACTAAAAACACATAATTTGCCAAAGATCCAGACCTGTATATTTCCATTTTCTAATGATAGAACCAGGTCTGATTTAAAAAGAAAGATGAAAGTTGAGCGACCCATACGGGGAAAATATAAAAGAGGACCTTTATACCGTGGCATGTTATCCTTGGAAAACCTAGATTGTACTCCCTAACATCTTGAAAGCATACATTTGTTCAAGCTTAAAATTGAAGGCACTGTGACACAATGACAACATTGTATGCCTTGCTCTCTACTTTTGTTCCTCATTTACATCTAGACATTACCAAATGTCACTGAAGACTTTATACCTATAGGCTGGTGGCCAATTCTGTTATATAGATGAACGTTTAGAAATGACAACATAACATACTTGCAATTTATGAGAACTTTTGCTTAATTACATCATGTTAATAAATATACATAGTTCACGACTGTCACGGTAGAACGTGTTTATGTCTACATGAGTTTCAGTCAATAAACACTCTTTATAAAATGTTCATCAAAATAAATAAATGTGAAAATGATCCATTACATACCAGGAAGAAAGTCGTCATGTATCGGTACCTTGTCCTCACTATTGATCTTCTTGTAAAAGTGGGTCTTAGTGGCTGATTTATCTTTACTCTCTGCAGTAGACATGTGAAACAATTAAAAGTTGTACTTTGTCAGTAAAAGCTTCCTTCTATGTGTTATATATATTAACTCTCCATTGAATTAGGGCTAAATGAAATTATGAAAAAAAAAGTTGCTGAGACTGAATAGGTGATTGCTTGATTAGATGAGAAAAAAAAGGATAAAGTGAGAATTAGTGTTGCTGACCAGTTTTCTGTTTTTTCCTTGGATGACTGCCTGCCTCTCTCTCTGTAATTATAGAGGTTAGACCCTTTTACAGACACCATAGGGAAATGGCTTTTTACACTTTTTTGGGTGCAACAAATTGGAGGAGAATAGAAACAAAATGATAATGTTGAAGTCTTTATAATGTACCTAGGTCACTCTTTAGAGGATATTTTAGATGATGTTGTAATTCAGACAGATAGCACCATCATTGGTCATGAAAAATACTGACTTCTCCAAGTACATGCATATTGATATTCTTGATTTTTTGGGACACTCACACCTCAAAATAACATATCTTCCTAAAAAAGAACAGTCAAAAATGTGATAGCTATGCTGGAAAGAAAGGAGTGAGAGGGGAGATCGATCTAGTGGGCAATGTGCATTTAAGCACTAGGGGCTTAGGGTGAGGGTAATTTTTCTATGTGGGATCCTATATGGACTGAACTGGAAGTAAAAATGTCTCAAAATTAGACGCATCTTGGTAGGCAGGTGTAGGCTACATAGGAACAAAGAAGTAAATCATTGATTTTCGTTCAACTTTTGTAGTAGGCCCCGGCATACCTGGAGATATAGACTCTGAGCCAAAAAGGAAACACCTAGGAGAAAGATGAAAAAGGTATAATTCCTGCATTTAATTTGTCCCTATACAGGACCATATGTGCTCATTATCAGGTAGTCTTTTTTTTTTTTTTTTTTTTTAAAGAATTTAAATAGACCTGACCCTCATCTACGTAATGCTGCATTTGTTCAAGAGTGTTATAAAATGGCGAGCAGTGCTTTGCTTATGTAATATATGATGATTATGGATGCACAAGTTGACTTTAGGGCCAAATAAAAGCATGAGGCGAAGCGCATGGATACCATATATATATATATATATATATATATATATATATATATATATATATATATATATATATATATATATATATGGTATCCATGGGTCCCATACATAAGACTCATCTAACCCAACGCCATCACCTTTCCTGTATGAACCACTGTCAAAGCTAAACCTGATCTGTTATCGCTAGTATCACTATAGAAAAAGAACACTGTAAATATTCAAGTGTAAACACAGTGCCTTTATCCTGTGATAAAAACACTCAGATTATCAAGTTGGACACCGAAAATCGTTCTGAAATGTGATAGCCGTGTTATAATGCACAATGTAAGTGACCTCAGATGCATTTGTGCATCATAGAACAACAGACATTCTCGTTGTGAAGAAAATCGTTGGCTATTCTCTAAACATGTGGCACCGTATGCCCTCATCCTATGCTTTTATCTTTTATCCAGACTTAAATGATAGAGTTTATATCAAACAAAAAACACAACATCAGGCTACACTGGGATTCTTGATTTCATTTTGTTGATAAAATCATATTGCTATGGCTATCACTCACCTAGCTGGTCATCTACGTCGGCCATGTTCACATCTAGAGTGTCCAATACGTCACGTTTCCCTTGCATGACTCTACAGAAGTACAGGAACCTCGGCATTGGTCCTGCCCTGATGTCCTCTAGAAGTAAATCAGTCTGTCCACAACGGGTCAAAACCTTACCCTGAGGCTGCAGGGTAAAACAAATACAGGTATTAAGGTGCCTCTACATGGGTGACGGAAATAAATTTATCCTTTTTTTTTAATCGGAGGCTGCCATATGACTGCCAGGATCTCTAGTCATTGTCGGCGTACAAAGATGATACATTATCAACATAGGTGGAAAGATGACCCACAGTTTCAAACATACAACGTGATGATGTGGTAATTATACTGTCATTTATACCTATAGTCCACTGAGCCTCTTTGGTCGATTTTGGCCATACATTCCCTACACAAAAGTCGGCCGAAGAGGCCCAGTGGACTATAGGTATAAGGGCCATTTTCCACCACCCGATATGTATGCTCTATCGGCCGATAGCCCTAGAGTTTATTGTTGATCAATCGGTCTGACCATCGGCTGCTTGACCATACCCCACCACTGAGTATATATGGCCAAAGTTGGCAGCCCTGTTGCCCGACAGTATTCTGCTTGGTGGCACTGTCGGCCAAAATGGCGTATGGATCGGGTCGTGGAAAATGGGCTTTATGATGTGTTTTCCTCATGAGTAAGGTGTAAAACCTACTTCAAGTTCATCCTTTAAGGAGTCAGTGATGACTCCTGTCTCTTCTAACCTCGCTTTAAGGTGGACATCGAGCACTGAAAGTACAAAAACAATGCACATATATATAAACCAAGGTTCCTGGGTCCTTAGAATAGAAGGGGGCACCATTGCTAGATCTGGAGGTCGTTACACAAACAGCGATTTTACGTTACGTTATTTTCTCCCTAATCAGCGTACACCTTTAAGACTTCTTTTATGGTCCGTTACACAATAGGTTCTGCCTTTTTCCTACGAGAGTCTTTGTTGCAACGAAAGTTTATTTTTAATTCTCGCTGTGTAATTCTCGCTGTGACAAAGAATATGTCGCACAGCGAGAAAAGAGCCCCGGAAACCTGCGTAACTTGACCCAGTTCCCTCACAACGTCACTTCCGGGAAGGAGGCGGCAACTGTTTTGGTTTCAGCGGGGACAGAGCCCCTACCCTGAAAGAACATGGCCTTCTTATCTCCAGAAGTAAGTAGAACATTCTTATTAAAGTCTATTAAGTTCCAAAAAATGTGCATATCCTTTTTATATGTAACAAAACAGCTGTCCTTCCCCTGTCCTGGCTTTTCCTCGGTTTTCTTCGAGTGCCGGGATGAGCGATAAAAGGGAACAAGCTGTCTGACACGATTTTCTTTTTTCTCTTTCCTCTTCGACTCTCTGTCCTCTTTCTTAATTTAGTAAAAATTGCCCTTTTTTTGTTTTAGAACACTAGAGGGTATTCTCCCTCTAGCAGTAGTGAGGACGACGGGGACGGGGAGGAGGGACAGGAACTTCACGAGGACGGACACAGGTCTTACGACCTACCAGACATTTTCTGTCCTTCCACTTCCCATAGACGAAAGTCAGAAGAAGAAGAAGAGGAGTATGAAGTCGAAGTTTCTAGTGAGTTGTCAGAGGAGGAGGAGCCTCCCCCCAAGCGAGGTACTGGTTTGTCAAAGAAGAAACTCCCTGTAAAGTCCTCAGGCAAGGTAACTGTGAGAGGCACTCAAAGGTGCCGTGAAGTGTTCTGGACAGACCGAGAAAACAGGGCTTTAATGTACACTGCCCTCAACCAAAAGGCTTTCCTGCAAGCCAGAGGTAAAGACGGCTTGGCAAGGCGTAAGGAAGGATGGGACACAGTGCTCGGTAAGTAAACGGCTGACATGCCCTCCCTTTTTGACTTTTAAAGTTATGAAAGGAAACCAATCTCTACCGTTGACTTGAACTCAAGAACAGTAGAGTGTCTCATTTTAAAATTTCCTTACGTTCTCTTCGTGTGCGTAATAAGTAAATAGGTGTCTGTTACTAAATAATATTTCTGTTAAATACATGGATTCTTTTCTTCTGTCAAAGAGCCTTACTGATTTTACCTTTCTTCTTTTAGCCACTGTGAACAGCATACAGAACGCGGACAGAGATCTTCAGAAGACACGTCACCATTTAAATGACTTCTTCTGGAAGCTGAAGACGAAGGTAAGTTTATTAGTGAAACGACCGTCAGTCTTTGTGAAGAAGGAAATCATTTAAAGTCACATAACAAAGGAAAAAGAAAATACACATAACAAAGTCACTCTCTCAACGTACATGCAAAGCTATTATACAACTAAACTCATGCTCGTCTTACCACGAGTCTCTTTCTTATAACCAAGTAGTCTACTTTCTGTCAAAGACAAAAATAAGACTTTTTTATATCTGAATAAGTATGAAAAGAGAATGAATTTTTTTGGACAGAACGAGAATTTGCTGGCCGATATAGACGCTGGCTATTCGGTGGATGGTTGTACTCTGACAGAGGTTATGTGCCTCAAATATAAAGGCGTCGAGAGAATAGCAGGTGAGAATAACCAAACCTTGTCTTTTTTTAACAGGTCTTCGTCCTCCTTATAAATTAACCTATCCTTTCGGAATTTTCCCTCCTCCAGACTTAACTTAAGTCCCATTCTCTTTAACGTGGTCCAAACCAGTATTTGACCTTGGTGTCAGTTCTAACACATAACGATAAAATAATTTTCTTCTAAGAGCTTCATGATAGAGCTTCAGTTCAAAGAAAATAAATCCCTCCTTTATCTGCCACAAAGAGAAAGTACCATGTACACTTTCTAAAAATTATCTCCTTTTTTTTCTTGTAGGTCCTTCAGGTGAGGTCATCCACTACACAGATGCCGTAGAGGAAGAAAAGAAGAGACATAAGAATCAAAGGCAGAAGGGGAGAATGCTCCCTTCTCCTACTGGCAAGGTGAAACCACAAAGTGCACGCGCAGTGACAGCTAAGAACGTCATTCATATACCATCAGAAAAAGAACTTATGCTAGCTAACCAGTTAAGTGTAACCCAAACCACCCAGGGCCGAAAAACCAAACCAACTCCCACCAAGCCGAAAACAGTTGTCAAGAAAGAGGCTTCTCCAACTGTAGTTAAGGGAGCTTCTGTAGTTAAGAGAGCTTCTAAGCCTGCATCCGTTAAAAGTTCAAAGAATCCTCCTGAAATTACTCTTTCTGTCAAATCCAAAGGGAAGTCTCCGTTCAAAAAACCTGGGAGGCGGGCGTTGAGAAACGCTGCATCTATTGACGTGGACTTAACAGAGGAGGACCATAACAAAGAGAAAAGTGAATCTGACGACATGGAGGTAGATGTTATTGAAAATGACAATGTTGTAGACTTAACTGGCGTAAGTCAATCTGTGAGTCCTCCTCTCACTTCCACCCCTAAAGGAGTTTCCCCTAAGGAGGGTGTCAGACGCAGCCCCAGGATAGCCCAACGAGAGTCAGGGGGAAAAAGCAGCAGTAAGAAGCTGTCCTTTGGTAGTGAAGGGTCAGGGGAAGTAAGCTTTAAAGACGAGGTTAAAAGAGAACAAATTAATGAACGTCTGGCTAAAGTGGAGTCTTTTATTTTAACAATGGAATCAAACAGGAGGGAAAATGAAGACAGAACCCTGAATTTAGTTGAGAGGTTTACTGAAGTAACAGAAACTATCTCCTCTCAGAGGAAGAACATTATAGACAATCAGGCGACATGCAGTCGCAACGTTGCGCAACTTATAAAAGTGGTTGGTAAGCTGATCTATTTAAGCGAGGGGGAAAAGCGTTTTTTTGAATGCCCTAACACAGACTCCAGATCTGCCTCACCTAGACACCCAGACCCTAGCGGTAAAACAGGATACCTTGTCGGGCCAGTTCAAAATTGTCACTGTAGACCCAAAGTCCGCTTCGAGCGAAAACTTGCTGCATGTTACTGAACAAGGGACTCTTGTCATGGGTTCTTCCCCCTTCTCAGGTGCACATCTTGCTATCTTCAAACCTCCCACTGGCAATGGAGCTCCACTTGTCCCTGGGTCATGTGCAGAACCTGGGTCTACAGCCACTCTGTCTCAGTCTCCTACTGGCAAGGATGGTACAGTTGTCCAGGTGTCGTGTGCAGAACCTTGGTCTACAGCTACTCTGTCTCAGTCTCCTTCCGGCAAGGATGGTACAGTTGTCCAGGTGTCATGTCCAGAACCTGGGTCTACAGCCACTCTGTCTCAGTCTCCTTCTTGCAACGACGGTGCAGTTGTCCAGGTGTCATGTCCAGAACCTGGGTCTACAGCCACTCTGTCTCAGTCTCATTCTTGCAACGACGGTACAGTTGTCCAGGTGTCATGTCCAGAACCTGGGTCTACAGCCACTCTGTCCCACTCTCCCACTCACAACGAAGGAAATCTCCTGGGGGTGTCTACTCATATGAGGCCTACAGCAATACTCTGTCAGGCTCCCTGTGCTACTCAAGGGACATTCATTCACCCACATGTTGAGACTACAGAGACACTCGGTCACCCTCAAAGTGGTTATGGAGCTGTGGCTAGTACATCACAAGCCATCCAAGAGCAAAGTACATCTGAACCTGGTGCACTCATCCCTTTCTGTGTCCCTTTAGAACCAGCAGATGCTCACCTGCCCCATGCAAACACATCAGACCCCACAGCAGACCCCGTTGCTGCCTTACAGGAGGCAAGTAAGTGTGAATCTCATGTGAACACAAAACCCGCACCTGAAATGCGAGACCAATATTTTCAGTCTTACAAAATTATCGCTCCCCTCTCTTCTTTCAGGAGCACTTTACCGGTAGAACATCCTGTTGAGCCCAGTGACCAGAGTAACGAGAAGCCATCCGTTTTAGTACCATTATGTCATGATGATTCGGTGATAGATGTTACAAGTGAAGTCCCCGAAGGGAGTTTTGGACTGACTTTGGTTCTTTCTACCTGTGCGCGAACTAGAGCAAGGCCACCACCCAAGGCCGGAGCATCCAATCGAACCTACATAGATGTAAGCAAAGGTGGAATTGTACTCAGATGTAAAGAACTGCCTGAGGCGACAGTTAAGACAGAGGGTAGGAGTGAGGAAGAAGTCTTGAAAGCTGCTTCTACTCTGGGTAGAATGCACTTAGCGACAGACTCAAACAACACACCACAGGATAAGGAAAGCTCTAGAGGAGAGGATACTAGTGATGAGACGAGACAGGGCCCAACTACCCGCAGGAGGACGGGAGCAGACGGAGGTAGAAATGCTCCTAAGAAAGCTAAGAGAGGAGCGAAGCGTAAATGAAGGGACTCTTATACATGATATTCTAACATGGTCATGTAAAGTTAACTTACTTACGTTACGTCAAGTTAGTTCCCACGAGGGTCAACAGTTTTTCCCGTGTAGCATATATGTCATTTAATATTCTTTTTATTTTCCACAGTGTTACTCTAGTCAGACTTTGATTTTTCAGGGTCAACAAAAGAGAAGAGCCCTGTCTATATTACTTCCGAGTAATCATGTTATCCAAGAGTAACAACCAAAAGAGACAAAAGTTTTGTCTCATATAATCAATGTCAAATAATTACATGTTCCAGGGTCAACAAAAGAAGAGACCCCACTTTACTGTTTATATGACTTATTATGTAAAAGAAGACTTTCAACCAAAAGTTTTCTCATAGAAATCCAACTACAAAGAAAAAACAGAGATTAATCGTCTTATTGACTTTTAAGTTGTGATGAGAGAATGGTTTAACTTGTTCTAGTCTTTATGCTTTTTACATCACAAAACTAGTACTTTCTTCCAAAAGACTTGGAGATTGTTATTGTATCAGACTATTTCTTCATTGTTTAAGTCAAAGCTTGGACTTCTTAATAAAGTAAATATATGAAAAATTTTTTCCCTGTCATTTCCTTGATATAATATAAAAATTAATTGTTTTCATTGTTACTTCATGGCATGGGGGCTAGGGGGGTAAAACAAAGAAAAATAAGGAGGGGCACGAGAAGTTTTTCCTCCAACTTTTCCTGTTCTATAGAGAAATAGCCTGGCCCAATTTCGGGGGGGGGGGACAGGCCCCCTTTTTTTCAATAAAAAGTAAGCCCCTTTTAACAAACCATCCTCTTTTCTTCTAAATTTAAAATAAAGGTACTAATTTATGTACATGTACATCGCTCACAACGAGAGTTTGCTTTGAAAAAAGTCGCTGTGCACAGGGGGCGACACTGGTGTTAAGGAGTGACGTCACAACTAAGGTTAAGGTTGTATCCTGTGTAATAGCTGTCTACATCTCAAATGGAGAGAAAAAGACATAAGGTATGCGTCTTTTGTGCATGTACTGTCTTTTTTTTTATTCCAGGAACATGTAAAAAAATAGATATGGTTAATTTATTGCATGTAGAAGATATTTCTTCCGTCCGCGTGGCCGCCAAATTCACGACGTTGCACAACGAGAAAAGTTGTCACTACGACTAAAGTATTTTATCGTTGTGTTACCGGTATAAGAAAAACTATGTACTTAAGAGGAATATAGGACTTTTTCTTTTTCCTTAGGATGGCAAGGTCATGCCTCTTGCACACAAAAAGAAAAGGCAGCTTCTTTTAAGGCGCAAGGACAACAAATCGGTGGACTCGGAAGCATCAACTGTGGTTTATTGTCCACCTACTGCAGGTGACACTTTAAATGAGACTAACAACTTCCCTGCCTCCCTGGCTGAAGCTCAGATGAAAGATAGAAATTCTAATGCAAGTTCTTCTGAGAGTGAGGGAGAGGACCTACCCTTGATAGAAGACGTGCCGGTGAACAAAGACAGATAGGGGAAGAAAGAAGTGGACGCTCTAATGGATGCAGTGAACATGAACCGTGGAGCTATCAAATACCACTTCTCAGGGTCTCAGTCTGGAAGGGAAGTGCACCGCCAGGCATGGAGAGACGTGGCATTGTATGTTAACATGGAGGCGAAGACACACAATGCAACAATGCAGAGACAAGACGTCCGACTTCACTCAAAAACAGAAGAAAAAGTATAACACCCTACGACGTGAAATAAAAAAAACTGGAAGCGGACCTCCACCAAAGAAGATGCAGATGTCGGGAGTACAGGCTAAAGCCCTAGATTTCCTGAAGGAGGAGGCGGTCAGGGGCATACCTGGAGTAACAGCCATGGAACTGAACCCTTCACAAAATAGAGCAGAACCTGCAATGAAGGAGGAGGATATATGGAAGCCTGGTACAAGTGATTTCAGTAAAGTTAAAGAGAAGATGAAGGTCACAAAGATACCAAGAAAAGAGAAAGACAAGGAGACTCACAGGAAAGAGAGGATGAAAAAAGAGGAGAGAAAGAGGGAGCATGAGAAGAAGATGAAGGAGGAGAGAAGGAACGAGGAAGAAGATCAAAGGTGGCATGATATTGTCAAAGAGACTTCAAGGAAGAAAGAGGAAGAAAGGAAAAAACATTTGGCCGAGAAGGCTAAAGGAGGAAAGAAAGTAAGAGAAACCACAGTCATTAAGTGCACAAGAAAGGAATATACAGCTCTGTGTCAGGAGAAGCAAAAAAGAAAACAAGAAAGGGCAAGGATAAGAGAAGCAAGGTCAGAAGCTAAGGAACACTGTAAAAAAGGTGTATAGAGTATAAACATATTCAGCCTAATAATGTGCTTAGCCTTTGTGTTTATATTTCAATGTGTTTATAGCTTTCTAAAGTGTTACTTTGTTTATGTTTAGGTTTGCCCATGTGTTTAGACATGACATGGTGAGATGATGTTTCAAAGTCATGGTGTTTGGCATAATGATAATTGTCATTAGATATATCTATAGATATTGATCTTTTGTAGGTCATCTCAATTATTCTATCCTAGCTATAGTAAGGGGAGAGAGAGCATCATACTCTGAGGAGTAACATTTACATGTTTATTCATAAACCAAAAACAAAGACTTTATTCTCTCTGTTGAATATCAAGAGAAAGATTTTATTTATTTCAAATATAAAGATACACCTACTTTTGCTTAAGGTGAAAGAAAGAGAAAGAGAAGTGTTTTATGAAAGCTGCTCTAGTCAAATGTAAAACTTCTAGACAACTAAAATACAATCAAAGGCTATAAATAAATATATTTACTTTAAGGTGGATTCTTCTCTGTAGATGTATTATGTCTCTTGTCTCTCTGGTTAAGAATTACTTTAATCTTTATAAAAATGCCTCATTGAAGCTTGAGGTTATCTTGCTCATACATCAAAACAAGCCTATAGGATATAAAAACAACCCTATGAATATGCTTATTTCTCATAGACATTTTAAATTACGTTCTTTGTACAAACTATGTGGTATGATATTTGAGATAAATACTTATAAATAGAGTTAACTTATTTATAACTGTAAGTTGGATTCAGACACCATTTTTTAACCAAAGTTTAGTTCAGGATTAACATTAGAAAAACTTTTCTACGTAAGCTTGTCGAAAGCTCTTGTTGCGGTCATTTTCCTCTTGCCGTGTCCTGCGGGTGGGCTGAGCCAAAGGAACTCGGAGGGGTCTGTAAGGGTCATCTTGGTCTTCTACTATTCGGATCCCATGGTCAATGGCAACGTTGTGGAGACAGGCACAGCTGTAGATTATTCTGGCTGCTGTCAGTGGCTTGTGGCGTATGTAGCCTGCAGATGAGTCTAGGACCCTGAAAAAAAACTTTTGTCATTTCAGGAGAGGGAGATATACTGAGACCAGGAATTCAAAAAGGTTGCTTCGAATTTAGGGAAGGTATAATAAAATTAAAACCAGACCATAAACCCTTACATAATGGACCAAACCTTGAACAATAAGAGAATGTTATGAATAAAAAAGGGAAACCATGCTCACCTCCAACGCTGCTTCAGGATCCCTATTGCTTGTTCTACGCGTACTCGGCTCTTCTGATGCCATATGTTGTAACTTCTGATCTTGGGAGACGTCTCATCCTTGAAAGGAGTGAAAAGGTTTCGCTTTACTCCATATCTGAAAAAGGAAAAGGGGATAATATGTAGATGCACCTAGACAGGGAAAAGAGGGGAAAAGAACTTAACATAGGAAGAGGGGTATCGATTCTTAGAAAACAGGGGTATGCTTGTCAACCAAAGACCTCACAATGATTAGACAAAATATGACTTCAAATAATCCTTGTTTGACAAGAATGGAGGGAAAAAAGTTTCTCACCCCGTGTCTCCTAACAGGACAAAGTCCTCCCACACCTCTGACTCAATCTCATCGCCGACAGGGCAGGAGCTTAGGGCATACGCATCATGGACCGAGCCGGGCCACCTGGGATCAATGTATGTGATTTTCTTGTCATAGTCACATATGACCTGAAAAAAATTGTTTACGTAAGTTTTTTATATCAGTGCTGACAAAATCATATATGTTTAGTTATTTTCAACGTTAAGAGATGATAAATGATTTTATGTATAAACAAAAAACCTGGAGGCCTTGCTTAATACTACAGATGCTGACATGAAATAAAATTATGTAACCTTTAAAATAGGAAGCAAAGTACAAACTTACTGTGGTGTTAATGGAGTGGTATCCATTTCTGTTGACATACGGGCTCTCATTTTCCTCCGGAGTCTTGACAGCTATGTGGGTACCATCTACCAACCCGAACACAAATGGAGTCCTCTGCTCAACCTCTTCATCGTTGCGTTTCACCTTGTGCCTATACAGCTTCAGGGCAGCTTCCACCTTGGCCTCGAAGGTGTGGGGCCACTTGATGAATCTGTTTCTGTTGGTGTAGAAGAAGCCCGCTACATCTTTCAAAGCACGGCAGACAGCAGTCCTCGAGACTTTCTGAGAGTCCCCAGTCATGGCATAAAAACTCCCAGATGCAAAGTATCTCAGGATAAGGCAGAACTGAAAAAAAGATATGTGTTAAAGAAACAAGAAAATAAAGATAAAATTAAGTGATTTAATTATAGCTTTCATGGCTCATATGAAAGGATGATCATGGGTGTAGACCACTGAAAAAGACATTGTTACATGGGTTATTCTTACAAGAGACTTGTGACATGGGCCTCAGATACAAGACTGAATAGGTCAAACATAGGCTACAGGGTCTTTGTATATATTTTGACTCTATCAAAATTAGGTGTCAAATAAAATTACCCTGTCGACGTGAGAAAGACCTCCTCCTCTCTTGCTCCCTTTGAATTTGCTGTACAGCTTGTACTCCCCCACCAGTTTTCTTACAACATCTTTAGAAAGGCGGTATCTTGCTGCAAACTCTTTGTCATCAAAAAGAGTCAAAGGTGAGTCCCTTAGACGGCACTTTCTTGTCTTCCTTCCCAATCTGTCAGTGGGGGGGCGGCATATTGAAAAAAAAGACTTTCCCTCTGTTTATGTCAATTTGTTTACACTGGTTCCTGTGTCTTTTATCACTGTACGACATGCCCCATAGGAATCAATGTTGAACTACCAAAAGGCAGAAGGTACAAGGGAACTGCCTTTTTTTTTGTCGTTGTGTCGGCACTAAGTTAGACACAACGACTTTTCTACAGCGAGAAAAGGATTGTGTAACGGTTTTATTCTCGTTATGCAGAGAGAGAGAAAAAAACACAGCGAGAAAACATTTGTGTAACGGTTGCACCATGACACAACGAGAACAGCTATATACTCGTCTATTGTGTAACGACCTCCTTACCAAGAGAAAACCACTGATAATAACCAGTACGATGGCTATGAGTTGTTATTACACACCTTAAAAAGTTTGCACTGTATTATCTCATTGGTCAACAATTGGTCGGTAGAACATTATAAATGGCAACAATATTACATTATAAATGGCAACAATATTACAACAAAGACTGCCTTAGGGGCCATCTATGAATGATGTCATGCCAAATTTGACCATTTTTGATTCCTCTCCCCCCCCCCCTTTGTCATGTTTCTTGCCAATTTGCAATGCTAAGGGTATACAGAAAATTAATCCTGTCATACCGGGCCTGACCCCCACCCCCCATTCCCTCCTCTAGCATGACGGCATTTGTGGATGGCCCCTCAGGCAGTCTTTGTTGTAACAGTGTAACAATTATTGACCAATGAGATAATTCAGTGCAAACTTTTTAAGGTGCATATATAACCACTCGTAGCCATCCATCGGAGTATGGGAGAGACATTTCTCAAAATCACAAAATCATTTAAAGGTTAGAGGAAAAATGAACAGAAAAATCGAAAATAAACAGGATAACCTGAGGATATGTAGAAAAAAATGCAGCCAATTAAGTAAAAGAAATAACTCCTTTAAGAAAAATAGAGAGACTTGTAACCCATGACTCTAGGGTGAAAATTCTTCAAGTAGGGTAAGTGGGGGGATGGTGGGGGGCAGGGTCAAAAATGACTCCGGGTCAAAAATCACCCAGGGTCATTTCTATACTTTAGCTTAGACCTGCAGAAGTAGGAAGCCTCAATTGGATCATATCTGTTATCTCTGATCTTCTCAAAACTACTCCCGACTGACAACTAACTGTTTGGCTTATATACCATGTCGGGGGGTGGGGGTGGGGTACTTTACCTTATAGAGTCATTAGGAACTCAGGTTGGTGCAGCTTATACACAGGATTTTGCATATTTAGACAATAAAGGTACAATTTTCAACCCAAAAGAGCATCTTACAGGAAAGCTAGCACCTCGAGGTGTGGCTTGTACATAGTGTTTTAATACTGCTTAAAGCGTTGATTCCACCAAAACCCTCAATTTTGTCGGGCCGATAGTGGGCCGATAGCATCGTTTTAGGGTATCGGCTCCCTATCGGCCCGATTTTTTGTCGGGCCAATAGCAGCCTGATAGGAGAATTTTCAGCCACAAATCTCACTCTTTTGACCTCTTCCACCAAGGAAAAAATGAAATCGTTCATGATATTGGTGATAAAAACCAATATATATATATATATAAGTTTGAATTTACTTTATTGACTCAATACTTATCGAGCATAGCTTAATACCAGTACAGAAGTCAAAATACACATGACGACATATCAAATATGTTTGAAAACATCCTGGTTTAACAAAGATACAATGTTTTCTTATATAAGTAAATGGTCACAAATCATAGAAAGTGTGCATATGGGGGCTTACATGTCATTCGCCCAGACATGTGCCCAGAAAAAGAATTCTCTTAAATATCCTTCTTTTACAATAGCAAGAACACATCTGACATAAATGATAATGTGATTTTCTTAATCTACAGGTCAAAATAGTCTGGACCTGAGATTTTCATGGAGGTATGAAGATTGTTTCTGTAGGAAATTAAGCCCTCAACATGGCTTGTAACTTAAATGTCATTCTCCCAAACACAATTTCGCCCAGACAATTTTGGTCATTTTGGGCACATTTTAATCCCCCTGGAACATTTATTTACCCAGGAACAGACTCAGCATGTAAATTATCGGGCTGATTTTGCATGGGTACCCGATTTTTTCTAATCAGTTAGAAAAAATCGGGTACCTGTCGGGACCATCCCTGACGTCTTTCCGATGGTTCCCGATGGTTTCCGATGCTTAAAAAAGAGCTCTTCCACAGAACCCGATTTGAGCCCGATTGTTGCCCGACAGTTGTCCGATAGTGCCCGATAGCTGGCCGATAGTTCCCGATGCTGCCCGATGCATCCCCGATGCAACCCGATGACAAAATCGGACAACTGTCGGTTTCAGTGGAATCCATGCTTAACCCTTTAAGGGCCAGGGCCGCATTCTTGCATCATGGCCATTGGTCGTAATTATGCATGAATGCATCCATTGTGAGTAACTCGCCAGGGCTGCATTCTTGCATCATGACCATTGGTCGTCATGATGCATGAATGCATCCATTGCGAGTAACTCACCAGGGCTGCATTCTTGCATCATGGCCAATGGTCGTCATGATGCATGAATGCATCCATTGTGAGTAACTCGCCAGGGCTGCATTCTTGCATCATGGCCATTGGTCGTCATGATACATGAATGCATACATTGCGAGTAACTCGCCAGGGCCGCATTCTTGCATCATTGCCATTGGTCATCATGATGAACGAATGCATCCATTGCGAGTAACTCGCCAGGCCTGCATTCTTGCATCATTGCCATTGGTCATCATGATGCACGAATGCATCCATTGCGAGTAACTCGCCAGGGCCGCATGCTTGCATCATGGCCATTGGTCGTCATGATGCACGAATGCATCCATTGCGAGTAACTCGCCAGGGCTGCATTCTTGTATCATGGCCATTGGTCGTAATTATGCACGAATGCATCCATTGCGAGTAACTCGCCAGGGCTGCATTTTTGCATCATGGCCATTGGTCGTCATGATGCATGAATGCATCTATCGTGAGTAACTCACCAGGGCTGCATTTTTGCATCATGCTGACCCTATAGGGTCGATACACAAACTCACGGAGGGTCGGTATGATGCTCCAATGAGGTCCTGGCGATCAGACTTGCCAGCACTTCATTAGTGCATCATGCCGACCAATGGCCATGATGCATTAATACGTTAGCAGCCCCTATAGAGATAAAAGAACATCTTCTAAATATTACCCAGTTTCCTCAGAAGATGTGGCTTGGCCTTGTTGATCTTCTCATCGACATCCTCCAGTTGAAGAGGCATGGTGGCACCTATTGAGTAAAACAAGTACACATGCAAAAGGCTTTATTTTCATTGAAGGGGGTGTGGATGGGGGGTCCCCAATGTCACATGCCGATTTTAAAAAATGGCCATGTCCCCATGTCAGAAATGGTCATGTCACCATGTCAATTTTGAGAAATTGTTCATGTCACCATGTCGATTTTAAGAAATTGTTCATGTCCCATGTCACTATAAGCTCAAAATAGCCCATGTCGCCATGTCAATTTTAGTGGTCCACACCCATATTGTAGGCCTAATGGAAACTAGTCCAATATTAATTAGCGAGGTTATACTCAGCTAATTTCTTAGCACACCTCCAGATGCTTTTATACTCATCATAAGAAACAGGATTCAAGGGTTCATTTTTAAGGAAAGTTCAACAATTAGGCCTATACTAATGCTTAGGGGGTGTGTTTGTGTGTGTGTGTGTGTGTGGGGGGGGGGGTATTCGGTGCTGTGTCTGGTGACGAGGCTATCTTTGTTCTATACAGTGGAAAGGGGGTGGCCCTAGGTGGGTCCTGAAAAATGGCAAAATTGAGAGAAAAACAACAACAACAACAACAAACAATGAAATAATTGTTGAACGTTCCCTCACCTTCACTTACTATATGTCCATGTCTAGCCTCCAAATCAAGCCACCCAAAATGTACTCCATGTCAACAATAAAAAGCAAATTTTATTACCATTGATTTAATACCGCTCACCGATAGCTGCTGTCTATTATTACTAGGGAGCCCTGAAGAGGAAATCCGTTTTCTACATATTTTTATCTGACCTTTTGTCTCTACACCTAAATAATTTTTCTTTGTGCATAGTCAATCAATTGTGAATGTTAAGTTGCAGAAACAAAACATACAGTTGCTGAAACAAAATGTTCACTTGCGGAAACGAAAATAAAAAGTTACGGAAACGAAAATAAAACTTGTGGAAACAAACTAGAGAAAAGAAATGTGTAGAGAATGGATGTCCTTTTAGGGGCTCCGTACTACCCTGATCACAGCACCATCTAGTGTTAGATTCAACAGCGGCAATCCCCCCCCCCCCCACAGGCCGATCCATAAATCATGTCAAACCTGAGGAGGTGGGGTGGGGAGGATGTCCATGGCTCCTATACATTTCTATAGTAAAAGGGTGACAAAGGGAGTGGGGTGTCCAAAAAGGCCTTAAGAGTGACATAATTTATGGATTAGCCCTAGAGCACTACTGGGGGTCTAGATGGGGGGTCCCCATGTCCCTTGTCGATTTTAAGAAAAGCCCATGTCAAATGTCAATAAATTTGTATTTTCCTCTGTCCTTGTCACTAAGCTCCATGTCCCTTGTCGATTTTAAGAAAAGCCCATGTCAAATGTCAATAAATTTGTATTTTCCTCTGTCCTTGTCACTAAGCTCCATGTCACATGTCGATTTTAAGAAAAGCCCATGTCAAATGTCAATAAATTTGTATTTTCCTCTGTCCTTGTCACTACCCTGCTAGCACAACTCATCCAAATAATGTCTTTTTTACGTAAATCACATGAGTTTTCACGTAAGAATGATGTAAATTGCACGAGTTGTGCTAGCTGGGTAAGCTCCATGTCACATGTCGATTTTAAGAAAAGTCCATGTCCCCTGTCATTATCTTTTTTGTCCCATGTCCTTGTCCCTAGAAGATCCATGTCCTTTGTCGATTGTAAGAAAAGGCCATGTCACACTGTCGATTTTAGGGGTCTAGACCCCCTAGTATGCCTATGTGGGCCCCAGTAAAATCGACAAGGGGACAAGGCTATTTTCTTTTTAATATGACAATGGACATTGTATTGAGAGACAAGGGACAAGGCCAAACCTTAAATCCGAAAAGGGGACGAGAGCATTTCTTTTCAATCGACAATTGATATGGGATCCCCCCCCGTCTAGGGCTGGGCCACCCCCCCCCCCCCTCGGGCTGGGCCCTCATGATCGTGGCCTGAGGTTGGCGCGTGGGTGGATAGGACCGCGTCAACATGTAGATGGATATTCAGGGCCACATTCAACATTGGCTGTGCTGATATCTTCAGCTAGAACCCCTGGTTAGAACCCTCCCCATATCAAAGAATGCCAAAGGTATTAAAGAAGGCACTTTGAATATCAAGTTGAACTAAGGCTTATATTATGAGACATAGGTATATATAAGTAGGCTGCAAACCTGTAGATGGATCTGAAATAATGGCGAATTAGGAGAGGATTGGCTGATACCCTCTGAGAAGAGCTCCCTTCCTATCCTATTTCAGTAACCAGGACCTTCCCACCAGAAAAACACCAATAACCATGCTATAACCACATGTGGTCACATGACCCTGTGTATTAGGTTACGTGGAACTAATTCCATTTCCTCTATGTTTCTATATAGCATAACACACAAAAACAGCCCCCCGTAATGTTCGTTGGTAATATTTTCGACCGTAGCAAGATTAAACCATCTCTCACACACAATGTGTAAGAATATAGGATAGGCTTAACCCTGAAAATCTTAACTAAGGGAGCAATACATACAGCAAGTGCCATTCTACCCTATTTTGGGCCTCAAAACCTCCATTGGCCAGATGAACATTTGCAGACCTGAAAAAATCCCCAAACCTTGGCATAACATAAAAACTCATCTACTGTTCCATTTAGGAACTATTTGGGGTCACTTGTGATTTTTTTCATTTTTTTCTTGCATCATGGCCATTGGTCGTCATGATGCATGAATGCATCCATTGCGAGTAACTCGCCAGGGCCGCATTCTTGCATCATTGCCATTGGTCGTCATGATGCACGAATGCATCCATTGCGAGTAACGCGCCAGGGCCGCATTCTTGCATCATTGCCATTGGTCATCATGATGAACGAATGTATCCATTGCGAGTAACTCGCTAGGGCCGCATTCTTGCATCATGGCCATTGGTCGTCATGATGCATGAATGCATCCATTGCGAGTAACTCGCCAGGGCTGCATTCTTGCATCATGGCCATTGGTCGTCATGATACATGAATGCATACATTGCGATTGACTCGCCAGGGCTGCATTCTTGCATCATGGCCATTGGTTGTAATTATGCACGAATGCATCCATTGCGAGTAACTCGCCAGGGCTGCATTCTTGTATCATTGCCATTGGTCGTCATGATGCACGAATGCATCCATTGCGAGTAACTTTCCAGGGCCGCATTCTTGCATCATGGCCATTGGTCGTCATGATGCACGAATGCATCCATTGCGAGTAACTTGCCAGGGCTGCATTCTTGTATCATGGCCATTGGTCGTAATTATGCACGAATGCATCCATTGCGAGTAACTCGCCAGGGCTGCATTTTTGCATCATGGCCATTGGTCGTCATGATGCATGAATGCATCCATTGTGAGTAACTCGCCAGGGCTGCATTCTTGCATCATGGCCATTGGTCGTCATGATGCACGAATGCATCCGTTGCGAGTAACTCGCCAGGGCTGCATTCTTGTATCATGGCCATTGGTCGTAATTATGCACGAATGCATCCATTGCGAGTAACTCGCCAGGGCTGCATTTTTGCATTATGGCCATTGGTTGTCATGATGCATGAATGCATCTATCGTGAGTAACTCACCAGGGCTGCATTTTTGCATCATGCTGACCCTATGGGGTCGATACACAAACTCACGGAGGGTCGGTATGATGCTCCAATGAGGTCCTGGCGATCAGACTTGCCAGCACTTCATTAGTGCATCATGCCGACCAATGGCCATGATGCATTAATACGTTAGCAGCCCCTATAGAGATAAAAGAACATCTTCTAAATATTACCCAGTTTCCTCAGAAGATGTGGCTTGGCCTTGTTGATCTTCTCATCGACATCCTCCAGTTGAAGAGGCATGGTGGCACCTATTGAGTAAAACAAGTACACATGCAAAGGGCTTTATTTTCATTGAAGGGGGTGTGGATGGGGGGTCCCCAATGTCACATGCCGATTTTAAAAAATGGCCATGTCCCCATGTCAGAAATGGTCATGTCACCATGTCAATTTTGAGAAATTGTTCATGTCACCATGTCGATTTTAAGAAATTGTTCATGTCCCATGTCACTATAAGCTCAAAATAGCCCATGTCGCCATGTCAATTTTAGTGGTCCACACCCATATTGTAGGCCTAATGGAAACTAGTCCAATATTAATTAGCGAGGTTATACTCAGCTAATTTCTTAGCACACCTCCAGATGCTTTTATACTCATCATAAGAAACAGGATTCAAGGGTTCATTTTTAAGGAAAGTTCAACAATTAGGCCTATACTAATGCTTAGGGGGTGTGTTTGTGTGTGTGTGTGTGTGTGGGGGGGGGTATTCGGTGCTGTGTCTGGTGACGAGGCTATCTTTGTTCTATACAGTGGAAAGGGGGTGGCCCTAGGTGGGTCCTGAAAAATGGCAAAATTGAGAGAAAAACAACAACAACAACAACAAACAATGAAATAATTGTTGAACGTTCCCTCACCTTCACTTACTATATGTCCATGTCTAGCCTCCAAATCAAGCCACCCAAAATGTACTCCATGTCAACAATAAAAAGCAAATTTTATTACCATTGATTTAATACCGCTCACCGATAGCTGCTGTCTATTATTACTAGGGAGCCCTGAAGAGGAAATCCGTTTTCTACATATTTTTATCTGACCTTTTGTCTCTACACCTAAATAATTTTTCTTTGTGCATAGTCAATCAATTGTGAATGTTAAGTTGCAGAAACAAAACATACAGTTGCTGAAACAAAATGTTCACTTGCGGAAACGAAAATAAAAAGTTACGGAAACGAAAATAAAACTTGTGGAAACAAACTAGAGAAAAGAAATGTGTAGAGAATGGATGTCCTTTTAGGGGCTCCGTACTACCCTGATCACAGCACCATCTAGTGTTAGATTCAACAGCGGCAATCCCCCCCCCCCACAGGCCGATCCATAAATCATGTCAAACCTGAGGAGGTGGGGTGGGGAGGATGTCCATGGCTCCTATACATTTCTATAGTAAAAGGGTGACAAAGGGAGTGGGGTGTCCAAAAAGGCCTTAAGAGTGACATAATTTATGGATTAGCCCTAGAGCACTACTGGGGGTCTAGATGGGGGGTCCCCATGTCCCTTGTCGATTTTAAGAAAAGCCCATGTCAAATGTCAATAAATTTGTATTTTCCTCTGTCCTTGTCACTAAGCTCCATGTCCCTTGTCGATTTTAAGAAAAGCCCATGTCAAATGTCAATAAATTTGTATTTTCCTCTGTCCTTGTCACTAAGCTCCATGTCACATGTCGATTTTAAGAAAAGCCCATGTCAAATGTCAATAAATTTGTATTTTCCTCTGTCCTTGTCACTACCCTGCTAGCACAACTCATCCAAATAATGTCTTTTTTACGTAAATCACATGAGTTTTCACGTAAGAATGATGTAAATTGCACGAGTTGTGCTAGCTGGGTAAGCTCCATGTCACATGTCGATTTTAAGAAAAGTCCATGTCCCCTGTCATTATCTTTTTTGTCCCATGTCCTTGTCCCTAGAAGATCCATGTCCTTTGTCGATTGTAAGAAAAGGCCATGTCACACTGTCGATTTTAGGGGTCTAGACCCCCTAGTATGCCTATGTGGGCCCCAGTAAAATCGACAAGGGGACAAGGCTATTTTCTTTTTAATATGACAATGGACATTGTATTGAGAGACAAGGGACAAGGCCAAACCTTAAATCCGAAAAGGGGACGAGAGCATTTCTTTTCAATCGACAATCGATATGGGATCCCCCCCCCCGTCTAGGGCTGGGCCACCCCCCCCCCCCTCGGGCTGGGCCCTCATGATCGTGGCCTGAGGTTGGCGCGTGGGTGGATAGGACCGCGTCAACATGTAGATGGATATTCAGGGCCACATTCAACATTGGCTGTGCTGATATCTTCAGCTAGAACCCCTGGTTAGAACCCTCCCCATATCAAAGAATGCCAAACGTATTAAAGAAGGCACTTTGAATATCAAGTTGAACTAAGGCTTATATTATGAGACATAGGTATATATAAGTAGGCTGCAAACCTGTAGATGGATCTGAAATAATGGCGAATTAGGAGAGGATTGGCTGATACCCTCTGAGAAGAGCTCCCTTCCTATCCTATTTCAGTAACCAGGACCTTCCCACCAGAAAAACACCAATAACCATGCTATAACCACATGTGGTCACATGACCCTGTGTATTAGGTTACGTGGAACTAATTCCATTTCCTCTATGTTTCTATATAGCATAACACACAAAAACAGCCCCCCGTAATGTTCGTTGGTAATATTTTCGACCGTAGCAAGATTAAACCATCTCTCACACACAATGTGTAAGAATATAGGATAGGCTTAACCCTGAAAATCTTAACTAAGGGAGCAATACATACAGCAAGTGCCATTCTACCCTATTTTGGGCCTCAAAACCTCCATTGGCCAGATGAACATTTGCAGACCTGAAAAAATCCCCAAACCTTGGCATAACATAAAAACTCATCTACTGTTCCATTTAGGAACTATTTGGGGTCACTTGTGATTTTTTTCATTTTTTTCTTGCATCATGGCCATTGGTCGTCATGATGCATGAATGCATCCATTGCGAGTAACTCGCCAGGGCCGCATTCTTGCATCATTGCCATTGGTCGTCATGATGCACGAATGCATCCATTGCGAGTAACGCGCCAGGGCCGCATTCTTGCATCATTGCCATTGGTCATCATGATGAACGAATGTATCCATTGCGAGTAACTCGCTAGGGCCGCATTCTTGCATCATGGCCATTGGTCGTCATGATTTTAAGAAAAGCCCATGTCAAATGTCAATAAATTTGTATTTTCCTCTGTCCTTGTCACTAAGCTCCATGTCCCTTGTCGATTTTAAGAAAAGCCCATGTCAAATGTCAATAAATTTGTATTTTCCTCTGTCCTTGTCACTAAGCTCCATGTCACATGTCGATTTTAAGAAAAGCCCATGTCAAATGTCAATAAATTTGTATTTTCCTCTGTCCTTGTCACTACCCTGCTAGCACAACTCATCCAAATAATGTCTTTTTTACGTAAATCACATGAGTTTTCACGTAAGAATGATGTAAATTGCACGAGTTGTGCTAGCTGGGTAAGCTCCATGTCACATGTCGATTTTAAGAAAAGTCCATGTCCCCTGTCATTATCTTTTTTGTCCCATGTCCTTGTCCCTAGAAGATCCATGTCCTTTGTCGATTGTAAGAAAAGGCCATGTCACACTGTCGATTTTAGGGGTCTAGACCCCCTAGTATGCCTATGTGGGCCCCAGTAAAATCGACAAGGGGACAAGGCTATTTTCTTTTTAATATGACAATGGACATTGTATTGAGAGACAAGGGACAAGGCCAAACCTTAAATCCGAAAAGGGGACGAGAGCATTTCTTTTCAATCGACAATCGATATGGGATCCCCCCCCCGTCTAGGGCTGGGCCACCCCCCCCCCCCTCGGGCTGGGCCCTCATGATCGTGGCCTGAGGTTGGCGCGTGGGTGGATAGGACCGCGTCAACATGTAGATGGATATTCAGGGCCACATTCAACATTGGCTGTGCTGATATCTTCAGCTAGAACCCCTGGTTAGAACCCTCCCCATATCAAAGAATGCCAAACGTATTAAAGAAGGCACTTTGAATATCAAGTTGAACTAAGGCTTATATTATGAGACATAGGTATATATAAGTAGGCTGCAAACCTGTAGATGGATCTGAAATAATGGCGAATTAGGAGAGGATTGGCTGATACCCTCTGAGAAGAGCTCCCTTCCTATCCTATTTCAGTAACCAGGACCTTCCCACCAGAAAAACACCAATAACCATGCTATAACCACATGTGGTCACATGACCCTGTGTATTAGGTTACGTGGAACTAATTCCATTTCCTCTATGTTTCTATATAGCATAACACACAAAAACAGCCCCCCGTAATGTTCGTTGGTAATATTTTCGACCGTAGCAAGATTAAACCATCTCTCACACACAATGTGTAAGAATATAGGATAGGCTTAACCCTGAAAATCTTAACTAAGGGAGCAATACATACAGCAAGTGCCATTCTACCCTATTTTGGGCCTCAAAACCTCCATTGGCCAGATGAACATTTGCAGACCTGAAAAAATCCCCAAACCTTGGCATAACATAAAAACTCATCTACTGTTCCATTTAGGAACTATTTGGGGTCACTTGTGATTTTTTTCATTTTTTTCTTGCATCATGGCCATTGGTCGTCATGATGCATGAATGCATCCATTGCGAGTAACTCGCCAGGGCCGCATTCTTGCATCATTGCCATTGGTCGTCATGATGCACGAATGCATCCATTGCGAGTAACGCGCCAGGGCCGCATTCTTGCATCATTGCCATTGGTCATCATGATGAACGAATGTATCCATTGCGAGTAACTCGCTAGGGCCGCATTCTTGCATCATGGCCATTGGTCGTCATGATTTTAAGAAAAGCCCATGTCAAATGTCAATAAATTTGTATTTTCCTCTGTCCTTGTCACTAAGCTCCATGTCCCTTGTCGATTTTAAGAAAAGCCCATGTCAAATGTCAATAAATTTGTATTTTCCTCTGTCCTTGTCACTAAGCTCCATGTCACATGTCGATTTTAAGAAAAGCCCATGTCAAATGTCAATAAATTTGTATTTTCCTCTGTCCTTGTCACTACCCTGCTAGCACAACTCATCCAAATAATGTCTTTTTTACGTAAATCACATGAGTTTTCACGTAAGAATGATGTAAATTGCACGAGTTGTGCTAGCTGGGTAAGCTCCATGTCACATGTCGATTTTAAGAAAAGTCCATGTCCCCTGTCATTATCTTTTTTGTCCCATGTCCTTGTCCCTAGAAGATCCATGTCCTTTGTCGATTGTAAGAAAAGGCCATGTCACACTGTCGATTTTAGGGGTCTAGACCCCCTAGTATGCCTATGTGGGCCCCAGTAAAATCGACAAGGGGACAAGGCTATTTTCTTTTTAATATGACAATGGACATTGTATTGAGAGACAAGGGACAAGGCCAAACCTTAAATCCGAAAAGGGGACGAGAGCATTTCTTTTCAATCGACAATCGATATGGGATCCCCCCCCCGTCTAGGGCTGGGCCACCCCCCCCCCCTCGGGCTGGGCCCTCATGATCGTGGCCTGAGGTTGGCGCGTGGGTGGATAGGACCGCGTCAACATGTAGATGGATATTCAGGGCCACATTCAACATTGGCTGTGCTGATATCTTCAGCTAGAACCCCTGGTTAGAACCCTCCCCATATCAAAGAATGCCAAAGGTATTAAAGAAGGCACTTTGAATATCAAGTTGAACTAAGGCTTATATTATGAGACATAGGTATATATAAGTAGGCTGCAAACCTGTAGATGGATCTGAAATAATGGCGAATTAGGAGAGGATTGGCTGATACCCTCTGAGAAGAGCTCCCTTCCTATCCTATTTCAGTAACCAGGACCTTCCCACCAGAAAAACACCAATAACCATGCTATAACCACATGTGGTCACATGACCCTGTGTATTAGGTTACGTGGAACTAATTCCATTTCCTCTATGTTTCTATATAGCATAACACACAAAAACAGCCCCCCGTAATGTTCGTTGGTAATATTTTCGACCGTAGCAAGATTAAACCATCTCTCACACACAATGTGTAAGAATATAGGATAGGCTTAACCCTGAAAATCTTAACTAAGGGAGCAATACATACAGCAAGTGCCATTCTACCCTATTTTGGGCCTCAAAACCTCCATTGGCCAGATGAACATTTGCAGACCTGAAAAAATCCCCAAACCTTGGCATAACATAAAAACTCATCTACTGTTCCATTTAGGAACTATTTGGGGTCACTTGTGATTTTTTTCATTTTTTTCTTGCATCATGGCCATTGGTCGTCATGATGCATGAATGCATCCATTGCGAGTAACTCGCCAGGGCCGCATTCTTGCATCATTGCCATTGGTCGTCATGATGCACGAATGCATCCATTGCGAGTAACGCGCCAGGGCCGCATTCTTGCATCATTGCCATTGGTCATCATGATGAACGAATGTATCCATTGCGAGTAACTCGCTAGGGCCGCATTCTTGCATCATGGCCATTGGTCGTCATGATGCATGAATGCATCCATTGCGAGTAACTCGCCAGGGCTGCATTCTTGCATCATGGCCATTGGTCGTCATGATACATGAATGCATACATTGCGATTGACTCGCCAGGGCTGCATTCTTGCATCATGGCCATTGGTTGTAATTATGCACGAATGCATCCATTGCGAGTAACTCGCCAGGGCTGCATTCTTGTATCATTGCCATTGGTCGTCATGATGCACGAATGCATCCATTGCGAGTAACTTTCCAGGGCCGCATTCTTGCATCATGGCCATTGGTCTTCATGATGCACGAATGCATCCATTGCGAGTAACTTGCCAGGGCTGCATTCTTGTATCATGGCCATTGGTCGTAATTATGCACGAATGCATCCATTGCGAGTAACTCGCCAGGGCTGCATTTTTGCATCATGGCCATTGGTCGTCATGATGCATGAATGCATCCATTGTGAGTAACTCGCCAGGGCTGCATTCTTGCATCATGGCCATTGGTCGTCATGATGCACGAATGCATCCGTTGCGAGTAACTCGCCAGGGCTGCATTCTTGTATCATGGCCATTGGTCGTAATTATGCACGAATGCATCCATTGCGAGTAACTCGCCAGGGCTGCATTTTTGCATTATGGCCATTGGTCGTCATGATGCATGAATGCATCTATCGTGAGTAACTCACCAGGGCTGCATTTTTGCATCATGCTGACCCTATGGGGTCGATACACAAACTCACGGAGGGTCGGTATGATGCTCCAATGAGGTCCTGGCGATCAGACTTGCCAGCACTTCATTAGTGCATCATGCCGACCAATGGCCATGATGCATTAATACGTTAGCAGCCCCTATAGAGATAAAAGAACATCTTCTAAATATTACCCAGTTTCCTCAGAAGATGTGGCTTGGCCTTGTTGATCTTCTCATCGACATCCTCCAGTTGAAGAGGCATGGTGGCACCTATTGAGTAAAACAAGTACACATGCAAAGGGCTTTATTTTCATTGAAGGGGGTGTGGATGGGGGGTCCCCAATGTCACATGCCGATTTTAAAAAATGGCCATGTCCCCATGTCAGAAATGGTTATGTCACCATGTCAATTCTGAGAAATTGTTCATGTCACCATTTCGATTTTAAGAAATTGTTCATGTCCCATGTCACTATAAGCTCAAAATAGCCCATGTCGCCATGTCAATTTTAGTGGTCCACACCCATATTGTAGGCCTAATGGAAACTAGTCCAATATTAATTAGCGAGGTTATACTCAGCTTATTTCTTAGCACACCTCCAGATGCTTTTATACTCATCATAAGAAACAGGATTCAAGGGTTCATTTTTAAGGAAAGTTCAACAATTAGGCCTATACCAATGCTTAGGGGGTGTGTTTGTGTGTGTGTGTGTGTGTGTGGGGGGGGGGGTATTCGGTGCTGTGTCTGGTGACGAGGCTATCTTTGTTCTATACAGTGGAAAGGGGGTGGCCCTAGGTGGGTCCTGAAAAATGGCAAAATTGAGAGAAAAACAACAACAACAACAACTAACAATGAAATAATTGTTGAACGTTCCCTCACCTTCACTTACTATATGTCCATGTCTAGCCTCCAAATCAAGCCACCCAAAATGTACTCCATGTCAACAATAAAAAGCAAATTTTATTACCATTGATTTAATACCGCTCACCGATAGCTGCTGTCTGTTATTACTAGGGAGCCCTAAGAGGAAATCCGTTTTCTACATATTTTTATCTGACCTTTTGTCTCTACACCTAAATAATTTTTCTTTGTGCATAGTCAATCAATTGTGAATGTTAAGTTGCAGAAACAAAACATACAGTTGCTGAAACAAAATGTTCACTTGCGGAAACGAAAATAAAAAGTTACGGAAACGAAAATAAAACTTGTGGAAACAAAAAGTAGAACTTGCGGAAATGAAAATAAAACTTGCGGAAACAAACTAGAGAAAAGAAATGTGTAGAGAATGGATGTCCTTTTAGGGGCTCCGTACTACCCTGATCACAGCACCATCTAGTGTTAGATTCAACAGCGGCAATCCCCCCCCCACAGGCCGATCCATAAATCATGTCAAACCTGAGGAGGTGGGGTGGGGAGGATGTCCATGGCTCCTATACATTTCTATAGTAAAAGGGTGACAAAGGGAGTGGGGTGTCCAAAAAGGCCTTAAGAGTGACATAATTTATGGATTAGCCCTAGAGCACTACTGGGGGTCTAGATGGGGGGTCCCCATGTCCCTTGTCGATTTTAAGAAAAGCCCATGTCAAATGTCAATAAATTTGTATTTTCCTCTGTCCTTGTCACTAAGCTCCATGTCCCTTGTCGATTTTAAGAAAAGCCCATGTCAAATGTCAATAAATTTGTATTTTCCTCTGTCCTTGTCACTAAGCTCCATGTCACATGTCGATTTTAAGAAAAGCCCATGTCAAATGTCAATAAATTTGTATTTTCCTCTGTCCTTGTCACTACCCTGCTAGCACAACTCATCCAAATGATGTCTTTTTTACGTAAATCACATGAGTTTTCACGTAAGAATGATGTAAATTGCACGAGTTGTGCTAGCTGGGTAAGCTCCATGTCACATGTCGATTTTAAGAAAAGTCCATGTCCCCTGTCATTATCTTTTTTGTCCCATGTCCTTGTCTCTAGAAGATCCATGTCCTTTGTCGATTGTAAGAAAAGGCCATGTCACACTGTCGATTTTAGGGGTCTAGACCCCCTAGTATGCCTATGTGGGCCCCAGTAAAATCGACAAGGGGACAAGGCTATTTTCTTTTTAATATGACAATGGACATTGTATTGAGAGACAAGGGACAAGGCCAAACCTTAAATCCGAAAAGGGGACGAGAGCATTTCTTTTCAATCGACAATCGATATGGGATCCCCCCCCCGTCTAGGGCTGGGCCACCCCCCCCCTCGGGCTGGGCCCTCATGATCGTGGCCTGAGGTTGGCGCGTGGGTGGATAGGACCGCGTCAACATGTAGATGGATATTCAGGGCCACATTCAACATTGGCTGTGCTGATATCTTCAGCTAGAACCCCTGGTTAGAACCCTCCCCATATTAAAGAATGCCAAACGTATTAAAGAAGGCACTTTGAATATCAAGTTGAACTAAGGCTTATATTATGAGACATATGTATATATAAGTAGGCTGCAAACCTGTAGATGGATCTGAAATAATGGCGAATTAGGAGAGGATTGGCTGATACCCTCTGAGAAGAGCTCCCTTCCTATCCTATTTCAGTAACCAGGACCTTCCCACCAGAAAACCACCAATAACCATGCTATAACCACATGTGGTCACATGACCCTGTGTATTAGGTTACGTGGAACTAATTCCATTTCCTCTATGTTTCTATATAGCATAACACACAAAAACAGCCCCCTGTAATGTTCGTTGGTAATATTTTCGACCGTAGCAAGATTAAACCATCTCTCACACACAATGTGTTAGAATATAGGATAGGCTTAACCCTGAAAATCTTAACTAAGGGAGCAATACATACAGCAAGTGCCATTCTACCCTATTTTGGGCCTCAAAACCTCCATTGGCCAGATGAACATTTGCAGACCTGAAAAAATCCCCAAACCTTGGCATAACATAAAAACTCATCTACTGTTCCATTTAGGAACTATTTGGGGTCACTTGTGATTTTTTTCATAATTTTACCAATATTTCTTGCAAATGATTTCTAAGCCAATCAGCACCCAGATCACCTTCAGTGCAGGCCTGAATACCATATGACTCACGAGAGGGCAGCATTTACGTCCATGTAACCTTAATTAGGGGTAGGGTCTTCAGATAAAACTAAAATGTTTTTCCTGTCAAACCTTAGGGTCTGTCCTATAAAATCCTAAAGTGTGGTGGCAACAGCCTTTCTCAATGTTATGATATGAGGGGATTGATGTGTGCAATTCACACTGAAATTCCTACCAGTTTTCAATGTGATTTCCAAGCAGCGACTTTTATCTTCAAAGATCTATGCACTGCACAAGCAGCAGTTCTAGAGCTGTCAAATTGAATATTTGCATTGAATTCAGTTACCTGATGATGAAGGGGGCATTGATTTTGCAAAATATTGTTCGGATTTTGCCAGAAAAACTCACAAAATCATGAAAAACATGATAAAATTGGTGAAAAATGATTAACATTAGGCCTATAATTAATCCCACTTTTTACAGACCAGGGGATCATTTTTTAAGGCATGCCTTTTCTGTTATATGCATCAAGAATACCTGTTATCAATATTGTACTAATATTTACACTTGGGGATAAATTACTACTGGTTAATTAGATAGTTGCGCTCTCGCTGAAACTTTGACGGAACACCGCAAACCGGACCAAACTTCAAATGGACCCTAATGTAGGCCCTACATGGATATATGTGCATCAATAACCCTAGGAAGATTAAAATGAGGCTAAAATGTCATTTTCTGCTGAAAATTTCACCCTATAGGTGGTTTATGTCCAGAAAAAATTATGTTTGGGGCGATTCATAGAAACTGCAATATTTAGTGAATTACCCTACCTCCGCAGGCAAGGTTTTCCATTTTTTTTTATTTACACACCATTTCTGTGACTAACTTGGCCAGATTTCTGTAAAACCATCCTTGCTGTAACAGAAAAAATGACATTAAGAGGACATTTGAAATAGGCAGGTCAAATGTCCAATCATCCTATAGGTTACGTGGAACTAATTCCATTTCCTCTATGTTTCTATATAGCATAACACACAAAAACAGCCCCCCGTAATGTTCGTTGGTAATATTTTCGACCGTAGCAAGATTAAACCATCTCTCACACACAATGTGTTAGAATATAGGATAGGCTTAACCCTGAAAATCTTAACTAAGGGAGCGATACATACAGCAAGTGCCATTCTACCCTATTTTGGGCCTCAAAACCTCCATTGGCCAGATGAACATTTGCAGACCTGAAAAAATCCCCAAACCTTGGCATAATATAAAAACTCACGAGAGGGCAGCATTTACGTCCATGTAACCATTAGTCCACGGCGCCAGGCAGGATACCGATGACGGCGGTCTAGCTAGTCCTGAGGACAAAGGCGTCTGCCGCGTCCGTGCTGACGCAAATACGCGGACTCTACCCGGAGCCTCCCACGGTGAGTGTAGGTGCGCGGGTGTAGTGGTAGTCCAGGGGCGGATCCAGGATTTTGAAAAGGGGGGGGAGGTCCAACCCTGGTTTATGGGGGTAATGCCGCAAGCGCAGCGCCACGATGTCGCAAGTGCAACGGCGCGACATCGCAAGCGCACTCAGCAAGATACCTAGTGGGGTTTGGGGGCATGCCCCCCTAAGAAAATTTTGAAATCTAGACATCAAACAGTGCATTCTGATGCATTTCTAGATCCCAATCCAGTAAAGCATTTTGGTGTACCATCAGTAGTAAACCCATGATTATGAGAACAGAGAATGGAAATCTTATTGAATTTTGATTGCACAATGGTGTTTAAGGGAGGCTTGTAAACCTAGGGTGGGCAGGTTTCCATGAAGGGGATGCAAATCTTATGTGGTAATGCTTTGTCCTTTGTGAGGTTTTAGGGGCTGGTCCCTCAAAAAGATATATAGATGTTAAAATCTTGAGTTCAAGGGCTTCAACTAGCCTCAGATGAGTGTAGTATTTTTAGATATTGTTCCTTAAGGGGGTGTGGGGACTGCCTGCACCCCTGGGAAGTTTTTTGAAAAAATAATGTTAAACCTTGAAGTTTAAAGGGGCCCTGGCATGGTAATGCATGCCCGCATTAAAAAGTCACGTGATCACCCCTTGACCAATCAGGGTGTCGCGATTTTTCCGCTGGTTCCCGCGATTTTATGATCACTGTTTGAATCAGTACCCATGTTGTTAATTTTCCATGCCAGCCCCCCTTTAAAGCATTTTGGTGTACCATCATGAGTACGTTCATGCACTGGTGGAGTTTTGGGTCATTCCCAAAGAAAAGCTTATAACATAATCATCAAACCTATATTTAAAACGTTTTGGTATAGGAAAGGGATGTAAATTTATGTCCTGATACCATACATTGTTCTTTGATAGAGTTTTGACAGTTCGTCCCCCAAGGATTTTTTTGAAACATTGGTTTTAAACACGGTCGTCTAAGCATCTAAGGAATTTTTGTGTCATTGGGTGTGAATCTAGTAGTTTTCTTTGAAAGTGATTTGGAGCCTACCATCAATAAAGCTTTGAAATTTCACAAAAAAGTCATTACAGCACACAGTATTTGGATGCACCCAAGTGGTGAATAAAATTTTAATGGGATATAAATCTAATAGAAAATTACCTGGGGGACCAAACATAGTATCCCATGCATAAGGCACACCTGATGCCTATATACCTATGTGGACTCACTGGTGCACATTGGGTCACGTTAGAAAAGTTTGTGGAAATTTTATAGATTTTAGATACTGTAGTCATAAATTGTAAAATTCACAAACAATAAAACCATATCAAATAGACATAGGGGCCATGAATGGGGGTATACAAAGTGGACATCTTAGGGGGGCCCAAAGGGGGGGTCCCCTTTCGGAGACCCCCATTTGAACATGTTATGGGTGGACCAAAAGGGGGGGTCCCAACCCCCAGGACCCCCGCCCTGGATCCGCCCCTGTAGTCCTCAGGACTATAGCTAATAATGCGATGCTTAAGTCTAATGCTGCTAGTACCTAGTAAGCTAGTAAGCATAGTCCTAAGGACTAAAGCCTAGTCCCCAGGACTAAGAATATGAGGATATTGTCCTAGGGACTAATTGTACATTCCCATGAATTAACCTGCAGACCACATGACCTTGTATAAGATTGTGCTGTTAGTCTCCAGGACTAAGCTTTTAGCCCCTGGGGACTAATTCATAGACTCAGGGACTACTTGTTTAGTCCCTGGGACTACAAAAACATTTGCCTAGTCCTTAGGACTAATGCATGTGGTTCTGATGACTAATTCATTGATTGATGTCTAATGTAATTGTGACTAGGGATGTAGTCCCCAGGACTTCAAATTTAGTCCTGAGGACTACTTTTTAGTCCCCATGACTGCATGCTCTGTGTAGTCCCAGGGACTAAAGATACAGTCCTGGGGACCAACGACTGGACTGTGTCTCTAGTCCCAAGGACAATGTTCTAGTCCCCAGGACTGTATCTTTAGTCCCTGGGACTGCACACTGAAGGTAGGCCTATGGTCCTAGAGCATGCCATAGTCCTTGGGACTAAGACCCTACATCCCACCTACCCCTTGAGACTTGGCAGATATGGATAGTCCTCGGGACTAAGACCTAGTCCTCAGGACTGGCTGGACTGAAATAGTAGTCCCTGGGACTATGTCTCTAGTCCCCAGGACTACATCTTTAGTCCTGAGGACCAGGCAGCTACTTCTTTAGCCCTCAGGACTTAACAGTTAGTCCCTGGGACTGAACCTTGTACCAGGGTATAGATATGGAAAAGGCAGCGTTGATCAATTTCTAGCCTTCAGGACCATTCTTCTAGCCCGAGGACTACACTTTAAGTCCTTAGGACTAAAGTTGTAGGCCTCAGGACTAACGTCCAATCACCAGGAATGTCTGTAGTCACTAGCACTAGGTCACTAGCACTAGATGTGTAGTCCTCAGGGCTAAGATATCATCCTGAGGACTATAATCTTTAGTCCTCAGGACTAAGTATTTAGTCCCAGGGACTATGTCTTTCTAGCACCGAGGGCTGTTCCGCGTACCCATGTGGTCGTAAAAATAAAACGTAGGGCCTTAGTCCCAAGGATTGTATCTAAGTCCCAAGGATTATGTTCTAGTCCCTAGAACTATATGTTTAGTCCCTGGGACTAGACAGACAGGCTTTGAAGCTACAAGTCAAGTCCTGGGGACTAAAAAGTAGCTCCAGGGACTAGAATTCTAGTCCCCAAGACCAAACCTTGACACCCCATGAGCATGCATCTAGTCCCTAGCAGTTTCAGCATTGTTACTTAGATTCAAAGCCTATAGTCCCTGGGACTACACAGTAGTCCCAGGGACTAAAGATACAGTCCTAGCGACTAGATTATAGTCCTTGGGACTGAGACCCTGGCTCATAATCATCCAAGAGTAGAGAATAGTCATGGTGCCCTGGGGATGCGATTCATATTCCCAGTGACCACCTGTTTAGTCCTGAGGACTAAACTGTAGAACGCATAGTAAGGGCCCGTTCTAGTCCCCAGGACTAGATGTCGGCGCGTGGCTGCTGCTGGCCGCTGCAGCGTACGCGGCAAACAGGGGCAGCGCAGACGCGGCAGACGCCTTAGTCCTTAGGACTAGCTACACCGCTGTCATCGGTATCCTGCCGAGGCCAGGCACTTTTATTTTTGTTTTGGGTACCAAAATGTCTGATGGTTGATTCATATGTAAAATGTCTCAGGAATTCAGATCTGAAATTACTAAAAAAATCTGATGCTGCATTTTTGCACAATCTCAGCTCAAATTAGGTCACCATCAAAATTTAGGGAGCGTTCATTATTTATGGCAGAGGGGGTGAGCAAATGAGGGGGGGTCAAAGTTTTTAGAGGTATTCAGAGGGGGGCATATTTTTTTCAACCTATTCTGATAGGGGGGGGGTCATTTTTTTCAACCTATTCCTGAGGGGCGGGGTAATTCCTTTTTGGGGGGTATTCGCCAACACAATGCAAAATTTCACAACAAAAAGCGATTTTTTTTCTCAATTCCCCACCAAGTAATAGTACCGTAATCTTCTGCGTATAAGACATGCCTTATATGCTGGAGATTACGGGAGGCAAGCTGCAATCCACTACCATCCACACATGGTCTTGTCTTTGCTTGAACCACAGAAAAGATGTAGTTGATATCATGGGGCTCTATATACCCATAAATTACTGAATGAATTATACCATTCTGCTAACCATAAAAGTGAGACCTTTATTGATTATACAATTGACCTTTTAATCAAGAGAATCCATACAGCATTATAAGAATATGCATGCGGTTACGTCTTTTGGGGAGAAGCGCTAACGTGGCGCCATTTTCGCTTGTAAAATATGAGCAGTAGACTTTCGCATTCCCACCGGAACCACTGACACACTTCCGATCATACCGTTTCTCCCCGAAAGGGTTCACGTATGCATGCCATTGTTCTTGCTGCCATCTGGTGTTAGTGATCCCATACATCATCAGATTACCTAATCATAGTTTGATTTTTTTAGTCATCTTAGTTTATCTAAGTCCATCTGGTCATCTAGTGTAACTTGCAGAGAAAACACCAGGTGACAGCACTACATCATTTCATGACACTTTTTATTTAGTTTCTGTCAGTTTTGGATGATTATATGTTCCCAAGTTCCTCTAAATTACAGTATTACATATCAAATTGCTATGTCAATGGCCACAATAGAAAATCATGTGTTTTGACCATATAGTATCACTATTTAGGCACTAGAAGGGATGAGCTGATGCTCTCACACCCTTTTTGTGACTTTCAAAAATTTATATAGTAGAACCCTCTATAGTTAGGGGTGTGTCGGGAGGCGTGGCGCAGTCCGTAGCGCGTCCGCTCACAGGCCGTAAGGTCGTGGGTTCGGTTCCGGCCCGGCCAGGGCACAGTGGTGGTTCCAAACGTCGCCGTAAGGTGTCGGTTGAGTTCCTCCCTGCTCTGGCTAGGCTGTGCTGAAAAGTCTCTCGGCGGTCATGGCAGACAAATGACTTAAAACAGGCCTGTCCATCTCTCACTATGCCTATGTAGTGACGGATGTTAAAGAACCATTGCCTCGGTAAATGTGTAGGGGCGTGCTTTCTATCTTCCCATAGATTCGGTCACCATCACCCCCCCTCCCCATTAGACTAGGGTCCGGGCAACTACGCCACAAGGGTAATCTCACTTCAGTGTGGATACAACCCGCGGGACCTCTCACCTTTGAGTGTCGGCCGTAAGGAAGGCACGAGGTGAGATAAAATTTGATCATCAGTTAGGGGTGTAGCCGGGAGGCGTGGCGCAGTAGGTAGAGCGTCGGCTCACGGGCCGTAAGGTCGTGGGTTCGGTTCCGGCCCGGCCAGGGCACAGTGGTGGTTCCAAACGTCGCCGTAAGGTGTCGTTTGAGTTCCTCCCTGCTCTTGCTAGACTGTGCTGGAAAGTCTCTCGGCGGTCATGGCAGACAAATGACTTAAAACAAGCCTGTCCATCTCTCACTATGCCTAAGTAGTGACAGATGTTAAAGAACCATTGCCTCGGTAAATGTGTAGGGGCATGCTTTCTATCTTCCCATAGATTCGGTCGCCATCGTCCCCCCTCCCCACTAGACTAGGGTCCAGGCAACAACGCCACAAGGGTAATCACACTTCGGTGTGGATACAACCCGCGGGACCTCTCACCCTTGAGTGTCGGCCGTAAGGAAGGCACGAGGTGAGATAAAATTCGAGCGAGTGAGTTAGTGGTGCGCCGGGAGGCGTGGCGCAGTCGGTAGTGCGTCCGCTTACGGGCCGTAAGGTGTTCGGTTCCCGGCCGTAAGGAAGGCACGAGGTGAGATAAAAATTCAATCAATTCAATCAGTTAGGGGTGCGCCTTTTATGAGGAATTTTCAAAATATTGAGTCAGAAGCAGTAAGTGCGCCCTATACGTAAACCAGACCTTGCTGAGTTAGGGGTGCCCCTTATACGCGCACTGCGCCTTCTACGCAGGAGATTACAGTAGTTGTTAATAATTTCATCCACAATTTTGCCCAACGTTTTCTCACCATGCATTACCTATCATTTATTTCCATTTAATTATGTTGGTGCAAACTATACAAACAGAATTGGTCAACTTGCTTACATCAATAGACCTGGGGCTCCTTTACACATTGCTTGAAGGTGCTCATGTTGTATTTTTAAATTCAACCATTGTAGTACCTCACATATAACATGTGATTTGTGGATAAGGCACACTGTAGGAGCAAATTCAAAAAATCTAATGAGAATATGAAGTTGGCTCAAGAAATTCCAAAAACATTCTTGGGGGATACTCTCATATGCTATTATTATTGCTCCCATGCTGTACTACTTAACTATTGTGGTAATAAAAATTTATTCTCTTGCATGGAGCTTGTATTTGGGTACGTTTTATTCCTGACTAATTAGGTAACCTTATTGTTATTTAGAGGATATCACTTCAGTGTGAAGAAGTGGGCAATGAAGACGAAACCACTATGTTTTTCAGCTTTCCTTGTGGGAAAACTCTTGAGAAAGACAAGCAGTGGCTTTCTAGAAGTATACATAGAAAAGGGGCTGGCATGGGTATGACACAAACAGAAGTGATGCATGTCGCTTGAGCTATAAGGTGCCAGTAAAGTTCTCAGTGGTAAAAAGGTCACCTACTGAAATCCATCACACCTACTAAATAAATGTAAAAAAAGGAGACCAGAATGATATAACTGGCTAAGACATCCCATTGAGTCATAGGGAATTAAAGAAAGAGAACTTCTGGATGCGATATGTCACTGGAAACAGGCAAAGAATGTCGCTATAAGTCCTTAGACCCGATGAAGCCTAGAGTGGGCGCGGCATGTTATGGTCCTATAGGATGCCGGGCGCGGCCGTGAAGGCTGAGTCAGTGTGTTGGACTTTGTCCATGCAGGTCTTGGGGGTCCCGGTGGCGGCAGTGGAGATTATGTCCTTATGAGTAGATGGGTGTGTCCTTTATAGAATCTGTTAGAATCTCACCAGGCTTAAAGTCCAAAAGGTTTAGGGTGACAAAAGATCAAAACCACTGGTAGTCTGGGGGTATATAAGGCTGGAACTGAAGGGCTGGGGCGCGAATTGTGCTCGGAACTTCAGGGATCCACAGTTCAACCTGCAATTAGAGGGGAAGATATTTATATTCGGCAGCCCACAAGTAGGAATCAATTGAAATTCTGAATAGCATTTACAGGAGCTTTTGGTCGGTGTCTAGGGTGCTTCCTGGAGTTTTAACTTCATTCAATTGGAGGCCTAGGCATACAATAGAGGATCTGATTATTACATAGAGGAACCACACATCAAAAGGACGTAAGATTTGATTGCTTTTCCCTTGGTCTCTCACTACCCATTATTATATTCGCAATGCTCACTTAACATCTCACCATGGAGTGATTGATTTAACTTGGAGTTATGCCATGATGGAATTTGAAGACACCAACAGTTTGTGATTGTGCATTCTGATAATAACTTGTGATTATGTAATGAAATTCGGCGACATTTGTAGACTTGTGATTTGGAGATACACGATCGTTACGGAACTTATCAATGTTTGAGAGAACCTTTAATGGTTATGAAATTTGTAAAGGTTTTATGATTGTGTGAATTTAAAGGTATGGAAAGACGATGGAAATCACTCATGCCGCGATTGGGTATATGATGTTATTGATGAAAGGTGGTGGCGTTATTATTTGTGATTTAGGTATATTGGAACAATTGACTTTGAACATTGACTGGATTTAAATTATTGGAATTCTTATGGTTAGAGGTGTGTGATTATGATTACCAAATTGAAATGTGAAATCATCTCTGGAGTCTGAATTGTACTAGACCTTGGATTGGCATATATATATATATATTTAATAAAAACCCTGGAGATGAATTACCCAATTGTGTTTTCTTTCCAAATGGGCTGTGGGATTTAAACACGGTTCTATCACTTGACGCTAGCCTTGAGAACATTCCCCAAATATACAGTTTAAATCAGTGAGTGGAGATTGGAAAGAGATAAATTATAACTGGTGGAAACCCGAGTTGGATTGTATTATAGCTTTCCTTTTAGAGAACCCAAAACCCCAACTTTAGAACATAAACCCCTCTTTCCCCTCCACCTGTGATAGCCCAGGTGGTGGAGAACAATGCCTGTGTCTTGTTATGAATCAGACACTGTTCCCGGAGCCTCAGGGTACTACACCTTGCTATAGACTCTCGACGGGAGAATATTAATAGTACAATTAATAGTGTGAGCAATATTCAAGTTCAGCAAAGTGAGACAGGTGGTGGAGACCAGGGAGGACCTGAACAATTTACAGGAGCTATAGCCTCCTCTAGGAGTGAAGGTGCTGACAATAGCACATACCAGGAAAGGAGTGCCTCAGAAAATCGGGGAGTGAACTCAAGCAGACCTGATCAACCTGTTCGGCAGAACCTCTGATCTAGAGGACCAGCAGATCCTATACAGTTGGGACCCAGGGACACCCAGGTGGCAGTAACGGCCACAGCCTGGAAATCAGGAGGGCTGCCGAATATAAAAGAACCCACCCGGGAGGATGAAGGTGAGGACTCTCCCTCACGGCGCTGTTTGAGTCAAAGGAGTCTTCATCCGGATGAGGAGTTTTTAAAAACAAGGGCTGAAGAACGAAGACAACTCTTCACATCCACCCCGTCACCAATGGAGTAGGGTCAGCGCAAACCGGCGGATTCGACCGGGACCAGCGGCGCTGCTATCCAAAAGTAACTTCCAAAAGCAATCCCTAGACCCTAGAGAAGGTAGACGTAATGGGTTAATGCCTTAAGTAGAACATGTATAGAAACGGTTTCATTAGCCATAGATGAAGCTTCAATATTTTTCCTTCGTATCCTTTGCAAGTTATTTCAATACAGATTATACTGCCTTGCTTATTTGTTAGATAAGATAGTATTTCTGTATCATCTGAGCCCTATTGATGTAAAAGCTCTATAGTTTACTCAAAAGGCCTTTTTTAAATTTCAGATGTCCCAGTGGCTTTGAAGGCCCACAATGTGACTCATACTTATACTTGCTGCAATTAGTTTAGCATTGAGTGGCCTTATTGTCCTTACAGCAGTGGGAACAATGTGCTCAATGTTATGTAGTAGACTAAACCCGGAACCAAGAATGATATATGAGATGCCTCCATATAGATTCTCTGCTTTTCCCAAGGTGTGCCGTCCTCCTATGTAAGTAGGTTGATGAGGTCTGTTTCATTGTGAATAAACATTCAGCTGAATTCCTTTTATCATGTGAATTCTATTTTGACTTCTAATAAATAAAAATAAAATAAAAGCTGGATGCATTACATGGGTATAGAGTGAAAACATGTTAAGTGTATATTTGCTGTAACCCCCCCCCTCCAGTATAAGGTGTACTTTGTATAAAAGGCATCATCTGGTCATTCTAAAAGTGTTCCATGGTTAAAAACCCTTGCCTATAATAAGGCACATCCTGACTTCAGGCAGGTTTTATAATGTGCAGCTAACGGGTATCCTTATGAAGAAGTCATTTTGTACAGAAGGTGTTACATCATGTCTGTCGATCCCCATACTCGTCAAAGCACTAAGTTCATGTCAGTGGCCCTTGATACCTCTTTCTAAAGATGTCACTCAAAAGGCCCAAGTGACCCATAGATTTCACAACATGGCTAATAACAATCTGTGGGTCAAGCTGACCTGTTTCAAATTGCTATTGTCTACCTCTCTGTCAGGAGGAGAGCCCAGTGCTTAGGCGCCACCTTGTAGCAGACTAGAGTATGAGTGAGTGAGTGAGTGAGCTAGAAGGCAAGGAAATGGTCAAAGTATGACACAGTGGAGACATCATGTGAGTGGCATGGGAACTAAGCAAACATGAAATGTACCAGAAATGACTTCACTGAGCTCATATTAGTGGTAATTGAAATATCTGCTTCCCTGGACTGAGTGACAGAGGTGGTCAGTTCTGATGGTGATCGTAAGTCTCTCCTCGGAGGCCATTTGATCCCATTTCGACATTAGGCGTTTGTGGAGCTTCAGGGCCTTAAGTCAGGCATCACTGGCTTTGAGGCCATGTACCTGAGCAAAGTGCTCAGCCATGCGCCCCCGCCTCGTGGTTCTCAATACTTGACACTTTTGATTCTGGTTTTTCTCGTTTGAGCACCGATACACCGGAGTGTGGTGCATATGGTGCTCCACGAGATGTCTGAAAAATGAGTCCTTGCTGGGCCAGACTCTCTCTGTCTCTGTGTTATTGACACAGATCTCGAAGGGACAAGTCGGGTTGGTTGGTGCCCAGTTCGAAGCGGCATGCTGCAACTTCATTAGGTGCTCAAAGCCATAGTAAGACTTGGGAGTCTTAACCGTGTCTCCGAGGGAAGCCACCGACACGCGATAAAATTTCGCGGGGCCGGAGTCTTTCTTTAGGATTTTCATCCATTCCTCGTCGTCAATCTCGCCGTCGCGATTGGTGGGCGGAGGAATCGAGTAACTGTCAGTTTAGCGCTGACAGTGCATAAAACACTTCGGGGTGTAATCGGGGAATCCAGTGCGGGCGTTGACCCACTTGTTTAAATTAGATTCGTCGGGAGCATCTTTCAGGGGTTCCTCCAAGGAGTCGATGTTCTCCAGCAACTGCCGGCTCATTTCGGCGACCTGCCAGTCTCTGTCTCTATTTCCTTCCTCCTGGAGCTCTTCCTCCTCGGCCTCAGTGCTACTAATGGGCTCGGGGGGTAGAGTGGTCACCTTTTGAGAGGTTCTTGTTCTGGGAGATCTAACGGGGGAGGAAGGATCCTCCTCCTTCGTGGTCTTGCCACTACGGGTTCGGCTCAGCGAGCCTCGAGAAGAAGTCAAGGCTGCAGAGTCCTCACTCTCTTCGGCCTTCTCTTCCACCACCTTCTTTTTACGGCGGCTCGTCTTAGTTTTAGTTTCAGGTTTGTCCGTAGACTCCTTCTTAGCTTTCTCTACATCTCTCTTAAGCTTTGTTTTGTGCTTCATGAGGTCGTTGTGCTCTTTGTCAATTGCTTCCTGTCGGGCATCAAGCTCCTCGAGGCTCATTTCTTTAGCGGTGGTTACTTTGGTGGAGAAACAAGCTCCACCTTTCATGCTGGAGGCAGCGTCGAGGATCTTGCTAGCAGCGTCCCCATTAGAGCTGTCTTGTTTGCCATACGTTGCTCTTCTTTCTCGAGCTCGGGGAGTGGACGCTTGGTAAGCGCTCCTTGAACCCAACTAGGCCATACAACAGCGGGTACACTGTCTGTGACCTAATTCGGTCATCTTCGCAGATGGCGTCAACAATGGCGACTAGGCCATCTCTGATGCACATCGCTTCAGCCAGTCAGAAGTAATTCTCGAACCAGATGTTGGAAACGTCGGAGACTCCCATATCAGTGCATCTGCGGCAGATTCTAGATTGCAAGTCGTAGGCAGCTGCGGAGGCTCACCTTTAAGGCCCAGGTATTTCGGTGGGCAATATCAGTGTTTACCTGTGGCCGTCCGGATAAATCCTTTGGTCACATTCACATACCCGATGGCTGGTGATTGGTCGGTGAAAGTCACTGGGACTTCAATGATGACCAAAGGCGTAGTTCCCTCAGTCGTCCTCGGGTGTGGTGTCTTGGGAGCGGTTAATTCAGCACCTTTAGGGATGCTCAGGGTATCTGGGGTCGAATCGGGAAGAGACGGCTCCATTTTGGTGGTGTCCATCAGCTCAACTGCTGAACTTCGGGGTGCCTCGTCTTGGGCTCGAAGTCGAAGTCAAAGTAGTCAGTGGTAAAGAGCTTCTATCACTATATGTGACAGAGAGTAACAGCGGCACGTCTTACCTCAGTAAGACTGTTGGCGTGCTGTGAGCGATATTGGGGTCACAAGTGAGGCGAAATCAATGCACATGCGCTGCCGCACTGCGCAACTCTGGTACCCCGCTTGCTAGCGCCCCCCTTCCCGCTCGTGGCAGCCGTCCGTACTACCCCGAATAACCGAGGTTTGGGGTTGGTTTTCTCCATAGGCCGTTGGTGGGACTACCCCATTCACTATTCATTTCAACAGGAGTTTGGCAGAAGAACATGTAGCATCACGCGTACACGTCAGACAAGCTGTCTGCCACCCACAGGAACTATGAATAGGGTGGTAATACCCGTCGTGGTCGTATTTCGAATAATGTCCGAGGTATCTCAACCTTCAACATATAACAATAAACATGCAGACAGGACTATACACTCGTTGTGATTTCGGAACATTAAGTAACGAAGCGTCAATGTTCGATTGAATCTCTCTACTTGACCATCAGACTGGGGTCTGTATGGATTAGTTCGAGTTTTGCAGATGGCCAGAGAGTAGCACATTACCTGCCATAGGTTGGACTTGAATTCTTGTCCTTGATCACTGTGCATCATTAATGGTGCAGAAGTGAAGAACCCATCCTTTCACAAAGGCGATAGCGCAGGTGGCTGCCTTGTGGTCAGGTAAAGGATATACTCAAGTGTACTTAGTGTAGTAGTCAGTAACTACCATCATACAGGCGTTTCCTTGTTGTGTGGGTTCGATTCCGCTGATGATGTCGATTGCTACTCGAGCAAATCGAACGCCGAACAGCTCTTGCACCAGGGGCATCTTTCCCATTCCAGGACCAGGCTTATTCTTACCGCATTCGGGGCAAGTCATTACCCATTTTATGATGTCGTTGTGCATCACTGGCCAGTAATACATCCGGGCTAGGCGTTCTAAAGTTCTCTTCTTTCCGAAGTGTCTACTAGTCTTATGTCCGTGACAGTAGAACATAATGTCTGGTCTTAGTGACATGGGTATCACTATTTGATGGACCTTTTTCTTAGTAGGACAGGTTTTCCATTGACACAGTAACCGGTCTCGAACTTCTAGCTCGGTCCATTGGGCTAGGAATTTGCAAGTTTCTCTGTCTTCGACGGATAATGCCAGCCGTTCGGGCTTGGCATTTTTATTCAGGAAAGAAATCACTCTCTTGATAGTGGGATTGTTTTGTTAGAAATGTTGGATGGTTTCTGCTGGCCATTCTACAACATTCTCCATGCTGGCACGAGGTAGTGGTTTGAACTGTCTAGTTCGAACCGTTGAACTACCGCGTTGTGGGCCCCACAATCATCACAATCAACTTTCTGGCACTTTCTAAAGGGCCTCCGGGACAGGGCCTCCACATTAATATGCCTTGAATCTGGTCGGTGTTGGATCTGGCTATGCTTCAACCCAAACTCTGACAGGTGTGCCAGCCAATGGCCAATCATTCCTACGGCGTCCTTAAAAAACAAGTGGTCAGTTCGAAGTGTACAATCGGTACCCCATAGGAAGTGTCGAAACTTTTTGGTATACACCACCACAGCCAGCAACTCACGTTTAGTGGTGCAATAGTTTCGTTGTGCCCTATTCAAAGTATTACTAGCAAAGACAATAGGTACTTTGACTCCGTCCTGGACCTACAACAGGGCTGCACCAATGCTATCATTGCTAGCGTCAGTGTCCATTATGAAGTGGTCGTCCGCGGTTGGATATTTTAATACTGGCGTGTTAGCAAACAAGTGTTTTATTTGCTCAAAGGCTACATCTTGTTCTCCCCAGGGAAAACGTTCCTTTGCTCGACCTGGGGTCCAATGTGCTAATATTTGCAAGGGGTAGCTCACTTTAGAATAGTTCGGGAGGAAGTCTCGATAGTATGAACAGAACCCTAGGAAGGATCTTACTTCCTTTGCACTTATGGGTTTCTGCCATTCGGACACTGTCCGGAGTTTTTCAGGGTCGGCTTTTACGCTGTCGGGAGTTATAATACGACCAAGATATGTAATAGATGATTTAAATAAACTACATTTCTTAGCTTTTAACTTCAAACCATTTGCTAGTATTCTTTTCAGGACTAAATCGAGGTTGTTTATACAATCCTCGAAAGTCTTTCCAAATACTATAACATCGTCGAGGTACACCAAACAACTCTTCCAGAGGTCGCTTAGCATTTCCTCCATCATAGCTTCGAAAGTGGCTGGTGCATTACACAGCCCAAAAGGTAAAACATTGTACTGGAATAAACCCATATGACTTGAGAAAGCTGTTTTCTCCATATCCTTTGGGTCCAGCCCAATCTGCCAAAATCCGGACTGAAGGTCCAGGGTACAGAAATATTTGTTTCCTCCTAAGGAATCTAAAGTCTCATCTATCCTTGGCAAGGGATAGGAGTTCTTTTTAGTAAGACCATTCAATTTCCGGTAATCTATGCAAAATCGAATAGATCCATCCTTCTTCGTGGTCATAAACATGGGGCTGGACCAGGGCCTCGTGCTGGGCACAATAACCCCCTTTTCCAGCTGTTTAAGAATTTGTTTCTCAGCCTGCACTTTCTTTTTAAGTGGTAATCTCCTATAAGGTATTTTAAATGGCTTCGAATCGCCGGTGTCAATCGTGTGCAACACCTTGCTAGTGCGACCTACAGAGCCCCCAGGTTTCCCGAAGGCATCATGGAAGGTAACAAGCAAAGCTCATCAACTAATTTTCTTAAATCATCTGGTAATCCTCGGACTGTGTCCTCAGGTAGCTCAGTCCGAAACTGAGCTTCTGAGATTTGTTTGGTCAGGAACATATCACCAATCCTCTCATTTTTCCTCAAGTAAACAGGTTTTTGTCCTCTGTTCATGATAGGGACTACTGTCCACGATCTGTTTCCCACCAGAGTGTCGACAGAATCTAGCTGTAAACTAGATAATATTTCCGAATTTGGTTCGAAGACCGCGTTCGAACCTATAAAAGCGTTGTTCGAGGAACACAAAACGTTGCAAGTCATTCCAGATGGAATTTTCACAGTCTGTACCACGGTGGCTACCGAGGATACATGTTTCAATATACATGGGATCTCGCAGTTGTATGGTTGCCGAATCTTCAGCATCCTGAACCGGGGATCCAACACAGCGCCAAACAAGCTTGCGAAATCCAAACTGATTATTCCATCGTCACTTATGTGGGCAATGGTGGGGCTCATCACATACTCGTAGCCCCCCATTCCGATCTGTATGAACGTCTTACCAAAAGTCTGCATCTGGCTACCGTCCGTCGTGCAAGCATTAACACCAACAGGTAGTGTTTCATGGTAGCCGGACACTAGATTGAAGAATTTTCTCGAGACACACAAATGGCTGGCACCTGTGTCAATCAAAATTTCTCCAGTCCGCCCCTTTACCGATACAGCGATGTACCAACGTTTCCCCCCCAAAGAAGAGGCGTTCTGTGCAAATCGGAGTTGTTCCTGAGAGTCACCGTTCTCCCATCCAGACCCTTCAGAAAGGTTACACACAGATGGTTCGGGGGGAGGTGTGCCGCACTCACACGCATCAACTCTTCAAGCCAACCTCCCTCTCCTTCGATGCAGGATTGCTCCCCTGGGTTCTGACCTTCCTCTGTCCCTACCCCGTCGAAGTCCCTGGCTCCGACTGGGGTGAGAGGATCCTTCCCACATACCAGTCCCCCGGAAGGTATTGACTATTGTACTAGCTCGGATTCACCAGTGGTGGCATTTTGGCAGATTTTCGGATTACGGATCACATCCTTTGCCACAGATGCGACCCTCTTTAGTTTTCCTCCTCCATTTTCTCTTCTACATAATTAACTTGGGATAGCATGGGCTTTGGGGCTGTGCACTCATGAGCATAATGCCCCATTTCTTGACAATGGTAGCGGCGTAGCCTGCTCCGATCCACCCTCCATGGTTCAGATCTAGTGTACATGGTTTCAGCAAACCTTTTCATGAAATCCACCATCATCTTTTTCATATCCAGAGGTTCAGGTGGAGCAGGGGCTCTCGCTATGGGTTGTCTTGGGGGCCGACTAACAGCCATGTCGGTAGTTTGACTGTCTGGGGTGGGTCTTGTTTCCCCTTGGGTTTCGTTAGAGCTTCGGTTATATATCCTTCGAGGAATATACTTGCGCTTCACATCTTTTGTTTCCTGCACTGCAGAGATACTACCGTCCTCCTCCTCGATCTCAATGATCTCGAAATCATTGTTGGTTGTTTCAGTGTGTGTCAGTTGGTGTATTCCTGACATGGAAGTTGTACTAGTATTAGTACTCGCACAAACCTTGGTATTCGAGGTTTTCATCTCCACTTTTCCCGCCATGAGGGTCTTCTTTACTGTCCAGCACTCAATTCCTTTGAAAAGATTTATCAGAGAACTATTCTTTCCAGGTTTTTACACCCTCGTAAATCTTTGGCAGGATGGCTTGTCGCCTAGCTGCGTTGTTCGTGCGTACCAATTTTTGACATTGGTTGACACTCCATTCTCGGATGGTCTCCTCACTATGTGCAGTGTTTGAAGTGTTAGTCGACTGATTCAGCATGTCCTCTAACACACTGCTTTGGGATCTATGCCTCAAGGTCCCTCCCGTGGCGCCATCAGCCCCCGGAGGGGATGCAGTCAGGCCTCGGGTAGAGCTAGGTGCACTGCCCCCTACTGCACCTTGGTTCCCTGTACCCAAAGGTTCGGATTCATCTACCGAGTTGTCATCATATGATAACTCGAAGTGCCCCTCCTTTTCGAATGGAGTGTTGGGTTCATTCTGGGTGTCATCCTCTTTATGTGGTAAATCAGTGGAGACACTGCATCTTATTCTGTGTTTTTCAGGTTCAGTTCGGCTGGGTTCATGTGTGGGGTCATAGACACCATCATTCCGGACACGGACGTCAGCATTATCATTTACGAATGGATCGTACCGGTCTGGCTTCTTTAAAGCTTCAGCTGGCGTCAATGTCGCTAAAGGTGTAGTTCCTTTTACGAAAGTAGTTTCTGAAGGTATGTCATTGTTAAACATTTCCTGGTGATAAAGTGTATCCATTTGTGTTACTGATACACTCGGGGCGGTTTTGAAAGATTTATCTTGTTCCTCGGGGCATGTCATATCAGTTTGACCACTGTTCTCTATTTCCGACATGTATGTATTGAGAGCAGTCTTCCTTTTTGTCAAGTTGGCTATTTCAAGGCACAGCTCCATCATGTCCTCGTTTTTCAAGATGCATTGATCTCGGATCTCTAGCAGCTTCTTTGCCTTGTATTTATTTCAAGATTCTTGATGGTGGAAGTAGCTTCCTGTTCCTCTAGATCAACTTCTTGTCTAAGTTTCTCATTCTCCCACTCTGCTTTAGCGAGTTCGAGTTTCCTTGAATGACATACATCTGCCATTCGAGGTCACGATTGATTTGTTTTTTCAATTTGGTTCTTTCCTCAAGTTCCTTCATATTGTCCATCATTCGTTGTTTATCGGTTTCATACTGGTGACATTGTTTCTCCAGATTCCTAAGTCTCAGAACTTTTTGTTCAGAGTCTTCTAGCTTCGGTAAACCTTGGTACAGGCAAACTTTGTTCATGGCGTCGATGCTCAACTTGGCCTGTTCGCGCAAGTATTCTGCTGCCGACTCAGTGACTTTCTTCGAGCCTCCTATGTCGAATATAGAAATGTCTACGTCATCTAAGGATGGACGGGGGTTCGCAGTTTTCGTTTCTGCTCGAGCCGAGGCTACTCTTTGAGCATCTAAAGTCATCATCATGATTGGTGTCAATTGTTCTGTGGAATCGGTACTTAGTCTGTATGTATAATTCTTGACTGGAGTGGGCATCTCTTCGGATTTGAGGTTTCAAACTACCCTCTCTACCTTGGGTCCAATTATAGAGGTATACCCTTTCATTTGAATTCGGCTTATATCGTTACCATAAGCAGTGTCATTCGATTTGGATCCCAAGATACTCGAACTTTCATCTCGAGATCCATCGTTTGCATGTTCGGCCTCCAGGGCCACGCACTAACACCAAGAACTGGTCATGGCACCAGTGTAATGGTTTGAATCAGTGTCTTGGCTAGTTCGAAGTAAAGACCAGACAAGGGATCTCGGGTTAGTGCAACTGACACGTATTTATTTTGGTGTATGGTTTACATCTACCTCGGTATGTATTGCTTAACAGTATCTTAAGCTCAGGAAAAAGTGGTCCGACTCTGTCGACAGTCAGAGCCAGACTAATGCCTTCCCCAGCCCCAGGTAGGAGCTGGGACGAGGCGAACAGTGCTGTCACCACCCCGCAGAGACCAGGGGTCGTGGAGACGGGTGATGGGCGCACCGCTCGAAACGTCCTCGCGGAAGATGCTCACACTATATCACGATGTACGAGCCCCTACAACTATATAGCATTTAGGTGCACCCGATGACACCTTCTGTACACAGTAGAGAACTGTACAGACAAGACCTTGGCTGCACAGTATGCACTGCCATGCTCTCAGTGTGGCCACAGAGTGCTCCTTGGCCACACAATGCTACCTACAACCACATGTATGCTACTACTCCTTCCCTCATCCCCCCTCTCTCTCTGCCCCCCTCTCCTTTCTCCTACTTCTCTTTCTCTCTCCCTCTCTCTTTCATTTCCTTCCTCTCCTTCCTCCCTTCCCTGTCCCACTTCCTTCCTGCCTTCCCTTTCCCTCCTCCTTTCCTTCCGTTTCCCTCCCTCCCCTTTCCCTCCCCTTCCCCCCCTTTTTCCCTCTCTTTTTCTTCCTTTTCACTCCCCTTCCCCCTTTCCCCCTCCTCTTTCCCTTCCCTTCCCTCTCCTTCCTTTCTTTTCCTTTCTTTGTCTCTGCTCTCTTCTTCCTTTATTTCTCTCTCCCTCTCTCTTTCTTTCCCTTTCTATCCCCCTCCCTTCCTGTTCCCTCCTCCCTCCCTTCCCTTTCCTTCCTCCCTCCCCCCCTTATGTTTCCCTCCATCCCTTCTCCCACCCTCTTTGCCCACCCCTCTCCCTCCTTCCTTTTCTCCCTGTCCATTGTTCCTTTTCCCTCTGCTTCCCCTCCTTCCCTCTCCTTTTCCTCCCTATTATTTATGAGAACCCTAGAACCCTATATTCCACATACTGCCATGACCATTTCTTAAAATAACATGTGATATGGAGCTACCCACCCACAGCACCAGGCTGCCCATCCACTCTACCGGGCTACCTAACAACTACCAGGCTACTCACCTACTACCAGCCTCCCCACCCGTTGTACCAGACTACCCACCTACTACCAGGCTACCCACACACTACCAGGCTACTCGCCAAATACCAGGCTACCCACACACTACCAGGCTACCCACACACTACCAGGCTACCCACCAACTACCAGGCTACCCACCCACTACCAGGCTACCCACCCACTACTAGGCTACCCACCAACTACCAGGCTACCCACACACTACCAGGCTACCCACCCACTACCAGGCTACCCACCCACTACCAGGCTACCCACACACTACCAGGCTACCCACACACTACAAGGCTACCCACCAACTACCAGGATACCCACCTACTACCAGGCTACCCACCTACTACCAGAAAACCCACACACTACCAGGCTCCCACCCACTGCACCAGTCGACCCAACCACTACCAGGCTACCCGCACACTACCAGGCTACCTGCACACTACCAGGCTCTAAGTGGGTATCCTGGTAGTAGGTGGGTAGCCTGGTAGTATGTGGGTACCCTAGTATTGGGTAGGTAGCTTGGTAGTGTGTAGGTAGCTGGGTAGTGAGTGGGTAGCCTGGCTACCCACTCACTACCAGGCTACCAAAACACTACAGTAATTTCTATTTGTCTATGGATATTAACACTGGAATGTCATTCATTGGATTTTATCAAATATCACGGAACCAATAGGGTCTGAATATGTAAAACATTCCAAATATGACATGCAGAGCATAACAAGTCACCCTTTTATGTCATGGACTATATTATGAGCAATCATCAAAAAGAAACAATGCATATTGGTTGATAAAGTGGGGATTTGCCAGATCAAAATAAAATGGGGTGTGCTGCCACCTTGTGTTGATATATTACCAGTTCGGTGGTTCGGGCCTTACAGATTAGGGAAGAAAGAGTAAGGTGGTCATTCAAGTGTATGCCAATGGATTTTATTTATAGGACACTTGGCGGCTACCCGGAAGGTGGTGATGGGGCAGCTAATATTAATGGACATCTAGTTCTATATGCTCGGAGGCCTGGAGGGCCTCTGACGTAGCGGCTGAGCCCCGGTCTTTATATACGGACTTTGGTGTTTGTCGCCAGATGTCCCCACAGGCCCGGATCGGTGCTGTCACCTATCCAGAACCTGAGGAACACCCAGCGACTGGACTCACCTGCCACGCCAGACAGTACCCGTACATATTGTTATAATGTAATACCTCTACAAAAGCTTCTAAAGGTCTATTGAATAAGCTTCTAAGCTGTTCGATTTAAGAACTAAAATAGGGACCAATAACCCTAAAAGGTTAGGACATCAACTCATATGCGGGGCTTTACTTTCTGGCCAATCATTTTTTCATTTAGGTTTATTTGAAACCATGAGGTGAAGGGTGAACTTATTGAAAGGGTCTTCTTATGAGCAGGGTTTACGGTACTTGTCTGTATTACAACATAAATAACTGGAAGATTCCTCTCTCCTACATTGTATATTGATATATCACCTGATTGAATTACACATCTAATCCGTAGTGGTGTAGTGCTCTTAACACAGCTTTTGTTGTAGATCTACTGACAATATGTGTGTGCACTAGTGATGTACATGCTGATCATGGATGCACTGATGTGTGTACTGACGAGTTCTGCGTGCACTGAGCAGTCATATAAGCTGCACCCTGAGTTTGAGAGATGGCGATAAGCCTCTTCTAATGCTCTTCTATGGTTTAAAACCCCTCCTTTAAGCCGCACCCTGACTCTAGGCTGATCATCTAAACCACATTTTGATTTGGGTTTTGGTATAACAAAGCAGCAGCTTGTAAGGGAGTGATCATTTTTTAACAACAGGGGGGGGGCTGGTGGGTTTAAGGGGGGGTCAGAATTTTTTTAACCCCTTGACCGGGGTCAGAATCTTTGCTACACCTCTCATGAGGGTGTCAAAATAATTTCACTATAGGCTAAAAGGGGACGTTTGCATGCGATTTTTGTCCCTTATGGAGGGGTGAAAAAATTGTACCCCCTTGAGAGTGGGGGTTGAAATTTTGTTCCCGCATCCGTGTGCAAACCCACCAGCCCCCCTCTGTTGTTGAAAAATGATCACTCCCTAAGTAAGAAGTTACAGAAGTGGACTGACGGACACGCAATGGACCACCCGGACATGTCTATAGTAGATCCATTGTTACATGTTTATGTACATGTTGGTAGGTTCATAGGAATGTTGTCAGGCCAATAGTCATGCACGGAGCAATTCCATGGATTTCTGGGCAGGTCCATTGACTTGCTATGCAGGGCTATAGGTTTCATGTTGCTTAATCCAAGGGCATGCCAGTTGTCAACTCCATGTACCGTAAATTCCTTCATAAAAACCACACCCTGACTTTGAGAGGAGGCTATAAGCCACATCTGGGGCTTGAAAATGGGCACTTTAGTATGGTTTTATGGTGTCAAAACCCCTTATATAAGCCGCAACCTGACATTTTGCCAGCTACACATATTTACTTCTATGTACATGTTGTTAGCTGAATTGTCATATTCCAAGGTGACTGCACATTTATTACTTCAAGATGAAGGCACAATCTGTAAATTAGATAAAGCATATTAAAATTTAGAACCTGTAGGCTTATCATTTATTATCACTGAAACTTGCAGTGGATACATTTCACAGGAATTTACTGGAAATACTTTTATCCCCTACTGCAAGAGTGATTAGAATTTATGGTTCTTGTCCCTTGCCTCTCAACCCAATGTTGCTTGTTGATTTTAAGAAGTGTCCCCCTGTTGATTTTACCTGTGCGGGGCCCTAAAAGTCGAGTACGTTGCAATCTTCACTAAAGTTTTTCTCAGCTGTTTCTGTACTAGGTGGAGAGCCCCCACCCACGGAAAGCATTGTGAGGGAAGCGCCCTATACTAGACATGTTGGCATTCCGACACTGTTTGGGAGACAGAACTGCTTATAAATAGTGGCTAGCCATGCACAGGCTATAGTTCAAGCCTCTATGATCTATTTTGTCCCAGTCACCCACGACACTGTCACTTAGGTCATTATTTATCAATGCAGGGGGGGAGGATTGTGCCTCCCCCCTCAACATCAGTAAAGAAATTGTTGTGCCCCCCCGACAGGAGGCTCTGTGAATTTTTCGGCCCTCTTGAATCTATAGTAGCGTTCTGGCTTTTCTTTTTTTGCTAAAAATAGGGTAATTTCTTTTTCCACAGCCCTCAAGTAGGGTAAAAAAAAATTCCACACCCTCTTTCAACCCCCCTTCCCATGTTGATAAATAATGACTAATCCCTCAATTTCGAGACCAAAATTCTCATCCCTTGTACGACTAGAAATTTGGGACATTCTTGAAGGAAAATAGTCAAATACTATAAAGCCTTATGAAGGCCCAAAAATACACACCCTAAACCTGAGAATTTTATTTAGAAAACGATTGACTAGAGGAAAATTACACTTGAATGTAAGCAAAACAAACATTTCCCTGTATAAAATTCTAGACTGAGACTTTTTCTCTTTTGTAAATTCTAAAGAAAAGTAGGGTCTAAAATTATTCATAACGGTTCCCTGAAGCAGGGAATGCTAAATATCAAGAAGAACCATACTTATAGGCTAAACAGTGGTGAACTGACTGTTGTTGATGCCGTGTTTTCCTGAACTGACTGCGCATGCGCGACTCAAACTCGGAAACACTTAGGTTTCCAAGGGATAACTAGGGATTATTGTGTATTATGGCATGCATTAAGGATGTATTAACTAAACTTTGACCACAGATTTTTGAAACAGTAATCGATGATTGCAAATAAAATGCCTAGTTCTTTGATTTTTACAGGTTAATCTGTTAATCGTCTAAAATATTGCTGGAGAGATATCAATACAATCAAACACCAGATAGACCTGGTTTTGTGAAAATCATTATTTTTACCTTCTAGACCTCATTATCCCTTAGAACTCTTGGATATGTCTTGTTGTGAGACCGATCCTGATACACAGGAGTATTATTAGGATTGAGGGACAAGGCCTATCTATTTAACCAAACAAAAAACAATTGATTGACCAGTTAAGAAACATAAACAAGAAATTATCAAATATCAGTTTTCCTGCCTGCCTGCCTTGAATGGACTGAAGTTTAAAGTTTAAAGAAAGTAGACCAACGCAAAACATTATTATCCGATATATCTTTATTTAGCCAACTTTTATAACATATCTTGAAAGAATTAAATCAAGTATAAATGATTTCAGTGTTTTAATAAGGAGAGGAGCATTTACATAACAATGAATTACTTTATTTTGATACATTTGGGCTGTAGAATGAACAGGAGTTCTGGTCAACTCAATGGAAGCCCAAATTATTATTATAGAGGCATCATTGAGTGATTGAATCAATTACTTACATAACGGCTGTATTGTTTTAATAGTTAAACCTTCATCAACTCCCACCATGAGGGGCTTTGATTGAGTCAAAGTTCTTTTCCCTATGAACACCTTGTAATGTGCCTGAAGCATGCAGTTGCTGATATGGTCAAGGACCCCTCTAAACATAGTGTAACCCACCTCTAGCATAGCCACACAGATCACACATCCCATAGTGTTACTGCCTTTATGGGAACAGTGCTTGATGCTACTGGCACTTGATTTCAGTGAGCCTCGTTTTTAACTCCAATTAGGTCATGATGTCATGATGTCACACACAGTAATGGCAGCAGGCTGGCTGCTGGAGTCTGTGGATAGTGGAATTAAAGCAATTAGGGATGAATAGTGAACCAAATAATCATACTGCAAGCTCTAAGAGAACTAAAAACAATTATAGGGCTAATGATACCGTCCCTATGCTGTCTGTCACTGACTGATGGCCATCAGTTGGCCGTGAATCGGCGGTTTTGTTGTGTTGACATCCCTCAGATCAAGTCGCTGTAGCATCAAGCACTGATCCCATAGGGGCCGTAACTCTATGGGAAAGATCTAGACCCCTCCTGTACTATTCATTTAATATTATATCCCATACATCCATTTGGGAGAGTCTAGAGCATATTCAAATTTAAGATCTTAAGCACTGTGACACATATGGAGGCGACAATTGAGTCCACAGGTGGACTACCTAATTTAAAGCCTCAGGTTAGATTGTAGCCCCAGGTTAGATTGAAGCTCAGTCTATACTGGTCAATTTAAGGTTACCATATGTACTTAGGTATGTGTAATAACATATAACATGTTCTGTAAATGCGACTTGCAGTGTAATACACTGTCCCATGGTTAAATTATTTTTTCAAATAATTTTTACAAAGAAGGGAGTTATGTTATATATGGATATTTTTATCTTTATATACATGATAACTCCATACATATTTATATCACTATACAGTTTATATTGTAGCGCTATGTGTACACTGTAATATGTTGTGTTAATGTAAGTGCAGGAGATATAGACCCTTTCAATTGGGCTAGGGAAGCCCAGGACCTGTTAGGTCTGTCACTGGTCTGTAATGGTGAATTACCTTTAAGTGGAGCCCGTTGGTCTAGGCAGTTGTAGCTATTCAGTCACCATGAAGTACTGTTTGCCCATAATGTAATTGGCTTAATTCTAATTTTACTTTATTTTTTACTTTTAATTTTATTGTCGCAGACAGTAGATAGAATCTGGCTAATTCGAAATTGACTTACAATTTCTGGATTTCAGTCTGACACATGAAAAAAAATTTTACTCATGGAGTCGGTTTGGCCACTGAAGGCCATTGAAGTTAGAACTCTTTACAGTAGACGCCTATGAGATTGTACTTTTCTACATTAAATCCAACAGAAAAAAAAATCCTCCAACAAATATAGGGTATGCCATAAATGTTTTCCTGTTTGGCAGTTTCATTTTTTGACTCAAGGTGTTGTTTGCATAAATCCTGTCTACTACCTTTCAAAAAAGCTCTGCTGTGTTGCTTGCGTTTGATAATTTTGGGTTTTAATATCTGTAGGCTGAGTTCAAAAAGAAAAGATGATGTCTAGGTCGACGATAGTCAGCTCTCCTTGTCATAGCTGGAAATGGTGGATCGCGAGCAGCACTGAAACCAAACAATTATCAGGTTACTTGGATATCCTGCTCATCTTAATTCATTAGCTGAGAGAATTGTTCATGCAAAATTACTTGGATAGCTGATCTGCCAGCGAGATTTGTGGCAAATATAAAAAAAACTTCTCTTTTATGTCTCACTAATGGGATTATTTAAAATTTAGGGGTAAGAAAATTTCAAAAAAATGAAGTGATGGAGATTATATGGAGATGAAAAAAAATATCAAGCATTCTCCCTTTTATCTGACATATGATTGTCAAAAATCTACCTTTTGTTGGCTAATAGGCAGATTTGAAAACCTTTTATTTCTTTCTTTTTTAGTCCTCTGGCTGACCAAAATGTATTGTAATTACACAGCTATTGTAATTACACAGCCATATGATGTGTTTTGTAGTTAAAAACCAAAAGCTACTAAGTCATTTGGTTATAATGGACTGTTTTATTTCAATGTTAAAAGGCTGAAATTAAGTCTTAACTTACAAACGAATTTGTGCTAGCCTCCTGCAAATAATAGAAGAAATAGGGATCCTTTACCAACTATCAAAAAGATAAAAGGTAGATTACTCAATGATGCTATAGGTTTCCTATGTTTCTACTCTCATAGACCAGACATGTCCAGCCACAGCTAACAATAAAATCATTGTGAGCATGAGAGATATCATTGTGTGAGACTGAAACTGAGTCAACAACCATCATAATATGTTGAAAACTAACCGTCAGGAGGCTGTTTCACCAATTAAAATGGACGTCCGTCTTTGCCAAAATGGAGATACATATTTGAGTTTTGGCTCCTACCCCTCCTTATTCATAATACGGATCCTAAAACCCATATATGGATGTTCATATTTGCAAATGTGCACGTCCGCATTCATTTAGTAAATGCATCGATCATGATCATGTTCAGAATTTATAGAGCCATGTCTACTGTGGTGGGTGTCAAATCATGGGACAATGACCTACCATATACAATTATAATTAGAACCATTGCAACTTACCTGCGATTCACAAGGCAAAGAATGCTTGCAAAGACCAAAATGACAATCACAACTGCACCAGTCAGACCAAACACCAAAGTTCTTGGATCTGCTTCCTTCTCATCTGGAATCAGAATTACATGACAGGTATATCTCATTTTGCCAAAAACTTTTTTTAAGGTTTGTGAACGTTTGGAATACATTTAGGTGAAAACAGTTTTATACATACTTTTGATATAATAATAATGTAACTTTTTTCTATGTTAAAGACAAAAGCTGCAAGATGCACAGAAGCCACCTGGTTGCAAGAAAACAAAATATATCAAGGATAGTATTTATATATTATATCACACCCTAAATATACCATTTTTACTTTCTGCATATTTTCTCAGCTCATTTCTGATCACTTCAAGTACCTGGAAGACATATATAAGGCGTTTTTTTATTCCCATGGGATATTATAGTATTTTTTTGAAAAATCACTAAGACTTTTATTTCAACCATGACCTACCTTTTTTCTTTTATTAAGATGTTTGTATAGATGTTCTCTTTTTATTTAAAAAGTCTTGTAGAAAAATAAGTAAAGGTATATGAACTATAGGACATGTTTTCAAGTTTTCAAGGTGCCTTCACTAAATTCTGTGATTGAGCCTCTTATAATAAAAAAATTACCTGTGTTTACTAGTGTACAAAGTCAATACAGCTTAGTTGCATTGTATCCTTTACCTATGACGTTCTCAAGCATTCAAAATGTCCTTACCTTGGCAAAGGCTACCAGAGTACTGTTTTGGACACATACAGGTGATAGCGTTAACTCCATCCACACATGTCCCACCATTGGTACATGGGATGGTGAGGCAGTCATCTATGTTTGCTGGAATACAATACAAGATTAGACATTACTGATTACTAAGAAAAGGTGAAGGGAAGGTTTCTGATGTTTCGATATTACACAAGTTTAGCCATCTCATAACACTTACTATCTATTCTAGACATTAAATTGACATTTTAGAACAGATATGTTTATTCTTTCATTTAAGCCATTGGCTTTTTTACAATAAAAGAGGCAGCAAACATAATGCCAGCTTTCGTTCCTGAGTTCAGGTACACATCCCTATCTGGAAAGAGCCATTCCAGGATACAAAAAGTGAAATCTATAATAGAAAGTAAGAATAGGTTGTCTAGTACTAGATAGACAACCTAAAATCTAATCAAAAACACACAAGCTTTTAGATGGTAGTTTATTTCAGGCTTAGTAATTTAACCAATGTTACAAATAGTTATTTCACTTTGCTGAAATGTCATGAAAACATTATTCTGTTTACTCTGCCTGTATGCTGCGAAAATTGTATGTTGGAATAGAAAATAAGAAACATACTAGCTTTGAGAAAGTTTGGTTTTACTTTGAAGATTTTGCCCTGGAGGAAAGTTGTGTAGGCTTAACTTACTGTCACAATTGGTTCCTGTGAAGCCAGGTACACATTGATATGTCAAAGAATTAATCACTATCATTTTGTCTACCCTACAATTTCCAAGGAGCTTTTTTTTTTGGGGGGGGTGGGAAATAAAGAGTTACTGCAGAACCTTTACAGTTCTATTTGTTTTTCAAGCCTTACTTACTTTCACAGTCAGAGTCTGTGAAGCCTGATGCACATGTACAAGTGTAAGAGTTCACTCCATCAGTACAGCTACCTCCATTCTGACATGGGTCTGTGCTGCACTCGTCAATGTTAACTGTGTATGTAGAAACATAAATGTTTGCCAAATGCTATGAGGAAGGTTCCAAATATTATATGTCTAGATAAATAAGCATTAGTTAATAAGGGGTTCTAGGCTCATTTCTGAGATGTTTATCACAAGATTTTACCATATGATCATATAGAATATTCCGTAATATGCATCAAATGGCTAAGTATATACACACAATTTGAGGAATACTTAATGTTTGAATAACACCCCAAGAATATGTACATTATCATTATCCTTAAGGAAGAAATATTCTTAACAAATGGTTCAGAAATTGTTATTATAGTTAAAAAAAAACATTAAACAATTCTTTTGGTTATATCTACCACATGTATAGATAACCTACCCTCACAGTTGGTGCCCATGTAGCCTGGTGCACAGGTACATGTGTACAAACCCACTTCATCATTGCAGGTTGCACCGTTCTCACACAGATTTACACTGCACTCATTGATATTGGCTGTAAAAGGGAGATAAACATGAGAGAATTTTCTCCATGGTATTTAACATTCTATAGCCAATAGTGCAGTAGTGCACCAGACCCGACAATTGTCATGATGCACGAATGCACCCCTGGTGAGTAACTCACCTGGGCTATATTTGTGCATTATGACCTTCAATATTGATACATTGCATGAAGGGAGACATGACACTCAAATAGCTGCTGGTATATGGAGTATATATATACTAATGTTGCACCAATTCATTTGCAGGTTTTAAGAACAGTAAGCGAGTTTTAAAATCGGGTTGAAGTCAGATAAATCTCACAGCATTTGTCTGGACAGAGGATGCAGCAAAAACTACCGTACCGTTTTATTATGCCATAAATTGTAACATATGATCGTATTAATGCATGAAAATATAAGCCATCAATAGATATAACTCCATATCAGCGTTCATGCTCCACTGCAACAACAGCTATGTCAATATACATAAGTTATAAGACCAAAGGAACTGACCTAATGGTCCACTGAGCACCGCAGACCGCCATCATGGGTGTCTGAGCACCAAAGACTGAACAATGGGTTACATAAGGAATGGCGTCATGAACTTCCAGCAGCTCTAGAGCCATCCCATGTCCCCCCAAGTCAAATATGAAAGCAGTTATGTAACTGCCATAATAAGACAGTCAAAATGAGCCTAAGATGAAGGCTCTACTTGCATTATTGAGAAAGTTATGCAACCAAGACTGTTTTGAGCTCAAAATGCGCCACAGACAAACTAGCACAAATTATGTGCCTTGAAAGTGTGGAGTGGTAACTTGACATATTCACCTCTGCACATGCGCAATTTGAAAGCTCTAGATGCATAAACAGTGCAGTTATGAGGGTCTGAACATGCCAAACCGACTAAGACAATGGGGGCGCTGGGAGGCTCATGGGCGTGTCCTATGCACCCCAATGGACATGAAAGACTCCCCACTAACAACCAGAGACTAGGGCAGATGCTACTGGCTCCAGTCAGTCTGGAGGGCCAAGCCAGGGTATGGGTACTTATACCCCTGGCAGGCACCTCTTGAAATCAGAATCACCAGAAGCACCGTTGTAGTAACATCTCCAGTCCAGCTCTCCTCTACCTGCTATAGCTCTGCACTATGCTGGGTTAGACTATGCCAGACAGGCATAGGACTACACCACTAGTTGCCAGAGGCTATCTTCTACCAGTCACCTACCACCTACAGTAAGCAAGTTGAAGTCCGATAAATGTAACAGTAAGTTGGAAAGTACATTATTCACCCTGACTCTTGATAAAGATTTCTAAAATAGCACAACTTTCGTTTTGCTTAATGGATTCAAAATTTAAAGACCTTCTAGCATTCGAGTGCCTACTTTTGATAAGCCTTTATTTTTCTATAGTACTTACTTTCACACATGGTCCCCTTATATCCTGACACACACTGACAGGTGAATGTGTTTAGTCCCTCCATGCAGGTTCCTCCATTTTGACAGGGGTCTGGGCTGCAGTCATTGATAATAGCTGCATGAAACAATTAGATAATCATTGATTTTGTTTCCTTTATAGAATACAATATGATACTGGACATCAGTATGAAAAGATCTGTCTAAAATATGTTCCCATCATTTTTCTGAAACTCATTTTATTTTGTATTTCTATAATGAAAAGACCTTCTAGCATTTGAGTGCCTACTTTAGATAAGCCTTTATTTTACTATACTACTTACATTCACACACAGTCCCCTTATATCCTGACACACACTGACAGGTGAATGTGTTTAGTCCATCCATGCAGGTTCCTCCATTTTGACAGGGGTCTGGGCTGCAGTCATTGATGCTAGCTGTATGAAACAATTAGATAATCATTGATTTTGTTTCCTTCATAGGATACAATATGATACTGGACATCAGTATGAAAAGATCTGTCTAAAATATGTCCCCATCATTTTTCTGAAACTCATTTTATTTTGTATTTCTATAACCAAAAGACCTTCTAGCATTTGAGTGCCTACTTTAGATAAGCCTTTATTTTACTATACTACTTACATTCACACACAGTCCCCTTATATCCTGACACACACTGACAGGTGAATGTGTTTAGTCCATCCATGCAGGTTCCTCCATTTTGACAGGGGTCTGGGCTGCAGTCATTGATGTTAACTGCATGAAACAATTAGATAATCATTGATTTTGTTTCCTTTATAGGGTACAATATGATACTGGATATCAGTATGAAACGATCTGTCTAAAATATGTTCCCATCATTTTTCTGAAACTCATTCTATTTTGTATTTCTATAATCAAAATCCTTTGATAAATAAAATGTCCCAATATCTCAATATTGATGGACTCAACAGGTTATACATTGACTCCGGTATTGATGGGAAGAGGGCACCAACACTAAACAATTTCACACCACACCTGACAGACACACCTGGGTAGGACACAGGTGTGCAGACCCTGCTGGCAGGCAGGAAAGCAGGCAGACAGAACTGACACACCACACCTGACTGACACACCTGGGTAGGACACAGGTGTGCAAACCCGGCTGGCAGGCAGGCTGGCAGGCAGGCTGGCAGGCATACAGAACTTACACACACCACCTGACTGACATACCTGGGTAGGACACAGGTGTGCAGACCCTGCCGGCAGGCAGACAGACAGAACTGACACAGTACACCTGACTGACACGTCTGGGAAGGAACCAGTTATGCAGAACCTGTTAGCGGGCAGGCAGACAGACAGAACTGACACACCACACCTGACTGACACGTCTGGGTAGGAACCAAGGTGTGCAGACCATGCTGGCAGGCAGGCAGACAGGCAGACAGAACTGACAAACCACACCTGACTGACACACCTGGGCAGGCAGGCAGACAGACAAAACTTACACTTGTGTAGACATTAAGTAATTAAAGTTAAAGTGAAATCCCTTTAAATAACAAAATGAAATAATAATTTTCAGTTTAGTTTAACTACAGTTTAGCTTCAAGTTGCAGGGTATTTATTCGATTGTATTTCAATCCAGTTATGTATTTTGCCAAATGGCAATATTAATAAATGTTCTGGGGCTTACGGAGCGTCTTATATGGTTTTAGCTCCCTATTCAAGAAGGCAGGTCAGTCGGTGTGGTTACTATCGGTAGGACCAGAGGTCCCTTCGATCTCTGGCCACTATGAGGTGGTGGCAGCACTGGTCGTTGCTGCTCCAGGCCCTACCTGTGACCGCGTAGGGAGTTCAGTCCGCTTCTGGCTATGGCCAGAGCAACCCCTGTTGAGCATCGAGCTAGCCTTATAGCACCACTTCAAACTCAAGTGACTCATGAATAAACATGTGCCGGTAGCACTAACCCGAGCTAACTTGTCTGGTTTTGCTTTATATTAACATATCTCGAACACAACCAAAGAACTTGAACTATTACACTGGTGCCGTGTGTAGATTTTAGTGCACGACCCTGGAGGTCAAACCGAATCATGACAAATCGACCCAAGGAGACTTAGGGTTCGACAGTGCTGAGTCCACTGAATGTATCATCACAACAAAGAGATGTCCAGTTGCGCTCCTCATATGGCCAAGTTTATCTTCAATTGTTTCCATGATGCATTTTTGCATGACAAGTAAAAAACTCATGGGTCCAGGCAAGAGTGTCTTTAATATCATTCAAATACATTGTTAAAGTATTGTACACTTGCACCAATGGGATTTTTGGCAATTTTATAGCCATAGTGTGTTAAGAGTTTACCTTCAGAGGCAAAAGATATTCACCTATGGATCTGTAGACACCATAAAAGCTCTTAAGCCCATATTGTCCATCATATGTATACACAATCAACATGTACATCCCAGATGAGTAGAATGTATCAGCATGGAATTTGTTTACACAGTAGTTCTTGAGTTCATGTTCAGCTGTCAAGCCATCATACATAATTAGATTGCTAGAACATTCGTTTCCTCCATTACGCTCAGCAGTGCTTTGGAGCTGGAAACTCACAACCTGAAATAGATTGAGTCAAATAACACTGTACAGCTCTTCTTTATATGACTGCAAAAATACATTTCTCACCACATCTCTAAACATTATTGTTTTTCAAAATCCTTACCACAGCATCCTTTTTGACTGAGACATTTGAAGGTTAAAAGGATTAACAACAAAACAAAAGATGCTATATTTGGACAGGAATAGTATAGTAGGTATCAGTAGTATGGTATGTATCGGAATGGGACTATAGTTAAGTACTGTTTATTACTCACTTGACCTGCAGCCAATCAGAGGGCTCTATTTGGTCATGTGACCTTCACATGACCTACTGACCTACTTAGTGATCACGAGATCAGCATGTGACCTAGTTAGGTGATCATGTGATCACCATATGACCTAGTTAGGTGACCACGTGACAATGTGACCTAGTTAGGTGGTCACGTGACCTGACCTACTTATGTGGTCACATGACCTCATTTGCATAATAGACCACGCCCCTTGATTTCTTATAACGAGTTTTGAGTTTGTTTTTTTTAAAAAAATATTTAAGTGTTGATAGATTTCAATGTATATTGATATACTCTTATTGATTTGTTTACTAAGTTATTGACTTTTTATATAAAACTAAGGCCTTTGGCACTAGAGGGGGGGGGACAGCTGTGACCCAGGGAATTTGATAATTTCATAGCACGATTCTGTGGTACCCAATGGTGTCTTACACTAGAAGCGCTTATCTTAGCGGCGCTTAACTTAGCAACCAGTATCATAGCAATGTTAAAACAATTTTGTACTCTCACAGCAGATTCTCTCGGAGGTTAGTTTGTCAGTAGTTTCTCAGGAACTAATGGTCCAAATATAATGTATGACCTATCAAATTAAAGCTCATAGTGTGGGTTATCCAGATTTACAATTGATCTGAAGTTTCACCCATGAGTCACATCAGGACGGGCTCTGATCTTTGATTCAGGATCCAAGATGGCGAACATTGTAGAAAAAAATAGCTATAATGACTTTGAGGCATTGTGTAAATAGTATTTACTTTTATTTTGCCTTTGAATCCAACGATTTGGCAGATAAGGAGACATTTCTTTTAGTAGGCATATCCCATAATATTAATTTTTTTTTTATATCTTAGAGAAAAATCAAGTTAACTTAAAAAAGTACATATTTTTGTCTAGCCTCTTTTGGTTTATCTAAGCTACTTATATGCATGCATATAAGTGGTGATAAATGGGCAGTAGCAGTTCCCAATTGTATTACTAGATGTCACCACTTGCATTCAGGTGTTATGTAACAGGTTCCTTCACTGGTGGCCCTTGTAGTCGGCCATATTGCCTAGCTCCAGGAAGGACCACCGGTCTCACATTGGAGATTTTTTAAATGCCAATGCCTTTTTATATATAGGGTAAATATTTTAGGCAAGCTTAAAAGCTTGCCTAAAAAAAATTGGGGTATTTAGTTTGCCAAGCTAAAAGCTTGCCCTAAAAAAATTGGGTGCCTTTATTTATTAAAGCAAGCTAAAAGCTTGCCTTGAACAAATAAAAATAAAAAATTGGGGGCCTTTATTTAAGAAAAAGAAAAAAAAGAAGTAAAAAAGAAGAAAAAAAAAGTAGTAAGTAAACCCACCCCTACCCTTTTGGGCTAGGGGTGGGTTTTTACTTGAAGCAAGTAAAACAATAATGTAGCGTAATGAGTGGGTGGCGCCATCTGTCGTTTTTTTAACTTTTATTTTGTACTTATTCCTTCATATACTGTGTTTGCAGCAAGCATTCACACATTGTGTGTGCAGCCTGCTAAGGGGAGATAAAATAAATGCCACTTTTCTTTCAAGTGTTAGCTGTGAAAAACGTGTCAAACTCTGAGTGTACAGTGAGAATGCAAAGTATGAAGGGTATATATATATAACCATATTTTATAACCTTGAACCTGTTTTTTTTTGGCGTCTTGTACACTCTATCATCAACAATGTATTCTAGGATACCTGTTTGCGAGGTTAAACCTTTTTCAACAGATTTAGCTTCTTTTCAGTAAAAATTTACCTTGATTACAAGTACAACCATATCTTATAACCTTGAACCCTTAGAGGAAAGGTAATTTTCTATTAGTTAGAGTTGTGAGATATTATGAATGTTTAATAATGACAAAAGTAATTTGTATTAATACATTTTTTTTCAAAATATTCATGTTTTTCTTTTTTTTTTCATTTATAAAGGTCGAGGGGTAAAAATATATCCAAAAAGGCAGACACAATGCATCTGTATACAGTATGCATTAACGACTACATAACACCTGAATACTTTCTCAAGATGTCAAACTGTTTGGAGGTCGTAATGATAGCTAAGAGGGATAGAGCTAAAGTGTCAATGGTTATTACAATTGTGGAACAACCAACAGCCAGGTTATTAATGACCGACACCTGTCATTATTTACTATACAAGGAGTTTAATATGATAGTAAAAGATGAATGTTACGGATGTAAAAACCATAAGTCGGAGGTTAAATATCATGGATGCTACTCCGACAAGGAAGAACTTATTTCTATGTATGGAGAGTGGGTATTTTCCAGAATGCTTAAGCTTGTCGGTGATATTTGGATTGAATTTACAAGGTTGTGTGCCATATTTGACGTTGTCAATACCCTGAATGTCAAAGAACTGATAACATATCTTTTCAGTATAGATTATAGACGTGTATTGGCTGACAAAAGCAAGACCTTTCCAGTAGAAATTTCTTTAAAATAACTGTGAACAAAGTAATGTTGAAATTTGTTATTTGTACTCATAATAACATTTCATCCCAATCACTATGTAACTGATGAGGGAGTAGAGTATATTGAACTATTTGTCTACCTATGAAATGACACTTTAAATAAATGTGGTGAAAAAAATAAAAATTAAAAGGATGAGAGTTGATGGTGTTGGATAAAAGAGGGTAAAGTGAGCAAGTATGATCGTGTCTTGTCTAAAGAAGAGACCTTTGATAAAAAAAAAAAAAAAAAGTAGAGACCATTTGTTAGCATAGAACAGCTGATATGGTTCACAAGCTCAGTTTTGGTCAATACAATAAAGCCAGCAAGGTTAAATTTGTATCTGAGCAACTCGACAAACACAACACATAGAGCTCTATAGACTTAAACAAAGTTGGGTGTGGTTACCAGGGATGCTTTGGTTAGTTCATGGCTAACACACCAGGTGGCGACACTGCGCTTGCGCTGTGCCATCATGGTGAAATCGTGTATCAATTTATGCTGTATAAGCATCAGTAATTGCTCGGAATTGATCCCACCTTTGTTTTTGGGAGTATATGGGTGCATAACTGGATTTGGATAATGAATGGTTATTGTTGTTTGAAACCATGGGTTGAAAAAATTGAATTTTTTGAAAAAGGTCGAAAAATATGCCAAAAGTTAAGAGCGCGATGCACGGGTCAGCGCACTATAAAAGGAAATTTTTTTTAGACGTTATGTCATATAGATCTACACGATACGATTAAGGTATACCAAATAGATATTTTTTTTCCCAACGGGGCCTCTATCCATTTGGCAGTCACTATGACCAACGGAAGGTGGGTAATTTATCAAAATTGCGTCTCAAATTCCGAATTTTGAATTAATTTTGTGTTTGGTTCGCCTTTCTAAACAGAAAAATTCGTTTTTATTTCCAGTATAACACAAATTGTGCTGACAGGCTTTTTAGGTAGTTAAAAGTTTACTAAGCAAAACGTCATGTTAACACGTGTCAATATTGTTGTTATGACGCATGCAACAGTTCAGGAAGTCACCAAATGGTCAGTACCATGGACATCGATGCATATTCAAGATGGTGCCAGACAGACGCGTCTGGCGCGAAAAGTTTAAACAGGCACTGTATCTGGCTTTGAATAAGTTACTGTTGTCACTTGATATTGTCGTGTTATTGAGGCTTGGGGTGTAAGTGGAGGGGTCCCAAGAAGAGGGGGGGCAAAAAGTTCTGTAGGGAAATGGCTTTGTAAAATGGGAAAAGGGGAATCCCCACATCAGCGTCATCACCGACCTATCCGGTGCTGTATCCAATGAAGGGTCAAGGACAATCATCACATGATTCTAAACTAATTAGATCTTGGGATTTATGTGGAAAAAAAGAAGGAAAACCCACCATTAAAAGTGTCAGTGCCTCTCTGAGCCAGTGTTGGATTAAACAGGAGGGATTTAGCCTTTGGTGGTTTTTGAAAAGAAAGACCCGTTTCCTCAGGATCATTTTATGCAGTATTGAGCTTCAAAATGGTGGACGAAAGGTGTGGTCGATAACCAATTATGGTTGACGTTCTTAATCTCCTTCACCTTAGTCAAAAAAAGATTATGGTTCTACCACCATCAGTGTACTGTGAAGAGTGATGAGTTATGTGGACGCTGACGAAACCTCACCTCATCTAGGTCTAGACATAGGTCAGGTGTATAATGGACACATGATACATGTACATGCACATGACACGTGATCACACAGCAAAGGACGCCTATGATTGGTGACAACAAGTGTAACCATGTTGAAAACTCTGAGTCTGTGGAAAATATTAAAGATATATCATGATCATGGATAACTGATGCAGTATTCTTTAGGGTGAGTACATGCTTAATCAGTGCTAATATTTTTTTAATTAGATGGCGGGGTGGATGCTATGGATACAACAAAACATTAACCGGTGGGTTTCCAAAATGTTGCCATGCAGTTTCAGGGGTCAAAAGCCACTCCATACATGGGTAAGTTTCTACACCTGAAGGTGTGAATAGTCCACACCTGGAAGTGTGATGAGTGAGAGTGCTCAATATCCTAGTATAGACCTGTAATACCCAGCTACTGATACTAGAATGTTGTGGGTATTGCCTATAAAGCCCAGTATACATGGTGCAGATTTGAGCAGACTAGACCACCCAAACATCAGCAGGTAAATGTCTGCTTGTGTTGTGGGTTGTATGGAGGAGTCTGCTGGACCTGATACATGGCACCTATTACAAACATGTCTGCTGATGTCGTGAGTAAGATCCTGGTAAAGGTTTTCAAAACTAAAGTAAATGGTTTGAGCAGACAGCAGGCAGAATTTTTCAAAAATGTTTGATATCTGCAGACAAGTGGAGACAACTGCAGACATCTGTCTCGAGCCTGTATACACGGCACATCTTTGACTCCACAGACAACATCTAAGACATACCCCTGACCTTCCTACGTTTTTTAGATTTATAGTTTGTGTGTCATCTCTGCACATATGTAGTTTTGATGAGGGTAGTAGTAGTCTATACAGACATGTGTGTTCTTAAAGACCTTTAAAGAGCATGCTTTAATTGGTTTAGACATACCTATAATTACCTACTTGTTTATTTTTCCCCACCCAATCAAGATTGGACAGCCACTCACGGCCCATTATGATTGGTTTAGACATACTGATAGCTTGTACATTGGAAACCAGTAGATATATGGCACTTCTCACTGTAACTAACAATATCAATACCTTTGAAGTTGTATTTATATGATTAAGCCACTCTGTATTAATCAATGAGTATTAATAGTACTTTTGTATGTGGGGTGGGACAGAGTGAATTCCCATCAACTATTACATAACTGTACCCTACAACCAGTGTAAGGTACATGCTGGTAGTCAGCTTCAGCTAAACACTACGGTACCACCCCTATCCAGCTGAGTGGGAATAGGAACCACTCCTTTAACCAAAGTTAAATTACCTACTGCATCATGGTGTGCATAAAGTATGATTTAAATCATCATGCTGTTTGTGTTGTATTTATATCATAGCATACTAGTACGTTTAAGTGTCGGGGTATAGTGGATTAATTTCAATCAGCACCTAGGGACTTTTACACGCACACTATATCCATGGTAGTAGTTTTGTATTTTTTCACTAGTTGCCGCCACCAGACGCTGTGGTGAAGAATTCGGTCAGCATTCATGTAAACCGAGATGTAATAATCACTTATCTCGGTGTAAACCTGTGCGAATTTGGTTTTACCCATTGCTAAAAAACTGAAACTTTACATTTGTATTGGATTTAACTAATAGAAAAAGTGTAAATGTATATATATACCGTCAGCGTTGACCTACACCATTTTTGGTAGATACCATAGTTTTTTAAGTACTATTCAGTGTGCGATCTGTAAGCATGGGCGCTGCAACTGCAGCTGGTGACCTGTTCACTTTTTTGGACAGGTCAACCATGAGCCAGGATGTTTTTCACTATTGTCACACATCATGATTTACGTCTCTATGTGTACGTTCTATTGATGTGCTTCATCCTTTCCTTTACTGTTGCCAGTCTAACAGTTTAGGTCTGTCACTGAGGTAAAACGCTGTCACAATAGGTTCTCCACAGAACCACCCTTCTGAATAAAAGTTATCCGTTCTATGCAAGTACTCCCACCTGTTTTATGGAACTTTGGGAGGTGGATTGGTGATGTTGTAGGAAAAGAATAGTTCTGTTCTATAAATAAAGTAGATACTTTTCCCAGTTTGATGGGTATGGGTAGAGTGAAGTGTAAATTGTTTTGATTCTACCAGTGCACATACACTCTCCTCTTGTAGTAGTAACCTATGGGTGTACTTTGTGGCATGACTTCCTTATGGGTGTTATGTAGTGTGTCTAATAGATCATTGAGGTTATTGTCTCATGGAAATTAAATTTAGAGGGAGCTTACCTTTCAATAGGAGTTTAGTGAATCCAGTAGGTCCTCAATCTGTGAGTACCGGTATTAAAATAATTCTCCTACACAGATAGTAGATAATATTACTGGAACACACACTAGTACCCAGTATCCCTTATCTACTCGTTCCTTCTGAATGATAACGTTTGAACTTTCATGCATTTCTCTCACTTCGAGTTTCATTGATGTATTCCGATTTATGTCACCAGGTGACTTCTGTGTATCAGGTAGCATTTGTCTTTAGAGAGGAAGGAAATTAACCAAGGAGCTAAACTGAAACTGTAAAGGGAAGGTTATTACCATGCTGTAATTTTTCCCCCCTGGAGGACCCCACTTTTGGAGAGGTATATTTTTCATAGTTTATTTACCACTTATCTCCCTATGTTATAGCTCCATAGACATCCTACTCACACACAACCCACCTACCTCAATTTTAGACCATTCGCTCACAACTTGACTGAGTATCATTTCAATATTAGTGAATTAAGACTGAGATTACTCAATGCTTAAAGTTATAAAAAATATACATGTAATTCTATATTTTTGTAGTGGTTCGTCTCGTTAAGTTAGATTAAATCATAACAAAGAGAGAGAAAGTTTCCGGGTAGGCAACTGAGCTTTTATTTCATAGCTTATGTTACATACGATCACAGCCTCAGAGGACTACATGCTACTAGGGCATTCGGTTACCCTTTCGGGTAACGACCTGGTTGAGCAGTGGGTAAAACCACTACTGAAGAACATGGGGGTAGAACCAGCCTTATATAGGGGAAAAGCCCGCGAAACTCAGACCGGCCACGTGACGTGTGGCGGACGAGTGGTAGGCCCTCTGGTGTAATGGATACCAACCCAGAGGCAGGTGCTGCCACCTGCCATCCGGACTCCCCCACTACACCCGAAGACCTAGGTCTGAGTCCCACGGGTACATGAACGTAAAGTGTAAATACCATACCCCTACACTGCCCCCCTTAGACAATAACTTGGGGGTAATTAAACCGCATTGTATTATTACCTACTTAGTGATTGTTTACAATACTAAAAAGGGGTATTAATTACACTTGCTCGATGTGAAATAGGCTATAGTATGAGACTATCCTATTTCTGAAAAATTATACAATAATATCATCGAGTGTCGTTCATTTCATTTCCACCAGTAGCTATAACAACCACAAATGATAAATATATAGTTATCACAGATTTATAGTAATGTTTTGACAACAGTAGGGTCCTGAAAAGGACCGGTGGTTGTAAATGATGATCGTATTACAGTTATTAAACCCGGAAAAAAATTTCGACTTTTTAAATTAACAACTCTGTCCACTTATAAAGTGAATTGAATATTAATGATCAGATATGAACAATTAATCTGATACTATATGAACACAATAAGGTATCGAACCTGATTCATATAATATTGATTTTAGAGAAATCCCTTGGACCTTCTCTATTTTATATAAATAAAGGATTATACATTTTGAGACGCAGCTCAATTAATACTTTAGTGTTTTATATTTACAAGTTACAGAAGAAGTATAGTCTCTTAATATATTGAGACCAGGAATGACCTATATAGATAGTTATAGGTCTAGGATTACCTTAAACAACTTTTAGGATTCGCAGATCCAGTATATTTATAGGTAAGTAACCTTATATAATAATATGTCTTTACAAAAGATGTTTTATAGCTATAAATACAATTTTACATACACTATAATATTATCAACAAAGTTACTTGTTCATATGGTTGGAGGATGTAACAGGAGTCGGATGCTGCTGATGTCTTGGTATGGGCAAGCTGAACCCTGATGCCTGAAGTGCTATAGAAGAACTTGTTGGTGGGTGTAGCGAAACCCTGATGCCTGTAGTGCTAGCTAACTGGAGATAATAGTTGATCCATTTGTAGATTATTGATGAACTTTATGGGCGTAGCTAAACCCTGATGCCTGTAGTGCTAGCTAACTGGAGGTAATAGTAGATCCAGTTGTAGACTGTTGATGGATTTTATGGGCGTAGCTAAACCCTGATGCCTGTAGTGCTAGCTCACAAATAGTAGTGGTGAAGTAGTAAATCCGATTTGTAGTTTAAGAGTCCATGTTAGCATAAAAAAATGTCCATGGTTTTATAATAGGCACAGTCATTATGTTATAGCACGGTACAATTATGGTGTTCGCAGCATTCGTACTCCTCCTCCAGAGTGACTTGTTTTTCTCCTTCTGTTTTCAGTTTCCGGATTAGGGTACAGTTTGGTACCTGAATCGATACGGGTTGGATAAAAAATGGTTTCCTATCCAACAATACATAGGTAATAGCACCTCGGGACACACAATTATGTCCAATCTTCATGCAACAGTTTTCACTGTTCCATGTTCTCCTCGGGTGGCTGGTTTGGACCCGGTTGTTGAGCCTGTGGCTGAACGGGAGGATCCACACCAGCTCCATCCGTAGGTGCCAATGTGGGGACAGCAGGTGTTAGTTTCACCTTTTGGCGTGCTTCGAACAGGCTCAAAGCATGCCCAGGTGTGCCGTCCCAGTTATCCATGATAACTCCAAAAACCTTGAAGAACTTTTGCTGGTTCTTCATGTTCGTTGCTTGTTCTAGGTCGAGCATCTGAGAAGCTGTTTCTTTCTCGGATAAGGCCTCCTGCCGCAGATTAGCAGCTTCCTGCTTATCTGCGGCAACATCCGCCTTTATCTGAGTAGAGATCCAGTTGATCTCTGACTTCTGGATCGCGTCAATGCACTGGAGAGTGCTCGACACGGTCCAACGGTACATATCCAGATGGAGGTTTTCCAGATGGTGCTGTAACGTCTCAAATTGCTTGCTCTGAATATTGCAAGACAATTTGTCCTCCTTCTTGAAGAAGGTCTCCACTGTCTGGATCATCTTAGGCCGATGAACCACAGCACCAGGTGCGGTTACCTGACCCTGAGGCTTCGGCTGTGCTCCAGACCCACTCGCAGTGACAGCTACACGCGTATGCGAAGAAGCAACCGCAGTAGTAGCCACACTAGCGGTGGTCGTAGGAGGGCCTTGATTTGGTAGTCCCTGAGCCAGGGGCAACCACGACAATTCCCTTCTAAGGTCTGTGACAGTCAACAAAGGTGCGGGTGGACGTTGTCTCACCACAGCACTCATTGTTGGTCGGGGAGCTTGACCTCCTACTGTCGGCAGTTCCTGCTTGACCCTCCCGTACTGATCAATGATTTGCATCTCTGGTCCGGGTGGGCCCATAGCAGGGTACTGCTTCAGGTCTTTGACATTCAAAGGCGCGTGTTTCCGGGAGGACTGGCCACCCGCTCAACTGACACCAAAGAATGTCGGGTTCTGTGCACCTGATGGGGTTGGTGCTCGTCCATAATGGGAAGGAGTTCCAGTAGGAGACGGAAGATATGGCTTCTTCCTTCCCCCATTCGTCTGTCTCTCCAGCGCCTCCAGTGGTGACCTGGCTCGGCTTGGAGATTCGGACGCCTGTCTCTTCCTATCTGCCGCAGAGGGTCCCTGACGGTAATCCCTGCGGCTTCGGATCTGTTCTCCGGGTGGAGTTACATAAGCCCCACCACGGCGGCGGGCCTTGTTGCTCCTCCATTCGTTCAACAGATCGTACTCCTCCTGAGCGTACTCTAGTTTGCCGGACCCCGGAGTCTGAGCAAACCGAGCCTTTAGTTTCTGGTTAGTACCAGGAACCGTAGGCGCAAACTGCTTCGTACTCGGTGTGAGGGAAGCCAACTTCTCGGCATTGAGGCCCTTAAGGTTACCATAGAGTTCAGAGTGAATTTTCATCACCCTATCTATGGCTGCCTCCAGGCCCTCTCCATGCGAAGTCACATAGTGCCGGACCATGTCTCCGCGTCGGGGGGTGACACATCCTGTGCATTTAGCACATTTCTTGCCAACCTCCCTGTCGCAGACATACTCCGGCCTCTGGTGCATGTGAACCTCCATGAGATGACGAAGGAACTCGTCTTTCTCGATGAAGAATTCAACCTCACCTTCACTTTGAGTACAACGTTGAAAGGGACAATCCTTACGATCCTCCCCGTAGTACTCATCTAGAGCAAACTTTAGCTTGCCCTTCTGGTCATAATTGTACAGACCATTGGGTGAATTATTAACGAATTCCCAATAGATCCAGTACATATTGGCCGGCTTTCTATCGGAGAGCTTCTTTGGAAGCCACTCCTCCATATCTTCACGCTTCTCACAGGTGATCCGAGGGGGCAGTCTCCATACGGATTTACTCCCCTTCAGGTGTCCCCTGTGTAGAGGAATGAAGTCAGCAAAGTTGCTATTGGCATTAGCCCAGATAGCAGCCTCTTGCTCGTCAGTCGGAGTGGCATCCACAACTGGGTCAACCGGCTCCTCTCCCTCCGGGTCGGATGGTACATCCACAGGTTGCACGACGGGTTGTTGACCCGCGAGAACCTGGGGTGCGGCATCTTGAGCGTCTCCACTCAAATCGGCCATTACGTCGTGTAGCTTGACGATTGGCACACCGAGCTCAACTTTTATGGTTGAAACAGCCGGTTCAGCTTCTGGAGTTTCAGCTTGAACGTCTACCTCGATAGGTTCAGGTTTATGTTGGGCAACCTTCTTCTTATTCCGCCTGCGGGATCTGCCGTTAGTAGAAGTGCCAGGCTCGGATGCGTCTGTCTCGTTGCCGGAGACATCCGAAGCCTTAGCGCCCTTCCTATTGGCCGAGCGTGGAGACACCCGACGGGTTCGGGTATTGTCGGCCACACTCGTGCTGGTAGAGGGTTCGGTTCCTGACCGTTTCCCTTTACCTTTACCTTTGTTGGGGGTTGTTTTACCCTTTCCACCAGCTGCTTTCCCTTTCTCCTGCTCAGTCTTCGTAGGGGTAGACTGAGCAGTTTTAGGGGAACCATCTGCATCAGGTAGGACCTTCTCAGGTACTACTGCTGCGTCTCCCAAAGTAGGAGTTTCAGCAGGAGACATGAGACAGTCCATCCGATCGGCCATCTTGGCTGTTATCTGCACGGGTGCGGGTCCGGGTACTAGCTCCGGATGCGCCAGTGCATACTGCCTCTCCAATAGACGTACTACGAGGTCCTGTATCACCCCGAGTCTGTCTAGTGGAGACACACCAATACGGGCCTCCTCCGCCTCAATGGTTTGAGAAGTAATGGGGACCCCTGGACAGTAATCCACAACAGCGTTACCTGCTGCTTCATACTCATCCGCTGTGCCTAACATTAGGATCTGGTCTCTATCTATGTATCTAGAGACCTCATCTGCCTTGACACCGGTGTAACCCGTTTTGTCAGACACGTAGGAAGGCCTATAGGAGGTATTCCTTCGGAAAGCCATTTCTGTGTCCCAGACGGCTTTACGAAACCATAAGTGGACTACCAGTCCTTTGGCCATCTGATGGTAATCCATCAGCCAGGCCTCCGGACAGGTATTAGCCCATTGCGGATGAGCACATTCCCAGATTGCGTTGACAACACGCTCGTCAACCTCTCTGGGCGTCCCATAACAGGTGGGTATCAGCATTTCCTTGGAAATAGCTAACATCCGTCCGTCATAGGGACCGGCTACATCGTGCCATTCGGGACTGTCGGGTGGGGGCAGCTCTAGGTACATTGGCCTGTCAACCAGAGAAGCAGGTCCCAAAGTACCGGACAAGGTACTCCCACCCAGACAAGGCGGCAATTGAGGGGGAGGTGGCATCAGAACCCTGTCATGAGACTGGACTCCTGCCGGCTCTCCACTCAAACCTTCAAATGGAGGGGCTACATAAGGCTCACCTACATCAATTCGTTGTTGAACACCTCGGCGTTCAGGACTCACTTGTCTGGAGTTGTCGGATGCGTCATAGAACGATTCTACGTCGCTATCGTCTACTCCAGAGACGTACTGATCAACATTCATTTGTTGATCCATCTGTTCACAATCAGCATCATATTGCTGATCGTCGTATGTATAAGTGGGACTCCTGGGAGAACCACTTCCATACTCCAGCGGGGTGCTAGCACCGGCACCACCGCCAAGGCGTACGGCCTCTTCTGCCATCGACAGAAGCGACTGTTCGGGGATTTAAATATCCCAATCCACCGGATAAGCAGTTAGAACTGCTTACCCAGTGAAAGACGGGTGCCTTTTAACGAGGGCACACCTCGAAACACGGCTGTCACAGGCTATCAAACTCCAAAAAGAGTAAGACCACCCTCGGCCACATCTTCTTCCTTCACAGGAATAAGACAATATGGCGGGATACTCGAACTCGAATCGCTCCGCATGATCAATCCGGCGCCTCACGTGACCATTCGAAAATGAGTCAACAATTTTCCCGCGTGCCCTTTATTAGGTCACGCGCCCTTACATAAAAACAATACAATACCCGATCGGTCGTCTGTCCGTACTCAGGGTTCAACCATGACAACTCGCTAGGTATTATGGAGTTTATGGATAGCATAAGCATATCCACCGGATTATCCGTCCAAAACCATGGGTACATTGTCATAGGACCTTTTCCAGAAACTCATGACCGGCTCAAATATACATTGAACTAGGTTACAACATATAACAGTACACAGTACAGGACAACACACTCGTTGTGTTAACAGGCTAGGTTACAGCAGTCTTTAGCAACCTTGGACTGCGTCTAAGAGGTTTTGAGGCCTCTTTTATTGACCTGGTAGCCTTTTCCAAGGTCTTCTTAGCCTTAGAAGGACCTTTCCTCTTATTTTTACCTGTGCCCGCCGAGACTTTTTGTATCTTCCCCTGTTTTCCGGATGTTACGACAGGGGGCACTACCCTCTTCGGGTCTGCAACCTTCCGTGGCCGCCCGGGTCCTTGCTTTCGGGTCGGTACTACTTCAAGTTGCTTTACACGACTCTGTTCCATTACTTCCAATAGACCATCGCCATACATTTCGGTGGAGGTATCCCTCCCTCTCCATGGGCGTAGTCTCGCTCAATTTGACTTGTAACATTTACCAATCTGTGATTTAATAATCACTGTGCAATCACTAATAACCTGAGTTATAGTGAAAGGTCCATCCCAATTGCTGGCTAATTTCAGGTTGGACAGAGGTTGGTGTAGACGCAGTACTCTATCCCCTAGATTAAAAAATCTAGCTTTTAGACCTGTGTCATAGCCAACTTTCTGCCAACGCGCAGTTTTCTGCAACTCGTCTCTAACCCTCTCATAGGCTTGTTTGAAATTATCCCGTAGGGATTCTACAAACATCACCTGGCAAGGGGTTTCCGGATTCATTCTTATTACGCCAAACACTAAATCTGCTGGCATAATCAAATCCTCTCCAAAAACGAGGAGATTAGGAGAACAGTTTGTGCGCGAGTGTACAGTGCCATTATAAGCATGTACCACGAATTCACATTGCTCATCCCAATCATCCATCTGCTCATTTACTAGAGACTTCAATACTTGGATCAAAGTCCTATTGAATCTCTCTACCTGTCCATCACTCTGTGGCCTATAGGGATTAGTTCTTGTCTTGCAGATTGCCAGACAATTACACATCTCTTGCCACAGACTAGACTCAAATTCTCTGCCCTGGTCACTATGTAACATGAGTGGGACACCTAGGTGCAACACCCACCCTTTTACAAAGGCCATAGCACAAGTAACAGCCTTATGATCCGGTAAAGGAAACACTCGGGTGTACTTGGTATAATAATCAGACACGACCATCATACATGTGTTGCCACTAGGAGTGGGGGGGGGGGGGATCCCACTAATAATGTCAACAGCTATTCTAGCAAACCTTACACCAAACAGTTCCTGGGATAATGGCAGTTTGCCTAACCCGGGTCCTGGTTTGTTCTTACAGCACTCGGGACAGGTCTCTACCCATCGGGTGAGATCTGTACTCATGCCGGGCCAATAGTATCGTCTGGTTAGACGTTCTAGAGACCGTTTCTTTCCAAAGTGTCCACTAGTTCTATGCCCATGACAGAAATACATAATATCTCGTCGCATAGCACTAGGTATGACAACTTGCAAGGTTTTCTTCCTATTAGAATGGTTCTTCCATCGAAACAGAATACCATCCCGGACTTCCAGCTCGGCCCATTGAGCTAAGAATCGTCTCATCTCTCTGTTCTCCAATGACACTTCGGGTCTTGGAGGACAAATTCCCTGATTAAGGAACTTAATCAAACGTGATGTGACTGCATCAGACTCCTAGAACTGTTGGATGGTCTCCATGGACCAATTCAAGACATGTTCCGGATGGGTTTCGAAAGGAACTCGAACCCCTGCCAACACAGCATTGTGTGCTCCACAATCAGTGCACTCAGCATTTGCACATTTCCTCACTGGGATTCTAGACAAAGCATCTGCATTCAAATGCTTTGCCCCGGCTCGGTGTTCAATCTGGCTGTGATTTAGACCGAATTCGGATAGGTGTGCTAACCAGCGACCTATCATCCCCTCTGCATCTTTGAAGTTCAATAACCACCTGAGGGAAGAGTGATCAGTCCGTAGAGTGAAATCACTCCCCCACAAGAAGTGCTTGAACTTCTTCGTATAGACCACCACAGCCAACAACTCACGTTTAGTGGTACAATAGTTTCTTTGAGATTTACTCAACGTGTTACTAGCGAAGGCTATAGGAACTTCAACCCCATCCTGGACCTGAGAAAGGGCGGCTCCTATGCTTTCATTACTAGCATTAGTATCTAGAATGAAATGATCATTCTCCGTAGGGTACTTCAACACAGGTGTACTTGCAAACAAATCCTTTATTTTCATAAAGGCTTCGTCTTGCTCGGATCCCCAAGGGAATCGTTCCTTTCTCACCCCGGGTGTCCAGTGGGACAAACTCTGGATAGGAAAGGCAACCCTTGAATATCCTGGGATAAAGTCCCGGTAGTAGGAACAGAATCCGAGGAAGGATCTAACTTCTTTCACATTCGTGGGTGCCTGCCAATTTGACACGGCATCCAGCTTCTCCGGATCGGCTTTAATCCCTTCATTCGAGATTATTCGCCCCAAGTAATTAATAGATCTTTTAAAAAGATCGCATTTCTTGGGCTTCAGCTTCAAACCATTAGTTATGATCCTTTCTAGAACCATACCTAAATTTTCCAAGCATTCCTCGTATGTCTTCCCAAAGACAATCACATCATCTAGATAGACGAGACATTTCTTCCATAATAGGTCACTTAATAAAGTTTCCATCATGGCTTCAAATGTCGCCGGTGCATTGCACAATCCAAACGGCATCACATTATATTGGAATAATCCAATATGACTGGAAAAGGCCGTCTTCTCCATGTCTTTCGGATGCATACCCACTTGCCAGTACCCGGATTGTAAGTCTAGAGAGCAATACCATTGCTTACCTCCAAGAGAGTCTATAGTCTCATCAATCCGTGGTAAGGGATATTCTTCTTGGTCATACCATTCAATTTCCGGTAATCTATGCAGAAACGGATGGTACCATCTTTCTTAGTCACCATGCACACAGGGCTAGACCAAGGACTGGTTGATGGAATTATTACATCCTGTTCAAGCATTTTAGCTATCTCCTCCTCAGCTACCCTTTTTTTGGCTAGTGGGAGTCTTCTATAAGGAATCTTAAAAGGTTCATTCTCACCAGTGTCAAAAGTATGCAGTACCTGATCGGTACGCCCCAATTTTTCACCTGGTGTTGCAAAAGCTTTACGGTACTTGTATAACAAGTAAGTTAGAGCTTCACGTTGTTCATCATTTTCTACATGGCTTTCGGCTACTAGAGTGTCTAGTTCCGGACTCCTTTTGGGTGAGGAAGGGACTCCGGGTGCTGAAACATGTTTACAGTCTTCTACCAATTCAGACAGGACAACCAACCCGAGGATCGTATCCTTCTGTACGTAGACAGTCTTATTACCGGTATTGGATATAGGAACCACCGTCCAAGCAGCATTAGCTACTAGAACGTAGAATCCAATACTTGACAACATTGCCATGTCTGGCTCTACAACTCCAGTTTTTCCTGAAAACTGTCTGTCCGCTCGACATAAGACATCACAGGCTGTGCCTGGGGGTATCTTAACTGTCTGGGCTACACTGGCTACACTGCTTACTTGCCTAAGTACACATTGTACTTCGAGATGATACGGGTCTCTCACTTCCAATATTCCCCTCTGGGAATCTAACCTTGCTCCATATAATGCAGCAAAATCCAGACCAAGTATACCATCATCCGCGATGTTCGCCACAGTAGGAGTAAGGATGAAGTCCTTATCTTCCTGTAGACTGAACCTCATACATGTTCTACCGAACGTTTGTATCATGCTACCGTCGGCCGTACGAGCATTTCCTTCCGTTGTGAAAGTTTCATGATTCATAGGAAAAAGATCGTAGAATCTCTTGGCGATGCAGGAGTGGCTAGCACCCGTATCGACAAGAAACTCAGTGGATCTACCACTCACAGATACAACTGCATACCACCTCCTACCTTTCAAGTAGGTAGGACTACTTGCGTACTTAGCAAGTTCCGTCTTAGCGCCGAGGTCAAATCCACATCCCTTCAAGAATTCGAGACAAGGATGACCCGGGGGGAACTGGGCACACCCCACCCTGGCCAACTCATTGGCCGCTCCCTCTGGACTGATATCGGGTTTCCCCTCTGTGTTCTTCTGCCGGTTCTTGACACCTGGTGTACTATCAGTCTCCCCAGCCTCATGAGTAAGGAACTGATCAGGCTCCTTAGCTTCACTGTTGGGCGAAATCGCTAGAGGATTCTCACCAGTACCGCAAGCGGCGATAGGCTGGCAGTCATGGCAATCCCTCATTCGGGGGGTAATCCGGTTGCCTTCATGGACACCCCCTCTCAGTTTTCCTTCTTCACTGAGTCCTCCTTACTCGGATTGTTCCGGTAACGAGTGTTTCTATAAACTGGCTTATCTGCCTCACACTTGGCAGCATAATGCCCAGTTTCCTGACATCGAAAACATGTCCTATCAGGCTTAGGCCTCCTAAGATTTTCAGTAATCTTCTTTACCAAATTGTTAACCAGGTCCTCTGATAAAGACGGACCGGTAGTGGGTTTGGTATCGGGTTGAGTCACAGGAGATTCGGAGGTAATCACTTTCTCCTTGACGTAACCCGTTTTCTTTCCCCAGTTCTGGTTGTACCGGGGGTTCCCTTGGCCAACGGCCCCAACGTTTTCATCTTCGTCAGGTTCTCCTGATTCGGATGAATCGGTTTCGGGTATTCCTTCCGGGATTATCATTGCTGACATCCGTTGAGGTACCTTTCCGGCAAAGATACGGGCCTTTCGATCATAATGATCTAGGGACTGGAATAAATCTGTCAGAGAGGCATCATTCTTCCAAGCTTCACAGGCTACTGTCCTGTGTTCCTGATTCCGCAATCCTTCGATGAATTGTTTAAACATTTCATCTAGGAAGCATTCATCATCTAGTCTCCATTGAGGTCTGGCTTTGTGCAACAATCGTTGACATTCTAAGCCGAACACTTTGGCAGATTCCTTAAGTTTCTTTGTTCTTTTAGTGAACGTCAACCAAGGATCTTCTCCAACTATATTCCCATATAAATATGAAGCAATCTCTATGAGTTCATCATATTTCATATGGGCCGGGAGTCCCACAATTTGAGAATCTCTCCATTGTTCCACGGCTCCTTTTCCGTCGCCTTCCTTTAACCAGCATACTAAATAAGGGAGAGCTTCTGCCTTGCCCCATCCATTGCAGTTAAAGACATCCGCGCAGCCTTGATACTCCTCCTTCCAAGGGTTCTTGGCATTAAAGGGGGTAGGTATCTTAGCTACTCTACGAGCTGGATTCGTGGATCCAGTAAGAGTTAAACCCCTACTCCATTCCATGATCTCCGTATCGTCCAGACCTTGATTGTAACAATCAACACCTAAGTTAGCAATCGCTGCATTAGAGTCATGCAGCGCTTGTAACCCTGGAGAAAGAGATACTCGGCGACTGAGTCTCGTTTCCTTGGAGGATTCGTACCATAAGTACCTCCAAAGCCTCCGGGTGGTGGTCCTCCTCCATCCCCTGATCCCCCTGCTCCGTATGGAGGCACCTGTGAGAAGGTGTATCCACTGGCTTGAGGAGTTGGCCCTGGATTATTGGTGGGTTGTGTATTTAGTGTTTCCTCCTGTTCCATACGACCGATTTCCATTATTGAAACCAGATTGCCCTCCAGCTGTACTGGAATTTCCGGATGCTCGTCCGGTTGTTCCTCCGGACATGTTCCGGGTGTTACCATTGGACGGATTCGCTCCTGTTTGGGACTGATTCCATCCATACTGGGCATACAGGCCATTTGGTCCCCCTAAAGGTGACTGTTGTGGCCATCCGCCGTCAAAGGTGGAGGTTCTTGCCGAGTGGCTTTGTTTAGCTCCACTCGCAGAGTCACCCCCACTATTTCCCGTACCTAAACCAAGAGGTTTTGAGGTATTATCCGTAAATCTAACCTGATGACTCTTTACTCCTTCATAACGAGGTACAGTTGTCTCTGTTACCCCGTCATCGCCCCTCAAAGAGTTCATCTGGTTACTCGTCGTGTTTAGGGCAATTCCTGAAACAGTGAAGTCTGATTCAAGAGTGCCTATTGCACGACCAGTATCTTCTTAATACTTTGACATCTGGATAGCTTTAGCTTCCAGTTCAGAATAATCATCCATCATTTTTGACTGTTTGGCAGCCAAGTCTATGGATTCACGTATCCATTGATCTTTGAGTTTTTCATGCTCATCAGTTTGGTTTTGATACGTCTTCCGAGCATCCTTGAAGGCTGATTCTATTTTCATCAGTTCTTCTTGATACTTGCCATAGACCAATTGAGTTGAATTTAACTCTTGTTTAGTTTTATTCAACTCATCACACGAGGCTCTGTATTCCAGATCCGCCGTGTATAGTGCATCACGATACTGTTCGTGCTGGAGTTGGAAATCTTGTTTTTCCTTCTCCATCTGATCCAATAACAATTGTTGTTGGCGTCTACAACTTTGATCGTAATCAAGACGTTCTGATATCAACTGTTTGTTTTCAGTCAGAATCTTGTCTCGAGTTCTGGTCAGTGTAATGAGATCCTTCTGGATCTTCTCGTATTCAGCTCTCATGTCTTCAAGCTCGTCCATTTTGTTCTTTTCGAATCCACATTTCTGATGTTTAATTCAAGAACTATATGGGGTTTCAAACATACCTGCACTAGGCTTTGGTACCTCAAATGGTAGTTTACCAAATTGAGCAGTACTTCTATGCATTGGTGCAGGTTTCGAAGTACCTCCTGGCATGAATAAGGAGTCTCCAAATTCATCCAGTTCATTATGTAAGTTTTTTCTTACATCCTCTAACCCATCAGGGTAGTGTTCCAGTGGATCTCTCCACTCTGTTCCTTGGGGTGGTGACTTGATTTCACCATCCTCCATCGGGGAGTTTAGCTCATGATTTGGGCCATTTCCCCTAACTGGGCTCAGCTCAGTCATTTCTGACTGCGCTTACCCGAAGACCAACTGGTCACGGCACCAGTGTAGTGGTTCGTCTCGTTAAGTTAGATTAAATCATAACGACCTGGTTGAGCAGTGGGGAAAACCACTACTGAAGAACATGGGGGTAGAACCAGCCTTATATAGGGGAAATGCCCGCGAAACTCAGACCGGCCACGTGACGTGTGGCGGATGAGTGGTAGGCCCTCTGGTGTAATGGATACGAACCCAGAGGCAGGTGCTGCCACCTGCCATCCGGACTCCCCCACTACACCCGAAGACCTAGGTCTGAGTCCCACGGGTACATGAACGTAAAGTGTAAATACCATACCCCTACATTTTCTTTACCAGTCAATAGGTGGTACATCTTTCAGTGTACCCTGTGTGCAAAAAACAAACAAAAGTATCTTGTCTAACTTTGAGACCAAATTGATCCAATATCCTCAGGTTTGTCATGTTCCCAAGTTTAAAAGTTTATTCTAACATCAGTCAGTATTCAGCAGATTCCTTAGTTTAGAACATTCAGTAGAAAAGGTAAGATGTGTGGTTGAGGAGTGTGTGAGAGGATACCATGTGATTGTCAATTAATTGTGGACAGTTCAAGGACCAGTCAAGCATGCAGGCACTCTTCAAGCACACAGACCCCCATTTAGAACTGATTCACACTTACACTAAATCTGGTTAGAGAAAAAAAAAACACAAAGGCAACTAAAATTTTGGGAACACACAAATACTATTGGTAGATCTAAACTACAATGGAAGTTTTAGCTATATTTCTTGATGGTTGTTTTTGAACTGGTCCTTTTGACTGAGAACGTTTAAACTTTCATACATCTGTATCAACCCATGGACAACTGCTAGTACAACCCCTTGGTCTTTAGTAATGTAGGGGCAGTATTTCTGTGTACTCGGTGACAGACCCCCAGGGGCGGGTCTCCGGGTAATCACTGTCCCCCCCTAGTGTGTATCATACCGATCCAGGTGTGGATGGAAGGTGGAAATGTCAGGCCAGGGGAAGTAGCTCAGAGGAAGAGCAGCCGCTTCGAAGTTGGAGGGCCCCGGGTTCGAGTCCCGGTTTCTCCAAGAACATTTTCACCGACCTCTACAGTAACAAGTGCTGGGCTAAAAAAAAGGCTTAACTAATAGACTCATGGCGATCAGTTACATAAATGGGGGTTTACCCTACATGTCAGTATATAGACAATCTCTATTATACCCACTTGGCAAAAAACGTGTTTTTTACATTTGCAAACGTTTTCATTTGGTTTGGATAAAAAACGTTTAAAAAAACGTTATTTTGACGTTGAAATTTTTAAACGTTTTTCAACCAATTTTGAACCAAATAAAAACGTCTTTTATTTACGTTTCTTTTACATTTTTTTAACCTGATATAAAAAGGTTTTTATAAAACTGTCAAAATAAGGTTTTTTTGAGTACATGTAAAAAAGTTATTTTGACGTTGAAAAAAACGTTTTGCAAACTTAGGAACCAAAATAAAATGCTTTTTTTAAATGTTTTTCTGCCAAGTTGGTATTGTGTGGTGGTATTTTGCAAAAAAAAGTATCAAAGCTATCATTAAAGATAGAACAATTGATGCGTTTCAATTTATGTCACAAGGTAACTTCTGTGTATGGGGTAACCTTTGTCTTTAAAGAGGGAAGGTTGTCACCATGCTGTAATTTTTCCCCCCTGGAGGTTCCCCCCTGCTGGAAAGCTGTATTTGCATAGGTTGTATACCAGTCCTACTTCTGCTGCACATGCACATACTCTGTTGGTGCTGTGGCTGCACATACTCTGCTGCTGGTCCTGCTGTTGCACTTGCTGCTACACATGCACATGGTCCTGCTACACATACTCTACTGATGCTGTCGCTGTACTTGCTCATGCTCCTACTTCTGTTACCCCTACTGCCGCTGGTGTTGTTGTTGCACTTGCACCACCCAACGCATATGTATGCTCTGCTGGTGCTGTCGCTGCACTTGCTCATGTTCCTGCTTCTGCTGCCCCCACTGTCACTGATGCTGTCAAAATGTGACCTGTCCTTCCGAAAAAATCAGGGCTCATTATATAGTCGAGAGGGTGATGTAATCCCATTTTCACCTGGACCATTCCACCCCTGGATTAAGCATATCAAAGTGTGATAACCGTTGTAAAAGCTGTGATAAAAACCTTAATGCTACTTACATGTATAAGAGGGTTAAAGTTCATTAGGAGCTCAAGGTGTTCCAAGTCTGTATACAAAAACTACAGGGGGTGATTAACAATGAGGGAAAAATATCAATCTTGTAAGATCAAACTCAAAGTGTTTTAAAGCTACAAGACTTTAAAATAAAAGGTGTTTTTCATTTCCCCATTTTCTTTTATCATAGGTGTGGTGGTTAAATCCTATTTTGGATTTGTGATCTCTAACCTTGCTGATTCCCAAAAAATCGCGCAGTTAGTACAGTAAGCAGATTAAGTATTACAAATCAGTTAATAAGTTAATTCCTCTTTTACTCCTCGTTTTGTCGTCGACCTAAACTATGGTGTACCATTCTATGTCTATAAATGAAAAAAAACACTCTTTGATGATGTAAACACTTTTCTTTTTTAAAAAGCCTCCTACAGTAAACGGAGGGGTGTCTATAAAATCAAAGCTTAAAGTCTTTTATCTTTTCCCTCTGGGACCAACCACACTTCATTAAAACAATAGGGAAAAATCAAAAACAAAAACAGAGATAGCCTACCGAGCGAAGGTCTCTGTGAAATGGATTAAATCTCTTTTAAGTCTTTGATCATTTTAAAACCTCAGTTAAGAGGCTTACCTCTTGGACGGGTATATAAGGAAAATTAAAATTTTGTTTCCTCACACTTCATTTGACACCTTAATCATGAAAACACGGACAACTCTTCAGACTATGTTTTCTGGAGAGACCTTTCTGGAGAAGACAGATTAATAAGGGAGTACATCAATTTCACATTGAAAGACTGTTTAAAAGCTGTTTTCTAGAGAGGTTACAATAACTTGGTAAACAAATCAATAGGAGCATATCCATTTCACAATCAAACTTTTAGCTTGTTTTAATAAATAAATGCCCCCAATTTTTTTTTAAGGCAAGCTTTTAACTTGTTTTAATAAATGAAGGCCCCCAATTTTTTTTAATTTTTTTAGGGCAAACTTGTAGCTTGCCAAACTAAATACCCCGAATCTTTTTAGGCAAGCTTTTAATCTTGCCTAAAATATTTTTATATAAAAAGTCAATAACTTAGTTAACAAATCAATAACAGTATATCAATTCACGTTGAAATCTTTCGACACTTAAATATTTTTTCTCAAAAAAAACCTTGGTCTATTATGCAAATAAGGTCACATGACCACATAAGAAGGTCAGGTCATGTGACCCCCTAACTAGGTCACATGGTGATGTGGTCACCTAACTAGGTCCCCTGGTAATCACATGATCACCTAACTAGGAGCCCTCTGATTGGCTGCAGGTCAAGTGAGTAATAAACAGTACTTAACTATAGTCCCTTTCCGTTATATACTATACTACTAGTATCGGAACGGGACTATAGCTAATCTAAGGATATTACTCACTGGGGATGCAGCCAATCAGAGGCCTCCCTTTTGGCGGGAAATTCAAATGTGGGGTCAAATGACCCAAACCCCAGGTGGTATGTTGCCAAAATGGTGCCCTCTGATTGGCTGGCTGTTTAGGTGACGTGACCTCTATTATGCAAATAAGGTCAGGTGTAATGAAGGATAGGTGTAAGCCATATTTCCCATCCACATCTCATCGATATTACAAGTGAAATCCACTGAAGTGCTATACCAAGTACTCCATTCAGTTTGTCTTGACATGATACTTCTCAGTTGAGCAGCTGGTACACCGGGGTAAGGAACTTTGCTACACAACATTCGGTGGACACACTTTTGACAAAAAGAGTCGAATGTTCCCTTTGAACAATAACACATCTTTCTCAAGAAGTCTGAGCTCTCCTCCAAAAGAGAAAGCAAAGTGTTCATCGTAAATCGCCTTTTGAAGAAAGTACATAAGTTCTCATTATGGAATTCATATACTCCTATTGCTCTATCCTTGGTGGTACCAACCACTCTTTTTTTTTTTTTTTTGACTTGCTCATTGCATCAATGAACTGTTATGTTCATTTAAGTGAAGCTATAGAGCAGACCAAGTTTAATTAGATTTTTCAACAACAAAATAAGGAACAGCAACTACAAAACACAAAACATTACAATAGTCAATTTGTACAAGATCAACAACATTGGAGAGTTCAGGAGCTGGTCGACTGATCATAGTAACATACACACATGCATTTTTGTTATAAGATAGTATAAGATATAATGTACTGGTATAGTACATTATCTCTTTGAAATGTATCTTTGAAACACACCCTCAATGAATCAAATACAACATTAGAAACGAACAATTTATAAACACCTTGGTTTAACAACGGGGCCTTAAACAACAACACATCTGATGCATCTTTTATTTCCCAAGTGAAAAGGGGATCACAAGTACACATTGTCTTGTCACTGATACACAAGGTAAGTCGGTGGATGTAGTAGATGAAGTTAATACAACAACAAAGGATATTACCTCACCGGCTTATCTCTATCTACATTTTTTTCTTTTTTCCCCTTTACAGTTATTTACTTTTTTTATTATATTTACTTACTATCATAACTCTAAAAGACTCATCGTCACTCCATCACATATAAGTAACTCAGTCCCTTTTTCTCTATCGTGTATGTGTGCATTTTGTTTTCTATTACTTTTAAATTTGTGTGGATAGTGTGGATAGTTTTTCATTTCAAAAGAACATCCAAGAACTCGATTTCTTTGATTTTCTTTCACCTGCCCAGTCTTTTTTGTATCAATTGTAAGTCTTGGAGTTGAGACTTAGAATTCCCTTACCCTCCCACTCAGATTTGAAAAGACCCAGAGTTCTCTGATCGTGAATGTATTGTTTTTGGACAACAAGTGAGGCGGATCCATTCTTTGACACTTTGGGATTTTATCTGTACGAAAAGCTCTAAGTGGTCATCGCACACACCTGTTGGAATCAAGTTTTTGTTTCTCTCTAAAGTACGATTCTCTCTGGTCGGGTTTCATGAGTTGGTCCAATGATTCGTCGCTGAGAGCCATATAAAGACTGTCAGTGTCCATTTGACAAAGAGCGTAATCTTGTCGATCGATAAACTTATGCAAAAAGTCGAACGTGAACTCTAACATTTTCAACTTAGCGTACTGATATATTATGAATGCTATTTGAATAGGAAGATTGTTCCTGACTGTTTTCCGTTGCAGTTTGACTTCAAAGTGATCTGTGGTCAACTCTGTACCCTTTTTGACCCGCCACAAATTGGTCAATAATTCGAAGGTTCGACCTGGCAGCGGTATGAGTAGTATAGTATATATCAGGACTATAGTTAACTATAGTTAAGTACTGTTTATTACTCACTTGACTTGCAGCCAATCAGACGCCTCCATTTGGTCATGTGACCCATTGCCATGGCAATGTGACCTACATAGGGGGTCACATGACCACCTTTCAGCCAATCAGAGGCCAGCATTCTGGTAACCATTGTAACATGACCTAATTAGGGGATTACCGGGTCACGTGGAACTTCTCAACCAATTAGAGGCCAGCATTTTGGTATCTATGGTAATGTGACCTATTTAGGGGACTTGTATACCCCATTATGACCTAATTAGGGGATTAGTCACGTGACCCCTAAGGGGTGGGGCTAATTATGCAAATAAGGTTTTGTATATTTTTATGTGTCATTACATATGTAGGAAATAAAACACAGCGAAATAAGTTAATTTATTTTTTTTTATTTTTCATGAAACAGCATTTCAATCAATCATTTTACTTTTTGCTCGACCTTTCAGCAAACCGAAAAGTCACACTTTGTCAGTGCACCCACAGTTGACCACTCTGTACTAGTTTAGATAAATCCAACACCATTTCGGCCAGACATAGGATATTTGTCTGCATGACTTGCACATATTTCCAGCACCCTTCTTCCGTCTTCACATCATCGTCATAACCGCAAGCCTTTGACTCACTGACCAGTCACTTTGGGTTTCTGCTCTTTTGCATGACGCTCTTTGTGGGGTGTCTCGTTCGACATTTTTTGATCAGGAAATGCATGCACTGAGGTCTGCAGGTGTCAGCAGAAGTGTCTTGGAGTTGAATACGATTTCTACACCACTTGAACGGAGCAGAACGTCTCAGGAAAGATGAGAACTCTGCGCTCAGCGAAGGTAAACCAAATGAATCAAAGTAGTACGCTTCTCCTGTCCTAGACACGTAAAATGTCACCCAATTTTGACCTGGTAAATGTTGAGGATCCATGTTACTCACGAAACAAGTGTCCTTGACAGGGTGCTTGGGGATAGAGTAAAGAGAAAACACCTAGGAAATGATATTTGTGTGAACGTTTTCCTTCAACAACTTATTTCGACTGTATTCATAGACTACTCTCTTGTCTTCAGTTCATATGGTAGTCTGTGATGATCTGGTCAGTTTGACGACGTTGTTATACACCAAGTACAAGAGCACCGTTGTCTCTGCCAGTGCCGCGCCGAAACTGAGCTCCACCCTCAGTTTATCCGCTTTTAAAAGGTTCACTCTACACCCGTCGTGCGACCTGTCCAGAGTTAAATCCAGTGGGAAGAGCATGTACCCGTTCAGGAAATCATTGTAGGAAATGTCGCAGGAGCACAAACCCCCGTACATCACCGTTTCCATGTGTAATGCCAGGTACTGTCTCACTTTTTCTTTTTTGACAAAGTTGGGCAAGTAGGCGTCGTTCGGCACCTTCTGGTTGTTCACTATCATTTGAAGCGAGTTGATGTTGCAATGTTTCAGCACGAACAGGTTCTTCATGTAACTTCCATTGAAGGCGTCGTGGTCGAGGAAACAAATTATCATGGCCTTGGGCACTTGACCTGTGTTGGAGTGCGTGTAGGTGTGATCTCTGTTACCTGCAGGGATGGCGTAGCTCGTCAGCTCCACTCTGTTGACTGGGTAGTCAAAGGGACCCTGACCCTGTTCTATCACATCCTTTTTCATGCGTTTCCACCACAGCATCAGCTACCAGTGTGCAACGCATGTAGAGCTTAGCTTTGTGAATCTTGAGTTTGTATACCTTGTCGCCGTCGCTTATCAGATAGAAACTATGCGAAGCTTGTTTTAGGGTCAGATTGATTTCCGTCTCTCCAGCTATGAACTTTTGGTTGATGAGCCAGGTCAAAGTGGAGTCTCGCCATCAGCGGAAAGCGCCCGTTGGAGATGAGTTCTTTGCATGCCGGGTTTTCGTTGGATAAGGTGTCAAATTTACCAGCCGCGTCTTGGTGCCAGCCTTGGATGCTCATGATGTTGTCCTTCACCCCTTTGTCATAGTTAAGTAAACCTTCCAGGTAAGCTCTGTAGGGTCTCTGTGGTTTGAAAAAGGAACCGTAAAGTTAAACCCAGAAGGGAGATGCCGTCTTTGAACATGTCAATGTTGCGCTCCCTGAAAAATTTAGCGTGATTATTCAGTGCCTCTATGAAGGGTTTCACATCTTTGTTATTGTAGTGGATCAAGTAATCCCTAAAAGTTTGCATGTTCTGTTCGGACCAAACTTTTTCACAATCGGCGTAGTCAGATTCAGACATCTTGATGCCAGTCAGTTTGCTGTCAAATGCAGATCTTGGTGGTAGTGTTCTGTTTTCTGGTAGAAGTCATCCATTCGTAAGGAAAGTGCCCTTTGTGCTGATTTCTAGTGAAAGCTAGTAGATAATTTGCATAGTTATAACCAGGTGCCAAATAGTTTACTACATCCCAGAAAACAGTGTGTCGAGTGTAAATCGCCATGTATTGGTTGCTTCTCTTTATGACGCTGAACTCTAAGTTCTCTCGGTCTTTGGAGGAGAAAAACGAGTGAAGCTGTACTTTGATCAGATTTAAGTCATAATGCCCAAAGTTGAAACCTACGACCAGAACTTGGCGGAGATATCTCAAAAGTTTCTTCCTCAGTTCAACTTAAGGGTGTCTTGTCCAAGTTTCTTTGAAGTTGATGTCGGGAGGCCTGAGCACATCCTCTAGGTGGAGAGCTTTAGCTATCCTCTCATCTAACTTAGCTAACGTCGGCCGGTAAGGTTCTAGCACTGCTTTCCCAATGACCTTGGCAGTGTCGCTTATGTAATTCAAAAGTTTATCCAACAAGGGGTCTGAATTTGTGTCGGATTGTCTCACAAAGCAGACTGGACCTTCGCGTCCTGGAAAGTCGGATGTGACGCTAGCCAACAGAGGGAAGTGTTCCCACAGGACTGACACGTGTTCGGTTGACGGTTCCTCTGCTGGTTTGAAGAAAGCTTCGAAATCAAAGGTAATTTTGTGTAGGCACCTTTAAGAATTTCCTTCAGGAGGAAAAATCTGCTAGTGCTTCGAAAAAACCTTTTCCGAATTTTGGTACATTCTACCTATGTATTGCAAGGCGACTTGTCTGCAAGGGGAAAGTTGGTTTCTGTGCCGTTTCAGAAAGAACTTAGTCGTGAACGCTGAATTACATTCGAGACATTGGTAGATGCCATCTTATTCAATGAAATCCGTAACGAGGGACACAGTTTGCACGTGTCCCGGACAGGTGTAGGTTGACTTTTACTAAGATGGCCGATGTTTTGGAAGCTGGACTGATCAGGGTAACTTGGTTTTTCAGGTTCTGACCACTCACTTTACGGGTGGTGTAAACTGCTTTTTGTATATCGAACAAGTTCTTTAATGTGGGTAAGTCCCTGATGATCAAACCTGGAAAGGTTTCAGGTTTGCAGTGAAATCAAACTGACGCAACTATTTTGAAGCATGTTTGCCGGTATTGTATAAGTGAGAGGATATGCAGCGAAAGACGCATAACTTGTCCCTGTTGGGAAAATCTAACACACCGCCTCTCTTTTTAAGTCGACCTGAATGGGTCCCATGTAAACGAAAACGTTCAAATTCATGGAAAAAAGACCTTTTCGCTTGGTGCAGAGTCGCAAAGCATCTGTACTTTTTCGGAAGTGACAGTGTTTTCCATGAGGGAAAGAAGCTCTTCCAAAGTTTCTGAATTAGTTATGGTGGGGAGCGTGAAAGTAGCGTAGCTTGTTTCTGTTTTCTCTGTGTTGTAAAATTAACCCTACTGACAAACCCACTTTGTATCTGAATCTTTGCGTGATGTGAATATGACGCATAGTATCTACAGCGTCACTCAACTCACCAGTTGGTAGTCTTAAGTTTGTTACACTCACATGACTCCAGTGTGTCCTGACTCCTGTTTGTATTGCGGGCCAATGCCTGGTAAACATTTCCTCACCCTCCAGTATAGTGCATATTATTGGAGGAATAGTCGCTCCATCCAGAGATTCGTGTCAACAGGTGCTTTTTGCAATTTCCATCGCCGCATAGAGGGCAAAATTTAGGTATTACAACACATTTTTCCATGTGTCTGTCGTAATTGTACACCCTTTTGAATTTTTTGAAACACTTTCACAGATATGAGGATCCATTTTCACTGAGTTACTTATATGTGAAGATAATATTTTTTTCAATATTTGTCATTTATCTATCTATCTATCTATCTATCTATCTATCTATCTATCTATCTATCTATCTATCTATCTATCTATCTATCTATCTATCTATCTATCTATCTATCTATCTATCTATCTATCTATCTATCTATCTTTATCTGTACATTTATATATGCAACATACCTACACAAAGTATATACACCTACATACACATCATATAAGACATACGTCAGCACTATCTTACACACGTCTTACACCCGTCTGCCTGCCTACCTGCCTGCCTACTGACCTTCATCAAGTGATTTCTGAAAGTTTTTGCAGACGAGATGAGTCTTGAAAATACTCCCTCCCTATCTGACTCTGACGTATGTGAAGTGAGTTTACAGGATATCAGGTGTGAAATGAAATTTATATATAGCGATCGCTTGCTTCATGATATAGGAAGGCTGTTACTTGGATCTTGGAAGAAATAGGGAATCTACTTGGACATCGCCTATGATCGTTTGAGGGACATGGTTGTTATCAAGATGGTGCAGGATATGTGTATGGAAATGTTTCAAACTTGGTGGTCTAAAACTAGGCCTCATGTCTGATGGGGAGAACTTTACCACACCTACATGCGTGTTCATCGACAAGATCTGTTACTTCAGTCACAGAACTTTTTCAAGACATACAAATTGGATTACAACAACTCCTACCAGTTTTTAATGGAGAAATACTTTGTCACCAAGTCTGAATCTCTATCCAGAGAGTGGAAAGATATAGGGACGTATTTAGACTTGTCGTCTGAGAAGCTAAATAGTATTGCTCAACAACCGACCAAGATTTGTCTCTCCACGCCCAACAGTACACATCATCAGCTCATTCAAGTGCTGATGGATGACATCAGGAGGTTTGATGTGGCCAGATATATATTGCTTCACTTTAAAAAGAAAGAAAAAGAGATGAGACATGGAGAGTAATTGTGGAAGGGCGTGGTGAATTATGTAAAGGAGTGGAGGTGTGCACCACAGGAATGACATCTTAAGTCCCTACACAGGAACATGGTGGAGATGGAGAGTATGCAGCTGGAAAGGGGATTCAGCACATCTATATGAACCACTTACTTCCCATCTCTGCTGTCTCATTTACCACCTCGCCTACCACTGGTACGTCGACACTCGACACAGCTACTACCACTGTCGTTACTTTATCATATACCATTTTATTATTCCAATGATCTTAACATATTACTGTATTAATCAAAGAATATAATATAATACATTGATAGAAATTAATACATTGAAGTTCCAGAATGTCTAGAAGAGCATTCATATATTCTAGAAGAGCATTCATGCTCCACTGAACACCAGCTATGTCAAAGACACATAGGTTACAACATCAAAGAGTGCGACCTCATGGTCCACTGCACAATATAATGCTTTTAAGAGTCTAAGAGACCGACCTCATGGTCCAGTGCACAATATAATATCTTGTAAGTAAATGCAACTGGCCATCACGGGTGCCTGGGCACCCCTCACGCCGTCATGGGTGTCTGAGCACCCAAGAGTGAACAATAGGTTACATAAGTAACAACGCCATGACATTCCAGTCACTCTAGCATCGCTCCTGAGCAACCTAGGTCAGATATGAAAGTATTTATGTAAATGACTAAGGTCGGAACATGCCAAACCGACCGAGACAATGGGGGACATGGCGGCGTCCATGGGGGTCCTTTGTGCGCCTAGTGACACATGAAAGACCCCACTCAAACAACCACAGTTAGGCAGATGCCACTGGCGCCAGTCAGTCTAAGGTGCCGAGCCAGGAAATAGGACCATACTGGACAGTGTATCATCATCATCATCATCATCATCATCATCATCATCATCATCATCATCATCATCATCATCATCATCATCATCGTCATCATCGTCATCATCATCATCATCATCATTGTCATCATCATTATCATTATCATTATCATTATCATTATTATTGTTATTATTATTATTATTATTATTATTATTATTATTATTATTATCATTATCCCACATGTCAGTGAGGTCTCCCACACGTCAGTGAGGTCTCCCACATGTCAGTGAGGTCTCCCACACGTCAGTGAGGTCTCCCACACATCAGTGAGTGAAGTCTCCCACATGTCAGTGAGGTCTCCCACACGTCAGTGAGGTCTCCCACACACCAGTGAGGTCTCCCACATACCAGTGAGGTCTCAGTGAGGTCACTCAACCATCAGTGATTTCTAAAACTCACCAGTGCTATCATCCAATACCATGAGTAATACCAAATCCTCATCCACTAACACTATTGACGAATTAACATAGACACATGAGTCTTAGAATATGAGGGCCTATGAGAAGGCCATCCAAGATGCAGTTACTGCCCTAGAAGCAAACAAGGCTCAACAGGAGGAAAGGGAGAGGATCCTCAGTCAACAATTGGCAGAGAGGAATGCTGCGATAGACACCCAGCAGAAGGCCATGGAGGACCAGCAGAAGGCCATGGAAGACGAGCGGAAGGCCCTAGATAGGCAGCAACAACAGATAGCAGATCTTATGAAGTTGCTATCCACCCAGACCTCACAGTCTCCCACACCCTCCACCACACCTATCGTCACACCATCTGCTACCCAAGACAATATCACCTCAAGAACTACACTCATCGTCATACCATCAGATCAAAGATCCAAAGATGATCTCATGATCTCCATAATGTCCAACATGAACAGGATGATGGATAGACAGATTCAAATCGACATGACAATCAAACAAAACAAGGTAACAAAATCCAAATCTTCACACCATGTAACACCCAGGTCAGTAGAACCTTTCACAAACTACAGGTTCCCAAATTGCAATGTCAAACACTGTGACTCTCATGATAAGAAGAATAAACCTAAAGCCTCTAGAAAGAACCAAGGTACAAACACATCTTTGGTTGACTACAGGGGCATGGACAAAAGTATAGACAATGACCCTGACTATAAAACCTATTGTCTCTGTGGCAAATACAGAAAGTACCCTAACAGCAGTGCTAACACCAACACTGCCACAGACCCCAGGGGCATATACAAAGGCAAGCATTATGACCCTGACTTTATACTAAAGAGGAAAGTTGGAATCTGTAAAGGTCATGACATCACCTATACAGGCCAACACAACAACCCTAGCAGGGATACCAACACTACTCATGCCAACCCCACTGCCAGGCCCAAAGGAACCAGGGCTACTAAGGAAAGGAAAAGCTCCAAATCCGTGGGAGCCAAAAGGAAAGTCACAAGGACCAGCAAGGCCACTCCAAAACCTGGATTACATGGCCAAAGGGCTAGTATACTGTGTCTACTAACATCATCATCTACACCTAGAGCAGAGACATTCCCCCATTTCAATCATGGATTATATACCATCAACAGATGCATCGCAGACGATAGGGGTGAGATTACCAAAATTTCTGTTGTACTTTTCAAAATGGCTGTATAATTGCTAAATTCTATGTAAACCTTGGCACAAGTTGTTTGAATGATACAGATACAATTGTAACCTGTATCAAAATTGTCCCAAACCAAATCAAGTCAAAATGAATAAAAAAAGATTATGCCATTTATAGCATTCAAAATTATTGAAATTCAAAATTTCCAGAACCCCATCAGAATCTCCTTTGCATTTATTTCAAAAGTCTCACTAACCCACTTTTCTAGGTACCTACTTGCCTAAAGTATTCATATCTTATTTTTTAAAAAAAATCTTAAATTTGTGGTTACCCCCACAAAAAGTTGAAAATGCACCTCTAGCACGATTTATCACCCAAAACTAGAAATAGAAAGGTGCAATGATTAATTGGGCAGATGCCCAGCCTATAGGCTATGAAATTGATGTAAAAAGGATAGAAACATCAAAGGCTATATAACCTATAGCCAAGTTATAGATTCTTATTATGAATTAATCAATGCTGATTTAGAATAGGCAGCATAGGACATGACAACTGAACATCAGGCTGTCATGCACAGATAATTAAAAGATCATAAGGGACATCATTTCATAATCCCCTAGTATTTGATTACCATCAGACTATGACAAGTTTTACAAATCAATGCATTCAGTACTCACACGGTACTGAACCAAATCATTTTTACCAAAGGTCACAGGTCAACAAAGACAACATCAGTCTAAATTATAAATCCATTTTCATATATTTATATGGAAAATGGACAAATTGTTACCAGCCTTTCATCAGGTTGAAAAATCCATCAAACAATCTACTAGTTCCCAAACCAGTAGATATAAATATATTTCAAATTTTACAAACATATTGAGAAAATGGAATTGCCCCAAGGCTAATTCCATATACCTCAAATTAAGACCAAAATTCAAACCAGTGATAGTTATCCCTAAAATATGGACACTATCCATATTAATTTTGTATCTTGAAGATATATTATGGTTAAATAGCATTTGTCTATACCTATTGCTATAAACATAACCATATAACTATTGATCTCTTATGACAAAACTGTCAATATTTTGGTTCAAATATATTTGACCAGATATCAACCAGGATAGTTATCCCTGAAGAAGGGACACTATTCGTCATTAACTTGATTACATGTTATGGTTACATAGCATAGGTTTATTTCCATTTGCTAGGATTGGATAGCCATACAAACTATTCACATTTTATTAGTAAAAGTTAGTAAAAAAAATCTTACCAAAATTCCAAACCAAGGACAGTTAGCCCTGAAGAAGGGAGACTATCCATAATGTATATTATTTGGATTATATATCATGGCTAAAATAGCATATGTATATCTCTATTGCTATGGTCATTAGCCATATAACTATTTATCATTTTAACAATAAAATCATTAAAATCTCTGTTTGAAAAAAAAACACGTGTAATCCGAGCGAACTATGTAAGTAAGGAGGGATAGTAAAACAATATACAGGCAAAAGATCATGTTATGTGTATACACAAAATTCTCTGACTAAAGTCTGTGCCCAAAACATACAGTCTATCTTAGATGGAACTAGCACCTTGGAAATGTTTGAACCTAATCCCCACATAGAAGAGCGCGCTATGCCGACATAGAAGGATCTAGAGAATTCCTCACCTATAAAGTGCTCCTATATAGCTGTCTAGGGGTCCAATAGGACTGCGCTTGGATGACAGTGGAGCCTAATACCTTACCACAGATTACAATTTATTTCACCACAGATGCCAAAAACTGGAAGCTTGTGCAAGCCTCCAGGGAAACAGGGTCCCAGCCAACAATGGATGTTGGTGGTACTAGCCACATTTGGAGGCACTGTGGTCCATAGGACAACATTAGTTTCTCTCTTGCTGAAGTCAGGAATAAAAGTCTTAGGACCCCATTTGGGAACTAGCCACCCCACTCCAAGTTAGGAGTGACTGCACAGAAAGAAGTATCTACCCCCCAATCCATAGTAAACCCAGATACTTACATTATTGGTCAGACCTCTAGGACTCACCGGACATATGCCAAGACAGCTCAACTTTGCAAAGGTACAGTCCAAACACTACATTGATTGACTTGCCCATATGGGAATTGCATACTCTTGCCTCCAAAGCAAGCAAAACAGCCAGTTCACATACTAAGATAGCTGACTCAGCACCAAAATATTGCCTACAAAAGTATATTGAACTAAATTGTTGCATTTTTCTTGTTCGATGACCCAGGAAAAAAGAAATATTGCTTATTGCAAAAACAGTTCATAATCTGCCTAATGCCATTAGTATTTCACCTCTTAAGCTTGATTTAAAACCATCTATGTTAGGTTTTAGTTGAGTTTCAACCGGTAAAGGTTCCCATACTTGGTTTCCACGATATAATGGACTACTTCTATATATCTCCCTCTTTTGTCTGCTCACTTTGAGTTTTTTCTCTTATTATACCCTCATAATTCCCTAGTGGAAACCATAACATTCTCTTCACATTGAGCATATTTATACATATAACATGCTAATGATTTTTTACGTCTGATATTAAGTGATTCAACTTTACATCTCGTCAAGAGGTCTGCTATATGGACATCTTGGGCATTTCTCACCTTCAAACATGCATGCAGGCAATGGTTTTGTACCATATCAATATGATCCACTATTGTTTTAGGCCCTGACTCATGGATAAAACTACAATATTCTAATATAGGTACAATCATTTGTTTGTATATTTTTAAAGAGTTTTCAACATCTAGGTACTTTACAATGTTATGCAATTGTTTCAGTTTTGTTATACCCATCACATCTATTTTCTTACAGTGTTGTTTAAAATTAAGGTCTTTATCTATTATCACCCCCAGGTAGTTAAATTTATCTATGTTCGCTAATACGGTACCCTGCATAGTGATATTACTTCTGGGTATATATTGTCTTATAGAACTACACCACAAGGTTTTTGTTTTTGTAACATTCAGTGTAAGAACATTCAATTTACACCAATTCTCAATTTCATTTACATCATTCTGCATTAATGCGGTCATTATTACGGGATCTTTCCCATTTATTATCAATGCTCCATCATCAGCATAAAGGAAACACTCACAATATCTACTCTACTAGCAATACTGTTCAGACAGATGTTGAACATTAATGGTCCCAACACTGTACCCTGAGCCACACCACAATCCATAACCTTTTTACTAGAAAACATTCCGTTAACCTTGGTGATCTGGTATCTATTTATTAGGAAATTTTTTAGCCATTTTATACATTTTTCATCACAGTTTATATTTCATAATTTTGTTATCAATATGTCCATATTTACAGTATTGAATGCTTTCTTTAGATCTAGGAATAGTATCAGCGAGTATTCCCCTCTATTACGAGCTTCTAGTAAGTATTGTACCAACTTAAAAATAGCATCTGCAGACGACCGACCTGGCATAAAACCAAATTGATGTTTATTTATAATATTGTTTTCCAACAAGTGATTCATTATTTGTTTATGTACACATTTTTCAATAAGTTTTGAGAAAACATTAGTCATTGTTATCGGTCTCCAATTTGATACATCACTTAATGACCCATCCTTTGGTAAAGGTACAACATGTTCCTATTTTTAATACACTTGGTATGTTGCCGCTCTCAAATGTTTTGTTTACAAAAGTCGGTAATAACATATTCTTACTTAAAAGAAAATCTTTTACTATACTACAAGGTACATTTTCAATACATGAACTCTTGCATACATCAATTGTTTTAAGGATTTTATTACAGGTCTCCATTGTACAGTTTTCCAGAGTAACTATATTGTCACATTTTGTTCCATCATTGACATATGCTATAATCTCGAACCTTTTTGCCAGCTCCGAGCCTATATTTATATAGTAATCATTTATATAATCTGGTAATAGTCTGATATTTACCATTGTACCTGTATCATCTTTTAAGTTCATGGTGGGTGTAGAGTTATTACCTTTCCATACCATGTTTAATATCTTCCAAAATCGTTTCGGGTCTTTCTTATACTTGTATAGTAAATTCATTGTTACATTTTTCCTTTTGTTTTTTAATCTATTATTGATATCCTTTTTTATCATCTTCACTCTGTCTAGTAGTTGGTTCATGTGACCCGGTATACACCTTTTAGCTCGTCTGAACAGTCTTTTCTTTTTAGCAATTAACCTTCCTACTCTTTCGTCGTAGAACACATCATTTTCCCTTACCTTATACTATTTCATAGGATGATATCTATCAAGGTACTCAACAATATGATATATAATTTTGTTATACACATCACTTTCATTAAAGTCAGGGAGTATACAGGTATCCCAACTTGTATCATTCACATAGGCTTGTAGTTTTATTGAATTTATTCATGTTTCTTGATTTAATTAACTTTATTGGATTTTTAACATCTTTAACCAGTTTTCTAGTAACAAATACCAGGACATGGTCTCCACAAATATCATTTAAGAGTCCTTACTCCTTTACACATGTACACTTTGAAGAGAAGGTTATGACAGAAAATTGTTAATACTACTCTGAACCTGAAACTTAAAAACAAAGGTAACAAAACAAAAATATCTATATTCATATATACTGGTAAACTCGTATAAAATCTGTTTCAGTAAATTAACTGTCTCTACTCCAGAAAAATAATACTACTGATCAACCTTTGAATGAACATAAAGGTACTAAACCTTTTGATGAATATAACTGAAAGAGGATATGAAACCACCTTTTAGGACCAAATCACATTAAATTCAACAGAGCCGCAAGGGCAGTACTAGCAGTAACACCTTCTTAGAGTGTCCCAGGACTAGCCACAGTTGAAAATATACCAACTCAAAAGAACATAATTATATACTACATTTGAAACTTATTTGCACAACAGAGCAAAATTTATAAATTTATAAAACCAAAATTTTGAATTTTTTTTTATATTAGTTCCATAGGTGATTACACTTACCTATGGACCAAAAAAAAAAGTGTAAATGTAGAAACATAAAAAGAGCAGGTACACAACCTGTCATGAAAATCAACAATTTCATTATCATGTATCTTTAATGTATTTAACAAATTATGCAATGACCACACATTCGAGAAACCAAGCACAGCAAAACATAGAAGCTACATATTTGTACACAGATGCTGATGCTATATCTTGGTCATAATTTATTCAACCATGTAGTCACCTAACATGGAATACTACCTGAAACATAAAAAAAGCTAACATAATATGTAGACATATTTATAATCTTCAAATTTCGAGGTTGAAATGCAAACACAACCTTGCCACCTTACCATAGGAAAAAAAATCAACACCTAACAAATTCTGGTACAGAAATTAGACCTTATTCAAAAGGAGAAATCTATCAAAAAAAAATGTCAAACTTGTCTAAGTACCATAGACAAACAAAATTTAGCAATCCTTGAGGAAACAACATTGGTTTACCTTACTAGAATTGCAAAAGAAAAGACCTGCTAAATGAAGTCTACAGTTGGCAAAGCCACTGGAATGAATTTAAAGAATTATGAAAAGAAAAATGAAACCAAAGTTTGCACGGCATCAAGCAGTGTCTATTATATCTCTTTTTACAACACCTCGATCACTTTAGTAAAAGAATACAAAAAAAAAAATAATGGCATCAGCAATTACATTGAGGCAGTAGCAAAAGCCTATGGAAGTGTGACACAGACACCAGTCAGAAAATCATTTAAATTTCAAAAAAAAATAAAAAAAATTTGTCACACTACAAGAGGAATATTACTCTATCCTCACCATTCAGGAAAAAGCAATTCCTAAATTATGAAACGCAATCCATTAAAACTGTTGATTTTCAAGCCTATAGGCAAACCTACAATCCTAACTAGGGAGAACTTATTTATATGTACTCCTTAGGTCAAATTAGGAGATTAAATTGAAAAAAAAAATCAATCTGCTGTTGCATCCAACGACAAGGACATAATGTGTGAACACATTCCTATTTAAAATCATGTGAAAAGATCAGTAGTCAATTTTTACCAAACAATAAGCAGTTCCATCATAAATTACCAGATGTTACCAACCTACCTTACCACACCAGGTTCAGTATAGTATCAACACTTAGAGAAAGTCTTATGTATACTATGTCACTACAAAAAATAACAACACCCCAGCTATAAAAACAACTTGATAACCAAGCTGGAAGAATTTACCATCAATGAGCAAAATCGTATCAGAAAAACAACACTCAAAGTATCAAAATTACTCAAAATTAGACACATCCTTTGTATCTTATCGAAACAAGACATTTATAATTGCCATCCACCAATTACCCCAAATGTGGACTCACCAAAATGTTTCCTACCAATTTTTACTGGAGGACCCACAAAAATCCGGCAGTTCACAAAGAGTATTATTACCCCAAAATGTCTACCCCTATAATTAGATAATTAATAATTAATACAGGCAGGCAGCCAACTGCCCAAAGATATATTACCCATTACAACATAACTAGGGTATCAACAACTGCATTAGTTAATTGAAGAATTACAATTTTCTAAAAACAAAATCTCACAATGTGTCAATTTAGAAACAATCTGCTCAAACTTAGATCGTAAGTAACATAAAGACACAGATACTGAACTTACTTTCAAATCAAACCCAGAGAGTATATCTCCATAAGACACCAAGCAGTAGGTGTCAAACTTATTTTGAACTCACACCAAAGGTGTGAGTTCTACTTATGTTATATTAAGGCCCAAGAATGGTCATATTACATACAGCCAATTTGAAACTTGTACTTCATGAATCGGAGGTATTCTCAAATTGTATCCTTGAATGATTTTCATGCATGAGAAGATTCTCAAAACTGTATAATCAATTGTTTCCAACAATCAAGTATACATAAATATGCAGCAGTACACCTTAAACTTAAGTTGTACAAAAACAGCAGTTGTGTAGGGGCCGGCATCGTTGTATATATATTAGTGCAGTTCATCCGAGAGACGTGCTCATGTGGTGCTCGTTCCTTCTATGCCAACCAGGTGTCGCTTCGCGATACCCGTTTGGTACAAGAGGGGGCAGCACCATGCCTCACGTCCAGCTTCTACTAAGTAGCCGGACGATCCGCAGAAGGGGACTGGACTTGCTCCAGTCAAGACATACATTGTTATAGAGCATACGTGAATAAAGGCCTACCCGAGCGGTAGGGGTAATCTGGGGCTTTGCCCAACCCGAATCACTCGTGTTGTGTTGGTGTCTTTAGTGATAAGCGAGCCAACGAGCTACCCAACATTTAAGTCGATACGAACCATTACAGTTGTATACTGACCAAAATGGAATGATAAAATTAACTTATATCAGGTAGAAAATGTGAAAGGTTCCACCTTGTACACCAAAGAAAAAAAAAATCTATAAGAAAGAAAGTAAGTGTACCTGTACATAATCATGTATGTGTAGCAAGAAATTATACATGAATGCAAGGTAGATAACTCAAGCAGTTCTTGTACCACATTAGCACTTGTATACTATACCAAGGTTTACTTAAGGAAACACTCTTTAGGTAACCAAGAAATCGATAAAAATGAAATGGGTATAATGTAGAAAATGTATAAGAAAATCTTATACACACAAAAAAAAACAGAATATATTCAAAATGTATCGCCAAAAATGATAAAAATGTAAGTAGCTACTTAAGATACTAATCAAATAATCTTTTTACAGGGATATGTACTCAAGAAACATACCGATGGTGTGGTATGAAAAAGTCAATTAAAGCAGCGGCCCACTGTCGTAATTGCCAATCAATACACCCATATAGCAAAATTACAGAGTAACTCAGAGACAAACAAGTCTATTGTACTTAAAGTACTCCGTTTTTCCAGTCCTCGGAAAAATTTGTCTCAAGAAAATTCCCAAAAATTGGACACTAAATTGTATGTTTGCACACTAAATTGTCATTTGTACCCGATTACACGCGAAATTGCATGTTTGCACACTGAATTGTACATTTGTACTCAATTGCACGCTAAAAATTGTATGTTTGCACACTAAATTGTTATTTGTACCTAATTACACGTGAAATTGTAGGGTTACACACTGAATTGTACGTTCATACCCAATTGCACACTAAATTGTAAGTTTGCACACTGGATTGTACGTTAGTACCAAAATTGCACGCCATAATTATATTCTGTAATTTTTGTACCCCAAATTGAAAATGTATAGGCAGATACACCAATTTACATAAGGAATAAGGCAACTTCAAAGCCATATTGTAAGTCAAGCACACCTAAGTCTGTTTGGCATCCAAAAAGTTGCACAATTTATGGTCAAATAGCTAGAATTAAGGAAATGTATTTTAACCCAAAAACAAAAGAAAAAAAGGGAAAAAAAGGATGTTATACGTACTGACAAGCTCTACCACAAAAATTGTATTTGAAGCACTCCCTATTACTTCAAATCCTCTTACGCACAGTATGTAATTAGAAATAAGTTAAAAATATATTGTACATTCCCTCTGCAAAATAACGGAGTTTTGCTTCTTTTCGTGGAAGGGGGAGTATTCTATCATATACCATTTTATTATTCCAATGATCTTAACATATTACTGTATTAATCAAATAATGTATGAGAAATTAATACATTGAAGGTCCAGAATGTCTAGAAGAGCGTTCATACATTATGGAAGAGCGTTCATGCTCCACTGAACACCAGCTATGTCAAAGACACATAGGGTACAACATCAAAGAGTCCGACCTCATGGTCCACTGCACAATATAATGCTTTTAAGAGTGTAAGAGACCAACCTAATGGTCAAGTGCACAATATAATATCTTGTAAGTGAATGCAACTGGCCGTCACTGGTGCCTGAGCACCCAAGACTGAACAATAGGTTACAGTAACAACACCATTACCTTCCGGTCACTCTAGCGTCACTCCTGAGCAACCTAGGTCAAATATGAAAGTATTTATGTAATTGCCATAATTAGACGGTCAAAATGAGCCCAAGGTCAAAGCCGTACTCCCATTGTTAAGAAAGTTATATAAACGGGACAGTTTCAAACTCTGAATGAGCTACAGACAAACCAGCGCAAGTTACGCGCCTGGACAGTTTGTAGTAGTAACTTGACATATTCAACTCTGCGCATGCGCAATATTAAGGCTGTAGCTGCATAAACAACCGAGATATAAAGGTCGGAACATGCCAAACTGACCGAGACAATGGGGGACATGGCGCATCCATGGGGGTCCTTTGTGCACCAAGTGACACATGAAAGACCCCCCTCAAACAACCACAGAGTTAGGCAGATGCCACTGGCTCCAGTCAGTTTGAGGGGCCAAGCCAGGAAATGGTACTTATACCACTGGCAACTCCCTCTAGAAATCAGAATCACCAGAACCACCCCTGAGGTAGCTTGTCCAGTTTTAACTCTCCTGCTACCTGCTATAGCTCTGCACTATGCTGGGTTAGACTATGCCAGACAGGCATCGGACTACTCCACTAGTGGCCAGAGGCTACCAGTAATGGCAGTATGTACCAGTAGTGGCAGTATGTACCAGAAGTGGCAGTACATACCAGTAGTAGCAGTACATACCAGTAGTGGCAGAACATACCAGTAGTGGCAGTATGTAACAGTAGTGGCAGTACATGTATACCAGTAGTGGCAGTACATACCAGTAGTGGCAGTGAATTCCAATAGTGGCAGTATGTACCAGTAGTGGCAGTATGTACCAATAGTAGCAGTACATACCAGTAGTGGCAGTACATACCAGCAGTGGCAGTAAAAAACAGTAGTGGCAGTACATATCAGTAGTGGCAGTATGGACCAGTAGTGTCAGTACGTACCAGTAGTGGCAGTACATACCAGTAGTGGCAGTACGTACCAGTAGTGGCAGTAGATACCAGTAGTGGCAGCACATACCAGTAGCAGCAGTATATACCAGTAGTTGCAGTATGTACCAGCAGTGGCAGTACATACCATCAGTGGCAGTACATACCAGTAGTGGCAGTATGTACCAGTAGTGGCAGTACATACCAATAGTGGCAGTACATACCAGTAGTGGCAGTACATACCAGTAGTGGCAGTACATACCAGTAGTGGCAGTACATACCAGTAGTGCCAGTATGTACCACTAGTGGCAGTACATACCAGTAGTGGCAGTATGTACCAGTACAGTCAGTACATACCAGTAGTGGCAGTACATACCAGTACTGGCAGTACATACCAGTAGTGGCAGTACATACTAGTAGTGGCAGTACATACCAGTAGTGGCAGTATGTACCTTAGTGGCAGTACATACCAGTAGTGGCATTACATACCAGTACTGGCAGTACATACCAGTAGTGGCAGTACATACTAGTAGTGGCAGTACATACCAGTAGTGGCAGTACATACCAGTAGTGGCAGTATGTACCAGTAGTGGCAGTACATACCAGTAGTGGCAGTACATACCAGTAGTGGCAGTATGTACCAGTAGTGGCAGTACATACCAGTAGTGGCAGTACATACCATCAGTGGCAGTACATACCAGTAGTGGCAGTACATACCAGTAGTGGCAGAACATAACAGTAGTGGCAGTATGTACCAGTAGTGGCAGTACATGGATACCAGTAGTGGCAGTACATACCAGTAGTGGCAGTAAATCCCAATAGTGGCAGTATGTACCAGTAGTGGCAGTATGTACCAATAGTGGCAGTACATACCAGCAGTGGCAATGTGTACCAGTAGTTGCAGTATGTACCAGTAGTGGCAGTACATACCAGTAGTGGCAGTACATTCCAATATTGGCAGTACATACCAGAAGTGGCCTTAAATACCATTAGTGGCAGTATATACCAGTAGTGGCAGTACATACCAGCAGTGGCAGTATGTACCAGCAGTGGCAGTATGTACCAGTAGTGGCAGTATGTACCACTAGTGGCAGTACATACCAGCAGTGGCAGTACATACTAGTAGTGGCAATATGTAGCAGTAGTGGCAGTATATACCAGTAGTTGCAGTATGTACCAGTAGTGGCAGTATTTACCAGTAGTTGCAGTATGTACCAGTAGTGGCAGTATGTACCACTAGTGGCAGTATGTACCAGTAGTGGCAGTACATACCAGTAGTGGCAGTATGTACCAGTAGTGGCAGTACATACCAGTAGTGGCAGTACATACCAGTAGTGAAAGTATGTACCAGTAGTGGCAGTACATACCAGTAGTGGCAGTACATACCAGCAGTGGCAGAATGTACCAGTAGTGGAAGTATGTACCAGTAGTGGCAGAATGTACCAGTAGTGGAAGTATGTACCAGTAGTGGCAATACATACCAGGAGTGGCAGTACATACCAGTAGTGGCAGTATGTACCAGTAGTGGCAGTACATACCAGTAGTGGCAGTATGTACCAGTAGTGGCAGTACATACCAGTAGTGGCATTATGTACCAGTAGTGGCAGTACATTCCAATAGTGGCAGTACATACCAGAAGTGGCAGTAAATACCAGTAGTGGCAGTATATGCCAGTAGTGGCAGTACATACCAGTAGTGGCAGTACATACCAGTAGTGGCAGTATGTCCCAGTAGTGGCAGTATGTACCAGTAGTGGCAGTATGTACCAGTAGTGGCAGTATGTACCAGTAGTGCCAGTATGTACCAGTAGTGGCAGTATGTACCAGTAGTGGCAGTACATACAAATAGTGGCAGTATGTACCAGTAGTGGCAGTACATACCAGTAGTGGCAGTACATACCAGTAGTGGCAGTATGTAACAGAAGTGGCAGTACATACCAGTAGTGGCAGTATGTACCAGTAGTGGCAGTATGTACCAGTAGTGGCAGTATGTACCAGTAGTGGCAGTACATACCAGCAGTGGCAGTACATACCAGTAGTGGCAGTATGTACCAGTAGTGGCAGTATGTACTAGTAGTGGCAGTACATACCAATAGTTGCAGTATGTACCAGTAGTGGCAGTACATACCAGAAGTGGCAGTAAATACCAGTAGTGGCAGTACATACCAGTAGTGGCAGTTAATACCAGTAGTGGCAGTATGTACGAGTAATGGCAGTATGTACCAGCAGTGGCAGTACATACCAGTAGTAGCAGTATGTACCAGAAGTGGCAGTACATACCAGTAGTGGCAGTATGTACCAGTAGTGGAAGTATGTACCAGTAGTGGCAGTATGTACCAGAAGTGGCAGTACATACCAGTAGTGGCAGTATGTACCAGAAGTGGCAGTACATACCAGTAGTGGCAGTATGTACCAGAAGTGGCAGTACATACCAGTAGTGGCAGTATGTACCAGTAGTGGAAGTATGTACCAGTAGTGGCAGTATGTACCAGAAGTGGCAGTACATACCAGTAGTGGCAGTATGTACCAGAAGTGGCAGTACATACCAGTAGTGGCAGTATGTACCAGTAGTGGCAGTACATACCAGAAGTGGCAGTACATACCAGTAGTGGCAGTACATACCAGTAGTGGCAGTATATACAAGTAATGGCAATACATACTAGTAGTGGCAGTATGTACCAGTAGTGGCAGTATGTACCAGTAGTGGCAGTATGTACCAGTATTGGCAGTACATACCAGTAGTGGCAGTACATACCAGTAGTGGCAGTATGTACCAGTAGTGGCAGTACATACCAGTAGTGGCAGTATGTACCAGTAGTGGCAGTACATACCAGTAGTGGCAGTATATACAAGTAATGCCAATACATACCAGTAGTGGCAGTATGTACCAGCAGTGGCAGTACATACCAGTAGTGGCAGTATGTACCAGTAGTGGCAGTATGTACCAGTAGTGGCAGTATGTACCAGTAGTGACAGTATGTACCAGTAGTGGCAGTATGTACCAGTAGTGGCAGTATGTACCAGCAGTGGCAGTACATACCAGTAGTGGCAGTATGTACCAGCAGTGGCAGTATGTACCAGTACAAGCAGTATGTACCAGTAGTGGCAGTACATACCAGTAGTGGCAGTACATACCAGTAGTGGAAGTACATACCAGTAGTGGCAGTATATACAAGTAGTGGCAGTACATACCAGTAGTGGCAGTATGTATCAGTAGTGGCAGTACATTCCAATAGTGGCAGTACATACCAGAAGTGGCAGTAAATACCAGTAGTGGCAGTATATACCAGTAGTGGCAGTACATACCAGTAGTGGCAGTACATACCAGTAGTGGCAGTATGTACCAGAAGTGGCAGTACATACCAGTAGTGGCAGTATGTACCAGTAGTGGCAGTACATACCAGAAGTGGCAGTACATACCAGTAGTGGCAGTACATACCAGTAGTGGCAGTATATACAAGTAATGGCAATACATACTAGTAGTGGCAGTATGTACCAGTAGTGGCAGTATGTACCAGTAGTGGCAGTATGTACCAGTATTGGCAGTACATACCAGTAGTGGCAGTACATACCAGTAGTGGCAGTATGTACCAGTAGTGGCAGTACATACCAGTAGTGGCAGTATGTACCAGTAGTGGCAGTACATACCAGTAGTGGCAGTATATACAAGTAATGCCAATACATACCAGTAGTGGCAGTATGTACCAGTAGTGGCAGTATGTACCAGTAGTGACAGTATGTACCAGTAGTGGCAGTATGTACCAGTAGTGGCAGTATGTACCAGCAGTGGCAGTACATACCAGTAGTGGCAGTATGTACCAGTAGTGACAGTATGTACCAGTAGTGGCAGTATGTACCAGTAGTGGCAGTATGTACCAGCAGTGGCAGTATGTACCAGTACAAGCAGTATGTACCAGTAGTGGCAGTACATACCAGTAGTGGCAGTACATACCAGTAGTGGAAGTACATACCAGTAGTGGCAGTATATACAAGTAGTGGCAGTACATACCAGTAGTGGCAGTATGTATCAGTAGTGGCAGTACATTCCAATAGTGGCAGTACATACCAGAAGTGGCAGTAAATACCAGTAGTGGCAGTATATACCAGTAGTGGCAGTACATACCAGTAGTGGCAGTACATACCAGTAGTGGCAGTACATACCAGTAGTGGCAGTTTGTCCCAGTAGTGGCAGTATGTACCAGTAGTGGCAGTACATACCAGTAGTGGCAGTAAATACCAGTAGTGGCAGTATGTACCAGTCGTGGCAGTAGGGACCAGCAGTAGCAGTGCATACAAATAGTGGCAGTATGTACCAGTAGTGGCAGTACATACCAGTAGTGGCAGTACATACCAGTAGTGGCAGTATGTACCACCAGTGGCAGTTAATACCAGTAGTGGCAGTAAATACCAGTAGTGGCAGTACATCCCAGTAGTGAGAGTATGTACCAGTAGTGGCAGTACATACCAGTAGTGGCAGTACAAACTAGTAGTGGGAGTATGTACCAGTAGTGGCAGTATGTACCAGTAGTGGCAGTTCATACCAGTAGTGGCAGTAAATAACAGTAGTGGCAGTATGTACCTTAGTGGCAGTAGGTACCAGCAGTGGCAGTACATACCAGCAGTGACAGTACATACCAGTAGTGGCAGTACATACCAGCAGTGGCAGTATGTACCAGTAGTGGAAGTATGTACCAGTAGTGGCAATACATACCAGTAGTGGCAGTATGTACCAGCAGTGGCAGTATGTACCAGTAATGGTAGTACACACCAGTAGTGGCAATACATACCAGTAGTGGCAGTATGTACCAGCAGTGGCAGTATGTACCAGTAGTGGTAGTACACACCAGTAGTGACAGTACATACCAGTTGTGGCAGTATGTACCAGTAGTGACAGTATGTACCAGAAGTGGCATTATGTACCAGTAGTGACAGTACATACCAGTAGTGGCAGTATGTACCATTAGTGGCAGTATGTACCAGTAGTGGCAGTATGTACCAGTATTGGCAGTATGCACCAGTAGTGGAAGTACATATCAGCAATGGCGGAATATACCAGTAGTGGCAGTACATACCAGTAGTGGCTGTACATACCAGTAGTGGCAGTATGTACCAGCAGTGGCAGTACATAACAGTAGTGGCAGCACACACCAGTATTGGCAGTACATACCAGCAGTGGCAGTACATACCAGTAGTGGCAGTATGTACCAGTAGTGGCAGTATCTACCAGTACTGGCAGTAAATACCAGTAGTGGCAGTATGTACCAGTAGTGGCGGTACATACCAGTAGTGGCAGTAAATACCAGTAGTGGCAGTACACACCAGTAGTGGCAGTATGTACCAGTAGTGGCAGTATGTACGAGCAGTGGCAGTACATATCAGCAGTGGCAGTACATACCAGCAGTGGCAGTATGTACCAGTAGTGGCAGTATGTACCAGTAGTGGCAGTATGTACCAGTAGTGGCAGTATGTACCAGTAGTGGCAGTACATACCAATAGTGGCAGTAAATACCAGTAGTGGCAGTACATACCAGCAGTGGCAGTACATACCAGTAGTGGCAGTATGTACCAGTAGTGGCAGTATGAAGCAGTAGTGGCAGTACATACCAGTAGTAGCAATATGTACCAGTAGTGGCAGTATGAACCAGTAGTGGCAGTTCATACAAGTAGTGGCACTAAATACCAGTAGTGGCAGTACACACCAGTAGTGGCAGTATGTACAATTAGTGGCAGTATGTAACAGTAGTGGCAGTACATACCAGTAGTGGCAGTACATACCAGTAGTGGCAGTATGTACCAGTAGTGGCAGTACATACCAGTAGTGGCAGTATGAACCAGTAGTGGCAGTACATACCAATAGTGGCAGTATATACCAGTAGTGGCAGTATGTACTAGTAGTGGCAGTATGTACCAACAGTGGCAGTATTAACCAGTAGTGTCAGTACATATCAATAGTGGCAGTATGTACCAGTAGTGGCAGTATGTACCAGTAGTGGCAGAATATACTAGTAGTGGCAGTACATAGAAGCAGTAGCAGTAAATACCAGTAGTGGCAGTACCTACCAGTAGTGGCAGTATGTACCAGTAGTGGCAGTATGTACCAGCAGTGGCAGTATGTACCAGTAGTGGAAGTATGTACCAGTAGTGGCAGTACATACCAGTAGTGGCAGTAAATACCAGTAGTGGCAGTACACACCAGTAGTGCCAGTATGTACCAGTAGTGGCAGTATGTACAAGCAGTGGCAGTACATACCAGCAGTGGCAGTACATACCAGTAGTGGCAGTATATACCAGTAGTGGCAGGATGTACTAGTAGTGGCAGTACATACCAATAGTTGCAGTATGTACCAGTAGTGGCAGTACATACCAGCAGTGGCAGTAAATACCAGTAGTGGCAGTACATACCAGTAGTGGCAGTTAATACCAGTAGTAGCAGTATGTACCAGTAGTGGCAGTATGTACCAGTAGTGGCAGTACATACCAGTGGTGGCAGTATGTACCAGCAGTGGCAGTACATTCCAATATTGGCAGTACATACCAGAAGTGGCCGTAAATACCAGTAGTGGCAGTATATACCAGTAGTGGCAGTACATACCAGCAGTGGCAGTATGTACCAGCAGTGGCAGTATGTACCAGAAGTGGCAGTACATTCCAATATTGGCAGTACATACCAGTAGTGGCAGTCCATACCAGCAGTGGCAGAATGTACCAGTAGTGGAAGTATGTACCGGTAGTGACAGTATGTACCAGTAGTGGCAGTACATACCAGTAGTGGCAGTATGTACCAGTAGTGGCAGTACATTCCAATAGTGGCAGTACATACCAGTAGTGGCAGTACATACCAGTAGTGGCAGTACATACCAGTAGTGGCAGTACATACCAGTAGTGGCAGTATATGCCAGTAGTGGAAGTACATACCAGTAGTGGCAGTATATGCCAGTAGTGGAAGTACATACCAGTAGTGGCAGTACATACCAGTATTGGCAATATGTACCAGTAGTGGCAGTACATACCAGTAGTGGCAGTACACAGCAGTAGTGGCAGTGCATACCAGTAGTGGCAGTAAATACCAGTAGTGGCAGTATGTACCAGTAGTGGCAGTAAATAACAGTAGTGGCTGTACATACCAGTAGTGGCAGGATATACCAGCAGTGGCAGTACATAACAGTAGAGGCAGTACACACCAGTATTGGCAGTACATACCAGCAGTGGCAGTACATACCAGTAGTGGCAGTATGTACCAGCAGTGGCAGTACATACCAGTTGTGGCAGTACATACCAGTAGTGGCAGTATGTACAGTAGTGGCAGTATGTACCAGTACTGGCAGTAAATACCAGCAGTGGCAGTACATACCAGTAGTGGCAGTATGTACCGACAGTGGCAGTACGTACCAGTAGTGGCAGTATGTGCCAGTAGTGGCAGTATATACCAGTAGTGGCAGTACATACCAGCAATGGCAGTAAATACCAGTAGTGGCAGTACATACCAGTAGTGGCAGTATTTACCAGTAGTGGCAGTACCTACCAGTAGTGGCAGTATAAACCAGAAGTGGCAGTAAATACCAGTAGTGGCAGTATATACCAGTAGTGGCAGTACATACCAGTAGTGGCAGTATGTACCAGTAGTGGCAGTATATACCAATAGTGGCAGTATATACCAGAAGTGGCAGTAAATACCAGTAGTGGCAGTATATACCAGTAGTGGCAGTACATATCAGTAGTGGCCGGACGTACTAGTACTGACAGGACGTACTAGTAGTGACAGTATGTACCAGTACTGGCAAAACATACCAGTACTTGCAGTACATACCAGTAGTGGCAGTACATACCAGTAGTGGCAGTATGGACCAGTAGTGGAAGTATGTACCAGTAGTGGCAGTACATAACAATAGTGGCAGTACATACCAGTAGTGGCAGTACATACCAGCGGTGGCAGTACATACCAGTACTTGCAGTACATACCAGTAGTGCCAGTACATACCAGTAGTGGTAGTATGTACCAGTAGTGGAAGTATGTACCAGTAGTGGCAGTATGAACCAGTAGTGGCAGTTCAAACAAGTAGTGGCAGTAATTACCAGTAGTGACAGTATGTACCAGTAGTGGCAGTACATACCAATAGTGGCAGTACATACCAGTAGTGGCAGTACATACCAGTAGTGGCAGTAAATACCAGTAGTGGCAGTACATACCAGTAGTGGCAGTACATACCAGTAGTGGCAGTAAATACCAGTAGTGGCAGTACATACCAGTAGTGGCAGTACATACCAGTAGTGGCAGTATGTACCAGTAGTGGCAGTACATACCAGTAGTGGCAGTATGAACCAGTAGTGGCAGTACATACCAATCGTGGTAGTATATACCAGTAGTGGCAGTATGTACTAGTAGTGGCAGTATGTACCAATAGTGGCAGTATTAACCAGTAGTGTCAGTACATATCAATAGTGGCAGTATGTACCAGTAGTGGCAGTATGTACCAGTAGTGGCAGAATATACTAGTAGTGGCAGTACATAGAAGCAGTAGCAGTAAATACCAGTAGTGGCAGTACCTACCAGTAGTGGCAGTATGTACCAGTAGTGGCAGTATGTACCAGCAGTGGCAGTATGTACCAGTAGTGGAAGTATGTACCAGTAGTGGCAGTACATACCAGTAGTGGCAGTAAATACCAGTAGTGGCAGTACACACCAGTAGTGGCAGTATGTACCAGTAGTGGCAGTATGTACAAGCAGTGGCAGTACATACCAGCAGTGGCAGTACATACCAGTAGTGGCAGTATGTACCAGTAGTGGCAGGATGTACTAGTAGTGGCAGTACATACCAATAGTTGCAGTATGTACCAGTAGTGGCAGTACATACCAGCAGTGGCAGTCAATACCAGTAGTGGCAGTACATACCAGCAGTGGCAGAATGTACCAGTAGTGGAAGTATGTACCAGTAGTGACAGTATGTACCAGTAGTGGCAGTACATACCAGTAGTGGCAGTATGTACCAGTAGTGGCAGTACATTCCAATAGTGGCAGTACATACCAGTAGTGGCAGTACATACCAGTAGTGGCAGTACATACCAGTAGTGGCAGTACATACCAGGAGTGGCAGTATGTACCAGTAGTGGCAGTATGTACCAGTAGTGGCAGTATGTACTAGTAGTGGCAGTACATACCAATAGTTGCAGTATGTACCAGTAGTGGCAGTACATACCAGTAGTGGCAGTACATACCAGTAGTGGAAGTATGTACCAGGAGTGGCAGTACATAACAATAGTGGCAGTACATACCAGTAGTGGCAGTACATACCAGCAGTGGCAGTACATACCAGTACTTCCAGTACATACCAGTAGTGGCAGTACATACCAGTAGTGGCAGTACATACCAGTAGTGGCAGTACATATCAGTAGTGACAGTATGTACCAGTAGTGGCAGTAAATACCAGTAGTGCCAGAATATACCAGTAGTGGCAGTATTTACCAGTAGTAGCAGTATGTACCAGTAGTGGCAGTATGTACCAGTAGTGGCAGAATATACCAGTAGTGGCATTACATACCAGTACTGGCAGTACATACCAGTAGTGGCAGTAAATACCAGTAGTGGCAGTACATAACACTAGTGGCAGTACATACCAGTAGTGGCAGTACGTACCAGTAGTGGCAGTAAATACCAGTAGTGGCAGTACATAACAGTAGTGGCAGTACATACCAGTAGTGGCAGTACATACCAGTAGTGGCAGTATGTATCAGTAGTGGCAGTACATACCAGTAGTGGCAGTACATATCAGTAGTGACAGTATGTACCAGTAGTGGCAGTACATACCAGTAGTGGCAGTACATACCAGTAGTGGCAGTATGTACCAGAAGTGGCAGTATATACCAGTAGTGGCAGTACATACCAGTAGTGGCAGTACATACCAGTAGTGGCAGTATGTACCAGTAGTGGCAGTACATACCAGTAGTGACAGTATGTACCAGTAGTGGCAGTACATACCAGTAGTGGCAGTACATAACAGTAGTGGCAGTACATACCAGTAGTGACAGTATGTACCAGTAGTGGCAGTACATAACAGTAGTGGCAGTACATACCAGTAGTGGCAGTATGTACCAGTAGTGGCAGTACATACCAGTAGTGGCAGTACATACCAGTAGTGGCAGTATGTACCAGTAGTGGCAGTACATACCAGTAGTGGCAGTACATACCAGTAGTGGCAGTTCATACCAGTAGTGGCAGTACATACCAGTAGTGACAGTATGTACCAGTAGTGGCAGTATGTACCACTAGTGGCAGTATTTACCAGTAGTGGCAGTATGTACCAGTAGTGGCAGTACGTACCAGTAGTGGCAGAAGGTACCAGTAGTGGCAGTACATACCAGTAGTGGCAGTAAATACCAGTAGTGGCAGTATGTACCAGAAGTGGCCGTAAATACCAGTAGTGGCAGTACATACCAGTAGTGGCAGTATGTACCAGTAGTGGCAGTACATACCAGTAGTGGCAGTACACACCAGTACTGGCAGTACATACCAGTAGTGGCAGTATGTACCAGAAGTGGCAGTACATACCAGTAGTGGCAGTATGTACCAGAAGTGGCCGTAAATACCAGTAGTGGCAGTACATACCAGTAGTGGCAGTATGTACCAGTAGTGGCAGTACGTACCAGTAGTGGCAGTAGGTACCAGCAGTGGCAGTGCATACAAATAGTGGCAGTATGTACCAGTAGTGGCAGTACATACCAGTAGTGGCAGTACGTACCAGTAGTGGCAGTAGGTACCAGCAGTGGCAGTGCATACAAATAGTGGCAGTATGTACCAGTAGTGGCAGTACATACAAATAGTGGCAGTACATACCAGTAGTGGCAGTAAATACCAGTAGTGGCAGTACATACCAGTAGTGGCAGTAGGTACCAGCAGTGGCAGTGCATACAAATAGTGGCAGTATGTACCAGTAGTGGCAGTACATACAAGTAGTGGCAGTACATACCAGTAGTGGCAGTATGTACCAGCAGTGGCAGTAAATACCAGTAGTGGCAGTAAATACCAGTAGTGGCAGTACATACCAGTAGTGAGAGTATGTACCAGTAGTGGCAGTACATACCAGTAGTGGCAGTACAAACTAGTAGTGGGAGTATGTACCAGTAGTGGCAGTATGTACCAGTAGTGGCAGTTCATACCAGTAGTGGCAGTAAATAACAGTAGTGGCAGTATGTACCTTAGTGGCAGTAGGTACCAGCAGTGGCAGTACATACCAGCAGTGGCAGTACATACCAGTAGTGGCAGTTCATACCAGTAGTGACAGTACATACCAGTAGTGGCAGTACATACCAGTAGTGGCAGTATGTACCAGTAGTGGAAGTATGTACCAGTAGTGGCAATACATACCAGTAGTGGCAGTATGTACCAGCAGTGGCAGTATGTACCAGTAGTGGTAGTACACACCAGTAGTGGCAATACATACCAGTAGTGGCAGTATGTACCAGCAGTGGCAGTATGTACCAGTAGAGGTAGTACACACCAGTAGTGACAGTACATACCAGTAGTGACAGTACATACCAGTTGTGGCAGTATGTACCAGTAGTGACAGTATGTACCAGTAGTGGCAGTATGTACCAGTATTGGCAGTATGCACCAGTAGTGGCAGTATGTACCAGTAGTGGCAGTAAATACCAGTAGTGGCAGTATGTACCAGTAGTGGCAGTACATACCAGTAGTGGCAGTAAATACCAGTAGTGGCAGTATGTACCAGCAGTGGCAGTACATAACAGTAGTGGCAGTACACACCAGTAGTTGCAGTATGTACCAGTAGTGGCAGTATCTACCAGTACTGGCAGTAAATACCAGTAGTGGCAGTATGTACCAGTAGTGGCAGTACATACCAGTAGTGGCAGTAAATACCAGTAGTGGCAGTACACACCAGTAGTGGCAGAATGTACCAGTAGTGGCAGTATGTACGAGCAGTGGCAGTACATATCAGCAGTGGCAGTACATACCAGTAGTGGCAGTATGTACCAGTAGTAGCAGTATGTACCAGTAGTGGCAGTATGTACCAGCAGTGGCAGTATGTACCAGTAGTGGAAGTATGTACCAGTAGTGGCAGTACATACCAGTAGTGGCAGTAAATACCAGTAGTGGCAGTACATACCAATAGTGGCAGTATGTACCAGCAGTGGCAGTATGTACCAGTAGTGGCCGTATGTACCACTAGTGGCAGTACATACCAGTAGTGGCAGTACATACCAGCAGTGGCAGAATGTACCAGTAGTGGAAGTATGTACCAGTAGTGGCAATACATACCAGTAGTGGCAGTATGTACCAGTAGTGGCAGTATTTAGCAGTAGTGGCAGTATGTACCAGTCGTGGCAGTATGTACCAGTAGTGGCAGTATGTACCAGCAGTGGCAGTACATACCAGTAGTGGCAGTACATACCAGTAGTGGCAGTATGTACCAGTACTGGCAGTAAATACCAGCAGTGGCAGTACATACCAGTAGTGGCAGTATTTACCGACAGTGGCAGTACGTACCAGTAGTGGCAGTATGTGCCAGTAGTGGCAGTATATACCAGTAGTGGCAGTACATACCAGCAGTGGCAGTAAATACCAGTAGTGGCAGTACATACCAGTAGTGGCAGTATTTACCAGTAGTGGCAGTACCTACCAGTAGTGGCAGTATATACCAGTAGTGGCAGTACATATCAGTAGTGGCAGGACGTACTAGTAGTGACAGGACGTACTAGTAGTGACAGTATGTACCAGTACTGGCAGTACATACCAGTACTTGCAGTACATACCAGCAGTGGCAGTACATACCAGTAGTGGTAGTATGTACCAGTAGTGGAAGTATGTACCAGTAGTGGCAGTATGTACCACTAGTGGCAGTTCATACTAGTAGTGGCAATATGTACCAGTAGTGGCAGTACATACCAGTAGTGGCAGTACATACCAGTAGTGGCAGTACATACCAGTAGTGGCAGTATGTACCAGTAGTGGCAGTACATAACAGTAGTGGCAGTACATACCAGTAGTGGCAGTACATACCAGTAGTGGCAGTACATATCAGTAGTGACAGTATGTACCAGTAGTGGCAGTAAATACCAGTAGTGGCAGAAGATACCAGTAGTGGCAGTATTTACCAGTAGTAGCAGTATGTACCAGTAGTGGCAGTATGTACCAGTAGTGGCAGTACACACCAGTAGTGGCAGTACATACCAGTAGTGGCAGTACATAACAGTAGTGGCAGTACATACCAGTAGTGGCAGTACATACCAGTAGTGGCAGTACATATCAGTAGTGACAGTATGTACCAGTAGTGGCAGTAAATACCAGTAGTGGCAGAAGATACCAGTAGTGGCAGTATTTACCAGTAGTAGCAGTATGTACCAGTAGTGGCAGTATGTACCAGTAGTGGCAGTACATACCAGTAGTGGCAGTACATACCAGTACTGGCAGTACATACCAGTAGTGGCAGTAAATACCAGTAGTGGCAGTACACACCAGTAGTGGCAGTATGTACCAGTAGTGGCAGTATGTACCAGTAGTGGCAGTATGTACCAGTAGTGGCAGTATGTACGAGCAGTGGCAGTACATACCAGCAGTGGCAGTACATACCAGTAGTGGCAGTATGTACTAGTAGTGGCAGTATATACCAATAGTAGCAGTATGTACCAGTAGGGCAGTATGTACCAATTGTGGCTGTATGTACCAGTAGTGGCAGTATGTACCAGTAGTGGCAGTATGTACCAGTAGTGGCAGTACATACCAGCAGTGGCAGTACATACCAGTAGTGGCAGTATGTACCAGTAGTGGCAGTATGCACCAGTAGTGGCAGTATGTACCAGTAGTGGCAGTATATACCAGTAGTGGCAGTACATACCAGCAGTGGCAGTACATACCAGCAGTGGCAGTATGTACCAGTAGTGGCAGTATGATGCAGTAGTGGCAGTACATACCAGTACTGGCAGGACGTACCAGTAGTGACAGTATGTACCAGTATTGGCAGTATATACCAGTAGTGGCAGTACATACCAGTAGTGGCAGTATATACCAGTAGTGGCAGTTCATACCAGCAGTGGCAGTGTGTACCAGTAGTGGCAGTATGTACCAGTAGTGGCAGTACACACCAGTAGTGGAAGTATGTACCAGTAGTGGCAGTATGTACCACTAGTGGCAGTATGTACCACTAGTGGCAGTACATACTAGTAGTGGCAATATGTACCAATAGTGGCAGTACATACCAGTAGTGGCAATATGTACCACTAGTGGCAGTACATACCAGTAGTGGCAGTAAATACCAGTAGTGGCAGTATGTACCAGTAGTGGAAGTATGTACCAGTAGTGGCAGTACATACCAGCAGTGGGAGTATGTACCAGCAGTGGCAGTATGTACCAGTAGTGGCAGTATGTACCACTAGTGGCAGTACATACCAGTAGTGGCAGTACATACCAGTAGTGGCAGTAAATACCAGTAGTGGCAGTATGTACCAGTAGTGGAAATATGTACCAGTAGTGGCAATACATATGAGTAGTGGCAGTACATACCAATAGTGGCAGTAAATACCAGTAGTGGCAGTACATACCAGTAGTGGCAGTACATACCAGTAGTGGCAGTATGTACCAGTAGTGGCAGTATTTACCAGTAGTGGCAGTATGTACCAGTAGTGGCAGTATTTACCAGTAGTGGCAGTATGTACCAGTAGTGACAGTACGTACCAGTAGTGGAAGTATGTACCAGTAGTGGGAGTATGTAGCAGCAGTGGCAGTACATACCAATAGTGGCAGTAAATACCAGTAGTGGCAGTATGTACCAGTAGTGGCAGTACATACCAGTAGTGGCAGTACATACCAGTAGTGGCAGTATGTACCAGTAGTGGCAGTATGTACCAGTACTGGCAGTAAATACCAGTAGTGGCAGTACATACCAGTAGTGGCAGTATGTACCGACAGTGGCAGTACGTACCAGTAGTGGCAGTATGTGCCAGTAGTGGCAGTATATACTAGTAGTGGCAGTACATACCAGCAGTGGCAGTAAATACCAGTAGTGGCAGTACATACCAGTAGTGGCAGTATTTACCAGTAGTGGCAGTATGTACCAGTAGTGTCAGTACAAACCAGTAGTGGCAGTATATACCAATAGTGGCAGTATATACCAGAAGTGGCAGTAAATACCAGTAGTGGCAGTATATACCAGTAGTGGCAGTACATATCAGTAGTGGCAGGACGTACTAGTAGTGACAGGACGTACTAGTAGTGACAGTATGTACCAGTACTGGCAGTACATACCCGTACTTGCAGTACATACCAGTAGTGGAAGTACATACCAGTAGTGGCAGTATGGACCAGTAGTGGAAGTATGTACCAGTAGTGGCAGTACCTACCAGTAGTGGCACTACATATCAGTAGTGACAGTATTCAATTCAATTCAATTCAATTCAAAATTCTTTATTTAGGCTGCATCTGGGGGACACAATGGTCCGAGTTGTCCAGATACAGCAAGTCTACTTTGACATAACAGTTTTAATACATTAGCTAGATTTGGTTTGTTACAGTAGTTCAATTCAGTTCTTTCCAATTCTTTTTGGATAAGTAGTACAATATGTGGGACAATGCCATAAAGTTGAACAAGTGCATAGTACAAAGAGACATATATAAAGCGTATTGGTTTGCTCAATATAGATGGTTAGTAATTGATCAGTCATTGGTATAGTGGGTTGGTGTATCAAGGTCACTTTAAATATTATAAAGGAGTAATCAGGTGGGGGCAATGGAGGTGAATGAAGGGGGAGCAGGGAGTGGGAAAAAATCCTAGACAAGGCCTATACAGTTAACATGTCATTTATTTTCTTCTTAAAGACCGCCGGGGACTCAATGCACCTTATATTTGTTGGCAAGCTATTCCATTTGTGACTCACTCTATAGGTATAAGATTGTCTTGCTTTAGTTAATGTAGGCCAGCTAGTTTTCACAAGCTTGGAGTCATGTTTTCTGGTATTTATATTTCTGGTGTCGATATTTTCTGGTGTTTGGGCATATTTGAAGGCAGCCATGCATAATGCAAAATCCCATCTTTTACTGAGGGTGTTAATATTACTAACTTCCCTAATGTATTCTATTCTCTCTTGTCTAATGGGGTAGTAACATATTTTCAAAATACGTTTAAGACTACTTTCTAGCTTCTCCCAGCCAGTCATATAGACTTTACCATAAATAATTTGGGCATATTCGACGATGGGAAGAATCATGGATACCAAGATGTCCCTTGCAGCCTTCTGTGTAATATATCTCCTTAATTTAGTCATCAAGTAAATTTTATATGACATACTGTTGTAAATGACTTTAGTATGTTTTTTAAAACTTAATTCTGCATCAAGTTCCAAGCCCAGGTATCTGTAGTTGAAGGCTCTCAATATCAGTTGGTTGTTAATTGACATATCTATTTCTCTATGTTTTTTCAACCTGGGGTTGGTGCCGTATATTACATATTTTGTTTTTTTGATATTTAGGGATAGCTTGTTTTTCTTACACCAGTTTGCTACATTCTCCAGGTCCTGGTTCATAGCAGTTATTATGTCTGGAGTGGGCTCTATATAGGTATGGAATAAGGCAGTGTCATCAGCATATAATTGTGATTCCATAAATTGTAATGAGGTATCAAGGTCATTGATATATATTAAGAACAGTAGAGGTCCTAGAATAGAGCCTTGGGGTACTCCGCATATAATTTCTAGTTTGGAAGAGCAGATACCATTTACCTTTGTAGTTTGAGTCCTATTAGATAGGTATGATTTAAACCAACGTAGACTGGCTTCATCAAGTCCAATCTTCTTCAGCTTCTCATATAATATAGTGTGGTTAATGGTGTCAAAAGCTTTGGCAAAGTCTAGGTAGGTGACCAAGGTAGTTGATTTGTTTTCCATTCCCTTATAGATTTCATCAGTTAAAGATTGCAGTCCAGAGATAGTAGAGTGTTCAGGCCTAAAGCCATGCTGTTTTGCATTGAGTATGTTATTTGTATTTAAATATTTCATCAGTTGGTTGTGAACAATTTTTTCACATAATTTCGAGATTAAAGGGAGGATTGATATTGGTCGTAGGTTTGAAACTAAAGAAGGGTCACCACCTTTGGGGATAGGGGTAACTGTTGATTCCTTCCAAGTACAAGGGAATTTGCAAGTGGTGATTGACAAATTTATAACATGCTGTAGATGAGTTGGTAGGGCTGTTAATGCATCTTTTAATACTTGGGTGGAGATGTTCTTTATGCTTGATGATTTGGATACCTTAATCACTGTAATGATTTTCTTAATATCTTCAAGTTCTGCTGGTCTCAGGGAAAATTGGTTATGAGCTGTATATCCATTGTAAGACCATGGTTGATTCATGTTTTGTGATAAATTGGGACCTATATTTCTAAAGTAATTATTAATAAAGTTAGCAGTGTCCTTGTGGGGTACAGGTTCGTTAGTATTTTGATCTATGAGGTTAATGTTATTATCTGATGATTTGGGCTTGACAATACTTGAAATTTCTCTCCAATAGGCCTTAGGGTTATTTCTATAGTCATCCAATTTCTCTTTATGGTAGTTTGTCTTGGCATCCCTTATTATATACTTGGTAGTATTACTAAGATAATTTGCAATATTTATATCATCAACATTTTTTGTACGTTTCGCTTTTTTAAGTGCAACATTTTTGTCTTGGATTAGTTGTAGGATATCATTGCTTATCCATGGTTTTTTCTTGTTGCCAAAATTGAAATGTTTGATAGGACATGTTATAGATAGAATAGTGTCAATCTGATATATTAATGCATCCCACGCTTCGCATGCTTCTGTGGTGTTCCAAAAAGCATTCCAATTACAGTTTAGTAGTCCTAATGTGAAAGCATCTTTATTATAATTTTTATATGATCTCCCTATGAAGGAAATGTTTTCTTTGACATTGGTCCTAGCCGCTCTGATTAGGTAGATACATAGATGGTCAGCTATATGAATGTCTAGGGTTCCGCTGTTCACTATATTATTTGAGTTGGAGCAAGCTAGGTCAAGGAGAGATGTATGTCCATTTGGTTCAAAGTGGGTAAATTCATTAATATATTGTTTACAACCAAGTTGAAGTATAGTATTCTTTAGTAGGCGGGCCTCATCTTTTTTCTTGTTAGTTAGATTGGTATCTAATAGGTCTACGTTAAAATCTCCTAGTATGAAGAATTCCATACCTTGGATGTCTAGTAAGTTTGCCATTGCCAATAAGGTCTCACAAAAGAGGGTAACATCTCCACTAGGCGGTCTATAGATATTGAAAAGTGTACATTTTTTTAGGAATGGTTTGTGGAATGTTACACATTGTAGCTCTATGTCTTTGTTGCTTTGGTTTAGATGTTGTAGCTCTGTAGTGGAGAAGGTAAACTCTTTTTTTATATATACTGCAAGTCCACCCCCGGTTTGTATTACGCCTTTGTCATTAAGAGTTTTCCTATCCCATCTCATTAAGTTGTAGCCAGCTAGTTCTATTTGATTAGAGGATACACTTTCATGCAACCATGTTTCAGAGAAGGAGAGGCAGTCAATATCACTATTATCGAATTCAGGTTGTAGCTTTATATAGTTGCTTGGTAGGCTCCTCACATTCATGTGTGCAATTGAGATCCCCCTGGTATCTTTGAAGAATTTATTAATCATTTGTGTCATAGACTATGCAGGCCAAGTCTTTAGTATTCCCACCATCCGCTCCAAGATAACATAACTTATTATGTATATATGGTAGATGAATTAAAAGAAGAATGCAATAGGGCCCCCTGTTGGATACACTCACCCACCCCCTGTACAGTACATGGTCCTCGCATCTAGTGCTTACCATGTACATGTAATGGTTTATGTTCAAATGATTCAGGAGTTGGGATACATAATTTCTGGAGGTCATAATAGGGAAAAATAGCTTGAGTCATAGAGTCCTGTGAAGAATTAGTTTTAATTAGCTTTGTAGTGAAGGTATTAGTACAGAGTGAGGTATGTGGGTATGCTATGTATTCAAGGTATATGCATTAAACCATGTCAATGTTGTAAAAGAATAGCAGTCAGTTCTGTAGTAAGTTCCTGGCCTTAGTTCCACTGGGCTTGATTGAGGCCGTTAATCTGTTCATGTCCAGTACAAACAGGTTTAAATACAATATGAGATATCCTACTAGCTAAGTGCAGAGTATTTTATTATGCATTATAACATACAATATAATATAATATAATATATGTGGTCATGCTGTATATATCTTACGATCCATGTTCACAACTGTGGGTCGTAGTTATTTTTAGTTTAATTTGGATGGATAAATGTAATTGACAAGGTGTGTCACACATCACTTTGTCAGTTATAACAGTTTACCCATTTAATATAGAGATAACTCGTAGTTAATTTCGAGTTACTAGTGTAGTTGACTAGGTATACAGTTTGTATGTATGATATACAATGACAGTAGTGGCAGTAAATACCAGTAGTGGCAGAATATACCAGTAGTGGCAGTATTTACCAGTAGTAGCAGTATGTACCAGTAGTGGCAGTATGTACCAGTAGTGGCAGTACATAGCAGTAGTGGCAGTAAATACCAGTAGTGGCAGTACACACCAGTAGTGGCAGTATGTACCAGTAGTGGCAGTATGTACCAGTAGTGGCAGTATGTACCAGTAGTGGCAGTATGTAAGAGCAGTGGCAGTACATACCAGCAGTGGCAGTACATACCAGTAGTGGCAGTATGTACTAGTAGTGGCAGTATATACCAATAGTAGCAGTATGTAACAATAGTGGCAGTATGTACCAATTGTGGCATTATATACCAATTGTGGCAGTATGTACCAGTAGTGGCAGTATGTACCAATTGTGGCTGTATGTACCAGTAGTGGCAGTATGTACCAGTAGTGGCAGTATGTACCAGTAGTGGCAGTACATACCAGCAGTGGCAGTACATACCAGTAGTGGCAGTATGTACCAGTAGTGGCAGTATGATGCAGTAGTGGCAGTACATACCAGTACTGGCAGGACGTACCAGTAGTGGCAGTATGTACAAGTAGTGACAGTATCTACCAGTATTGGCAGTATATACTAGTAGTGGCAGTACATACCAGTAGTGGCAGTAAATACCAGTAGTGGCAGTACATACCAGTAGTGGCAGTATGTACCAGAAGTGGCAGTTCATACCAGCAGTGGCAATGTGTACCAGTAGTGGCAGTATGTACCAGAAGTGGCAGTACATACCAGTAGTGGCAGTATGTACCAGTAGTGGCAGTTCATACCAGCAGTGGCAGTGAATACCAGTAGTGGCAGTACATACCAGTAGTTGCAGTATGTACCAATAGTGGCAGTTCATACCAGCAGTGGCAGTGTGTACCAGTAGTGGCAGTATGTACCACTAGTGGCAGTACATACCAGCAGTGGCAGTATGTACCAGTAGTGGCAGTATGTACCACTAGTGGCAGTGAATACCAGTAGTGGCAGTATGTACCACTAGTGGCAGTACATACCAGTAGTGGCAGTACATACCAGTAGTGGAAGTACATATTAGCAGTGGCAGTACATACTAGTAGTGGCAATATGTACCACTAGTGGCAGTACATACCAGCAGTGGCAGTACATACCAGTAGTGGCAATATGTACCACTAGTGGCAGTACATACCAGTAGTGGCAGTAAATACCAGTAGTGGCAGTATGTACCAGTAGTGGCAATATGTACCAGTAGTGGCAGTACATACCAGTAGTGGCAATATGTACCACTAGTGGCAGTACATACCAGTAGTGGCAGTAAATACCAGTAGTGGCAGTATGTACCAGTAGTGGAAGTATGAACCAGTAATGGCAGTACGTACCAGCAGTGGGAGTATGTACCAGCAGTGGCAGTATGTACCAGTAGTGGCAGTATGTACCACTAGTGGCAGTACATACCAGCAGTGGCAAGTATGTACCAGTAATGGCAGTAAGTACCAGTAGTGGCAGTACATACCAGCAGTGGCAGTACATACCAGTAGTGACAGTATGTACCAGTAGTGGAAGTACATACCAATAGTGGCAGTACATACCAGTACTGGCAGTACATACCAGTAGTGGCAGTACATACCAGTAGTGGCAGTACATACCAGAAGTGGCAGTAAATACCAGTAGTGGCAGTACATACCAGTAGTGGCAGTACATAACAGTAGTGGCAGTACATACCAGTAGTGGCAGTATGTACCAGTAGTGGCTGCATACCAGTAGTGGCAGTACATACCAGTAGTGGCAGTACATACCAGTAGTGGCAGTATATACCAGTAGTGGCAGTATATACCAGTAGTGGCAGTACATATCAGTAGTGACAGTATGTACCAGTAGTGGCAGTATGTACCAGTAGTGCCAGTATGTACCAGTAGTGGCAGTATGTACCAGCAGTGGCAGTATGTACCAGTAGTGGCAGTACATATCAGTAGTGACAGTATGTACCAGTAGTGGCAGTATGTACCAGTAGTGCCAGTATGTACCAGTAGTGGCAGTATGTACCAGTACTTGCAGTGCATACCAGCAGTGGCAGTACATACTAGTAGTGGCAGTATGTACCATTAGTGGCAGTACATACCAGTAGTGGCAGTATGTACCAGTAGTGGCAGTACATATCAGTAGTGACAGTATGTACCAGTAGTGGCAGTATGTACCAGTAGTGACAGTACATACCAGTTGTGGCAGTATGTACCAGTAGTGACAGTACATACCAGTAGTGGCAGTATGTACCAGTAGTGACAGTATGTACCAGTAGTGGCAGTATGTACCAGTAGTGGCAGTATGTACCAGTAGTGGCAGTATGTACCAGTAGTGGCAGTATGTACCAGTAGTGGCAGTATGGACCAGTAGTGGCAGTATGTACCAGTAGTGGCAGTATGGACCAGTAGTGGCAGTATGTACCAGTAGTGGCAGTATGTACCAGTAGTGGCAGTACATACCAGCAGTGGCAGTATGTACCAGTAGTGGCAGTACATACCAGTAGTGGCAGTATGTACCAGTATTGGCAGTATGCACCAGTAGTGGCAGTACGTACCAGCAATGGCAGTATATACAAGTAGTGGCAGTACATACCAGTAGTGGCAGTATGTACCAGCAGTGGCAGTACATACCAGTAGTGGCAGTACACACCAGTATTGGCAGTACATACCAACAGTGGCAGTACATACCAGTAGTGGCAGTATGTACCAGCAGTGGCAGTACATACCAGTAGTGGCAGTACACACCAGTATTGGCAGTACATACCAACAGTGGCAGTTCATACCAGTAGTGGCAGTACATACCAGCAGTGGCAGTACATACCAGTAGTGGCAGTATGTACCAGTATTGGCAGTATGCACCAGTAGTGGCAGTACGTACCAGCAATGGCAGTATATACCAGTAGTGGCAGTACATACCAGTAGTGGCAGTACACACCAGTATTGGCAGTACATACCAACAGTGGCAGTACATACCAGTAGTGGCAGTATGTACCAGCAGTGGCAGTACATACCAGTAGTGGCAGTACACACCAGTATTGGCAGTATAACCAACAGTGGCAGTACATACCAGTAGTGGCAGTACATACCAGCAGTGGCAGTACATACCAGTAGTGGCAGTAAATACCAGTGGTGGCAGTACACACCAGTAGTGGCAGTATGTATCAGTAGTGGAAGCATCATCATCATCATCATCATCATCATCATCATCATCATCATCATCATCATCATCATCATCATCATCATCATCATCATCATCATCATCATCATCATCATCATCATCATCATTATCATTATCATCATCATCATCATCATCATCATCATCATCATCATCATCATCATCATCATCATCATCATCATCATCATCATCATCATCATCATCATCATCATCATCATTACACAGTTGGAGTGAAACTGAACTTTATACTTTAAAAACAACCGTATATCTATATACCACTAGTCATATGATATTTCTCATATGACATCTTGATCATGCACAATTACTAGTAAGACAACTTGCTCCCACCACATATCCTACCTACCTACCTACCTACCTACCTACCTACCTAAGAGAATGGAAAAGTATGTTGGTTTTGTCGTTTTATCAAGGGGACTCAACCCTCAGACCCAATTATGTGTTATAAACCCCTTCCTTTCACAGAGAACCTCGCCGCCCATGGATTATTTTACATAGAAGGTTAGGACGTTGTTTAATGTGGACTCACTATACACACATGGTTAGGCAGTAATGACGTTGCTGTGGAGCATTTCAGACATTCTCCTACCTGCCCATTGGCCTCAGAAGGTATAAACCTAAGTCCACAGAGCAAAATTTTGCTGAGAAATTCTTGAAAAAATTGAACTCTCTGGACAACGAGTTGCAGCTTTTTAGAAAGACCTCCCACAATGTATCACCTTTCATGAATAGATAAGACACCAAGCTTGTATTCACTGACTTGTAAATATAGATAAAAAGTATACGGTTCCATGTGTGGGTTCTATACTATTCCTATGCTATATTCGGCTATGATATTTAGAGTGTAAATATAATAGCTAGAAAATGAAAAAAAATGGAATGAAATTATGACAAATAAAAAGTGGAAAGTGTAGTACTCCATATGCGGGTTCTATTGTATTTCTATTTAATTTTTAACTACCTTATGTAAATTTAATTTTTAGTAAACCCGCCCCTACCCAAGGGGTGAGTTTCCAAAAAAAAAGGGGCCCCCCACTTCAAGGTGCATCCAACCCAAGGGCCCCCCAAATATTTCCTATTTTTTTTTTATTTTTTTTTTGCAAGCTTTTAGCTTGCCTTTTTTTATTCATATAAAAAATATCTCACGATAGTCACACCCTGATGATAAACTACACCTCTTTATGCTAATGAGGTCACGTAACTACTAGCTTGCATACAGCTGACGGTATGACGTGTGGACAGCCAACCAATCAGAAAATTTAAAAAAAAAAAAGTCACATCACCAATTTTTTTTTAAATTTCCTACCAAAATGACGACCTCTGGTTGGTCTATTCAAATAAGGGTCATGTGATCTTATTTGCATATTAGAGGTCACGCGACCTAAACAGCTAGCCAATCAGAGGGCGCCATTTTAGCAGCAGACCACAGGGGGTTTGGGTCACCTGATCATTTTGAATTTCCCGCCAAAAGAGAGGGTTGTGATTGGTCCATTTTGGTGCCACACCATAGGGGGTTCAAGGTCACATGGCCCCGCATTTGAATTTCCAGCCAAAGGGAGGCCTCTGATTGGTTGCATCTCTAGTGAGTAATATCCTTAGATTAGCTATAGTCCCGTTCCGACACATACTTTACTACTGACGGGTATCATAATACATTACAAATATAAGATGTGACTCTTAGATGAAACCAACCCTAGTCGGGGTGTGCCATTTAAGTTGGGCAGAATTACATTACACTTAACCTAAAATAGCCAGAACCTAAAAAGTACCATTAAAGTATCACCAAGGATAGTATAGGTTCCCTGTACTATCCTTGATATTATCAGTAAAGTAGGATGGTCTTTGCCTGTAAGCGACAGTCTCCTTGTGAGTGGATGTGTAAAAGCTGTAAGAGTAAGCTCTAACTTACGTTACCAAGTCCAGCATTGATGACCCAACTACAATTGTGAGGACCGTTGTTGTCTTGTGGACTCCACAATCCCTGATTTACATAAGTAGCATCATGGTTTCCACCACAGACTTTGGTTCCAAGTCAAAGATGAAAAGTGTAAACAAATTTAAGCTGTAACATGTATTTATCCAATTTATTATCGATGTTGGGTAAGAGTGATGATTAGCACACATTTCACATTGATTACATGTTGATGGAGTCATTTAAGATTTATCTTTAGTTCTGTACTATTGACTTAATGTGCTTATCGGTATTTATTGTTGTATCTAATATCACTGTCTGAGACGCCACAATAAACAGTTTTTAAAAGATAATCAAGGCTGACAAGAGTTGAATAAGAGTGGAACTGTAAAACCTAAAGGTGACACCTGGTGTAGAGTCCCTTTTTATTTGTGATTGATAGGATATTCCTCATGTACAATTATTTCTGGTAATTATTTAGTAATCAATTTAAAGGTGCATATTATAGCTTTATCTCCCCTTGTATGTTATATGCAGGTTTAGCCCCATAGTGGTAATACTACTGTTCTATTAACTCTGTCAGGGCTGCAGATGCATGAGTGCATCATGCCCATGATGCACCAATGAAGTGCTGGCAAGTTTTCTCACCAGCACTTCATTGGAGCATTATGACAAAACTCATGGACTGTATTAATCCTGTATGGTCGTCATGATGCTTAAATGTAGCCCTGGCAAGTTATTTGCCTGCATTAATGCACAAGGATGACCAAGAGAGATAGAGAGATTAGAGTTCCCTTACCTTCACAGTTAGTGCCATGGTTCCATGGTTTACAAGTACACTCATAATCTCCTACATCTGTGCTATTACACACTCCATCATTCTGACACGGGTTTGAGAGACATCCATCTTGTAGGAAGACAGTTTAACATTACATAACAGATATGATGTGTCCAAGTCTTCAGAGAGCAGACACATGGTGATCCAACACTCAACAACAAACATGTGACAAGCAAACACGGGACTAGCAGATGCAACACATGATACCAATATCATTTAGAGATTGTTTTCCATCTGTTTTAAGTAATATTCACCAATTAGCAGGGTGAATCCTATTCCTTGGGACTATCCATAGATAAAAGCTTGTGGTTGTAATAGACTAAAAATTGCTGAGCTGCTCTAAAAATGAGCAGACACATGACAAGCAAATGTGGCCGTAGGACCTGGACCAGTGAAACCACAGTTCAACCCATGCACAAAGTTAGTCCATTTAGGGGCTCAGACACATCAAATCAACAAGGGGATGAGGCTACTTTTTAGAATTCAACAAGGGACATGGGGTCTGATGACAAGAGTATTTCTCAAAATCTTGAAGAAAATGGTCTGATTTTTCAGGGCCCTACTCTCCACTTTTATGATTGTCTATTTTGATTGTCTTGTGTTCTTGTGTCAGGACGATCAAAGCTTTTTTGGAAAAATGCATTAATACAGGCTTACTCAAAAGAATACAAACACTTCCTAAAGAAGAAGCTTAAGTAGTATATAGTGTATGGGAACGGGACTATAGCTAACTACAGGATACTACTCACCCAAGATACAGCCAATCAGAGGCCTCCCTTTTGGCGGCACACCACAGGGGGTCTGGGTGACATGACCATTTTGAATTTCCCGCCAAAAGGGAGGGTTCTGATTGGTCCGTTTTGGTGCCAAACCACTTGGGGTCTAGGTTACGTGACCCCCATTTAAATTTCCGACCAAAAGGGAGGCCTCTGATTGGCTGCATCTCAGGTGAGTAATATCCTGTAGTTAGCTATAGTCCTGTTCTGATACACTTTATATACTACTAGCTTACCATCACATTCAGGGCCTGACCAGCCAAACTCACATGTACAGTTGAATTCAGTGGGTGATATATCTGCACAAGTTCCATTATTCTGACATATCAAGTGATCTTTGCATGTATATTCATAATTAATATGATGAGATAAGTATAGTTACACCTACCTTGGCCATACACTGAGTTTACTGCCATAAGGTACAGTATGAGTAGTGGGAGTAAAAGAACCACAAAGTGAGTCTTCTCTATATGGTGATACATGTTTGATGTTTCCAAGTGGTCCTGAAAAACAGGAGCAATGCTGACATTTTTTTCCTGGAATTATAAGGGCCTATACTATTACATAATTATGACCTAATCAACAAAGAACTGGTTGGGATGTGTAGCAGATATACATAAGCACAATAGACCATAACAGTGGTTTAAATTAATGTACAACAGTAGCACACACTGTGCCCACTACATTAGTATACCTCTGGGCCTGTACCATTTTAAAGAAAATCTGAGAACCCTAGATGTTTGACATATATGTTCCCCTGAGTTGTTGGCATGATGGATTCCCGCATTTTCAAACTGCTTTTTTTATATCTATTAAAAGGGTTGGTTCTACTGCATTGGTCTGGTGAATTTCCTGCTTATCTATCGATATTAATCCTAATACATTTGTCATACCAAAAATTTTTTTCACATTAGCAGAAAATTTAACTGACTGATGCTGTGGAGGCAGAGGTTAGGCGGGTTACCCTTCAGTGTTGTTGTGCCAAAGCATATTCATTATTGAGTGATCATTTTGTTTACAAAAAGGGGGCTAGTGGGTTTGAGGCACCTGAATTTTTTTCCAGCGGGATTAAAAATGAATCAATTGTGCATCGGTTTTCAGTGAAAAGCCTGCTCATTACTTTAGGTTAAAAGGGGGGCAGGTTAAAAATTCTTTTCACGCATCTGCCCACAAACCCATCAGTAGTATATAATGTATCTGAACGGGACTATAGCTAACTACAGGATATTACTCACTGGGGATTCAGCCTATCAGAGGCCTCCATTTGGTCATGTGACCTGGACCCCCCATGGTGCATACCCATATATGGTCATGTGACTTTGACCTTGACCTAATTAGGGGTGTGCATGCCCATATATGGTCATGTGACCTTGAGCTTGACCTAATTTTATTACCCTGGTCATGTGACCCCTCATTTGCATAAAAGGCCATGCCCCTTTTACCTAATTAGGGGAACAGGACTATCGCTAACTACAGGATGCAGCCAATCAGAGGCCTCTATTTGGTGATGTGACCTGAATCCCCTGGTGCATGCCCATATATGGTCAAGTGAGCTTGTGCTAGACCTAATTAGTGGTGTGCATGCCCATATTTGGTCATGTGCTCCATTTGGTCACTTGACCTGGACCCCACATGGTGAGTTCCTTATTCGGAAATAAGGCCACGCCCCATTTGGCCATGTAACCTACAACCCGCTTGGTGAGCTCCTTATTTGGAAAATAGACCACACCCCCTTAGCCAATTAGAGGCCTTCATTTGTGACCCGATTTGACTTTGTATCCAACTGATGCTCACCATGACAGCTCTGGCTGACTGCTAGCCAATAGGAGCTCTGCTTACAGATCTGTTTTTACCGATGATACACTTCAACATTGACACTCTCCAAGCAGAATTCAAGTAGACTGGTAGGGTGTGATATTCCTAGCTGAGGTTAGGAGAATATCATGCATTGGGTGGGGGGAAACTGTCACAATAGACCAGTAGACTAGGGATAGACATTTATTGGCATTATGATGTGTTGTTTCTCATCAGGTGCGATTTTTTTTTTTTTTTAATATTTTATTCCTAACAAAAGGGGTAAATAAAATATTCAGAATATACTCAAACTATAAAATTTATGAAAAGAGTTGTCTGTGAGGTTCAAAAGTTGAGATTAAAAGCTGGCACAAGGTTTTTCCACTCTTTGTATATCTATTATAACCCCAGTTGTGAAAGTGTCTTGGCAAAAGCCCAATCTATTCAGTGCTTTCTAACCATGCTAAATTCAAGCATAAACATGTGTCAAAATACTTCCAGCATTTTATTCATGTGAACAAGCAGTTTTGATTGCATCAGCACAGTGGCTCAAGATGGAGTCACAAAGCAGAATTTTCTATAGTGGTGGTACCTTTGATTTGGGTGGCTGACAGCAGAGCGGACCACTCTTTGCTGCCCCTAGGTGACTGTGACCAGAACTAATTAACCAAGTGGTTTCCCTTTTCACCAAAGGGGAGAGACCAGCTGAAACTAGAATCCAACGATGTGCACATAATGAACCACATCTCACCAGAATATACGGCACCCTATGAATGGGAAAGGGGTATATAATTCTTTGAAACGCATATCAGACAAAGCTATAATAGCTATATTAGGTTTTTTTAATGGGAGTCAAATATCTTTTTTAATATTGGGGTGGTGGTCGAAAACCAAGTTTGTAGAACCAAGACATTGTGTGTTAGAGGCTTTACCAAGAGACCTTTCCACCCATTTTGTTTACCGATTATCTATGTTGGTGGATGCTCTACTACCTATATGGAACCAAAAAACTATAAAAGGGCAAGCCGGTCACTGACCTGAATCCACCAAGCCTCCTGTCGTCTACAGAAACTTACATCTTCAACAGCTCAACTATGGCAAGACACATGGCAAGACACCACTCTCCATTAAATATGAAGAGTAAATATGGCTGTAAGCCAGTGCAAAAAAAAAGACTAATATGGTATATCAGTAGTCTGTTTCAAGACATCATACCGGAGCTTTAAATTTACCGATTGAAAAAATTACCATGAGGATGCTTGTTGCCTGCTAGTAAATCATATTGTTCATAATAGGATGTTATATTGATTGCCATGGTTAGTGCCATGGTTCCATGGCATTAGTCGTTCCATCAGTTATGATTCCACCATTGGCATTTAGGTCATATAGTCCTCCGTTAGTTTAAACTCATTGGGTTTTTTAAAGGCAATGTAATAGACCAATAGATTTCAACTCTAGAAATCGTTTTTTTTTTTTTTTTTACTTTTTAACTTAGAAATGTTAAGTACTGTACCATTCTACTCATGCAAAAGAAATGAGAAGAAAACAAAATTTGTTTTTGTTTCTGGGTACACAAGACAGCATCTAGTCAGCATTCATTTTGTTTTTTTTTATAGAATAAAAGGAGCTCACCATTATTTCTGAAGTGTTTCTTTGCAGACAATTTTTGCAACATTTCAAAAAAGGCATCGAAAGCAAATAATGTTTTGATAAAGTAAAACAAATTTTTCAAATATCTCTTCACCCCGACCTTATCTTGAAGTAAACCTTCATAATTATTACAAATTTCCTTTTTGCCAATTAAGGGTGCCAGCTACACATACAATGTGCTTTGAATCAGCCAAAGCATTGTAAACAGTGCTCTGGTAAGTGTTTAGAAATATCCTCCTGTTTTCACTCATTGAAGGTCAGAGAAAGTGCAAACTAGATGCAGCATACCATCTCCTCTGTTTGGGAAAGTATTCCTCAAGACGGTACAACTAGATCCCTTCAAATCCTATGTAATGACTACATGGAGCGCTGATTGTACAGGCCATTCAGAGTGCATTACCTGCTATCACTCACTCTGACTTTGTGGGTTTCAAAACATAGTGCATCTTAAGAATTGACCCCAGGTTTAGAGTCAGGCACTGTGCAAAGTTGACACTGACATCAGAATATAAAACCTGTCTAACAGCTTTGGACTAGCAGCTTTCAAATGCCTGTCTAAACTGAGAAAGAACGGACTGCTTGACCCGTAATGAGTCAGTTCCTTGGGGCCTCTGGGCCTTTAGATGTTAAGCAAATCAATCAATCATCTGTCTACAATATTACTTGTAATTTCTGTCCTACATTGTTCCGTATACATCTTTAATTACCTATCAGGTGTATATGAGAAACATATGTTGTAAACTGTCCACACATATGTCCATGTCAGCGAACTGGTGCATCTGTCAGTCTGTGCACACATGTGCCTTTTACTTTGTAGGCCCATTTTGTAATCTAGAACATTGAAAGGCCTATATATAAATGCGATCTAGCCTTTTGCTGATGCTAGTATAGCTATAACATACAGCCCAGCTTTTTGGCCATTAACTTGTGCATTTAATCTTTTTGGATCTAGATAATGAATGGCTACACTGCACTTTTAGTACACTGATGTGGATGGGCATGGAATGCGAGCAGTGAGCCATGTATCAGTTATTTACCATGGGCATCTTACTAATCCTGCATTCATACATAAATGCGTCATGTCCATAGGTTGTCATATATGTTGGTGCATTATGATGACCTACGAGCATACTGCACTTCTCAAAGGGTTAAACTGGTATTACACTATAGCCTTGGATTTTTTTGTAGAAAATATGGCGCACTCCTTTCCAGAGATCTAGCCTCAAGCAGGTTAACTGTGTTATATCTTTTTCATTTTAGGGACTATTGAGCCATGTATTCTCCTCTTTTGTTGAACCGTCATCAAAGGTGACACATATCGGTAATGGGTAATTTGCATACTTATGGAAATGGGTGATGAATGAATCTTCACAGTAAAAAGCTGTTTTGACACCAATCCTTTTGTCGATATTATAAGATGTAAAATGTATTCTTCTTATGGCTGCTTACTCTGCACGCCCCCTCCCCTTCTGTAGAAATTCACCTTATATAATGAAGACTGAACCCTTTAAGGGCTGCTGATAAATTTAATGCATCATGCATACTAGTCTGTACAGATGCAGTCTGGTTTGTTCAGCAGCTTGCCTGGGCTACAATCATGCATTAATCCAAAACCGCAGAGGGCTGATACACGGCCAGCATTTCACTGATGCATCATGCCAACCAGAGGCTTGATGCACATTTGCACCAGTAGACCTAGAAGAACCAAAACTATAGTGTTTCAAAGTGTAGGGGCTCGTGGATCGTGATATAGTCTGAGCGTCTTCCTCAAAAGGGCGTCTCGAGTGGTGCGCCCATCACCAGTAGTCACTAGAGGTCTCATCAACCCCTGGTCTCTGCGGGGTGGTGGCAGCACTGTTCGCCTTGTCCCAGCTCCTACCTGGGGCCAGGGAAGGTGTAAGTCTGGCTCTAGCTGTCGACAGAGTTGGACCACTTTTACCTGAGCTTACACTATAGTTAAGCAGTACACTTCAAAGTAGATGTAAACAATATATCGTAATAAATACGTGCCAGTTGCACTAACCCGAGATCTCTTGTCTGGTCTTTACTTCGAACTAGTCAAGACATTGATTTGAACCATTACACTGGTGCCGTGACCAGTTCTTGGTGTTAGTGCGCGGCCCTGGAGGCCGAACACGAGCACGATGGATCTCGCGATGAAGATCGAGTATCTCGGGATCTACGTCGAATGACACTGCTCATGCTGACGATTTAAGCCGAATTCAAATGAAGGGGTATACCTCTATAATTGGACCCAAGGTAGAGAGGGAGACCTCAAATCTGAAGAAATGCCCACTCCAGTCATGAATTATACATACAGATTAAGTACCGATTCCACAGAAAGATCGACACCAATTGTGATGATGACTCTAGATGCTCGACGAGCAGCCTCAGCTCAAGAAGAAACGAGAACAGCGAACCCCCGTCAATCCTTAGATGACGTAGACGTCTCGGTATTCGACATAGGAAGTTCGAAGAAAATTTCGTGTTTTGGCAGCAGAATACTTTCGCGAACAGGAAACAAGTTGAGCGTCGACGCCATGAAAAAAGTTTGCATATACCAAGGTTTACCAAAGCTAGAAGACTCCGAACCAAAAGTTCTGAGACTTAGAAACAATGTCACCAGTATGAAACCGATAAACAACGAATGATGAACAACATGAAGAAACTCGAGGAAAGAACCAAATTGAAAGAGCAAATCAATCGCGAACTCAAACGACAGACATATGTCATTCAAAGGAAACTCGAACTTGCTAAAGCCGAGTGGGAAAATGATAAACTTAGACAAGAAGTTGATCTAGAGGAACAGGAAGCTACTTTCACCATCAAGAATCTCGAATTGAAGAAAGAGGCTGACCAAATAAGAGCCGAAATGGAACAGTTTTAATACGAGGCTGCTAGAGATCCGAGATCAATGCATCTTGAAAAACGAGGACATAATGGAGTCCATGAAAGATAGCAATCAAGATCTATTCTTGAAGCAACAAGAGCTATGCCTCGAAATAGCCAACCTGACCAATTGAAAGACAGCTCTCGATACATATGTGGCAGGAATAGAGAACAGTGATCAAACTGCCAGAACATGCCCCGAGGAAGAAGATAAATCTTTCGAAACAGACACAAGTGTATCAGTAACACAACTGGATATACTTTACCACCAGGAAATGTCTAATAATGACATACCTTCCAACGCTACTTTCGTAAAAGGAACTACACCTTTAGCGACATCAACGCCAGCTGAAGCTTCAAAGAAGCTAGACCGATACGATCCATTCGTAAATGATAATGTTGATGTCCATGTTCGAACGATGGTGTCTATGACCCCACACATTAACCCAGGCAAACTGAACCTGAAAAACAGAGGATAAGATTCGGTGTCGCCAATGACTTACCACATAAAGAGAACGAACCCAACACTGCATGTGGACAGGAGGGCCACTTCGAGTTATCATATGATGACAATTCTTTAGATGATTCCGAACCTTTAGGTACAGGGAACCAAGGTGCAGTGGGGGGTAGTGCATCAAGTTCTACCCGAGGACCGACTGCACCCCCTCCAGGGGCTGGAGGCACCACGGGAGGAACTTCGAGGTGCAGATCCCGAAGCAGTGTGTTAGAAGCCATGCTGAATCAGTCAGCCAACACTTCAAACACTGCACACAGTGAGGAGACCATCCGAGAATGAAGCATCAACCAATGTCAAAAATTGGTACGCACAAATTGGTACGCACAAATAACGCAGCTAGGCGGCAAGCCATCCTGCCTAAGATTTACGAGGGTGTAAAAACCTGGAAAGAATGGTTTTTGAACTTCACTGATGATATTAGGTGCAACGCATGGACTCCCGAAGAGGCACTACCTCACCTGATCAGATCTCTGAAACATGGCCCAGGCCGGATAGCCGTTGAAAAGTGGAACGAAGTATACTTTGAGAGGGGTACTTTCCAACAGCTAGTCGAGATTGCCAGCATTTTGCTGTACAATTTAGTGAGTGAAGACCCTTTTATGCTCTTCAAGAAGTGAATGCAGAAACCACAAGAATCATTTCGAGCCTACGGGTATGAGTTGCAATCCCTGTTACAGAGGGCGCGGCCAGGAACCAATCCTTCCGATAAATATTTCTTGAACGATTTGTACAATTTGTAAGTGGACTTCGAGATAAGATCAGCAGCAAGCAGCTTCAAATGCTTGGAAAGGGAGAAATCCTACCCTGATGGACCTTTTTGAAGGGATTGAGTGCTGGACAGTAAAGAAGACCCTCATGGCGGTGTCATATCCCGACAGTCGAGCATCCCAGAAGTTGGCCGTATTTTTCAAAATAACTTTACCCTTTTCATATTTCTACAGCATAGGGACAGTATCATTAGGGTCGTTGTCCTTTCAAATTCTATAAGAGGAGAGGGATGTTTTCATGGTTTTTATGTTTTCAAAAAATTATTTATTTTCATTGATGTTTGTGGCCCATGAGCGATAATAGGCTTAAAACATACACTGCGCATGCGCAGCCAACTTCTGGGATGCGCCAACTTCTGGGATAGGACAGCGGGAAAAGTAGAGATAAAAACCTCTAACACCAAGGTTTGTGCGAGTACTAATACTATTACGGCTTCCATGTCTGGAATACACCAACTGACATACACTGAAACAACCGACAATGACTTTGAGATCATTTAGATCAAGGAGGAGGACGGTAGTATCTCTGCAGTACAGGTAAAGAAAGACGTCAAGCGCAAGTATATTCCTTGACGGATATATAACAGAAGCCCTAATGAAGCTCAAGGGGAACCAAGACCAACACCGGACAGTCAAACTACTGAAATGGCTTTTGGTCGGCCCCAAGACCACCTCTATCGAGAGCAACTGCTCAACATGAACCTCTGGATATGAAGAAAATGATGGAGGATTTTATAAAAACTTTTGCTGAAATTATGTATGCCAGACCTGAACAACGGAGAGTAGACTGGAGCAGACTATGCTGCTACCGTTGTCAAGAAATGGGGCATTACGCTCATGAGTGTACAGCCCTAAAGCCTATGCTATCCCGAGTTAATTATGTAGAAGAGAAGAAGGAGGAGGAAAACTAAAGAGGGTCGCATCTGTGGAAAAGGATGTGATATGTGATTCGAAAATCTGCCAAAATGCCACCACCGGTGAATCCAAATTAGTACAAGATTCAGTATTCTGCGGGGGACTGGTATGTCAGAAGGATCGTCTCACCCCAGTCCAAGCCGGGGACTTCGACAGGGGAACAGAGGAAGGTCGACAGGGGGGACAGGGACAGAGGAAGGTCAGAACCCGAGGGAGCAATCCTACCCCGAAGAAGAGGGAGGTTCGGTTGAAGAGTTGACGCGTGTGAGTGTGGCACACCTTCCCCCGAACCATCCGTGTGTTACCTTCCTGAAGGGTTTCGGATTGGAGATCGGTGACTCTCAGGAACAACTCCGATTTGCACAGAACTACTCACCTTTGGGGGGGAAACGATGGTACATCGCTGTATCGGTGAAGGGGCTGACTGGAGAATTTTTGATTGACACAGGTGCCAGCCATTTGTGTGTCTCGAGAAAATTCTTTAATCTGGTGTCCGGCAGCCATGAAACACTACCTGTTGGTGTTAATCCTTGCACGGCTGACGGTAGCCAGATGCAGACTTTTGATAAGAAGAGTTGTTTGGTGTACCTCGACGATGTTATAGTGTTTGGAAAGACTTTTGAGGATTGCCTGAACAACCTTAGTTTAGTCTTGAAGAGAATACTATCAAATAGTCTGAAGTTAAAAGCTAAGAAATGTAATTTATTTAAATCATCTATTACATATCTTGGTCGCATAATAACTCCTGATGGCATAAAAGCCGACCCTGAAAAACTCCAAACAGTGACCGAATGGCAGAAGCCCATAAGTGCGAAGGAAGTAAGATCCTTCCTCAGGTTCTGTTCATATTATCGAGACTTCCTCCCGAACTATTCTAAAGTGAGCTACCCCTTGCAAATGCTAGCACATTGGACCCCAGGTTGAGCAAAGGAACGTTTTCCCTGGGGAGATGAACAAGATGCAGCCTTCGAGCAAATAAAACATTTGTTTGCTAACACGCCAGTATTGAAATATCCAACTGCGGATGACCATTTCATACTGGACACTGACGCTAGCATTGGTGCAGCCCTGTCGCAGGTCCAGGACAGGGTCAAAGTACCAATCACCTTTGCTAGTAACACTTTGAATAGGGCACAACGAAACTATTGCACCACTAAACATGAGTTGCTGGCTGTGGTGGTGTATACCAAAATGTTTTGACACTTCCTATGGAGTACCGATTTTACTCTTCGAACTGACCACTCGTCCCTGAGATGGCTACCTAATTTTAAGGACACTGAAGGAATGATTGGCCGTTGGCTGGCACACCTGTCAGAATTTAGGTAGGAGCATAGCCCTATCCCGGAGGCCTTTTAGAAAGTACTAGAAAATCGATTGTGATGATTGTGGGGCCCACAACGCGGTAGTTGCAACGGTTCGAACTAGACAGTCCAAACTGCTACCTAGCGCCGGCATGGAAAATGTTATGGAATGGCCAAAAGAAACCATCCAACATTTCCAACAAAACGATCCCGCTATCAAGAGAGTGATTTCTTTCCTGAATAAGAATGCCAAGCCCGAACGGCTGGCATTATCCCTCATAGACAGAGAAACTCGCAAATTTCTAGCCCAATGGACCGATCTAGAGGTTCAAGACGGTTTACTGTGTCCATGGAAAACCTGTCCTACTAAGGACTAGGTCCTACAGATAGTGATACCCATGTCACTAAGACGAGACATTATGTTTTATTGTCACAGACATAAGACTAGCGGACACTTTGGGAAGAAGAGAACTTTAGAATGCCTAGCTAGAAGATACTACTAGCCAGGGATGCACAACGACATCATAAGATGGGTAATGACTTGCCCCGAATGCGGTAAGAATAAGCCCAGTCCTGGAATGGGAAAGATGCCTTTGGTGCAAGAGCTATTCGGCGTTCGTTTTGCCCGAGTAGCAATTGACATCATCAGTTGAATCGAACCCACACCTCGGGGAAACACTTGTATGATGGTAGTGACTGACTACTATACTAAGTACACTTGAGAATATCCTTTACCTGACCACAAGGCAGCCACCTGCGCTAGCGCCTTCGTGAAAGGATGGGTTCTACACTTAGGTGCACCATTAATGATGCACAGTGACCAAGGACCAGAATTTGAGTCCAACCACTATTTGGCCATTTGTAAAACTTGAACTAATCCATACAGACCCCAGACTGATGGTCAAGTAGAAAGATTCAATCGAACATTGATACAAGTCCTCAAACCCTTGGTAAATTCTTGCCAAGACGACTGGGAAGAGCAATGTGACTTTGTAGTACATGCTTATAATAGTACTGTACACGCTGCAACGCACTGTTCCCCCAATCTATTAGTATTCGGGGGAAGATATTATAATGCCTGCAGATCTCGTATATGGTGTTATAGGGGTGAGCCCCGAAGCCCTATGTACGGTGATGTTTGTAGAATCCCTACGAGATCAATTTAAGAGACCTTATGAAGTAGTTCGAAATGAGCTATTAAAGAATGCGAATTGGCAGAAAATTGGGTATGATACCCATCTGAAGCCACGCCAGTTTAGCGTGGGTGACAGAGTGTTTAGAATGCATGAACCTTTAAGGTGCAAGAAATTAATCTGGGAGCTGGGATGGACCTCACATAGTCACCCGAATTATATCTGAGAGCATGGTTATGCTTATGAGTCTGGCCACAGGCCGAATGAATAAGTCTGTAGATTGAGGAAATGGAGGGGATGGGATGCCGCCAACTCCGAGTGTGAGGAAATTTCCAAACAGATGAATGAACAGAAGGACGAGATCCTAATGAAAATGAGCTATCAAGGAAATTGAAGGGAATGGCCCCGAAGAGGAAAAGAGGCCGACCTTGCAAAATAGCAGTTGAGAAAAAGCTAAAGAGAGGACGACCCTAAAAGGTCGACGCTGACACAAATTTAAAACCTAATCACGATAAAATTGTCTAGGCGGAACGGAGAATCCGAGGTAGGGGGAAAACGTTGGCACCTTCCACCGGACCTTCTCGAGATTCTCGGTTGAAAAACAAAGAAAGAGAGGTGAGGCGCAGTCCCAGATTTGCTGGGCGGACTGCCATTACTTAAAGTTCCGAAATCACAATGAGTGTATAGTCCTGTTTACATGTCTTGTTATATGTTTGGAGGTTGAGATACCTCGGCTATGATTCGAAATATGACCACGAAGGGTATCCCATGGTTCCCGTGGGTGGCAGACAGCTTGTCTGACGTGTGCGCATGATGCTACATGTTCTTCTGCCAAACTCCTGTTGATATGAATAGTGAAGGGGGTAATCCCACCAACAGCCTATGGAGAAAACCAACCCCGAACCTTGGTTATTCGGGGTAGTATGGACGCCTGCCATGAGCGGGAAGGGGGGCGCTAGTGAGTGGGGCACCAGAGTGGCGCAGTGCAGCAGTGCATGCGCATTCGTTCGGCCTCGCTTGTTGTGCCTCCAATATCGCTCACAGCACGCGAGCCGTCTTACCGAGGTAAGACGTGCCGCTGTTTCCTTTGCCACTTATAGTGACAGAATCCCTTTTCCACTGACAAATATTGACTCCTTCTGTTCTTGAACAAAGGAGGACAATCCCCTGAGCCGTCTGAGCCCGAAATATGGCTCAGTCGGAGGTGGTGGCGACCGTAACGGCCAATCATGATGGGCACCCGACCCCACTTCGAGCCCAAGATGAGGCACCCCGAAGTCCAGCAGTTGAGCTGATGGACACCACCAAAATGGAACCGTCTCTTCCCCATTCGACTCCAGATACCCTGAGCATCCCTAAAGGTGCTGAACTGATTGCTCCTAGGACACCACAGCCGAGTACGACTGAGGGAACCACTCCTTTAGTCATCGTCGAAGTCCCATTGACTTTCACTGACCGACCACCAGCCATCGGGTATGTGAATGTGACCAAAGGATTTATCCGGACGGCCACAGGTGAAAACCGATATTGCCCACCAAAATACCTGGGCCTTAAAGGTGAACCTCCGCAGCTGATACCCTATGATTTACAATCTAGGATCTGCTGCGGGTGTACTGACACGGGAGTCTCTGATGTCTATGACATTTGGTTCGAGAATTACTTCAGATTTGCTGAAGCGATGTGCATCAGCGATGGCCTAGTCGCCATTGTTGACGCCATCTGCGAAGATGACTGAATTAGGTCACAGACAGCGTATCCCCTGTTGTATGGCCTAGTTGGGTTCGAGGAGCGCTTGCCAAGCGTCCACTCCCCTGAAGTACTCCTTCCACAAGGAACCCCCGAGAATGCACTTTTGTGTTCATGTGGGATTCACAAAAGAACTCCCCTATACATAAAGAAGAAGATGCTTTGTTAGCAGACCCTGAGCTTGAAAAGGAAGAGCGATGAATGGCGAACGATGCTGCTAGCAAAATCCCCGATGCTGCCTCGAGTATGAAAGGTGTCCACAGACACCAGAAGCTAAATCTAAGATGAGCAGCCACAAAAAGAAGGTGGTAGAAGAGAAAGCGGAAGAGAGCGACAACTCTGCAGCATCGACTTCATCTCGAAGCTCGCGGAGCCAAACTCGAAGTGGCAAGACCACGAAGGAGGAGGATGCCTCCTCTCAAGTAAAATCCACCCGAACAAGAACTTCTCAAAGGCGACCCCTCTTCCCCCAAGCCTGTTAGTAGCACTGCGGTAGAGGAGGAAAATCTTCAGGAGGAAGGCAATGGGGACCGTGACCAGCAGGTCCCCGAACTGAGCTGGCAGCTGCTGGAAAATATCGACTCGTTGGAGGAGCCGTTGAAAGATGCTTCCGACGAATCCAGCCTGAACAAGTGGGTTTACGCCCGCTCTGGATTCCCCGTTTACACCCCAAAATGTTTCATGGACTGTCAGCATTATACTGACAGTTACTCGATTCCTCCGGCCACCAATCGCGACGGCGAGAGTGACGACAAGGAATGGATGATAATCCTGAAAAAAGACTCCGGGCCCGCGAAATTTTATAATGTGTGGGTAGCGTCGCTCGGAGACACAGTAAAGACTCCCAAGTCTTACTATGGCTTCGAGCACCGGACGAAGTTGCAGTATGCCGCTTCGAACTGGGCACCAACCAACCCGACCTGCCCCTTCCAGATTCGGTCAACAACACAGAAACAGAGAGAGTCTGGCCCACCAAAGACTCATTCTTTAGACACCTCGTGGAGCACCATTTGCACCACGCTCCGGTGTATCGGTGCTCTAACGAGAAGAAAACAAGAAATGTCAAGAACTGAGAACCACGAGGTGGGGGTGCATGGCTGAGCACTTGGCTCAGGTTCATGGCCTCAAAGCCAGTGACGCCTGACTTAAGGCCCTGAAGCTCCACGATCGACTTATATCGAAGTGGGACCAAATGACCTCTGAGGAGAGACTGGCAATCACTATGAGAACTGACCACCTCTGTCACTCGGTCCAAGGAAAGCAGGATGCCTACTTCTTCAAGAATGTGCGTTCCCATCGATTTGACATGTCAGCAGAAATGCACTGGGGTGTCAAAGTCCAGAGAAGGGACCCTGAGGCAGTGGACGGACATGGGAAACCATGACCACACCCTGGTGGTGACCCTCGAACTCAGGACGCCAAGCGACCGAGGTCGGAGTCACAACCTCCAGCCCATAACCCCGCCCACAAGAAGAGATCCCCCGATCCTAGCATGATCCTGGGTGCTGCATCTCGAGACCTCACGAGCATGGAGCATGTCTCGCCCCTAAGCTCGCGTGGTTACCAACCCGTAGCAGAGACCTCAACTGGTAACCACCAGACCTGGTTCGAGGGGCGGACTACCCTCTCCCACTCAAACTGGATGAGGGGTGAGTCTACTCCACAATACCAGGGCACTCCAGAGGAAGATGCCTTACTCTCCAGGCTTAAGGCAGCCGAACCAGACGAGATCCCCGCTCTGTCTGACACCCAGAAACCAGGCCCCAAATTCCAGACCTTATTGCCTTCAGGGAAACTGAAGTCTATGGGTCCCCCAGCTACTCCTGCCACCACTTCTGCTGGCGGACGGGTCCGACCTGTGGATCCAAAGCGACAAGGAAGAGAGTTGGTGCAAAAAGACCCCAGTCAACCTCTCCCCGAGGTTGGAAGGGGGCGAGGTCTAACAATTGATGAGAGTGGGGCGGAAGTTGGTTCGTCTCGACAAACCAGCACTGCCACCCTATCCCTGAGTGCTACTGCCACCTCGAGCTCCGCTTACGAGAGTGGTTCAAACACGCACACAACCCCTGTACCGATGCCTCCAGTAAGAAAGATGAGGACCACCAATGTGCTACATTTGGTGAAATCGAACTTCGAACTGGAGGACCCCGATGATTACATCAAAAACCGCACACAGAAATCCTGTGATATTAAGGCCAACGTCTTCCAGGCGTGGCAAGAGAGGCATATCAGCCAGGCCACCGGATACCTTCAATGCATGACTGAAGGTGTGTTTGAATGTGTGCATGAGATCCAGCGACGGGAAATAACCCTGATCTCACAGGACATGCAAGGACAGGCGAGAGACCAGCTTCGGGCCTCCCTCCAGCGTGAAAACGAGGCTAAGGCCATGAAGCTGAAATATGAGTCACAGCTTCAGGAGCTGAGAAGCCAATATGACCACCAAGATGTTCGATTCATGGCAGTATTCGGCTGCTTCATGAAAGATTGGGACAGCACTGCAGAGAGTGCGTTCAAAAAGCTCCAGGGCAAGCTACAGGAGACCAGACAGCTCAAGTCAGACATCGGATCTTTCGGATTCATGAGTATGTCCACCCCGAGACCTTCTGCCAGTGCAGGTGCATCACCAACCAGACCCGGAAGGGAACCCGAAGCCACCACCACTGCCCCGACTGCCACCCCAGTTAGACCGACCGAGACCCTAAACTCTATCCCCGAGGCGACAACTGCGGCCACAGCCCCTCACCAACTCCCAGTGGTCCATAACCTGATAAGTCTGGACTCTGATCCGAAAACCAACTCAGGTGAGACGGTGATGGAATCAGACTTGTGAGCCTCGATGTAGATAACTACAGGTGCCGACCCTATCCTCTATATGGGAGCCTCGAACACCCGAACTGTGCCCCAACCTCGGAGGATGTCCGGACGGATGCAAACCCACAAAACCCAATTGACGAATCTACATCTTCCCATCTTGATCAGGGCACACCACACAGCGACGCGGCTTGCCACCACCAAGTCCATCGTTCGCAGATTGGATCTGCAGACAAGCAGTGGAAAATCCTGAACACACCCCAAAGTCATTTATTAATGTGTGGTAGACCCACTACACTGGTGGGCTGCTATAAATTCATTTTGTATACTATGTAATTAACCACTATTCCTCTCACCCTACACATGAAATTAGTTTTATTTAATATTTTGATCCTAACATCATCCACTAGGTTCGATCTCATAAAATATGTCTATTTATCACTAGTAAACAAACTAATTGGTGCTATAAACCTATGAGATCTGTTACCTTAAATATTAATAATATTCCTCAGGTACATACCAATTGTGTTCACACTTCGAGGTTAATAGTGGTATGTATATATGTATAATTATAAATCTAAAAAAACCCACAGTTACTGTAAACTGTGTTAAAAAAAAACTATTATATAGGGTTCATACATGAACTGTAAAATTTTTCTTTTCGGGTTATATAACACTTTACCATATATAATTACAAACATAGTATGTCATTAATAACATACATTTAAATACTCTATGTACGGGTTCGAACCGAACTTGTCTCGACCCATTTTTCTACATTGTTTCATAGTGTATAAATATGTTTACTTCACCTAATATAATTATATGTGGTCGACTCCTACTACTAAGACGTCACACAAATAACATATCACGTTCTACTTCAAACTCTCTTTTATTACTTTGGGCCCTTATTTTTTAGAATAACGAAGTTGTGACAATGTTAAATACATTTTTTTTTACACACCCCTTTCCTTATTCTGGTGGGGGTAGTGTAGGGGCTCGTAGATCGTGATATAGTGTGAGTGTCTTCTTCGAGAGGGCGTCTCGAGCGGTGCGCCCATCACCAGTAGTCACTAAAGGTCTCCTCGACCCCTGGTCTCTGCAGGGTGGTGGCAGCACTGTTCGCCTCGTCCCAGCTCCTACCTGGGGCCGGAGAAGGCGTCAGTCTGGATTTAGCTGTTGACGGAGTCGGACCACTTTTACCTGAGCTTACACTATAGTTAAGCAGTACACTTTGAGGTAGATGTAAACCATATACCGTAATAAATACGTGCCAGTTGCACTAACCCGAGATCCCTTGTCTGGTCTTTACTTCAAACTAGTCAAGACATTGATTCGAACTATTACAAAAGAAATAATGTCATGAATGATGCAAAGGGACCATAAGTATGCAGAAACCTTGCTCCGTCTGATGCCCTCTGGCATAAGAATAGCACAAAAATTTACACTCCTAACGCTGCATGAAATGGTAACACCTGCAGTTATTGACATTTTAAAATCATTGTTTTTTTACCATAAAACCCTGGTTGTAAGCCAATTTTATTTTCTGATTTTTGACTAATACAGGCTCCTTGAATTTGCTCAAACTCTGCCCGGGCTTATGAGCGGGTTTTATTGTAATAGAATATAAAGGAAACTAAGAAAATTAGTCCCCAAAATCAGCTTATAAAGTCCACCATGGGCTTTTGAGCTGGATTTTTACAGTAACTGCTTAAGTGCAAGAAAGCCACCACCCCCCGCCTAACCACTGAGAGGAAAAACATCCTTTTGATGTACTTGTATTACATATGAGAGGCTGAGGCCCTTGAGGCCATTTCTTAAGGCCCTACGACTGCACACAGTCTCTATGATATGAAACCCCAAAATTTAGTGTCAGCAGTTATAGGTGCCTATATGACTGCTCTGTTTTATCAGCAGGCACTACATAACAAATACTATTGTGCATTAATGTCACTAAACTAGAATAATATTGAAGTGCGCATCAGTCCTTACTTATATGGGCAGATTCACTGAGCAATGTTTGGGCCTATTTTGAGAGGATTTTAGCTACAGTAAAAAAAAAGACCACTATTCTTCATCATTTTAGTCACCTCTGATAGGAATCATCTTGAGCTTTAAGTAGAGGGCAAATTTATGTATATCAGCCTATAATTTGATGAGTTACGGAGGCTCGAAGTTGGACAATACACCGAAAATGCCCTTTTTAGTCCAGTTTTCCTTCATTCCCACCTATCTATTGTTAAGCTAGGCAGTATTAGAGTGTGATAATCCTCTTTTGCCTTTGGTGAGAGGTCATAGCTATCTTTTAAAAATACTTTTCCATACCCTTCCTCAACTGTCTTTCACACATGTGTTATAATATCAAACTGTGAGCATCCTCACATACGTAACACTTTTTTTACACCTTAAACTTCCATGCTAAAAAAGCATCCTCACTGTTCTTATTACCTGTGTTGAGCAGGGCCCCTAGATGGGTTTTGATGGTAAATAAATGAAAGTGCTGGTTTGCTGCGAGCTAAGTCTCATAAACCAAAATTCAACTCCCCAAAATGTTACATATGTGAGGTACACTTTGAGATGTCTGTAGGCTATCTAAATAAATGATTCTTTATTTCTAGCCTATTCTAGTTTAGTTTGTATATGAATTAAATGATTAAAACATCATGGCTCAAGTCTGCGTAGTTAGGCCACAGACAGGTTTGGTAATTCCTGGTGATAAGACTGCACTGGCACAGACATTTTTGCTGGTAATTGCCCTGGGTGATAAGCCTGCACTGGCTTATTAGCTGGTGTTCACATCAAACACCAGTACTTTTTAAATCTATATGATAATTTGTGCAACTTATTACTAATTTGTGCAACTGATTACTAAATTGCGCACCCATTTCTTCTTTTTAAACTGAGGATGCACGCCCATTTTATAATACTGCAAAGTATCAAGCAGATCCATGCATGCACAACTTAGAAATGTGGAATAGAAATGATTTTACTGTTTGAAACATACAGGCTAATAAATGCAGGGTGAATAAAATGCAGGTAAAAATCATAGCATGAATATGTGTTTTCCCACACAATACATAGTATTTTGGTACAATATGTACCAGTTCATCATATGATATATGTATCTCCTCAATGTTGAAGTCGAGCCCATGGTCTTATCTCCTGGTTGCCATAGATTAGTGATAAGAGTGTAACGGTCCGTTTCGACTAATATGTTTGACATGTATATATAGGTAAGTCCATTATTACAATATTGTACAAAGTGTATGACATTATGGGGCATTATAAAAAATATGTACATAATAATAGGCATCGTCATATATAACCCAAAGTAACTAAATGATACTATAGATAGGAGGTGGTGCCTTATGCACCATCAACCTATGGTGGAATATAAAAGTAACAATGTTACATAGTTATTATAGTTAAGACATGATTAAATATATATTATTAAGGATATGACATGATGTGGTACAAATGTACTATATACAATATGAAATGTCATTGACCCGAGAGGCAAGGTAACCCAAAAATCTTTTTTTTTCGTGTTTAGTTTATATAAAAATAAATTATACTATACATAGGAATATGACTTTAAGAGGTGTCCTACCGGGGTAGCAGGATCACCCTTACAATAAAACTAAACTTCCGGCGAACCTGGAATGACTAGTTTCTGCAGCTCCATTCGGCGACAAACGAGTGGTGGCAAGCCACGTTGCTGTATGTAGTGCCCTGGTGAGGATGGAAAGATGGAGCCCCCTGTTCGTATGGTAATCCATGAGTATTCTCTCTGGGCGTTGTTTTAAATCCACTAATGAGGTCTATTGCTACTCCAGCAAATCTGACACCAAACAATTCCTTGGACAAGGGTAGCTTGCCTAGGCTGGGTCCTGGCTTGTTATTACAATGATTGGGACAGTAATATCGTCTTTGCAGACGTTCTATGGATCTTTTCTTCCCAAAATTGCCACTCGTTTGGTGTTCATGACAATAATACATGATATCCCTTCTCATTGAGGTGGGAATCACTATTTGCAATAGCTTATTGCCAGCGGAAGTAGTCTTCCATCTACACAATATGACATCTCGGATCTCCAGCTCGGTCCATTGAGCTATCAATCATCTTGTTTCTCTGTATTCTAGAGATAACATTGGCCTTACCGGCTTAATACCTTTCCGCAAGTATTCCAATATGCGCGCAGTGGTGGGATCAGACTGTTGAAACTTCTTGATGGTCTCTGGGGACCAATTGAAATAGCTGCATACAGCCTCCTCCCAGGGGATACGGGGGGTGGTATACACCAACCCAGCGACCACAGCATTGTGGGCCCCGCAGTCTTCACAAGTGGCATTTTTGCACTTTTGGATTGACCGCCTCGATAAGGCATCCGCATTTATATGCATTGCACCTGGTCGGTGCTCGATCTGCTTATGCTCTAATCCAAACTCAGATAAGTGAGCCAACCATTTTCCAATCATCCCCTCGGCATCTTTAAAATTCAAAAGTCACCTTAGAGACGAATGGTCAGTACGTAAAGTGAAGTCAGTTCCCCACAGGAATCACTTCAACTTCTTTGTAAACACCACTACAGCGAGAATTTCTCTTTTAGTGGTACAATAATTATGCTGGGTCTTGCTTAACATGTTGCTACCGAATGCTTATGGAACTTTGACCCCATTCTGGACCTGAGAGAGTGCCTCTCCTATAGCATCATTGCTCGCATCGGTGTCTAGTATGAAATGCCCTTCGGGAGTGGGATATTTCAATACCGGGGTGTTTCTAAATAAATCTTTTATCTTTTTAAAAGATTCTTCTTGCTCGCTGGTCCATGGGAAGGGTTTCCGAGCCCTACCCAGTGTCCAATAAGCTAAGCATTGCATGGGGTGCCAAATCCTAAAAATGATCTAACCTCCTTCGCACTCGTGGGTCTATCCCAATTTTCCACAGCGTCAAGCTTCTCCTGATCTGCACTTACCCCGTTGGGGGTAATGATCCTTCCTAGGTATGTAATCGTTTTCTTAAACAGGTTACATTTCTTGAATTTAAGGCCATTGGCTAGAATCCTATCCAGCACAAGCTGTAGGTTCATGTGACACTCTTGAAATGACTTGCTGAACACAACAACATCATTCAAGTAAACCAGACACTTCTTCCACAGCAGGTCGCTGAGTAGAGATTCCATCATAGCCTCAAACCTAGCAGGCACATTACACAATCCAAAAGGCAGGACATTATACTCGAATAGTCCCTAATGACTAGAGAACATAGTTTTCTCTATGTCCTTGGGATGCATTGGTATCTGCCAATACCCGGACTGCAAATCCAGGGTGCAGAATCATTGGTTCCCACCCAAGCTAAAGTCTCGTAGATCCTTGGTAAAGGATACAAGTTCTTCTTTTTCATACCGTTCAGTTTCCGGTAATCGACACAGAAACGGATTGTACCGTCTTTCTTTGTGGTCATACAAACAGGGCTGGACCAGGGGCTGGAGATCGGCACGATTACCCCAGCTGCTCCAGCTGCTTCTGTTCACATAATAACTTTTCCTTGAGAGAAAGTCTATGATACGGTATCTTAAAAGGATTCTCGTCGCCCACATCGATAGTGTGCAACACCTTATCGGTTTCATCTACGGGTCCTCCCTCCCTGCTGAAAGCATTTTCATACCTTCACAGGAGGTCCCCTAGGTGCCGTTTATGCTCCATATCCTGTAAATCTGATTCATTAATCAATTTCTAAAAATTCTTCATCTATTGGATGCTTACTTATGGGGTTCAATGGTTTATTAAACTTGGCCTACGTGTTCTACCAAACTCATCACCCCAACACTGTCGCCACGTTTCAGATAAATCACTGAGCCGGTTCGATAAGTCACGGGTAATACAGACCATGATGCATTCGACACCAACGTATCCACTGAGTCCGACCCGTTGCTCGATAATTGTATTGTGTCGGTTTCGAAGACGCCCATCTCACCCATTGCTCCACCGCAAAGGACGTCGCAAGTTGTACCCAGAGGGATTTTCACCGGGTGTATAACCAAAGCTACTGAAGACACTTGTCTCAACACGCATTGTACATGCAAGCCATAGGGGTTCCGGATACTCATCATCCCATCCCGCGGATCCAACATAGCCCCATATAAGCTCGCAAAATCCAGACCAAGGATTCCGTCATCACTAACCTCTGCGATAGTCGGCGAAAGAACAAATTCTTTTCCTCCTTTCTGGATAGGCATAAAAGTCTTCCCAAAAGTTCTCATACTGCTTCTGTCAGCCTTGCAAGCATTTACCCCCATTTTGGAGGTTCTCATGACTGCTAGCCACTGAGTCAAAGAATCTTTTGGACACACAGGAGTGGCTAGCTCCAGTATCCACTAAGAATTCTCCTACCCGGCCTTCCACAGATACGGGTATATACAACCCTCTCCCTCCCAGTGGGGATGGGTTACTGGTAAACTGATGAAAGTCTCCCGAATCACCAAGATTCAATCCGAGTCCTCTTAAAAACTCCAGACATGGATGACTTGGGGGAAGGCGTGTCCCACACACTCAAATCAACTCATTGATCCATCCTTCCTCTCCCCCATGGCGGCCACTTGCCTCATAATTGTCACCACCACACAAATTGACACTAGCCTTTTGGCATTCATTTCTCCTTGGGGTTATACCCAATGCCATGGATACAACCCCCTCTAATTTCCCACTACGTCGGGAGCATCAGTATCCTGCTGATCTGCCTCGGGTTCGGCTTCAGCTTTATAGTAATCCGCCATTACTGGCTTTGCAGCAGTACATTCACACAAATAGTGCCCCATCTTCTGGCACCTAAAACATTTTACAGTTTGGCGATCCACTCTGGGCCTGGACTGACTGGCTTGTAGTGCATCAGTTATCTTTTTGCACATCTCTTCCATTATTTTAGTCACATCGGGAGACTGACCACTTGCTTTGTTAGAGCTGTGGCGGGCTTATAAGCTTTGCCGTTTGGTTTAGCTTCGCCCCTAGCCTCGGATGCTGGTTTACCATCCTTTGGCTTGTTAAAAACCTTCCTCTGAATATATTTCCTACCAGAAGTGTTTTTCCTTAGTTGCATAGAGCAAAAGGTTCCATCCTCTTGTTCAATGTCTATCAACTCAAAATCATCCGAGGTGTTATCTACCTCGGAACGGTATATGGCAGACGCTACCAGGGCCAGTCCAGCTATGTTTGTAACGTCCCCGGCCAGCATTGTACGTTTCTTCATGGCCATATCTATTCCATTGAATATGCCATGCAGTGTAGACCCTTCCCTCCAGGCGTCCCTTGCAGCAATCTGCTTGTCTCGGTCCCTCAGACCCTTAACGAATTGAGTTATCAAGTCCTTCATGTACCAGTCCTGGTTTTCTGTCCTGGGTCTGGCCTTACTCAATAGGGAGTTCCATCCCATATGCTCTAAAAGCTTCTGTAGGCTTCTGGGTGCGCTTTCTAAAATGTACCATGGGATCCTCTTTGACCATATTGCATAACAGTCCACTAGCAGATTCAACGAGCTGCTCAAAACTCCCAGCGAGGCCATACCAGGTACGCCACTGCTCAATGGCCATGCGTCCCGGACCACTTTTTAAACATCTAACCAGATGTGGTTTGGCCTTGTATGGGGTCCACCCATTACAATTCATCACATCGATGAAATCCTTAAACTATTCCTTCCATGGCCTAGTACCGTTGTATTCCTTAGGGATGACGGCTACCCTCCGGGCTGAGTTATGAGCATACAACAATCTGCTGCATTGCTGTTTGCTCCATTCAATCACCTTGGTTTCATTCAAGGTTCAATTGCCTCCTAGCCCTGCAAAACTGTTATTGTTTGGAGGTGATGGTGGTGGTGGTTGGGTATAATTCCACTGTGACCCATTATAACCAGCGTAACCTCCACCACCAGCATTGGGATTGGTACCCGAGCTACCACTACCCTCTTGGTCGTTCGCATTGGCAGACCTGCCCTGACCATCAGCATTAGGCGCTTGGCCAGCTTGTCCTTGCTGACTACTGCTACCCTGAGCATTCTGATGGTTGCCCGGATTACCAGCGTCCAGTCCAACAATGTCTGTCTGGTCACAAATCATAGAAAGTTTGTATATGGGGCCTTACATGTCATTCGCCCAGACATGTGCCCAGAAAAAGAATTCTTATAAGTATGCTTCTTTTACAATAGCAAGGACACATCTGACATAAATGATAATGTGATTTTCTTAATCTACAGGTCAAAATAGTCTGGACCTGAGACTTTCATGGAGGTATGAAGATTGTTTCTGTAGAAAATTTAGCCCTCAACATGGCTTGTAACTCAAATGTCATTCTCCCAGACACAATTTCGCCCAGACAATTTTGGTCATTTTGGGCACATTTTACCCCCCTGGAGCCCAAAATATGCATTTGGGACCATCAAAACCCATATGTAACATGACGTTCTCATCCAGCCTGACACTTTGAGCCAAAGAAATAGAGGGGGAAACTAAAATCCGAAGAGTAGGGCTATTGGCTTCCCCCTTTTCCAGGTCAGCCAACTTACTGTCTCTCTCCGATTGATCCACTCTCGTGTCTCAAACTCTATCTTCTTTTGTGCAGCTATGAATTGTTCATGCTGCTTCTTAGCTTGCTGCTCTACTTGGTCCCTGGCTTTCAAATAAGCCGAGGTCAACTTATATCCGGGGCCTATCCGATGCCCATGTCTGGACTTGTGGCTACCCCTGGATTAAATACGAAGTCCGACAAGGCCTCGTCTAGGGATAGTCCCAAAGTATACATTTCCGTATTTCTCGGTAATGCATCTCGGGTAATATCCCTCTGGGTGGTTGTGGATCCTTTTGGATCTTCACCATCCCTTTCATCATCGCTCTCATGATCCAATGATGTCATCAATGGTGTCTCCCGAGTCAATCAGGTCGACCCATGTATTCCCCCTCCCGTAGGCATCTCCGTCAGTTAAATTGGACTTTGAGCCTTAGGGGTTTCTAGTATCTTAGAAGTGCTCGACGAGATGCTAGGTCCTAGCTGGCGCCTGCTAGTTATCACTTGAGACCAATCGTGCAAGTCTAACCTCGCAGGTTTTACCAACCCGCTTAAAACCCCAGTATCTGAAGCAACATGGCTAGGAGTACTTGGGTATAGTTTAACGATCCCCTCTCCAGTCATGGCGGAATCGTTTGTTAGACCCGGTGTCGAGAGAAGTCCCCGCACACCATCCGGGTTATACATAAGCTGTTAACCCGGTTTCCAGTCTAATAGCAGATGCTGGGATGTGATACCATCCTCTTCGAATCGCTCGCATTGGGTAGTCTGCGACTTGCGGCCGTCTGGTCACGCTCCACCCCGAAACAGCTGGTCACGGCACCAGTGTAACGGTTGGTTTCGACTCATCTGTTGGGTGGCTCTTTGGCTCGCTTAACACTAGAGATATAAACACAACACGAGGATTTCAGGTAGGGCAAAGCCCCAGACTTCCTACCGCTCGGGTAGGCTTTTATTCGAGAAGAGATCACACGTCTGGACTGGACTAGATCCAGTCCTCTTCTGTGGTTCATCCGGCTCCTTACTAGGAGCTAGATGCGAGGTGTGGTGCTGCCCCCTCTTGTACCAAACGGGTATCGCAAAGTGACACCTGGTTGGCATAGAAGGAACGAGCACCACAGGAACACATCTCTCGGATGAAGCGCACTAATATATACACAACAATGCCGACCCCTACAAGAGATTACTGCAGGTGCTGACTTATTTCCCATGGCAGGGTAAATATGCAGCACTGGCACATAATGCAGGGCTCAGATTTTACCTGGTACAGGGGTATTTACAGGATATTCCGAACCTGACAGAGGGGGTCTTTCGGTATCGGTGTGGAAATCCTCACATACGTAATGAAAATATGTGAAGGAGAAAGGAAATGTTTCCAGTTGCCCTGGCAGAAAGGAATGACCACTGGAAGTCACTCATAGGATCTCAAATTAGCTAAGCTCACAGTGTACTGTAATTTTGCAGCTCCATTTACACTACATTTCTCAAAAAGGTTAGGAATTTCAATCAAATTCTCATGAAATAGTCTCTGTTACATATGGGAGGGTCTGCAATTGTCTTCGATTGCATGGAAATGATGTATTTTAGGTTATATTTCCCTCTGATTGAAAGTCCCAAGCCATAGACTGGCCATAGCACCTTATTAATGCCATTTAATTTGGCTAGGAAGCCCCATACTCTTTAAGGCTTTATTTTCCTCACATACATAACATTTTCACTGGGGAATGGAAATTGCCCTTCCGGAGCTGCCCCTGCTGTATATTTATCCCCAATCAAATTATTTGTTGAAGTGCATTATCAGGCTTGGGAAATCCTGTAAATTCCCCAGTACCAGGTTAAATTTGAGCACTGAATTCTGTGGCAGTGCTGCATCTTCACCCAACCATGGGAAATAAGTAAGCACTGGCAAAAATGCCGGTGCTCTCCCACATCTGCAGTAATCTCTTATCAGTGATCACTATGGCAACCAGGAGATAAGGCCAAACAATCAGGGCTCTAGCCTGTGTGTTTCAGGGTGGGTGGGCACTCCATATACATCCTACTTTAACCATGTACATAGATATAGTAAAAGAAATTAATAACACAATGCTTGAGGAGGAGAAGGAGGAGGCTTTTCTTCTCTCTTTTTTTGCCTCTTGAAGAAAACTATAAAAAGTAGTTACCCACAAAAAGTCATAGATGTGGAAATTTCTTCATATCTTTTTTTTTTTTAACTTGTTAGAAAAATAAGATATTTAGGATGCACATCGCATCTACCAATTAGAGGGTGCCCCCCCAGGTATGTTTCAACCCTTTAAATCATTTCTCCCCCAGTTGTGCATGCATGGATTTGCTTGAAAAATTGCAAGATTCTAGAATGGACATCCATCTTCAGTTCAGAGATAAGAATTAGGTGCACAAATTGGTAATTAGTTGCACAAATTATTATATAGATTTACATTGTATTGATGTTTGATATGACCACCAGCTAAAAAGCCAGTGCAGGCTTATCACCCAGGGCAATCACTGGCAAAAATGCTGGTGGTGCTGTCTCTACCAGTGATGTCTTATCACCAGCATTTCCAAAACCTGATTATTTAGCAAGATTACCTGCTCTTACCTATGTGAGGTGTTTACTATATGTGTTGCACCACACACCTACAAATAGAATTTTTCAAATAAATTGGTTGACCATCTTATAAAAATGTCCTGGATAGAATTAAGGCAATTACCATTGAAATTTCTGCAAGTTTCCCACAAATTTGAAGACGTTACGTATGTGAGGTTTTGTTCATTTTGGTTACAATGTGCACTTCAGACCCACCCATACTTTACATAATTCACCATTAGATAAGGTTCCCCAAACTAAAATAGTAAGGTGTATCAATCCTGCAATTTTTTTTTTCAAATTTTTTTTTATGGTTGCGATATTCTAGGGTAAGGCTGCACTGCCAGTCAGCAATGATATTTGTGGGGTTCTATCCATACACTATTTTTTGTTCCTACTTACTTCTTATCCCCCATTGAGAAACTGTAAATATTAGAGCATAATTGCTTGATATTACTCACCTTAGTTGTTTAATAACTATATTCAATCTTTTGCAGTCTGCAAGTTTCTGAGGAGGACAGGCTGCCCAATGAGGATGGCATGCTCTCAGAGCGAGATGGAAAAAACCCATAATATAGTCTAATGTGTTAAGATATGCCTTTGAACTATTAACTTAACAAGTCCTGTACAAGAAATAGTGATGCAGATGATCTGTGATGTTTAAAAGTATTGCTCTATCCAAATCCTCACATACATAATGTTTTTTTCTTTGGTATTCAGAAGTGCCTTTGCCGATCTGGACCAGAATGTAAATGTATTGTAACCATCGGGCCACCCATCGGTAGGCCTGTCGGGTTATCTGTCTTAATGTGACTTTCGATACTTAGAGACAACAACACAAGGAACTTAGAGTTTCCGAAGCTTTATTACTTTGTTTGACACATGGGGTACTATAAGGTTAATACTGTATGACTCTAGCTGCCTAGATATAGGTAGTAGGTTTTTAACAGGTATTGGATATAGTACAGAGGTGAGAGAGGTCTTAGAGCCTAAGACACACACCCCTAGGTAGAGACATGTGGTCCTTTATATAGTAGACTCATTAACACGTGACATAATTAACATGTAGATTGCAATTAGCAACGGCAGGAACCGTGCAGCAGATATTAATCTTCTTACATAACAGGCTTAGCGCCGAATAGGTGAGGTAAAGGTCGGTACTGATAAGTACCCATATTAACATTACCGGGCGATAAGATATTATCGACGTAGACATATTGTAGTCTTAGGTTGTTTATAGACCCATTACAGTTTTATTGGAAAAGAGTGACATCTTTTTGAAAGACACTCTAGATAACAGAGAGTGTTTTTCATAAAGATCTAGTTATTTTTAAATGTATGAGGAAAAAATTAAGAAAGCTAGGCTACATATTCAAAACTTTCACTGAACTCCATATTTAGCGATGAGGTGTAATAAAAAATTCTTGGTGCAGGGATTTCATTTTTGCTACACCTTAAGGCATGTATTGTAATATTTTGGACATGAAATCTGATGTACATAGGATGATATTTTATAGCTTTTATGACTGTTTCTTAAAAAATGTTACATATGTGAGGGTAAAAAATTATGGTTTTACACCACAGGCTAAAAGGAAATGGCATCCTGGACTGTAGTACAAGAACAACAGACACAGCATGATGCACCAATGAAGTGTCTGTAAGCACACTCGCTAGCACTTCATTGGTGTATCATGAGGACCAATCAGCATGATACATCAATGCATAGCCACGGGTCCACTACGCAACATACGGTGCGATCTTGAGCTAGTTGCATGAAAATAGATGCACATGGAGGAGTTGTATGGTCTGTTGCATAGTGGACCCTACTATCAAAATTATCATTTGATGTGATCTGCTAAAGGGGTTTTAGTGCAGAGTACAATAAGGCACCCTTTACCAGTACATAGTACATGATTATCATCCATGAGTTAGTCTGATGCAACTGTACACCCAATGCAATCTCTAGTTGAAAAAAGACTTTGGCCTCATGATCCGCCTTTAAATGGTTAAACAGTTCAGCTACTATCCACTTACATACGTTCTACCATGTATCACTTTGACATTACATAAATTCCACCCATGCACATAATCATAGGACTGATGGGGCCAGCTTGTGCTAAGCATTATTGTCAAGCACAACCAGAGCATTGTATGTCCTTAAAGTACAGGGGACAATACTATATAAAATTATTTAGAACCAAGGAGTAGTTAGCAGAAGCCTACAGCTTAGTACAAATATCATTGCCATTGCTTTTTTACCTCAGACATCAGAAATATACATCTTACAGCAACCTGTAATGGCCAAATGCTGAACAAAGGAAGGGTGGGGAGCGGACACAGACTTTAATTTCTGTGGATTTGTAACATGTATGGCAATGTCTGTAACCTGCTTCTCCCTATCATTCTAGACATATGTGTGGCAGTACACATCATGATCTTAACCTCTCTATTATCTAGAATGGATTTTGCCAGACAAAGCAATTTCCTAACAGGCTAGGAATACACAGTAACTACAATTTGGGACTCTTGTGATCTTAGGTCCTACCCTAAGAATGTTCTGTACGATTAGCGCCAATGCACATATTTGAAGAACAGCATTTGTAGTGTGTTAAGAAAAGAGCTACTCGAACGAAGTTAAATGCTATTCTACTGCCATTGCAATTTCATAAGGGTGATTTCAATATAAACCTGTCATAATGGCAGTCATAATGATAAATTGTTCAGTAATATTGAATAATAACTATTATCCAAACTAAGTGCATCTCACATTCAATTTGGAGTAATTCCACTGGATCTCTGTATCTATTCCATTCTTGGTAGGTAAAAGAGCCTTCAAAAATGACTTTTGGTTAAGGGGTGTCAGGCCGTTTTGATGACATCACAAGGGGCAGTAGAGAATTGGATTCAGTTTCTCCTAGACCCTATGGTGAATGGGTCTTCCCATACTAATAGACTCATTTTTAACATGAAATAAAAGAGGGTGATACATTTCTAACTGACCATGGACACAGTATTGACAATCTTCCTACGCTATACTTTCGAATATTTATTGAATATGCATTGATTACTACAAGGTAGACGAAAATCCTAGCTAGTAGAATACAACACTTGAGGCTTCAAGAGCTGAACTGGTGCAAACCAAGCTAGGAAAAGCAGTAGGGTTTTTACCATGTAATCCCTTGTGTATTAACTAAGTATGGACACTCAGTGGGTCATGCATTGTGTGTTATGGCACCTGGCAGTGATAATAACCAGCATAATGGGTGCCATGTGGACCCTAAAACAACCTCCAATGAATCCTTGGTCAGCCCTGACAAACTTATAAGGCACACATTGGGCCAACCATGAGTCATTTTAGTACAGTAGTATTGGCATGTTATTAACTAGGTATGGATAACCATTAACTCATGCCTTGTACAAAAGGATATCATACAAGGTTTATTTCACGATTCTCACATGTTTAAACCAATGAGAAATCCATTGCCAAAGGTGGGGTTCAAACTTTCAATCTATGGACTAGAAGTGCTGCATGCTAACCACTATACTACACATGGCTGGCTGAGAGATTAGACATGTCCAGGACCTACCATAGGGGACATGGAGGGAGGGGGAGGGGGTTACAACCCACACCTTTTTCCCAACCTTTCCTGACTTTTTTCTGAATGTTCAGAAAAGGTTCTTATTAGGTTTAAAGAAAAACCTGAAATGTAAAACTGTTCAGAAAGGAATCATACATCCTGACATGCTAACTTATATAGACATAAATCTCTCCAGTCAGCAAACAAGGCTCAGTGGCCTAATGGATAGAGCTTGGGAATCTTCATCTGAGGGTCGGAGGTTCAAATCCACACTTGATTAAGTTTTTCATTTCCCCCTCCTCATAGGACCAATCATCCTTACACTATAAAACATTGTTTTTTTTTCAAAAATTAAAATAAAACATTTTAATGTTAAAATAATGTCTATTTATGCATAAAAAAAGTTTGTTTATTTAGTTTTGCTGAAACACATTTTCCGCACCATTTCTGAACATTTTTTAATGTTAAAAAACATGTTGTTTTTTTTTGTTTGGGGATAGGATATATTATTGACTTATACAGACCTAGTTATACTACACCCACTCTTATACTACTGCATAGAAGGGGTTATATGCTGCTGTTAGTCAACTCCAAGTCCATAGGTTGAATGTTAAAGTCCTGCAGGGGGTGGAAAGTTTTAAATATGTTCATGTCCAAAGAATAGTGCTGATATCCACTAAAATCATACAGATATCCACTCCAAACAGTGCTGATATTGACCCCAATAAGTGCTGATATACCCCCAAACAGTGCTGATATCTACCCCAAACAGTGCTGATATCCCCCCCAATGTGTGCTTATATTCATCCAAAGCCTGCTGCTATGCAGGGATATCAGAACAGGATTATCCAGTTAAAGCACTGTGAGTCGTCCAGCAGAGGCAATCCCTATACCTCCCTACCCACTTCTATCAACACACCTTTGCCAGTCATGCTCACTGAGCACACAACTGATTTTTAAGTTTGGGTGACCATGTTGAATGGAAATCCTGACTCCTGCACTTGCTAACTGTCATACTGTATCTTGGATGCGTATTGAAGCCATAGACATGTTACAGATGCAGCATGTGCTTCAAGGAGACAATTCTAACAGTAAAACTACATCCATGATGTTAAAACATATATCTGTGTATGTGAGCCATGTAAGGGTTTTATCTAGGGTATTTATAGATTAGAAATAGATTACTATAAAACAAACCCCCTCGATAAATGCTAATAGTAAACAGTAAGGGAGAAATAAATCCTTACCACAGTCTGTATATGTAATACTCTGTATGTAAGGCACACCAGGAGCCTGACAAGGTTCCCATACCTTACTATAGTCTGTACAGTAAAGCCTGTATATAAAGTGCACCTGGGGCCTTACAGGGTTACCACCCCTTACAACAGTCTGTAAAGGTAAAATCTTGCATATATACATAAGCTGCACCTGGGAGCCTTGTTTCGCAAAGGACCCCACTGTTCAGGTTGGGGACTGACTGAAGACCCCATAAGCCAGGAGAAGGACTGACATGAATGTACAGTTGTTCTTCCTACAGCAGGGCTATTACTATTAGATAAAAGAGTACAGGTCTGGAACTGACTTAAAGTGGAATAATTATAATTTTGCTGTTATACATGCTGTGTCTTACCGTTCAACTTTTGGAGGAGGGAGTTCGACAGCATTCATTTTATAGCATACGTGCATCTTACTTACACAGGGGTACCATATATCAGGAGCACTAAGGGTATATATATACACACACACGTGAGGTTACCTTACCCTGTTAGATTTACATATTAAGATTATTTAATTTGTCTTTACCTTGTTTGGTCCTAGCGTCACACCTAGTCCTCCTCCTCCTCTACCTCCTATACTGAATAGGGATCAGTCTTTGATCCTAACTCTCTGCTTGATGGCTGTCCTCTGGGTCTTTCCTGCAGTTGACCTAACAGTGCAGGTATATATACAGTATGTAGTACACCAAATAACACTCTGCCTGATCCTTCACTGTGTCATGCTACTAACCAGGAGGGAATAGGTAACAAAAAGGATAAAAACTCAACTATAAAGAAAATAAGGAAAAGGAAAAATGTAAAAGTTGGAAGAGTAGGGAGAGGTGTTTGTGGCTGTTTGTTAGAATGCGGTGTAAGGGAGGGTGGTAGTAGGGTGAGTAAGGTGGGAGTCGGGCATGGTTGAGAGGTACTCACAACCTACATCGACACCCGCCGTGCAAGCTACACCTTTATGACCAAGACACTGTACTATTACACCACACCCTTTTGTCACTGAGGCATGGAGGCAGCATGAATGCAGGATGAATACAGCGTTGTTGATGCATAATGGAATGGTCAATATTTCATAAACAAGGGGTTGGTGGGTTGGAGTGGGGATGCAAAACTTTTGTCCCCTCCTGAGGGGGTGCGTAAGAACTTGTGACTCCTCTTAGAATATTAACCATGTTTTAGCAAAAAAAAAAAAACATGCAGGTTACTATGGATGAAAGAGGGGTGTAAAATTTTCTGCAACTTAGTGGGGTGTTTCAGAAGCCAGACATGATAATGAACATTAAATATATGTTTCTAAAACTGCAGGCCTCTAAACTTACAACTGCAACCGTTATTATGTCTCTCCAGTCATATCTTGGTTGTAGACTATAACTTTAGGTGTTTCAGAACAAGATACAACTGAGACCTGTTCCACAAGGGTCATATACAATTGACATAGACTTAAGAGCAAGATGCTTGTAAGGTGGTGTTAAGATCAATCATTGGGTTCATTGGTCATATCTCCATAGCTCACTCTTAGTGGGAGGTGTTTCAAAAGGAAATAGGGAGTGAAGCGTATGAGTTAAGAGTCATTGTAAGTGTGACATATGACCAACATAAAGTAGCTGAATTATGTAGAATGTGGGTATACATAAATGGGAAAAAATCATATCAATTAGTCGAATTCCACATATCTTTTAAATCCATGATGTCAGTAATATATCAAAATGAAATACCCATAGTAGCATAGTATGTATCAGAGAGGGACTATAGCTAACCTAAGGAAATTACTCACTCTGGATGCAACCAATCAGAGGCCACCATTTGGTCATGTGACCCATTGACATGGTAACGTGACCTACTTAGGGGATTACGGACCACCTCTCAGCTAATCATAGCCCAGCATTCTGGTAACCATGGTAACAAGACCTACTTAGGTATTAGCAACCACCGCTCAACCAATCAGAGGCCAGCATTCTGGTAACCAGGGTAACATAACCTATTAGAGGATTAGTGCGGTCACATGACCCCTTGTTTGTAAACAACAACATGTGGTGTAGCTATGTGGTCCCTTGCTTGTAAACAAAGGGGCAAGGCTAATTATGTAAATGAGATATATCAAATGCATTTCCCTTTTTTTCTTTTATATTTTATTTTATCAAAAATATTAATACAAGAATATACATTTATCTTTAATCATTATCCAGACTAAACATAGTGCAATCTTTGTATACGGTTTTCATGTGAAACCTATACAGCCATAAGAGCTAGGTATTACTGGAGATCAATGTTTAAAGAAGTTTTTGATTTCTGCAGCACTTGCCATACATGTCTGACCACCAAAAAGAGACCCAAACACCTGAAAACCCCAATGAAATTACATGACCCAGTGCTAACAGCATACTCCCGCGTCACCATGGATACCATTGGCCCTTTTTCCAAGGCCACAGACGGCTCTCACTACATACATGTGGTGACTGACCATGCTACTAGGCACATAACTGCCTGGACCAGCGAAGAAAATACTGCTGCCATTGTAGCACTTGGTTTCTTCCAGAGAGTCATATGTATCCATGGCACTCTCTCAGTACTGAACACAGACAATGCCCAACAATATCTTCCAAAATTATTCAAACATTTTTGTAAAAAATTCGGCATTAGACATGTGTCAGGAAGTGCACACTGGTCCAGGTCTCAGGGTCTCAGGGTCTCTGTGAGCACCAACATCAAACCATAGAACCATCCCTCAGAGCTTTTATAAAAAAGCATTGGTCAACCTTCCTTCAGGCTGTAGTTTTCAGTATCAATATTACCATAAGCAGTGCCTTAGGCTACTCACCAAATTTGCTAGTCTTTGGCAAACAAACACACCTGCCAACAGAAGCAGCTTTGTCCTTGATTAAAGCTGAAAAAGACTCAAGCACGAAAGAGGAAATTATGACCAGCCTACTACAGTTCAAGGATGATGTTCAAATGAAGGCTGCAGAAAACATGGTTTCTGCTCACAAAAAGATGAAAGCCAGACATGACTCCTCAGCAGAAGTCAGCTCATACAACACAGGCCAGTTGGTATATTTACTTATACCTAACCTGCTGGTCAAATGCACATCAAAAAACCACATACTCAGGCCCCTACATCATAATGAGAATGACTTCACCAGTCACAGCCATTTTAAAAAAGCTACAAGATGAAAAAATACTAAAGAAAATCAGTTCATGTATCAAGGCTAAGGAGACCAATCACAAGAGCTAGTGTCATACTAGTAATTGTGCATGATCAAGTTGTCATATGAAAAATATCATATGACTAGTGGTATATAGTGAGTAAGAATATCAAGCTCTTATTAGTGCTATTCCAGTTATCACTGGTTTAATCAGCTAATCGCAACACTAAGTTAGACTCATTAATACAGCACATATCAAAAGAACAGACCTCTTTATTCACTGCTGTAAGGAGGCTACAAAGCCTTTATATTGTAGATAATGTGCTAAATTATCTGGACACTATGGCTACTTCATACGCAGCAGCTACGGCAGATTTCCATCATAAGCGAGCGGAGTTGGAGGACTTGCTACCACCCACGGAACTGGATCTTGCTCGCACCTATTTAGTGACTTTAGGACATGTGCCACTGCCACTTACCTGGTACTATCAATTCATGAGAATAACACCTGTTTGGAGCACAAAAACGGGAGAGTTGGCCTACAGTGTTGTTTTACCAGCCACCTCTAGAGAAGACTATCTTCTATATGGACTCCAATATTTTGCAGTACCTTTAAATGGTAACATATTAAGACAGATTAATGGTAAAGACTTAGTGGCTATTTCCACTGAAAGTAAGTTAGCCTTTGTGCCTACTGATAAAGATTGCTCTGGTCAGACCCCAAAAGTGTGTTTCCCTGTAGTACATAATTCCATCACTGACTGCGAAACTGCTATATTGTTCAACCGCCCCCCTACTACCTGTAACGTCACCTTTTCCCATACACCTGCCACGAAATCTGTAGTATTCAGAACCCACTGAAATATATCCCTGGCTATAGTCATCCCTTATACCCCTGTACAAGTATTGTTAAGATGATGCAGGCCACATTTTGAAAGTGAAAAATGAATAGCCAGGTCAATATAGAGGTGCAGTAAACATAGTCACGTCATGTACTTAACTACAACCTAGTACAGAATGTAACAGATAATAACTCGCTCTGATTAACACAGTATAATAATATTTCTGTAGATGAAGCTATATAGTTTCCCCTTCTGTTATACACACCACACGAGATATGGGCTTTACAAAATGTAAAGGTTGCATTTCTGTGTAAAGATTGTGCTCAGGATTTACATACTATTTACCTGGCCTTTATGTTGAACAATATTTATATACATTTAATTTGTTTGTAAATCTCAAGTAAAAGTGATGTAAATATGTGTAATTGTCACCAAAGTTTGCATTGCATTTTCTATCAGTTTACACCCTTAGTAATTATGATGTGATGGTAGTGTAAATATGTGTAATTGTCACCAAAATATGTATTACTTTACTATGGAATTACACTCTTTGTAAAGCTGATTCAAAGGTGATGTAAATACATGCACTGACATTTGCATTCCTTTACCTTGCTAATGCTGGAGTAAAGGTAATGAGAATATGTGTAATTCTCGCCAGAGTTTGCAATGAATTCACTTTTTGCTCACACTCTTCAAAATTCTGCTGTAAAACTGATATAAATATGTGTAATTTTCAATAGAATTTGCATTGCTTTCACCAATGGGGTACACCCTACCAAATGCTAGAGTAAAAATATTGTAAATATGTGTAATTCTCAACAGAATGCACAATGTATTTACAGTGTATTTAATCTGTTCATGATCTTCATGCAAAGATACAGTGTCATTACCAAATTTTGAGCAATTGATTTATTCCTATTACATCAAGCTCTTGCAGATGGAGAGGGGGTTTGCTGCTGCTTAAGTTTTATTATTTTCCCAAGTGTTTTCCCTATCTTCTCCCAGTCACTCCCTCATTTCTCTTTGCTGCCCATCACTTTCTCCTGGTCTCTGCTCACCTCCCCCAGCCTTTCTCACCTTCTCCCGGCACCCTATCACCACCTCCCGGCCTCCTACCACCTCCCTGTGCCTAAGTCTTTTTCTTCTCTTTTCGGAGTAAAGGCTAGATAATCATTACATAAATGTTGAGATACTGAAAGTGAAAAATTAATAGCCAGGTCAATATAGAGGTGCAGTAAACCTAGTCTCGTCATGTACTTAACTACAACCTAGTACAGAATGTAACAGATAATAACTCGCTCTGATTAACACAGTATGATAATATTTCTGTAGATGAAGCTATATAGTTTCCCCTTCTGTTGTACACACCACACGAGATATGGGCTTTACAAAATGTAAAGGTTGCATTTCTGTGTAAAGATTGTGCTCAGGATTTACATACTATTTACCTGGCCTTTACGTTGAACGATATTTATATACATTTAATTTGTTTGTAAATCTCAAGTAAAAGTGATGTAAATATGTGTAATTGTCACCAAAGTTTGCATTGCATTTTCTATCCGTTTACACCCTTAGTAATGATGATGTGATGGTAGTGTAAATATGTGTAATTGTCACCAAAATATGTATTACTTTACTATGGAATTACACTCTTTGTAAAGCTGATTCAAAGGTGATGTAAATACATGCACTGACATTTGCGTTCCTTTACCTTGCTAATGCTGGTGTAAAGGTAATGAGAATATGTGTAATTCTCACCAGGGTTTGAAATGAATTCACTTTTTGCTCACACTCTTCAAAATTCTGCTGTAAAACTGATATAAATATGTGTAATTTTCAATAGAATTTGCATTGCTTTCACCAATGGGGTACACCCTACCAAATGCTAGTGTAAAAATATTGTAAATATGTGTAATTCTCAACAGAATGCACAATGTATTTACAGTGTATTTAATCTGTTCATGATCTTCATGCAAAGATACAGTGTCATTACCAACTTTTGAGCAATTGATTTATTCCTATTACATCAAGCTCTTGCAGATGGAGAGGGGGTTTGCTGCTGCTTAAGTTTTATTATTTTCCCAAGTGTTTCCCCTATCTTCTACCAGTCACTCCCTCATTTCTCTTGGCTGCCCATCACTTTCTCCTGGTCTCTGCTCACCTCCCCCAGCCTCCCTCACTTTCTCCCGGCACCCTATCACCACCTCCCAGCCTCCTACCACCTCCCTGTGCCTAAGTCTATTCAAATACTACATCTACCGTTATACAACACTTAATGAATTATATGGTCAGCCTTAATAGGCTAGGATTTTATACTATAGAAAGTGGAATTTTGCACTGATTTTTCACACACAGCACAAGTCTCTTAAGGTCAAATTGGGGACATTTTGTTGACACACTAGAAATCATTTTTATAACCATTTTTCAAGTTCATCGCTGATGCCTAAGCCCATAGCCTCCCTTTTCTCACTGCTGAAATATTGTTCAGCAGTGATATGTCAAATGATAAAACAAAGTTGACTGTATAAATTCTGCTGCATGGGAGGAGGAGGTGTGGCCATGTCCTCAGTTTGCCTCAACACACTGTGTGGAAGATATCTAAGACAAAGTCTTCTATTTTAACACACATTGTATGGCTTTGTCCTCAGTTTGCATACACATACTGCATGGAGTATATCTAAGACTAAGTCCCCAGTTTGCCTGTACAAATGCTGTGTCTCAGACCAAGTCCTCTTTTTGTATAGACACACTGTGAGGCCATGTCCCCAATTTGTCTACACACAGTGTGTGGACCTTAGCTAATACCACATCCTCTATTGGCATACACTCCCAGCTAGCACAACTCATCCAAATGATGTCTTTTTTACGTAAAATTACATGAGTTTTCACGTAAGAATGACGTAAATTGCACGAGTCGTGCTAGCTGGGACTATGTGGCCATGTCCTCAGTTTGCATACACACACTGTGTGGAGTGCAGTCTATAAGAAAAGTTTTTCCCCTTGCAGGCCATAAGGTCCTGCAGATCTCATTATTCCCTACTTCAAAGCTTCAGCACTGCAGGGATTAGTATACAATTTGCCTGTTTCTGTGACCCAATTAACCTAAGGTTCTGGTCACATTAATTAAGGTATTGGCTCTATATGACAGGAATAAAAACATACATACATCACTTTTCATGTTACTCATAGACCCAAAGTCTGCTCTCAACCAACATTCTCATTTTTTTTTAGTTTTCATTAACTGACATATTATTGGATGGTAATACTCAAGTGCGTTCAACCACTTGCCACCATCAAAAAAGCAAGATGGCTGCAAGCAGTTGAATGCAGACAAGACAGGCTCCTGAGAAAAATACAATTACCAGTAACTTCTAGCATTATACATTTATGGAAGGAGTCACCTATAGCAGTGCCTAGCAAGCCTACCAGTGCCAAAAGGCAATCCAGTGTAAGGACGAAGGTGCAGTATCACGTATTATGAAGCTGTCATGCCCTTACCAGATAATAGATGAGGGTAAAAAAGTCAAATTGAGACCAAAATGGGCAAAAAATGAAAAAAAAAAAATATGCATCGAGTGTTAAAAGCCAAATTTCAAAGTGAGTCTATGATTCGATTGCTCAAAACCCTAGAGGGCAAGGAACTGTATGAAGCCAGCTTTAACCCCACTTGGGGGGTTAGAATGCACCTGGGCCAGGCAGACTACTGCAAAAGGGGTAACATCAAAGGAGAAAATCTGCATGGCTACACTTTAATGAGTGTGAGAGACGAGATCCTGAAGTACGAGGCAAATGAGGTAGATGATGAGGAAGATGATGAAGAGGGTGATGAGGAAGGTGATGTGCCGGATGGAACTGAGGTCAACAATGATGATCTGGGGAATTAAGAAGCTGAAGAAGATGATGATGCGAACTTGACAAGCCATGATGAATGAACTAAAAATGAACTCGTACCAGTATTATCTGTTTGATTATCATAATAACCAGGACATTATTGACCTTTTATTGATTGATTATTGATCTACCATGAATCACATATAGGTAGCTCACAAGTCTGCACTAAACCCTATGCATGTACAGCATGATTGGCCTTAAGAGCCAGAAAATTGTGCTAGGGGGCTTTTTAGGGTGATTTATATGGGGGGTCAAAATTAAAAATAATGAGGACATTTTGGAACCTATCTTTTGCTTCTGTTTGCGCGCCTTCAATGGCTCTATTGTACATAGAATAATTTAATAACAATCCAATAAATTTCAGGTAGGGTTTTTCTACAGTTCACTTGAACGCTAGAAGTATTCGAAATAAATTTGTAAATATTAGGGAGGAATTAGACAACACAGGTATTGATATCATATTATTTTCTGAAACATGGCTTAATGACACTAATGATTCTGGTTTGTATTGTTTCCCTTGTTATAACTTATTTCGTCAAGACAGAATCAGTATACATAGGGGTGGTGGACTTTGTGCTTTTGTGGATGAAGAGGTGTCATGTTCAGTTGATGTATATAAGCACTTGAATAGAAAACTACCTTTCCAGACGCCAACAATGCTCAATAGCAAATCATGTCAGGTCAGAGAAGGCTGAGTTATCTTGTGGAGTACCCCAAGGCTCAATTTTAGGGCCTTTATTCTTTTTACTTTATATAAATGATTGTATAAATCGAACATGATTACCATGAAACGTTGCTTTTTGCTGATCATTAAGTCTTGTTTGTATCAGGCAAATATCTAGATAATATTTCTATTATTCTTTCTAATGCATTGGATAAATTTTATCAGTGGACTACCATAAATAAGCTGACGATGAATGAGTCAAAGACTACGGTGATGCATTTTGCTTCTTCAAAAAAGTTGAAAAAACTGCCAAAACCAAAAATCAAGCTTAATGGTCGAGTGTTGAAAAATGTAATATCGTATAAATATCTAGGTGTTACCTTAGATGCAGAATTGAACTTTAGTTAACATGTGGGTAACATAATTAAAAGTGTGAGATTTTAGTCATATTTGCTGTATAAAGTCAGGAAATGTGTGAGTATTGAGGCTCGTTTATAAATTATCAAGACCCACATTTTACCCATATTGGATTATTGCGATATTCTTATTATGGTGCTAAATATGGTCTGTTGGAAGAATTACAAAGACTACAGAACAAATGCATTAAAACTTGTCTAAGTGCTCATATATTAACCCCTACACATCAAATTCATAACCAAACCTGCCTTCCCTACTCATTAGACAGAAGAATATATCATGCCAGAGTCCAGGCCTTCAAGAGAGCATTAGAACCAAAATTTGTAACAAATAAAGTTAGAATAACCAGATTTTCATTTGCCCCAGTGCTAAAATACGACCATATCAAATTAGTTGCCTATGAAAAGAGTCCTGAGGTGTTCTGTGGACAATCATGGAATTCCCTACCTCCTGATATCAGGAATATGTTAGATATAGAAAATTCAAGAGATGTTGAAGGAAATCACTTGAGGCAACTGTATGTATGTTTTATTGTTCTTCCCGGGAGCAGAAGGTGTATGAACCAGGAATGTGTCTGTATTGTCTAATTCTCATGATCTTATTGGGATCTTATTTAGTTCTGTGTTCATAATTGCACACATGATATCCCAGCATGTATTAGGGTCCCTGCTATAATAGAAGTTGTGCAAGTCAAAAGACTTAACTGCTCTCTGAAAATCATTTTTGACATAGTACCTGTATGATATCCCAACAAATTAGATACTAGTCATGTTTAAAAAATACATATCCTTATCACTAACCTGCCTACCCCTTTTTACACAAATTTATATTGATCTATATTGATGTACCAATTCCATGATATCAGTGATATCACCAACATGTGCACTAAAATGACAGGACCCCAGACTCCAGGGTGGTAACTGAACAAGGATCCCACATCCCAGCAGCAGAAGGTATATGAACCAAAAAAGTTTCTGTATCAAGGGAACATTATAGATATTTACCTGCATGCACCAATGTCTAATAACAATTCAATTCTTGTGGTCCACATTCATACAACAATAGTGAATTCAATTTCTGGCCCTTTTCTCATCTGAATTAATGTACTTTTTTTTTTTAACAAAATTTAAACTTTATTCAGCCTATATAGAGTACATACATTTCATCTTGGATCATTTCATGTCTCCTGTATTTACATGGTACATTAATTTGTTACCTTATCGCCAAATAACAAAAGTAATATAATAATTCCTCTCTCTTGACATGTAAGAATAAACCGCATGCAAAGGATGACAAGGTACTTTTAATATGGTTGAACAGTTAATGGTGACACCTTCAGAAAGCTGTTATGATGGTGTCCCCATGTAATTTAAGACATGTTAATATAATATAATATAGTGACATTTATATTACAAACAAGATTGGCACTGTACACAGATAATTTATAGCTTAAATAGATTACCCCCCCAAATTTAAAGAAAAAGAAAATCATTTGGAACCCCAGAACAATAAAACATACATACAGTTGCCTCAAGTGATTTCCTTCAACATCTCTTGAATTTTCTATATCTAACATATTCCTGATATCAGGAGGTAGGGAATTCCATGATTGTCCACAGAACACCTCAGGACTCTTTTCATAGGTCGTATTTTAGCACTGGGGCAGATGAAAATCTGGTTATTCTAACTTTATTTGTTACAAATTTTGGTTCTAATGCTCTCTTGAAGGCCTGGACTCTGGCATGATATATTCTTCTGTCTAATTAGTAGGGAAGGCAGGTTTGGTTATGAATTTGATGTGTAGGGGTTAATATATGAGCACTTAGACAAGTTTTAATGCATTTGTTCTGTAGTCTTTGTAATTCTTCCAACAGACCATATTTAGCACCATAATAAGAATATCGCAATAATCCAATATGGGTAAAATGTGGGTTTTGAAAATTTATAAACGAGCCTCAATACTCACACATTTCCTGACTTTATACAGCAAATATGACTACAATCATTTATATAAAGTAAAAAGAATAAAGGCCCTAAAATTGAGCCTTGGGGTACTCCACAAGATAACTTAGCCTTCTCTGACCTGACATGATTTGCTATTGATCATTGTTGGTGTCTGGAAAGGTAGTTTTCTATTCAAGTGCTTATATACATCAACTGAACATGACACCTCTTCATCCACAAAAGCACAAAGTCCACCACCCCTATGTATACTGATTCTGTCTTGACGAAATAAGTTATAACAAGGGAAACAATACAAACCAGAATCATCAGTGTCATTAAGCCATGTTTCAGAAAATAATATGATATCAATACCTGTGTTGTCTAATTCCTCCCTAATATTTACAAATTTATTTTGAATACTTCTAGCAATCAAGTGAACTGTAGAAAAACCCTACCTGAAATTTATTGGATTGTTATTAAATTATTCTATGTACAATAGAGCCATTAAAGGCGCGCAGACAGAAGCAAAAGATAGGTTCCAAAATGTCCTCATTATTTTTAATTTTGACCCCCCATATAAATCACCCTAAAAAGCCCCCTAGCACAATTTTCTGGCTCTTAAGGCCAATCATGCTTTACATGCATAGGGTTTAGTGCAGACTTGTGAGCTACCTATATGTGATTCATGGTAGATCAATAATCAATCAATAAAAGGTCAATAATGTCCTGGTTATTATGATAATCAAACAGATAATACTGGTACGAGTTCATTTTTAGTTCATTCATCATGGCTTGTCAAGTTCGCATCATCATCTTCTTCAGCTTCTTAATTCCCCAGATCATCATTGTTGACCTCAGTTCCATCCGGCACATCACCTTCCTCATCACCCTCTTCATCATCTTCCTTATCATCTACCTCATTTGCCTCGTACTTCAGGATCTCGTCTCTCACGCTCATTAAAGTGTAGCCATGCAGATTTTCTCCTTTGATGTTACCCCTTTTGCAGTAGTCTGCCTGGCCCAGGTGCATTCTAACCCCCCAAGTGGGGTTAAAGCTGGCTTCATACAGTTCCTTGCCCTCAAGGGTTTTGAGCAATCGAATCATAGACTCACTTTGAAATTTGGCTTTTAACACTCGATGCATATTTTTTTTTTTTTCATTTTTTGCCCATTCTGGTCTCAATTTGACTTTTTTACCCTCATCTATTATCTGGTAAGGGCATGACAGCTTCATAATACGTGATACTGCACCTTCGTCCTTACACTGGATTGCCTTTTGGCACTGGTAGGCTTGCGAGGCACTGCTATAGTGACTCCTTCCATAAATGTATAATGCTAGAAGTTACTGGTAATTGTATTTTTCTCAGGAGCCTGTCTTGTCTGCATTCAACTGCTTGCAGCCATCTTGCTTTTTTGATGGCGGCAAGTGGTTGAACGCACTTGAGTATTACCATCCAATAATATGTCAGTTAATGAAAACTAAAAAAAAATGAGAATGTTGGTTGAGAGCAGACTTTGGGTCTATGAGTAACATGAAAAGTGATGTATGTATGTCTTTATTCCTGTCATATAGAGCCAATACCTTAATTAATGTGACCAGAACCTTAGGTTAATTGGGTCACAGAAACAGGCAAATTGTATACTAATCCCTGCAGTGCTGATGCTTTGAAGTAGGGAATAATGAGATCTGCAGGACCTTATGGCCTGCAAGGGGAAAAACTTTTCTTATAGACTGCACTCCACACAGTGTGTGTATGCAAACTAAGGACATGGCCACATAGTGTATGCCAATAGAGGATGTGGTATTAGCTAAGGTCCACACACTGTGTGTAGACAAATTGGGGACATGGCCTCACAGTGTGTCTATACAAAAAGAGGACTTGGTCTGAGACACAGCATGTGTACAGGCAAACTGGGGACTTAGTCTAAGATATACTCCATGCAGTATGTGTAGGCAAACTGAGGACAAAACCATACAACGTGTGTTAAAATAGAAGACTTTGTCTTAGATATCTTCCACACAGTGAATTGAGGCAAACTGAGGACATGGCCACACTTCCTCCTCCCATGCAGCAGAATTTATACAGTCAACTTTGTTTTATCATTTGACATATCACTGCTGAACAATATTTCAGCAGTGAGAAAAGGGAGGCTATGGGCTTAGGCATCAGCGATGACCTTGAAAAATGGTTATAAACATGATTTCTAGTGTGTCAACAAAATGTCCCCAATTTTACCTTAAGAGACTTGTGCTGTGTGTGAAAAATCAGTGCAAAATGCCACTTTCAATAGTATAAAATCCTAGCCTATTAAGGCTGACTATATAATTCATTAAGTGTTGTATAACGGTAGATGTAGTATTTGAATAGACTTAGGCACAGGGAGGTGGTAGGAGGCTGGAAGGTGGTGATAAGGTGCCAGGAGAAAGTGAGGGAGGCTGGGGGAGGTGAGCAGAGACCAGGAGAAAGTGATGGGCAGCCAAGAGAAATGAGGGAGTGACTGGGAGAAGATAGGGGAAACACTTGGGAAAATAATAAAACTTAAGCAGCAGCAAACCCCCTCTCCATCTGCAAGAGCTTGATGTAATAGGACTAAATCAATTGCTCAAAATTTGGTAATGACACTGTATCTTTGCATGAAGATCATGAACAGATTAAATACACTGTAAATACATTGTGCATTCTGTTGAGAATTACACATATTTACAATATTTTTACACTGGCATTTGGTAGGGTGTACCCCATTGGTGAAAACAGTGCAAATTCTATTGAAAATTACACATATTTATATCACTTTTACAGCAGAATTTTGAAGAGTGTGAGCAAATAGTGAATTCATTGCAAACTCTGGTGAGAATTACACATATTCTCATTACCTTTACACCAGCATTAGCAAGGTAAAGGAACGCAAATGTCAGTGCATGTATTTACATCACCTTTGAATCAGCTTTACAAAGAGTGTAATTCCATAGTAAAGTAATACATATTTTGGTGACAATTACACATATTTACACTACCATCACATCATCATTACTAAGGGTGTAAACCGATAGAAAATGCAATGCAAACTTTGGTGACAATTACACATATTTACATCACTTTTACTTGAGATTTACAAACAAACTAAATGTATATAAATATCGTTCAACGTAAAGGCCAGGTAAATAGTATGTAAATCCTGAGCACAATCTTTACACAGAAATGCAACCTTTACATTTTGTAAAGCCCATATCTTGTGTGGTGTGTATAACAGAAGGGGAAACTATATAGCTTCATCTACAGAAATATTATTATACTGTGTTAATCAGAGCGAGTTATTATCTGTTACATTCTGAACTAGGTTGTAGTTATGTACATGACGTGACTATGTTTACTGCACCTCTATATTGACCTGGCTATTCATTTTTCACTTTCAGTATCTGAACATTTATGTAATGATTATCTAGCCTTTACTCCGAAAAGAGAAGAAAAAGACTGAGGCACAGGGAGGTGGTAGGAGGCCGGGAGGTGGCGATAGGGTGCCGGGAGAAGGTGAGGGAGGCTGGGGGAGGTGAGCAGAGACCAGGAGAAAGTGATGGGCAGCCAAGAGAAATGAGGGAGTGACTGGGAGAAGATAGGGAAAACACTTGGGGAAATAATAAAACTTAAGCAGCAGCAAACCCCCTCTCCATCTGCAAGAGCTTGATGTAATAGGACTAAATCAATTGCTCAAAATTTGGTAATGACACTGTATCTTTGCATGAAGATCATGAACAGATTAAATACACTGTAAATACATTGTGCATTCTGTTGAGAATTACACATATTTACAATATTTTTACACTAGCATTTGGTAGGGTGTACCCCATTGGTGAAAGCAATGCAAATTATATTGAAAATTACACATATTTATATCACTTTTACAGCAGAATTTTGAAGAGTGTGAGCAAATAGTGAATTCATTGCAAACTCTGGTGAGAATTACACATATTCTCATTACCTTTACACCAGCATTAGCAAGGTAAAGGAACGCAAATGTCAGTGCATGTATTTACATCACCTTTGAATCAGCTTTACAAAGAGTGTAATTCCATAGTAAAGTAATACATATTTTGGTGACAATTACACATATTTACACTACCATCACATCATCATTACTAAGGGTGTAAACCGATAGAAAATGCAATGCAAACTTTGGTGACAATTACACATATTTACATCACTTTTACTTGAGATTTACAAACAAACTAAATGTATATAAATATCGTTCAACGTAAAGGCCAGGTAAATCGTATGTAAATCCTGAGCACAATCTTTACACAGAAATGCAACCTTTACATTTTGTAAAGGCCATATCTTGTGTGGTGTGTATAACAGAAGGGGAAACTATATAGCTTCATCTACAGAAATATTATTATACTGTGTTAATCAGAGCGAGTTATTATCTGTTACATTCTGTACTAGGTTGTAGTTAAGTACATGACGTGACTATGTTTACTGCACCTCTATATTGACCTGGCTATTCATTTTTCACTTTCAGTATCTCAACATTTATGTAATGATTATCTAGCCTTTACTCCGAAAAGAGAAGAAAAAGACTGAGGCACAGGGAGGTGGTAGGAGGCCGGGAGGTGGCGATAGGGTGCCGGGAGAAGGTGAGGGAGGCTGGGGGAGGTGAGCAGAGACCAGGAGAAAGTGATGGGCAGCTAAGAGAAATGAGGGAGTGACTGGGAGAAGATAGGGAAAACACTTGGGGAAATAATAAAACTTAAGCAGCAGCAAACCCCCTCTCCATCTGCAAGAGCTTGATGTAATAGGACTAAATCAATTGCTCAAAATTTGGTAATGACACTGTATCTTTGCATGAAGATCATGAACAGATTAAATACACTATAAATACATTGTGCATTCTGTTGAGAATTACACATATTTATGTAGTGGTTCGTCTCGTTAAGTTAGATTAAATCATAACGAAGAGAGAGAAAAGTTTCCGGGTAGGCAACCAAGCTTTTAATTCATAGCTTATGTTACATACGATCACAGCCTCAGAGGACTACATGCTACTAGGGCATTCGGTTACCCTTTCGGGTAACGACCTGGTTGAGCAGTGGGTAAACCACTACTGAAGAACATGGGTTAGGACTAGCCTTATATAGGGGAAAAAGCCCGCGAAACTCAGACCGGCCACGTGACATGTGGCGGACGAGTGGTAGGCCCCCTGGTATAATGGATACGAAGCCAGAGGCAGGTGCTGCCACCTGCCATCCGGATTCCCCCACTACACCCAAAGGACCTAGGTCTGAGTCTCACAGGTACATGAACGTAAAGTGTAAATACCATACCCCTACACTGCCCCCCTTAGACAATAACTTGGGGGTAATTAAACCGCAGTGTATTAATAACCTAGTAAGTGATTGTTTACAATACTAAAAAGGGGTATTAATTACACTTGCTCGATGTGAAATAGGCTATAGTATAAGACTATCCTATTTCTGAAAAATTATACAATAATAGCATCGAGTGTCGTTCATTTCATTTCCACCAGTAGCTTATATCAACCACAAATGATAAATATACAATTATCACAGATTTATAGTAACATTTTGACAACAGTAGGGTCCTGAAAAGGACCGGTGGTTGTAAATAATGATCGTATTACAGTTATTAAACCCGGGGGAAACAAATTTTCGACTTTTTAAATTAACAACTCTGTCCACTTTACAAAGTGAATTGAATATTAATGATCAGATATGAACAATTAATCTGATACTATATGAACACAATTAGGTATTAACCTGAGTAATACAATACTAAGTTTAGAGAAATCCGTTGGACCTTCTCTTATTTTATAGAAAGATATTTATACTTTTGAGACGCAGCTCAGTTTATACCTTAGTGTTTTATATTTACAACTTACAGAAGAAGTATAGTCTCTTGATATATTGAGACCAGGAATGACCTATATAGACAGTTATAGGTCTAGGATTACCTTAAACAACTTTTAGGATTCGCAGATCCAGTATATTTATAGGTAAGTACCCTTATATAATAATATATCTTTTATAGTTATAAATACAATTTTTACATACCATATAATATTATCAACAAAGTTACTTGTTTTCATGATTGGAGGATGTAACAGGAGTCGGATGCTGCTGATGTCTTGGTATGGGCGAGCTGAACCCTGATGCCTGAAGTGCTATAGTAAAACTTTTTGGTGGGTGTAGCTAAACCCTGATGCCTGTAGTGCTAGCTAACTTGGAGATAATAAGAGGTCCATTTGTAGATTATTGAAGAACTTTATGGGCGTAGCTAAACCCTGATGCCTGTAGTGCTAGCTAACTGGAGGTAATAGTAGATCCAGTTGTAGACTGTTGATGGACTTTATGGGCGTAGCTAAACCCTGATGCCTGTAGTGCTAGCTCACAAATAGTAGTGGTGTAGTAGTAAATCCGGTTTGTAGTTCAAAAGTCCATATTAGTGTAAATTGTCCATGATTTTATAATAGGCACAGTCATTATGGTGTTTACAGCATTCGTACTCCTCCTCCAGAGTGACTTGTTTGTTTCTCCTTCTGTTTTCAGTTTCCGGATTAGGGTACAGTTTGGTACCCAAATCAATACGGGTTGGATAAAAAATGGTTTCCTATCCAACAATACATAGGTAATAGCACCCTGGGACACACAATTATGTCCGATCTTCATGCAACAGTTTTCACTGTTCCATGTTCTCCTCGGGTGGCTGGTTTGGACCAGGTTGTTGAGCCTGTGGCTGAACGGGGGGGTCCACACCGGTTCCATCTGTAGATGCCAATGCGGGGACAGCAGGTGTTAGTTTCACCTTTTGGCATGCTTCGAACAGGTTCAAAGCATGCTCAGGTGTGCTGTCCCAGTTATCCATGATAACTCCAAAAACCTTGAAGAACTTTTGCTGGTTCTTCATGTTCGCTGCTCGTTCTAGGTCGAGCATCTGAGAAGCTGTTTCCTTCTCGGATAGGGCCTCCTGCTGCAGATTAGCAGCTTCCTGCTTATCTTTGGCAACATCCGCCTTTATCTGAGTCGAGATCCGGTTGATCTCTGACTTCTGGATCGCGTCAATGCACTGGAGAGTGCTCGACACGGTCCGACGATACATATCCAGGTGGAGGTTTTCCAGATGGTGCTGTAACGTCTCAAATTGCTTGCTCTGAATATTGCAAGACAATTTGTCCTCCTTCTTGAAGAAGGTCTCCACTGTCTGGATCAGCTTAGGCCGATGAACCACAGCACCAGGTGGGGGTACCTGACCCTGAGGCTTCGGCTGTGCTCCAGACCCACTCGCAGTGACAGCTACACGCGTATGCGAAGAAGCAACCGCAGTAGTAGCTGCACTAGCAGTGGTCAAAGAAGGGCCTTGAGTTGGTAATCCCTGAGCTAGGGGCAACTGTGACAATTCCCTTCTAAGGTCTTTGGCTGTCAACAATGGCATGGGTGGATGTTGTCTCACCACAGCACTCATTGTTGGTCGGGGAGCTTGACCTCGTACTGTCGGCAGTTCCTGCTTGACCCTCCCGTACTGATCAAAGATTTGCATCTCTAGTCCGGGTGGGCCCATAGCAGGGTACTGCTTCAGGTCTTTGACATTCAAAGGCGCGTGTTTCCGGGAGGACTGGCCACCCGGTCCACTGACACCAAAGAATGTCGGGTTCTGTGCACCTAGTGGGGTTGGTGCTCGTCCATAATGGGAAGGAGTTCCAGTAGGAGATGGAAGATGTGGCTTCTTCCTTCCCCCATTCGTCTGTCTCTCCAACGCCTCCAGTGGTGACCTGGCTCGGCTTGGAGATTCAGACGCCTGTCTCTTCCTATCTGCCGCGGAGGGTCCCTGGCAGTAATCCCTACGGCTTCGGACCTGTTCTCCGGATGGAGTTACATAAGCCCCACCACGGCGGCGGGCCTTGTTGCTCCTCCATTCGTTCAACAGATCGTACTCCTCCTGAGCGTACTCTAGTTTGCCGGACCCGGGAGTCTGGGCAAACCGAGCCTTTAGTTTCTGGTTAGTACCAGGAACCGTAGGCGCAAACTGCTTCGTACTCGGTGTGAGGGAAGCCAACTTCTCTGCATTGAGGCCCTTAAGGTTACCATAGAGTTCAGAGTAAAATTTTCATCACCCGATCTATGGCTGCCTCCAGGCTCTCTCCATGCGAAGTCACATAGTGCCGGACCATGTCTCCGCGTCGGGGAGTGACACATCCTGTGCATTTAGCACATTTCTTGCCAACCTCCTGGTCGCAGACATATTCCGGCCTCTGGTGCATATGAACCTCCACGAGATGACGAAGGAACTCGTCTTTCTCGATGAAGAATTCAACCTCACCCTCACTTTGAGTACAACGTTGAAAGGGACAATCCTTACGATCCTCCCCGTAGTACTCATCTAGAGCAAACTTGAGCTTGCCCTTCTGGTCGTAATTGTACAGACCATTGGGCGAATTCTTAACGAATTCCCAATAGATCCAGTACATATTGGCCGGCTTTCTATCGGAGAGCTTCTTGCGAAGCCACTCCTCCATATCTTCACGCTTCTCACAGGTGATCCGAGGGGGCAGTCTCCATACGGATTTACTCCCCTTCAGGTGTCCCCTGTGTAGAGGAATAAAGTCGGCAAAGTTGCTTTTGGCGTTAGCCCAGATAGCAGCCTCTTGCTCGTCAGTCGGAGTGGCATCCACAACTGGGTCAACCGGCTCCTCTCCCTCCGGGTCGGATGGTACATCCACAGGTTGCACAATGGGTTGTTGACCCGCGAGAACCTTGGCTGCGGCATCTTGAGCGTCTCCACTCAAATCGGCCATTACGTCGTGTAGCTTGACGATTGGCACACCGAGCTCAACTTTTACGGTTGGGACAGCTGGTTCAGCTTCTGTATTATCAGCTTGAACGTCTACCTCGATAGGTTCAGGTTTGCGTTGGTCAACCTTCTTCTTATTCCGCCTGCGGGATCTGCCGTTAGTAGAAGTGGCAGGCTCGGATGCGTCCGTCTCGTTGCCGGAGACATCCGAAGCCTTAGCGCCCTTCTTATTGGCCGAGCGTGGAGACACCCGACGGGTTCGGGTACTGTCGGCCACACTCGTGCTGGTAGAGGGTTCGGTTCCTGACTGCTTCCCTTTACCCTTACCTTTGGTGGGGGTTGCTTTACCCTTTCCACCAGCTGCTTTCCCTTTTACTTGCTGATATGTGGGAGATCTCACTGATCGTGTGGGAGATCTCATTGATGTGTGGGAGATCTCACTGATGTGTGGGAGATCTCATTGATGTGAGGGAGATCTCACTGATGTGTGGGAGATCTCACTGATGTGTGGGAGATCTTATTGATGTGTGGGAGATCTCACTGATGTGTGGGAGATCTCATTGATGTGTGGGAGATCTCACTGATGTGTGGGAGATCTCATTGATGTGAGGGAGATCTCACTGATGTGTGGGAGATCTCACTGATGTGTGGGAGATCTTATTGATGTGTGGGAGATCTCACTGATGTGTGGGAGATCTCATTGATGTGTGGGAGATCTCATTGATGTGTGGGAGATCTCACTGATGTGTGGGAGATCTCACTGATGTGTGGGAGATCTCACTGGTATGTGGGAGATCTCACTGGTATGTGGGAGATCTCACTGGTGACCTTTGTGGGCATGGTGTCAAGGTCACTGGGTGGGTGGAGTGGGGTTTACTGTGTGTATGATTGTTTTCAGTAATGTTGCCAGCTTAAATTTTAGAGAGCATTGGGTAATTTGGGATCTTAGTAGGATGTTTTCCACCACTTTGTCATACTAGTAATTGTGCATGATCAAGTTGTTGAAATATCATAAGACTAGTGGTATATAGTGTAAATACATTAAGCTCTCATAAAATAGTGTTATTTCCAGTTGTCACTGGTTTATTCAGCTTTATGCAACATGTAAGAGATATCAATCATACAGTAGTTAGTATGTAGGTAATTTGTACATACAGTAAATATACAGTAAGTTATAAAGTATAATGTTCTGTTCCACTCCACCTGTGAGGTAACAATAATACAATGTCCAGCATAGAGCTAGGTGGGTTCCCACACCTAGCTCCTGACCTGCTGCTTAGAGGAATAATGTAATAATGGATAACTTTACCCTCTGGTGGATGTCTTGAGGAAGATACCCTCTGGCCACTAATGATGGAAACCAATGCCTGTCTAGCATAGTTTCACCATAGTGCAGTGGTATAGCAGGTAGCAGGAGATGACTGGAGATGTTACCTCTGGAGCGGTTCTTGGTGTTCTGATTTCTAGAAGGTGCAGCCAGGCTATTTGTAGCAAATCTTGGAAAAGCACCTCAGACTGACTGGGGCCAGTGGCATCTGCCTAACTCTGCAATTGTTTGAGGGGAGGCTTTCATGTGTCACTGGGTCCACAAAGGACCCCCATGGGCGCCGCTGTGTCCCCCATTGTCTTGGTCGGTTGTGTAACTTCAAACCCCCATATCTCGGAAGTTTACGCCGTTACAACCGCCATTTTGCGCATGCGCGGAGTTGAATATGCCAAGTTTATAATGCCCGCTTGATAGGCGCGTAACTCGCGCCGGTTTGTCTGTAGTGCACTCAGAGGTCGATTCAGTCTCTATGGCGTAACTTCCTTAATAGGATTATGGGCTTTCCATAAATGCTTTGATATTTGACCTAGGTTGCTCAGGAGCGAAGCTAGAGCGACCGGACGGTTATGGCGTCGTGCTTATGTAACCCATTGTTCAGTTATTAGAGTGCTCAGACACTCATGACGGCGTCAGCGGTGCTCAGGCACCCGTGACGGCCGGTTGCATTCACTTACAAGTTATTAATTTGTGCATTGAACCATGAGGTCGCACACTGAGACCCTCATTTTTATTATATTGTGCAGTGAACCATTAGGTTGGACCCTTTGATGTCATAAACTCTGTCTAACTGACTTGGTTTGGTGTGCAGTGGGGCATGAACGCTCTTATACAAAGTTTGAGCGCTCTTATAGCTCTTAGAACCAACCTATGTATTAATTTCCTAGATATTCTTTGATTAATACAATAATATGTTAGAATTTATGGAATAATAAAATGGTATATCATAGCTTCATACTCATCCGCTGTGCCTAACATTAGGATCTGGTCTCTATCTATGTATCTAGAGACCTCATCTGCCTTGACACCGGTGTAACCCGTTTTGTCAGACACATAGGAAGGCCTATAAGAGGTATTCCTTCGGAAAGCCATTTCTGCGTCCCAGACGGCTTTACGAAACCATAAGTGGACTACCAATCCTTTGGCCATCTGATGGTAATCCATCAACCAGGACTCCGGAAAGGTATTAGCCCATTGCGGATGAGCACATTCCCAGATTGCGTTGACGACACGCTCGTCAACCTCTCTGGACATCCCATAACAGGTGGGTATCAGCATTTCCTCAGAAATTGCTAACATCCGTCCGGCATAGGGACCGGCTACATCGTGCCATTCTGGACTGTCTGGGAGGGGCAGCTCTAGGTACATTGGCCTGTCAACCGGAGAAGCAGGTCCCAAAGCACCGAATGAGGTACTCCCACCAAGACGGGGCGGCAATTGAGGGGGAGGTGGCATCAGAGCCCTGTCATGAGACTCCTGCCGGCTCTCCACTCAAACCTTCGGATGGAGGGGCTACATAAGGCTCACCTACATCAGTTTGTTGTTGAACACCTCGGCGTTCAGGACTAACTTGTCTGGAGTTATCGGATGCGTCATAGAACGATTCTACGTCACTATCGTCTACTCCAGAGAAGTACTGATCAACATTCATTTGTTGATCCATCTGATCACAATCAGCATTGTATTGCTGATCGTCGTATGTATAAGTGGGACTCTGGGGAGAACCACTTCCATACTCCGGCGGGGTGCTGGCACCGGCACCACCGCCAAGGCGGACGGCCTCTTCTGCCATCAACAGAAGTGGCTGTTCGGGGATAAAATATCCCAATCCACCGGATAAGCAGTAAGTACTGCTTACCCAGTGAAAGGCGGGTGCCTTTTAACGAGGGCACACCTCGGAATATGGCTGTCACGGGCTATCAGACTCCAACAAGAGTAAGACCACCCTCGGCCATGTCTTCTTCCTTCGCAGGAATAAGACAATATGGCGGGATACTCGAACTTGAATCGCTGCACATGATCAAACCGGCGCCTCACGTGACCATTCGAAAATGGGTCAACAACTTTCCCGCGTGCCCTTAATTAGGTCACGCGCCCTTACATAAAAACAATACAATACCTGATCGGTCGTCCGTCCGTACTCAGGGTTCAACCATGACAACTCGCTAGGTATTATGGAGTTTATGGATAGCATAAGCATATCCACCGGATTATCCTTCCAAAACCATGGGTACATTGTCATAGGACCTTTTCCAGAAACTCATGACCGGCTCAAATATACATTGAACTAGGTTACAACATATAACAGTACACAGTACAGGACAACACACTCGTTGTGTTAACAGGCTAGGTTACGGCAGTCTTTAGCAACCTTGGACTGCGTCTAAGAGGTTTTGAGGCCTCTTTTATTGACCTGGTAGGAGGTGGTAAGAAGACCTTTTCCAAGGTCTTCTTAGCCTTAGAAGGACCTTTCCTCTTATTTTTACCTGCGCCTGCCCAGACTTTTTGTATCTTCCCCTGTTTTCCGGATGTTACGACAGGGGGCACCACTCTTCGGGTCTGCAACCTTCCGTGGCCGCCCGGGTCCTTGCTTTCGGGTCGGTACCACTTCGAGTTGCTTAACATGACTCTGTTCCATTACTTTCAATAGACCATCACCATACATTTCGGTGGAGGTATCCCTCCCTCTCCATGGGCGTAGTCTCGCTACATTTGACTTGTAACATTTACCAAGCTGTGATTTAATAATCACTGTGCAATCACTAATAACCTGAGTTATAGTGAAAGGTCCATCACAAATTGCTGGCTAATTTCAGGTTGGCTAGAGGTTGGTGTAGATGCAGTACTCTATCCCCTAGATTAAAAAATCTAGCTTTTAGACCTGTGTCATAGCCAACTTTCTGCCAACGCGCAGTTTTCTGCAACTCGTCTCTAACCCTCTCATAGGCTTGTTTGAAATTATCCCGTAGGGATTCTACAAACATCACCTGGCAAGGGGTTTCCGGATTCATTCTTATTACGCCAAACACCAAATCTGCTGGCATAATCAAATCCTCTCCAAAAACGAGGAGATTAGGGGAACAGTTTGTGCTCGAATGTACAGTGCCATTATACATTGTTCATCCCAATCATCCATCTGCTCATTTACTAGAGACTTCAATACTTGGATCAAAGTCCTATTGAATCTCTCTACCTGTCCATCGCTCTGTGGCCTATAGGGATTAGTTCTTGTCTTGCAGATTGCCAGACAATTACACATCTCTTGCCACAGACTAGACTCAAATTCTCTGCCTTGGTCACTATGTAACATGAGTGGGACACCTAGGTGCAGCACCCACCCTTTTACAAAGGCCATAGCACAAGTAACAGCCTTATGATCCAGTAGAGGAAACACTCGGGTGTACTTGGTATAATAATCAGACACGACCATCATACACGTGTTGCCACTAGGAGTGGGGGGAATCCCACTAATAATGTCAACAGCTATTCTAGCAAACCTTACACCAAACAGTTCCTGGGATAATGGCAGTTTGCCTAACCCGGGTCCTGGTTTGTTCTTACAGCACTCGGGACAGGTCTCCACCCATCGGGTGAGATCTGTACTCATGCCGGGCCAATAGTATCGTCTGGTTAGACGTTCTAGAGACCGTTTCTTTCCAAAGTGTCCACTAGTTCTATGTCCATGACAGAAATACATAATATCTCGTCGCATAGCACTAGGTATGACAACTTGCAAGGTTTTCTTCCTATTAGAATGGTTCTTCCATCGAAACAGAATAACACCGGACTTCTAGCTCGGCCCATTGAGCTAAGAATCGTCTCATCTCTCTGTTTTCCAATGACACCTCGGGTCTTGGAGGACAGATACCCTGATTAAGGAAATTAATCAAACGTGATGTGACTGGATCAGACTCCTGGAACTGCTGGATGGTCTCCAAGGACCAATTCAAGACATGTTCCGGATGGGTTTCAAATGGAACTCGAACCCCTGCCAACACAGCATTGTGTGCTCCACAATCAGTGCACTCAGCATTTGCACATTTCCTCACTGGGATTCTAGACAAAGCATCTACATTCAAATGCTTTGCCCCGGCTCGGTGTTCAATCTGGCTGTGATTTAGACCGAATTCGGATAGGTGCGCTAACCAGCGACCTATCATCCCCTCTGCATCTTTGAAGTTCAATAACCATCTGAGGGAAGAGTGGTCAGTCCGTAGAGTGAAATCACTCCCCCACAAAAAATGCTTGAACTTCTTCGTATAGACCACCACAGCCAACAACTCACGTTTAGTGGTACAATAGTTTCTTTGAGATTTACTCAACGTGTTACTAGCTAAGGCTATAGGAACTTCAACCCCATCCTGGACCTGAGAAAGGGCAGCTCCTATGCTTTCATTACTAGCATCAGTTTCTAGAATGAAATGATCATTCTCCGTAGGGTATTTCAACACAGGTGTACTTGCAAACAAATCCTTTATTTTCATAAAGGCCTTGTCTTGCTCGGATCCCCAAGGGAATCGTTCCTTTCTCACCCCGGGTGTCCAGTGGGACAAACTCTGGAAAGGCAACCCTTGAATATCCTGGGATAAAGTCCCGGTAGTAGGAACAGAATCCGAGGAAGGATCTAACTTCTTTCGCATTCGTGGGTGCCTGCCAATTGGACATGGCATCCAGTTTCTCCGGATCGGCTTTAATCCCTTCATTCAAGATTATTCGCCCCAAGTAATTAATAGATCTTTTAAAAAGATCGCATTTCTTGGGCTTCAGCTTCAAACCATTAGTTATGATCCTTTCCAGAACCATACCTAAATTTTCCAAGCATTCCTCGTATGTCTTCCCAAAGACAATCACATCATCTAGATAGACGAGACATTTCTTCCATAATAGGTCACTTAATAAAGTTTCCATCATGGCTTCAAATGTCGCCAGTGCATTGCACAACCCAAACGGCATCACATTATATTGGAATAACCCAACATGACTGGAAAAGGCCGTCTTCTCCATGTCTTTCGGATGCATACCCACTTGCCAGTACCCGGATTGTAAGTCTAGAGAGCAATACCATCAAGAGCAGTCTCATCAATCCGTGGTAAGGGATATGAATTCTTCTTGGTCATACCATTCAATTTCCGGTAATCTATGCAGAAATGGATGGTACCATCTTTCTTAGTCACCATGCACACAGGGCTAGACCAAGGACTGGTTGATGGAATTATTACATCCTGTTCAAGCATTTTAGCTATCTCCTCCTCAGCTACCCTTTTTTTGGCTAGTGGGAGTCTTCTATAAGGAATCTTAAAAGGTTCATTCTCACCAGTGTCAATCGTATGCAGTACCTTATCGGTACGCCCCAATTTTTCACTTGGTGCTGCAAAAGCTTTACGGTACTTGTATAACAAGTCAGTTAGAGCTTCATGTTGTTCATCACTTTCTACATGGCTTTCGGCTACTAGAGTGTCTAGTTCCGGGCTCCTTTCGGGTGAGGAAGACAGTCTTATTACCGGTATTGGATATAGGAACCACCGTCCAAGCAGCGTTAGCTACTAGAACGTCGGCGGATTCCAATCCGATACTTGACAACATGGCCATGTCTGGCTCTACAACTCCAGTTTTTCCTGAAAACTGTCTGTCCGCTCGACATAAGACATCACAGGCTGTGCCCGGTGGTATCTTAACAGTCTGGGCTACACTGGCTACACTGCTTACTTGCCTAAGTACACATTGTACTTCGAGATGATACGGGTCTCTCACTTCCAATATTCCCCTCTGGGAATCTAACCTTGCTCCATATAATGCAGCAAAATCCAGACCAAGTATACCATCATCCGCGATGTTCGCCACAGTAGGAGTAAGGATGAAGTCCTTATCTTCCTGTAGACTGAACCTCATACATGTTCTACCAAACGTTTGTATCATGCTACCGTCGGCCGTACGAGCATTTCCTTCCGTTGTGAAAGTTTCATGATTCGTAGGCAAAAGATCGTAGAATCTCTTAGCAATACAGGAGTGGCTAGCACCCGTATCGATAAGAAACTCAGCGGATCTACCACTCACAGATACAACTGCGTACCACCTCCTACCTTTCAAGTAGGTAGGACTACTTGCGTACTTAGCAAGTTCCGTCTTAGCGCCGAGGTCAAATCCACATCCCTTCAAAAACTCGAGACAAGGATGACCCGGGGGGAACTGGGCACACCCCACCCTGGCCAACTCGTTGGCCGCTCCCTCTGGACTGATATCGGTTTCCCCTCTGTGTTCTTCTGCCGGTTCTTGACACCTGGTGTACTATCAGTCTCCCCAGCCTCATGAGTAAGGAACTGATCAGGCTCCTTATCTTCACTGCTGGGCGAAATCGCTAGAGGATTCTCACCAGTACCGCAAGCGGCGATAGGCTGGCAGTCATGGCAATCACTCATTCGGGGGGTACTCCGGTTGCCTTCATGGACACCCCCTCTCAGTTTTCCTTCTTCACTGAGTCCTCCTTACCCAGATTGTTCCGGTAACGAGTGTTTCTATAAACTGGCTTATCTGCCTCACATTCGGCAGCATAATGCCCAGTTTCCTGACATCGGAAGCATGTCACAACGCTCCTATCAGGCTTAGGCCTCCTAAGATTTTCAGTAATCTTCTTTACCAAATTGTTAACCAGGTCCTCTGATAAAGACGGACCGGTAGTAGGTTAGGTTTCTCCTTGACGTAACCCGGTTTCTTTCCCCAGTTCCGGTTATACCGGGGGTTCCCTTGGCCAATGGCCCCAACGTTTTCATCTTTGCAGGTTCCCCTGATTCGGATGAATCGGTTTCGGGTATTCCTTCCAGGATTATCATTGCTGACATCCGTTGAGGTACCTTCCCGGCAAAGATACGGGCCTTTCGATCATAATGATCTAGGGACTGGAACAAATCTGTCAGAGAGGCATCATTCTTCCAAGCTTCACAGGCTACTGTCCTGTGTTCCTGATTCCGCAATCCTTCAATGAATTGTTTAAACATTTCATCTAGGAAGCATTCATCATCTAGTCTCCATTGAGGTCTGGCTTTATGCAACAGTCGTTGACATTCTAAGCCGAACACTTTGGCAGATTCCTTAGGCTTCTGCGTTCTTTTAGTGAACGTCAGCCAAGGGTCTTCTCCAACTATATTCCCATATAGATATGAAGCAATCTCTATGAGTTCATCATATTTCATATGGGCTGAGAGTCCTACTATTTGAGAATCTCTCCATTGTTCCACGGCTCCTTTTCCGTCGCCTTCCTTTAACCAGCATACTAAATAAGGGAGAGCTTCCGCTTTACCCCATCCATTGCAGTTAAAGACATCCGCGCAGCCTTGATACTCCTCCTTCCAAGGGTTCTTGGCATTAAAGGGGGTAGGTATCTTAGCTACTCTACGAGCCGGATTCGTGGATCCAGTAAGAGTTAAACCCTTACTCCATTCCATGATCTCCATATTGTCCAGACCTTGATTGTAACAATCAACACCTAAGTTAGCAATCGCTGCATTAGAGTCATGCAGCGCTTGTAACCCTGGAGAAAGAGATACTCGGCGACTGAGTCTCTTTTTCCTTGGAGGATTCGTACCATAAGTACCTCCAAAGCCTCCGGACGGTGGTCCTCCTCCACCCCCTGATCCCCCTGCTCCGTATGGAGGCACCTGTGACAATGTGTATCCACCGGTTTGAGGAGTTGGCCCTGGATTATTGGTGGGTTGTGTATTTCCACCAAAGCTAAAGAAACCACTATTGGGATTAGTGTTTCCTCCTGTTCCATACGACTGATTTCCATTGTTGAAACCAGTCCCACTGGCAGAGGGTCTGCTTCTGGAACGATCTCCTGAAGGTCCGGATCCTTGGTCACATCCGGATTGCCCTCCAGCTGGACTGGAATTCCCGGATGATTGTCCGGTTGTTCCTCCGGACATGTTCCGGGTGTTACCATTGGACGGATTCGCTCCTGTTTGGGACTGACTCCATCCATACTGGGCATACAGGCCATTCGGTCCCCCTAAAGGCGACTGTTGTGGCCATCCGCCGTCAAAGGTGGAGGCTTTTGCCGAGTGGCTCTGTTTAGCTCTACTCGCAGAGTCACCCCCACTATTTCCCGTACCTAAACCAAGAGGTTTGAAAAACCTCTTGGTTTAGAAATATTATTATACTGTGTTAATCAGAGTGAGTTATCATCTGTTACATTCTGTACTAGGTTGTAGTTAAGTACATGACGTGACTATGTTTACTGCACCTCTATATTGACCTGGCTATTCATTTTTCACTTTCAGTATCTCAACATTTATGTAATGATTATCTAGCCTTTACTCCGAAAAGAGAAGAAAAAGACTTAGGCACAGGGAGGTGGTAGGAGGCCGGGAGGTGGTGATAGGGTGCCGGGAGAAGGTGAGGGAGGCTGGGGGAGGTGAGCAGAGACCAGGAGAAAGTGATGGGCAGCCAAGAGAAATGAGGGAGTGACTGGGAGAAGATAGGGGAAACACTTGGGAAAATAATAAAACTTAAGCAGCAGCAAACCCCCTCTCCATCTGCAAGAGCTTGATGTAATAGGACTAAATCAATTGCTCAAAATTTGGTAATGACACTGTATCTTTGCATGAAGATCATGAACAGATTAAATACACTGTAAATACATTGTGCATTCTGTTGAGAATTACACATATTTACAATATTTTTACACTAGCATTTGGTAGGGTGTACCCCATTGGTGAAAGCAATGCAAACTCTATTGAAAATTACACATATTTATATCACTTTTACAGCAGAATTTTGAAGAGTGTGAGCAAATAGTGAATTCATTGCAAACTCTGGTGAGAATTACACATATTCTCATTACCTTTACACCAGCATTAGCAAGGTAAAGGAACGCAAATGTCAGTGCATGTATTTACATCACCTTTGAATCAGCTTTACAAAGAGTGTAATTCCATAGTAAAGTAATACATATTTTGGTGACAATTACACATATTTACACTACCATCACATCATCATTACTAAGGGTGTAAACCGATAGAAAATGCAATGCAAACTTTGGTGACAATTACACATATTTACATCACTTTTCCTTGAGATCTACAAACAAACTAAATGTATATAAATATCGTTCAAAGTAAAGGCCAGGTAAATAGTATGTAAATCCTGAGCACAATCTTTACACAGAAATGCAATCTTTACATTTTGTAAAGCCTATATCTTGTGTGGTGTGTATAACAGAAGGGGAAACTATATAGCTTCATCTACAGAAATATTATCATACTGTGTTAATCAGAGCGAGTTATTATCTGTTACATTCTGTACTAGGTTGTAGTTAAGTACATGACGTGACTATGTTTACTGCACCTCTATATTGACCTGGCTATTCATTTTTTACTTTCAGTATCTCAACATTTATGTAATGATTATCTAGCCTTTACTCCGAAAAGAGAAGAAAAAGACTGAGGCACAGGGAGGTGGTAGGAGGCCGGGAGGTGGTGATAGGGTGCCGGGAAAAGGTAAGGGAGGCTAGGGGAGGTGAGCAGAGACCAGGAGAAAGTGATGGGCAGCCAAGAGAAATGAGGGAGTGACTGGGAGAAGATAGTGAAAACACTTGGGGAAATATTAAAACTTAAGCAGCAGCAAACCCCCTCTCCATCTGCAAGAGCTTGATGTAATAGGACTAAATCAATTGCTCAAAATTTGGTAATGACACTGTATCTTTGCATGAAGATCATGAACAGATTAAATACACTGTAAATACATTGTGCATTCTGTTGAGAATTACACATATTTACGATATTTTTACACTAGCATTTGGTAGGGTGTACCCCATTGGTGAAAGCAATGCAAATTCTATTGAAAATTACACATATTTATGGGTGATTCCTGTGAACTGCCCCACCTTTGGGGCTCAGGGGGTGAACATGACAAACTCAGCATTACATTTTAAGACTTTATTTTATTGATAGCCCTATATCTTGGCTTTATGAAAAGGTTCATTCAAGTCATTAACTCCCAGGGGATCAGTTTTTATCACACGCAGCATAAAACAATGAAATTGATTCATCACGCGCATTAACGAAACATTGGTTTCAGGAGTACACCTTCAAAAAATATGCTATCATCACCAAATGTCATGTCCTAACTAGTACAATACCCTAGCAAGTGTATACCAAAATTTAGAACTGAGGCTTGAAAAGTTCCCAAATTATTCAATATCTTATAGAGTGGAGACTGAGATTTTTTTTTAATTTTTTGCACATAATGTTAACTTTGATGTCAGTGGCTCAAAACTTGGACTACAAGCATGTCAATCAATATAATACAACTTCAATACATGTTAGTCATGTAACAATCATCATTTACCACTCTTCTAGTATATGCTATCAAGGATCTGCCCTCAAAAATGACCCTCCGCGGAGGCGGGATTCATCACGCGCCTTAACACGCGCTATGACAAAGTAGATCACCTCATAGAGGCACTTAAACCTCTCATATCTTAATAAGATTACACACAGAGCTACTAGACCCTTTGGGCTGTTGAATAAAACCAATAACTGTACAATAGCTACACATATGGGGTGTGACTTGGCGCTCGGAAAGTAAAATGTCAGAATTTTGCAACCTATTTTCCATCTCGACTCAACCCTGAGGTAAAAAAAATCTGTCATGGAATACCATACAAGGCTTTAATTACTAGCCAAATAGGTCTATTAATGGTTTAATTAACATTGGATTACCTCAGGTTACAATCACATTCACCACAAGCCTTTTACTTACACCATCTCAAATGCCCTCTGCGGAGGCGGGATTAATCACGCGCCTTAACACGCGCTATGACAAAGTAGATCACCTCATAGAGGCACTTAAACCTCTCATATCTTAATAAGATTACACACAGAGCTACTAGACCCTTTGGGCTGTTGAATAAAACCAATAACTGTACAATAGCTACACATATGGGGTGTGACTTGGCGCTCGGAAAGTAAAATGTCAGAATTTTGCAACCTATTTTCCATCTCGACTCAACCCTGAGGTAAAAAAAAATCTGTCATGGAATACCATACAAGGCTTTAATTACTAGCCAAACAGGTCTATTAATGGTTTAATTAACATTGGATTACCTCAGGTTACAATCACATTCACCACAAGCCTTTTACTTACACCATCTCAAATGCCCTCTGAGGAGGCGGGATTAATCACGCGCCTTAACACGCGCTATGACAAAGTAGATCACCTCATAGAGGCACTTAAACCTCTCATATCTTAATAAGATTACACACAGAGCTACTAGACCCTTTGGGCTGTTGAATAAAACCAATAACTGTACAATAGCTACACATATGGGGTGTGACTTGGCGCTCGGAAAGTAAAATGTCAGAATTTTGCAACCTATTTTCCATCTCGACTCAACCCTGAGGTAAAAAAAATCTGTCATGGAATACCATACAAGGCTTTAATTACTAGCCAAATAAGTCTATTAATGGTTTAATTAACATTGGATTACCTCAGGAATATTAAAAGTGATCACTGCGAAAATTTAAGATGGCAGCAGTTCGTTTAATCACGCGCCTTAACGATCGCTAAATAAAAGTTCATGCCATTCTAGAGCCACCTAAACTTCAAATATATCCGAATAATTTTACTGACACAGTGGAAGCAGAAAAACAAGTTATAGTGGGCAATGTTAAACTGGTGATAACCAGGATCAATGACATCTAGCCAGTGCACTCCCTGCGGTACTTGAGAAGCTTCCGATCCGCCAGTTGGATGGTGAGGGGATCGAGTTTGTACACAGCGTTCTCAGTATTGCCGTAACGACTTGGCTTGGGCAGAGTGACTCTGCCAAGAACATTGAGGGGGTGGACCCTAGCTGGGATAATCTCCTTCCCCCACTTGAAGCTTCTCTTGTCCGACGCCATGTAGCGCAGCATGTAGTGCACTTGGTAGAAGCCATTGTCCTTGCCTACCACCTTACCCATAAACCACTTGTCTTTTGAGCTGGTACTGGCCAGGCTGGCAGTGATAAGAATGTCACCTACATGGTACTCATCCTGCACCAGTACCAACTTCCCTACACTGTCCGTTGGTTGTTGAATGAGGAGTTGCAGGCACAGCTTACCTGTGCTCAGACAAACGGGCCACCCCCTGCTGTAGCTCCCATGGAGGAGCGCGTTACACAGGACGGCGCTGAACCCGCTGTAGCGCACACGGAGGAGCGCGTTGCAGTGGCTGCACCGGATGGAGAACCCGCTGTAGCGCACACGGAGGAGCACGTTGCAGCGGCTGCACCGGATGGAGAACCCGCTGTAACGCACACGGAGGAGCGCATTGCAGCGGCTGCACCGGATGGAGAACCTGCTGTAGCGCACACGGAGGAGCGCGTTGCAGCGGCTGCACCGGATGGAGAACCTGCTGTAGTGCACACAGAGGAGCGCGTTGCAGCGGCTGCACAGGACCCAGTGAATCCAGCTCAGCTGACAGCGCATGACAGGAGTGTGAAGGCTGTGTTAGAAGGGTTGGCCAACCTTCCTCGCAAGGACAAAACCTCCATCATGAACAAGGTGCTTTCGCCCGACGTGATCAAAGAACAGCGGATCACGGTCAGCTTGGCAAAGACCCTTGGCACGGACAGGTGGTCACTACTCAAAACCCCTTCAGACCAGCCATCTCCACGTGTGGTGAACCAGGAGGCCAAGATAGAGAGTGTGAAGGAGTTCTTGTCTGACCCGGAGAACTCCGAAATGAGACCTGGTAAGAAAGACACTAAGACCTGGAAGAAGGTGAAGCACCAGCAAATGTACCTCAGGGAGTTTATCCATGTGCTCCACAAGAGGTACGAGGCGACACACCCTCCTCACTTGCAGGTCTCTCAGTCACTCTTCTATAGCATCCGGAAGAACCACCTTCCCTGGTTCATCCCCGTGGATCTCCAAAGTACCGATCTGTGCCTTTGCCAGAAGCACCAGAATTTTGCACTCCGGCTTGCTGCCGTCAGTATCCCTTTCAAAGACGAGATGTTCGTGACAATGACCTCTGAGGATTTTGAACGGACTCTCCAGGAGAAAGCCACCGAGACTGTCAAGTATGAAGTGTGGAAGAATGTGGACTATGAGTATGTGTCGACAGGCAAGGATGGAACGAAGAAAACAAATACCATCAAGAAGCTCCGCCCTTGTACAGAGACTGTATCTAAAGCGGACTTCATCAAGAAAACGAGATTAGAGTTCCTCACCATGGCTGCCCATGTCGACCGTGCTCACAACCAACACCGCATAGTACGTGAGCTGCGAGCGAGTATGTCGTCGCTGGAAGTTACCATCCAGATGGACTTCGCTGAAAACTGGATGGTAACATACCCCGATGCACCACAGAGTACATACTATGCGAAGGAGCCAGTGACCCTGCACCCTGCAGTCATCCACTACCGTGATGAGGACACTGGCACCACAAACCACTACTCTGTGGCTCTGTGCACCGACGACCGGAAGCATGACTCTGGTGCTATCTTGGCGTTTCTACACTGTCTGGCAGCATTCCTCCGGGAGAACCTGCCACATGTCAAGGTGGTCCACTATGCTTCCGACTCACCCTCCGGCCAGTATCGAAACATCTCGGTGTTCTCGATACTCGTACACTGAACTGCTTAACGGACTTCGGGCAACATGGACCTACTTCGAGGCGGGTCATGGAAAGGGTCCTTGTGATGGTGTCGGCGCTGCTGCAAAGCGTAACGCTGACAACATCGTCAAACGCAACAAGGAAGGACACCCCATCATCAATAATGCGGAGGAGTTCACGGCCGAAGGTAACAAACTTGAATGCCGCGTTCACTACATCCATGTCCCTCTGCAGGATGTCGCCTCAGCCCGCCTCACTCTCGGCTCAGTGGTAGCAGACAAACCAGTGAAGGGCACCTTGAGTGTCCACGCTGCCATGGTCAAGCAGGAAGGAAGGTCACTCGCTGTCCGTGACAAATCCTGTTTTGACCCGTGCTGCTGGGTTGACCTTAGGTCCATGACTGGCTGCTCCGGATGGATTGAGCACGAGCTGGATTTCACCAAGGACAAGAAGCCTCCCCCACCAAAGCAAACACGGCAGAAGAAAATGCGGCCTGCCAGTGTCCCTGCTGAGGTGGACGACGCGGATGCCAGCACTACTCACCCGCCAAAGCAAGCCCTGGTTCAGATGAAAACGCGGCCTGCCAGGGCCCCTGCTGTGGCGGACGGCGACCCTGATTATGATCCTGTTGTGTGCACCACTGTCTGCAAGCGCACCAGGGACGGCTCACCAATCGTGGCACGCAAGCGCACCCGAAGTGACCGGGTGCCAACTCCTGCCACGGCTGACAAGGAGAACGTCACCCCGTGTGCCGCACGAAAGCGTGCCGCGGAGCGTGCCGTCTCCGTATCTACAACCAAGCGAGCACGACAGGATCCACCGACCTCGATTATTTAACATCTGCGTTTCATCACGCGCCTTAACATGCAATATTAAAAGATAGCTGCCAGCATAGAGGGACTGGAGTGAATACAAATGAACAATAATTAATATCATGTATTATTTAACATCTGCGTTTCATCACGCGCCTTAACATGCAATATTAAAAGATATCTGCCATTCTAGAGGGACTGGACTGAAACTTTCATATCAATTTCATGAATTCAGATTTATATCATTCAATTGCTTGGACACAATGCAGAATTCTTAGCAGGAGCTAGGGAAGGTCAAACATGCAAGGAAATAATTTAAGGAAACATTCAACAAGCAACTATTCTTATTCATTACTAATATTAATTCTACTCATATAATTACATTTCACTTCGCCGTGTCTTTGCGAATAGTCGCTCTGTAAGTTAATAGTATCATTGAAAGTCATACATCTATACTTTTGTACTATATCAGCAGCATCTTTGCATATGCATAATAAATTATAGCAAGTCTATAGCTATTTCTACTCTTTTGATTAAAACATTCTTTAGAGACAAGAATTCAATATTGCTTTAAAATTTACTTATCCCAATACTTACACAAGGTCAGACATGAGCGCCACATTGTCTGGGGGTGGTGGAGAAGCACCGTGTGGCCTCGCTCTGTCGCTGCGCCGCTTCTGTGGGGAAGGTGCAGGCAATGCAGCCTTCCTGACAGGTCGTGACCGACCAGCCTTCTCTGTCTCCTCCTCCACCACTGTCGGTGCCGCTGCCTGGGGTGTCTCCGCGCCTCCCTCCTCATCCGAGAGCAGGAGAGGGTTCTCTGGTGTATCCTACGTATATATAAGGACATACATGAATAATTGGAATATGGAGTTACTACTTTAATGTTTGTAATGATGCACCTTGCCAATAAGGCACAACTCATGACTTATAATTATTTTTGTAATGATGCATTAATGCAGTACTCACCCCCTTTTCCTCCAACTCAACCCGCTGGTAGGTCGGACGGAACCGAGCGAACAGCGCCACCTTCATGGCGCCGCTGCTCTGTGGTCGGCCATACGGTGTCCTCGAGGTCTTGCCCCGGCCCTTGCCCTTCGTGGAGGTGGCAGCTGCGGGTGTCTTGGCTGCTGGCGTCTTGGCTGCTGGCGTCTTGGCTGCTGGCGTCTTGGCTGCAGGCTTCGGCTTGGGCACAGGTGTCTTGGGCGCGGCAGTGGCTGTCGGGGCGACCTCCTCCGAAGTCCCCTCCCCAGCAGCAGCGGCCTCCTCCTTCTCCTTGCGGATCTGCTCATCCACATACTGAATTAAACCAGAAGGAAAATATCAGTCAAAAGGTAAACCTATCAGCATTTACAAATCAATATTTATCAACAGGTTATTCCCACAAGTATAGATATATTTAATTTATTTAATGATTTATAACCAATTTATAAAAATATAGCTTTTTCTTACCTCGGAAGGCTTCATCTTAGTCCAGGCGGGTGGGGGGACACTATCTTTCTCTGCCTTCGCAATGGCCTGCCTCTTCTGGACACCGAAGACGTTCATCCTCTTCTGCCGGGACTTGTCTTCCTCGCTTCTCAGTGCATCGCACTTCTTCTTACTGTCAGCTTTACGTTCATTTTCCTTCTTCTTAAACGTGTCCTCCCCCAACTCCTGTCGCAGCCTGTCAAGGTACTCGGACTGGGCTTTGGCCCCACTGACCAGGCTACCATCCTCCTTACGTCTATGGCGCGGCATGCTTGAACACTGGAAAGAAGGGGTATAAATTAACTGTAAATATTGTCAAATTTATGCCTAAAAGTAGGTGTAATACTTAAGTTTGGCGAGTATTTATCATACCAGAGGACCCTACAATAAAAACAGCAAGGGAATACACTTCAGGGGAGTGAAATCTGGTCCATACAGAATAAACTATGTGAAAAAGGGCCCTACCAAAATCTGAAAAAGTGAAATTTAAGTTTTCATGAATGTCTCAATGACCATTCTATATTAAAAGGGTACTGTGGGGGCACATTTTGGCAAATTTTGGAGGGCCTGAGTGCAGCAGAAGTACCAAATCTTAGCTAATTAGCGTTATTGTTAAGGCGCGTGATGAAACGAAATTATTATAAAAAGCATATAAATTCCTGCCAAACCCACATGTTTTTAAGTTAGGATATTAGCCAACAGCCCCAAATGACATATTAACACCAAAGAATTAGAAGTTTGTCGAAAATGAGTACACAGGAGCGACTTTCAAGTTCTTGTTAAGGCGCGTGATGTATCGCTACAAGAATATCATATCATGGCCACTGTGCCAATATAACCAAATCTAGCAGCATGTTAATAGGATATAACAATGGGAAACACATGTAGGAGGTATCACAATGTCATAAAAGTGTGTAAATACTGAATAAAAAGCCATAAAATTGATCAGAATTGATTGAAAACATGGGCGGGGGTGCTGTAAAGAGTGCTTTGCAGCATGTGAGGAAAGCCAGAATGGCCAGGGGTTGACAAAATGTGCATAACATTAAACCCCAGACCTTATTCTATCACATTAACCTCAAATACACATAAATTTGGGAATATTTTGGGAGCTACGGGGCCAGATATGGTTTCATCATGCGCATTACACGATACATCACGCGCCTTAACAATATTGTTTTCCCGTACCCCAGCGCTTTAAAAATGGCATACGGGCTTGGATTATTGCCCGGGTTGATTGTTAGGGACGTATTCTTCGATATTTACACACTTTCGGTACACAAAAAGCACATCAAACGAGTCATTCGGCATTTATAATCAACATTTCATCAAATTTGGTTCAATATCACTCACCTTTTGGTCAATATCGGACAAATTTGCTGAGAAAAACTGCTGAATATGGTTCAACAAACAACAGAGACACTCAGTTGTTGTTTCCGGTGAAGAACCCGGATGTAGCTGGTTCCGGTTGGACTGCAGGAGGTGTTTTTCTTTCCCGCCTGAAATTTGGCGCCGAACCATCACGCGCCTTAACACGGACGAGATACTCTGGGTTTGGGCAACCAGGGCACGTAGAGACGCAATTTTTTTTTTAAATGATACCTCACCAATAGATACACACTGTATGATAGTTGAAATGACCCCAAAATGATTTATATAGGCTGTACAGAGGAAAGTGTTGCTTCAGGGGGTGTGGGCAGTACTGACTTGAAAATTACTTGAATGTGTATTGCGCATACGGGGCAGTACGTAGGCCAAATTTTTTTTTACACAGAAATACCCTATATAGACCCATTTGATCCTGATAAATAATAAGCTTGAGGATTAAATATTTTTAACTCATCTAATGCCATAAACGATTAATCACGCGCCTTAACACCGCTGTTTTTAAGTAATACATACCAATATGGTAAAAAATCTACACGACATAACTCCTCCAAACCACATGGAAATGTAAGATAGGACCCCCCTCTAAGGATTAGATGATATTATAGTGGTTTGTAACTATTGGGATTAATAATATAGGGTCTTGAATAAGAGGAAAATTGAAAAAAAAAAATTTTTGGCCATTTTCCAACTTTGGGCCACCATAGCTCAAAAAATATTGGTCCGACATACGCAAATTTGCCCTCTTTTTGAAGCCCAACATGTTTGCTCACAAATGAGACCATAAATAGGAAGATTGGTTGAACAATTTTTATTCTGGAGTCACATGTATCCAAAAAGACCCCAAAAACCCAAAGGTGGGGCAGTTCACAGGAATGACCCTTATATCACTTTTACAGCAGAATTTTGAAGAGTGTGAGCAAATAGTGAATTCATTGCAAACTCTGGTGAGAATTACACATATTCTCATTACCTTTACACCAGCATTAGCAAGGTAAAGGAACGCAAATGTCAGTGCATGTATTTACATCACCTTTGAATCAGCTTTACAAAGAGTGTAATTCCATAGTAAAGTAATACATATTTTGGTGACAATTACACATATTTACACTACCATCACATCATCATTACTAAGGGTGTAAACCAATAGAAAATGCAATGCAAACTTTGGTGACAATTACACATATTTACATCACTTTTACTTGAGATTTACAAACAAACTAAATGTATATAAATATCGTTTCAACGTAAAGGCCAGGTAAATAGTATGTAAATCCTGAGCACAATCTTTACACAGAAATGCAACCTTTACATTTTGTAAAGCCCATATCTCGTGTGGTGTGTACAACAGAAGGGGAAACTATATAGCTTCATCTACAGAAATATTATTATACTGTGTTAATCAGAGCGAGTTATTATCTGTTACATTCCGTACTAGGTTGTAGTTAAGTACATGACGTGACTATGTTTACTGCACCTCTATATTGACCTGGCTATTCATTTTTTACTTTCAGTATCTCAACATTTATGTAATGATTATCTAGCCTTTACTCCGAAAAGAGAAGAAAAAGACTGAGGCACAGGGAGGTGGTAGGAGGCCGGGAGGTGGTGATAGGGTGCCGGGAGAAGGTGAGGGAGGCTGGGGGAGGTGAGCAGAGACCAGGAGAAAGTGATGGGCAGCCAAGAGATATGAGGGAGTGACTGGGAGAATATAGGGAAAACACTTGGGAAAATAATAAAACTTAAGCAGCAGCAAACCCCCTCTCCATCTGCAAGAGCTTAATGTAATAGGACTAAATCAATTGCTCAAAAATTGGTAATGACACTGTATCTTTGCATGAAGATCATGAACAGATTAAATACACTGTGAATACATTGTGCATTCTGTTGAGAATTACACATATTTACAATATTTTTACACTAGCATTTGGTAGGGTGTACCCCATTGGTGAAAGCAATGCAAATTCTATTGAAAATTACACATATTTATATCACTTTTACAGCAGAATTTTGAAGAGTGTGAGCAAATAGTGAATTCATTGCAAACTCTGGTGAGAATTACACATATTCTCATTACCTTTACTCGAGCATTAGCAAGGTAGGGAATGCAAATGTCAGTGCATGTATTTACATCACCTTTGAATCAGCTTTACAAAGAGTGTAATTCCATAGTAAAGTAATACATATTTTGGTGACAATTACACATATTTACACTACCATCACATCATCATTACTAAGGGTGTAAACCGATAGAAAATGCAATGCAAACTTTGGTGACAATTACACATATTTGCATCACTTTTACTTCAGATTTATAAACAAATTAAATGTATATAAATATCGTTCAACGTAAAGGCCAGGTAAATAGTATGTAAATGCTTAGCACAATCTTTACACAGAAATGCAATCTTTACATTTTGTAAAGCCTATATCTTGTGTGGTGTGTATAACAGAAGGGGAAACTATATAGCTTCATCTACAGAAATATTATTATACTGTGTTAATCAGAGCGAGTTATTATCTGTTACATTCTGTACTAGGTTGTAGTTAAGTACATGACATGACTATGTTTACTGCACCTCTATATTGACCGGGCTATTCATTTTTCACTGTCAGTATCTCAACATTTATGTAATGATTATCTAGCCTTTACTCCGAAACGAGAAGAAAAAGACTTAGGCACAGGGAGAAGGTAGGAGGCCGGGAGGTGGTGATAGGGTGCCGGGAGAAGGTGAGGGAGGCTGGGGATTTATGTAATGATTATCTAGCCTTTACTCTGAAAAGAGAAGAAAAAGACGCAATTAGCCGTATCACTTTAGTGGCCACACATACTAAATTCAGAATGATTAACATGCTGAGGCTTTTCAAAGAAGTGTTATGACTGTTTAAGTGTGTCAGCAAAATGTCTCCAATTTCACCTTAAGAGACTTGTGCTGTGTGTGAAAAATCAGTGCAAAATATTTAATTTTTTAACCAGTGTGTAAAAGTCCCCAATTTGTTTTAAACACTGAGAGGTCTGTGTTTCCCTGGTTCTTCTAGTAATCTGGGTGTATTCCCTGATTTTCATAATTGCCATTTTTGACCTCTTAAGGACTTATCAAGTGTATTTGTAATAAAAATGTGTCACAAATTGGAACTAGACATTGAATCTGTGTGCAGGCAAACTTAGGACTTTCCTTAATCAAACCTCCCACTTGGCAAAAAACTTAATTTCAACGTTTGCAATGTTTTAGGTTTTGTTAAAAAGAACTTTTTTTTTTTACCAATTTTCAAGATGTTTGTTTCATCAACCAAATAAAAATGTTTATTAGTTTAGTTTCTTTTACGTTAAGAAATGCTTTTTTACCTAGATATATAAACGTTTTTATAGAATGTTAAAGTAGCATCTTTATCTGTACATGTTTTGACATTACTTTGATATTTAAAAACAAACATTTGGCAAACTTAGGAAGGAAATAAAAACTTCTTTTTAACTTAAAAAAAAACATTTTTACGTCAAGTAGGCTGTGTGTTTAAAAAGTGGGGACTTGCCCACACAGTGTGTGTATGCAAAATGAGGGCTAGATGACTTTGTCTATGGTATAGACAATTGCAAAAAGTGTCGTTGAACTGGGGGCTTGGAATTAGGTATGGACCTTTGGACATGATGACACAGCACATGTTTGTGTAGGCAAATAGAGGACATGCCCAGTCAACAAAAAAACGTTGCAAAATGTTTCAGAACGTTTCCCTATACAGTATCTCCTTATCATGGAAAAACGTTTTTTTTTTACGTTAAATAATGTTTTTTTGTTGAGTGGGTGGTCTGAGATACACTCCATACAATGTGTGCCGGCAAACTGAGAACATGGTCACACTGTGTGGGTAGGCAAATAGAGGACTTTGTCTTAGATACACTCTACACAATGTGAGTAGGCAAACTGAGGACATGGCCATGTAGTGCATGTCTGCAAGTAGAGAACTTGGTCTGAGATATATGAGTCAGGTCCCCAGAAACCATCAGATTTCTGATTTTAAAGTCAGAGTTTCTTTATACAACCTTATTACATTTTGTAAAGGGGTATCTCACCTACTTAGAAACCTCTTTTATACAGACTTCCTCCTATCGAAGGACATGGCCACACAGTGTGTGTATGCAAATAGAGGACATAGTCTTAGGTACACTGCACACTATGTGTATAGACAAAGTGAGGACATGGCCACACAGTGTGTGTATGTGAATAGAGGACTTGGTCTTTAGATATACTCCACACAGTGTGTAGGCAAACTGAGGATATGGCCATAGAGTGTGTGTATGCAAATAGAGGAGATGGTCTTAGATACACTCAATACAGTGTGTGTAGGCAAACTGAGGACATGGCCACACAGTGTGTGTGTAGGGGCCGGCATCGTTGTATATATATTAGTGCGCTTCATCTGAGAGACGCACTCGTGTGGTGCTCGTTCCTTCTATGCCAACCAGGTGTCGCTTCGCGATACCCGTTTGGTACAAAGGGGGCAGCACCATGCCTCGCGTCCAGCTTCTACTAAGAAGCCAGACGATCCGCAGAAGGAGACTGGACATAGTCCAGTCCAGACGTATGTTCTAAACCATAGAGAACTCAATAAAGTCCTACCCGAGCGGTAGGGAGTCTGGGGCTTTGCCCAACCCGAACTACTTGTGTTGTGTTGGTATCTTTAGTGATAAGCGAGCCAACGAGCCACCCAACATATAAGTCACACCTAGACAGGTTGCTTCGGATACAGGGTTATTTAGCAGGGTAATTAAACCTGCCAGGTTAGACTTGAGCAATTGGTCAAGTCTAACTAGTAGGCGCCAGCTTGGGCCCAGTATCCCAGCGAGAGCCGCTGGTATCTTTGAGAACCCTAAGGCTCAAAGCCCGATGCAACGGACAGTGCCCCGTATGAGTGTTGAGGTAGATGGAGCAACTCAAGTGGCCCCATTGATGACATCAACGGATCATGAAAGCGACAATGATGGGGGTAAAGAAAATCCGAAAGGATCATCCGGCACTAAGAGAGTTAGACCCAAGAGCCATTGCCGAGAAGCTTGGAAATGCACTCTCTGGGCCTATCCTTAGACGAAGGCTTATCTGACTCCATGTTCAATTCGGGAGTCAGTTGTAAGTCGAGGTATGGACGTCCAAGACAACCTTGGCCTATTTGAAAGCCAAAGAACAGGTGGAGCAACAGGCTAAGAGACAGCATGAACAATTTATAGCTGCTCAGAATAAAATTGAAGATGAGACAAAAGAACGGATCGGAAAGCTTCGTTCTGTCAAACAGGAGGCGATTCTAAAAGAATCTGACCTCAAGTACCGTTTGTCCTCTCTAGTCCATCAGTTGGAATTAAAAGAGAAGGAAAGAGAAAGCAAGTTGGCTGACCTAGAACATGAGGAAGCCAATAGACGAAGAGCGATTGACAAAGCTAGAGCCAAGGAAGTCGCTAAGGCTCGGGATGTAAACAAATTACAATCCGAATTACATGCCATGGAGGAAAGATTAAAAAGACTTCAGCTCCGTAAGGCGGAGACAGAAGCTAAGTTGGTCTCGGAACAAGACGAGATCCGAAAAGAGACCACAGAGTACCAAAGGTCTCAGAAGGAAAAGGGTGAGAAGTATGGTATACTAAAGGATACTTTGAAGAAGGAGGCACTAGCTGCCAAGACGAAAGGAACCGAGCTGTGGCGGACAATGAGAAGATCCGATCTGAGATCTTGTCAGAGAATGCACAGCTAAGAGAAGAACAGAGGAATTTGACCACTGATGTGGCAACCTTGACGATAAATAAGTCCACAATGGAAAGTTACTTACAGGAACAGGAGCATGCAAACTTTCCTCCAAGGAGTAAGGACCAAAATCCAAACTCAACTTTTCTCAAACAAGGAGACCCAGTTTCCAATTTAACACCAAAGCATCCGGTGTACAATCCATTCGTAAATGATAATGCGTCTCGGAATGTGGATCAAGGGGGTCTCTATATTAAAACCCAAAATAAGAACGGCCGGACCAGCAGAGTTTGGATCAGGGATAGTCCATAACTTGGACCCGGACTTCATGCCGAGAGACTGTTCCGACACTAGTGCCGAAACAAGTGGATTCCACGTACATGTGGATCTGGCAGATAATGTTGGGTTGGATGCAGGTAACCATAGCAACCAACATAATCCACAAAGCAGTGGCAGCCAACAAGGACAGGCTGGTCAACCGCCTAATGATGGTAGTCAAGGTGGATCTACCAATCCAAATGGACAAGGGGGTGATTGTGTTTCGGGTACCAACCCCAATGCAGGGGGTGGAGGTTATAAGAATTCCAATGGGTCGCAATGGACGTATAACCAACCACCACCACCACCGCCAAACAATAGCAGTTTTGGTGGTATGGGAGGCAATCGAACCTTGAATGAAACCAAGGCGATTGAATGGAGCAAACAACAATGTAGTAGATTGATGTATGCTCACAATTCAGCCCGAAGGGTTGCCGTCATTCTGAAGGAATACAACCTTACAAGGCCATGGAAAAAATGGCTTGAGGATTTCATCAATGTGATGAATTGTAACGGATGGACCCATACGAGGCCAAGCCACATCTAGTAAGATGTCTAAAGGGTGGCCCGGGACGCATGGCCGTCGAGCAATGGCGCACCTGGTATGGTCTCGCTCGGAGCTTTGAGCAGCTGGTTGAGTCTGCTAGTGGACTATTATGTAATATGGTCAAGGAGGATCCTATGGTTCGTTTCAAGAAAAATACCCAAAAGCTCACAGAAGCTTTCAGGGCATACGGTATGGAACTGCATGCTCTGTTAAGTAAAGCCAGACCCAGGACAGAGAACCAGGACTGGTATATGGACCACTTGATTACTCAATTCTTCAAGGGTCTAAGAGACCGAGACGAGCAAAAAGCTGCTAGGGACGCCTGGAAGGAGGGCACTACCCTAAACGGCATATTTAACGGTATAGATATGGCCGTGAAGAAACGGACGATGCTAGCTGGAGACATCCCGAACACCTCGGGACCCACTCCGGTAGCGTCTGTAGTTCAGCAATCCCAGGTAGAGAGTACCCTGGACGACTTCGAATTAATATACATCGAGCAGGAGGACGGTACCTTTTGCGCGATGCAGCTAAGGAAAAATAGTTCTGGCAGAAAGTACATTCCGAAGAAGGCTTTCAATAAGCCAAAGGATGCTAAAGCACCATCCGAAGTCAGGGGCGACGCTAAAGCTAGTAGCAAAGCATATAAGCCCTCTGATAGCGCTGATAAAGCGAGGGGTCAATCTCCGGATATGACCAAAATAATGGAGGAGATGTGTAAGAAAATTACAGATGCACTCCAAGCCAATCGGCAGAGACCCAGGGTGGATCGCCGAACGGTCAAGTGTTTCAGGTGCCAACGCATGGGGTATAACCCCAGCAGGGAACGAATGCCAAAAGGCTACCGGGGGTAATCCGGTGGAAGATTTCGAATCAAATTTATCTGGAGGTCGGGTGACTGTGGGTGCGCACCCCTTCACCCCAGCCGTTGCCAGGGACCCTAGTGCTAATATGTACGATGGCGAGTATTTGGAGGCGAGTGGCCGCACTGGGGGAGAGGAAGGATGGATCAAAGAGTTGATTCGAGTGTGTGGGACAGGCCTTCCCCCAAGTCATCCGTGTCTGGAATTTCTGAGAGGACTCGGATTGAATCTTGGTGATTCGGGAGACTTTCAACAGTTTACCAGTAACCCATCCCCCCTGGGAGGGAGACGGTGGTATGTACCCATATCTGTGGAAGGCCGGGTAGGAGAATTCTTGGTGGATACTGGAGCTAGCCATTCCTGTGTGTCCAAAAGATTCTTCGACTAGGTGGCCAGCAGTCATGAGAACCTCAAAACGGGGGTAAATGCTTGCACAGCCGATGGAAGCAGTATGAGGACTTTTGGTAGGACGTTGATGGCTATCCGAATAGGAGGCAAAGAATTAGTTCTTTCGCAAACTATTGCAGAGGTTAGCGATGACGGAATCCTCGGATTGGATTTTGCAAGCTTATACGGGGCCGTCTTGGACCCGAGGGATGGAATGATGAGTATTCGGAATCCGTAAGGCTTGCATGTACAGTGCGTCTTAAGACAGGTGTCTTCAGTAGCTTCGGTTATACACCCGGTGAAAATCCCTCTGGGCACCACTTGTGATGTCCTTTGTGGCGGATCAATGGCCCAAAAGGGTGAGACGGGAGTCTTTGAACCCGATACAGTATATTTATCGAGTATCGGGTTGGATTCAGTGGACACATTGGTGGCAAATGCAGCATGGTCTGTATTACCCATGACTAACCGAACCGGTTCAGTGGTTTACTTAAAGTGTGGCGACAGTGTAGGGGATATGAGTTCGGTAGAACATGTCGCCGAGGCCAAGTTTAATAAACCATTAAACCCTGTTAGTAAGCATCCATTGGATGAAGAATTCCGGAAACTGATTGATAAATCAGATTTACAGAATACAGAGGACAGACAATGCCTGGGGGACCTCCTGCGAAGGTATGAGAGTGCTTTCGTTAGGGAAGGAGGACCCGTGGGTAGAACCGATAAGGTGTTGCACACCATAGATGTGGGCGACGAGAAACCTTTCAAGATTCCGTATCATAGACTTCCTCTAAAGAAGAAGTTAATATGCGAACAAGAAATACAAAAGCAACTGGAACTAGGGGTAATCGTGCCCAGCTCAAGCCCTTGGTCCAGCCCCATTGGTATGACTACTAAGAAAGACGGTACAATCCGCTTTTGCGTCGATTACCCAAAATTAAACGGTATGACAAAGAAGAACTCGTATCCCCTTCCAAGGATAGACGAGACGTTAGATAGCTTGGGTGGGAACCAATGGTTCTGGATATTGGACTTACAATCCAGGTATTGGCAGATACCGATGCACCCCGATGACATAGAGAAAACAGCCTTCTCTAGCCATATGGGGCTATTCGAGTATAATGTCTTGCCCTTCGGATTGTGTATTGCCCCGGCTACATTTGAGGCCAAGATGGAATCCCTACTAAGTGACCTGCTGTGGAAGAAGTGTTTGGTCTTTTTCGTATTCGGCAAGTCGTTTAAGGAATGCCACGCGAACCTGCAGCTGGTACTGGATCGGATTCTATCCAACGGTCTGAAACTCAAACCCAAGAAATGTAACCTGTTCAAGAAAACTATCACATATCTGGGAAGGATCATCACCCCTAACGGAGTGAGTGCAGATCCGGAGAACGTAGCAGTCGAGAATTGGGAAAAGGCCCACGAGTGCTAAGGAGGTTAGATCATTTTTAGGATTCTGTTCCTATTACCGTGATTTTATACCGAATTACTCCCGTGTAAGCTTTCCCATGCAATGCTTAGCTCACTGGACCCCGGGTAGGGCTGGGGACATATTCCCATGGACCAGCGAGCAGGAAGAATCTTTTCATAAAATAAAAGATTTGTTTAGGGATACACTGGTATTGAAATATCCTACTCCCGAAGGGCATTTCATACTAGACACCCTGCTTGCACAACTCATCCAAATGATGTGTTTTATACGTAAATGACATGAGTTTTCACATAAGAATGATGTAAATTGAACGAATTGTGCTAGCTGGGCACCGATGCGAGCAACGACGCTATTGGGGCAGCCCTCTCTCAGGTCCAGAATGGAGTCGAGGTCCCATTGGCATTTGCTAGCAACACGTTAAGCAAGACCCAGTGTAACTCTTGTACCACTAAACGAGAACTCCTCGCGGTAGTGGTGTATACGAAGAAGTTTAAGCATTTCCTTTGGGGAACCGACTTTACTTTGCGGACAGACCATTCGTCTCTAAGGTGGCTTCTTAATTTTAAGGACACCGAAGGAATGATTGGGAGATGGTTAGCTCATCTATCTGAATTCGGATTGGAGCATAAACAAATCGAGCACGGACCAGGTGCTAAACATATTAATGCGCATGCCTTATCAAGGCGACCCGTCCGAAAGTGCCAGAATGCCACTTGTGAAGACTGCGGGGCCCACAATGCTCTGGTCGCAGGGTTGGTATATAACTATACCACCCCCCGTATCCCCTGGGAGGAGGCTGTATGCAGCTATCTCAATTGGTCCCCGGAGACCATCAAGATGTTCCAACAGTCAGACCCCACCACTGCGCGCATAATGGAATACTTGCATATAGGTATTAAGCCGGTAAGGCGTAAAGGTATTAAGCCGGTAAGGCAGATGTTATCTCTGGAAGACAGAGAAACAAGGCGATTGATAGCTCAATGGACCGAGCTGGAGATCCGAGATGGTAGACTTCACCGTCAGACAGTCATCAGTGGAATCCGGACGGGTCAAGAAATTGAGCCGTAAGCCCACGCCGAAGGTACCACTTACGGAGTCTGATCTCAGGACCTTCAGATCACAATCGAAAGGTCCAAGTCCGAGAAGGAACCAGGCACCAGCATACCTAAAGGTGATTGGTGATATCTCGGCTGTTGAAGCCAAGCATTGTGAAGGAGTTAGCCGCTACCCGTCGGGCACACCGCAAGCAGCAGGCTCAACTCAAGGTGAGTGCCGCCTCCGGCCCTGACTCACCGGTCAGTAGCAGGAGGAGCACTCAGGCTAAGGACAAGGATCCCAGCAAGTCGGATTCTAGTCCTGAAGCCCCACCGCAGCCACCCAAGGCTAGCCGCCGCAAAAAGAAGAATGGAGCAAAAGCGTCTCCGGCGGAGCCCGAACCCTCTACTACCAAGAAGAGGGGTAAGGGCGACCCGAAGTCTGCTGCCTCCACAGCGACTACAGTCACAGTAACCACCTCAGTTACTGCAGGATCCACTGCTACCACCAGCGGGACGGCCGCCACCACCTCGGTTGTGGCTTCGACTGGTACTACTACCACCAGCCGAGCCCAGCCTAGAGCATCTACACGAGCAGCAACTCGGGAAGCGAAAGCGACCTGGAGCTGCCCGCATCAGCCAATCCTGATTTGGAGTCCCTGACGACGTGGGAAGAAATGACCACGGACGTCCCTTAGGATGAAAATTAGAAGTGGATGTGGAAGAACGCAGCCAAGGGGTTTAAAGACCGTGTCCCCCGCTGCTTCACGGATTGTGCATACGACACGATCCATTTCATGTGCCCGGGCGCCGTCAATAAAGATGGTGATAGCGACGATGAGGAGTGGATGAAGTCGGGTCCTCACAATACGCCAGTTGGTAAATTTTACCTGATTTGGATCGACCAGCTCAAGTCCAAATTGAGTTGTATCTACCACTAGGTGTCCAGAACGAAAGTTCACTGGGCTATGACCCAATGGGGACCAAGCGGCAGGCGCCGTAAGTGTCCATTCGAGTCATGTCAGCTCTCGCTCACCGGCGAGAAGACCTTTGAGATGAAGCCTCGCTTCGCTCGGCATATTGTGGAGGATCATATGCACCACAAGCCTTTGATGCGATGTATCCCCGGAGACCCCCCAGGCAAAATTTGTCAACGAGCTCCTTGCAAATTGGGTTGCATTGAATACAAAGGAGATTAAGGAGTAGGCATTCGAGCCCGAATTCTGCTCTTGGAGGAGTGGCAACCTCATGGCGTATTTCGCTCTGAACTAATCCAGCACAAAGTTTGTGATGCCCACCGAGGTGCACCTGAAGGTGAAGAATTGGCGAGGTGATGACAAACGAGAAAGGGAAATCTCGTTCGAAGGGAACCAATGGAGGTTCAGCTACGGCCACCAGTACCTCCAAACGGACCCGCGCAGACCGATCCGTAAGCCCGTCAGGCAATAAGGATCAGCCCAGACCAGCTAATCCAGCTGATCGTTGCCAGTCGGGACAACAGGTCTCGGCTCTTGACATGCCTGGCAACCAGACCCATCGGGTGGTTAGCCAGGCAGCACCTCCATCCCCCACACCTCCTACACAGCACCCTTCGAGTGAAGCCACTGGTAGCCTGGATGATTGGAGCACCTTCTTCGGTGCCCCATCCGGCCATCCGGTCTTCCAGTAAGCGCCTGACTTATAGCGAGTACGCGGCGAAGTTCCCTGCTATGGGACCAGCGGGACCTGAATCACAGGTCCTAACCTCCTTGGGCCGAGCTAAAGCTCGGGGTAGAGGCCGTGGTGGACTCGAGTCCACCCAAGCTGCCCTGGGCTACGGCCGAGGCCGGGGAGGCACCACCGTTGAGGGTCCCCATCTCCCTTCTGCAGGCGCTTCACCTGTTACTACGCAGGCTTCTGCACCAGAACCAGCTATCACCCCATCTGCGGTCCCTCGGGTCCCCGTTATGGGACTGATAGCCAATACCCTGTCAGGTCTTCAGGATCTGGATACGTTCGTCGATCGTAGAGACGTACTTACCATCGAGATCCAGAACGACCTGATGGCTGAGTGGCAGTCGTTCCATCGCCAGAAGTCAATCGACTAGCTGGCAGACAATGACTGAAGCCACCTTCAATCTGCTCTATGAGATCCAGAAGAGGGAGGAAGATAAGATAAAGGAGCAGGAAATTAAGAAGGTCGAAGAGGCCTTTAAGTCCTGCCGAAAGCAACACAGGGAAGCTGAAAAGCTTAAGGAGTTCCACGCTGCTGAGAATGCCGGGTACATCCATAGGTGCAAGGAGGCAGACCTTAAGTTTTTCCTCTGCTTCGGCAAGCACCTGGACGATTGGGACCGCTCCGCATCATCCCTGGTCGTACCTTTAGGGGTTCAAGCTGAGGCGGCGGTAGACAGTCCCTCTGAGGGCATGGGTGCTCTGAGCCTACTCAGTGACCCGAGCACCAAAGCCCTTAAGCTAGTTGCCACGAGCAGCAGCAGCAGCTCGGCTCTCTCTGCCAACCCGGAGCCAGCTGAGAAGATGGACACTAAAGACGCTCCCGAGGATCTGTCAGTGTTCATATGCCGGCATAAATCTGTACCCAAGGGTAAAGGCATATCTAATGCCAGAAGATTAACTTCTTAACGAGGACCCGACGGACTGGAACAATAACCTGCAGCTAAGATGGACGCCACCTGAAACACCAAAGGGATTACCACACCAAACCCGGGGCTCCATCTTCCCATCCTCATCAGGGCACAACACATAGCAACGTGGTTTGCCACCACTCGTTTGTCGCCCGAATGGAGCTGCAGAATCCAGTCGTTTCAGGTCTGCCAGAAGTCCATTAGTATTGTATATGTACATATTATTTATAATGCCCCCTTTAATGTTAAATATTCTATATAACATTGTTATAATAGACTTACCTATGTATATATATTGTTACATAACTTTAACAATAGGTAATCTTTAACACCTACCCTAGGTAAAGTCAAGGGGGGCTGGTGTAGGGGTCGGCATCGTTGTATATATATAAGTGGGCTTCATCCGAGAGACACGCTCGTGTGGTGCTCGTTCCTTCTATGCCAACTAGGTGTTGCTTGGCGATACCCATTTGGTACAAGAGGGGGCAGCACCATGCCTCGCGTCCGGCTTCTACTAAGAAGCCGGACGATTCGCAGAAGGAGACTGGATATAGTCCAGTCCAGACGTATGTTCTATACCAGAGAGAACTCAATTAAGTCCTACCTGAGCGGTAGGGAGTCTGGGGATTTGCCCAACCCGAACTACTCGTGTTGTGTTGGTATCTTTAGTGATAAGCTAGCCAACGAGCCACCCAACATATAAGTCTATGATATACCATTTTATTATTCCATAAATTCTAACATATTATTGTATTAATCAAAGAATATCTATGAAATTAATACATAGGTTGGTTCTAAGAGCTATAAGAGCGCTCAAACTTTATATAAGAGCGTTCATGCCCCACTGCACACCAGCCACAGTCAGTTAGACAGAGTTTATGACATCAAAGGCTCCGACCTAATGGTTCACTGCACAATATAATAAGAATAAGGGTCTCAGTGTGCGACCTCATGGTCCAATGCACAAATTAATAACTTGTAAGTGAATGCAACCGGCCGTCACGGGTGCCTGAGCACCGCTGACGCCGTCATGAGTGTCTGAGCACTCTAATAACTGAACAATGGGTTACATAAGCACGACGCCATAACCGTTTGGTCGCTCTAGCGTCGCTCCTAAGCAAGCTAGGTCAAATATCAAAGCATTTATGGAAAGCCCATAATTAGACGGTCAAAATGAGCCCAAGATCAAGGCGGAACTCCCATTATTAAGGAAGTTATGCCATGGAGACTGAAAGGAGCTCTGAGTTCCCTACAGACAAACCGGCGGGAGTTACGCGCCTATCCAACGGGCATTATAAACTTGGCATATTCAACTCCGCGCATGCGCAAAATGGCGGTTATAAACGCATAAACGAACGAGTTATGAGGGTCTGAAGTTGCAGAACCGACCAAGACAATGGGGGACACAGCGGCGCCCATGGGGGTCCTTTGTCCCCCTGTGACACATGAAAGACTCCCCTCAAACAATTGTAGAGTTAGGCAGATGCTGCTGGCTCCAGTCAGTCTGGAGGTGCTTTTCCAAGATTTGCTACAAATAGCCTGTCTGCACCTCCAGGAGGACAGAACACCAAGAACCACTCCAGAGGTAACATCTCCAGTCATCTCCTGCTACCTGCTATACCACTGCACTATGGTGAAACTATGCTAGACAGGCATGGGTTTCCATCATTAGTGGCCAGAGGCTATCTTCCTCAAGACATCCACCAGAGGGTAAAGTTATTCATTATTACATTATTCCTCTAAGCAGCAGGCCAGGAGCTAGGTGTGGGAACCCACCTAGAACTATGCTGGACATGGTATTATTGTTACCTCACAGGTGGAGTGGAACTGAACATTGTACTTTATAAATTACTGTATGTTTACTGTATGTACAAATTACCTACATACTAACTACTGTATGATTGATATTTCTTACATGTTGCCTAAAGCTGAATAAACCAGTGACAACTGGAAATAACACTATTTATAAGAGCCTTGAGATAATTACACTATATACCACTAGTCTTATGATATTTCTCATATGACAACTTGATCATGCCAATTACTAGTATGACAAAGTGGTGGAGAACATCCTACTAAGATCCCATCTCTCACAGGCTCATAAAAATTAAAGCTGGTAACACAACTAAGAACAATCATACACACAGTAAAACCCACTCCACCCACCCAGTGACCTTGACCTTGACACCATGCACACCAAGGTCACCAGTGAAATCTCCCACATACCAGTGAGATCTCCCACACATCAATGAGATCTCCCACACATCAGTGAGATCTCCCACACATCAGTGAGGTCTCCCACACATCAATGAGATCTCCCGCACATCAGTGAGATCCAACACACATCAATGAGATCTCCCACACATCAATGAGAGCTCTCACACAACAGTAAGATCTCCCATATATCAGTAAGGTCTCCCCAAACGTCAGTGAGGTCTCCCAAACGTCAGTGAGGTCTCCCAAACGTCAGTGAGGTCTCCCACACGTCAGTGAGGTCTCCCACACGTCAGTGAGGTCTCCCACGCGTCAGTGAGGTCTCCCACACGTCAGAGAGGTCTCCCACATGTCAGTGAGGTCTCCCACACGTCAGTGAGGTCTCCCACACGTCAGTGAGGTCTCCCACACGTCAGTGAGGTCCACCACACACATCAAGGCCTTATCAGTCAAGCTGGCAGAACAACACACAAAGACCTTACGTAGTCAGGGGCCTGTTGAAGAGGTCTCCCTCCCACCTAGATCTAGGAGGCCCACAGGAGGCAAACCAGCCTCCAATACAACAGACCCACACTCAGTAGACCCCACACCACCCACCCTGTCTACTCAGGGAACAACCAGTTCTCAGGGATCCAACATTTCCCAGGGATCTCTACAGGACGCCTAACTCACGCTATCTACCTCAGGGGAAGAAGGATCTGCCTCAGGGGGTGGATCCACACCCTCATCTAGATCCTCCACCCCAGCTCCAGCCTTTGACAGCCACTCCTCCAGAGACACCTCCCCCACACCCTCCATCATGGACACCAATGAAGGCCCCCAACCTAATCAGACAGCTGAGAAGATAAGGGCCTATGAGAAGGCCATCCAAGATGCAGTTACTGCCCTAGAGACCAACAAGTCCCAGCAGGAGGAAAGGGAGAGGATCCTCAACCAACAACTGGCAGAGAGGAATGCAGCAATAGATGCTCAACAGAAGGCCATGGAAGATCAGCGGAAGTCCCTAGAGAGACAACAACAACAGATAGCAGATCTCATGAAGATGGTATCATCCCAGACCCCACAACCTCCCACACCTGCCATCACACCTGTTGTCACACCATCTGCCTCTGGATCCAAAGATGACATCATAATCTCCATGGTGTCCAACATGACCAAACTCATAGACAGAAAACAACAGGATGACAGAAAGATCAGGCTACATGAGGTAACAAAACCCAAAACCTTTTCACACCCATCACCACTCATGTCAACAGCATTATTTATTGATCACAAATTCCCAGAATATCTGAAGGATAAGTACAAAGTGACAGACAGTGACACCATGGTAACATATTTACCCAGGTACCTCGAAGGACAAGCACTAGCTTGGTTTGAATCCTTCAGGGAGAGTGCCACACCTGATATGTTGACATGGACCAATGTAGTGAATAAATTAAAAGAGTATTTTGCTACTCGAGACAATATAATCTCAAGGACTGCACTCCGTGCACAAAAGGTAGATGAACCTGTCCTAGACTATGCATGCCATCTCAGGAAAGTGTGTAATGCCCAACGCCAAAGTGATGAAATCCTAAGCAAGGCATTTACCCAAGGCATGAGGCCCTGGATCTCTGTGGCTCTTGAGAACAAGAAAATAGACTCCTTTGACCAAGCACTAGACCTAGCCTTAGAGGTTGAGACCCAAGAAAGATCTAGGAAGGTAAGGGATGCAGAGTCAAACCCACAGCCTACTAAGAAAAAGGTCCAGGAAATCAGCACTAGTGCAGATGAAGATGTTAACCTAATGTCTAGTGCCCATGTAAGGCAGCAGGAGGCTAAGGTTGCATCAAGAGACCCTACCGGTAGATATAGAGGAAACAATTATGACCCCAACTACCAATCCAATAGAGGTAGAGGTAGAGGGGGCAACAACAACAACCGGGGGGGTCACAACAGTAGGAAAGACAACAACTATTCCAACTCCAACAATGGTAACTCTTCATACAGTGATAGGAGAGACAGAACCCCAAGTAATGGCAGATCCTATAATAATCAAGGATCCAACAGTAGGAGCCATAGTCCACATAGGAACTATAACTCTGGATCCTACAACAACTCTGGATCCTACAACAACAGCCAGGGTTCAAACAACTCTGGATCCTATAATCAAGGATCCAACAGTAGGAGCCAGAGTCCACATAGGAACTACAACAGTGGATCCTACAACAATAATGGTGCCTACAACAACCAGAGATCCAATAACTCCGGTCAATACAGCAACTCTGGTCAATATAACCAGGGTTCCAACTCGCGCCAGGAGGATTACAAACCGGACACAAGAGGTTACCAGGGGAACCAACACAGTAACCCCCAAATACCACCTCATGTGATGGATCAAATCTCCAAGCTCCTGGTGGCAACCATCTCAACCACCCCACAGAACCAGGAAAACTAGGATGTCACAGTGCCGATGGGCCAGTGCACTGTGACGCCCCAAAAACAAACAATCAGTCAGGATTAACAAGGATCCAACCAGAGACAATTGCTAGTGCCAATCTACCATCTAACAGACAGAGACGTCCATCAGTGATACACATCACCCCGCCAGATTCATCATCAAAGGATACAGGTGAGAATACCAAGCTTTCTATTGTACTTCTTCAAAATGGCTGTATCAATGCAAATCTATATGATGTTTCAGATGTACAATGTTTGGTTGATACAGGTGCTACTATCACCTGTGTCAGACAATCATTCCTCATGGATCTCCAAAAGAGATTCCATATCCAACTGAGGAAATCTAAAATCAACATCCATTTGGCAGATGGATCGGTGTGTCATGTTAGACATTCAGCTCTGCTGAACTTTAGAATCCAAGGTGTCAGATTCCAATACCAATTTGCTGTAATACCCAACCTCACACAGCCCGTGGTACTCGGCACAGATTTCTTAAGCACTACAAAATCTCAAATTGAATTTAATGTTGATCCTGAACAAATTCTCAAACCCATTAGGGCAGTGAGGGATTTTACCATCCCTCCATTCTCTGAACTTGCAGTATTGGGTAAGGTCACATCTACTCAATCACTGCAAGGGAAAACTGGAGTAGTAGATAACCTCCAAAGAAATAACAATGCCCCATATCTAGTTCAAAGGGCAGCAGTAACCCCCAGGGAAAATAACAAACATCCCCTAGTGTTACTCGACACCAGCAGGCGCCCACATAAAATCAAAAAGGGTGCCATCATAGCTCTATTTCAGGAAGTCAAGGAATCTGATTTAGAAAAACCTCAACAGGTGTCAGACACAACCCCACACACTGATCAATCCATCTCAGCCATACGGCCTGAGGATGTAACTCAATTCAGTGACACAGACTCAGACTGTGAGTCCACATATGCTGACCCTGAACCCAACTCAATCAGACTCTCTGAAATAGCCGCTATACATAGCGAGGCACATGACCTCGAGCCAGAATTGGAAGAGAAAGTTCCACCAAAATCTGTGCTCACATCCAAAGATCAGCATGATAGGTTAGAATCACTGCTGACCAAGTATGATGATATATTTGTAGGAAAAGATGGAGACATTGGTGCTACACACCTGTATACCCACTCAATACATGTAAAACCTGAGGCAGTACCATGTCATTTCCTACCATATAGACAAACACCAGAAAAACAGGCCGCAATAGGGGAAGAGTGTGAAAGGCTAGTACAACAGGGCATTCTGAGAGAATGTGCTGAAGGATCCCTAGAGAGACAACAACAACAGATAGAGACAACAACAACAGATAGCAGATCTCATGAAGATGGTATCATCCCAGACCCCACAACCTCCCACACCTGCCATCACACCTGTTGTCACACCATCTGCCTCTGGATCCAAAGATGACATCATAATCTCCATGGTGTCCAACATGACCAAACTCATAGACAGAAAACAACAGGATGACAGAAAGATCAGGCTACATGAGGTAACAAAACCCAAAACCTTTTCACACCCATCACCACTCATGTCAACAGCATTATTTATTGATCACAAATTCCCAGAATATCTGAAGGATAAGTACAAAGTGACAGACAGTGACACCATGGTAACATATTTACCCAGGTACCTCGAAGGACAAGCACTAGCTTGGTTTGAATCCTTCAGGGAGAGTGCCACACCTGATATGTTGACATGGACCAATGTAGTGAATAAATTAAAAGAGTATTTTGCTACTCGAGACAATATAATCTCAAGGACTGCACTCCGTGCACAAAAGGTAGATGAACCTGTCCTAGACTATGCATGCCATCTCAGGAAAGTGTGTAATGCCCAACGCCAAAGTGATGAAATCCTAAGCAAGGCATTTACCCAAGGCATGAGGCCCTGGATCTCTGTGGCTCTTGAGAACAAGAAAATAGACTCCTTTGACCAAGCACTAGACCTAGCCTTAAAGGTTGAGACCCAAGAAAGATCTAGGAAGGTAAGGGATGCAGAGTCAAACCCACAGCCTACTAAGAAAAAGGTCCAGGAAATCAGCACTAGTGCAGATGAAGATGTTAACCTAATGTCTAGTGCCCATGTAAGGCAGCAGGAGGCTAAGGTTGCATCAAGAGACCCTACCGGTAGATATAGAGGAAACAATTATGACCCCAACTACCAATCCAATAGAGGTAGAGGTAGAGGGGGCAACAACAACAACCGGGGGGGTCACAACAGTAGGAAAGACAACAACTATTCCAACTCCAACAATGGTAACTCTTCATACAGTGATAGGAGAGACAGAACCCCAAGTAATGGCAGATCCTATAATAATCAAGGATCCAACAGTAGGAGCCATAGTCCACATAGGAACTATAACTCTGGATCCTACAACAACTCTGGATCCTACAACAACAGCCAGGGTTCAAACAACTCTGGATCCTATAATCAAGGATCCAACAGTAGGAGCCAGAGTCCACATAGGAACTACAACAGTGGATCCTACAACAATAATGGTGCCTACAACAACCAGAGATCCAATAACTCCGGTCAATACAGCAACTCTGGTCAATATAACCAGGGTTCCAACTCGCGCCAGGAGGATTACAAACCGGACACAAGAGGTTACCAGGGGAACCAACACAGTAACCCCCAAATACCACCTCATGTGATGGATCAAATCTCCAAGCTCCTGGTGGCAACCATCTCAACCACCCCACAGAACCAGGAAAACTAGGATGTCACAGTGCCGATGGGCCAGTGCACTGTGACGCCCCAAAAACAAACAATCAGTCAGGATTAACAAGGATCCAACCAGAGACAATTGCTAGTGCCAATCTACCATCTAACAGACAGAGACGTCCATCAGTGATACACATCACCCCGCCAGATTCATCATCAAAGGATACAGGTGAGAATACCAAGCTTTCTATTGTACTTCTTCAAAATGGCTGTATCAATGCAAATCTATATGATGTTTCAGATGTACAATGTTTGGTTGATACAGGTGCTACTATCACCTGTGTCAGACAATCATTCCTCATGGATCTCCAAAAGAGATTCCATATCCAACTGAGGAAATCTAAAATCAACATCCATTTGGCAGATGGATCGGTGTGTCATGTTAGACATTCAGCTCTGCTGAACTTTAGAATCCAAGGTGTCAGATTCCAATACCAATTTGCTGTAATACCCAACCTCACACAGCCCGTGGTACTCGGCACAGATTTCTTAAGCACTACAAAATCTCAAATTGAATTTAATGTTGATCCTGAACAAATTCTCAAACCCATTAGGGCAGTGAGGGATTTTACCATCCCTCCATTCTCTGAACTTGCAGTATTGGGTAAGGTCACATCTACTCAATCACTGCAAGGGAAAACTGGAGTAGTAGATAACCTCCAAAGAAATAACAATGCCCCATATCTAGTTCAAAGGGCAGCAGTAACCCCCAGGGAAAATAACAAACATCCCCTAGTGTTACTCGACACCAGCAGGCGCCCACATAAAATCAAAAAGGGTGCCATCATAGCTCTATTTCAGGAAGTCAAGGAATCTGATTTAGAAAAACCTCAACAGGTGTCAGACACAACCCCACACACTGATCAATCCATCTCAGCCATACGGCCTGAGGATGTAACTCAATTCAGTGACACAGACTCAGACTGTGAGTCCACATATGCTGACCCTGAACCCAACTCAATCAGACTCTCTGAAATAGCCGCTATACATAGCGAGGCACATGACCTCGAGCCAGAATTGGAAGAGAAAGTTCCACCAAAATCTGTGCTCACATCCAAAGATCAGCATGATAGGTTAGAATCACTGCTGACCAAGTATGATGATATATTTGTAGGAAAAGATGGAGACATTGGTGCTACACACCTGTATACCCACTCAATACATGTAAAACCTGAGGCAGTACCATGTCATTTCCTACCATATAGACAAACACCAGAAAAACAGGCCGCAATAGGGGAAGAGTGTGAAAGGCTAGTACAACAGGGCATTCTGAGAGAATGTGCTGAAGGCCCCTGGGCTTCCAGATCCTTTTTAGTACAAAAATCATCGGGAGGCCATAGGCTCGTCACAGATTTTCGTTATTTGAACCAAAACACGATAAATCAAGCCTTATCTACACCCCGGGCCGATGACACTCTAGACATGATAGGGTCACTCAGACCAAGAGTATTCAGTAAGCTAGATGCCCAACAGGGATTTTTTCAAATTCCTATAAGACAGGAGGATCAGCATAAAACCGCATTCATAGCAAATGACAAAAAATATGTCTATGAAAGGATGCCGATGGGTTTAGCGACGGCACCGGCGGGATTCTGCCATCTAGTCACATTAATTCTGAACAAACTCAAGTACAAATGTGCCCTACCATACCTAGATGACATATTGGTATTATCACCATCAATCGAACAACACTTCCATGACCTGGAGGATGTGTTCAACAGCCTAAGAGTTGGTAAACTCAAACTGAAGAAATCAAAATGTGAATACTTCATAGACAGAATAGACTTCTTGGGAATGAGAGTGACACCCATGGGACTGCAACCATCTCCCACAAAGGTGGAATCAATCAAAACCTTCCCAACACCAAAATCAGTCAAAAATGTCCGATCCTTCACAGGCCTATGCCAATACTTCAAAAAGTTTATCAAAGGTTATGCCCAAATTGCTAGACCATTGTATGATCTACAGACACATCTCAAAGCATTTGTCTGGACAGAGGATGCAGATAATGCTTTCAAAACTTTAAAGCATGCCCTCTGTACCAATGCTCTTCTCAGATATCCAAACTATGAGAAAGAGTTCAGTTTGGCAACTGATGCTTCCAATGTGAGTTTAGGAGCTGTACTCTCACAAAGAGATAATGAAGGAGTGCTCAGACCAGTAGCCTTTGCAGGTAGAACCCTCTCCAAACATGAGAGAAATTACAATATCACAGAGAGAGAACTACTGGGAGTAGTGTATGGAGTATTACACTTCAGACACTATCTAGAGACCAGACACTTCCAATTATACACAGACCATGCAGCCCTAATCCCACTACTAACCAATACAGGACTCACACATAGATGGGCCAGATGGGCTCTAGACATACAACAATTTTCATTCACCATCCAACACGTGAAAGGTGATGATAACACACCACCAGACGCTATGTCTAGAAGAGAATACCCAGATTCTGGACCCATGACTAACCCTCCACCCCCACCAAGGAGAGTTAGAGCAGCCAGTAGAACCAAGTTTGCAAAAGTAACTAAGAAAGTACCATTCAAAAGGGATGATCCACCCAACACCATTGAAAGGCCAGAGACACCCATTAGGGGTATCTTGAAGCAATCTACACACTATGTGTTTTGCCACTGTGAGAGAGAATACTCACAACTCTTTCCAGATAATGACTTCGAGCCTATTGAATTCTCATCACTCAATCAGATGCTGAAGGCAACTCCAAAGGAGCCACCCTTCACCCCACCTGACTCAGACGATGAAGATTCAGAAGACACAATATATGCTATTACTCAAGCAACTTCCAAATCAGTCAGATTCTTTGAATCAATGCAGGGAGAGGAAACATCAAACCATTTGTGTCCTATGACCACACGCTCAAAGACTAGAGAAATGATTCAGGAGGGCACACCAAAACCCCCCACACAATCACAAACTATTCTAAATGAGAAAAAGGTCACAGGAAACAAACCTACCAAAACCCCACCTGCCAGGAAAAATGTCACAAAAGACACTGCATCGACTAAGTCAAAGAACTCTGAGACAAAGAAGAATGACAAAAAGCAAATTGTGCCTTTAAAGAAAAAGGTTGCCACTCCCACCAAGGCGAGAATAGGCCCTCCAAAGGATAGGCCAATAGTCGATGAAAAAGAAAAAGAAAGAGACAGAATAAAACAACATGTGCTAGATATAAATCAACTACTGGATCAGATTCCCGACACATCCATCTCAGGTACAAACCTTGGCTTGGAACAAAGGAAAGACAAGGACCTATTGCCCCTCATACAGTATCTTGAGGATGGGACCTTGCCTGCACCTAAAGCACAAGGAAATAGAATCATCAACCAAGGCCAGACATACACCTTGGTAAATGGTACATTAGTCCATATATGCCCCATAAATTGGAGAAAAACCAATACTGTACCACTTCAAATTGTTATACCACAGCAATGGGTAACAAGTACACTACAGTATTTCCATGACTCACCTACTGGCGGCCATCTTGGTTCAAGTAGGATGCTGTCAGCACTCCGACCTAGGGTATATTGGAAGTCTATGCTAGCAGACACAACAAAATATGTTTCCACCTGCCACACATGCCTCACAGCAAAAAGGCAAGTACACTCACACAAAACACCAATGACAGTGAGAGAGTACATGACTTCACCAATGAAGTTCCTAAACCTAGACACGGTGGGACCACTTCCCACAACTGCCAGGGGAAACAAACATATACAAGTCTGCATAGATTATGCTACCAGATATGCAACAGCTTGGGCTACTACTGGCTTAAAAGCTGAAACAACAGCAGCAGAGTTCTACAAGAACATAATTTGTCATCATGGAACACCAGCCACTCTTCAAACAGACAATGGAACATGTTATACAGGTGCAAAGTTCACAAAGTTAACTAAACACCTCAAGATCAAACACAAATTCTCCTCACCATACAGGCCACAATCAAATGGGCTTGTAGAGAGATTCAATGCTAGCATCGGCACAGCGCTCAGAGCATTCTGCTCAAAGCACCAAAACAATTGGGATTCATTTATTGAACCCATAACCTTTGCATTAAACAACACTGAATCCCAAACCACAGGATTCACCCCTTTCTTCCTACTCCATGGAAGAAACCCAGCCACCCCAATGGACTTAGGGCTGGGAATACAGGAAGACATATCCACAGTAGCAGACCATGTAGCTAACATGATAACAAATCAAGATACCTCTAGGAGGAAAGCTATAGAAAGGGTCGCCAAGCTACAAAAGGAAAGGAAAGATAGATATGATAAGAAACTTACACCACAGGAAATCAAGGTCACCGACATGGTGTACCTAAACATACCAAGAATCCTGACCAACACAGAGTGTAAGAAACTTTTTATGGGACCATATGTTGTAGTAGATAGACCTAGTTTGACAAGTGCCAAACTCAAAAACTTGGACACCAATCTATTGGTGGCCAGACCAGTGCACATAGACAGACTGAAAAAGGTGGTGGCTGTCAGAAACAATGAATTTGCACACAGGCTTATTCCACATGAGGCCAAATACTACAGCAAAATTGTAAGGAACAAAAATGATATCACCCTTACAAGAAAAACCACAGGCATAGGCCCTATCAAGCCTAGGCCTGCACACCACATCCTAAGAAAGACATCTAGGTGTGGTGCAGTTTCAAGAAATTAGAAACAAGATTGAGATACCAAAAGAACATAAGATTTTCAAAATGTATTACAAATTCTCTTCATCCACACATAAGACATGTGTGACTGATAATGAATTACTTATATGTATATAAAGCTATAACTTTTCCCTCCTAGGATAGATCAACTAAGCTGGCTCTTCTGCCCCCACCTAATATGTCTTTGAGCCTTTGTCTATCCTCAAATGCTCTCCCTCTGTTTACTGGAATGCCTTACCAACTTAGGCAGTTAGAGGTATACACTATCTAATCATTTGCCTGGGCACACTCTTAGGACATAACAGTTGCATAATTTAGTGGCGCATGATAATAGCAATGTCAAACAAATCTAGCAATCTCCAAGCAGATCCTTTCATAGGTACATTTTTAAAGATTCTCTGAAATTACCAGTCAGATCTTAACATATGACCTGAAGCCCATGGGGAGTACCATTTAGATTTGAAGACATAGGGAGATTTCCCTTATCAATAACCACAGGAAGTGTGCTGATATCTCTGAACCAAGATCAAATATGGCGACCATTGCAGATTTACTGGCGACTTTTGAGGTTATAAAATGATTTACCAAGCAAGTAAACAAAGAACACCTCAAAAGTAAAGTATCAAGAACTAATCAAAGTTGGGAAACACCCGCAAAGTATTAGAATATTTTCGTTTAAATGTCAACATATCATGTAGAATTAGCTGGCACTTCCCTCACTTCTTCACGCCTGAAAATTTTGTTTCATTGGGTACCCCAAGGGTACCCCACTCTGAAGCAGTCACAAATTGAACATTTCTAACCAGCGATCTAGCAACCCATTTTTATATATGGTGTAACTAAAATGGCAGGACCCCACACTCCAGGGAGGTGACTGAACAAGGATTCCACATCCCAGGAGCAGAAGATGTATGAACCAGGAAGGTGTCTGTATTGTCTAATTCTCATGATCTTAATGGGACAGGTCTTATTTAGTTTTGTGTGCATACTTGCGCACATGATATCCCAGCATGTATTAGGGTCCCGGCTATAATAGAAGTTGTGCAAGTCAAAAACTTAAGTGCTAGCTGCAAATCATTTTTGACATAGTACCTGTATGATCTCCCAACAAATTAGATACTAGTCATGTTTAAAAAATACATATCCTTATCCATGCACCTGCCTACCCCTTTTTACACAAATTTATATTGATCTATATTGATGTACCAATTCCATGATATCAGTGATATCCCCAACATGTGCACTAAAATGACAGGACCCCACACTCCAGGGTGGTGACTGAACAAGGATCCCACATCCCAGCAGCAGAAGGTATATGAACCAAAAAGGTGTCTGTATCAAGGGAACATTATAGATATTTACCTGCATGCACCAATGTCTAATAACAATTCAATTATTGTGGTCCACATTCATACAACAATAGTGAATTCAATTTCTGGCCCTTTTCTCATCTGAATAAATGTACACGTGAGTATTAACATCCAATAATATGTCAGTTAATGAAAACTAAAAAAATATAAGAATGTTGATTGAGAGCAGACTTTGGGTCTATGAGTAACATGAAAAGTGATGTATGTATATTTCTATTCCTGTCATATAGAGCCAATACCTTAATTAATGTCCCACCAGAACATGGCATATTTTGTTGATTCATGAAAAAATGACCCAGGACTTTTTTATGAAATTTGCTAGGCATGTAGACATTTCAGGATTCTATCATATAAAACAGAAAAATCGCATTTGGTCACTATATTTTTTTATTGGCAATATTTTGACAGTTTTTCATTTTCTCTCCCATTTATCAGCTGTTAAATAGACATATCAAAACTGATGATAATAACATGATTACCACTTAAAAGATGCTTACTATTCTAAGGAATGAACAAACAAAAGATCAAATTTGTCTGTTTGGTTGGGGGGGGGGGTTACTGTGCATTTCATATACTGTATTTTATATTGCTCTGTACATATTTTCGAGAATGACAAAATGACACCTGGAATGGGGAAAATTTAGTAAAGGTACGTGATGAGGTAATTAAAGTTTAAAATTGGTTGAAACATAACCCCTGATAGACTGGGACTTTATCCATTCAATTCACTTGCAGAGACTTAAAGATACTCAAGTTTAGATTTACATCTGTATTGAAGAAACATAAGCCTACTCTCATTGAAATAGCATTGACACAAGGTCCCGTCCGCAAACGGTTTAGCAGTTAAGGGGCTAGCACTCGTCCAAAATGAATAACCCTGTGCGAAGGACTGGCCTCTGCTGATTCAGAAAATGTTAAGTTTGTTGATCTACTCCCAGTAGAAGAGGTTGAAAGAATCATTTTGGACAAAAAAAGGGATTTATTAAGCTGTTGTCCCAGTTGACAACTGTGGCTTGTTTTGGTACTCTAGTTCACGGTTTCACCACATGGCCTAGCACCAGCAGGGTTGGCTAATTGACAGCCCGCCATCCGCGGCTTAATCTATGTCTTCCCCTGTTCTGTCGCCCATAGTATGCCGTGGCCGAGCGGTCTATGCATTCGCATTTTAAATCTGCAAGTGGGAGGCCACGCGGGTTTCGAGTCCCGATATGGGCATAGGTTGTTGTATACGATTCCATGATTTCATAATTTTGCAAGTGGCAATTTTGTGACAATCGCACACAATAGAAATGTAATTCAAGCACCAAAAGAGGAGAGCTTTATGATATCTTTCCTTATAGCTTTCTACCTCTTCTACTGGGATCAGAACAACAAACTTTACATTTTCTGAATCAGCAGAAGCCAGTCTTTTGCATAATGCTATTTATTCATTTGATGCTGCAATGATAACTTTTTGTCGCGGCTGGCTGACCTGTCAAAATGCATCTTGCTTCAGCCTGGCTTTACTATAGGTGATATCAGTTAGATGTAAGATTTATGATAAAAGTAGGGGTTGGGGGGCGCCTCTGGTTTTTAAATTTTGTTCTGTCACAAAATAAAATGTCAACATATGTTGAGTTAGCTGGCACTTCCCTCACTTCTTCACAGCCTGAAAATTTTGCTTCATCTGGTACCGCAAGGAAACCCCACTGTGAAGCAGTCACAAATTGAACATTTCTAACCAGCGATCTAGCAACCTATTTTTATATATAGTGTTACCAAAATGGCAGGACCCCATACTCCAGGGTGGTGACTGAACAAGGATCCCACATCCCAGGAGCAGAAGGTGTATGAACGAGGAAAGTGTCTGTATTGGGACAGGTCATTTAGTTTTGTGTGCATACTTGCGCACATGATATCCCAGCATGTATTAGGGCCCCTGCTATAATAGAAGTTGTGCAAGTCAAAAGACTTAAGTGCTTGCTGAAAATCATTTTTGACATAGTTCCTGTATGATCTCCCGACAAATTAGATACTAGTCATGTTTAAAAAATACATATCCTTATCCATGCACCTGCATACCCCTTTTTACACAAATTTATATTGATCTATATTGATGTACCAATTCCATGATATCAGTGATATCACCAACATTTGCACAAAAATGACAGGACCCTACACTCCAGGGCGGTGACTGAACAAGGATCCCACATCCCAGCAGCAGAAGGTATATGAACCAAAAAGGTGTCTGTATCAAGGGAACATTATAAATATTTACCTGCATGCACCAATGTCTAATAACAATTCATGTCTTGTGGTCCACATTCGTACAACAATAGTGAATTCAATTGCTGGCCCTTTTCTTACCTGAATTAATGTACACGTAAGTATTACCATCTAATGATATGTCAGTTAATGAAAACTAAAAACAAAAATGAGAATGTTGATTGAGAGCAGACTTTGGGTCTATGAGTAACATGAAAAGTGATGTATGTATGTTTCTATTCCTGTCGTATAGAGCTAATACCTTAATTAATGTGACCAGAACCTTAGGTTAATTGGGTCACAGAAATGGTCAAGTTGTAAACTAATCCCTGCAGTGCTGAAGCTTTGAACCCCACAGTGCATGGTGAGGACTGACTTAAGACCCCATAAGCCAGGGGGAGGACTCACATAAATATGTCTTTGTCCTTCCTACATTAGAGCTGTCAGAGAGTAGAGCAGAGACAACATACAACAGTTGTTCATGCATATCTTCTCAAAAGTTGCATGATTATTTTTCTGTGTTTTTTTTTGTATATTACCTTAATGTTGGTTTTAGGCTCAGAAGAAAATTCTGTACAGTACATCAGAGCCATCTAAGTGTTTTCTCTTCTGCAGTTCCTCCTATATCTACTCACTCCCAAGGGGAACCTTATCACAAGGACTCCCTTTACAATGAAAATCTAATTTTGGATATTTCATCTGTTTGCTCAGAGTATGTATACACTAGTTTTCTTTTTGCAGACGCGCACTGTATTAGTTTGTATACACACACTTTATGGACCTTATCTTTAACCAGGTCCTGTATTTGCCCACATGGTGTACTAATGTCCTCTATTTTCATACACTGTTAGAAGCCTGTTTCTATCATCTATAACTGTTATCTTCTCACTATCATTAGTCACCTTACTATATCATGTCTACCCTTTCCTTTACAAACAATTCTCAGAACTCATCTTTAATAGTAACTCCAACACATAGAGTTTAACAACACATACTGTGTGGCCATGTCCTCAGTTTGCATACATAAACTGTGTGTCCTCAGTTTGCATACACACTCTGTTGTGGCTAAGTCCTCAGTTTGCAAACACACTGTGTGGAGTATATCTAAGATCAAGTCTTCTATGCGCATACACATACTGTGTGATTATGTTCTCAGTTTGCATACACATTGTTTGAGTAACCAATTTGTTTGAGCACATGGGTAGGTAATAATGTCTTGGTTATTTAAAAAAAGTCTATTCTTTATAAATAGACTGAATACTCTTGTGTTTAAGATCACAAAAGTAGATATAAGATACCTATTCGAATTGTACAAATGTCCTCACTTCGCTTATGAAACACTGGCCATGTCCTCAGTTTAGGCACATCATACTGGTCTACTTGGGAGCATCAGAGGCCAGTTTGGTATTTTGCACTATAACTGTTTACTGTTTAATGGGAGCTAAAATGGACTTGTGCTCTGAACTGAACCCGAGTTAAGTGAAAGCTGGGTGAATGTAGGAATGTCCCCACTTTGGAGGAGTGTGCAACAGTGTCCCCAATTTGCTGGTTACACCTGTATGTGTGTGTGTGTGTGTGAAGATTCATCATGTGTCCATACACCTGAGCTATGTCTAGACCTAGATGAGGTGAGATTTCGTCAGCTCTTACAAAGCTCATCACACTTCACGGCACACGGCACGCATCTTTCTTCTCAAACCACCAAATGGTAAATACCTCCTGTTTGATCCTACACTGGCTGAGAGGGATACTGACACTTTTACCGGTGAGTTTTCCTTTTTTTTCACATAAATCCCAAGATTCGTATCAAAATCATCCTTGGTCCTGAATCGGACATACCACCGGATAGATCGGTGATGATGCTGATGTGGGGATGCCCTACCTACCTTAAAACCTGTCTTGAGCCCGGGGTTGATCACGGTGAAGGTGATTTGCCTAATACTACAAACAAAACACAAATTAATTCAAAATTCTGAATTTGACACGTGATCTTGATAACTTACCCACCTTCCACCGGTCATTACGACCGTGAGGTGGAGCACAACACCGTTTAGAAAGATTATTTCGATATCGAAGATGTGCATCCTTAATGTGAATGAGCTATTGTGAAACGTCTAAAAAAAAAATCGCTCTCCAAAACTTTTTAAAATTCAAATTTTGACCCGTGGTTTCAAACAACAATACCCATTTATTACCCAAATCCAGTTATGCACCCATATTATCCCAAAAACAAAGTTGAATGCACTTTTGAGCCATTACTCAAACTTATAAAGCATAAATTGATAGACAACCGATCTCGCCATGATGGCACAGCGCTAGTGCAGTGTGATAACCTGGTGTGTTACCCGTGAACTAACCAAAGCTTCCCTGTGTCAAGCGATGAATTCAATAAAATAAACTAGCAACTGGCCAGTAGAATTACAATATCTTTATTATTAAGCAGATGATAACTCTCCATCACTGACATAGAAAGATGTATCGTTTTACAATACATATTGATAGTTCATGTTGGTCTAAAGGTTAAATGACAATTGACAAGCTTGATACACTGAGTTCCATATTGGCCTTACCTCTCAAGATATACAGAATCCATCATGAGTGTCCAATGAGCTGCTCACTCAGTTCTACATGGGATGGTCATGTGTAGACTGGCTCCAAGCTAACTAACTGTACCTCCTACTCTAGCCCTGCACACTCTCTGACACTGGGGACCTGTGCTCATTGTTTATATTACTCTTATCCGGTGAACGGATATTCCCTAGGTTTCTGTTTCATATCACTATCCGATCCTTTAGGATAACAGGCTAGAGGGCTCGTTATAATGGGGAGAGTATCCTATTATTTAGGGTACCATAATGTAGAGTACACTCTTATGGTGAGTGTAGGTTTTAAATAGGTGATTAATAATTGGTTATTAATTTAGTGTAATCTATAGTCTAACATAGCCCCCCCCCCTTTAAGGTACCGACTCCGTGCGGTGGTTAATAAAATAAATCAGGAATGTTAGACAGGAACTCAATGAAAAACATTACAACTCAAAGCAGGGGCAGGGCGACAGCAATACCACAGGCTACAGCGCACTATAACCGGCACCGTATTCAAGATGGTTTTTAATAATGAGGTAGAACCAAGGAATGACAGCCCCTATTTAGTGAAGCACGCCATGTCTGGTTCCTGAGGGGTTAAGCATGCGAGAGTAAATAGACCCCATTCGGTATTATGCGCCAGACAGTATTCCTGTAACCCTAATATAGTGGATTACAGTATGGACCACTGGTGGTCGGTGCAGTGAGGTTAAGAGGCATCAAATGGCATACACAGTCATTATAGGCCATTGATAATCATTGGTCAAGAAGGGCCAATGATCGGTGCAGACATACGCAATAGTCAATAATAATACAATCGGTCAGACCCCACAGACTAGTTCAAGTCTATTCCAGAGTAGTGTAACATTAAACATCTAACTGTCAACAGTTCCAGAATCTATTTGACACACTTTCTACTGTGTTACAATGGAGAGTAGTTGGAGTAAGACTGGAGGCATTCTTCACGGCCTAATGCGGAGTGAAAAAAAAGGATTTAAGTACGAGTGAAGGTCGAGACGGTTATCCCAAGGATCTGGTGTTCATAATTATAAATGGTATTACTCTATGGGTAGTAAGTAAGATATCTAAAAGGGCTATGGAAGTGTAATGATACCTCAAGGACAATGAGGTTGCCCTTCATTGGATTAAGTATTACGATGGGATGGAGTGTGTAAGTGATACCCTTAGAACCAGTTAGATTCAGTTTCATATCTATACTATGGATGTATGTGTTGGGTTAATTACTGGGATCGTTAGAATAAGCTTCAGGATCCAGTACATGTGAAGACAGGCAATGGTTCTCAGTGCACCAAGATGAAATACTATAGCTTGGTCAAAAAAAAATGCAAGGTGTATCGGAGTGTTAACTATACAATACAAGGTAAGTAACATTTTCATCAGCGATAATCTAGTAAGCTGTACAATCCTACCATCTAAAAAGAGTAATCGTTATATACCGTGAGCCAGACTAAGGCTCTTATCGGTGGTGTATAAACTAGCTGCATAAATAGATCTTAGTTCTAAAAATAGACGACATATTTTGTAATCAGCGATGTCTAATTAAGCATTAATGCATTTATGCATGGTCTAAAATATATGGTATGAGATATGACTCATTATTATCCTAAGTACTCAATCAGCGGTATACAATTAAGCTGTAATATTCTAAAATGTCAAATCATTAATAATTGTGTGTATATATGTATGGGACAATGAAGTCCTAATCAGCGGTAATACAGTAAGGCTGAATATATCTTGGTGACTCCGTAAACCAATGATTTCTATAAAAAAACAGTAAGTCGATAGGTGTATGTTATAATGACATAAAATTATCAACTGAAAGAGAAAATATCATTAGTGATGTATAAAAGTGCAAAAATAATGGATAGAGTCTCATAAAGAGTCATGGCAATCGCGCCTGTGGACCTTGGCCACTCATATAGCTATATCAGTTTATAGATTGGGCATAGAGATTTCAGTCCATCGTGAATGCCTATTCTAATCATACACTATTTCTTTTTCAGATTTGATTAATCGTCCTCTTCGGGAGACATGATATCGCCTGATGGCTCGGTATAATAGTCCATGTCGCACTCGCCATTATTATTATTGTCATTACTAAAATCAATATTGGCGGTGAGCTGCAATAGTGCCATAGCGGCCTTGGTGGCATCACCGTAGTGGGACTGGTTGTCTTGAATGGACGCAGACCCATTAAATGCTTCTCCAGAGGCTTTACTTGCCTCATCCTCCTCATCCCAGTCATATTTTACGTATGAGTCGTCATAGTCACTGGTTTCAGATGCCAGGTCATAAAGTCCTGCCTCGGCATCTGCAACCTCAGGTACGAGTGGGACTGGGGGTGTTACATAACATCCCAAGGATGAGTCAGTATCCTTATTGTCTTGTGCGCCCTTCCATGAGTCACGCACTCTAATCAACTGCTTAACGCAGTCCCAACCTGGGAAGGACTTGTGGGACCATATCAATGGCGATGCGTATCCTGTCTCCTCCTTACGTCCTTGAAAGCGGTAGGACTCCCTAAGCAGATCCTCCTCGACGGGGACCAAGTCCAATTTGGACAGCTTGGCGGCCAAAATCGAGTCGTCCTCGTCAACGTCATAGTCACTATTACAAATAAGAATTGAGTATATTAGATTTCAGAATAACGATTATATGGCATGCAGTAATTATATAACGATGCCTTATTACTAACAGTAGCTTCTACATGACTTACACTAAAATGTGATAAAAATTAGAATCTTAGAGCTATTCAGATTGTTTCTTTTGGTTGCTCTATACTGAGCTTTCATCTACGTTTATATCCTGCAATTTCATTGGCAGCTGATGGTGTTTATCTCTATGCACAATAACAATTGCACATCTTGGGGTATGATGGCTTCTTAAAGCCATCCATATTGGGAAACGCTGCTTCAATGGCAAATACACCTTATTTGGAAGTTCAATCATTTCCATTTCAGTGCCGGATATACAAATCTGAATAACTCCGTTACATACATGTATTAAATCTAAGTATTGCATAAAACATCCTCTCTGTCTCACTACAACAGGAGGGGCACTTGAACACACTGTCAGTAGACCGTTATAGGTATTGTACTTATCATATTTATTTTTCACCTTTGACTCTACCATGTAACCCAGTGTCCGAGTCTACCCACAAGCCAAGCCATACCCATAGACCAAAGGCTGGCGGTGTCAACTGCACTCAGTGACCCCGCCTCCTCCCACTGGAGGATACGCCGTCAATCACAAGCAGCCCACTGCATGCTGGAAATTCCTAGCAGACAATGTTTAGAAACAACTCCTCCTGCTGGAGGACATGCCCATTGATCATGAGCAGCTCACAGCATACCGGGAGTTCCCAGCAGCTATATTTAGAACCACACTGAACTCTGTGAACCCCAGTGCTATGTTTGGGATCCCCCCTACATACCTGCACTGGAGTTCCCCAGTTACTATATTTAGCTCACCTGATACTATTTTTAGGATGAGCTGGGTAAGCAGCTCCTACTACAAATACCTGTGGAGGGAGCAGCTCACTCATCTTTCCACCTCCATACTTCATACCTCACACACTCACGTGAGACCAAGGCCCTTGGCTCAAGGGCTAGGCTTGGACACTGTTGGGCACCTTTATACTGTATCACCAACTATACCTCGTGGACTTCAATGAATAAAGTGGGTATCAAACTGGATTCCTGATTCGTCTGTATTCATCCTTATTCATCATTTACGGACTCGTTGACAACACTTTAAATATGTTTGGTTCATATCTGATACTGGCTAGGGGAATGACGATAGCATTCCATTCGTTGTAGATCTTTATTGCGACATATAGCATCTCCGAGGTTACAGGAGACATGCTTATTTTCTTCAGATATCTGCATTTGAGACATGTCTTTATGATGTATATAACCAGAATTATTGTCAGTAATGCTCCGAATTCGCTGTATCCAGATGGGATATTACTCAATCGATGTGAGAATGCCTTATTCCTATTGGGCTTAACGTTTAGTGTGTTAAATGAATCTATTGCCGAATTCCATGCGGTAATATTTATCGCATTAGCCTTCTTACCGTATAAAAAAATAGACTAAAGGACTCCTATTTTCCTTAGTGTGTAAGCACTTATTAAGATAGATAGTGCAGACATAGCAAAGCTAGCAATTTCCATGAGTGGATGTGAGGTGATAGTGTCAACAGTACTGAAAAAGTTTTCAAAATCATCTGGTGATTTTGCCTCTTTCAGTAGTGTTTTGGCAGTGCTTCTTAGATCTAATGCATTCTTTTGCAGGATGGTCATTTTATCTAATTGTGAATGTAGCAAGTCGATACCCTTTGATTTAAATATTTTGCTTCTCAGTGTCAATTCTGCTCCCGACTTGTTCCAGGCAGAATCATTGAAATGAATTACTAGGGGTAAATTGTAAGTATGATGAATAATCTGGTCGTTGAAATCACCTTTAGTGCAGGTCGCATTATGGTTTACTAGAATTAGTCCCTCAATCTCTATTTTACAATAGCATGGTACTTTGGTCACGAAATAAGATGCCATGTTATGAACTAGACGTTGTTTCCCGGCACACTCCATGATGAGTGTGTCACTGTTTGACCTTATTAAGTAAGAGTCAAATGATATTGGTATTGCCACAGGTGACAGTTTCCTTATTGGATTTATTATATTGAAATTGCATAATTCCTTAATCAGTGCTGTATTGTCAAGTAGTAATGCTAACATGCAAGTTGGTTTTTGAATGTTTCTTGTCGGAAGTGTTAGTGGGCAAATAAAAACACTTTGCTCCTTGCAAAGGGTTAAAAGATTACCGTCGAGCTCAAAGTATCTTCCTATTTTGTTTGATAACGCGATGTGGTGGTTATCGGCTGATAGTACTGTATAACCAGCACCCTCAGTGGTGTGTGGTTTCAGTGGGACCGGGGTCACATGTATATTATATAGATCGTAAATTTCATCCAATGAACAGATTCGAATTCTAATCCTGATGGTTACTGATTTTCTAGTTACTGATATCAATTTAGAAGCTTCACGATAGTAGTGACTTAGTGGGATATTACAAACTCTAAGGCTGATGTTGTCTCTTTCCAGTGATCGATTCATCAAGTTTAGTGAATTATATAAATGGTTCATTGGGACCAAAACAGCTGATAACTTTCCGGTAGCAGTTCTTTCGATTTCGTGTATCAGTTTGGACATTCTATTATTATATCTAATCTGAGTGAGAATTTGGGTTGTGCCTATCTGTAACAACAATTCATTCCTCTGTTTTACGTACATGGTTTTATACAGTTTGTTGTATAGGTGAGTGATGTTATATTCAAATCTTGTTATCTCGGTTTCTAACTCACCTAGTGCCAACATTGTGATGTTTGTATTTTCTACTGAGATAAGTTGAGTGACATAATTATAATTTGCCATTTTGTAGATAGTCTCTATCATGTCGTTGTATGTGGTAAATTCCACGCTTACTTCTTTTTCTAAATGGGCTAATCTTTTATCTTCTTGATCAAATTGGTCTTCCGTCGCTACGCCCGTCACTAAAGATAGTAAATCGCCAATTGGTTTTAAGATAGCTTCTCTCTTATCTTGTGAAATATCAGAATGACTATCTAGTCTGTCATGGAGTTGGACGGTTTTCTCATGTTCTTCTTGTATTAGTCGATCTAATTCTCTAAACTGATTTCTAGTCGCTTCGTCCGAATGTTCATCTAAGAAATAGTCAGTAATTCTAATTGGGTCCTTGATTAATTTGTACAGAGTAAAATCAACATTGTATCTGAAGTCATGGTGTGTGACACCATGGATAAGTGGCTTTCCTTCCTTTTTGAATACAACTCCATAATTCTGTCTAACTACAATATTGTCAGAATACACAGTATTGAAAATGCATAAACTTACCAGTAAATACAGAGAATGCATGGTGATGCAGTGTATGAGGAGTGTGCTCCTCTGTCACATAGTGTAGGTGTGTACTGTACGCTCGCTGTGTGCTGTACTGAGTGGGTGTGTAATTAAGTGGGCTATATATACATATATGATATGCTAATGAGGATGGTTATCCTGTTAATAGAAAATAGTTATCCTGTGCTTATCCAATGATGTTGGGACTATACTTTTGATAATTCTACTAATTTTGGGTTTTGTTACAAATTTATCCCCCTAAGTTATCCGGTATTAGTATCATGCATTCAAGATGCTTTCTATAGTGATATCCTAATATAGCTTTAATTCTATCGTTATTTAGATCAAATTTATACCTGGAGGATTCAGAGGATTCGGAATTTGAATCAGAATCTGGTGCATTAATCGATCTCATACCAGTAGATCGCTTTCTCCAGTAGGGCTGTTCTCGCCTCCACTTGGCAAGTGTGTTATTTAAGCAGGTCTCACATAATTCTTTTCGCGTCTGATTGGATGTCCAGGGGTAAAATCGAATGCTCAGCTCATAATAGCTGATCATGACCTGTATGGCTAGGAACGTTATGGCCCTAGCTATTGGCTCATGATATGTTTCTAAATCTAACGGTCGTGGGTCTTCACCAGTGAAGACGCGTATCTCCTGGGAGATAGCAGCGAGGGTGGCAGGGTCGCTGAGGTCTAACTTATCATGCAGTAATTGGTCTTCCCAGACATAGGCTAGGCCTTTGTCAGATGGGTGAGCCAATATTACTCTTTCCTGCCAAATTATCTGCTTAGCAGTTTCAGCGTCATGCCCCCTCACGCCGTCCCTCCCTAGAATGGACGACATGTTCCATAACGAACCGTTTGGGTGCTCGACTTTTGGTCTATTTGAATTTTGGAGATTTAATAGATGATCAAAGTTATAAATGCTGAAAATAATGCAAAGGCTAATATAAGCTTCAAGCTGGTTAAATATATATATATATATATATATATATATATATATATATATATATATATATATATATGTATATATATACATGTATAAGTATGTTTTTAAATAGTCTTAGTGGTATTAAAGTTGCTTTACTGATTATCCCATAGTATGGAGCCAATATAATGTAATTATAGCAAAACTGCAATATACTTGTTCAATTCATAATACAGGACTACATAGTAGGGAGGGGACTAAATGCTTATGGACTTCTTGGGCGTTACTACCATCTCCGGACTCTACAGTCAGTCAAAATCTAAACCCTAATGGATTTCAAACTCCCAAAGTTGTATACCCTATAAAAAAGCGTATTGCCTACCTGCTGGACTCTGCCCACACGAAACCTGGAGAGGTCATTTCAGTAGTTGATGGGGTGTGACTAATAACGTCAAAGTTTTGAAGTTCAATCAGTTGTGGTTTTGCCTTGTGGCTAACCCAACCTTATATATCTATTTTCATGTGGTTTTTGTTTATTTTGTCAATCAGCTGGCAATGTGATACAAAGGGTCAGCTACTCCCCTTCAACTGTTTGCTCATAGTCTCTGCTTGGCGATTGACCCTCGTTAACGTTTCCCATAGACGCATTCACTCCCGGGGCCCATGGGTGTGAACATTTTATATCTTGAACAAGTTTCCCCACAAAACTATTAACCCATAATCAGGTTGAGATTTAATCAATTAAATCTATTGACAATGTCTTTGCCCATCAGTCATGTTGCCCATCCCCTGAGCTGAATACCAATTTCGATTACTGCATGCGGCAATATACGTATTTCAGCCTTTTAGCATACAACTTTCTGAAAAGGGGTGTGTCTTGTCACTACAGAACCTAACTGACTGGACGCCATATAACCAATATCCATAATTAATAATTTTTCGGAGTTTGTTTGGATCCCCATGCCATGTTTATCTCCCTACTAGTCTACCTAACATATTTGAATATCCCAGTTATTGCTATAATGGCCACTCCATAGGATAAGTAATGACTTTGATTATTCAGCGTTAGCGTGTGGGTCCTATCTCATGAAATGATAAGGATGAAATCTGAGTAATGTTTAATTGTATAGTACAGAATGTTGTTATAGGATAGACATGATGATGCATTCCCATAACATGGGAAGCGCTGTGTCCCTGGTCTGTGGGAGAGTTTTGTGCTGGTATGATGCATTCCCACACTTTAAACATGTAAGTTTATTAAAATTTTGAGTTACATACTCCTAAAATGCACACATGTTGTTAGTTTATCGTCTTTTCCGTCTGGATGCCATGGCTTTTGCTTTTTGGTTTACTCTTGGACTGTCTGTTTTACTTAATTCTGTATGTCCTATTACGTCTGGGTCTAATAACTTTCCCATGGAACCTGGAATCTCTAATCTCTTTAATATTGCCTGTTTTGAGGCTGTTGTGATTGGTTTTCTCAGGCGTTCAATATTAATTGATTTTTTGGTCATTTTACCGTCTGAAAGTCGACGTAAATGAGCAGTATAGGGTGAACAACGTTCAGTTACCATATAGGGGCCTGAGTATGTTGCTTGTAGTTTCTTACTGGTATTTGGTTTTAATAAGTTTGGTATGTACAGGTATACGATATCTCCCACGGCATAGTCTGTTGTGGATTTAATTTTACTGTCATGTCTATTCTTCATTCCTTTGTGTGTTTTTAATAAGGTATCGGCAGCCAGCTTTTGTGCTGCTTCTCTTTGTTTGATTAAGTGGATGATCATTTCCTTTTCATTCTTAAAATCTGTTTTATTGAACAATGCTAATGATGCGTCTGTTGGTAACATTGATTGCTTCCCGAAGATAATAAAATTTGGTGAATAGCCCGTAGTTTGACTGACAGTATTATTTAAGCCGAAAACTACTGATTGAAGATACAGGCTCCAATTTTTCTGATCTTTATAAATATATGATCTTAATGCGTTTTCTATTGATTGATTACTTCGCTCCACAGCTCCTTGACTTTTGGAGCAGAATGAACTCCCGAAAATCTGCTTAATTCCGAATTTAGAGCAGAATAATTTAGTTAAATATTGATGTGAATATCGAACCATTATCTGTATACATCACGCTTTGGAGACCGTGAATGCATATGACTTTGTCTATGTAATCTAATATGAAGGATGCGCTGTTGAGTTCCTTGCAATCCCATGCCGTGATGTGCCGTGAGGCATGGTCAATTACTACCTGTATATATTTACTTCAATTATGGGATGGTAAAAGTGGCCCTATGGTGTCCACACTTACGTGACTATAAGTTGTTAATATCGGTTCCCTGATATTCATGGGTAATTTTAGACATTTTGGTCGTTTGTTTGTTATCAGACACGTATGGCATGTGCCGATGTAATTTGTTACATCTGCAAACATATTAACCCAGAAATATCTTTCTTTTATCAATTTGTAGGTTTTAACTATTCCTAAATGTCCCCCTAAAGGTGAGCAATGTGTGGTTTCAAGCAATTTATTGATCCACTTTTTAGGTACGACAACTTGTAATTCGATGTCAAGCTGTCGTCCGAATATTGATGAGTTTAGTTTGAAAAGAATATTGTCGCTGATTATGAAATTATCGTGTGTAAGCAATATCTGGCGACTAATATAGTTGTCCTCTGGCAGATTTCCTTTCTCTATATATTCTCTCATTGTAATACAAAAAGGGTCTTTGGATTGAGCGGCTACTAATTGTAGGCGTGTTGGAGTCAATTTATAATGCTTGGATATTTCGATTATTGCTCTTTCAGCGTTGGGTGCTATTTTAGTAGCTAATTTCAAGCGCTTTTGCACTGCTCGTGAGACAACAGGTTTGTGCTTTTTAGCGGGTCTCCCCCTCCTTTTTGGGGTCTCAGACTCCGGCTGAGGTTTTGCAACATCCCTAAATGTTATATTTGAATCAGATTCTTTTAATGCTTTAGCTCTTGTTATAGCATTAAGTTTATGCTTTTGAGTAGACTTTTTACCAGTCGTAGGCTTTTTAGCTTTGGCGTGCTTACCTGTTGGTACATAGCCTGCTTGCTGAGCTTTAGCCTCCCATGGGATTCCGTCTTTTAGGATGGATCTTGGTTTAAACATTAAGATGGGTGAAGCTGGTACGGGGTCACTTGGTTTAAAGGTTTTAGTGATTTCTATATCAGAGAATCTGGTCATTTTGGGTGCTAATACTACTTTACCTTGTAGTTTGATTGGTAATGGTTCATCCTCCTGTGGTGGATATCTTCGTCTCGAAAGAAAATCGGCTACTATGTTTGCTTTGCCTGCTAGATATTTAACAGTGAAGTCATATGACATAAAAAGGTCTAGCCAGCGGGCTAATCTGCCATTTGTTATTGCTTCTTTTTTATTAAAAAGTGATACCAGTGCTGTGTGGTCTGAGTAGATAGTGAAATGTGAGCATTCAGTGTATAGATGAAATCTACTAATGGCAAATACTACTGCTATCATTTCTCTGTCTGTAGTACTATATCTCATTTCCTGTTCAGTTAATGTCCTACCAGCGAATTCTATTGGTCTATAAAATCCATTTTCATCTTGCTGTGTTAATGCAGCACCGACGCTATAACCAGAACTGTCAGTAAAAATTGAGAATTCTTTGGAAAAATCTGGGAATTTGAGTGTGACATCGTCGTATATAGATTTCTTAATTTTATCAAATGCTCTTTGGCATTTCCCTGTCCATACAAAAGGTACTGACTCCTTTGTTAATTCATTTAAAGGTGCCATGATTTGGCTGAAACCCTTAATGAATCTTTTATAGAATTGGGCCATTCCATTAAAACTTTTCAATTCGGATTTGTTAACTGGTGATCTAAAGATTTTTAGAGGCCATAGTTTATCTGGTGTAGGTGACATACCGTCCTCAGTAATTCTGAACCCGAGAAAGTCAATTTTTGTGTATCCAAACTCACATTTTTGGGGTTTGAATTTCAGGTTACCTTTGACAATGATTTTCATTACTTCGTCTAAATCTTCTAAATGTCTTTCCTATGTTGGGCTGTATACAGCTATATCATCGACGAAGGCGCATGCATTACGATATTTACACTTTGCCATGAGCCGTTCCATAATGTCTTGATACCGTAGACCTGATATATTCATTCCCATAGGAATCGAATTCATGACATATCGTCGGCCGTTCGCTGAGAATGCTGTGATGTGTTTTGACTCTTCAGCTAATGGGATTTGATGGTATGCTGCGAAAATGTCCATTTTGCTATAATACTTGGCTTTTGACTGCCCTATAGTAGTGATTAAATCATTTGCTCTTGGGAAACTGTATGAGAATGTTTTTAGGCATTTGTTCGTATTTCTATAGTCTATGACTATCCTCCAGCTATCTGGTTTTGATAAGTCCATACCTGGCTTTGGTACTAAGAATGCGGGTGAATTAAATTCGCTAGGAGTGGTCAATTCTGTGATTACACCTTGTTGTAATTGTCTTTCCAATTGATGTTTCATAATATTCTCTTTCTTAGGTGACAGTCTGTATGGTGGTTTACAGGCTATAGTGCTGTCATCTTTTAATTCAAGTTTAATAGTTGAGTCAATTTTCTTACCGATAATATTCTCATTTGTGACAAAGGCATTTTGGTTGTCTGTTAATACTTTTTCTAGTTGTTGTTTTTGTATAGCACTCAGTTCAGGGTTGGTTTTGTATTTTGGTTTTTCTGACGGATGATTTAGTTGTTTTAATACTTCTTCTCCACAGTTTATCGGAGTGAAAGCTGAGTTGGTGTTATTGTTAGTACTTTGGCGTTTTAAATCATTGTTGGAAATATCTCCTAATGAAATCATAGTCATGGTGCTCGGTAATGGATTGAATATTGCCACCTTGGTGAACTTATTCAATTTAATTTCAATGTCTGATAGATTCGCCAATACCACTTTGACCGTATTTTTATTCCCATTAGGGGTTACTATAATATGCTTTGATAAAAAGTCAGTTGGTTCAGCAATGCTTTCCAGAATTCCTTGTGTTCCCTTCAGGCATGCATGGGTGTCAATTGATCCTCTAGTATGTAATTCCGTATTTGGAGGTATTATGACATTCTGTGATAGAATTACGTCAGTTTTAATGTGCTCTGCCTCGGTTGTGTTGAATTTAATTTCACCTGAATATTTCCTTAGGAAGTTTACCCCGAGAACACATTCATGATTCATTTTAGGTAGTACAAGAAATCTAAAAGATAATTCTTTTCCATCTATAAAAATCTTAACCTTTATTGCTTTAGTGGATTTGATTAACCGACCATCTGCTATTGAAATTTTAGTATTTGTGTGGCCATGATATATTTTGCAATTTTCTTCCATTAATTTATGATATACCACCTCACTTATGAAGCTTAGGGTGGCGCCTGTATCGACCAATGCCTTCACGGTGACACTTTCAATATTCAAATCTAAGCATAAGCTCTTGCTTTCCAATGGTACTCTTAGAATTTGTTTATATTTAGCTCCATGATTTCTATTTCTTAAAGTCAGATATATTCCTGGTGGTTCGAAATTGTCTTTCAATGAGTCATTACTGTCGTAATTGGGATAGTCTTCGCAGTTTGAATAATATTCAGTATCCGATATTACTTCATCATATAAGGTATCTAGTGTGTTAAGTGATGGTATACCCATCGGGGATCTATCGGAGGGGTCTCTTTTACCGACTCTCCCTACATCCTATTCCTGATCATTATTTTGCTGGTCATCAAATTGATCATCTTGTTGATCGTCCCCCATCTGGTTATCTCCATCATTATCTACCCATTCACCATCATCGAAATTATCATCTTTGTTGTCATCACCCTCGATGTTGTTGAATCTGTTATTTTGCTGTCTATTTTGTTGACTATTCTGATTTTGGTTGTTGGGGAATCTATTGTTTTGATTCCTATTAGGGTTTCTATTGAAATTTCTTTGATTTCCCTGATTGCCCTGTCTATTTCCTTGATTATTTTGATTACCTTGGTAGTTGGATCTCTTGGGGTTTCTGTTTGGTGGTCTGTTTTGGTTGTTAGATGATTGACCACTGCTTTGATAATTACCTTGATTATTTTGATAATTTCCCTGATTGTTCCAGTTTTGTCCCTGGTTTGGTCCCCAATTTTGAAATGGTCCGTAATATGGTACAACGGTACATGGTGGGAATCCCGGGACGAATTGGTTAAATCCCCAATTTTGATAACTGCCGTCATCCTGATTTGATTGATTGTTTTGATAACCTTGGTTGTTTTGGTATCCCTGATTGTTCTGGTACCTTTGATTTGGTTGAAACCTTTTACTGTTATTAGAATTATTATTCTGATAACCCTGGCTGTTATTCTGATAACCCTGGTTGCTATTCTGTCTTTGATTACCTCTGTTATTCTGATTGGGGCCCATGTAGTTAAGGTCTGCATCTGCACTCATTTCATTTAGTTTTGCTGTTGGTGCTTCAGCAGTTGGATAGTGCTTAAACCGTCTTTCTTCTTTAGTTGCGGCCATTTCTACGTCATCAAAGTTTTTGAATGTGCCCATATTGAAGGTGAGCACTTCCGCTATGTCAGGCTTATAACCTCTCACCAGTGCTTCAATTTTTCGATTGCTTATCAATGTCAGTATTGAGAAGCAAGTCTACCATAGAGCTAGTGTAATCCCTTACTGATTCGCCATGCTTTTGTTTTCTATTACTATAGCCATTTAGAATGAGGTCAGGGGTGAGTCTACTGAATTGTGTTATGAATGCACTGTAGACTGTGTCAGGGTCAACTGCTAATAGATTAGTTCCTGCCTCTAAATTATCCAACCAAATTTTTGCTTTACCATCTAGTAATTCTCGAAAGATTGTGGCATGAATTTCGTGTTTTTCGGGCCAGCATCCGTCTACATAAGCCTTGAAATCTTTAAGAAAGCTTTTGGCTGATCGTGTTGGGGTAGCTTCCTTGAATTTTGGTGGTTTTGTAAATACCAAGGTGAGATTTGGTAAATCTCTTTCACTGAAATTGAGTATGTATGGTAAATTTACTGTCAAGCGCTTATTATGAGTTTTCACCTTTTCTGTTTGATTGATGGCGTCATCGACAAGTATATAAGTTTGTGTCTCGATATCAATAACATCTTTTTCAATTTGAGTGTGTGCTTCTACTTTAATTAACTCAGTTTGAGTCTGATCGTCTATTCTATGTACAGAGCTAACCAGTGTTTGTGTGTTGGATTCATATCGTGGTATTAATGTGGTTCGATTTGTAACTGGATTATATAAGAATTGTGAGTTAAATGCTGATGCGTCACTTCTAGAAATAAATCTGTTAGCTATACTGAGGTCTCTACCGCGAGCAACTGGTCTTGGGGTAGAAGTGAAGGGTGGTACATATCTTGGGCTAATAGGTCTATTTTGTGTACAAATAGGTACAGTACCAGATGCGCTCACTATAGGACTAAGAGTCGGTTGAGTATTTGATTCTAATTCTGAATCAAGATCAATATCAGAGTCTGAATTTTCATTGTCAATATTAATCTGTTCATTGGATTCTTCTGATATGGGTGTAATGGAATTGTCTATTTTTCTAGAAGTTGAAAGTCTAGCACGTTCTTTGAGATGTTGATAACTTTCAATAATAATACCTTGTTTTTCAAGCGATTGTTTGATTTCATTTATAAATTTTCTGGCATGACTTAGAGGTGTTTCTGGTTTGGGTCTTACAGTCGAATTATCGATTATTTCAGAACTACCAAATTCAATGGGACTATTGTTAATATCAAGGCGAGTGTTAACGTTAGTAGCAGCACTTACCTCTTGTTGGTTGATTTCTTGGAGTGACATTAGTAGGTCTTCATGCTGTCCTCCTATGGCGTGGTGTTCCTTGATAGTTTCCTTATATCTTGCAATTCCAGCCTCTAATGAAACTCTTTTGGCTTTTGTTAATTTTAATTTAGCTTGTCTTTCTCTACTTAATTTAGCTTCTAGAGAATGTTTGGTTTTTTCAATGGTTGTTTTCCTAAGTGCACGCCTATCATTTTCGTTCATTATTTTGAGTGTTATACATTTTTAGAATTTTGATAATTCTCAGGGTCGAAACCGCTGTTCTCCACCAAATGTCAAGCGATGAATTCAATAAAATAAACTAGCAACTGGCCAGTAGAATTACAATATCTTTATTATTAAGCAGATGATAACTCTCCATCACTGACATAGAAAGATGTATCGTTTTACAATACATATTGATAGTTCATGTTGGTCTAAAGGTTAAATGACAATTGACAAGCTTGATACACTGAGTTCCATATTGGCCTTACCTCTCAAGATATACAGAATCCATCATGAGTGTCCAATGAGCTGCTCACTCAGTTCTACATGGGATGGTCGTGTGTAGACTGGCTCCAAGCTAACTAACTGTACCTCCTACTCTAGCCCTGCACACTCTCTGACACTGGGGACCTGTGCTCATTGTTTATATTACTCTTATCCGGTGAACGGATATTCCCTAGGTTTCTGTTTCATATCACTATCCGATCCTTTAGGATAACAGGCTAGAGGGCTCGTTATAATGGGGAGAGTATCCTATTATTTAGGGTACCATAATGTAGAGTACACTCTTATGGTGAGTGTAGGTTTTAAATAGGTGATTAATAATTGGTTATTAATTTAGTGTAATCTATAGTCTAACACCTGGTAACCAAACCCGCACCTTTTCTAGGTCTATAAAGGTGTATCTATTGTGTTTGTCAAGTTATGAAATACGAATTTAACCTCGCTATCTTTTCTGTATTGACCGAAACCAAACTTGTGAACCATATGAGCTGTTCTATGCTAACAAATCATCTCTATTTCAACACATTTATTCAAGTGTCATTTCATAGGTAGAGAAATAGTTCAATATACACTACCCCCCTCATGAGTTACCTAGTAATTTTCTGAGCTGAGATGCAAGCACAACACCTACCTCACCCTTTTCTCCCAAAACTAAAATTAAACCATCCCCATATCCTTTAATCTGGCATGTGCAGCAGTGGCACTGAGCAAATACTGGGAAAGAAAAATCTCATTTACTTTAATCGTCCAACATTTTAACCACACTCTTGCCTTAAAAAATAAACTGAATTTTTTTTTATTAAAGGGGCCCCTCCCCACCCCAAGGCCCCCCCTCCTCACCCCAAGGCCCCCCCCACCCCAAGGCCCCCCCTCTCCACCCCATCCTACCCTAAGGGGCCCCCCACCCCAAAGGCCCCCCTCCCCTCCCTACCCGCCCCAAGGGTTTGTTCTTCCTTTAACCCCCCTTAAGAAAAAAACAAAAAGAACACATAGTTTGTAGTTAAATCACAAGTTATCTTCATACAAAAAAACGTTAACCAAACCCCATTTCCATAATCGGGTCACAAATGAAGGCCTCTAATTGGCTAAGGGGTGTAAACTATTTTCGAAATAAGGAGCTCACCATGTGCAGGGTGTAGGTCGTACGACTAAAGGGGACGTGGCCTATTTTGCAAATAAGGATCTCACAACCACGTCAAGTGACCAAATGGAGCACTTGACCATATATGGGCATGCACACCACTAATTAGGTCGAGCTCAAGGTCACATGACCATATATATGGGCATGCACCCATAGATCACGTGACCAAATGGAGGCCTCTGATTGGTTGCATCCTGTAGTCCCGTTCCCCTAAATAGGTCAAGGGCATGGTCTATTATGCAAAAGGAGGGGTAATCCCCTAATTAGGTCAAGCTCAAGGTCACATGACCATATATGGGTATGCACATCCCTAATTAGGTCAAGCTCAAGGTCACATGACCATATATGGGTATGCACTACAGGGGGTCCAGTGACGTCACAGGTCACATGACCAATATATGGGCATGCACCACGGGGTGCTGTGACGTCACAGGTCATGTGACAAAATGGAGCCCTCTGATTGGCTGCAGGTCGAGTGAGTAATAAACAGCACCTAACTATAGTCCCGTGGAAGTGGAAGTGGAAGGTTAATGGATATCTAAACTATGAGTTATAGTGTGAATTTTTGAATTTACCATAATAATCCCATGGTTTTTGTAAAAGTTCTCTGACACTCAGTTGTCAACGGACGGTTACAAGTGGTGAAGTGAATGTACACGGAATCCAGAGAAGTTCATTTGATCCTTTTATTGCATAGCTGACATGAGTGTTTCATAAAGGTGGTAACAATGATAACACTCGCCAATATCCAAGCTCTGCCTCCGATCCTATAGCTCAACCTGTCGTAGGTTCTAGGTATAGGTGTAAGGTTTAAGTTGGGAGAGATGAGCTTAGAATAGATAGAGAGTGAGCTGCTCAGGCTGCCTTTTATATTAAGGGCCTGAGCAGCTCACAGTATTGTGAAATGTTCTATACACGTGGCTCTATAGAATACTGACACGTGTCATAAAGAGAGAGTGCCACCTGTGGGTAGATTATGTTAATGAGGATTGAGAGAATATTGTGAAATATCCTCTCATTCCAAATATGGCACCACAGGTAGATCACACTTCCTCCAGTTGGACTGTGTGGATGTAGATAAGGTTGGAATGTTATTACATCCGTGTACCTTATGTCAGAGAGTGTCATGGAGGAAGTGTGTTTGTAATGACTAATGGATCCTGGTTCCTGTTGGGGAATACAGGAGATTATTGAGTGTAGATCATGGGCAGAGCTTAGGCTTTATATGGCGAAGAATTTAGTAAATATGAAAAATAATAATAATACCCAGAATGGTCCATTGACACAGTAGTCCATTTGAATGTGTCCTTGGAGTATTCTGAGGAATTGTCCACCTTTGTGTCAACGAACCGTTACAAGTGGGTGAAGTGATAAACTTGGTGCAACCCATCCCTTACTTTGTACTGAGGTTTTACTCATGTCACTCCAACATTAGTAGGATTAGAAGATACAGGAAAATAAACAATATGATAAAAACTGGTGAGAATAAAAAAAAAAGTAAAGAAGTATTAGGTAAAAAGAATTAGGAGGTACAGAAAAAAATGAAAGGTTGCGACACCAGCCAATACGTTGCTCTGACGTTCTACTCACGTCACTCCTCTTTGCTTTAAACATCTTTTATGTAGCTACTCCCTCAGGCATCACTATATAAAAAGTGTAGCATAGTGGTAGTAGTGGGGTGTCCGTGGTAGAAGTGTCTCCCTCACGTTGTCAAATGTGATATCACTGTCTTCACAGAGATATACTGCTGACACCTCCTTCTCCTTCATCCTCCTTCATCCTCTTTCATGCGGCATCACTTCCACAATCATCCTTTTAATTTTTCATACCACACCATATGGGTTTTATCGAATTTCTATCAAATATCCATTTACCTTATATTTTTATTTTTAGTAAACCTGCCCCCTGTTGCTGAAAATTTAAAAGGTAGGGTCACGTAATCTTCTCAGCTACATAATAGAGGTCACATGACCTATTATGTAAAAAAAAAAGATCACATAATCAAGGAATATGGTCAGTCAACCAATCAAAACTCTCCAAAAATAAAAATTTTAATATTAGTGGACCTGCCCTTTCTTAAGGGGTGGGTCCACTAATCAAATCATTTTTTCCCCCTATTTTAAAGGGCCCCCCATCCCAAGGCCCCCCACTCAAAGGGGGCATGGCCTATTTTCCAAATAAGGAACTCACCACAGGGGTCCAGGTCACGTGACCAAATGGAGCATGCACACCACTAACTAGGTTAAGCTCAAGGTCACATGACCATATATGGGCATGCACCAGGAAGGGTTCAGGCCACATGACCAAATGGAGGCATCTGATTGGCTGCATCCTGTAGTTAGCTATAGTCCTGTTCCCCTAAGTAGGTCAAGGGGACATGGCCTATTATGCAAATGAGGGGTCACGTGACCGGGGTAATCCCCCAATTAGGTCAAGGTCAAGGTCACATGACAATATATGGGTATGCACCATGGGGGTCCAGGTCATGTGATCAAATGTAGGCCTCTGATTGGATGTATTCCCAGTGTGTAACATCCTGTAGTTAGCTATAGTCCCGTTCAGATACAAACTATATTACTATCTGTGCTAAAATACAATGACTTAACGTAAAAGCCTGTTGTCCTAGTTGTGTTTACCATGTAATTATAATACTTTATTGATGTATTTAACCCAATTGTGATAAAGCATTATGACTTATCAACAAATTGGGGATCTGATGGTCCCAACTTGACGATAGTTCTAATTTGAATCAGGATAATTTTTAAAAAAAGTCTCTTGTTTAATATTTAGTTTTGTTGCTGCTTCCCATGCCTTCATTAGTACTGCCCGAAATGTTGGTTTGCTCATATTGCCCAAAGTTGCTCGGGTCACAGGCAAATGTCTAACATTATCAGTCCCAATTAATCTTTAGAGATCGGAAGAATGACACATCCAATGGTTGTAATACATATGTCAGATGTGGCAGCAGACAGAGTATTGTAATGTTGTTTTCCCTTGTGTCTCAAGTGAATATAACGTTTCATGTGATGAATGGCCGTCAAGTAGCAGTAAGGCATTCTCAGAGTGGTCTTGTCTGGTCTTATTTACATGTGGAATGAAGACTTGTGTTAGCCATGTTTCAAATAGGGAACAGTTCTTCCAACCCTTTTCACTTAAGCTGACCTTCCAGCCTTAGGATGCTGTTGCCTCAGGGTTGGATGTATCTTTAGCCCTTTGAAAATCATCATTTGTTTGATGACCTCACCATTGGCATTTCCACAGCCTATAACTGTTTTTTTTTTCAATGCAATGACTTTGGATGGGCAGAAGCCCAGTGGTACCCCTGTGTCATCTGCATTCCAAATATTCTGAGTCGGATTTGTCATAACAGCCCTTGAGTGCTGGAGTTTTTCTGGGTTCCAGAGAGAAAGTTTTTTGTCTCTTCATAAATTCATAATACCATGCATCTCCTGCCTTGAATTGCTCTTGTCCATGCAGACTACATTGTACAATGGCAAACGCCATTTCCTTGACTTGTTTTCTTGATTTACCCCCTCCAATGTCAGTGCACTAAACCAAATAATTTGACATATTTTTCTCCTCTTCTTGTGTTAACACTGTAGCTTTTCCCACTACTGCATTAAGTGGTACCCACCCTTTAATCCTATCTCTGAGGGTTGTTTCCGGGACATTGAAGGCTTGGGCCAATGATTTAATAGATCTTAGTCCAATATTGGACCTATATTCCTGGTATGTAAGTGATAAGTTATCTCGGTCATATTGAAGCCAGCTTTTAGGTTTTTGTTTGTACACCTGTTCAATAGACAATGCAGGAATAGACTTCCTTCTTCGTCCAGAGTCTCGACAAGTGACCTTTTTTGACCTCATTCTGAGTGTGTCAACCTATGATACAGAAAGTAGTAACATGGTTCTATTCTTTTGATCATTTTGCTTATCATAAAAACAAAACAAGTGGTAATAGTAGGGTCTTTTCGAAGACAACTAGTACATCCAACACTAGATTAAACCACATTCAGATAATATTGAAAAAGAACCACAAAACAAATGAATTAAGTATTTTCATGCCCAGTTACATGCCAAGGCCAATTATCATCAATGCCCCCAGGTGGATTAAGTAATAGACCTCTATAAGGGAGCAGTCATTGTTTAACAAAAGGTGTCTGCATGAATGCTCTAGAAGAATTTCAACCATCTACCCACATTTGTGAGATGCTGAAAAAAAAGTCTGTAATAAACTATTTTGATCTACAAAATAGTACAGAGACAAAAAATGTGTCACATTCACCTGTTGTGAAAGCATAATCTCTGCAAAATAGAACAGTAATGTATGCAGGCCCTCTCTAAGGTTAAGGCTATCAAACTGCCATAAACCAACAATATCCATTTACCTGCTCAAGAAACTCATCATAATATGACCTGCAGCATAATTTTCCAATATCATCGAGAGTTGCATATTTATTTGGGGTTTCAACCTCCTCAACTGGTTCAATAAAAACCAATTCCATTGCACCAAATAGTCTTTCTGCAAGCATAGAGTCAGGTTCAAGCAAGAGGCTCTCAAGAAGGTAGCTAATCAGAGTCAAATACTCTGTTCTGCCAACAGATGTTACATACAACAAAACAAGCTGTTTGATGTCTGGCTCCTTGTGTATCCATTTAGTAATCAGACAGGTTACATAGTCGGCATCTGTTAAGGATATCTCCATATAAGGTGTAGCAGCAGCTGACCAATAGCCATGGATTGTCGTCAACTACAAGTGTTGGGGCATAGGGTCAATATATGAGGGAAGGTTAAATATCTTAAGTATTTCTGTACCAGCCAGGCCAAGTGGGATAAGTCAAATACCGCATGGTCACTTCTACGACCTTGTTCCTATGCAGGGATACATAGGATATGGATGTTCAACATTTACTATACCCCAATGATTGTTAATGATATTCAAGAAAACATCCTAAGCATGAAGAGAAACCACTTTTCTTGTATATTTTTGGCCAGTTTATGCTTATTTTGCCCCCCCCCCGAGAAAAACGCTACTTGGAAAAAGGCCAGCTGCTAATGATGTTGCTGCTGTTGCTGATGCTACTGCTGCTGCTGCTGCTGGTCAGACCTAATCCCATAGACATCCCAGCTCTGGCTAAAGATGCTGAGGCGGGTAAAAATATCTTGGATGCTGTACATGATCTCACGTTATTACCACCTCGTATATTGTTAAAAGGATACTAGTGGCTTAAAGACTGGGACCATACAGCCAGCCAATTGCCATGGTGCATGGAGCTCTTTTGGGCACCCCCTTATAATGCCAGAGCAGTATAGAGTGAGCTTCTAGAACATAGTTTGGTTAAGGCCAAATTTTGGAGGAAAGGGACTACGAGGGGGGGGGAGAAAACTTATGTGCCTTCCCTCAGAGCATCTCAACTAAAGATGCTGCCCCCTGGTGTTTTACATTACAGTTGCATAATTAAGTGGCGCATGATAATAGCAACGTCAAACAAATCTAGCAATCTCCAAGCAGATCCTTTCAGATGTACATTTTTAAAGTCTCTCTGAAACTACCAGTCAGATCTTAACATATGACCTTAAGGGCAAGGGGAGTACCATTTAGATCTGTAGTCGTAGGGAGATTTCCCTTATCAATAACCACAGGAAGTGTGCCGATATCTGTGAACCTGATCCAATATGGCGACCATTGCAGATTAACTGGCGACTTTTGAGGTTATAAAATGATTTACCAAGCAAGTAAACAAAGAACACCTCAAAAGCAAAGTATCAGGAACTAATCAAGTTGAAAGTGAAACAAAGTGAAACATCCCTAAAGTATTAGAATATTTTTGTTTAAATGTCAACATATCATGTCAAGTTAGCTGGCATATCCCTCACTTTTTCATAGCCTGAAAATTTTGCTTCATCTGGTACCCCAAGGGTACCCTACTCTGAAGCAGTCACAAATTGAACATTTCTAACCAGCGATCAAGCAACCCATTTTTATATATAGTGTAACCAAAATGGCAGGACCCCACACTCAAGGGTGGTGACTGAACGAGGATCACACATCCCAGGAGCAGAAGGTGTATGAACCAGGAATGTGTCTGTATTGTCTAATTCTCATGATCTTATTGGGATCTTATTTAGTTCTGTGTTCATAATTGCGCACATGATATCCCAACATGTATTAGGGTCCCTGCTATAATAGAAGTTGTGCAAGTCAAAAGACTTAACTGCTCTCTGAAAATCATTTTTGACATAGTACCTGTGTAAGGGTTTGTGGCCTTACGGACCTGGGGGGGTTCGGGTCTTACGTTTCGAAAAGAAAGAGTAAGACAGTATTCCAAGTGTATGCCAACGGTTAGTTTTATTTCTTATTGTACACTCACGGCTGCCGGATGATGTCAGAGAGGCAGCTAATATCAAGGAATAATGGTTCACATGGTGTGGAGGCCAGAAGGGCCTCTGACGTAGCGGCTGAGCCCTGGGCTTTATATACGGACCCAGGTGTTCGTCGTCAGATGTCCCCACAGACCCGGATCAGTGCTGCCACCTATCCAGAACCTGAGGAACGTCCGACGACTCGACTCGCCCGCCACGTCAGACGGTACCCAACTCCTATGGTTTAATAACGTGTACCTCTACACCACTCCCCCAGACATTTAGGAGGGTGTTATAGTTATAATAATATTACTAGGATAACATTTCTATATGTCTAAACCTTTTGTAATAGAGGTACAACCATAGGTATAACATTAACACCAAATTGAGTATGAAACGAATGTCATATATATATATTCGATAGTGAATGTAGTTACAAATAACAATTAGGATGTCAAAGTATTATACGAATTACTTGAATAAGTGACAGTTATGTGAAACGGAACTGTTAGTTAAATTACTATACCATATAATATCATATTATATCTACGGTATAATCAATAAGACAAGTAATATGAATCGTATACATGTGATATTGACGGTTATATGTAACGGAACCGCCGATAACAAATAAATCACATAATAACATCCGTATATGTGTTTGTAGTTATTAACACCACATTTAAATATATATATAGTCTTGAAGAAGACTGTTATAGTAACTTCACTATATAATGACATGTCGTATATTATTAACATACGAATCCGTTAAGGATTCCGTGAGTAGTACGAATAGGACCATTTATACCATACACTTGAAAAGAAAAAAAGAAAAAAAATCACGGTGTAGTAATGAATATAATAATAATATATTATCACCGTGTACCTAATAACTTTTATAGCACCAGATCAATATACTTATTATACAGTTTGCCTCGCAGGACAATAATGTGTGTATTCTGGTGAACTTTAACGGATTCTTATAATATGAATATTAATAATAATCAGAGATCCGTATCAAGAAATATCTATGTACCCGTATCATAATATGTATCTAGTGGATATGCACATACATATATTATTATAGAAAAATAGAAATATGACATTATATACAATATACAGAAATTATAGATGCTGCTGGAGTCTTCTGCTGTAATCCTCCGGGTACTAGTAGGTAGGTGTGGTCAGCTAACCACGGGATGGACGTGCTAAAGTTTATGGTTTCCATATATAGAGTGAACACGGTAGATGAATTTGGGGCAGCTACCCACAATCCTCTAGTAGTGCTAAAGTTTATAAGTAAATCCGAATGGCGTAGAATGTAGGATAATAGTCCGGATGTGTCAACTATGTAGAAAACGTAATCCTTTTTTAAGTTTAGTTGACATAAGTAGAGAATAGTCCAGTATAGGTTGATCCGGAAGTAATAGTAGTAGTTGGTATAAGTCCATTCGGGAGTATAGATGAGTTGTAGAGGTAAATCGTAAAGTCCATCCTAGTAAGTGGTTAGCACGGGTAACAGCAGGAGTTTGGAACTGGTATCCGGATACATCTCACAGCAGCAAGTCTACTATCGGATTGTTCATGGAAGAAGTTATAAATCCGAATAGACTATTCAGGGTGCAATAAGGGTTATACAGCCTGAATTATACAATAGACTGGTCATAAGAGGGACCTGGAACACATGCCATAGGTGTTCATACACTAGTGAGAAAAACATTCGCAGACCTGCAGGGTTCTGCAAAGACTATATCTGGTTATGGGGAAAAGAAAAAATTATGAGAGCAATAACCCGTAGCATGCTTAAGCGGATTTCTTAGCATGCTTCTTCTTAAGAAGAGCTAGAGCCGACTCGGGAGTGCCGTCCCACTCGTCCAAGTCGACTCCGAACACCCTCATGAACTTAGTGTTCAGGTTGGTGTTCCGAGTTATCTCCTCTTTTACACGTTTCTCCAGCACGTGTACATCCATAGCTGCCTTTTCTTGGGCAGCTGCGGCAGCCTCCTCCTGGGCCTTCACATCGCTCCGGATGAGGGTCTCGAGGCGTTGCTTTTCAGCATCCGCGACCTCCTTCATACACAACAGGGTGTCGTTTAGGAGACCCTGATGGAACTCGGTCGCTTTTTCGCGAACACACTTCTCCCAGTGAGTGTAGATGGCCTTCTGGACATCTGCCTCTCCCTGGCGAGATTTCTCAAACCAAACTTCTGCATTACCGGTTTTAATGGTAATAGCGTCTTTTGGTTTCGCAGGTGCAGCGACAGCCTTGGGAGGAGTCGAGGCGGCCTGTGGACCACTTCCGGGTTTAGGGCTCCCGGATACACCTGCCGCTGGTACACAGAAGGCAGGTGGTGCGTTTTGTTTCAACCCCATTTGCAGGTACATGTTCAACTGCTCCTGGGTAAAGGTAACTGGTGGGGCGGCTGGAGCGGATGCAGATCCGGCGGCAGCAGATGCGGTGGTCTTCTTTGGCATAAGGCGACCATCCTTTCCTACCACCAAGGTCTGGCTCTCAGGTCCAGGTCCCTGGTTTAAGGATGGAAAGTTTCGAGAAGTAACTTTCCCAGGCTTAGATACGGCTCCAGCGTATCCGGCAGGTTCGGGCTTCTTGAACACCGGAGTGCCCTGAGCCTGCTCTGCGGGGTGCCTAGCCAGAGGGGACCTGGAACGGTCCTCTGCTCTGACTTTCGGTTTAGTGGTGCCCTGACCATTACCGTTGCCGCCACGGTTCTGATCTCTCCTGCTCCTTTCACGAGCTCTCTTTGCATCCTTTCCGGATTCCTCGCATTTCTGCCAGAGAGACTCGTGCATGTCCAGTTTACCCTTTCCAGGAGTCAGGACTATCTTTGCTCGGAGTTTCGAATCCTTGGTCTTCGGAACTTCGCAGAGGACTTGGTCCCCCGGTTGGATCTTAGACCAAGCATCCTCGCTCAGACTATCGAACTCTTTCATGAGTTCCTGATGAAGCTCCATGATGCGCTTCCGTGCCCCGTCCAAACCTTCTGCGTGGCATTTCTTCTGGTGTCTAGCCAGATCACTACGTCGGTTGTATTGCACCTTCGTAGTACACTTCTTGCCCTTCTTACCATAACTCGGATCACAAATGTAAACCGGGTGATGGTGGAAGTGGGCCTCTACCAGATGCCGTTGAAACCGGGCTGGAGTACTCCAGGTCCGGATCATGACATCACTCGCATCCTGGCAGATAGAGAAGGGACAGGACTTTTGTTCGTCACCGTACCACTTCTCTAAAGCCCAACGCAGCTTCCTCCTCTGGGTATAAGTGTAATACCCTTCGGTGTGGTTTAGCATAAGCCACATCTTTCGATAGGCTTTGCTCGGATTGGGATCCTCGTCCGAAAGACGCATCCAATCTTCATCGTCTGACTCATCATTTTTATTGACTGAGTCCGGGCAGGCATAGAGGGTAGAGCCGTCCTTCTTTACTCCATACGCACAGTCGGAGAAGCACGTCGGAATCCGGGATTTGAATCCGGACTTGGCGTTAGCCCAGCGTTCGGCCTCGGTTTGAGTTGATGGAGTGGCCTTCTCATCATACTCAACCGAGGACTCGTGCACAGACTCCTCGTCAGACGATTCAACCTCCATGGCAGAACTACCAGTGGCTGAAGTGCTGGGTTTCGGCTCGGCTCTAGCAGAATCCGGGAGATTCTTAAGCTTCCGAGCAGCGGACCTTCGGTTCTTGCTGACCTTCCAGTCTTCCTCCGGTTCCTGGGTTCCGGATGCGCTGGAGGTCGAGGCTTCTACCTGTGTGGTAGTACTGCCGGTGGCTGGTGTAGCACTGGCTGAACTCCTGGCGGCAAGTTTCAGGTCGGGGATAGGAGGTGCGGGTACTTCCGCGGCCCTCTTAGCCTCTTCCTGAGCCTCCCTTTCGGCAGTCATTCGACGGACGATAACCGTCCGAAGGGCTGCGCCTCGGTCCAAACTGATTAGTGACGTGTTCTGGACGTCCACTAATTCTTGCTCGGTAATATAAATACCTTCATCCCACTGCTCGAAGTTAGCAGCGGCCTCCCGATACTCCTTAGTGGTCCGGTACTGGGGCCGGGTAGCACAAGGGCGTGGGTACGTCTGCCCCTCGGAATCCGAGACGCAGCCTACCCAGTTGATATTCGTAGCCTTGACGTTCCACAGGGACTTGTCAGGCTTCGGGTACGTTCCGAGCTCGAAGGCTCGGTTGGCTTCATACACTGTCTCGCGGAAGGCAGCGTCTACCATAAGTCCCCGTTGGAACCACGGCCAGTCTCGAAGCCACTCGGGAGGCGTCCTGGTCAGCTGGTCGGGAACCATAACGCCCTCAACAGCTATCCTAACCTTCGGGTCCAACCTGACTGGTGTCCCGTCCGCGTAGGTCACTTGTGCCTGCAGTTCCGGGTGGACATATAGGTAGCGACCATCGTACTCTACTGGGAACGGGTCAGCCACTGCTGGCTTCCACTGGTCCTCCGCGCCGTCGACTTGTGTGGTCTCGGACTCTGTTGATGCGGGTTTGGCACTCGCAGTCGCTCCGGATCCCTCTGGTGGGAGTGGAGATAACATCTTCTCTGGCTCATTTAATGAAAATGAAGCCAGTTTCTCCTCGAACGAGCGATCCGTGGATTCCTCCACGTCCATCATCTCGCTCTCTTCCTGTGTAACAGGAGACAAAGCTTCCGGAAAAGCTTCTGCGGACGGAGTCAGCTTATCCGGGTCACCGGATAGCTTGGCTGCAGCTACGGATTCCTCAGCCATGACTGGGGAATCGCCCACGGGAGTAAACTACTCCTTTTTCCGGCCTTTACGGCGCCGGGGCCGACACAAACGGAGTCTGTCTACCAGGAGACAGACTCTGGAGGAGCAGCGAGGGGTTTGCTAGCCGGTAAAATCCAAGAAGGGAGCGAGCTCGACCGTCTTGGACGTTACCGAAGAACAATATGGCGACAGGCCAGCATTCGTGACGTCATTTCCCCGTTGCGCGCGGGGTCACGAGAGGTCAGCCGAGACTGGACGCTGTGACGTCATGCGGAAACGCACATGCTACAGACTGTACATCAACAAACTGATTGTTTTTAGGTAATTATCGCTCACACCGATGACTCGTCTGGGGATTTAAGTGGAGATTATGGAAAGCTTAAGCCAATCCACCGGATTATCCGTCCACTACCCATTGGTACATCATGCGGCGGCGACAAATAAGCCTTTCGGGTCAGTTGTCATCCGTTCATCTAAATGTAAACATTACACTCGTTGTGTATACAGGTTAGGTCACTGCAGTCCTCTGGGCAATTCGGGGGCTGCGGCGAACGTATCTTCCCTTCTCGGATAGTTCTTTATCAGACCTGACAGTCTGAAGAGCTTTCTCTAGGTGCTTCTTAGCCTTAGAAACACATTTCCTCTTCTTTTTGTCTTCAACTGCCGAGACTTTTTTAACTCCCCCACGCTTAATCGGTGTTGGCGTGGGTGTCACTGATTCGGAACACTTTTTAGGTCTACCACGACCATGCTTCACTATAGTGTTCTTTACCTGGTCTATTATGCGATTCCGGTTCAGGATCTTTCCGGAACCTTCACCATACATTTCTGTGGAGGTCTCCCTCCCAGACCATTTCCTTAATCTAGCCACATTAGACTTATAAAGTCAACCTAGGTCAGATTTGATGATTACGGTACAGTCACTGATAACTTGCGTTATAGTAAAGGGACCATCCCAATTAGACGCTAATTTTATGTGTCTAAGTGGTTCATGTAATCTGAGAACTCTGTCTCCGGATTGGAATTTCCGATACTTTAGATCGGTGTCGTATCCTACTTTCTGCCATTTGGCACTTTTCTCCAAATCAATTTGGACAGACTCATATGCCTTTTTAAATCTGTCTCTTAAGCATTCCACAAAAACTACATGGCAAGGTAATTCCGGGTCCATCCCTACAACTCCAAATACTAAGTCAGCAGGCATTATCAGATCCTCTCCGAATACTAAAAGGTTCGGAGTACAATTTGTACTTGAATGTACCGTACTGTTATAAGCATGTGTCACAAAGTGGCATTGCTCATCCCAGTCGTCCATGTGTTCATTGACGAGTGACTTTAGGACTTGGATAAGGGTTCTATTGAACCTTTCTACCAATCCGTCGCTTTGTGGCCTATACGGGTTGGTTCTAGTCTTGCAAATAGCTAAGTATTCGCACATACCCTGCCAGAGATTTGATTCGAATTCTCTGCCCTGGTCACTGTGTAACATCAATGGTACACCGAAACTTAGTACCCAACCTTTTACAAAGGCTTCGGCACAAGTAATTGCTTTGTGGTCCAGTAGTGGAAATACTTTAGTATATTTCGTATAATAATCACAAACTACCATCATACAGGTATTATCATTAGCAGTTGTATTAAATCCACTAATAATATCTACCCCGATTCTTGCGAATCTAACTCCGAAAAGTTCTTGGGATAGGGGAAGTTTCCCCATCCCGGGTCCGGGTTTGTTTTTACAACAATCCGGACAGGTGATTACCCATCTTTGCAAGTCCTGTGTCATGCCAGGCCAATAGTATTTCTTGGAAAGTCGTGCTAACGATCGTTTCCTTCCGAAATGACCACTGGTCCGATGTCCATGACAGAAGTACATAATGTCATGCCTCATAGCATGTGGTATCACCACTTGCATGATTTTCTCACCATTATTGCATGGCTTCCAACGGTATAACACGCCTTTCCGGACTTCAAGCTCGGTCCATTGAGCAAGAAACCTTCTCATTTCTCGATTTTCCAGGGAGACCTCTGGTCTAGCTGGACGTATACCCTTTGGTACCAATTGCAGTAGCTGCGCAGTTATCGAGTCAGCTTCCTGGAAATGTCGTATGTGATCCATAGACCAATCCAGTATACTGGCAACTAGGGGTACGAATGGTCTTCGAATCCCTGCTAATACTGCCCTATGAGCTCCACAATCAGTGCAATCCGGATTATCACATTTCCGAATTGGTATTCGAGACAAAGCATCAGCATTTAAATGCTTAACTCCGGGTCTATGCTGAATCTGTTGATGTTCAAGCCCATACTCGGATAAATGGGCTAGCCATCGGCCTAACATTCCTTCAGCATCTCGGAAGTTCAGTAGCCACCTTAAAGAGGAGTGATCCGTACGTAAAGTAAAGTTCGTTCCCCATAGAAAATGTTTGAACTTCTTGGTATATACGACTACTGCTAACAACTCTCTTTTGGTTGTGCAGTAATTGCGCTAAGTCTTGCTCAGTGTGTTGCTGGCAAAGGCAATCGGTACTTCTCTCCCATTTTGGACTTGCGAGAGAGCTGCACCAATGCTATCATTACTAGCATCAGTATCCAGTATGAAATGATCCGTTTCATTCGGATATTGCAATACAGGAGTACTCGTGAACAGGTCTTTTAGCTTTTGAAAAGCGGTTTCCTGTTCATGCGTCCAAGGAAATTTTTCCTTGGTAATTCCTGGAGTCCAGTTAGCTATTGCTTGTAATGGATAACTGACTCTAGAATAATTCGGAATAAATTCCCTATAATAGGAACAGAATCCTAAAAAGGACCTCACTTCTTTAGGTGTTTTAGGTCTATGCCAATTCGTAACTGATTCGATTTTTTCCGGATCAGCCTTTATCCCTTCATCACTGATGATGCGGCCCAAATAATTTATGGACTTTCTAAACATGTGGCATTTCTTAGGTTTCAATTTGAGACCATTAGAAATAATACGTTCTAGTACCATTTTTAGGTTATTAGAACACTCTTCGAATGTTTTTCCGAAAACTATGACATCGTCAAGATATACAAGACATCTTTTCCACAATAAATCACTTAGAATTGTTTCCATCATTGCTTCAAATGTTGCCGGTGCATTGCACAATCCAAACGGCATTACGTTATATTGGAATAGTCCAATATGACTCGAAAATGCAGTTTTCTCCATATCTGAAGGGTTCATTCCCACTTGCCAGTAACCTGATTGCAAGTCTAGGGTACAAAACCAACTGTTCCCTCCTAAGGAGTCAATGGTTTCGTCTATTCTTGGTAATGGATACGAATTCTTTTTCGTTATTCCATTCAACTTCCTGTAGTCTATGCAAAAGCGGATAGTACCGTCTTTCTTTGTTACCATACACACAGGACTACTCCATGGACTATTGGAAGGGACTATTACATCCTGTTCCAACATCTTGTTTATCTCATCTTCAGCTACTCTCTTTTTCGCTAAAGGTAACCGTCTATACGGTATCTTAAAGGGTGCAGCATCTCCAGTATCTATTCTATGTAATACCTTATTTGTCGTACCTAGTTTTTCACCAGGTTTGGCAAAGGCAGTATTATACTGACAGAGCATCTCATAGAACTCTTTCCGGATCTTCTAATGGAGTTTCTTCATACAACTTAAGTAAGTCTTCCGAAATTTCACCATCCCCTGTTACCTTTTGTAAGCTTAGCTTACTATCCGTTACAGTTTCCGAAAGGGTCACGTTTCCAAAAACTTGTCCCTTTTTCAAGTAGATAGTACTGTTTCCAGTATTGGAGACAGGTACTACCGACCAGGATGCATTCGCTACTATCGTGTCTACAGAATTTAATCCGATACTTGACAAAGTAACTACATCCGGTTCTATCACTGCAGGTTTATTACGCATTGCAGGATCACTTCTTACAAGCACATCACAGGCTACTCCCGGGGGGATTCGCACAGTGTGTGCCACACTAGCCATACTGCTCACTTGTCTCAGTACACATCTAACCTTTACGGGATACGGGTATCTCACACTCAACACTCCTGTTTGAGGTTCCAACACAGCACCATACAGGGATGCGAAATCCAACCCGAGTATCCCCTCATCTGCTATATCCGCTACGGTGGCGCTCATGACATAGTCATGTATACCATCCAACTGTAGTTTCACACAAGTTCTACCATACGTTTGCAAGGTACTGCCGTCGGCCGTCTGAGCACTTCCTCCCGATTTGAGAGTATCATGTTCATCCGGTATAAGATCGTAGAACCCCCTAGAGATACAAGAGTGGCTAGCTCCCGTATCCACAAGGAATTCGGCAGATCTTCCATTAACAGTGAGGCAAACATACCACCGCCTTCCGTTTAGAACAGAGGGCATGTTGGTGACGATCGGAACGTCATTTTTCACACCAGGAGTTGATCCACATCCTTTCAGGAATTCCAGACAAGTATGACCCGGGGGCAGGTGGGCACCACAGACCTTGGCTAATTCATAGCCGCCTGCCTCGTTACTGATATTGAGTTTCCCCTGTGCTCCCATGGCACCTGTTATATCAGCTTCCCTAACCTTCCGGGTGTCTACAACCACCTCGGTGTTAGGCGATCTTGTTACTACATGCGAACTATCATCACGGATGGTGATATCATGGCAAGATTTGTCACTGGGATCCCCTTCTTTGCCCCTCGGGAGATCCCTTTCTAGTTTTCCTCTGTACTTATCCCAGAGACACCCTCCTGTTTACGCGGGACAGGCTTCTCAGCCATACATTCTGGAGCAAAATGCCCTAGTTTCTGGCATCTGAAACATCTCCTTTGAGATTTGTCAACTCTTGGTCTCTTCAGAGCTTCTGTTAATCCGGCTATTAACGTTTCCATCATATTAGTCGGAGCAACAGTGGCTGCTACGGTTGGTTTCGCCGTAGAGGCTACACTGCCCGGTTGAGTTGATCCGGAAGCTGTTTTACCAGCGACAGATCCTCCTCTCCCTCTCGAATGAACCTTCTTATACCGCTTTTGTCGGTAATACTTTCCAGCTATCTGGACTGAACCAATATATTCTCCGTTTTCATCGGAGATATAGTCATACTCCTCATCAGCTTCATTCGATTCAACTGGAGCTAATTGGGAAGTATCATATACCGGAGTAGGTGTACCTCCATATTGGAATGGAGCTGCTCTTACTGGATTAGGTCCAAGACCTACCAATCGTTTTTTCATGTCATGTCCATCAATTGCTATGAACAGGTCACTGAAGGAAGTGTCATCTTTCCAAGAATCCCAGACCACTTGCTTGTGATCCGGATCCCGCAATCCACTGTAGAATTGTATGAACAATTCTTGTAGATAGCAATCATCGTCATGAGCCCAATTTGGACGTGCTTTTGAAAGCAAATCCTGCAGCTCCAAACCAAAGACTTTGTGTGATTCCTTAGGTTTTTGTGTTCTCTTCTTGAAACTTACCCACGGATCTTCTCTAACGATTGATCCAAATAGGTATGCGGCACATTCTACCAATTGGTCATAGGTACCGTATAATCCGTAAGCTGCTCTCCATTGGTTGAGAGCTACTTTTCCGCCTTTATTTAACCAACAGATCAAATATGGCAAAGCTTCTTCTTTTGTCCAGCCACTACAATTGACTTCGTCGACAAAAGCTTGATACCTGTCCTTCCATGGATCATTAGAATCATATGGAGGGGGTATCCGTGCCTGCCTACGTGCCGGATTATTACATCCGCGTAGTCTATCCGCTTCTCGGATGCTCCAGTTCATGACTTCCATGCCGTCTGCTCCCTTCCGGTAGCAGTCAATGCCAAGGTTTTGGATACATTGGCTCCTATCAAAGATGGTTTGCATCCCTGCAGGCATAGAAGTTCTCCTATTTGGCTTCCTGCCATCTCCTCCTGATCCTGATCCTCTGGATCCGGATCCTCCTGGGCCGCCTGGAGGATTTCCTCCTGGTGGACCATTATTATTATAGGTTCCAGACGAACCGCCTGAGCATCCACCATTGTAACCGGCGTTTCCAGAAGACGCATATCTAGGGTAAGAATTATTTTGATTCCATCCCTGGTTATAGCTATTGCCATTTTGGTAATTACCGTTTCCTGATGGATTATAATTATTTCTATATCCATAGGAAGATGTTCTCGGTTGATACGTACCGCCATTAGCATTGTTTTGTGGCGGGTTTGGTCTTAGGAAACGTCCATCAGTAGGACCATTACCAGAACCCGGAGGTGGATTCAGTAATCTTGGCCCTGCTGGTGTACTGTGGCCGGGTTGGGGGAAATATGAAGGTGGTGTCAACATATGCCTCATTGGTCCGGGTGCTCTTGGTTGTGCCACGGGTGTATTATTATTAGTCCCAGTAGCACCATCGTGAGTCGCTTTAATTTTGTGACTCAAATCTGGTATGGGTGGTGCCGGACCTATCGTATCCAGCATCGGGGTTGCTGGTTTAGGTGCGGTTCCATTTACTGTGGTACTGTCCGGTTTCTTGTAGATTCCGGATACTACATTCTTGTCAGCCCCATCATCAACGAATGGGCTGTATCTAATTGGGGTTGCATCTTTGGATGTCTTTCCCAACATTGTAGATACCACAGCTGGATCAATATTGCCTATAGTTAACTGGGCAGCTTCTACATATTTATCTAGAGTTATTGCAGTATTCTGCAATTCCTGAAGCTCATTTGTGAGTTTCTGTCTATCCTCCTCCAGTTGTTTGTTGTAAGCTATAATACCTACCCGGATGGTTTCATTGTCTTCAGCTTGTTTACTACACTGAAGTTTCAATTTATCCAACTCGTCCTGATAATGGCGAATTTCGGATTCGAATTTTGCCTTATCAAGGTTTAATTGGTCGTTCGTATCTATGTATGTTTGGATACGAATGTGCCTATTATCATATTCCTTGTTGAATGATTCTCTCATGGAATGAAGTTTTAATTCTTCATTCTCGAGTTCTTTCATGTACTCACTCCTTCTGGCTTCGAATTCCTTTCGCATGCCAGTTAGGTCTTCTTCCAACTGAAGTTTTTCATGGAATACTTCGTCTTTAGCTTTGACCAAGGTATTTAGGTTCTCGTTCAAAGTTACATAGGTTTCATTCAACAACATGACATCCGGTCGTTTGAATTCCTCACCTTCCGGTACCGCATAGGTTAAGTCGCCATCTATAGCGCTGTAATCTAATATTGGTAATTCGGGCCTGGGTAATCTATAAGGTAGTTCTCCGAATGTTACCCTTTTTGGCATTGGTGCCGGATGTTCTGGGTTAGTACTACCACCAACTTCGAACATCGAATTACTTAACTCGTCAACAAGTGATTGTTGGCCTATTAAGTTACTCTGTCTCTGTATAGACTGTTCGCGTCGTACAGAGTCTGGCAGATTCTCCTCACTATCATTATAGTGGGGTCCGGGATCTCTCCAAGATGCAGATTCCGCATCTTGTGAGTTCGAATGGGTTTGGAGCATTAATGATCCATTTCCATTCTCTTGGGCAACCAATTGCCCTGCTGGGTTAGCTTCCCTGAGGGTGTCTAACCCATGTACTAGCCGTTCGGACGCTATAACGTCCGGGCTATACACCAGAATTAACTGGTCACGGCACCAGTGTAAGGGTTTGTGGCCTTACGGACCTGGGGGGTTCGGGTCTTACGTTTCGAAAAGAAAGAGTAAGACAGTATTCCAAGTGTATGCCAACGGTTAGTTTTATTTCTTATTGTACACTCACGGCTGCCGGATGATGTCAGAGAGGCAGCTAATATCAAGGAATAATGGTTCACATGGTGTGGAGGCCAGAAGGGCCTCTGACGTAGCGGCTGAGCCCTGGGCTTTATATACGGACCCAGGTGTTCGTCGTCAGATGTCCCCACAGACCCGGATCAGTGCTGCCACCTATCCGGAACCTGAGGAACGTCCGACGACTCGACTCACCCGCCACGTCAGACGGTACCCAACTCCTATGGTTTAATAACGTGTACCTCTACACCTGTATGATATCCCAACAAATTAGATACTAGTCATGTTTAAAAAATACATATCCTTATCACTCACCTGCCTACCCCTTTTTACACAAATTTATATTGATCTATATTGATGTACCAATTCCATGATATCAGTGATATCACCAACATGTGCACTAAAATGACAGGACCCCAGACTCCAGGGTGGTGACTGAACAAGGATCCCACATCCCAGCAGCAGAAGGTATATGAACCAAAAAAGTGTCTGTATCAAGGGAACATTATAGATATTTACCTGCATGCACCAATGTCTAATAACAATTCAATTCTTGTGGTCCACATTCATACAACAACAGTGAATTCAATTTCTGGCCCTTTTCTCATCTGAATTAATGTACTTTTTTTTTTTTAACAAAATTTAAACTTTATTCCGCCTATATAGAGTACATACATTTCATCTTGGATCATTTCATGTCTCCTGTATTTACATGGTACATTAATTTGTTACCTTATCGCCAAATAACAAAAGTAATATAATAATTCCTCTCTCTTGACATGTAAGAATAAACCTCATGCAAAGGATGACAAGGTACTTTTAATATGGTTGAACAGTTAATGGTAACACCTTCAGAAAGCTGTTATGATGGTGTCCCCATGCAATTTAAGACATGTTAATATAATATAATATAGTGACATTTATATTACAAACAAGATTGGCACTGTACACAGATAATTTATAGCTTAAATAGATTACCCCCCCAAATTTAAAGAAAAAGAAAATCATTTGGAACCCCATAACAATAAAACCCAGGGAAAATCAAAAATACATATTCCTGATATCAGGAGGTAGGGAATTCCATGATTGTCCACAGAACACCTCAGGACTCTTTTCATAGGCAACTAATTTAATATGCTTGTATTTTAGCACTGGGGCAGATGAAAATCTGGTTATTCTAACTTTATTTGTTACAAATTTTGGTTCTAATGCTCTCTTGAAGGCCTGGACTCTGGCATGATATATTATTCTGTTTACTTAGTAGGGAAGGCAGGTTTGGTTATGAATTTGATGTGTAGGGGTTAATATATGAGCACTTAGACAAGTTTTAATGCATTTGTTCTGTAGTCTTTGTAATTCTTCCAACAGACCATATTTAGCACCATAATAAGTATATCGCAATAATCCAATATGGGTAAAATGTGGGTCTTGAAAATTTATAAACGAGCCTCAATACTCACACATTTCCTGACTTTATACAGCAAATATGACTTAAATCTCACACTTTTAATTATGTTAGCCACATGTTAACTAAAGTTCAGTTCTGCATCTAAGGTAACACCTAGATATTTATACGATATTACATTTTTTCAACACTCGACCATTAAGCTTGATTTTTGGTTTTGGCAGTTTTTTCAACTTTTTTGAAGAGGCAAAAAGCATCACCTTAGTCTTTGACTCATTCATCATCAGCTTATTTATGGTAGTCCACTGATAAAATTTATCCAATACATTAGAAAGAATAATAGAAATATTATCTAGATATTTGCCTGATACAAACAAGACTTAATCATCAGCAAAAAGCAACGTTTCATGGTTATCATGTTCGATTTATACAATCATTTATATAAAGTAAAAAGAATAAAGGCCCTAAAATTGAGCCTTGGGGTACTCCACAAGATAACTTAGCCTTCTCTGACCTGACATGATTTGCTATTGAGCATTGTTGGCGTCTGGAAAGGTAGTTTTCTATTCAAGTGCTTATATACATCAACTGAACATGACACCTCTTTATCCACAAAAGCACAAAGTCCACCACCCCTATGTATACTGATTCTGTCTTGACGAAATAAGTTATAACAAGGGAAACAATACAAACCAGAATCATCAGTGTCATTAAGCCATGTTTCAGAAAATAATATGATATCAATACCTGTGTTGTCTAATTCCTCCCTAATATTTACAAATTTATTTCGAATACTTCTAGCGTTCAAGTGAACTGTAGAAAAACCCTACCTGAAATTTATTGGATTGTTATTAAATTATTCTATGTACAATAGAGCCATTGAAGGTGCGCAAACAGAAGCAAAAGATAGGTTCCAAAATGTCCTCATTATTTTTAATTTTGACCCCCCATATAAATCACCCTAAAAAGCCCCCTAGCACAATTTTCTGGCTCTTAAGGCCAATCATGCTGTACATGCATAGGGTTTAGTGCAGACTTGTGAGCTACCTATATGCGATTCATGGTAGATCAATAATCAATCAATAAAAGGTCAATAATGTCCTGATTATTATGATAATCAAACAGATAATACTGGTACGAGTTCATTTTTAGTTCATTCATCATGGCTTGTCAAGTTCGCATCATCATCTTCTTCAGCTTCTTAATTCCCCAGATCATCATTGTTGACCTCAGTTCCATCCGGCACATCACCTTCCTCATCACCCTCTTCATCATCTTCCTCATCATCTACCTCATTTGCCTCGTACTTCAGGATCTCGTCTCTCACGCTCATTAAAGTGTAGCCATGCAGATTTTCTCCTTTGATGTTACCCCTTTTGCAGTAGTCTGCCTGGCCCAGGTGCATTCTAACCCCCCAAGTGGGGTTAAAGCTGGCTTCATACAGTTCCTTGCCCTCTAGGGTTTTGAGCAATCGAATCATAGACTCACTTTGAAATTTGGCTTTTAACACTCGATGCATATTTTTTTTTTTTTCATTTTTTGCCCATTCTGGTCTCAATTTGACTTTTTTACCCTCATCCATTATCTGGTAAGGGCATGACAGCTTCATAATATGTGATACTGCACCTTCGTCCTTACACTGGATTGCCTTTTGTCACTGGTAGGCTTGCTCGGCACTGCTATAGGTGACTCCTTCCATAAATGTATAATGCTAGAAGTTACTGGTAATTGTTTTTCTCAGGAGCCTGTCTTGTCTGCATTCAACCGCTTGCAGCCATCTTGCTTTTTTGATGGCGGCAAGTGGTTGAACGCACTTGAGTATTACCATCCAATAATATGTCAGTTAATGAAAACTAAAAAAAAATGAGAATGTTGGTTGAGAGCAGACTTTGGGTCTATGAGTAACATGAAAAGTGATGTATGTGTGTTTTTATTCCTGTCATATAGAGCCAATACCTTAATTAATGTGACCAGAACCTTAGGTTAATTGGGTCACAGAAACAGGCAAATTGTATACTGATCCCTGCAGTGCTGAAGCTTTGAAGTAGGGAATAATGAGATCTGCAGGACCTTATGGCCTGCAAGGGGAAAAACTTTTCTTATAGACTGCACTCCACACAGTGTGTGTATGCAAACTGAGGACATGGCCACATAGTGTATGCCAATAGAGGATATAGTATTAGCTAAGGTCCACACACTGTGTGTAGACAAATTGGGGACATGGCCTCACAGTGTGTCTATACAAAAAGAGGACTTGGTCTGAGACACAGCATGTGTACAGGCAAACTGGGGACTGACCATATAATTCATTAAGTGTTGTATAACGGTAGATGTAGTATTTGAATAGACTTAGGCACAGGGAGGTGGTAGGAGGCTGGGAGGTGGTGATAGGGTGCCGGGAGAAAGTGAGGGAGGCTGGGGGAGGTGAGCAGAGACCAGGAGAAAGTGATGGGCAGCCAAGAGAAATGAGGGAGTGACTGGGAGAAGATAGGGGAAACACTTGGGAAAATAATAAAACTTAAGCAGCAGCAAACCCCCTCTCCATCTGCAAGAGCTTGATGTAATAGGAATAAATCAATTGCTCAAAAGTTGGTAATGACACTGTATCTTTGCATGAAGATCATGAACAGATTAAATACACTGTAAATACATTGTGCATTCTGTTGAGAATTACACATATTTACAATATTTTTACACTAGCATTTGGTAGGGTGTACCCCATTGGTGAAAGCAATGCAAATTCTATTGAAAATTACACATATTTATATAAGTTTTACAGCAGAATTTTGAAGAGTGTGAGCAAAAAGTGAATTCATTGCAAACCCTGGTGAGAATTACACATATTCTCATTACCTTTACACCAGCATCAGCAAGGTAAAGGAACGCAAATGTCAGTGCATGTATTTACATCACCTTTGAATCAGCTTTACAAAGAGTGTAATTCCATAGTAAAGTAATACATATTTTGGTGACAATTACACATATTTACACTACCATCACATCATCATTACTAAGGGTGTAAACGGATAGAAAATGCAATGCAAACTTTGGTGACAATTACACATATTTACATCACTTTTACTTGAGATTTACAAACAAATTAAATGTATATAAATATCGTTTTAGTAAAGGCCAGGTAAATAGTATGTAAATCCTGAGCACAATTTTTACACAGAAATGCAACCTTTACATTTTGTAAAGCCCATATCTTGTGTGGTGTGTATAACAGAAGGGGAAACTATATAGCTTCATCTACAGAAATATTATACTGTGTTAATCAGAGCGAGTTATTATCTGTTACATTCTGTACTAGGTTGTAGTTAAGTACATGACGAGACTATGTTTACTGCACCTCTATATTGACCTGGCTATTAATTTTTCACTTTCAGTATCTCAACATTTATTTAATGATTATCTAGCCTTTACTCCGAAAAGAGAAGAAAAAGACTTAGGCACAGGGAGGTGGTAGGAGGCCGGGAGGTGGTGATAGGGTGCCAGGAGAAGGTGAGGGAGGCTGGGGGAGGTGAGCAGAGACCAGGAGAAAGTGATGGGCAGCCAAGAGAAATGAGGGAGTGACTGGGAGAAGATAGGGAAAACACTTGGAAAAATAATAAAACTTAAGCAGCAGCAAACCCCCTCTCCATCTGCAAGAGCTTGATGTAATAGGAATAAATCAATTGCTCAAAATTTGGTAATGACACTGTATCTTTGCATGAAGATCATGAACAGATTAAATACACTGTAAATACATTGTGCATTCTGTTGAGAATTACACATATTTACAATATTTTTACTCTAGCATTTGGTAGGGTGTACCCCATTGGTGAAAGCAATGCAAATTCTATTGAAAATAACACATATTTATATCAGTTTTACAGCAGAATTTTGAAGAGTGTGAGCAAAAAGTGAATTCATTGCAAACTCTGGCGAGAATTACACATATTCTCATTACCTTTACTCCAGCATTAGCAAGGTAAAGGAATGCAAATGTCAGTGCATGTATTTACATCACCTTTGAATCAGCTTTACAAAGAGTGTAATTCCATAGTAAAGTAATACATATTTTGGTGACAATTACACATATTTACACTACCATCACATCATAATTACTAAGGGTGTAAACTGATAGAAAATGCAATGCAAACTTTGGTGACAATTACACATATTTACATCACTTTTACTTGAGATTTACAAACAAATTAAATGTATATAAATATCGTTCAACATAAAGGCCAGGTAAATAGTATGTAAATCCTGAGCACAATCTTTACACAGAAATGCAACCTTTACATTTTGTAAAGCCCATATCTTGTGTGGTGTGTATAACAGAAGGGGAAACTATATAGCTTCATCTACAGAAATATTATTATACTGTGTTAATCAGAGCGAGTTATTATCTGTTACATTCTGTACTAGGTTGTAGTTAAGTACATGACGTGGCTATGTTTACTGCACCTCTATATTGACCTGGCTATTCATTTTTCACTTTCAAAATGTGGCCTGCATCATCTTAACAATACTTGTACAGGGGTATAAGGGATGACTATAGCCAGGGATATATTTTAGTGGGTTCTGAATACTACAGATTTCGTGGCAGGTGTATGGGAAAAGGTGACGTTACAGGTAGTAGGGGGGCGGTTGAACAATATAGCAGTTTCGCAGTCAGTGATGGAATTATGTACTACAGGGAAACACACTTTTGGGGTCTGACCAGAGCAATCTTTATCAGTAGGCACAAAGGCTAACTTACTTTCAGTGGAAATAGCCACTAAGTCTTTACCATTAATCTGTCTTAATATGTTACCATTTAAAGGTACTGCAAAATATTGGAGTCCATATAGAAGATAGTCTTCTCTAGAGGTGGCTGGTAAAACAACACTGTAGGCCAACTCTCCCGTTTTTGTGCTCCAAACAGGTGTTATTCTCATGAATTGATAGTACCAGGTAAGTGGCAGTGGCACATGTCCTAAAGTCACTAAATAGGTGCGAGCAAGATCCAGTTCCGTGGGTGGTAGCAAGTCCTCCAACTCTGCTCGCTTATGATGGAAATCTGCCGTAGCTGCTGCATATGAAGTAGCCATAGCATCCAGATAATTTAGCACATTATCTACAATATGAAGGCTTTGTAGCCTCCTTACAGCAGTGAATAAAGTGGTCTGTTCTTTTGATATGTGCTGTATTAATGAGTCTAACTGAGTGGTGCGATTAGCTGAATAAACCAGTGATAACTGGAATAGCACTAATAAGAGCTTGATATTCTTACTCACTATATACCACTAGTCATATGATATTTTTCATATGACAACTTGATCATGCACAATTTCTAGTATGACACTAGCTCTTGTGATTGGTCTCCTTAGCCTTGATACATGAACTGATTTTCTTTAGTATTTTTTCATCTTGTAGCTTTTTTAAAATGGCTGTGACTGGTGAAGTCATTCTCATTATGATGTAGGGGCCTGAGTATGTGGGTTGCAACTTTTTTGATGTGCATTTGACCAGCAGGTTAGGTATAAGTAAATATACCAACTGGCCTGTGTTGTATGAGCTGACTTCTGCTGAGGAGTCATGTCTGGCTTTCATCTTTTTGTGAGCAGAAACCATGTTTTCTGCAGCCTTCATTTGAACATCATCCTTGAACTGTAGTAGGCTGGTCATAATTTCCTCTTTCGTGCTTGAGTCTTTTTCAGCTTTTATCAAGGACAAAGCTGCTTCTGTTGGCAGGTGTGTTTGTTTGCCAAAGACTAGCAAATTTGGTGAGTAGCCTAAGGCACTGCTTATGGTAATATTGATACTGAAAACTACAGCCTGAAGGAAGGTTGACCAATGCTTTTTTATAAAAGCTTTGAGGGATGGTTCTATGGTTTGATGTTGGTGCTCACAGAGACCCTGAGACCTGGACCAGTGTGCACTTCCTGACACATGTCTAATGCCGAATTTTTCACAAAAATGTTTGAATAATTTTGGAAGATATTGTTGGGCATTGTCTGTGTTCAGTACCGAGAGAGTGCCATGGATACATATGACTCTCTGGAAGAAACCAAGTGCTACAATGGCAGCAGTATTTTCTTCGCTGGTCCAGGCAGTTATGTGCCTAGTAGCATGGTCAGTCACCACATGTATGTAGTGAGAGCCGTCTGTGGCCTTGGAAAAAGGGCCTATGGTATACATGGTGACGCGGGAGTATGCTGTTAGCACTGGGTCATGTAATTTCATTGGGGTTTTCAGGTGTTTGGGTCTCTTTTTGGTGGTCAGACATGTATGGCAAGTGCTGCAGAAATCAAAAACTTCTTTAAACATTGATCTCCAGTAATACCTAGCTCTTATGGCTGTATAGGTTTCACATGAAAACCGTATACAAAGATTGCACTATGTTTAGTCTGGATAATTATTAAAGATAAATGTATATACTTGTATTAATATTTTTGATAAAATAAAATATAAAAGAAAAAAAAGGGAAATGCATTTGATATATCTCATTTACATAATTAGCCTTGCCCCTTTGTTTACAAGCAAGGGACCACATAGCTACACCACATGTTGTTGTTTACAAACAAGGGGTCATGTGACCGCACTAATCCTCTAATAGGTTATGTTACCCTGGTTACCAGAATGCTGGCCTCTGATTGGTTGAGCGGTGGTTGCTTATACCTAAGTAGGTCTTGTTACCATGGTTACCAGAATGCTGGGCTATGATTAGCTGAGAGGTGGTCCGTAATCCCCTAAGTAGGTCACGTTACCATGTCAATGGGTCACATGACCAAATGGTGGCCTCTGATTGGTTGCATCCAGAGTGAGTAATTTCCTTAGGTTAGCTATAGTCCCGCTCTGATACATACTATGCTACTATGGGTATTTCATTTTGATATATTACTGACATCATGGATTTAAAAGATATGTGGAATTCGACTAATTGAGATGATTTTTTCCCATTTATGTATACCCACCTTCTACATAATTCAGCTACTTTATGTTGGTCATATGTCACACTTACAATGACTCTTAACTCATAAGCTTCACTCCCTATTTCCTTTTGAAACACCTCCCACTAAGAGTGAGCTATGGAGATATGACCAATGAACCCAATGATTGATCTTAACACCACCTTACAAGCATCTTGCTCTTAAGTCTATGTCAATTGTATATGACCCTTGTGGAACAGGTCTCAGTTGTATCTTGTTCTGAAACACCTAAAGTTATAGTCTACAACCGAGATATGACTGGAGAGACATAATAACGGTTGCAGTTGTAAGTTTAGAGGCCTGCAGTTTTAGAAACATATATTTAATGTTCATTATCATGTCTGGCTTCTGAAACACCCCACTAAGTTGCAGAAAATTTCACACCCCTCTTTCATCCATAGTAACCTGCATGTTTTTTTTTTTGCTAAAACATGGTTAATATTCTAAGAGGAGTCACAAGTTCTTACACACCCCCTCAGGAGGGGACAAAAGTTTTGCATCCCCACTCCAACCCACCAACCCCTTGTTTATGAAATATTGACCATTCCATTATGCATCAACAACGCTGTATTCATCCTGCATTCATGCTGCCTCCATGCCTCAGTGACAAAAGGGTGTGGTGTAATAGTACAGTGTCTTGGTCATAAAGGTGTAGCTTGCACGGCGGGTGTCGATGTAGGTTGTGAGTACCTCTCAACCATGCCCAACTCCCACCTTACCCACCCTACTACCACCCTCCCTTACACCGCATTCTAACAAACAGCCACAAACACCTCTCCCTAATCTTCCAACTTTTACATTTTTCCTTTTCCTTATTTTCTTTATAGTTGAGTTTTTATCCTTATTGTTACCTATTCCCTCCTGGTTAGTAGCATGACACAGTGAAGGATCAGGCAGAGTGTTATTTGGTGTACTGCAGACTGTATATATACCTGCACTGTTAGGTCAACTGCAGGAAAGACCCAGAGGACAGCCATCAAGCAGAGAGTTAGGATCAAAGACTGATCCCTATTCAGTATAGGAGGTAGAGGAGGAGGAGGACTAGGTGTGACGCTAGGACCAAACAAGGTAAAGACAAATTAAATAATCTTAATATGTAAATCTAACAGGGTAAGGTAACCTCACGAGTGTGTGTATATATATACCCTTAGTGCTCCTGATATATGGTACCCCTGTGTAAGTAAGATGCACGTATGCTGTAAAATGAATGCTGTCAAACTCCCTCCTCCAAAAGTTGAACGGTAAGACACAGCATGTATAACAGCAAAATTATAATTATTCGACTTTAAGTCAGTTCCAGACCTGTACTCTTTTATCTAATAGTAATAGCCCTGCTGTAGGAAGAACAACTGTACATTCATGTCAGTCCTTCTCCTGGCTTATGGGGTCTTCAGTCAGTCCCCAACCTGAACAGTGGGGTCCTTTGCGAAACAAGGCTCCCAGGTGCAGCTTATGTATATATGCAAGATTTTACCTTTACAGACTGTTGTAAGGGGTGGTAACCCTGTAAGGCCCCAGGTGCACTTTATATACAGGCTTTACTGTACAGACTATAGTAAGGTATGGGAACCTTGTCAGGCTCCTGGTGCGCCTTACATACAGAGTATTACATATACAGACTGTGGTAGAGATTTATTTCTCCCTTACTGTTTACTATTAGCATTTATCGAGGGGGTTTGTTTTATAGTAATCTATTTCTAATCTATAAATACCCTAGATAAAACCCTTACATGGCTCACATACACAGATATATGTTTTAACATCATGGATGTAGTTTTACTGTTAGAATTGTCTCCTTGAAGCACATGATGCATCTGTAACATGTCTATGGCTTCAATACGCATCCAAGATACAGTATGACAGTTAGCAAGTGCAGGAGTCAGGATTTCCATTCAACATGGTCACCCAAACTTAAAAATCAGTTGTGTGCTCAGTGAGCATGACTGGCAAAGGTGTGTTGATAGAAGTGGGTAGGGAGGTATAGGGATTGCCTCTGCTGGACTACTCACAGTGCTTTAACTGGATAATCCTGTTCTGATATCCCTGCATAGCAGCAGGCTTTGGATGAATATAAGCACACATTGGGGGGGATATCAGCACTGTTTGGGGTAGATATCAGCACTGTTTGGGGGAATATCAGCACTTATTGGGGTCAATATCAGCACTGTTTGGAGTGGATATCTGTATGATTTTAGTGGATATCAGCACTATTCTTTGGACATGAACATATTTAAAACTTTCCACCCCCTGCAGGACTTTAACATTCAACCTATGGACTTGGAGTTGACTAACAGCAGCATATAACCCCTTCTATGCAGTAGTATAAGAGTGGGTGTAGTATAACTAGGTCTGTATAAGTCAATAATATATCCTTTGTGCACCTGCAGGTGCACCTATCCCCAAACAAAGAAAAACAACATGTTTTTTAACATTAAAAAATGTTCAGAAATGGTGCGGAAAATGTGTTTCAGCAAAACTATATAAACAAACTTTTTCTATGTATAAACAGACATTATTTTAACATTAAAACGTTTTATTTTAATTTTTGAAAAAAAAACAATGTTTTATAGTGTAAGGATGATTGGTCCTATGAGGAGGGGGAAATGAAAAACTGAATCAAGTGTGGATTTGAACCTCCGACCCTCAGATGAAGATTCCCAAGCTCTCTCCATTAGGCCACTGAGCCTTGTTTGCTGACTGGAGAGATTTATGTCTATATAAGTTAGCATGTCAGGATGTATGATTCCTTTCTGAACAGTTTTACATTTCAGGTTTTTCTTTACACCTAATAAGAACCTTTTCTGAACGTTCAGAAAAAAGTCAGGAAAGGTTGGGAAAAAGGTCTGGGTTGTAACCCCTCCCCCTCCCTCCATGTCCCCTATGGTAGGTGCTGGACATGTCTAATCTCTCAGCCAGCCATGTGTAGTATAATGGTTAGCATGCAGCACTTCTAGTCCATAGATTGAAAGTTTGAACCCCACCTTTGGCAATGGATTTCTCATTGGTTTAAACATGTGAGAATCGTGTAATAAACCTTGTATGATATCCTTTTGTACAAGGCATGAGTTAATGGTTATCCATACCTAGTTAATAACATGCCAATACTACTGTACTAAAATGACTCATGGTTGGCCCAATGTGTTCCTTATAAGTTTGTCAGGGCTGACCAAGGATTCATTGGAGGTTGTTTTAGGGTCCACATGGCACCCATTATGCTGGTTATTATCACTGCCAGGTGCCAGAACACACAATGCATGACCCACTAAGTATCCATACTAAGTTAATACACAAGGGATTACATGGTAAAAACCCTACTGCTTTTCCTAGCTTGGTTTGCACCAGTTCAGCTCTTGAAGCCTCAAGTGTTGTATTCTACTACCTAGGATTTTCGTCTACCTCGTATTAATCAATGCATATTCAATTAATATTCAAAAGTATAGCATAGGAAGATTGTCAATACTGTGTCCATGGTCAGTTAGAAATGTATCACCCTCTTTTATTTCATGTTAAAAATGAGTCTATTAGTATGGGAAGACCCATTCACCATAGGGTCTAGGAGAAACTGAATCTAATTCTCTACTGCCCCTTGTGATGTCATCAAAACGGCCTGACACCCCTTAACCAAAAGTCATTTTTGAAGGCTCTTTTACCTACCAAGAATGGAATAGATACAGAGATCCAGTGAAATTACTCCAAATTGAATGTGAGATGCACTTAGTTTGGATAATAGTTATTATTCAATATAACTGATCAATTTATCATTATGACTGCCATTATGACAGGTTTATATTGAAATCACCCTTATGAAATTGCAATGGCAGTATACTCATAGCATTTAACTTCGTTCGAGTAGCTACAAATGCTGTTCTTCAAATATGTGCATAGGCGCTAATCGTACAGAACATTCTTAGGGTAGGACCTAAGATCACAAGAGTCCCAAATTGTAGTCACTGTGTATTCCTAGCCTGTTAGGAAATTGCTTTGTCTGGCAAAATCCATTCTAGATAATAGAGAGGTTAAGATCATGATGTGTACTGCCACACATATGTCTAGAATGATAGGGAGAAGCAGGTTACAGACATTGCCATACATGTTACAAGTCCACAGAAATTAAAGTCTGTGTCCGCTCCCCACCCTTCCTTTGTTCAGAATTTGGCCATTACAGGTTGCTGTAAGATGTATATTTCTGATGTCTGAGGTAAAAAAGCAATGGAAATGATATTTGTACTAAGCTGTAGGCTTCTGCTAACTACTCCTTGGTTCTAAATAATTTTATATAGTATTGTCGCCTGTACTTTAAGGACATACAATGCTCTGGTTGTGCTTGACAATAATGCTTAGCACAAGCTGGCCCCATCAGTCCTATGATAATGTGCATGGGTGGAATTAATGTAATGTCAAAGTGATACATGGTAGAAGGTATGTAAGTGGATAGTAGCTGAACTGTTTAACCATTTAAAGGCGGATCATGAGGCCAAAGTCTTTTTTCAACTAGAGATTGCATTGGGTGTGCAGTTGCATCAGACTAACTCATGGATGATAATCATGTACTATGTACTGGTAAAGGGTGCCTTATTGTACTCTGCACTAAAACCCCTTTAGCAGATCACATCAAATGATAATTTTGATAGTAGGGTCCACTATGCAACAGACCATACAACTCCTCAATGTGCATCTATTTTCATGCAACTAGCTCAAGATCGCACCCTATGTTGCTTAGTGGACCCGCGGCTATGCATTGATGTATCATGCTGATTGGTCCTCATGATACACCAATGAAGTGCTAGCAAGTGTGCTTACAGACACTTCATTGGTGCATCATGCTGTGTCTGTTGTTCTTGTACTACAGTCCAGGACACCATTTCCTAATACACTATGACTGATCACCTTCAAGTCGTAGAGGTATAAAATTCAGTATTGGAAATATATAGGGTGAGTCAGTGAAGGATGTTCACCAGCCTGAGAACCAATGAAATCACAAACTCAATATTATTTAACAACACTTTATTTTATTGAAAGCGCTGTATCTTGGCTTGTTAGAAAGGTTGATTCAAGTCACCAACTGCAAATGCGTCAGTTTTTTTAGCCTGTGGTGTAAAACCATAATTTTTTACCCTCACATATGTAAAATTTTTTAAGAAACAGTCATAAAAGCTATAAAATATCATCCTATGTACATCAGATTTCATGTCCAAAATATTACAATACATGCCTTAAGGTGTAGCAAAAATGAAATCCCTGCACCAAGAATTTTTTATTACACCTCATCGCTAAATATGGAGTTCAGTGAAAGTTTTGAATATGTAGCCTAGCTTTCTTAATTTTTTCCTCATACATTTAAAAATAACTAGATCTTTATGAAAAACACTCTCTGTTATCTAGAGTGTCACTTCTTTCAAAAAGATGTCACTCTTTTCCAATAAAACTGTAATGGGTCTATAAACAACCTAAGACTACAATATGTCTACGTCGATAATATCTTATCGACCGGTAATGTTAATACGGGTACTTATCAGTACCGACCTTTACCCCACCTATTTGGCGCTAAGCCTGTTATGTAAGAAGATTAATATCTGCCGCACGGTTCCCGCCGTTGCTAATTGCAATCTACATATTAACCCATTAAGGGCTGATGTTGAGAATACTCAACATCCATGTAGGGGCAGATGTTGAGTATTTTTAACACCATGTAGGGCCTGATGTTGATTATAATTGACATAGATAATTGATATGGCAGCCATGTTTGGACATTTGAGATAGATGTAAGTGGACTGCTATTTTTGGTCTGAGGATGTCATTTGCCTATTTTTGGGCTGAGGAATTCAAATTTGGCAGATTTAGAATGATAGAGACATTGGAAAATGGTTGAAAATGATATCAAAGTTATGGAGAGTGCATTATAGCTTGCAACCTCTCGCCCCCTGGTAAATGAACGGCCTAGTATCCAGTCCCCTAGCCTTTTAAAGTATCCTTATAGCTCGCCTTTAATGGGTTAATTATGTCAGGTGTTAATGAGTCTACTATATAAAGGACCACATGTCTCTACCTAGGGGTGTGTGTCTTAGGCTCTAAGACCTCTCTCACCTCTGTACTATATCCAATACCTGTTAAAAACCTACTACCTATACCTAGGCAGCTAGAGTCATACAGTATTACCCTTATAGTATCGACACGTGCTCACTTTGTCACTTGAACCGAGTACCCCATGTTCAAACAAAGTAATAAAGCTTCGGAAACTCTAAGTTCCTTGTGTTGTTGTCTCTAAGTATCGAAAGTCACATTAAGACAGATAACCCGACAGGCCTACCGACGGGTGGCCCGACGGTTACAATACATTTACATTCTGGTCCAGATCGGCAAAGGCACTTCTAAATACCAAAGAAAAAAAACATTATGTATGTGAGGATTTGAATAGAGCAATACTTTTAAACATCACAGATCATCTGCATCACTATTTCTTGTACAGGACTTGTTAAGTTAATAGTTCAAAGGCATATCTTAACACATTAGACTATATTATGGGTCATTTCCATCTCGCTCTGAGAGCATGCCATCCTCATTGGGCAGCCTGTCCTCCTCAGAAACTTGCAGACTGCAAATATAGTTATTAAACAACTAAGGTGAGTAATATCAAGCAATTATGCTCTTATATTTACAGTTTCTCAATGGGGGACGAGAAGTAAGAAGGAACAAAAAATTGTGTATGGATAGAACCCCACAAATATCATTACTGACTGGCAGTGCAGCCTTACCCTAGAATATCGCAACCATAAAAAAAATTTAAAAAAAGAAATTGCAGGATTGCTACACTCACTTCTATTTTAGTTTGGGGAACCTTATCTAATGGTGAATTATGTAAAGTACGGGTGGGTCTGAAGTGCACATTGTAACCAAAATGAACAAAACCTCACATACGTAATGTCTTCAAATTTGTGGGAAACCTGCAGAAATTTCAATGGTAATTGCCTTAATTCTATCCAGGACATTTTTATAAGATGGTCAACCAATTTATTTGAAAAATTCTATTTGTAGGTGTGTGGTGCAACACATATAGTAAACACCTCACATAGGTAAGAGCAGGTAATCTTGCTAAATAATCAGGTTTTGGAAATGCTGGTGATAAGACATCACTGGTAGAGACAGCACCACCGGCATTTTTGCAAGTGATTGCCCTGGGTGATAAGCCTGCACTGGCTTTTTAGCTGGTGGTCATATCAAACATCAATACAATGTAAACCTATATAATAATTTGTGCAACTTATAACTAATTTGTGCAACTAATTACCAATTTGTGCACCTAATTCTTATCTCTGAACTGAAGATGGATGTCCATTCTAGAATCTTGCAATTTTTCAAGCGAATACATGCATGCACAACTGGGGGAGAAATGATTTAAAGGGTTGAAACATACCGGGGGGGGGCACCCTCTAATTGGTAGATACGATGTGCATCCTAAATATCTTATTTTTCTAACAAGTTAAAATAAAAAGATATGAAGAAATTTCCACATCTATGACTTTCTGTGGGTAACTACTTTTTATAGTTTTCTTCAAGAGGCAAAAAAAGAGAGAAGAAAAGCCTCCTCCTTCTCCTCCTCAAGCATTGTGTTATTAATTTCTTTTACTATATCTATGTACATGGTTAAAGTAGGATGTATATGGAGTGCCCACCCACCCTGAAACACACAGGCTAGAGCCCTGATTGTTTGGCCTTATCTCCTGGTTGCCATAGTGATCACTGATAAGAGATTACTGCAGATGTGGGAGAGCACCGACATTTTTGCCAGTGCTGACTTATTTCCCATGGCTGGGTGAAGATGCAGCACTGCCACAGAATTCAGTGCTCAAATTTAACCCGGTACTGGGGAATTTACAGGATTTCCCAAGCCTGATAATGCACTTCAACAAATAATTTGATTGGGGATAAATATACAGCAGGGGCAGCTCCGGAAGGGCAATTTCCATTCCCCAGTGAAATGTATGTGAGGAAAATAAAGCCTTAAAGAGTATGGGGCTTCCTGGCCAAATTAAATGGCATTACTAAGGTGCTATGGCCAGTCTATGGCTTGGGACTTTCAATCAGAGGGAAATATAACCTAAAATACATCATTTCCATGCAATCTAAGACAATTGCAGACCCTCACATATGTAACAGAGACTATTTCATGAGAATTTGATTGAAATTCCTAACCTTTTTGAGAAATGTAGTGTAAATGGAGCTGAAAAATTACAGTACACTGTGAGCTTAGCTAATTTGAGATCCTATGAGTGACTTCCAGTGGTCTTTCCTTTCTGCCAGGGCAACTGGAAACATTTCCTTTCTCCTTCACATATTTTCGTTACGTATGTGAGGATTTCCACACCGATACCGAAAGACCCCCTCTGTCAGGTTCGGAATATCCTGTAAATACCCCTGTACCAGGTAAAATCTGAGCCCTGCATTATGTGCCAGTGCTGCATATTTACCCTGCCATGGGAAATAAGTCAGCACCTGCAGTAATCTCTTGTAGGGGTCGGCATTGTTGTGTATATATTAGTGCGCTTCATCCGAGAGATGTGTTCCTGTGGTGCTCGTTCCTTCTATGCCAACCAGGTGTCGCTTTGCGATACCCGTTTGGTACAAGAGGGGGCAGCACCACACCTCGCGTCTAGCTCCTAGTAAGGAGCTGGATGAACCACAGAAGAGGACTGGATCTAGTCCAGTCCAGACGTGTGATCTCTTCTCGAATAAAAGCCTACCCGAGCGGTAGGAAGTGTGGGGCTCTGCCCAACCTGAAATCCTCGTGTTGTGTTGGTATCTCTAGTGTTAAGCGAGCCAAAGAGCCACCCAACAGATAAGTCAAAACCAACCGTTACACTGGTGCGGTGACCAGTTGTTTCGGGGTGGAGCGTGACCAGACAGTCGCAAGTCACAGACTACCCAATGCGAGTGATTCGAAGAGGATGGTATCACATCCCAGCATCTGCTATTAGACTGGAAACCGGGTCAACAGCTTATGTATAACCCGGATGGTGTGCGGGGAGTTCTCTCGACACCGGGTCTAACAAACGATTCCGCCATGACTGGAGAGGGGATCGTTAAACTATACCCAAGTACTCCTAGCCATGTTGCTTCAGATACTGGGGTATTAAGAGGGTTGGTAAAACCTGCCAGGTTAGACTTGTGCGATTGGTCTCAAGTAATAACTAGCAGGCGCCAGCTAGGACCTAGCATCCTGGCGAGCACTTCTAAGATACTAGAAACCCCTAAGGCTCAAAGCCCAATTTAACTGACGGAGATGCCTACAGGAGGGGGAATACATGGGTCGACCCGATTGACTCAGGAGACACCATTAATGACATCATCGGATCATGAGAGCGATGATGAAAGGGATGGTGAAGATCCAAAAGGATCCACAACCACCCAGAGGGATATTACCCTAGATGCATTACCGAGAAATACGGAAATGTATACTTTGGGACTATCCCTAGACAAGGCCTTGTCGGACTTCATATTTAATCCAGGGGTAGCCACAAGTCCAGACATGGGCATCGGATAGGCCCCGGATATAAGTTGACCTCGGATTATTTGAAAGCCAGGGACCAAGTAGAGCAGCAAGCTAAGAAGCAGCATGAACAATTCATAGCTGCACAAAAGAAGATAGAGTTTGAGACACAAGAGCGGATCAATCGGAGAGAGACAGTAAGTTGGCTGACCTGGAAAAGGGGGAAGCCAATAGATGAAGGGCGATTGACAAGGCTAGAGCCGAGGAAGTCTCTAAAGCTGGGGATGCAAACAGATTACAGTCCGAGTTGAGTGCAATGGAGGAAAAGTTAAAAAGGCTTCAACTTCGGAAGCCGAAACGGAATCCAAACTGATCTCAGAACAGAATGAGATCCATAGGGAAACCACTGAGTACCAAAGGTCTTAGAAAGAAAAAGGTGAGAAGTATCGTTTGTTAAAAGATACTTTGAAGAAGGAGGTACAAGCCGCCAAGGCCGAATGAAACCGAGCTGTCTCGGACAATAAAAAGATCTGATCCAAGATCTTGTCCGAGAATGCTCAGTTAAGGGAGGAACAAAGGAACCTGACCATAGACGTGGCAACCCTGACTCTAAACAAGTCCGCTATGGAAAGCTACTTGCGGGAAAAGGAGCATACCAATTCACCTCCAAAGAGTACGGACCAGAATCCCGACTCTACCTTTGTCAAACAAGGTGACTTTGTTTCCTGCTCGACACCCAAGCAGCCGACAGGGGTGTACAACCCGTTTGTAAACAACAACGCCTCTCGGAATGTTGATCAGGGTGGACCCAAGATCAAAATGGACGGACTAGTAGAGTTTGCATTAGTGAGGTTCTGGTAGTCCATAACTTGGACCGGGACTTCATACAGAGGGATTGTTCTGACACGAGTGCTGAAACAAGCAGATTCAATATACATGTGGATCAGACGGTCAAAAATCATAGAAGGTTTGCATATGACAAATTTGGAGGCATTCCAGCCCCTACTCTTCGGATTTTAGTTTCCCCCTCTATTTCTTTGGCTCAAAGTGTCAGGCTGGATGAGATCGTCATGTTACATATGGGTTTTGATGGTCCCAAATGCATATTTTGGGCTCCAGGGGGGTAAAATGTGCCCAAAATGACCAAAATTGTCTGGGCGAAATTGTGTCTGGGAGAACGACATTTCAGTTACAAGCAATGTTGAGGGCTAAATTTTCTAAAGAAACAATCTTCATACCTCCATGAAAGTCTCAGGTCCAGACTATTTTGACCTGTAGATTAAGAAAATCACATTATCATTTATGTCAGATGTGTCCTTGCTATTGTAAAAGAAGCATACCTATAAGAATTCTTTTTCTGGGCACAAGTCTGGGCGAATGACATGTAAGGCCCCATATGCAAACTTTCTATGATTTGTGACCAGACAGACATTGTTGGACTGGACGCTGGTAATCCGGGCAACAATCAGAATGCTCAGGGTAGCAGTAGTCAGCAAGGACAAGCTGGCCAAGCGCCTAATGCTGGTGGTCAGGGCAGGTCTGCCAATGCGAACGACCAAGGGGGTAGTGGTAGCTCGGGTACCAATCCCAATGCTGGTGGTGGAGGTTACGCTGGTTATAATGGGTCACAGTGGAATTATACCCAACCACCACCACCATCACCTCCAAACAATAACAGTTTTGCAGGGCTAGGAGGCAATTGAACCTTGAATGAAACCAAGGTGATTGAATGGAGCAAACAGCAATGCAGCAGATTGTTGTATGCTCATAACTCAGCCCGGAGGGTAGCCGTCATCCCTAAGGAATACAACGGTACTAGGCCATGGAAGGAATAGTTTAAGGATTTCATCGATGTGATGAATTGTAATGGGTGGACCCCATACAAGGCCAAACCACATCTGGTTAGATATCTAAAAAGTGGTCCGGGACGCATGGCCATTGAGCAGTGGCGTACCTGGTATGGCCTCGCTGGGAGTTTTGAGCAGCTCGTTGAATCTGCTAGTGGACTGTTATGCAATATGGTCAAAGAGGATCCCATGGTACATTTTAGAAAGCGCACCCAGAAGCCTACAGAAGCTTTTAGAGCATATGGGATGGAACTCCCTATTGAGTAAGGCCAGACCCAGGACAGAAAACCAGGACTGGTACATGAAGGACTTGATAACTCAATTCGTCAAGGGTCTGAGGGACCGAGACGAGCAGATTGCTGCAAGGGACGCCTGGAGGGAAGGGTCTACACTGCATGGCATATTCAATGGAATAGATATGGCCATGAAGAAATGTACAATGCTGGCCGGGGACGTTCCAAACATAGCTGGACTGGCCCTGGTAGCATCTGCCATATACCGTTCCGAGGTAGATAACACCTCGGATGATTTTGAGTTGATAGACATTGAACAAGAGGATGGAACCTTTTGCTCTATGCAACTAAGGAAAAACACTTCTGGTAGGAAATATATTCCGAGGAAGGTTTTAACAAGCCAAAGGATGCTAAACCAGCATCCGAGGCTAGGGGCGAAGCTAAACCCAACGGCAAAGCTTATAAGCCCGCCGACAGCTCTAACAAAGCAAGTGGTCAGTCTCCGGACGTGACTAAAATAATGGAAGAGATGTGCAAAAAGATAACTGATGCACTACAAGCCAGTCAGTCCAGGCCCAGAGTGGATCGCCAAACTGTAAAATGTTTTAGGTGCCAGAAGATGGGGCACTATTTGTGTGAATTTACTGCTGCAAAGCCAGTAATGGCGGATTACTATAAAGCTGAAGCCGAACCCGAGGCAGATCAGCAGGATACTGATGCTCCCGACGTAGTGGGAAATTAGAGGGGGTTGTATCCATGGCATTGGGTATAACCCCAAGGAGAAATGAATGCCAAAAGGCTAGTGTCAATTTGTGTGGTGGTGACAATTATAAGGCGAGTGGCGGCACTGGAGGAGAGGAAGGATGGATCAATGAGTTGATTCGAGTGTGTGGGACACGCCTTCCCCCAAGTCATCCATGTCTGGAGTTTTTAAGAGGACTCGGATTGAATCTTGGTGATTCGGGAGACTTTCATCAGTTTACCAGTAACCCATCCCCACTGGGAGGGAGAGGGTTGTATATACCCGTATCTGTGGAAGGCCGGGTAGGAGAATTCTTAGTGGATACTGGAGCTAGCCACTCCTGTGTGTCCAAAAGATTCTTTGACTAGGTGGCTAGCAGTCATGAGAACCTCAAAATGGGGGTAAATGCTTGCAAGGCTGACGGAAGCAGTATGAGAACTTTTGGGAAGACTTTTATGCCTATCCAGAAAGGAGGCAAAGAATTTGTTCTTTCGCCGACTATCGCAGAGGTTAGTGATGACGGAATCCTTGGTCTGGATTTTGTGAGCTTATATGGGGCTATGTTGGATCCGCGGGATGGGATGATGAGTATCCGGAACCCCTATGGCTTGCATGTACAATGCGTGTTGAGACAAGTGTCTTCAGTAGCTTTGGTTATACACCCGGTGAAAATCCCTCTGGGTACAACTTGCAACGTCCTTTGCGGCGGAGCAATGGGTGAGACGGGAGTCTTGAAACCGACACAATACATTTATCAAGCAACGGGTTGGACTCAGTAGATACGTTGGTGTCGAATGCATCATGGTCTGTATTACCCGTGACTAATCGAACCGGCTCAGTGATTTATCTGAAACGTGGCGACAGTGTTGGGGTGATGAGTTTGGTAGAACACGTAGCCAAGGCCAAGTTTAATAAACCATTGAACCCCATAAGTAAGTATGATATACCATTTTATTATTCCATAAATCGTAACATATTTTGTATTAATCAAAGGATATCGATGAAATTAATACATAGGTTGGTTCTAAGAGCTATAAGAGCGCTCAAACTTTGTATAAGAGCGTTCATGCCCCACTGCACACCAGCCAGGTCAGTTACAAACACTCTCTCTGACATCAAAGGCTCCGACCTAATGGTTCACTGCACAATATAATAAAGATGAGGGTCTCAGTGTGCGACCTCATGGTTCAATGCACAAATTAATAACTTGTAAGTGAATGCAACCGGCCGTCACGGGTGCCTGAGCACTGCTGACGCCGTCATGAGTGTCTGAGCACCCTAATGACTGAACAATGGGTTACATAAGCACGACGCCATAACCGTTCGGTCGCTCTAGCGTCGCTCCTGAGCAAGCTAGGTCAAATATCAAAGCATTTATGGAAAGCCCATAATTGGACGGTCAAAATGAGCCCAAGATCAAGGCGGAACTTCCATTATTAAGGAAGTTATGCCATGGAGACTGAAAGGAGCTTTGAGTTCCCTACAGACAAACCGGCGGGAGTTACGCGCCTATCCAACGAGCATTATAAACTTGACATATTCAACTCCGCGCATGCGCAAAATGGCGGTTATAAACGCATAAACGACCGAGATATGAGGGTCTGAAGTTGCAGAACCGACCAAGACAATGGGGGACACAGCGGCGCCCATGGGGGTCCTTTGTCCCCCTGTGACACATGAAAGACTCCCCTCAAACAATTGTAGAGTTAGGCAGATGCTGCTGGCTCCAGTCAGTCTGGAGGTGCTTTTCCAAGATTTGCTACAAATAGCCTGTCTGCACCTCCAGAAGGACAGAACACCAAGAACCACTCCAGAGGTAACATCTCCAGTCATCTCCTGCTACCTGCTATACCACTGCACTATGGTGAAACTATGCTAGACAGGCATGGGTTTCCATCATTAGTGGCCAGAGGCTATCTTCCCCAAGACATCCACCAGAGGGTAAAGTTATTCATTATTACATTATTCCTCTAAGCAGCAGGACAGGAGCTAGGTGTGGGAACCCACCTAGAACTATGCTGGACATTGTATTATTGTTACCTCACAGGTGGAGTGGAACTGGACATTGTACTTTATAAATTACTGTATGTTTATTGTATGTACAAATTACCTACATACTAACTACTGTATGATTGATATTTCTTACATGTTGCCTAAAGCTGAATAAACCAGTGACAACTGGAAATAACACTATTTATATGAGCCTGATGTATTTACACTATATACCACTAGTCTTATGATATTCCTCATATGACAACTTGATCATGCCAATTACTAGTATGACAAAGCGGTGGAGAACATCCTACTAAGATCCCATCTCTCACAGGCTCATAAAAATTAAAGCTGGTAACACAACTAAGAACAATCATACACACAGTAAAACCCACCCCACCCACCCAGTGACCTTGACCTTGACACCATGCCCACCAAGGTCACCAGTGAGAGCTCCCACATACCAGTGAGATCTCCCACATACCAGTGAGATCTCCCACACATCAGTGAGATCTCCCACACACCAGTGAGATCTCCCACACATCAATGAAATCTCCCACACATCAGTGAGATCCCACACACATCAATGAGATCTCCCACACATCAGTGAGATCTCTCACACAACAGTAAGATCTCCCATATATCAGTGAGGTCTCCCAAAACGTCAGTGAGGTCTCCCAAAATGTCAGTGAGGTCTCCCAAACGTCAGTGAGGTCTCCCACACGCCAGTGAGGTCTCCCACACGCCAGTGAGGTCTCCCACACGTCAGTGAGGTCTCCCACACGTCAGTGAGGTCTCCCAAACGTCAGTGAGGTCTCCCACACGTCAGTGAGGTCTCCCACACGTCAGTGAGGTCTCCCACACGTCAGTGAGGTCTCCCACACGTCAGTGAGGTCTCCCACACGTCAGTGAGGTCTCCCACACGTCAGAGAGGTCTCCCACACGTCAGAGAGGTCTCCCACACGTCAGTGAGGTCTCCCACACGTCAGTGAGGTCCACCACACACATCAAGGCCTTATCAGTCAAGCTGGCAGAACAACACACAAAGACCTTACGTAGTCAGGGGCCTGTTGAAGAGGTCTCCCTCCCACCTAGATCTAGGAGGCCCACAGGAGGCAAACCAGCCTCCAATACAACAGACCCACACTCAGTAGACCCCACACCACCCACCCTGTCTACTCAGGGAACAACCAGTTCTCAGGGATCCAACATTTCCCAGGGATCTCTACAGGACGCCCAACTCACGCTATCTACCTCAGGGGAAGAAGGATCTGCCTCAGGGGGTGGATCCACACCCTCATCTAGATCCTCCACCCCAGCTCCAGCCTTTGACAGCCACTCCTCCAGAGACACCTCCCCCACACCCTCCATCATGGACACCGATGAAGGCCCCCTACCAAATCAGACAGCTGAGAAGATAAGGGCCTATGAGAAGGCCATCCAAGATGCAGTTACTGCCCTAGAGACCAACAAGTCCCAGCAGGAGGAAAGGGAGAGGATCCTCAACCAACAACTGGCAGAGAGGAATGCAGCAATAGATGCTCAACAGAAGGCCATGGAAGATCAGCGGAAGTCCCTAGAGAGACAACAACAACAGATAGCAGATCTCATGAAGATGGTATCATCCCAGACCCCACAACCCCCCACACCTGCCATCACACCTGTTGTCACACCATCTGCCTCTGGATCCAAAGATGACATCATAATCTCCATGGTGTCCAACATGACCAAACTCATAGACAGAAAACAACAGGATGACAGAAAGATCAGGCTACATGAGGTAACAAAACCCAAAACCTTTTCACACCCATCACCACTCATGTCAACAGCATTATTTATTGATCACAAATTCCCAGAATATCTGAAGGATAAGTACAAAGTAACAGACAGTGACACCATGGTAACATATTTACCCAAGTACCTCGAAGGACAAGCACTAGCTTGGTTTGAATCCTTCAGGGAGAGTGCCACACCTGACATGTTGACATGGACCAATGTAGTGAATAAATTAAAAGAGTATTTTGCTACTCGAGACAATATAATCTCAAGGACTGCACTCCGTGCACAAATGGTAGATGAACCCGTCCTAGACTATGCATGCCATCTCAGGAAAATGTGTAATGCCCAACGCCAGAGTGATGAAATCCTAAGCAAGGCATTTACCCAAGGCATGAGGCCCTGGATCTCTGTAGCTCTTGAGAACAAGAAAATACACTCTTTTGACCAAGCACTAGACCTAGCCCTAGAGGTTGAGACCCAAGAAAGATCTAGGAGGGTGAGGGATGCAGAGTCCAACCCACAGCCTACTAAGAAAAAGGTCCAGGAAATCAGCACTAGTGCAGATGAAGATGTTAACCTAATGTCTAGTGCCCATGTAAGGCAACAGGAGGCTAAGGTTGCATCAAGAGACCCTACCGGTAGATATAGAGGAAATAACTATGACCCCAACTACCAATCCAATAGAGGTAGAGGTAGAGGGGGCAACAACAACAACCGGGGGGGTCACAACAGTAGGAAAGACAACAGCTCTTCCAACTCCAACAATGGTAACTCTTCATACAGTGATAGGAGAGACAGAACCCCAAGTAATGGCAGATCCTATAATAATCAAGGATCCAACAGTAGGAGCCAGAGTCCACATAGGAACTACAACTCTGGATCCTACAACAACTCTGGATCCTACAACAACAGCCAGGGTTCAAACAACTCTGGATCCTATAATCAAGGATCCAACAGTAGGAGCCAGAGTCCACATAGGAACTACAACAGTGGATCCTACAACAACAATGGCGCCTACAACAACCAGAGATCCAATAACTCCGGTCAATACAGCAACTCTGGTCAATATAACCAGGGTTCCAACTCACGCCGGGAGGATTACAAACCTGACACAAGAGGTTACCAGGGGAACCAACACAGTAACCCCCAAATACCACCTCATGTAATGGATCAAATCTCCAAGCTCCTGGTGGCAAGCATCTCAACCACCCCACAGAACCAGGAAAACTAGGATGTCACAGTGCCGATGGGCCAGTGCACTGTGACACCCCAAATACAAACAATCAATCAGGATTAACAAAGATCCAACCAGAGACAATTGCTAGTGCCAATCTACCATCTAACAGACAGAGACGTCCATCAGTGATACACATCACCCCACCAGATTCATCATCAAAGGATACAGGTGAGAGTACCAAGCTTTCTATTGTACTTCTTCAAAATGGCTGTATCAATGCAAACCTATATGATGTTTCAGATGTACAATGTTTGGTTGATACAGGTGCTACTATCACCTGTGTCAGACAGTCATTCCTCATGGATCTCCAAAAGAGATTCCAGATCCAACTGAGGAAATCCAAAATCAACATCCACTTGGCAGATGGATCGGTGTGTCATGTTAGACATTCAGCTATGCTGAACTTTAGAATCCAAGGTGTCAGATTCCAATACCAATTTGCTGTAATACCCAACCTCACACAGCCCGTTGTTCTCGGCACAGATTTCTTAAGCACTACAAAATCTCAAATTGAATTTAATGTTGATCCTGAACAAATTCTCAAACCCATTAGGGCAGTGAGGGATTTTACCATCCCTCCATTCTCTGAACTTGCAGTATTGGGCAAAGTCACATCTACTCAATCACTGCAAGGCAAAACTGGAGTAGTAGATAACCTCCAAAGAAATAACAATGCCCCATATCTAGTTCAAAGGGCAGCAGTAACCCCCAGGGAAAATAACAAACATCCCCTAGTGTTACTCAACACCAGCAGGCGCCCACATAAATCAAAAAGGGTGCCATCATAGCTCTATTTCAGGAAGTCAAGGAATCTGATTTAGAAAAACCTCAACAGGTGTCAGACACTACCCCACACACTGATCAATCCATCTCAGCCATACGGCCTGAGGATGTAACTCAATTCAGTGACACAGACTCAGACTGTGAGTCCACATATGCTGACCCTGAACCCAACTCAATCAGACTCTCCGAAATAGCTGCTATACATAGTGAGGCACATGACCTCGAGCCAGAATTGGAAGAGAATGTTCCACCAAAATCTGTGCTCACATCCAAAGATCAGCATGATAGATTAGGATCACTGCTGACCAAGTATGATGATATATTTGTAGGAAAAGATGGAGACATTGGTGCTACACACCTGTATACCCACTCAATACATGTAAAACCTGAAGCAGTGCCATGTCATTTCCTACCATATAGACAAACACCAGAAAAACAGGCCGCAATAGGGGAAGAGTGTGAAAGGCTAGTACAACAGGGCATTCTGAGAGAATGTGCCGAGGGCCCCTGGGCCTCCAGATCCTTTTTAGTACAAAAATCATCAGGAGGCCATAGGCTCGTCACAGATTTTCGTTATTTGAACCAGAACACGATAAATCAAGCCTTATCTACACCCCGAGCCGATGACACTCTGGACATGATAGGGTCACTCAGACCAAGAGTATTCAGTAAACTAGATGCCCAACAGGGATTTTTTCAGATTCCTATAAGACAGGAGGACCAGCATAAAACCGCATTCATAGCAAATGACAAAAAATATGTCTATGAAAGGATGCCGATGGGTTTAGCGACGGCACCGGCGGGATTCTGCCATCTAGTCACATTAATTCTGAACAAACTCAAGTACAAATGTGCCCTACCATACCTAGATGACATATTGGTATTATCACCATCAATCGAACAACACTTCCATGACCTGGAAGATATGTTCAACAGCCTAAGAGTTGGTAAACTCAAACTGAAGAAATCAAAATGTGAATACTTCATAGACAGAATAGACTTCTTGGGAATGAGAGTCACACCCATGGGACTGCAACCATCTCCCACAAAGGTGGAGTCAATCAAAACCTTCCCAACACCAAAATCAGTCAAAAATGTCAGATCCTTCACAGGCCTATGCCAATACTTCAAAAAGTTTATCAAAGGTTATGCCCAAATTGCTAGACCATTGTATGATCTACAGACACATCTCAAAGCATTTGTCTGGACAGAAGAGGCAGATAATGCTTTCAAAACATTAAAGCATGCCCTCTGTACCAATGCTCTTCTCAGATATCCAAACTATGAGAAAGAGTTCAGTTTGGCAACTGATGCTTCCAATGTGAGTTTAGGAGCTGTACTCTCACAGAGAGATAATGAAGGAGTGCTCAGACCAGTAGCCTTTGCAGGTAGAACCCTCTCCAAACATGAGAGAAATTACAATACCACAGAGAGAGAACTACTGGGAGTAGTGTATGGAGTATTACACTTCAGACACTATCTAGAGACCAGACACTTCCAATTATATACAGACCATGCAGCCCTAATCCCACTATTAACCAATACAGGACTCACACATAGATGGGCCAGATGGGCTCTAGACATACAACAATTTTCATTCACCATCCAACACGTGAAAGGTGATGATAACACACCACCAGATGCTATGTCTAGAAGAGAATACCCAGACTCTGGACCCATGACTAACCCTCCACCCCCACCAAGGAGAGTTAGAGCAGCCAGTAGAACCAAGTTTGCAAAAGTAACAAAGAAAGTACCATTCAAAAGGGATGATCCACCCAACACCATTGAAAGGCCAGAGACACCCATTAGGGGTATCTTGAAGCAATCTACACACTATGTGTTTTGCCACTGTGAGAGAGAATACTCACAACTCTTTCCAGATAATGACTTCGAGCCTATTGAATTCTCATCACTCAATCAGATGCTGAAGGCAACTCCAAAGGAGCCACCCTTCACCCCACCTGACTCAGACGATGAAGATCCAGAAGACACACTATATGCTATTACTCAAGTAACTTCTAAATCAGTCAGATTCCTTGAACCAATGCAGGGAGAGGAATCATCAAACCATTTGTGTCCTATGACCACACGCTCAAAGACTAGAGAAATGATTCAGGAGGGCACACCAAAACCCCCCACACAATCACAAACTATTCTAAATGAGAAAAAGGTCACAGGAAGCAAACCTACCAAAACCCCACCTGCCAGGAAAAATGTCACAAAAGACACTGCATCTACTAAGTCAAAGAACTCTGAGACAAAGAAGAATGACAAAAACCAAATTGTGCCTTTAAAGAAAAAGGTTGCCACTCCCATCAAGGCGAGAATAGGCCCTCCAAAGGAGCCTACACACCAAAACAAGAGTGACACACCCCAACAAAAGGCACAAGATAGGCCAATAGTCGATGAAAAAGAAAAAGAAAGAGACAGAATAAAACAACATGTGCTAGATATAAATCAACTACTGGATCAGATTCCCGACACATCCATCTCAGGTACAAACCTTGGCTTGGAACAAAGGAAAGACAAGGACCTATTCCCCCTCATACAATATCTTGAGGATGGGACCTTGCCTGCACCAAAAGCACAAGGAAATAGAATCATCAACCAAGGCCAGACATACACCTTGGTAAATGGTACATTAGTCCATATATGCCCCATAAATTGGAGAAAAACCAATACTGTACCACTTCAAATTGTTATACCACAGCAATGGGTAACAAGTACACTACAGTATTTCCATGACTCACCTACTGGCGGCCATCTTGGTTCAAGTAGGATGCTGTCAGCACTCCGACCTAGGGTATATTGGAAGTCTATGCTAGCAGACACAACAAAATATGTTTCCACCTGCCACACATGCCTCACAGCAAAAAGGCAAGTACACTCACACAAAACACCAATGACAGTGAGAGAGTACATGACTTCACCAATGAAGTTCCTAAACCTAGACGCGGTGGGACCACTTCCCACAACTGCCAGGGGAAACAAACATATACAAGTCTGCATAGATTATGCTACCAGATATGCAACAGCTTGGGCTACTACTGACTTAAAAGCTGAGACAACAGCAGCAGAGTTCTACAAGAATATAATTTGTCATCATGGAACACCAGCCACTCTTCAAACAGACAATGGAACATGTTATACAGGTGCAAAGTTCACAAAGTTAACTAAACACCTCAAGATCAAACATAAATTCTCCTCACCATACAGGCCACAATCAAATGGGCTTGTAGAGAGATTCAATGCTAGCATAGGCACAGCACTCAGAGCATTCTGCTCAAAGCACCAAAACAATTGGGATTCATTTATTGAACCCATAACCTTTGCATTAAACAACACTGAATCCCAAACCACAGGATTCACCCCTTTCTTCCTACTCCATGGAAGAAACCCAGCCACCCCAATGGACTTAGGGCTGGGAATACAGGAAGACATATCCACCGTAGCAGACCATGTAGCTAACATGATAACAAATCAAGATACCTCTAGGAGGAAAGCTATAGAAAGGGTCGCCAAGCTACAAAAGGAAAGGAAGGATAGATATGATAAGAAACTTACACCACAGGAAATCAAGGTCACCGACATGGTGTACCTAAACATACCAAGAATCCTGACCAACACAGAGTGTAAGAAACTTCAACCCCTTTTTATGGGACCATATGTTGTAGTAGACAGACCTAGTTTGACAAGTGCCAAACTCAAAAACTTGGACACCAATCTATTGGTGGCCAGACCAGTGCACATAGACAGACTGAAAAAGGTTGTGGCTGTCAGAAACAATGAATTTGCACACAGGCTTATTCCACATGAGGCCAAATACTACAGCAAAATTGTAAGGAACAAAAATGATATCACCCTTACAAGAGAAACCACAGGCATAGGCCCTATCAAGCCTAGGCCTGCACACCACATACTAAGAAAGACATCTAGGTGTGGTGCAGTTTCAAGAAATTAGAAACAAGATTGAGATACCAAAAGAACATAAGATTTTCAAAATGTATTACAAATTCTCTTCATCCACACATAAGACATGTGTGACTGATAATGAATTACTTATATGTATATAAAGCCAATCAAATTTGTAAATATATCAGTAGGTTATTGCCTCTGTAAGGGTCAAAGACTGGGACCCCCCAAGTAAAGCAGACATGAAGTCTAAGAAGAGTAAGGGTAACACAATGGAGTGTCTAAAGCCTAATCCCCACATGAAAGAGCGCGCTATGCCAACACAGCAGTCTATAGAGATCAATTGACCTTATAAGCTACCCTCAGACAACTGTCTAGACAGTCATGAATGGCTGTCCTGGATGACAGGAGGAGCTAATTACCAGTACACAGACTACACAATAGACCCCACAGTTAGCAGACACTGGAGATTAGGTGCACTGACTCCAGAGAAACAATACCATGCCCACAATGGATGTGGGTAGGGTAGGCTACATAAGAAGCACTGTGGACCATAGCCCACCATCAGTCTTCATCCAGCTGCAGTCTGGAACACAAGTCTACAGGACCCCACTTGGGAATTAGCCAGCCCACTTCTCCATTAGGAGAGACTGCACTAGGATAAAGAACACACCTACTTCACCTTCAACCTGACCTTACCATTTACTGGTCAATCTCTATAGACTCACCGGACATATTGCCAAGACAGCTCAATCCTGCAAAGGTACAGTTCGAACCACTTCATTTAAAGTGTTGCACCATACACTTAGACTTTACCAGCACCAAATCACTACAAATTTGACAAGACTTTAAACAGCAAACTTGCTTTACACAAGCACCATGGGGAGACTGAGAATTTCACCCATACTGCTAGCTATGCTGTTATTATATACTATAGAACCACTTACTGCAGGTTATACACCTGTGGTGAGACAAAACATAGGAGTAGTATTCAAACCTAGCCCTCAACCATTGGTCAATGGACATACAACCACAACACTGTTGTTAGCTATCCCCTACAAGATACCTCGGGCACCCGTTACCCAAGGATCCATAAGGGATAGAATACTCCAGTTGACCACTCCTACTCTACAAGATCATACCTCTGGCCAAATTATCCAACAAGCTAAGGAGCTAGACACCTTGCTGGAAATTGCAGACAAGGAGATAAATGAAACATTAGCCTCCATCAAATTGTTCCTATCCAACCCCATAAACACATTGGACAAGGCCAAAAGAGAGGCCATACTGGGTTTTCTAGCACCCCTGTTTCGCGGTGTGCTAGGTCTAGCCACAGTAGAAGATGTAAACCAAGTAATGGGACAGCTCAAGAACATAGATGAAATACTAAGGAAATTTGCTAAACAAGATCAGGAAGCAGCTAGTCTCATTGAAATGATCACAGACAGACAAGATAAGTTTGTTAAAGCATACATCCAAGATAAGAAGGTACTGGACAGCACAATCAACACCATAGGTGACACCGTCAACCTGTGGGCCTCTAACATGTCCAGGTCACTTGACTCATATTCAAGGCACGAGAAAACTCAAAGGGAGAAAATGCAAGTATTAAATGATGCATTAATTATCATAGCAGCAAGAATGAATACAGTTCAATCACTGCAAAGGACAAATGCAGCCCTGAGGATGCTATCATCAGGAATCCTAACCCCTGATATAGTACCACCCTCAGACCTTGCTAGATACTTAATTGACATTAATAACAAACTTAGGATCACACACCCTGGAGCACAAGTCGCAATTAATGACTTAGATTTCTATTATTCACAGAAGCTGTACCAAATGATTACATCACCCATGCCTATAGACACACAGGAGACCCCCACCAGAGGAGTCACCAAGTTGCAAACCACAACTGAGTTTCTAGCAGTATCTTACGACGAATCATTATTCATCGAATTGGACTCAGCAGATATGCAGGCATGTGAAGGTACTACAGTAAAGGTATGCAGAGATGTAAATGGTAGAATCTATAAACACAGGCCTACATGCCCTGTAGCCATTTTTACTAACCAGGCTCAACAGATTAAGGAACATTGCAAGTTTACAGTTTCACCACTGCAAGCACCTACCACCCATGCTATTTCCATTTCTGAAGATGAGTATCTGGTCACTACTAATGAACCCCATTACTTTATCAACTGCCATGGTAAAACGTCTGAAACTCGAAAAGCCCAGTCCTACTCAACCATAGGTGTACCCTGTGGGTGCACGATCAGTGTAGGAGAATTTTCTCTTCCAAACACAAGGTTGCCCTGTAACTCAACCTTATCATTTCATTACATTCTCAAGACAATCAATTTACCATTCATGGCAGCACTTAACAAAATTTCTGAAACCAAACCAGATGAAAGAGAGAATCTTCCAAATTTCCCAGTAGTAAACCTTTCTAGAACCCTAGAAAAACTACAGGAAAATCCAATCATGGATGATATTACTCAACTGAATTTAGAGCCCTTTGCCAAAACAGTATTAAAAGATGCCTCCAACCTTAATAAGGAAATGGAAACACGCTACGAGGAATCATACCTACGTCGAGTTACAGAGCATCCAATCTTCCAAAGCTTAGCACTCATCCTAGGGATATCAGCTCACATTTTTATAGTATACATACTACTCAAATTATACAGACTAGGAGGGACTGTAGCCTACCTGCCTACAGCCAAAGCATTCAGACTAGTCACCAAGCTGCCCCTACACAAATTGCTCCCAGATAAGAATCCTACCAAATTAACCCCTACAGAGGAAACCCACACCCCTTTCCTCACAATTCAGGAAACCCACATCCTGATAATTGCTATATTATTTACCCTGACCATCTACTCAGCCTACAGAATAATGAAGTACCTTAAGAAATTTGCACAGACACACTGTGGCAAGAAAAATGTGGCCAAGCGCACAAATCCCACAATATATTTTAAAATATATTGTGGAGACTCAAACTTCGCGCTACCCTTGAGGCCAATACCACATGAATTTGATGAGATTAAATCAGCAGCTGCCCCTACCTATAAGGATATAGTGGTTAAAACCTTCCCACTACCTAAGGCTATATTTACCTGGAATGGACCAGCAGTTATAACAACACAGAGAGGAGAATTTGCTTATCACCTCCCTCAGGTGATACACCTACCTTGGCGCACTAGGTTCAGTACTATACCAGCCCTTAAAAACAAAGGACTGTACTACTCCATGCTTCTCCAGAATGATTGTGGCACCAGCCCGGTGACCATGACAGCACTGGAAAATACAACAGATATAATTATTGACGAACAACAGGAGGAGACCGCAAGGTCAAACATGCAGACTATTGCTAATTTTCTAAACCACCAGCCCTCCCCGGTGACTGTGGAAACAGCCTAGACTGCCCACAGCCTAGGCTGCCCCCAGTCCACCACCAGGAGACAACACATCAGAGACAGTATTCAGAACTTTTCGGACAATTTGCCGGCCCTGAGAAGGGCCTTTGGGATGGCGGGTTTTTACACCCTAGGTTTCAGTCAGTCGGGATCCTACCACAGATCCTCGGGTTCAACATCAATGGGAGAGTCCGAGTCCGAGTCCGAGCCATACATATGGCCGTGATCCTGCTCCCACTCAACGAGCCGGGCCTCCAGCATCCCCAGTCCATACTCGGCAGCCGTGGATGGATCCCCGGATGCCGCAAGATCGAGGAGGGACGCCGCCAACAGATAATCCCATAGCACTCGCTCCCGCGGCCCTAAGTTATAGTCCATGGGCCAGAAACCCATATTACCCAAGGCCCTAGTCAGAAGGGCCACAGTGGCCCCCCGACGCAAGGCTGAGCCTAAGAAATAGTGGCAGGAGTAATTACAGACCATCACATCACCATGCTCAATGATCTCCTTGAAATTCCTCACTATGTACCCATAATGGATGGTCTGGCTAGACTCAACCAGGGCCCTAACTGGACTCCCCACCTCCATCACCTGGGGGACAGGCAAAGCAAAGAGAGCTTGTAGATGGGCCATGGTACTACAGCAGTGATTTCCAGAGAGGAACTGATACTCCAATACCAGCCACACACTCCTTACATGGACACACACACACCCCCCCCCACCCTGAACTGTCCACTGACACCAAGCTAGGCACTCACACAGACACATGCCAGAATCTGGCACCTAACACCTCAAGTGCCACCACTGCATGAGCACACCAGGGAGGAGACTCACATCTCACTCCTGACACACCTCCACTGTCAATGAAATTATCAAAGTATTAGAAAAAAAAAAATATATATATACATACACAGCCACTTGTTGATGTATAATATGAAAATCTATGGTATTCTCACAAAGTCGATGATTAATGCGCGCATGTACGCGCAGAATTGCGAAATTGCAAATTACAAATTGTAAATTGTACAAATCTAACATTAATATGAATGCAGGTAGATAACTAAACAGTTTTTGTACCCACTAGCACTTGTATAATATGCCAAGGTTTACTTAAAGTAACACACTTTAGGTATCCAAGAAAATTGTTGGAAAAATGAATGAAAAAAAAAAAAAGGGAAAAAAAATTGTTGAGAAAAATTGTTGACATGAAAAATGTTTACTTAAGATACTCACCAAATAATCTCTTTCAGGGACACTTACTCAAAAGGCTAGGGAAAAGTCAATTAAGCAGCGGCCCACTGCCGAAATTGCCAATTAATACACCCATATAGCAAAATCAATGAGTAACTCAGAGACAAACAAGCCTATTGTACATGAAGTACTTTGTTTTTCCGGCCCTCGGAAAAATTTGTCTCAAATCCCAAAAATTGTAGAGTGTAAACTAGATTGTACGTTTGTACCCAATTTGCACACTAAAATTGTATGTTTGCACACCAGATTGTACGCTTGTACCCAATTTGCACACTAAAATTGTATGTTTGCACACCAGATTGTACGCTTGTACCCAATTTGCACACTAAAATTGTATGTTTGCACACCAGATTGTACGCTTGTACCCAATTTGCACACAAAAATTGTACGTTTGCACACTAGACTGTAAGTTGTATCCAATTTACATTTGAATTATATGTTGCACATTATACTGTATGCCTGTACCCAATTCATACACTGAAGTCAGATTTTTAGAAAATCAACATTTCTATGTGTATCCAAGCTGTACGCAAAATTATATATGTACATACAGAAACTATCAATTGAACGCAAAATTATATATTGGCATACTAAAACTGTCAAATGTACGCAAAAATTATATATTTGTACACCAAAAATTGCCAAATACACGCGAAATTATATATTTGCATACCAAAATTGCCAAATGCACGCGAAATTATATATTTGCATACTAAAATTGCCAAATGCACGCGAAATTGTATATTTGCACACTAAAATTGCCAAATATACGCGAAAATTATATATTTGCACACTTAAAATTGCCAAATGTACGCGAAAATTATATATTTGCACACTTAATTTGCCAAATGTACGCAAAAATTATATATTTGCATACTGAAATTGTCAATTGAACGCAATTACACGCGAAATTGTAAATTTGCACACTAAAATTGTCATTTATGTTCAATTTGCACGCTAAATTGAACATTGAATGCCAAAATGGCACACTATTTGCCAAATTGTATGTTGTACATAAAAATGGAAAACTGTACCCAAAATTGATGTTACATAAGCAAATAAGCTCAGGTATGGTAAGATATAGAAACTCGGAAATGTACTTATACCCAGGAGAAAATTGTTTATACTGACAAAGCTCTACCACAAAAATTGCATTTGAAGCACTCCCCATTACTTCAAATCCTCTTACAAACAGTATATAACTCCAAAATAAGGTAAAAATTGTATAAATTGTACATTCCCTCGGCGAAATGACGGAGTTTCGCATTCTCTCGGGGGAGAGGGAGTATTCTATGATATACCATTTTATTATTCCATAAATCGTAACATATTTTGTATTAATCAAAGGATATCGATGAAATTAATACATAGGTTGGTTCTAAGAGCTATAAGAGCGCTCAAACTTTGTATAAGAGCGTTCATGCCCCACTGCACACCAGCCAGGTCAGTTACAAACACTCTCTCTGACATCAAAGGCTCCGACCTAATGGTTCACTGCACAATATAATAAAGATGAGGGTCTCAGTGTGCGACCTCATGGTTCAATGCACAAATTAATAACTTGTAAGTGAATGCAACCGGCCGTCACGGGTGCCTGAGCACCGCTGACGCCGTCATGAGTGTCTGAGCACCCTAATGACTGAACAATGGGTTACATAAGCACGACGCCATAACCGTTCGGTCGCTCTAGCGTCGCTCCTGAGCAAGCTAGGTCAAATATCAAAGCATTTATGGAAAGCCCATAATTAGACGGTCAAAATGAGCCCAAGATCAAGGCAGAACTCCCATTATTAAGGAAGTTATGCCATGGAGACTGAAAGGAGCTCTGAGTTCCCTACAGACAAACCGGCGGGAGTTACGCGCCTATCCAACGGGCATTATAAACTTGACATATTCAACTCCGCGCATGCGCAAAATGGCGGTTATAAACGCATAAACGACCGAGATATGAGGGTCTGAAGTTGCAGAACCGACCAAGACAATGGGGGACACAGCGGCGCCCATGGGGGTCCTTTGTCCCCCTGTGACACATGAAAGACTCCCCTCAAACAATTGTAGAGTTAGGCAGATGCTGCTGGCTCCAGTCAGTCTGGAGGTGCTTTTCCAAGATTGCTACAAATAGCCTGTCTGCACCTCCAGAAGGACAGAACACCAAGAACCACTCCAGAGGTAACATCTCCAGTCATCTCCTGCTACCTGCTATACCACTGCACTATGGTGAAACTATGCTAGACAGGCATGGGTTTCCATCATTAGTGGCCAGAGGCTATCTTCCCCAAGACATCCACCAGAGGGTAAAGTTATTCATTATTACATTATTCCTCTAAGCAGCAGGCCAGGAGCTAGGTGTGGGAACCCACCTAGAACTATGCTGGACATTGTATTATTGTTACCTCACAGGTGGAGTGGAACTGAACATTGTACTTTATAAATTACTGTATGTTTATTGTATGTACAAATTACCTACATACTAACTACTGTATGATTGATATTTCTTACATGTTGCCTAAAGCTGAATAAACCAGTGACAACTGGAAATAACACTATTTATATGAGCCTGATGTATTTACACTATATACCACTAGTCTTATGATATTCCTCATATGACAACTTGATCATGCCAATTACTAGTATGACATAAGCATCCAATAGATGAAGAATTTTTAGAAATTGATTAATGAATCAGATTTACAGGATATGGAGCATAAACAGCACCTAGGGGACCTCCTGCGAAGGTATGAAAATGCTTTCAACAGGGAGGGAGGACCCGTAGATGAAACCGATAAGGTGTTGCACACTATCGATGTGGGCGACGAGAATCCTTTTAAGATACTGTATCATAGACTTTCTCTCAAGGAAAAGTTAATATGTGAACAGAATACAAAAGCAGCTGGAGCAGCTGGGGTAATCATGCCGATCTCCAGCCCCTGGTCCAGCCCTGTTTGTATGACCACAAAGAAAGACAGTACAATCCCTTTCTGTGTCAATTACCGGAAACTGAACGGTATGACAAAGAAGAACTTGTATCCTTTACCAAGGATCTACGAGACTTTAGCTTGGGTGGGAACTAATGATTCTGCACCCTGGATTTGCAGTCCGGGTATTGGCAGATACCAATGCATCCCAAGGACATAGAGAAAACTATGTTCTCTAGTCATTCGGGACTATTCGAGTATAATGTCCTGCCTTTTGGATTGTGTAATGTGCCTGCTAGGTTTGAGGCTATGATGGAATCTCTACTCAGCGACCTGCTGTGGAAGAAGTGTCTGGTTTACTTGAATGATGTTGTTGTGTTCAGCAAGTCATTTCAGGAGTGTCACATGAACCTACAGCTTGTGCTGGATAGGATTCTAGCCAATGGCCTTAAATTCAAGCCTAAGAAATGTAACCTGTTTAAGAAAACGATTACATACCTAGGAAGGATCATTACCCCCAACGGGGTAAGTGCGGATCAGGAGAAGCTTGACGCTGTGGAAAATTGGGATAGACCCACGAGTGCGAAGGAGGTTAGATCATTTTTAGGATTTGGCTCCCCATGCAATGCTTAGCTTATTGGACACTGGGTAGGGCTCGGAAACCCTTCCCATGGACCAACGAGTAAGAAGAATCTTTTAAAAAGATAAAAGATTTATTTAGGAACACCCCGGTATTGAAATATCCCACTCCCGAAGGGCATTTCATACTAGACACCGATGCGAGAAATGATGCTATAGGAGAGGCACTCTCTCAGGTCCAGAATGGGGTCAAAGTTCCATAAGCATTCGGTAGCAACATGTTAAGCAAGACCCAGCATATTTATTGTACCACTAAAAGAGAAATTCTCGCTGTAGTGGTGTATACAAAGAAGTTGAAGCGATTCCTGTGGGGAACTGACTTCACTTTACGTACTGACCATTCGTCTCTAAGGTGGCTTTTGAGTTTTAAAGATGCCGAGGGGATTATTGGAAAATGGTTGGCTCACTTATCTGAGTTTGGATTAGAGCATAAGCAGATCGAGCACCGACCAGGTGCAATGCATATAAATGCGGATGCCTTATCGAGGCGGCCAATCTAAAAGTGCCAAAATGCCACTTTTGAAGACTGCGGGGCCCACAATGCTGTGGTCGCTGGGTTGGTGTATACCACCCCCAGTATCCCCTGGGAGGAGGCTGTATGCAGCTATTTCAATTGGTCCCCAGAGACCATCAAGAAGTTTCAACAGTCTGATCCCACCACTGCGCGCATATTGGAATACTTGCGGAAAGGTATTAAGCCGGTAAGGCCAATGTTATCTCTAGAATACAGAGAAACAAGATGATTGATAGCTCAATGGACCGAGCTGGAGATCCGAGATGTCATAATGTGTAGATGGAAGACTACTTCCACCGGCAATAAGCTATTGCAAATAGTGATTCCCACCTCAATGAGAAGGGATATCATGTATTATTGTCATGGACACCAAACGAGTGGCAATTTTGGGAAGAAAAGATCCATAGAACGTCTGCAAAGACGATATTACTGTCCCGATCATTGTAATAACAAGCCAGGACCCAGCCTAGACAAGCTACCCTTGTCCAAGGAATTGTTTGGTGTCAGATTTGCTCGAGTAACAATAGACCTCATTAGTGGATTTAAAACAACGCCCAGAGAGAATACTCATGGATTACCATACGAACAGGGGGCTCCATCTTCCCATCCTCACCAGGGCACCACATACAGCAACATGGCTTGCCACCACTCGTTTGTCGCCGAATGGAGCTGCAGAAACTAGTCATTCCAGGTTCGCCGGAAGTTTAGTTTTATTGTAAGGGTGATCCTGCTACCCCGGTAGGACACCTCTTAAAGTCATATTCCTATGTATAGTATAATTTATTTTTATATAAACTAAACACGAAAAAAAAAAAAAATTTTGGGTTACCTTGCCTCTCGGGTCAATGACATTTCATATTGTATATAGTACATTTGTACCACATCATGTCATATCCTTAATAATATATATTTAATCATGTCTTAACTATAATAACTATGTAACATTGTTACTTTTATATTCAACCATAGGTTGATGGTGCATAAGGCACCACCTCCTATCTATAGTATCATTTAGTTACTTTGGGTTATATATGACGATGCCTATTATTATGTACATATTTTTTATAATGCCCCATAATGTCATACACTTTGTACAATATTGTAATAATGGACTTACCTATATATACTTGTCGAACATATTAGTCGAAACGGACCGTTACACTCTTATCACTAATCTATGGCAACCAGGAGATAAGACCATGGGCTCGACTTCAACATTGAGGAGATACAAATATCATATGATGAACTGGTACATATTGTACCAAAATACTATGTATTGTGTGGGAAAACACATATTCATGCTATGATTTTTACCTGCATTTTATTCACCCTACATTTATTAGCCTGTGTGTTTCAAACAGTAAAATCATTTCTATTCCATATTTCTAAGTTGTGAATGCATGGATCTGCTTGATACTTTGCAGTATTATAGAATGGGCGTGCATCCTCAGTTTAAAAAGAAGAAATGGGTGCGCAATTTAGTAATTAGTTGCACAAATCAGTAATAAGTTGCACAAATTATCATATAGATTTAAAAAGTACTGTTGTTTGATGTGAACACCAGCTAATAAGCCAGTGCAGGCTTATCACCCAGGGCAATTACCAGCAAAAATGTCTGTGCCAGTGCAGTCTTATCACCAGGAATTACCAAACCTGTCTGTGGCCTAACTACGCAGACTTGAGCCATGATGTTTTAATCATTTAATTCATATACAAACTAAACTAGAATAGGCTAGAAATAAAGAATCATTTATTTAGATAGCCTACAGACATCTCAAAGTGTACCTCACATACGTAACATTTTGGGGAGTTGAATTTTGGTTTATGAGACTTAGCTCTTATCTGCAGCAAACCAGCACTTTCATTTATTTACCATCAAAACCCATCTAGGGGCCCTGCTCAACACAGGTAATAAGAACAGTGAGGATACTTTTTTAGCATGGAAGTTTAAGGTGTAAAAAAAGTGTTACGTATGTGAGGATGCTCACAGTTTGATATTATAACACATGTGTGAAAGACAGTTGAGGAAGGGTATGGAAAAGTATTTTTAAAAGATAGCTATGACCTCTCACCAAAGGCAAAAGAGGATTATCACACTCTAATACTGCCTAGCTTAACAATAGATAGGTGGGAATGAAGGAAAACTGGACTAAAAAGGGCATTTTCGGTGTATTGTCCAACTTCGAGCCTCCGTAACTCATCAAATTATAGGCTGATATACATAAATTTGCCCTCTACTTAAAGCTCAAGATGATTCCTATCAGAGGTGACTAAAATGATGAAGAATAGTGGTCTTTTTTTTTACTGTAGCTAAAATCCTCTCAAAATAGGCCCAAACATTGCTCAGTGAATCTGCCCATATAAGTAAGGACTGATGCGCACTTCAATATTATTCTAGTTTAGTGACATTAATGCACAATAGTATTCGTTATGTAGTGCCTGCTGATAAAACAGAGCAGTCATATAGGCACCTATAACTGCTGACACTAAATTTTGGGGTTTCATATCATAGAGACTGTGTGCAGTCGTAGGGCCTTAAGAAATGGCCTCAAGGGCCTCAGCCTCTCATATGTAATACAAGTACATCAAAAGGATGTTTTTCCTCTCAGTGGTTAGGCGGGGGGTGGTGGCTTTCTTGCACTTAAGCAGTTACTGTAAAAATCCAGCTCAAAAGCCCATGGTGGACTTTATAAGCTGATTTTGGGGACTAATTTTCTCAGTTTCCTTTATATTCTATTACAATAAAACCCACTCATAAGCCCAGGCAGAGTTTGAGCAAATTCAAGGAGCCTGTATTAGTCAAAAATCAGAAAATAAAATTGGCTTACAACCAGGGTTTTATGGTAAAAAAACAATGATTTTAAAACGTCAATAACTGGAGGTGTTACCATTTCATGCAGCGTTAGGAGTGTAAATTTTTGTGCTATTCTTATGCCAGAGGGCATCAGACGGAGCAAGGTATCTGCATACTTATGGTCCCTTTGCATCATTCATGACATTATTTCTTTTGTAATAGTTCGAATCAATGTCTTGACTAGTTCGAAGTAAAGACCAGACAGGGGATCTCGGGTTAGTGCAACTGGCACGTATTTATTACGGTATATGGTTTACATCTACCTCGAAGTGTACTGCTTAACTATAGTGTAAGCTCAGGTAAAAGTGGTCCGACTCCGTCGACAGCTAAATCCAGACTGACGCCTTCTCCGGCCCCAGGTAGGAGCTGGGACAAGGCGAACAGTGCTGCTACCACCCCGCAGAGACCAAGGGTCGAGGAGACCTCTAGTGACTACCGGTGATGGGCGCACCGCTCGAGACGCCCTTTCGAAGAAGACACTCACACTTTATCAAGATCTACGAGCCCCTGCACTACCCCCACCAGAATAAGGAAAGGGGTGTGTAAAAAAAAATGTATTTAACATTGTGACAACTTCGTTATTCTAAAAAATAAGGGCCCAAAGTAATAAAAGAGAGTTTGAAGTAGAACGTGATATGTTATTTGTGTGACGTCTTAGTAGTAGGAGTCGACCACATATAATTATATTAGGTGAAGTAAACATATTTATACACTATGAAACAATGTAGAAAAATGGGTCGAGACAAGTTCGGTTCGAACCCGTACATAGAGTATTTAAATGTATGTTATTAATGACATACTATGTTTGTAATTATATATGGTAAAGTGTTATATAACCCGAAAAGAAAAATTTTACAGTTCATGTATGAACCCTATATAATAGTTTTTTTTTTAACACAGTTTACAGTAACTGTGGGTTTTTTACATTTATAATTATACATATATACATACCACTATCAACCTCGAAGTGTGAACACAATTGGTATGTACCTGAGGAATATTATTAATATTTAAGGTAACAGATCTCATAGGTTTATAGCACCAATTAGTTTGTTTACTAGTGATAAATAGACATATTTTATGAGATCGAACCTAGTGGATGATGTTAGGATCAAAATATTAAATAAAACTAATTTCATGTGTAGGGTGAGAGGAATAGTGGTTAATTACATAGTATACAACATGAATTTATAGCAGCCCACCAGTGTAGTGGGTCTACCACACATTAATAAATGACTTCGGGGTGTGTTCAGGGTTTTCCACTGCTTGTCTGCAGATCCAATCTGCGAACGATGGACTTGGCGGTGGCAAGCCGCGTCGCTGTGTGGTGTGCCCTGATCAAGATGGGAAGATGTAGATTCGTCAACTGGGTTTTGTGGGTTTGCATCCGTCCGGACATCCTCCGAGGTTGGGGCACAGTTCGGGTGTTCGAGGCTCCCATATAGAGCATAGGGTCGGCACCTGTAGTTATCTACATCGAGGCTCACAAGTCTGATTCCATCACCGTCTCACCTGAGTTGGTTTCCGGATCAGAGTCCAGACTTATCAGGTTATGGACCACTGGGAGTTGGTGAGGGGCTGTGGCCGCAGTTATCGCCTCGGGGATAGAGGTTAGGGTCTCGGTCGGTCTAACTGGGGTGGCAGTCGGGGCAGTGGTAGTGGCTTCGGGTTCCCTTCCGGGTCCGGTTGGTGATGCACCTGCACTGGCAGAAGGTCTCGGGGTGGACATACTCATGAATCCGAAAGATCCGATGTCCGACTTGAGCTGTCTGGTCTCCTGTAGCTTGCCCTGGAGCTTTTTGAACGCACTCTCTGCAGTGCTGTCCCAATCTTTCATGAAGCAGCCGAATACTGCCATGAATCGAACATCTTGGTGGTCATATTGGCTTCTCAGCTCCTGAAGCTGTGACTCGTATTTCAGCTTCATGGCCTTAGCCTCGTTTTCACGCTGGAGCGAGGCCCGAAGCTGGTCTCTCGCCTGTCCTTGCATGTCCTGTGAGATCAGGGTTATTTCCCATCGCTGGATCTCATGCAGACATTCAAACACACCTTCGGTCATGCCTTGAAGGTATCCGGTGGCCTGGCTGATATGCCTCTCTTGCCACGCCTGGAAGACGTTGGCCTGAATATCACAGGATTCCTGTGTCCGGTTTTTGATGTAATCATCGGGGGTCCTCTAGTTCGAAGTTCCATTTCACCAAATGTAGCACATTGGTGGTCCTCATCTTTCTTACTGGAGGCGTCGGTACAGGGGTTGTGTGCGTGTTCGAACCACTCTCGTAAGCGGAGCTCGAGGTGGCAGTAGCACTCAGGGATAGGGTGGCAGTGCTGGTTTGTCAAGACGAAACAACTTCCGCCCCACTCTCATCAATTGTTAGACCTCGCCCCCTTCCAACCTCGGGGAGAGGTTGACTGGGGTCTTTTTGCACCAACTCTCTTCCTTGTCGCTTCGGATCCACAGGTCGGACCCGTCCGCCAGCAGAAGTGGTGGCAGGAGTAGCTGGGGGACCCATAGACTTCAGTTTCCCTGAAGGCAGTAAGGTCTGGGATTTGGGGCCTGGTTTCTGGGTGTCAGACAGAGCGGGGAACTCGTCTGGTTTGGCTGCCTTAAGCCTGGAGAGTAAGGCATCTTCCTCTGGAGTGCCCTGGTATTGTGGAGTAGACTCACCCCTCATCCAGTTTGAGTGGGAGAGGGTAGTCCGCCCCTCGAACCAGGTCTGGTGGTTACCAGTTGAGGTCTCTGCTACGGGTTGGTAACCACGCGAGCTTAGGGGCGAGACATGCTCCATGCTCGTGAGGTCTCGAGATGCAGCACCCAGGATCATGCTAGGATCGGGGGATCTCTTCTTGTGGGCGGGGTTATGGGCTGGAGGTTGTGACTCCGACCTCGGTCGCTTGGCGTCCTGAGTTTGAGGGTCACCACCAGGGTGTGGTCATGGTTTCCCATGTCCGTCCACTGCCTCAGGGTCCCTTCTCTGGACTTTGACACCCCAGTGCATTTCTGCTGACATGTCAAATCGATGGGAACGCACATTCTTGAAGAAGTAGGCATCCTGCTTTCCTTGGACCGAGTGACAGAGGTGGTCAGTTCTCATAGTGATTGCCAGTCTCTCCTCAGAGGTCATTTGGTCACACTTCGATATAAGTCAATTGTGGAGCTTCAGGGCCTTAAGTCAGGTGTCACTGGCTTTGAGGCCATGAACCTGAGCCAAGTGCTCAGCCATGCACCCCCGCCTCGTGGTTCTCAGTTCTTGACATTTCTTGTTTTCTTCTCGTTAGAGCACCGATACACCGGAGCGTGGTGCATATGGTGCTCCACGAGGTGTCTAAAGAATGAGTCTTTGGTGGGCCAGACTCTCTCTGTTTCTGTGTTGTTGACAGAATCTGGAAGGGGCAGGTCGGGTTGGTTGGTGCCCAGTTTGAAGCGGCATACTGCAACTTCGTCCGGTGCTCGAAGCCATAGTAAGACTTGGGAGTCTTTACTGTGTCTCCGAGCGACGCTACCCACACATTATAAAATTTCGCGGGGCCGGAGTCTTTTTTCAGGATTATCATCCATTCCTTGTCGTCACTCTCGCCGTCGCGATTGGTGGCCGGAGGAATCGAGTAACTGTCAGTATAATGCTGACAGTCCATGAAACATTTTGGGGTGTAATCGGGGAATCCAGAGCGGGCGTAAACCCACTTGTTCAGGCTGGATTCGTCGGAAGCATCTTTCAACGGCTCCTCCAACGAGTCGATATTTTCCAGCAGCTGCCAGCTCAGTTCGGGGACCTGCTGGTCACGGTCCCCATTGCCTTCCTCCTGAAGATTTTCCTCCTCTACCGCAGTGCTACTAACAGGCTCGGGGGAAGAGGGGTCGCCTTTGAGAAGTTCTCGTTCGGGTGGATTTTACTTGAGAGGAGGCATCCTCCTCCTTCATGGTCTTGCCACTTCGAGTTCGGCTCTGCGAGCTTCGAGATGAAGTCGAGGCTGCAGAGTTGTCGCTCTCTTCCGCTTTCTCTTCTACCACCTTCTTTTTGCGGCTGCTCATCTTAGATTTAGCTTCTGGTTTGTCTGTGGACACCTTTCATACTCTAGGCAGCATCGGGGATTTTGCTAGCAGCATCGTTCGCCATTCATCGCTCTTCCTTTTCAAGCTCAGGGTCTGCTAACAAAGCATCTTCTTCTTTATGTATAGGGGAGTTCCTTTGTGAATCCCACATGAACACAAAAGTGCATTCTCGGGGGTTCCTTGTGGAAGGAGTACTTCAGGGGAGTGGACACTTGGCAAGGGCTCCTCGAACCCAACTAGGCCATACAACAGGGGATACGCTGTCTGTGACCTAATTCAGTCATCTTTGCAGATGGCATCAACAATGGTGACTAGGCCATCGCTGATGCACATCGCTTCAGCAAATCTGAAGTAATTCTCGAACCAAATGTCATAGACATCAGAGACTCCCGTGTCAGTACACCCGCAGCAGATCCTAGATTGTAAATCATAGGGTATCAGCTGCGGAGGTTCACCTTTAACCCTTTAAGGGCAGAGCAAAAATTGTTGCCCTGGCCATGGGGACAGCCTCTGAAAAAAAGTATAGTTCCTAGAGGACGAGCCTATTTTCAATTCCTATACCAATCCTATATAACTGGCATCGACTATAGTCGATGCTAGGCCTGCCATGGTGTCGACTATAGTCGATGCTAGGCCTGCCGTGGTGTCGACTATAGTCGATGCTAGCCCTCAATGGGTTAAGGCCCAGGTATTTTGGTGGGCAATATCGGTTTTCACCTGTGGCCGTCCGGATAAATCCTTTGGTCACATTCACATACCCGATGGCTGGTGGTCGGTCGGTGAAAGTCAATGGGACTTCGACGATGACTAAAGGAGTGGTTCCCTCAGTCGTACTCGGGTGTGGTGTCCTAGGAGCAATCAGTTCAGCACCTCTAGGGATGCTCAGGGTATCTGGAGTCGAATCGGGAAGAGACGGTTCCATTTCGGTGGTGTCCATCAGCTCAACTGCTGGACTTCGGGGTGCCTTATCTTGGGCTCGAAGTGGGGTCGGGTGCCCATCAGGATTGGCCGTTACGGTCGCCACCACCTCCGAATGAGCCATATTTCGGGCTCAGACGGCTCAGGGGATTGTCCTCCTTTGTTCAAGAACAGAAGGAGTCAATATTTGTCAGTGGAAAAGGGATTCTGTCACTATAAGTGGCAAAGGAAACCGCACGTCTTACCTTGGTAAGACGGCTCGCATGCTGTGAGCGATATTGGAGGCACAACAAGCGAGGCGGAACGAATGCGCATGCACCGCTGCACTGCACCACTCTGGTGCCCCGCTCACTAGCGACCCCCTTCCTGCTCATGGCAGGCGTCCGTACTACCCCGAATAACCAAGGTTCGTGGTTGGTTTTCTCCATAGGCTGTTGGTGGGACTACCCCCTTCACTATTCATATCAACAGGAGTTTGGCAGAAGAACATGTAGCATCATGCGCACACGTCAGACAAGCTGTCTGCCACCCACGGGAACCATGGGATACCCTTCGTGGTCGTATTTCAAATCATAGCCGAGGTATCTCAACCTCCAAACATATAACAAGACATGTAAACAGGACTATACACTCATTGTGATTTCGGAACATTAAGTAATGGCAGTCCGCCCAGCAAATCTGGGACTGCGCCTCACCTCTCTTTCTTTCTTTTTCAACCGAGAATCTCGAGAAGGTCCGGTGGAAGGTGCCAACGTTTTCCCCCTACCTCGGATTCTCTGTTCCGCCCAGACAATTTTATCGTGATTAGGTTTTAAATTTGTGTCAGCGTCGACCTTTTTGGGTCGTCCTCTCTTTGGCTTTTTCTCAACTGCTATTTTGCAAGGTCGGCCTCTTTTCCTCTTTGGGGCCATTCCCTTCAATTTCCTTGATAGCTCATTTTCATTAGGATCTCGTCCTTCTGTTCATTCATCTGTTTGGAAATTTCCTCACACTCGGAGTTGGCGGCATCCCATCCCCTCCATTTCCTCAATCTACAGACTTATTCATTCGGCCTGTGGCCAGACTCATAAGCATAACCATGCTCTCAGATATAATTCGGGTGACTATGTGAGGTCCATCCCAGGTCGAGATTAATTTCTTGCACCCTAAAGGTTCATGCATTCTAAACACTCGGTCACCCACGCTAAACTGGCGTGGCTTCAGATGGGTATCATACCCAATTTTCTGCCAATTCGCATTCTTTAATAGCTCATTTCAAACTACTTCATAAGGTCTCTTAAATTGATCTCGTAGGGATTCTACAAACATCACCGTACATAGGGCTTCGGGGCTCACCCCTATAACACCATATACGAGATCTGCAGGCATTATAATATCTTCCCCCGAATACTAATAGATTGGGGAACAGTTCGTTGCAGCATGTACAGTACTATTATAAGCATGTACTACAAAGTCACATTGCTCGTCCCAGTCGTCTTGGCAAGAATTTACCAAGGGTTTGAGGACTTGTATCAATGTTCGATTGAATCTTTCTACTTGACCATCAGACTGGGGTCTGTATGGATTAGTTCGAGTTTTACAAATGGCCAAATAGTGGTTGGACTCAAATTCTGGTCCTTGGTCACTGTGCATCATTAATGGTGCACCTAAGTGTAGAACCCATCCTTTCACGAAGGCGCTAGCGCAGGTGGCTGCCTTGTGGTCAGGTAAAGGATATACTTGAGTGTACTTAGTATAGTAGTCAGTCACTACCATCATACAAGTGTTTCCCCGAGGTGTGGGTTCGATTCAACTGATGATGTCAATTGCTAATCGGGCAAAACGAACGCCGAATAGCTCTTGCACCAAAGGCATCTTTCCCATTCCAGGACCGGGCTTATTCTTACCGCATTCGGGGCAAGTCATTACCCATCTTATGATGTCGTTGTGCATCCCTGGCTAGTAGTATCTTCTAGCTAGGCATTCTAAAGTTCTCTTCTTCCCAAAGTGTCCGCTAGTCTTATGTCTGTGACAATAAAACATAATGTCTCGTCTTAGTGACATGGGTATCACTATTTGTAGGACCTTGTCCTTAGTAGGACAGGTTTTCCATCGACACAGTAAACCGTCTTGAACCTCTAGATCGGTCCATTGGGCTAGAAATTTGCGAGTTTCTCTGTCTATGAGGGATAATGCCGGCCGTTCGGGCTTGGCATTCTTATTCAGGAAAGAAATCACTCTCTTGATAGCGGGATCGTTTTGTTGGAAATGTTGGATGGTTTCTTCTGGCCATTCCATAACATTTTCCATGCCGGCGCTAGGTAGCAGTTTGGACTGTCTAGTTCGAACCGTTGCAACTACCGCGTTGTGGGCCCCACAATCATCACAATCGATTTTCTGGCACTTTATGGCCTCCGGGATAGGGCTATGCTCCTACCCAAATTCTAACAGGTGTGCCAGCAAACGGCCAATCATTCCTTCAGTGTCCTTAAAATTAGGTAGCCATCTCAGGGACGAGTGTTCCGTTCGAAGAGTAAAATCAGTACTCCATAGGAAGTGTCAAAACATTTTGGTATACACCATCACAGCCAGCAACTCATGTTTAGTGGTGCAATAGTTTCGTTGTGCCCTATTCAAAGTGTTACTAGCAAAGGCGATTGGTACTTTGACCCTGTCATGGACCTGCGACAGGGCTGCACCAATGCTAGCGTCAGTGTCCAGTATGAAATGGTCATCCGCAGTTGGATATTTCAATACTGGCGTGTTAGCAAACAAATGTTTTATTTGCTCGAAGGCTGCATCTTGTTCATCTCCCCAGGGAAAACGTTCCTTTGCTCGACCTGGGGTCCAATTTGCTAGCATTTGCAAGGGGTAGCTCACTTTAGAATAGTTCGGGAGGAAGTGTCGATAATATGAACAGAACCTGAGGAAGGATCTTACTTCCTTCGCACTTCTGGGCTTCTGCCATTCGGTCACTGTTTGGAGTTTTTCAGGGTCGGCTTTTATGCCATCAGGAGTTATTATGCGACCAAGATATGTAATAGATGATTTAAATAAATTACATTTCTTAGCTTTTAACTTCAGACCATTTGATAGTATTCTCTTCAAGACTAAATTGAGGTTGTTCAGGCAATCCTCAAAAGTCTTTCCAAACACTATAACATCGTCGAGGTACACCAAACAACTCTTCTTATCAAAAGTCTGCATCTGGCTACCGTCAGCCGTGCAAGGATTAACACCAACAGGTAGTGTTTCATGGCTGCCGGACACCAGATTAAAGAATTTTCTCGAGACACACGAATGGCTGGCACCTGTGTCAATCAAAAATTCTGCAGTCAGCCCTTTCACCGATACAGCGATGTACCATTGTTTCCCCCCCAAAGGTGAGTAGTTCTGTGCAAATCGGAGTTGTTCCTGAGAGTCACCGATCTCCCATCCGAAACCCTTCAGGAAGGTAACACACGGATGGTTCGGGGGAAGGTGTGCCGCACTCACACGCGTCAACTCTTCAACCGAACCTCCCTCTTCTTCGAGGTAGGATTGCTCCCTCGGGTTCTGACCTTCCTCTGTCCCTACCCTGTCGAAGTCCCCGGCTTGGACTGGGGTGAGACGATCCTTCTCACATACCAGTCCCCCACAGAATACTGAATCTTGTACTAATTTGGATTCACCAGTGGTGGCATTTTGGCAGATTTTCGAATCACATATCACATCCTTTTCCACAGATGCGACCCTCTTTAGTTTTCCTCCTCCTTCTTCTCTTCTACATAATTAACTCGGGATAGCATAGGCTTTAGGGCTGTACACTCATGAGCGTAATGCCCCATTTCTTGAGCAGCATAGTCTGTTCCAGTCTACTCTCCGTCGTTCAGGTCTGGCATACATAATTTCAGCAAAAGTTTTCATAAAATCCTCCATCATTTTCTTCATATCCAGAGGTTCATGTTGAGCAGTTGCTCTCGATAGAGGTGGTCTTGGGGGCCGACTAAAAGCCATTTCAGTAGTTTGACTGTCCGGTGTTGGTCTTGGTTCCCCTCGAGCTTCATTAGGGCTTCTGTTATATATCCGTCAAGGAATATACTTGCGCTTGACGTCTTTCTTTACCTGTACTGCAGAGATACTACCGTCCTCCTCCTTGATCTAAATGATCTCAAAGTCATTGTCGGTTGTTTCAGTGTATGTCAGTTGGTGTATTCCCGACATGGAAGCCGTACTAGTATTAGTACTCGCACAAACCTTGGTATTCGACGTTTTCATCTCTACTTTTCCCGCTGTCCTATCCCAGAAGTTGGCGCATCCCAGAAGTTGGCTGCGCATGCGCAGTGTATGTTTTAAGCCTATTATCGCTCATGGGCCACAAACATCAATGAAAATAAATAATTTTTTGAAAACATAAAAACCATGAAAACATCCCTCTCCTCTTATAGAATTTGAAAGGACAACGACCCTAATGATACTGTCCCTATGCTGTAGAAATATGAAAAGGGTAAATTTATTTGCAAAATACGGCCAACTTCTGGGATGCTCGACTGTCGGGATATGACACCGCCATGAGCACTCAATCACTTCGAAAAGGTCCATCAGGGTAGGATTTCTCCCTTTCCAAGCATCTAAAGCTGCTTGCTGCTGATCTTATCTCGAAGTCCACTTACAAATTGTACAAATCGTTCAGGAAATATTTATCAGAAGGATTGGTTCCTGGCCGCGCCCTCTGTAACAGGGATCGCAACTCATACCCATAGGCTCAAAATGATTCTTGTGGTTTCTGCGTTCACTTCTTGAAGAGCATAAAAGGGTCTTCACTCACTAAATTGTACAGCAAAATGCTGGCAATCTCGACTAGCTGTTGGAAAGTACCCCTCTCAAAGTATACTTCGTTCCACTTTTCAACGGCTATCCGGCCTGGGCCATGTTTCAGACATCTGATCAGGTGAGGTAGTGCCTCTTCGGGAGTCCATGCGTTGCACCTCATATCATCAGTGAAGTTCGAAAACCATTCTTTCCAGGTTTTTACACCCTCGTAAATCTTAGGCAGGATGGCTTGTGGCCTAGCTGCGTTATTTGTGCATACCAATTTTTGACATTGGTTGACGCTCCATTCTCGGATGGTCTCCTCACTGTGTGCAGTGTTCAAAGTGTTGGCTGACTGATTCAGCATGGCTTCTAACACACTGCTTCGGGATCTGCACCTCGAAGTTCCTCCCGTGGCGCCTCCAGCCCCTAGAGGGGGTGCAGTCGGTCCTCGGGTAGAACTTGATGCACTACCCCCTACTGCACCTTGGTTCCCTGTGCCTAAAGGTTCGGAATCATCTACAGAATTGTCATCATATGATAACTGGAAGTGGCCCTCCTGTCCACATGCAGTGTTGGGTTCGTTCTCTTTATGTGGAACATGGACATCAACATTATCATTTACGAATGGATCGTATCGGTCTAGCTTCTTTGAAGCTTCAGCTGGCGTTGATGTCGCTAAAGGTGTAGTTCCTTTTACGAAAGTAGCGTTGGAAGGTATGTCATTATTAGACATTTCCTGGTGGTAAAGTATATCCAGTTGTGTTACTGATACACTTGTGTCTGTTTCGAAAGATTTATCTTCTTCCTCGGGGCATGTTCTAGCAGTTTGATCACTGTTCTCTATTCCTGCCACATATGTATCGAGAGCTGTCTTTCAATTGGTCAGGTTGGCTATTTCGAGGCATAGCTCTTGTTGCTTCAAGAATAGATCTTGATTGCTATCTTTCATGGACTCCATTATGTCCTCGTTTTTCAAGATGCATTGATCTCGGATCTCTAGCAGCCTCGTATTTATACTGTTCCATTTCGGCTCTTATTTGCTCAGCCTCTTTCTTCAATTCGAGATTCTTGATGGTGAAAGTAGCTTCCTGTTCCTCTAGATCAACTTCTTGTCTAAGTTTATCATTTTCCCACTCGGCTTTAGCAAGTTCGAGTTTCCTTTGAATGACATATGTCTGTCGTTTGAGTTCGCGATTGATTTGCTCTTTCAATTTGGTTCTTTCCTCGAGTTTCTTCATGTTGTTCATCATTCGTTGTTTATCGGTTTCATACTGGTGACATTGTTTCTCCAGATTTCTAAGTCTCAGAACTTTTGGTTCGGAGTCTTCTAGCTTTGGTAAACCTTGGTATATGCAAACTTTTTTCATGGCGTCGACGCTCAACTTGTTTCCTGTTCGCGAAAGTATTCTGCTGCCAACACACGAAATTTTCTTCGAACCTCCTATGTCGAATACCGAGACGTCTACGTCATCTAAGGATTGACGGGGGTTCGCTGTTCTCGTTTCTTCTTGAGCCGAGGCTGCTCGTTGAGCATCTAGAGTCATCATCACAATTGGTGTTGATCTTTCTGTGGAATCGGTACTTAATCTGTATGTATAATTCATGACTGGAGTGGGCATTTCTTCAGGTTTGAGGTCTCCCTCTCTACCTTGGGTCCAATTATAGAGGTATACCCCTTCATTTGAATTCGGCTTAAATCGTCAGCATGAGCAGTGTCATTTGACGTAGATCCCGAGATACTCGATCTTTCATCGCGAGATCCATCGTGCTTGTGTTCGGCCTCCAGGGCCGCGCACTAACACCAAGAACTGGTCACGGCACCAGTGTAATGGTTCAAATGAATGTCTTGACTAGTTTGAAGTAAAGACCAGACAAGAGATCTCGGGTTAGTGCAACTGGCACGTATTTATTACGATATATTGTTTACATCTACTTCGAAGTGTACTGCTTAACTATAGTGTAAGCTCAGGTAAAAGTGGTCCGACTCTGTCGACAGCTAGAGCCAGACTTACACCTTCCCTGGCCCCAGGTAGGAGCTGGGACAAGGCGAACAGTGCTGCCACCACCCCGCAGAGACCAGGGGTTGATGAGACCTCTAGTGACTACCGGTGATGGGCGCACCACTCGAGACGCCCTTTTGAGGAAGACGCTCAGACTATATCATGATCCAAGAGCCCCTACACTTTGAAACACTATAGTTTTGGTTCTTCTAGGTCTACTGGTGCAAATGTGCATCAAGCCTCTGGTTGGCATGATGCATCAGTGAAATGCTGGCCGTGTATCAGCCCTCTGCGGTTTTGGATTAATGCATGATTGTAGCCCAGGCAAGCTGCTGAACAAACCAGACTGCATCTGTACAGACTAGTATGCATGATGCATTAAATTTATCAGCAGCCCTTAAAGGGTTCAGTCTTCATTATATAAGGTGAATTTCTACAGAAGGGGAGGGAGCGTGCAGAGTAAGCAGCCATAAGAAGATTACATTTTACATCTTATAATATCGACAAAAGTATTGGTGTCAAAACAGCTTTTTACTGTGAAGATTCATTCATCACCCATTTCCATAAGTATGCAAATTACCCATTACCGATATGTGTCACCTTTGTTGACGGTTCAACAAAAGAGGAGAATACATGGCTCAATAGTCCCTAAAATGAAAAAGTTATAACACAGTTAACCTGCTTGAGGCTAGATCTCTGGAAAGGAGTGCGCCATATTTTCTACAAAAAAATCCAAGGCTATAGTGTAATACTAGTTTAACCCTTTTAGAAGTGCAGTATGCCCGTAGGTCATCATAATGCACCAACATATATGACAACCTATGGACATGAGGCATTTATGTATGAATGCAGGATTAGTAAGATGCCCATGGTAAATAACTGATACATGGCTCACTGCTCGCATTCCATGCCCATCCACATCAGTGTACTAAAAGTGCAGTGTAGCCATTCATTATCTAGATCCAAAAAGATTAAATGCACAAGTTAATGGCCAAAAAGCTGGGCTGTATGTTATAGCTATACTAGCATCAGCAAAAGGCTAGATCGCATTTATATATAGGCCTTTCAATGTTCTAGATTACAAAATGGGCCTACAAAGTAAAAGGCACATGTGTGCACAGACTGACAGATGCACCAGTTCGCTGACATGGACATATGTGTGGACAGTTTACAACATATGTTTCTCATATACACCTGATAGGTAATTAAAGATGTATACGGAACAATGTAGGACAGAAATTACAAGTAATATTGTAGACAGATGATTGATTGATTTGCTTAACATCTAAAGGCCCAGAGGCCCCAAGGAACTGACTCATTACGGGTCAAGCAGTCCGTTCTTTCTCAGTTTAGACAGGCATTTGAAAGCTGCTAGTCCAAAGCTGTTAGACAGGTTTTATATTCTGATGTCAGTGTCAACTTTGCACAGTGCCTGACTCTAAACCTGGGGTCAATTCTTAAGATGCACTATGTTTTGAAACCCACAAAGTCAGAGTGAGTGATAGCAGGTAATGCACTCTGAATGGCCTGTACAATCAGCGCTCCATGTAGTCATTACATAGGATTTGAAGGGATCTAGTTGTACCGTCTTGAGGAATACTTTCCCAAACAGAGGAGATGGTATGCTGCATCTAGTTTGCACTTTCTCTGACCTTCAATGAGTGAAAACAGGAGGATATTTCTAAACACTTACCAGAGCACCGTTTACAATGCTTTGGCTGATTCAAAGCATATTGTATGTGTAGCTTGCACCCCTAATTGGCAAAAAGGAAATTTGTAATAATTATGAAGGTTTACTTCAAGATAAGGTCGGGGTGAAGAGATATTTGAAAAATTTGTTTTACTTTATCAAAACATTATTTGCTTTCAATGCCTATTTTGAAATGTTGCAAAAATTGTCTGCAAAGAAACACTTCAGAAATAATGGTGAGCTCCTTTTATTCTATAAAAAAAAAATGAATGCTGACTAGATGCTGTCTTGTGTACCCAGAAACAAAAACAAATTTTGTTTTCTTCTCATTTCTTTTGCATGAGTAGAATGGTACAGTACTTAACATTTCTAAGTTAAAAAGTAAAAAAAAGAAAGAAACAAACGATTTCTAGAGTTGAAATCTATTGGTCTATTACATTGCCTTTAAAAAACCCAATGTGTTTAAACTAACGGAGGACTATATGACCTGAACGCCAATGGTGGAATCATTACTGATGGAACAACTAATGCCATGGAACCATGGCACTAACCATGGCAATCAATATAACATCCTATTATGAACAATATGATTTACTAGCAGGCAACAAGCATCCTCATGGTAATTTTTTCAATCGGTAAATTTAAAGCTCCGGTATGATGTCTTGAAACAGACTACTGATATACCATATTAGTCTTTTTTTTGCACTGGCTTACAGCCATATTTACTCTTCATATTTAATGGAGAGTGGTGTCTTGCCATGTGTCTTGCCATAGTTGAGCTGTTGAAGATGTAAGTTTCTGTAGACGACAGGAGGCTTGGTGGTTTCAGGTCAGTGACCGGCTTGCCCTTTTATAGTTTTTTGGTTCCATATAGGTAGTAGAGCATCCACCAACATAGATAATCGGTAAACAAAATGGGTGGAAAGGTCTCTTGGTAAAGCCTCTAACACACAATGTCTTGGTTCTACAAACTTGGTTTTCGACCACCACCCCAATATTAAAAAAAAATATTTGACTCCCATTAAAAAAACCTAATATAGCTTTGTCTGATATGCATTTCAAAGAATTATATACCCCTTCCCCATTCATAGGGTGCCGTATATTCTGGTGAGATGTGCACATCGTTGGACTCTAGTTTCAGCTGGTCTCTCCCCTTTGGTGAAAAGGGAAACCACTTGGTTAATTAGTTCTGGTCACAGTCACCTAGGGGCAGCAAAGAGTGGTCCGCTCTGCTGTCAGCCACCCAAATCAAAGGTACCACCACTATAGAAAATTCTGCGTTGTGACTCCATCTTGAGCCACTGTGCTGATGCAATCAAAACTGCTTGTTCACATGAATAAAATGCTGGAAGTATTTTGACACATGTTTATGCTTGAATTTAGCATGGTTAGAAAGCACTGAATAGATTGGGCTTTTGCCAAGACACTTTCACAACTGGGGTTATAATAGATATACAAAGAGTGGAAAAACCTTGTGCCAGCTTTTAATCTCAACTTTTGAACCTCACAGACAACTCTTTCCATAAATTTTATAGTTTGAGTATATTCTGAATATTTTATTTACCCCTTTTGTTAGGAATAAAATATTAAAAAAAAAATTTAAAAAAATAAAATCGCACCTGATGAGAAACAACACATCATAATGCCAATAAATTTCTATCCCTAGTCTACTGGTCTATTGTGACAGTTTCCCCCCACCCAATGCATGATATTCTCCTAACCTCAGCTAGGAATTTCACACCCTACCAGTCTACTTGAATTCTGCTTGGAGAGTGTCAATGTTGAAGTGTATCATCGGTAAAAACAGATCTGTAAGCAGAGCTCCTATTGGCTAGCAGTCAGCCAGAGCTGTCATGGTGAGCATCAGTTGGATACAAAGTCAAATCGGGTCACAAATGAAGGCCTCTAATTGGCTAAGGGGGTGTGGTCTATTTTCCAAATAAGGAGCTCACCAAGCGGGTTGTAGGTTACATGGCCAAATGGGGCGTGGCCTTATTTCCGAATAAGGAACTCACCATGTGGGGTCCAGGTCAAGTGACCAAATGGAGCACTTGACCAAATATGGGCATGCACACCACTAATTAGGTCTAGCACAAGCTCACTTGACCATATATGGGCATGCACCAGGGGATTCAGGTCACATCACCAAATAGAGGCCTCTGATTGGCTGCATCCTGTAGTTAGTCCTGTTCCCCTAATTAGGTAAAAGGGGCATGGCCTTTTATGCAAATGAGGGGTCACATGACCAGGGTAATAAAATTAGGTCAGGCTCAAGGTCACATGACCATATATGGGCATGCACACCCCTAATTAGGTCAAGGTCAAAGTCACATGACCATATATGGGTATGCACCATGGGGGGTCCAGGTCACATGACCAAATGGAGGCCTCTGATAGGCTGAATCCCCAGTGAGTAATATCCTGTAGTTAGCTATAGTCCCGTTCAGATACATTATATACTACTGATGGGTCTGTGGGCAGATGCGTGAAAAGAATTTTTAACCTGCCCCCCTTTTAACCTAAAGTAATGAGCAGGCTTTTCACTGAAAACCGATGCACAATTGATTCATTTTTAATCCCGCTGGAAAAAAATTCAGGTGCCTCAAACCCACTAGCCCCCTTTTTGTAAACAAAATGATCACTCAATAATGAATATGCTTTGGCACAACAACACTGAAGGGTAACCCGCCTAACCTCTGCCTCCACAGCATCAGTCAGTTAAATTTTCTGCTAATGTGAAAAAATGACAAATGTATTAGGATTAATATCGATAGATAAGCAGGAAATTCACCAGACCAATGCAGTAGAACCAACCCTTTTAATAGATATAAAAAAAGCAGTTTGAAAATGCGGGAATCCATCATGCCAACAACTCAGGGGAACATATATGTCAAACATCTAGGGTTCTCAGATTTTCTTTAAAATGGTACAGGCCCAGAGGTATACTAATGTAGTGGGCACAGTGTGTGCTACTGTTGTACATTAATTTAAACCACTGTTATGGTCTATTGTGCTTATGTATATCTGCTACACATCCCAACCAGTTCTTTGTTGATTAGGTCATAATTATGTAATAGTATAGGCCCTTATAATTCCAGGAAATAAATGTCAGCATTGCTCCTGTTTTTCAGGACCACTTGGAAACATCAAACATGTATCACCATATGGAGAAGACTCACTTTGTGGTTCTTTTACTCCCACTACTCATACTGTACCTTATGGCAGTAAACTCAGTGTATGGCCAAGGTAGGTGTAACTATACTTATCTCATCATATTAATTATGAATATACATGCAAAGATCACTTGATATGTCAGAATAATGGAACTTGTGCAGAGATATCGTCCACTGAATTCAACTGTACATGTGAGTTTGGCTGGTCAGGCCCTGAATGCGATGGTAAGCTAGTAGTATATAAAGTGTATCGGAACAGGACTATAGCTAACTACAGGATATTACTCACCTGAGATGCAGCCAATCAGAGGCCTCCCTTTTGGTCGGAAATTTAAATGGGGGTCACGTAACCTAGACCCCCAGTGGTTTGGCACCAAAACGGACCAATCAGAACCCTCCCTTTTGGCGGGAAATTCAAAATGGTCATGTTACCCAGACCCCCTGTGGTGTGCCGCCAAAAGGGAGGCCTCTGATTGGATGTATCTTGGGTGAGTAGTATCCTGTAGTTAGCTATAGTCCCGTTCCCATACACTATATACTACTTAAGCTTCTTCTTTAGGAAGTGTTTGCATTCTTTTGAGTAAGCCTGTATTAATGCCTTTTTCCAAAAAAGCTGTGATCGTCCTGACACAAGAACACAAGACAATCAAAATAGACAATCATAAAAGTGGAGAGTAGGGCCCTGAAAAATCAGACCATTTTCTTCAAGATTTTGAGAAATACTCTTGTCATCAGACCCCATGTCCCTTGTTGATTTCTAAAAAGTAGCCTCATCCCCTTGTTGATTTGACGTGTCTGAGCCCCTAAATGGACTAACTTTGTGCATGGGTTGAACTGTGGTTTCACTGGTCGAGGTCCTACGGCCACATTTGCTTGTCATGTGTCTGCTCATTTTTAGAGCAGCTCAGCAATTTTTAGTCTATTACAACCACAAGCTTTTATCTATGGATAGTCCCAAGGAATAGGATTCACCCTGCTAATTGGTGAATATTACTTAAAACAGATGGAAAACACTCTCTAAATGATATCGGTATCATGTGTTGCATCTGCTAGTCCCGTGTTTGCTTGTCACATGTTTGTTGTTGAGTGTTGGCTCACCATGTGTCTGCTCTCTGAAGACTTGGACACATCATATCTGTTATGTAATGTTAAACTGTCTTCCTACAAGGTGGATGTCTCTCAAACCCGTGTCAGAATGATGGAGTGTGTAATAGCACAGATCTAGGAGATTATGAGTGTACTTGTAAACCATGGAACCATGGCACTAACTGTGAAGGTAAGGGAACTCTAATCTCTCTATCTCTCTTGGTCATCCTTGTGCATTAATGCAGGCAAATAACTTGCCAGGGCTACATTTACGCATCATGACGACCATACAGGATTAATACAGTCCATGAGTTTTGTCATAATGCTCCAATGAAGTGCTGGTGAGAAAACTTGCCAGCACTTCATTGGTGCATCATGGGCATGATGCACTCATGCATCTGCAGCCCTGACAGAGTTAATAGAACAGTAGTATTACCACTATGGGGCTAAACCTGCATATAACATACAAGGGGAGATAAAGCTATAATATGCACCTTTAAATTGATTACTAAATAATTATTAGAAATAATTGTACATGAGGAATATCCTATCAATCACAAATAAAAAGGGACTCTACCCCAGGTGTCACCTTTAGGTTTTACAGTTCCACTCTTATTCAACTCTTGTCACCCTTGATTATCTTTTAAAAACTGTTTATTGTGGCGTCTCAGACAGTGATATTAGATACAATAATAAAAACCAATAAGCACATTAAGTCAATAGTCAAAAGATAAATCTTAAATGACTCCATCAACATGTAATCAATGTGAAATGTGTGCTAATCATCACTCTTACCTAACATCGATAATACTGGATAAATACATGTTACAGCTTAAATTTGTTTACACTTTTCATCTTTAACTTGGCACCAAAGTCTGTGGTGGAAACCATGATGCTACTTTGGTATATCAGGAATTGTGGAGTCCACAAGAAAACAATGGTCCTCACAATTGTAGTTGGGTCATCAATGCTGGACTTGGTAACGTAAGTCAGAGCTTACTCTTACAGCTTTTACACATCCACTCACAAGGAGACTGTCGCTTACAGGCAAAGACCATCCTACTTTACTGATAATATCAAGGATAGTACAGGGAACCTATACTATCCTTGGTGATACTTTAATGGTACTTTTTAGGTTCTGGCCATTTTAGGTTAAGTGTAATGTAATTCTGCCCAACTTAAATGGCACACCCCGACTAGGGTTGGTTTCATCTAAGAGTCACATCTTATATTTGTAATGTATTATGATACCCGTCAGTAGTAAAGTATGTGTCAGAACAGGACTATAGCTAATCTAAGGATATTACTACCTGGGGATGCAACCAATCAGAGGCCTCCCTTTGGCTGGAAATTCAAATGCGGGGCCATGTGACCTTGAACCCCCTGTGGTGTGGCACAAAAATGGACCAATCACAACCCTCCCTTTTGGCGGGAAATTTAAAATGGTCAGGTGACACAAACCCCCTGTGATCTGCCGCTAAAATGGCGCCCTCTGATTGGCTAGCTGTTCCGGTCGCGTGACCTCTAATATGCAAATAAGGTCACATGACCCTTATTTGAATAGACCAACCAGAGGTCGTCATTTTGGTAGGAAATTTAAAAAAAAAATTGGTGATGTGACTCTATTTTTAAAATTTTTTTGATTGATTGGCTGTCCACACGTCATACCGTCAGCTGTATGCAAGCTAGTAGTTACGTGACCTCATTAGCATAAAGAGGTGTAGTTTATCATCAGGGTGTGACTATTGTGAGATATTTTTTATATGAATAAAAAAAGGCAAGCTGAAAGCTTGCAAAAAAAAAAAAAAAAATCTAGGAAATATTTGGGGGGCCCTTGGGTTGGAGGCGCCTTGGGGTGGGGGGGCCCCTTTTATTTTGGAAACTCGCCCCTTGGGTAGGGGCAGGTTTACTAAAAAAATTAAATTTACATAAGGTAGTTAAAAATCAAATAGAAATACAATAGAACCTGCATATGGAGTACTACACATTCCACTTTTTATTTGTCATAATTTCATTTCATTTTTTTCATTTTCTAGCTAATATATTTACACTCTAAATATCATAGCCGAATATAGCATAGGAATAGAATAGAACCCACACATGGAACAGTATACTTTTTATTTATATTTACAAGTCGGTGAATACAAGCTTTGTGTCTTATCTATTCATGAATGGTGATACATTGTGGGAGGTCTTTCTGAAAAGCTGCAACTCGTTGTCCAGATAGTTCAATTTTTTCAAGAATTTCTCAGCAAAATTTCGCTCTGTGGACTTAGGTTTATACCTTCCGAGGTCAATGGCAGGTAGAAGAATGTCTGAAATGCTCCACAGCAACATCATTACTGCCTAACCATGTGTGTATAGTGAATCCACATTGAACAACATCCTAACCTTTGATGTAAAATAATCCATGGGCGGCGAATTTCTCTGTGAAAGGAAGGGGTTTATAACACATAATTGTGTCTGAGGGCTGAGTCTCCTTGATAAAACGACAAAACATACATACTTGTCCATTCTCTTAGGTAGGTAGGTAGGTAGGTAGGTAGGTAGGTAGGTAGGTAGATAGTGTCATACTAGTTATTGGCATGATCAAGTTGTCATATGAGAAATATCATAAGACTAGTGGTATATAGTGTAAATACATCAGGCTCATAATAAATAGTGTTATTTCCAGTTGTCACTGGTTTATTCAGCTTTAGGCAACATATAAGAAATATCAATCATACAATAGTTAGTATGTAGGTAATTTGTACATACAGTAAATATACAGTAGTTTATAAAGTATAATGTTCTGTTCCACTCCACCTGTGAGGTAATAATAATACAATGTCCAGCATAGTTCTAGGTGGGTTCCCACACCTAGCTCCTGACCTGCTGCTTAGAGGAATAATGTAATAATGGATAACTTTACCCTCTGGTGGATGTCTTGAGGAAGATACCCTCTGGCCACTAATGATGGAAACCAATGCCTGTCTAGCATAGTTTCACCATAGTGCAGTGGTATAGCAGGTAGCAGGAGATGGCTGGAGATGTTACCTCTGGAGTGGTTCTTGGTGTTCTGTGATGATGGACCTCCTACTGGAGGCCTTATATCCCTACTCTGGGGCTGATTGCCCCAGACAAAGTTAGGCCCAGCATCCAACTGTCATGTCTCCACTACAATAGAGTTACATGATTGTTAAGGGATGCATCCTTTGAACTGTGAAAGTAATTGGCTGGTATCACTGTCTGTGTGTGTCTTCCCCTATTGTGGTCTAGGCCTTATACAGCCATCCCACATCTCCAGTACAGGCTGGCATTAGAGACACTATTGTTAGGCTGCTTAGTGGCAGATGGGGTCTGCAGAGGTATGCGGGATGCAGACAGCACTGAGTGTGGGTCTTAAAGGTGTTTCATGTACATGTGACAATGGCTCCCCCCTCCGGGGAAAATTGCGAATCTCCGACTATTCGCCTTATGATAAAGAATTTTTGATTTTACCTTGACATACATACAATTGTGTGAGTGGATTTGAAGTAATAGGGAGTGCTTCAAATACAAATTTTGTGGTAGAGCTTTTTCAGTATGTACAACAGTTTTGTTTTTTTGGGTAAAGATTACATTTCCTTAACTCTAGGCGTATAACCGTAATTTGTGCAACTTTCTGGTTTGGATGCTAAGCAGACCTAAGTATACTTGACTCACAACATGGCTTTGAAGTTGCCTTATTTCTACTGTGAATTGGTGTATCTGCCTACACATTTTCAAATTTGGGGTACAAAAAATACAAATTAGTGTACAACATACAATTTGGTGAATAATATACGAATTTTGCGTACAATTGGGTACAAGTGTACAATCTGGTGTGCAAACATACAATTTAGCGTTCAATTGGGTACAAGCGTACAATCTGGTGTGCAACATACAATTTTAGTGTGCAAATTGGGTACAAGCGTACAATCTGGTGTGCAACATACAATTTTAGTGTGCAAATTGGGTACAAACGTACAATCTAGTTTACACTATACAATTTTTGGGATTTGAGACAAATTTTTCCGAGGACCGGAAAAACAAAGTACTTCATGTACAATAGGCTTGTTTGTCTCTGAGTTACTCTGTGATTTTGCTATATGGGTGTATTAATTGGCAATTTCGGCAGTGGGCCGCTGCTTAATTGACTTTTCCCTAGCCTTTTTGAGTATGTGTCCCTGAAAGAGATTATTTGGTGAGTATCTTAAGTAAACATTTTTCATGTCAACAATTTTCTCAACAATTTTTTTTTCATTCATTTTTCCAACAATTTTCTTGGATACCTAAAGTGTGTCACCTTAAGTAAACCTTGGTATAGTATACAAGTGCTAGTGGGTACAAAAACTGTCTTAGTTATCTACCTTGCAATCATGTATATTAATGTTAGATTTGTACAATTTACAATTTGCAATTTCCGCGTATATGCGCGCATTAATCATCGATTTTTATGAGAATACCATAGATTTTCATATTATACATCAACAAGTGGCTGTGTATATATTTTTTCTAAATCAATTTTTCAATACTTTGATAATTTCATTGACAGTGGAGGTGTGTGTCATGTGTGAGATGTGTCATCTCAGTATCTCCTGGTGGTGGACTGGGGGCAGTCTAGGCTGTGTGCAGCCTAGGCTGTTTCCACAGTCACCGGGGAGGGCTGGTGGTTTAGAAAATTAGCAATAGTCTGCATGTTTGACCTTGCGGTCTCCTCCTGGTGTTCGTCAATAATTATATCTGTTGTATTTTCCAGTGCTGTCATGGTCACCGGGCTGGTGCCACAATCATTCTGGAGAAGCATGGAGTAGTACAGTCCTTTGTTTTTAAGGGCTGGTATGGTACTGAACCTAGTGCGCCAAGGTAGGTGTATCACCCGAGGGAGGTGATAAGCAAATTCTCCTCTCTGTGTTGTTATAACTGCTGGTCCATTCCAGGTAAATATAGCCTTAGGTAGTGGGAAGGTTTTAACCACTATATCCTTATAGGTCGGGGCAGCTGCTGATTTAATCTCATCAAATTCATGTGATATTGGCCTCAAGGGTAGCGCGAAGTTTGAGTCTCCACAATATATTTTAAAATATATTGTGGGATTTGTGCGCTTGGCCACATTTTTCTTGCCACAGTGTGTCTGTGCAAATTTCTTAAGGTACTTCATTATTCTGTAGGCTGAGTAGATGGTCAGGGTGAATAATATAGCAATTATCAGGGTGTGGGTTTCCTGAATTGTGAGGAAAGGGGTGTGGGTTTCCTCCGTAGGGGTTAATTTGGTAGGATTCTTATCTGGGAGCAATTTGTGTAGGGGCAGCTCGGTGACTAGTCTAAATGCTTTGGCTGTAGGCAGGTAGGCTACAGTTCCTCCTAGTCTGTACAGTTTGAGTAGTATGTATACTATAAAAATGTGAGCTGATATCCCTAGAATGAGTCCTAAGCTTTGGAAGATTGGATGCTCTGTAACTCGACGTAGGTATGATTCCTCGTAGCGCGTTTCCATTGCCTTATCAAGGTTGGAGGCATCTTTTAATAATGTTTTGGCAAAGGGCTCTAAATTTAGTTGGGTAATATCATCCATGATTGGATTTTCCTGTAGTTTTTCTAAGGTTCTAGAAAGGTTTACTACTGGGAAATTTGGAAGATTCTCTCTTTCATCTGGTTTGGTTTCAGAAATTTGGTTAAGTGCTGCCATGAATGGTAAATTAATTGTCTTGAGAATGTAATGAAATGATAAGGTTGAGTTACAGGGCAACCTTGTGTTTGGAAGAGAAAATTCTCCTACACTGATTGTGCACCCACAGGGTACACCTATGATTGAGTAGGACTGGGCTTTTCGAGTTTCAGACGTTTTACCATGGCAGTTGATAAAGTAATGGGGTTCATTAGTAGTGACCAGATACTCATCTTCAGAAATGGAAATAGCATGGGTGTTAGGTGTTTGCAGTGGTGAAACTGTAAACTTGCAATGTTCCTTAATCTGTTGAGCCTGGTTAGTAAAAATGGCTACAGGGCATGTAGGCCTGTGTTTATAAATTCTACCATTTACATCTCTGCATACCTTTACTTTAGTACCTTCACATGCCTGCATATCTGCTGAGTCCAATTCGATGAATAATGATTCGTCGTAAGATACTGCTAGAAACTCAGTTGTGGTTTGTAATTTGGTGACTCCTCTGGTGGGGGTCTCCTGTGTGTCTATAGGCATGGGTGATGTAATCATTTGGTACAGTTTGAAGGTCGAGGTGGTAGATTGAATTATAATGTCCAGATGAATATATATATGGTGAGCTGAGTAAGTGTATGAGGTCAGCTTCTGTGAATAATAGAAATCTAAGTCATTAATTGCGACTTGAGCTCCAGGGTGTGTAATCCTAAGTTTGTTATTACTGTCAATTAAGTATCTAGCAAGGTCTGAGGGTGGTACTATATCAGGGGTCAGGATTCCTGATGATAGCATCCTCAGGGCTGCATTTGTTCTTTGCAGTGATTGAACTGTATTCATTCTTGCTGCTATGATGATTAATGCATCATTTAATACTTGCATTCTTTCCCTTTGAGTTTTCTCGTGCCTTGAATATGAGTCAAGTGACCTGGACATGTTAGAGGCCCATAGGTTGACGGTGTCACCTATGGTGTTGATTGTGCTGTCCAGTACCTTCTTATCTTGGATGTATGCTTTAACAAACTTATCTTGTCTGTCTGTGATCTTTTCAATGAGACTAGCTGCTTCCTGATCTTGTTTAGCAAATTTTCTTAGTATTTTATCTATGTTCTTGAGCTGTCCCATTACTTGGTTTACATCTTCTACTGTGGCTAGACCTAGCACACCGCGAAACAGGGGTGCTAGAAAACCCAGTATGGCCTCTCTTTTGGCCTTGTCCAATGTGTTTATGGGGTTGGATAAGAACAATTTGATGGAGGCTAGTGTTTCATTTATCTCCTTGTCTGCAATTTCCAGCAAGGTGTCTAGCTCCTTAGCTTGTTGGATAATTTGGCCAGAGGTATGATCTTGTAGAGTAGGAGTGGTCAACTGGAGTATTCTATCCCTTATGGATCCTTGGGTAACGGGTGCCCGAGGTATCTTGTAGGGGATAGCTAACAACAGTGTTGTGGTTGTATGTCCATTGACCAATGGTTGAGGGCTAGGTTTGAATACTACTCCTATGTTTTGTCTCACCACAGGTGTATAACCTGCAGTAAGTGGTTCTATAGTATATAATAACAGCATAGTAAGCAGTATGGGTGAAACTCTCAGTCTCCCCATGGTGCTTGTGTAAAGCAAGTTTGCTGTTGTTAAAGTCTTGTCAAATTTGTAGTGATTTGGTGCTGGTAAAGTCTAGGTGTATGGTGTAACACTTTAAATGAAGTGGTTCAAACTGTACCTTTGCAAGATTGAGCTGTCTTGGCAATATGTCCGGTGAGTCTATAGAGATTGACCAGTAAATGGTGAGGTCAGGTTAAAGGTGAAGTAGGTGTGTTCTTTATCCTAGTGCAGTCTCTCCTAATGGAGAAGTGGGCTGGCTAATTCCCAAGTGGGGTCCTGTAGACTTGAGTTCCAGACTGCAGCTGGATGAAGACTGATGGTGGGCTATGGTCCACAATGCTTCTTATGTAGCCTACCCTACCCACATCCATTGTGGGCATGGTATTGTTTCTCTGGAGTCAGTGCACCTAATCTCCAGTGTCTGCAACTGTGGGGCTCTATTGTATAATCTGTGTACTGGTAATTAGCTCCTCCTGTCATCCAGGACAGCCATTCATGACCGTCTAGACAGTTGTCTGAGTGTAGCTTATAAGGTCAATTGATCTCTATAGACTGCTGTGTTGGCATAGCGCGCTCTTTCATGTGGGGATTAGGCTTTAGACACTCCATTGTGTTACCCTTACTCTTCTTAGACTTCATGTCTGCTTTACTTGGGGGGTCCCAGTCTTTGACCCTTTCAGAGGCAATATCCTACTGATATATTTACAAATTTGATTGGCTTTATATACATATAAGTAATTCATTATCAGTCACACATGTCTTATGTGTGGATGAAGAGAATTTGTAATACATTTTGAAAATCTTATGTTCTTTTGGTATCTCAATCTTGTTTCTAACTTCTTGAAACTGCACCACACCTAGATGTCTTTCTTAGTATGTGGTGTGCAGGCCTAGGCTTGATAGGGCCTATGCCTGTGGTTTCTTTTGTAAGGGTGATATCATTTTTGTTCCTTACAATTTTGTTGTAGTATTTGGCTTCATGTGGAATAAGCCTGTGTGCAAATTCATTATTTCTGACAGCCACAACCTTTTTCAGTCTGTCTATGTGCACTGGTCTGGCCACCAATAGATTGGTGTCCAAGTTTTTGAGTTTGGCACTTGTCAAACTAGGTCTATTCACTACAACATATGGTCCCATAAAAAGGGGTTGAAGTTTCTTACACTCTGTATTGGTCAGGATTCTTGGTATGTTTAGGTACACCATGTCGGTGACCTTGATTTCCTGTGGTGTAAGTTTCTTATCATATCTATCCTTCCTTTCCTTTTGTAGCTTGGCGACCCTTTCTATAGCTTTCCTCCTAGAGGTATCTTGATTTGTTATCATGTTAGCTACATGGTCTGCTACTGTGGATATGTCTTCCTGTATTCCCAGCCCTAAGTCCATTGGGGTGGCTGGGTTTCTTCCATGGAGTAGGAAGAAAGGGGTGAATCCTGTGGTTTGGGATTCAGTGTTGTTTAATGCAAAGGTTATGGGTTCAATAAATGAATCCCAATTGTTTTGGTGCTTTGAGCAGAATGCTCTGAGCGCTGTGCCTATGCTAGCATTGAATCTCTCTACAAGCCCATTTGATTGTGGCCTGTATGGTGAGGAGAATTTATGTTTGATCTTGAGGTGTTTAGTTAACTTTGTGAACTTTGCACCTGTATAACATGTCCCATTGTCTGTTTGAAGAGTGGCTGGTGTTCCATGATGACAAATTATATTCTTGTAGAACTCTGCTGCTGTTGTTTCAGCTTTTAAGTCAGTAGTAGCCCAAGCTGTTGCATATCTGGTAGCATAATCTATGCAGACTTGTATATGTTTGTTTCCCCTGGCAGTTGTGGGAAGTGGTCCCACCGCGTCTAGGTTTAGGAACTTCATTGGTGAAGTCATGTACTCTCTCACTGTCATTGGTGTTTTGTGTGAGTGTACTTGCCTTTTTGCTGTGAGGCATGTGTGGCAGGTGGAAACATATTTTGTTGTGTCTGCTAGCATAGACTTCCAATATACCCTAGGTCGGAGTGCTGACAGCATCCTACTTGAACCAAGATGGCCGCCAGTAGGTGAGTCATGGAAATACTGTAGTGTACTTGTTACCCATTGCTGTGGTATAACAATTTGAAGTGGTACAGTATTGGTTTTTCTCCAATTTATGGGGCATATATGGACTAATGTACCATTTACCAAGGTGTATGTCTGGCCTTGGTTGATGATTCTATTTCCTTGTGCTTTTGGTGTAGGCAAGGTCCCATCCTCAAGATACTGTATGAGGGGCAATAGGTCCTTGTCTTTCCTTTGTTCCAAGCCAAGGTTTGTACCTGAGATGGATGTGTCGGGAATCTGATCCAGTAGTTGATTTATATCTAGCACATGTTGTTTTATTCTGTCTCTTTCTTTTTCTTTTTCATCGACTATTGGCCTATCTTGTGCCTTTTGTTGGGGTGTGTCACTCTTGTTTTGGTGTGTAGGCTCCTTTGGAGGGCCTATTTTCGCCTTGATGGGAGTGGCAACCTTTTTCTTTAAAGGCACAATTTGCTTTTTGTCATTCTTCTTTGTCTCAGAGTTCTTTGACTTAGTAGATGCAGTGTCTTTTGTGACATTTTTCCTGGCAGGTGGGGTTTTGGTAGGTTTGTTTCCTGTGACCTTTTTCTCATTTAGAATAGTTTGTGATTGTGTGGGGGGTTTTGGTGTGCCCTCCTGAATCATTTCTCTAGTCTTTGAGCGTGTGGTCATAGGACACAAATGGTTTGATGTTTCCTCTCCCTGCATTGGTTCAAAGAATCTGACTGATTTAGAAGTTGCTTGAGTAATAGCATATATTGTGTCTTCTGGATCTTCGTCATCTGAGTCAGGTGGGGTGAAGGGTGGCTCCTTAGGAGTTGCCTTCAGCATCTGATTGAGTGATGAGAATTCAATAGGCTCGAAGTTATTATCTGGAAAGAGTTGTGAGTATTCTCTCTCACAGTGGCAAAACACATAGTGTGTAGATTGCTTCAAGATACCCCTAATGGGTGTCTCTGGTCTTTCAATGGTGTTGGGTGGATCATCCCTTTTGAATGGTACTTTCTTTGTTACTTTTGCAAACTTGGTTCTACTGGCTGCTCTAACTCTCCTTGGTGGAGGTGGAGGGTTAGTCATGGGTCCAGAATCTGGGTATTCTCTTCTAGACATAGCATCTGGTGGTGTGTTATCATCACCTTTCACGTGTTGGATGGTGAATGAAAATTGTTGTATGTCTAGAGCCCATCTGGCCCATCTATGTGTGAGTCCTGTATTGGTTAGCAGTGGGATTAGGGCTGCATGGTCTGTGTATAATTGGAAGTGTCTGGTCTCTAGATAGTGTCTGAAGTGTAATACTCCATACACTACTCCCAGTAGTTCTCTCTCTGTGGTATTGTAATTTCTCTCATGTTTGGAGAGGGTTCTACCTGCAAAGGCTACTGGTCTGAGCACTCCTTCATTATCTCTCTGTGAGAGTACAGCTCCTAAACTCACATTGGAAGCATCAGTTGCCAAACTGAACTCTTTCTCATAGTTCGGATATCTGAGAAGAGCATTGGTACAGAGGGCATGCTTTAATGTTTTGAAAGCATTATCTGCCTCTTCTGTCCAGACAAATGCTTTGAGATGTGTCTGTAGATCATATAATGGTCTAGCAATTTGGGCATAACCTTTGATAAACTTTTTGAAGTATTGGCATAGGCCTGTGAAGGATCGGACATTTTTGACTGATTTTGGTGTTGGGAAGGTTTTGATTGATTCCACCTTTGTGGGAGATGGTTGCAGTCCCTTGGGTGTGACTCTCATTCCCAAGAAGTCTATTCTGTCTATGAAGTATTCACATTTTGATTTCTTCAGTTTGAGTTTACCAACTCTTAAGCTGTTGAACACATCTTCCAGGTCATGGAAGTGTTGTTCGATTGATGGTGATAATACCAATATGTCATCTAGGTATGGTAGGGCACATTTGTATTTGAGTTTGTTCAGAATTAATGTGACTAGATGGCAGAATCCCGCAGGTGCGGTCGCTAAACCCATCGGCATCCTTTCATAGACATATTTTTTGTCATTTGCTATGAATGCGGTTTTATGCTGATCCTCCTGTCTTATAGGAATTTGAAAAAATCCCTGTTGGGCATCTAGCTTACTGAATACTCTTGGTCTGAGTGACCCTATCATGTCTAGAGTGTCATCGGCCCGGGGTGTAGATAAGGCTTGATTTATCGTGTTTTGGTTCAAATAACGAAAATCTGTGACGAGCCTATGGCCTCCCGATGATTTTTGTACTAAAAAGGATCTGGAAGCCCAGGGGCCCTCAGCACATTCTCTCAGAATGCCCTGTTGTACTAGCCTTTCACACTCTTCCCCTATTGCAGCCTGTTTTTCTGGTGTTTGTCTATATGGTAGGAAATGACATGGTACTGCCTCAGGTTTTACATGTATTGAGTGTGTATACAGGTGTGTGGCACCAATGTCTCCATCTTTTCCTACAAATATATCATCATACTTGGTCAGCAGTGATTCTAATCTGTCATGCTGACCTTTGGATGTGAGCACAGATTTTGGTGGAACATTCTCTTCCAATTCTGGCTCGAGGTCATGTGCCTCACTATGTATAGCAGCTATTTCAGAGAGTCTGATTGAGTTGGGTTCAGGGTCAGCGTATGTGGACTCACAGTCTGAGTCTGTGTCACTGAATTGAGTTACATCCTCAGGCCGTATGGCTGAGATGGATTGATCAGTGTGTGGGGTAGTGTCTGACACCTGTTGAGGTTTTTCTAAATCAGATTCCTTGACTTCCTGAAATAGAGCTATGATGGCACCCTTTTTGATTTTATGTGGGTGCCTGCTGGTGTTGAGTAACACTAGGGGATGTTTGTTATTTTCCCTGGGGGTTACTGCTGCCCTTTGAACTAGATATGGGGCATTGTTATTTCTTTGGAGGTTATCTACTACTCCAGTTTTGCCTTGCAGTGATTGAGTAGATGTGACCTTACCCAATACTGCAAGTTCAGAGAATGGAGGGATGGTAAAATCCCTCACTGCCCTAATGGGTTTGAGAATTTGTTCAGGATCAACATTAAATTCAATTTGAGATTTTGTAGTGCTTAAGAAATCTGTGCCGAGTACAACGGGCTGTGTGAGGTTGGGTATTACCGCAAATTGGTATTGGAATCTGACACCTTGGATTCTAAAGTTCAGCATAGCTGAATGTCTAACGTGACACACCGATCCATCTGCCAAATGGATGTTGATTTTTGATTTCCTCAGTTGGATATGGAATCTCTTTTGGAGGTCCATGAGGAATGATTGTCTGACACAGGTGATAGTAGCACCTGTATCAACCAAACATTGTACATCTGAAACATCATATAGATTTGCATTGATACAGCCATTTTGAAGAAGTACAATAGAAAGCTTGGTACTCTCACCTGTATCCTTTGATGATGAATCTGGTGGGGTGATGTATATCACTGATGGACGTCTCTGTCTGTTAGATGGTATATTGGCACTAGCAATTGTCTCTGGTTGGATCTTTGTTAATCCTGATTGATTGTTCGTTTTTGGGGCGTCACAGTGCACTGGCCCATCGGCACTGTGACAACCTAGTTTTCCTGGTTCTGTGGGGTGGTTGAGATGGTTGCCACCAGGAGCTTGGAGATTTGATCCATCACATGAGGTGGTATTTGGGGGTTACTTTGTTGGTTCCCCTGGTAACCTCTTGTGTCAGGTTTGTAATCCTCCTGGCGTGAGTTGGAACCCTGGTTATATTGACCAGAGTTGCTGTATTGACCGGAGTTGTTGGATCTCTGGTTGTTGTTGTAGGCGCCATTGTTGTTGTAGGATCCACTGTTGTAGTTCCTATGTGGACTCTGGCTCCTACTGTTGGATCCTTGATTATAGGATCCAGAGTTGTTTGAACCCTGGCTGTTGTTGTAGGAACCATTGTTGTTGTAGGATCCACTGTTGTAGTTTCTATGTGGACTATGGCTTCTACTGTTGGATCCTTGATTATAGGATCCGGAGTTGTTTGAACCCTGGCTGTTGTTGTAGGAACCATTGTTGTTGTAGGATCCAGAGTCGTAGTTCCTATGTGGACTATGGCTCCTACTGTTGGATCCCTGATTATTATAGGATCTGCCATTACTTGGGGTTCTGTCTCTCCTATCACTGTATGAAGAGTTACCATTGTTGGAGTTGGAAGAGCTGTTGTCTTTCCTACTGTTGTGGCCCCCCCGGTTGTTGCTGTTGCCCCCCCTACCTCTACCTCTATTGGATTGGTAGTTGGGGTCATAGTTATTTCCTCTATATCTACCGGTAGGGTCTTTGGATATAGCCTTAGCTTCCTGTTGCCTTACATTGGCACTAGACATTAGGTTAACATCTTCATCTGAACTAGTGGTGATTTCCTGGACCTTTTTCTTAGTAGGCTGTGGGTTAGACTCTGCATCCCTTGTTTTCCTAGATCTTTCTTGGGTCTCAACCTCTAAGGCTAGGTCTAGGGCTTGGTTAAAAGAGTCTATTTTCTTGTTCTCAAGAGCTACAGAGATCCAGGGCCTCATGCCTTGGATGAATGTTTTAAATAAGGTGTCGTCCTTTAGGCATTGGGCATTACACGCTTTTCTGAGATACATTGCATAATCAGATACAGGTTCATCTATCTCTTGTGCACGGAGTGCAGTCCTGGAGATAATATTGTCTTGAGTAGCAAAATACTCTTTTAGTTCATGTACTACATTGGACCATGTCAACTTATCAGGTGTGGCACTTTCCTTGAAGGTTTCAAACCAAGCCAATGCTTGTCCTTCAAGGTACTTGGGTAAATATGTTACCATGGTGTCACTGTCTGTTAATTTGTACCTGTCCTTCAGATACTCTGGGAATTTGTGATCAATAAATAGTGCTGTTGACATGAGTGGTGATGGGTGAGAAAAAGTTTTGGGTTTGGTTACCTCGTGTTGCCTGATCTTCCTGTCGTCGTGTTGTTGTCTGTCTAGGATCCTGGTCATGTTGGACATCATGGAGATCATGACATCCTCCTTGGATCCAGAGGCGGATGGTGTGACAATAGGTGTGGTGGTGGGTGTGGGAGGCTGTGAGGTCTGGGATGATACCATCTTCATGAGATCTGCGATCTGTTGTTGTGCCTGTTCTAGGGCCTTCCGATGGTCATCCAATTGTTGACTGAGGATCCTCTCCCTTTCCTTTGAGGCAAGGGCATGAGCATCTTGTTGGGCTCTGTTCGCTTCTAGGGCAGTAACTGCATCTTGGATGGTCTTCTCATAGGCCCTTATCTTCTCAGCCGCCTGATTGGGTTGAGGACCTTCATCAGCGTCGGCCATGGTGGAAGGTGTGGGATCACTGGTGTGTTGTAGGTATCACTGACATGTTGGAGATCACACTGGTATGTGGGAGATCTCACTGGTATGTGGGAGATCTCACTGATATGTGGGAGATCTCACTGATATGTGGGAGATCTCACTGTCGTGTGGGAGATCTCATTGATGTATGGGAGACCTCACTGACGTGTGGGAGACCTCACTGATATGTGGGAGATCTCACTGATCGTGTGGGAGATCTCACTGATATTTGGGGAGATCTCACTGTCGTGTGGGAGATCTCATTGATATGTGGGAGATCTCGTTGATGTGTGGGAGATCTCACTGATATGTGGGAGATCTCACTGATATGTGGGAGATCTCACTGATGTGTGGGAGATCTCACTGATGTGTGGGGGATCTCATTGATATGTGGGAGATCTCACTGATATGTGGGGAGATCTCACTGTCGTGTGGGAGATCTCATTGATATGTGGGAGATCTCGTTGATGTGTGGGAGATCTCACTGATATGTGGGAGATCTCATTGATGTGTGGGGGATCTCACTGGTGTGTGGGAGATCTCATTGATGTGTGAGAGATCCCACAGATGTGTGGGAGATCTCACTGATGTGTGGGAGACCTCACTGACGTGTGGGAGACCTCACTGACGTGTGGGAGACCTCACTGACGTTTGGGAGACCTCACTGACGTTTGGGAGACCTCTCTGACGTGTGGGAGACCTCACTGACGTGTGGGAGACCTCACTGACGTGTGGGAGACCTCACTGACGTGTGGGAGACCTCCATGACGTGTGGGAGACCTCACTGACGTGTGGGAGACCTCACTGACGTGTGGGAGACCTCACTGACGTGTGGGAGACCTCCATGACGTGTGGGAGACCTCACTGACGTTTGGGAGACCTCACTGACGTTTGGGAGACCTCTCTGACGTGTGGGAGACCTCACTGACGTGTGGGAGACCTCACTGGTGACCTTGGTGGGTATGGTGTCAAGGTCAAGGTCACTGGGTGGGTGGAGTGGGTCTTACTGTGTGTATGATTGTTCTTAGTTGCGGTACCAGCTTTAATTTACTGTGTGCATGATTGTTCTTAGTTGTGTTACCAGCTTTAATTTTTATGAGCCTGTGAGAGATGGGATCTTAGTAGGATGTTCTCCACCACTTTGTCATACTAGTAATTGGCATGATCAAGTTGTCATATGAGAAATATCATATGGCTAGTGGTGTATAGTGTAATTATCTCAAGGCTCATAATAAATAGTGTTATTTCCAGTTATCACTGGTTTATTCAGCTTTAGGCAACATGTAAGAAATATCAATCATACAGTAGTTAGTATGTAGGTAATTTGTACATACAGCAAACATACAGTAATTTATAAAGTGCAATGTTCAGTTCCACTCCACCTGTGAGGTATTAATAATACAGTGTCCAGCATAGTTCTAGGTGGGTTCCCACACCTAGCTCCTGACCTGCTGCTTAGAGGAATAATGTAATAATGGATAACTTTACCCTCTGGTGGATGTCTTGAGGAAGATACCCTCTGGCCACTAATGATGGAAACCAATGCCTGTCTAGCATAGTTTCACCATAGTGCAGTGGTATAGCAGGTAGCAGGAGATGGCTGGAGATGTTACCTCTGGAGTGGTTCTTGGTGTTCTGTGATGATGGACCTCCTACTGGAGGCCTTATATCCCTACTCTGGGGCTGATTGCCCCAGACAAAGTTAGGCCCAGCATCCAACTGTCATGTCTCCACTACAATAGAGTTACATGATTGTTAAGGGATGCATCCTTTGAACTGTGAAAGTAATTGGCTGGTATCACTGTCTGTGTGTGTCTTCCCCTATTGTGGTCTAGGCCTTATACAGCCATCCCACATCTCCAGTACAGGCTGGCATTAGAGACACTATTGTTAGGCTGCTTAGTGGCAGATGGGGTCTGCAGAGGTATGCGGGATGCAGACAGCACTGAGTGTGGGTCTTAAAGGTGTTTCATGTACATGTGACAATAGGTAGGTAGGATATGTGGTGGGAGCAAGTTGTCATACTAGTAATTGTGCATGATCAAGATGTCATATGAGAAATATATGACTAGTGGTATATAGAGAGTAAGAATATCAAGCTCTTATTAGTGTTATTCCAGTTATCACTGGTTTATTCAGCTTATGTATCAGTAATACAAATGTTAATATACAGGTAATTTCCACACACAGTAAAAATACAGTTGTTTATAAAGTATAAAGTTCAGTTTCACTCCACCTGTGTAATAATAATAATAATAATAATAATAATAATAATAATAATAATAATAATAATAATAATAATAATAATAATAATAATAATAATAATAATAATAATAATAATAATAATAATAATAATACACTGTCCAGTATGGTCCTAGGTGGGTTCCCACACCTAGCTCCTGACCTGCTGCTTAGAGGGATAATGTATAAATGTGTAACTTTACCCTCTGGTAGGTGTCTGGTAGGTGTCTGGTAGGTGTCTGGTAGGTACTGCCACTATTAATACATACTGCCACTACTGGTACATACTGCCACTACTCGTATGTACTGCCACTGCTGGTACATACTGCCATTACTGGTACATACTGCCAATACTGGTACATACTGCCACTACTGGTATATACTGCCACTACTGTTAACTACTGGCACTACTGGTACATACTGGCACTACTGGTACATACTCCCACTACTGGTATGTACTGCCACTACTGGTATTTACTGCCACTACTGGTCCATACTGCCACTACTGGTATTTACTGCCACTACTGGTATTTACTACCACTACTGGTACATACTACCACTACTGGTATTTACTGCCACTACTAGTTTGTACTGCCACTACTGGTATGTACTGCCACTACTGGTATGTACTGCCACTACTGGTACATACTGCCACTACTGGTACATACTGCCACTACTGGTACATACTGCCACTACTGGTACGTACTGCCACTACTGGTACTTATTGCCACTACTGGTACATACTGCCACTACTGGTACATACTGCCACTACTGGTATGTACTGCCACTACTGGTATGTACTGCCACTACTGGTACATACTGCCACTACTGGTAAATACTGCCACTACTGGTACATACTGCCACTACTGGTATGTACTGCCACTACTGGTACATACTGCCACTACTAGTACGTACTGCCACTACTGGTACGTACTGCCACTACTGGTACATACTGCCACAACTGGTACGTACTGCCACTACTGGTACATACTGCCACTACTGGTACGTACTGCCACTACTGGTATGTACTGCCACTACTGGTACATACTGCCACTACTAGTTTGTACTGCCACTACTGGTATGTACTGCCACTACTGGTATGTACTGCCACTACTGGTATATACTGCCACTACTGGTACATACTGCCACTACTGGTACATACTGCCACTGCTTGTACATACTGCCACTACTGGTACATACTGCCACTACTGGTACGTACTGCCACTACTGGTACATACTGCCACTACTGCTACATACTGCCACAACTGGTACGTACTGCCACTACTGGTGTGTACTGCCACTACTGGTACATACTGCCACTACTGGTACATACTGCCACTACTGGTATGTACTGTCACTACTGGTTCAGACTGCCACTACTGGTATGTACTGCCACTACTGGTACGTACTGCCACTACTGGTATGTACTGTCACTACTGGTTCAGACTGCCACTACTGGTATGTACTGCCACTACTGGTACTTATTGCCACTACTGGTACATACTGCCACTACTGGTACTTATTGCCACTACTGGTACATACTGCAACTACTTGTACGTACTGCCACTACTGGAACATACTGCCACTACTGGTACATACTGCCACTACTAGTTTGTACTGCCACTACTGGTATGTACTGCCACTACTGGTATGTACTGCCACTACTGGTATGTACTGTCACTACTGGTACGTACTGCCACTACTGGTATGTACTGTCACTACTGGTTCAGACTGCCACTACTGGAATTTACTGCCACTACTGGTACTTATTGCCACTACTGGTACATACTGCCACTACTGGTACATACTGCCACTACTGGTATGTACTGCCACTACTGGTACATACTGCCACTACTGGTACATAATCCACTACTGGTACATACTGCCACTACTGGTACATACTGCCACTACTGGTACATACTGCCACTACTGGTATGTACTGCCACTGCTGGTATGTACTGCCACTGCTTGTACATACTGCCACTACTTGTACGTACTGCCACTACTGGTACATACTGCCACTACTGGTACTTACTGTCACTACTGGTATGTACTGCCACTACTAGTATGTACTGCCACTGCTGGTACATACTGCCACTACTAGTTTGTACTGCCACTACTGGTATGTACTGCCACTGCTGGTATGTACTGCCACTGCTTGTACATACTGCCACTACTGGTACATACTGCCACTACTGGTACATACTGCCACTACTGGTACATACTGCCACTACTGGTACGTACTGCCACTACTGGTACATACTGCCACTACTGGTACTTATTGCCACTACTGGTACATACTGCCACTACTAGTTTGTACTGCCACTACTGGTATGTTCTGCCACTACTGGTATGTACTGCCACTACTGGTACGTACTGCCACTACTGGTACATACTGCCACTATTGGTACATACTGCCACTACTGGTACGTACTGCCACTACTGGTACATACTGCCACTACTGGTACATACTGCGACTACTAGTTTGTACTGCCACTACTGGTATGTACTGCCACTACTGGTATGTACTGCCACAACTGGTACGTACTGCCACTACTGGTATGTACTGCCACTACTGGTACATACTGCCACTACTGGTACGTACTGCCACTACTGGTACGTACTGCCACTACTGGTACATACTGCCACTACTGGTACATACTGCCACTACTGGTACGTACTGCCACTACTGGTACATACTGCCACTACTGGTATGTACTGCCACTACTGGTATGTACTGCCACTACTGGTACATACTGTCACTACTGGTACATACTGCTACTACTGGTATGTACTGCCACTACTGGTATGTACTGCCACTACTGGTACATACTGGCACTACTGGTATGTACTGCCACTACTGTTAACTACTGGCACTACTGGTACATACTGGCACTACTGGTACATACTGCCACTACTTTTATGTACTGCCACTGATGGTACGTACTGCCATTACTGGTACATACTGCCACTACTTGTATGTACTGCCACTACTGGTACATACTGTCACTACTTGTATGTACTGCCACTACTGGTACATACTGCCACTACTGGTATGTACTGCCAATACTGGTATGTACTGCCAATGATGGTACATACTGCCACTACTGGTATGTACTGCCACTACTGGTACATACTGCCACTACTGGTACATACTGCCACTACTGGTACATACTGTCACTACTGGTATGTACTGCCACTACTGGTCCATACTGCCACTACTGGTACATACTGCCACTACTGGTACATACTGCCACTACTGGTACATACTGCCACTACTGGTAAATACTGCCACTAGTGGTACATACTGGCACTACTGGTATGTACTGCCACTACTGGTATGTACTGCCACTACTGGTACGTACTGCCACTACTGGTATGTACTGCCACTACTGGTACATACTGCCACTACTGGTACATACTGCCACTACTGGTACATACTGCCTCTACTGGTACATACTGGCACTACTGGTATGTACTGTCACTACTGGTACATACTGCCACTACTGGTACATACTGGCACTACTGGTATGTACTGCCACTACTGTTAACTACTGGCACTACTGGTACATACTGGCACTACTGGTACATACTGCCACTACTTTTATGTACTGCCACTGATGGTACGTACTGCCATTACTGGTATGTACTGCCACTACTGGTATGTACTGCCACTACTGGTATATACTACTGGTATGTACTGCAACTACTGTTACAAACTGACTGGAGCCAGTGGCATCTGCCAAACTCTGTGGTTGTTTGAGGGGAGTCTTTCATGTTTCAACTTCCAATTTAGCGTGCAATTGGGTACATTAGTACAATTTCGCGTGTAATTAGGTACAAATGACAATTTAGTGTGCAAACATACAATGCAATTGAGTACAAATGTACAATTCAGTGTGCAAACATGCAATTTCGCGTGTAATTGGGTACAAATGATAATTTAGTGTGCAAGCATACAATTTAGTGTGCAATTTTTGGGAATTTTCTTGAGACAAATTTTTCCGAGGACTGGAAAAATGGAGTACTTTATGTACAATAGACTTGTTTGTCTCTGAGTTACTCTGTAATTTTGCTATATCGGTGTATTGATTGGCAATTACGACAGTGGGCTGCTGCTTAAATTGACTTTTTCCTACCACACCGTCGGTATGCTTCTTGAGTACATATCCCTGTAAAAAGTAGCTACTTTTTATCATTTTTGGCAATACATTTTGAATATATTCTTTTTTTTTGTGTGTATAAGATTTTCTTATACATTTTCTACATTATACCCATTTCATTTTCATCAATTTCTTGGTTACCTAAAGTGTGTTTCCTTAAGTAAACCTTGGTATAGTATACAAGTGCTAATGTGGTACAAGAACTGCTTGAGTTATCTACCTTGCATTCATGTATAATACTTTAGATTTGTACAATTTCTTGCTACACATTTTTTTTTTTTTTTTTGGTGTACAAGGTGGAACCTTGCACATTTTTTACCTGATATGATTTAATTTTATCATTCCATTTTTGAGAATCTTCTCATGCATTAAAATCATTCATGGATACAATTTGAGAATACCTCCGATTCATGAAGTACAAGTTTCAAATTGGCTGTATGTAATATGACCATTCTTGGGCCTTAATATAACATAAGTGGCATGGTAGAAGTCACACCTTTGGTGTGTGTTCAAAAGAAGTTTGACACCTAATGCTTGGTGTCTTATGGAGATATACTCTCTGGGTTTGATTTAAAAGTAAGTTCAGTACCTGTGTCTTTATGTTACCTACGATCTAAATTTGTGCAGATTGTTTCTAAATTGACACATTGTGAGATTTCGTTTTTTAGAAAATTGTAATTCTTCAATTAACTAATGCAGTTGTTGATACCCTAGTTATGTTGTAATGGGTAATATATCTTTGGCCAGTTGGTTGCCTGCCTGTATTAGATCTAATTATAGGGGTAGACATTTTGGGATAATAATTCTCTTTGTGAACTGCCGGATTTTTGTGGGTCCTCCAGTAAAAATTGGTAGGAAACATTTTGGTCAGTCCACATTTGGGGTAATTGGTGGGTGGCAATTATAAATGTCTTGTTTCGATAAGATACAAGGATGTGTCTAATTTTGAGTAATTTTGATACTTTGAGTGTTGTTTTTCTCATACGATTTTGCTCATTGATGGTAAATTCTTCCAACTTGGTTATCAAGTTGTTTGTTATAGCTGGGGTGTTGTTATTTTTTGTAGTGACATAGTATACATAAGACTTTCTCTAAGTGTTGATACTATACTGAACCTGGTGTGGTAAGGTAGGTTGGTAACATCTGGTAATTTATGATGGAACTGCTTATTGTTTGGTAAAAATTGACTACTGATCTTTTCACATGATTTTGAATAGGGATGTGTTCACACATTATGTCCTTGTCGTTGGATGCAACAGCAGATTGATTTTTTTTTCAATTTAATCTCCTAATTTGACCTAAGAAGTACATATAAATAAGTTCTCCCTAGTTAGGATTGTAGGTTTGCCTATAGGCTCGAAAATCAACAGTTTTAATGGATTGCGTTTCATAATTAGGAATTGCTTTTTCCTGAATGGTGAGGATAGAGTAATATTCCTCTTGTAGTGTGACAAAATTTTTTTCTTCTTTTTTTTTTTGAAATTTAAATGATTTTCTGACTGGTGTCTGTGTCACACTTCCATAGGCTTTTGCTACTGACCTCAATGTCATTGCTGATGCCATTATTTTTTTTTTGTATTCTTTTACTAAAGTGATCAAGGTGTTGTAAAAAGAGATATAATATACACTGCTTGATGCCGTGCAAACTTTGGTTTCATTTTTTTTTCATAATTCTTTAAAATTATTCCAGTGGCTTTTCCAACTGTAGACTTCATTTAGCAGGTCTTTTCTTTTGCAATTCTAGTAAGGTCAACCAATGTTGGTTCCTCAAGGATTGCTAAATTTTGTTTGTCTATGGTACTTCTCCTTTTAAATAAGGTCTAATTTCTGTACCAGAATTTGTTGGGTGTTGATTTTTTTTTTTGTACTGTAAGGTGGCAAGGTTGTGTTTGCATTTCAACCTTGAAATTTGAAGATTATAAATTCATCCACATATTATGTTAGCTTTTTTTAGGTGACTACATGGTTGAATTAATTATGACCAAGATATAGCATCAGCATCTGTGTACAAATATGTAGCTTCTAAGTTTTGCTGTGCTTGGTTTCTCGAATGTGTGGTCATTGCATAATTTGTTAAATACATTAAAGATACGTGAAAATGAAATTGTTGATTTATAAATTTTGCTCTGTTGTGCAAATAAGTTTCAAATGTAGTATATAATTATGTTCTTTTGAGTTGGTATAATTATTTTCAACTGTGGCTAGTCCTGGGACACTTTAAGAAGGTGTTAATGCTAGTACTGCCCTTGCGGCTCTGTTGAATTTAATTGATGGAAATAAAGAACATGTGATTTGGTCCTAAAAGGTGGTTTCTTATCCTCTCTGAGTTATATTCATCAAAAGGTTTAGTACCTTTGTGTTCATTCAAAGATTGATCAGTAGTATTATTTTTCTGGAGTAGAGACAGTTAATTTACTGAATCAGATTTTGTATGAGTTTACCAGTATATATAAATATAGATATTTTTATTTTGTTACCTTTGTTTTTAAGTTTCAGGTTCAGAGTAGTATTAACAATTTTCTTTCATAACCTTCTCTTCAAATTGTACATGTGTAAAGGAGTATGGACTCTTAAATGATATTTGTGAAGACCATATCCCGGTATTTGTTACTAGAAAACTGGTTAAAGAGGTTAAAAAACCAATAAAGTTAATTAAATCAAGAAACATGAATAATTCAATAAAATTGAACTACAAGCCTATGTGAATGGTATAAGTTGGGATACCTAGATACTCCTGACTTTTATGAAAGTGATGTGTATAACAAAATTATATATCATATTGTTGAGTACCTTGATAGATATCATCCTATGAAATAGTATAAGGTAAGGGAAAATGATGTGTTCTACGACGAACGAGTAGGAAGGTTAATTGCTAAAAAGATAAGACTGTTCAGACGAGCTAAAAGGTGTATACCGGGTCATATGAACCAACTACTAGACAGAGTGAAGATGATAAAAAAGGATATTAATAATAGATTAAAAAACAAAAGGAAAAATGTAACAATGAATTTACTATACAAGAATAAGAAAGACCCGAAACGATTTTGGAAGACATTAAACATGGTATGGAAAGGTAATAACTCTACACCCACCATGAACTTAAAAGATGATACAGGTACAATGGTAAATATCAGACTATTACCAGATTATATGAATGATTACTATATAAATATAGGCTCGGAGCTGGCAAAAAGGTTCGAGATTATAGCATATGTCAATGATGGAACAATATGTGACAATATAGTTACTCTGGAAAACTGTACAATGGAGACCTGTAATAAATTCCTTAAAACAATTGATGTAAGCAAGAGTTCATGTATTGAAAATGTACCTTGTTGTATAGTAAAAGGTTTTCTTTTAAGTAAGAATATGTTATTACCGACTTTTGTAAACAAAACATTTGAGAGCGGCAACATACCAAGTGTATTAAAAATAGGACATGTTGTACCTTTACCAAAGGATGGGTCATTAAGTGATGTATCAAATTGGAGACCAATAACAATGACTAATGTTTTCTCAAAACTTATTGAAAAATGTGTACATAAACAAATAACGAATCACTTGTTGGAAAACAATATTATAAATAAACATCAATTTGGTTTTATGCCAGGTCAGTCGTCTGCAGATGCTATTTTTAAGTTGGTACAATACTTACTAGAAGCTCGTAATAGAGGGGAATACCCGCTGATACTATTCCTAGATCTAAAGAAAGCATTCAATACTGTAAATCTGGACATATTGTTAACAATTTACGAAATATAAACTGTGATGAAAAATGTATAAAATGGCTAAAAAATTTCCTAATGAATAGATACCAGATCACCAAGGTTAACGGAATGTTTTCTAGTAAAAAGGTTATGGATTGTGGTGTGGCTCAGGGTACAGTGTTGGGACCATTGATGTTCAACATCTGTCTGAACAGTATTGCTAGTAGAGTAGTAAATTGTGAGTGTTTCCTTTATGCTGATGATGTAGCATTGGTAATAAATGGGAAAGATCCTGTAATAATGACCGCATTAATGCAGAATGTTGTAAATGAAATTGAGAATTGGTGTAAATTGAATGTTCTTACACTGAACGTTAAAAAAACAAAATCCTTGTGGTGTAGTTCTATAAGACAATATATACCCAGAAGTAATATCACTATGCAGGGTACCGTATTAGCGAACGTAGATAAATTTAACTACCTGGGGGTGATAATAGATAAAGACCTTAATTTTAAACAACACTGTAAGAAAATAGACGGGATGGGTATAACAAAACTGAAACAATTGCATAACATTGTAAAGTACCTAGATGTTGAAAACTCTTTAAAATATATATACAAAACAAATGATTGTACCCATATTAGAAGATTGTAGTTTTATCCATGAGTCAGGACCTAAAACAATAGTGGATCATATTGATATGGTACAAAACCATTGCCTGCATGCATGTTTGAAGGTGAGAAATGCCCAAGATGTCCATATAGCAGACCTCTTGACGAGATGTAAAGTTGAATCACTTAGTATCAGACATAAAAAATCATTAGCATGTTATATGTATAAATATGCTCAATGTGAAGAGAATGTTGTGGTTCCCACTAGAGAATTACGAGGCCATAATAAGAGAAAACTCAAAGTGAGCAGACCAAAGAGGGAGATATAATAGTAGTTCATTATATCTTGGAAACCAAGTATGGGAACTTTTACCGGTTGAAACTCAACTAAAACCTAACATAGATGGTTTTAAATCAAGCTTAAGAGGTGAAATACTAATGGCATTAGGCAGATTATGAACTGTTTTTGCAATAAGCAATATTTCTTTTTTCCTTGCTCATCGAACAAGAAAAATACAACAATTTAGTTCAATATACTTTTGTAGGCAACTTGGAGTGGGGTGGCTAGTTCCCAAATGGGGTCCTAAGAGTTTTATTCCTGACTGCAGCAAGAGAGAAACTAATGTTGTCCTATAGACCACAGTGCCTCCAAATGTGGCTAGTACCACCAACATCCATTGTTGGCTGGGACCCTGCTTCCCTGGAGGCTTGCACAAGCTTCCAGTTTTTGGCATCTGTGGTGAAATAAATTGTAATCTGGGGTAAGGTATTAGGCTCCACTGTCATCCAAGGGCAGTCCTATTGGACCCCTAGACAGCTATATAGGAGCACTTTATAAGGTCAGGAACTCTCTAGATGCTTCTATGTCGGCATACCGTGCTCTTCTATGTGGGGATTAGGTTCAAAAATTTCCAAGGTGCTAGTTCCATCTAAGATAGACTGTATGTTTTGGGCACAGACTTTAGTCAGAGAATTTTGTGTATACAAATAACATGATCTTTTGCCTGTATATTGTTTTACTATCCCTCCTTACTTACATAGTTCACTCGGATTACACGTTTTGGGGGGGTTAGTAACAGTTTTTTTTTGTTTTTTTTTCAAGCAGAGATTTTAATGATTTTCTTGTTAAAATGATAAATAGTTGTATGGCTAATGACCATAGCAATAGAGATATACATAGGCTATTTTAGCCATGATATATAGTCCAAATAATATACATTATGGATAGTCTCCCTTCTTCAGGGCTAACTGTCCTTGGTTTGGAATTTTGGTAAGATTTTTTGACCAACTTTTACTAATAAAATGTGAATAGTTTGTATGGCTATCCAATCCTAGCAAATGGAAGTAAACCTATGCTATGTAACCATAACATGTAATCAAGTTAATGACGAATAGTGTCCCTTCTTCAGGGATAACTATCCTGGTCGATATCCGGTCAAATATATTTGAACCAAAATATTGACAGTTTTGTCATAAGAGATCAATAGTTATATGGTTATGTTTATAGCAATAGGAATAGACAAATGCTATTTAACCATAATATATCTTCAAGATACAAAATTAATATGGATAGTGTCCCTTTTTTAGGGATAACTATCACTGGTTTGAATTTTGGTCTTAATTTGAGGTATATGGAATTAGCCTTGGGGCAATTTCATTTTCTCAATATGTTTGTAAAATTTGAAATACATTTATAACTACTGGTTTGGGAACTAGTAGATTGTTTGATGGATTTTTCAACCTGATGAAAGGCTGGTAACGATTTGTCCATTGTCCATATAAATATATGAAAATGGATTTATAATTTAGACTGATGTTGTCTTTGTTGACCTATGACCTTTGGTAAAAATGATTTGGTTCAGTACCGTGTGAGTACTGAATGCATTGATTTGTAAAACTTGTCATGATCTGATGGTAATCAAATACTAGGGGATTATGAAATGATGTCCCTTATGATCTTTTAATTATCTGTGCATGACAGCCTGGTGTTCAGTTGTCATGTCCTATGCTGCCTATTCTAAATCAGCATTGATTAATTCATAATAAGAATCTATAACTTGGCTATAGGTTATATAGCCTTTGATGTTTCTATCCTTTTTACATTAATTTCATAGCCTATAGGCTGGGCATCTGCCCAATTAGTCATTGCACCTTTCTATTTCTAGTTTTGGGTGATAAATCGTGCTAGAGGTGCATTTTCAATTTTTTGTGGGGGTAACCACAAATTTCTAAACTTGGAATGGTGTCCCTTTTTTACGTTGATAGTTAGGGCCCAATTCTTTCTTAAAAATTATACAATGGGTGTTAAATATTCTAGAATTGCCAGTTTTCTTCTTTTTTTTTTTTTGATTAAGGGGTGGTGATATTTTTCCTTGCCTAGATGAACTGACTTAAGTTTTGTTTTTAAAATAAGATATGAATACTTTAGGCAAGTAGGTACCTAGAAGAGTGGGTTAGTGAGACTTTTGAAATAAATGCAAAGGAGATTCTGATGGGGTTCTGGAAATTTTGAAATTTCAATAATTTTGAATGCTATAAATGGCATAATCTTTTTTATTCATTTTGACTTGATTTGGTTTGGGACAATTTTGATACAGGTTACAATTGTATCTGTATCATTCAAACAACTTGTGCCAAGGTTTACATAGAATTTAGCAATTATACAGCCATTTTGAAAAGTACAACAGAAATTTTGGTAATCTCACCCCTATCCTCTGCGATGCATCTGTTGATGGTATATAATCCATGATTGAAATGGGGTAATGTCTCTGCTCTGTGAGCAACAGTTTCTAATTGTCCTAGGCGTTGACTTGGTGTAGATGATGTTGTTAGTAGTCACAGTATACTAGCCCTTTGGCCATGTAATCCAGGTTTTGGAGTGGCCTTGCTGGTCCTTGTGACTTTCCTTTTGGCTCCCACGGATTTGGAGCTTTTCCTTTCCTTAGTAGCCCTGGTTCCTTTGGGCCTGGCAGTGGGGTTGGCATGAGTAGTGTTGGTATCCCTGCTAGGGTTGTTGTGCTGGCCTGTATAGGTGATGTCATGACCTTTACAGATTCCAACTTTCCTCTTTAGTATAAAGTCAGGGTCATAATGCTTGCCTTTGTATATGCCCCTGGGTCTGTGGCAGTGTTGGTGTTAGCACTGCTGTTAGGGTACTTTCTGTATTCTGTAACCTATTGTTCACTCTTGGGTGCTCAGACACCCATGACGGCGTGAGCGGTGCCCAGGCACCCGTGACGGCCAGTTGCATTTACTTACAAGATATTATATTGTGCACTGGACCATGAGGTCGGTCTCTTAGACTCTTTCAATCATTATATTCTGCAGTGGACCATGAGGTCGCACTCTTTGATGTTGTAACCTATGTGTCTTTGACATAGCTGGTGTTCAGTGGAGCATGAACGCTCTTCTAGAATGTATGAACGCTCTTCTAGACATTCTGGACCTTCAATGTATTAATTTCTTATATATTCTTTTATTAATACAGTAATATGTTAAGATCATTGGAATAATAAAATAGTATATGATAAAGTGATGACGGTGGTAGTAGCTGTGTTGAGTGTCGACGTACCAGTGGTAGGCGAGGTGGTAAATGAGACACCAGAGACGGGAAGTAAGTGGTTCATATAGATGTGCTGAATCCCCTTTCCAGCTGCATACTCTCCGTCTCCACCATGTTCTTGTGTAGCGACTTAAGATGTCATTCCTGTGGTGCACACCTCCACTCCTTTACATAATTCACCACGCCCTTCCACAATTACTCTCCATGTCTCATCTCTTTTTCTTTGTTTTTAAAGTGAAGCAATATATATCTGGCCACATCAAACCCCTTGATGTCATCCATCAGCACTTGAATGAGCTGATGATGTGTACTGTTGGGCGTGGAGAGACAAATCTTGGTCGGTTGTTGAGCAATACTATTTAGCTTCTCAGACGACAAGTCTAAATACGTCCCTATATCTTTCCACTCTCTGGATAGAGATTTAGACTTGGTGACAAAGTACCTCTCCATTAAAAACTGGTAGGAGTTGTTGTAATCCAATTTGTATGTCTTGAAAAAGTTCTGTGACTGAAGTAACTGATCTTGTCGATGAACACGCATATAGGTGTGGTAAAGTTCTCCCCATCAGACATGAGGCCTAGTTTTAGACCACCAAGTTTGAAACATCTCCATACACATATCCTGCACCATCTTGATAACAACCATCTCCCTCAGATGATCATAGGCGATGTCCAAGTAGATTCCCTATTTCTTACAAGATCCAACTAAAAGCCTTCCTATATCATGAAGCAAGCGATCGCTATATATAAATTTCATTTCACACCTGATATCCTGTACACTCACTTCACATACGTCAGAGTCAGATAGGGAGGGAGTATTTTCAAGACTCATCTCGTCTGCAAAAACCTTCAGAAATCACTTGATGAAGGTCAGTAGGCAGGCAGGTAGGCAGGCAGACATGTGTAAGACGTGTGTAAGATAGTGCTGACGTATGTCTTATATGACGTGTATGTAGGTGTATATACTTTGTGTAGGTATGTTGCATATATAGGTGTACAGATAAATATATATATATATAGATATATATAGAGAGATAGATAGAGAGATAGATAGATAGATAGATAGATAGATAGATAGATAGATAGATAGATAGATAGCTTGATTGATAGATAGATAAATGACAAATATTGAAAAAAATATTATCTTCACATATAAGTAACTCAGTGAAAATGGATCCTGTGAAAAGTGTTTCAAAAAATTCAAAAGGGTGTACAATTACGACAGACACATGGAAAAATGTTTTGTAGTACCTAAATTTTGCCCTTTATGCGGCGATGGAAATTGCAAAAAGCACCTGTTGACACGAATCTCTGGACAGAGCAACTATTCCTCCAATAATATGCATTATACCGGAGGGTGAGGAAATGTTTACCAGGCATTGGCCCGCAATACAAACAGGAGTCAGGACACACTGGAGTCATGTGAGTGTAACAAACTTAAGACTACCAACCGGTGAGTTGAGTGACGCTGTAGATACTATGCGTCATATTCACATCACGCAAAGATTCCGATACAAAGTGGGTTTGTCAGTAGGGTTAATTTTACAACACAGAGAAAACAGAAACAAGCTACGCTACTTTCACCATAACTAATTCAGAAACTTTGGAAGAGCTTCTCTCCCTCATGGAAAACACTGTCACTTCCGAAAAAGTACAGAAACTTTGCGACTCTGCAACAAGCGGAAAGGTCTTTTTTCCATGAATTTGAACGTTTTCGTTTACATGGGACCCATTCAGGTCGACTCAAAAAGAGAGGCGGTGTGTTAGATTTTCCCAACAGGGACAAGTTATGCGTCTTTCACCGCATATTCTCTCACTTATACAATACCGGCAAACATGCTTCAAAATTGTTGCGTCAGTTTGATTTCACTGCAAAACCTGAAACCTTTCCAGGTTTGATCATCAGGGACTTACCCACGTTAAAGAACTTGTTCGATATACAAATAGCAGTTTACACCACCCGTAAAGTGAGTGGTCAGAACCTGAAAAACCAAGTTACCCTGATCAGTCCACCTTCCAAAACATCGGCCACCTCAGTAAAAGTCAACCTACACCTCCCCGGGACACACGGTTTGCACGTGTCCCTCGTTATGGATTTCAATGAATAAGATGGCATCTACCAATGTCTCGAATGTAATTCAGCGTTCACGACTAAGTTCTTTCTGAAACGGCACAGAAACCAACTTTCCCCTTGCAGACAAGTCGCCTTGCAATACATAGAATGTACCAAAATTAGGAAAAGGTTTTCGTAGCACTAGCAGATTTTTCCTCCTGACGGAAATTCAAAAAGGTGCCTATACAAAATTACCTTTGATTTCAAAGCTTTCTTCAGACCAGCAGAGGAACCGTCAACCGAACACGTGTCAGTCCTGTGGGAACACTTCCCTCTGTCGGCTAGCGTCACATCCGACTTTCCAGGATGCGAAGGTCCAGTCTGCTTTGTGAGACAATCCGACACAAATTCAGTCCCCTTTGTCAACGGAGGGTTACAAGTAGTGAAGTGAATATACACGGAATCCAGAGAAGTTCCTTTGATCCTTTTATTGCATAGTTGACATGAGTGTTTCATAAAGGTGGTTACAATGATAACACTCGCCAATATCTAAGCTCTGCTTCTGATCCTATAGCTCAACCTGTCATAGGTTCTAGGTATAGGTGTAAGGTGTAAGTTGGGAGAGATGAGCTTAGAATATATAGATTGGGAGCTGCTCAAGCTGTCTTTTATACTAAGGGCCTGAGCAGCTCACAGTGTTGCGAAATGTTCTGTACATGTTGCTCAATAGAATAGTGACACATGTCTTAAAGAGAGAGTGCCACCTGTGGGTAGATTATGTTAATGAGAATTGAGAGGAGATTGTGAAATATCCTCTCATTCAAAATATGGCACCACAGGTGGATCACACTTCCTCTAGTGGAACTGTGCAGATGTAGATAAGGTTGGAATGTTATTACATCCTTGTACCTTATGTCACAGAGTCTAATGGAGGAAGTGGGTTTGTGATAACTTATGGATCCTGGTTCCTGTTGGGGAATACAGGAGGTTGTTGAGTGTGGATCGTGAGCAGAGCTTAGGCTTTATATGGCGAAGAAATTAGTAAATATGAAAAATATTAATAATACCCAGAATGGTCCATTGACAAATCCCCACATTCTTACTCGTCTCTGCACGAGTGTAAAGGGAGAAAAATATGTAGAAAAATAAGGCTTTGCCAAGTGGTTATATGTGGTATAAAAAAAAATATGCAATGAGATATATTCAGATCAAAGTTAACCAAGTTTGGTGATTCTTGGTATCGTGGGGTCAATAATCAACACAATGGTGATGAGTCTTTGGCTCCACATTACCAAGGCTTATAAGTGAAGTTGTGTAGGGTCTGCTACACAGTCGGGTATAAGGTACAAGTCAAGGTGGTATTCAGTGTTACTGTTGACTAGGAACATGGTAATTTTCACGAGAATATACAAAAATGGGATATATACAACCTGTTGCTTATCAATAACTAATTTGTCTAAAGCTCATAAATACATGTCATAGTTAAGCTTGAAAAACAGTGGTAGGGGTGATGAATTTTATAGCACCTAGAGAGGCAAGCCAGAAGGTTATTTTGGTCTGTCTCTCATAAAATTCATCAAAAATTATAAACTAACGTCACAATTGTGTCTCAGCGATTTGGATTTAAAATATGGTTATACAAAAATTGGTTTTGAAAAATGTCTATTGGTGTCTCCTGAAGTGTCAATTTGGGTGTATACTGCTGGGAAGTAGGTTCTGGTGTTTTTTAATGGTGATATTGTTATTTGTAGCCTGAAATGTTCCATGGCGAGGAAACTATTGGATTGTAAGTTGCCATGTTGTTTCGTTGTTGGTTGTTTTCTGGACTTGATGGTACTGGTCCTTTCTCCTTGGGTTTGGCCTCTGGTACTGAAGGAAACGATGCTTTGTTGGTGGTAGGCCTGTTGAGGAAACAACAGGAAGAGGAGACAATTCATTGACCTATAGTTTGTCTGTTATGGGTTGCAGACAGGCCACGGTCAATACAGAAAAAGGACATGAGATCAATATCATTTTGTCAACGTACAAAACCTAAGTACAGAGCTCAATTGATTCATTTGGCTTAGTGCGGGTCCTGTATCCAGGGACGCTATGGTTAGTTTATCTAAATTCCACCAGCTGGTAGTAGCGAGCTGGCGCTGCACTGTAATGGCGAAAAATCAGATAAGTTATGGCGATTAAATACAGGTATGACCTGCTCAGGTCGACTCCTACCTGTCTCAAGGATCTTGAAAATGAATCAGTCGATGTTGATTGAAGGAAAATTTATTTTTGGGTTGAAATTGGGGCGGAAAAAAAATTTTCTTTCCTGTGTGTCGCTAAATTTTTGATCTGGGGTGCTATAAAAAAGGCACTCGTCCGCTCTGTGATGTCATAATGTTACATAACTAACGATGGAGATATACGAGGTTGAGCTCGTCATGCCCAACGGCACTATCCTGCATCTAACCATCACTATGTTGGATTGTAATTTTTTTCTGACTTCAAGGGCGATTTTTGAATTTTTGAGGATTTTGGCTATTCAAGACGTGGAGCATTTTGGTCTAATCTGCTCTTAATAATCTAGTTTCAGCATTACGCAGATTCAGTGGACCATAGTCCCTCTGGGCGGGATGCCCAATGGGTACTGAGGTAAGTTCGATTTGAGCAAGTTAAAGTTTGAACATGTGCTAATGTTGTTGTTGTGGTAGAGATGCCACGTGCAGGTGTCACATGACCGATGGTAGTCATGGTGACGGCCGTGACGTCCATCAGTTTCGGTAATTAAAAAGAAACCAAGATGGCGCCGGGCTGCCGCGTATGGCGCGAAAGTTGTCGGACCAGACGCTGCAGATGGTGCCGATACTGATGAACATTAGTGTAGGCCGATCTATTGTGTTAGATAGGCTTAGCTGTGGCTATGATGTTGTTTAGCTCGTTATGTTTGATGATGGCTGTGTATGGATGTGTTTTGGGCGTCTTGCGGAGGCTGGGGGGTTCAATGTGGGGTAGGGGGGGCGGGGGTGAAGGGTAGGCTAGATGTGGGGGGCGATCCCCACATAAGCGTCTTTGCGGCGTATGTGTAAGGGCTACCTGCCATCCCCACATAAGTGTGATGGTATCTTCCAAACGCTACTGATATTGGGTATAACCTCGGGACGGTCCTAAGTTATATGATTGTGGGGGTGGCCGGTAGTTAATGAGGTGGAACGGTGGTCTCCATCATGAACCGAAATCGGCCATGTTGGAATAGTGAGTCGAAATTTTACCTACCATTGACTATGTATGGGGCCCTCTCAGCCAGGTTGAATTAAAACACATATAGATAGTTGGGATGCTGGGCTTCTTGGGGTTCAGCGGAGCCAACTTAGTGGGCTTGATTTGCTTTGCCACGTTTGGGCCCGAGCTTTTCCATCTGGTATGCTGTCCTGGATCGGGGGACGATGCCATGGCTAGACTCGCCGAGCATTCACTATCACAGCGTGGGGACGCCTGTTCTATAAATAGAGTAGGTGATTCCCCCGTTGTTATGGTTACCGGTATACTGACGAAAACAGTTGTTTTGATTTTGCCAGTACACATGTACTCTAGTGCAATAGTGATCCATACAAATTTTGATATGGGGGGAAATAGGGCTTGGGTGGTTGAGTGGGGGGGGGGCTTGGTTTTGTGTGAGAGGAAAAGGTGGGGTGTGAGGCGTTGTGTACTTCGGGAATTTTGGGTTGGAAAAATGAAAAATTTTATTCCCAATTTTTGGGGGGTCTGCTTGTTTGTGGTGTGTTGCTAATAGGACACTGGTAGGCATAATTTCTAAAATAGACTAGCTTGTTAGGTTAATCTATGGCTAGTAATTGATGTATTTTTACCCTGACTTTTTTTTGTAAGAGGTTTAGTGATTAGTGAGCTAAGATGATTCAATACAGTGGTGGGGGCGTTTGGCTTGATAACAATGAACAAATTCAAACTTTTTAGATTGACGGCTTGCCAAACAGATCCATGGCCTTGCTCCTATTGCCATGTGGGCCTAGAAGGCTATGGATGGTCCACCCTAGGTTGAATCCATATGACTTTGGTGCCTCAAGGCTAATAATTAGTATTAAATAAATGGGTGATCTAAGGTAGGATGGGTTGTGTGTGGGGCGGGTGGGGCGGGTGGGGTGTTGCCAAAAGGTTGATAAGTAAGATCTAAAGTGGTCAGGTCGTCGTAGAAAGGCATGAAGTGGACTGCGAATTCAACTATCACATTTTACAAAGCACTCTGGTTGCACACTACCATTGGCATGTAATGGGTATCTGGGTAACATGATGGCATAATCCATCATTGTCATGCTAGAACGATTGATGACGCTACTAATGGACACATAAGACAAAAATCTACCTGGGCTGGTTGCATGGCAGCCTCAGCATTTGGCCCTGTGTTCTCCGGATACTTGCTCCATATGGTGACTGGGTTTGGCAAGTTTGGTGTAATGTTTAGGAAGTGGATAAGATGGGGGTGGTGTGAGGCTTATAAGCACTTCATGAGGTTGGCTAATTCCTCATTACATGCCTCCCGATGAGGTATGTCTCACCCATATATGGCACGAGGCCTAGCTATTGGTTGGTTTGCATATGAGATACCTCTTATATACAAATTTAATGTACCCTGGCCGAGGTACGGATGATCAAAGGATGATCTGAATATTGTAGTATAGTTGGTGGAGTAATGGCTGTGTGCACTTGTTCCTGCTGTGTTAACACAGCAGGGCGTCATGCTGAGTTATTATTTGATTAAGTGTCTCACCAAACATTCCAGTACCAATGGTAAACAGAGGTATAAACACGGATCAGGATGCAAGAGAGCTGCTCTCCTACAGTAGGCCGTCATTTGGTAATACCTTAGGGTATAGAGGAGCCCTGAGCTTGTAACAAACCGGCGCATGCATGCCCCAATGTAATGGGACACAAACCGAGCGTATGCTGTGACCGTGGGTAATTTATGTGGCGTGCCAACCAGATCATCCAGTTTACGGCTGCCTGAGCCTTCAGAAAATTAAATAAATTTTTGGCAATGTCACCCACTTAGTTGTGGTACTAAGGTTTTGATATTTTGGAGGGGATAATTGGAATTTGTGGAAAAATAAAACATAAAAAAAGGTGAATTTGGTGGTTCTAATGAGTACTCTCCATTGAAATAATATATGGGAAATGGAGAGGGAACATCTATTACACGAAGAAAATTTGCTCATAGTGCCTGGGTGGTTCTATGTATGTCTGTTTCAAGGGTGGTAAGAAGGTTACCATGGGTGGGTTTGTTGGAAATAATAGATTGGGGTGTAGGGCTGGGGTGGGGGCGGGGGGGGGGGGGGTTGGGGGAGAGGGGGGGGTCTATACTCTGACTATAGACATTGTAGGATGTTTTTGGAGGAAAAGGGGTCTTATCAGCCAGTAACACTGTGAGTCTAAGGTTCCTAACATATTTTAAAATGTGTGCTTGCTATTCTATCAACCATATCTGGTTAATAAAAACAAGGAGGCATCAGAATCAATGAGAGCTCTATACAAGTGGTTGTCCATGTTAACAGATACTGCACTCTTAGTCAATTCTGTATCAACGGAAATGGCCTTACCTTGCTGTCCATATTGACCAGACTTGCTTTTAGGCTCCAGAATCGAGGTATCCTGGCTGTGCTTTTCATTGTCAGTGCAAGAGTCCTGGAGGTGTGAGAGTCAATTGAGAGTTAACTTCTGCTTCAGTAGTAGGAACAGGAGTAGTGGTGGGCAGTCTTGTGATCGGGTCCTGTAGGGTGGTGGGTGGGGACTATAGGTGCTGTAGTTCTGTTCCCTGAATCCTAATCATTGCGGCTGCTCCTGGGCTGTCGCTGTCAGCGTCAGATCGTGGCGCTGTATAGCTTCTACCAGGGGGGGTGTTCTTTGTTGTGGCAGGTGGGTATAGCTGGGTCATTTTGAAGGCATCAGGTGATGAAGTTTGCCTCTGGAAGTGATGTGTAGTAGCACTTGTGGGGTGGTTGGGCGCGTCTAGCCCAGGTGATGTAAAGGTGCGTTGTTCTGAAGCTGGCTCCTTGGGTGATGTCTCACTATTGCTCATGTTTAATGAGAAGTTGGTAGTGGGATATTCTTGGAGGGTTCATCCACCATCGTGTCAACGGACGGTTACAAGTGGTGAAGTGAATATACATGGAATCCAGAGAAGTTCATTTGATCCTTTTATTGCATAGTTGACATGAGTGTTTCATAAAGGTGGTAACAATGATAACACTCGCCAATATCTAAGCTCTGCCTCCAATCCTATAGCTCAACCTGTCGTAGGTTCTAGGTATAGGTGTAAGGTGTAAGTTGGGAGAGATGAGCTTAGAATAGATAGATTGGGAGCTGCTCAAGCTGCCTTTTATACTAAGGGCCTGAGCAGCTCACAGTGTTGCAAAATGTTCTGTACATGTGGCTCAATAGAATAGTGACACATGTCATAAAGAGAGAGTGCCACCTGTGGGTAGATTATGTTAATGAGAATTGAGAGGAGATTGTGAAATATCCTCTCATTCAAAATATGGCACCACAGGTGGATCTCACTTCCTCCAGTGGAACTGTGCGGATGTAGATAAGGTTGGAATGTTATTACATCCTTGTACCTTATGTCACAGAGTCTAATGGAGGAAGTGGGTTTGTGATAACTTATGGATCCTGGTTCCTGTTGGGGAATACGGGAGGTTGTTGAGTGTGAATCGTGAGCAGAGCTTAGGCTTTTTATGGCAAAGAAATTAGTAAATATGAAAAATATTAATAATACCCAGAATGGTCCATTGACACCTTGTTGGTTAAACTTTTGAATTACATAAGCGACACTGCCAAGGTCATTGGGGAAGCAGTGCTAGAACTTTACCGGCCGACGTTAGCGAAGTTAGATGAGAGGATAGCTAAAGCCCTCCACCTAGAGGATGTGCTCAGGCCTCCCGACATCAACTTCAAAGAAACTTGGACAAGACACCCTTTAGTCGAACTGAGAAAGAAACTTTTGAGATATCTCCGCCAAGTTCTGGTCGTACGTTTCAACTTTGGGCATTATGACTTAAATCTGATCAAAGTACAGCTTCACTCGTTTTTCTCCTCCAAAGATCGAGAGAACTTAGAATTCAGCGTCATAAAGAGAAGCAACCAATACATGGCGATTTACACTCGGCACACTGTTTTCTGGGATGTAGTAAACTATTTGGCACCTGGTTATAACTACGCAAATTATCTACTAGCTTTCACTAGAAATCAGCACAAAGGGCACTTTCCTTACGAATGGATGACTTCTACCAGGAAACTGGAAAACAGAACACTACCACCAAGATCTGCATTTGACAGCAAACTGACTGGCATCAAGATGTCTGAATCTGACTACGCCGAATGTGAAAAAGTTTGGTCCGAACAGAACATGCAAACTTTTAGGGATTACTTGATCCACTACAATAACAAAGACGTGAAACCCTTCATAGAGGCATTGAATAATCACGCAAAATTTTTCAGGGAGCGCAACATTGACATGTTCAAAGACGGCATCTCCGTTCTGGGTTTAACTTTACGGTTCCTTTTTCAAACCACAGAGACCTACAGAGCTTACCTGGAAGGTTTACTCAACTACGACAAATGGGTGAAGGACAACATCATGAGCATCCAAGGCTGGCACCAAGATGTGGCTGGTAAATTTGACACCTTATCCGATGAGAACCCGGCATGCAAAGAACTCATCTCCAACGGGCGCTTTCCGCTGATGGCGAGACTCCACTTTGACCTGGCTCATCAACCAAAAGTTCATAGCTGGAGAGACAGAAATCAATCTGACCCTGAAACAAGCTTTGCCTAGTTTCTATCTGATAAGCGACGGCGACAAGGCATACAAACTCAAGATTCACAAAGCTAAGCTCTACATGTGTCGCACACTGGTAGCTGATGCTGTGTGCTTCAAATGATAGTGAACAACCAGAAGGTGCCGAACGACGCCTACATGCCTACAACTCTGGACAGGTCGCACGACGGGTGTAGAGTGAACCTTTTAAAAGCGGATCAACTGAGGGTGGAGCTCAGTTTCGGCGCGGCACTGGCAGAGACAACGGTGCTCTTGTACTTGGTGTATAACAACGTCGTCAAACTGACCAGATCATCAAAGACTACCATATGAACTGAAGACAAGAGAGTAGTGTATGAATACAGTCGAAATAAGTTGTTGAAGGAAAACATTCACACAAATATCATTTCCTAGGTGTTTTCTCTTGACACTATCCCCAAGCACCCTGTCAAGGACACTTGTTTCGTGAGTAACATGGATCCTCAACATTTACCAGGACAAAATTGGGTGAGATTTTATGTGTCGAGGACAGGAGAAGCGTACTACTTTGATTCATTTGGTTTACCTTCGCTGAGCACAGAGTTCTTATCTTTCCTGAAACGTTCTGCTCCGTTCAAGTGGCGAAGAAATCGTATTCAACTCCAAGACACTTCTGCTGACACCTGCAGACCTCAGTGCGTGCATTTCCTGATCAAAAAATGTCGAATGAGACACCCCACAAAGAGCATCATGCAAAAGAGCAGAAACCCAAAGTGACTGGTCAGTGAGTCAAAGGCTTGCGATGATGACGATGATGTGAAGACGGAAGAAGGGTGCTGGAAATATGTGCAAGTCATGCAGACAAATATCCTATGTCTGGCCGAAATGGTGTTGGATTTATCTAAACTAGTACAGAGTGGTCGACTGTGGGTGCACTGACAAAGTGTGACTTTTTCGGTTTGCTGAAAAGTCAAGCAAAAAAGCAAAATGATTGATTGAAATGCTGTTTCATGAAAAATAAAAAAAAATAAATTAACTTATTTCGCTGTGTTTTTATTTCCTACATATGTAATGACACATAAAAATATACAAAACTTTATTTGCATAAGTAGCCCCTTAGGGGTCACGTGACTAATCCCCTAATTAGGTCATAATGAGGGATACAAGTCCCCTAAATAGGTCACATTACCATAGATACCAAAATGCTGGCCTCTAATTGGTTGAGAGGTTCCACGTGACCCAGTAATCCCCTAATTAGGTCATGTTACAATGGTTACCAGAATGCTGGCCTCTGATTGGTTGAAAGGTGGTCATGTGACCCCCTAAGTAGGTCACATTGCTATGGCAATGGGTCACAGGACCAAATGGAGGCCTCTGATTGGCTGCAAGTCAAGTGAGTAATAAACAGTACTTAACTATAGTCCTGTTCTGATATATACTATACTACTCATACCGCTGCGAGGTTGAACCTTCGAATTATTGACCAATTTGTGGCGGGTCAAAAAGGGTACAGAGTTGACCACAGATCACTTTGAAGTCGAACTGCAACGGAAAACAGTCAGGAACAATCTTCCTATTCAAATAGCATTCATAATATACCAGTACGCAAAGTTGAAAATGTTAGAGTTCACGTTCGACTTTTTGGATAAGTTTATCGATCGACAAGATTACGCTCTTTCTCAAATGGACACTGACAGTCTTTACATGGCTCTCAGCGATGAATCATTGGACCAACTCATGAAACCCGACCAGAGAGAATCATACTTTAGAGAGAAACAAAACTGGATTTCAACAGCTGTGTGCGATGATCACTTAGAGCTTTTCGTACAGATAAAATCTCAAAGTGTCAAAGAATGGATCCGCCTCACTTGTTGTCCGAAACAATACGTTCACGATCAGAGAACTCCAGGTCTTTTCAAATCCGAGTGGGAGGGTAAGGGAATTCTAAGTCTCAACTCCAAGACTTACAATTGATACAATAAAGACTGGGTAGCTGAAAGAAAATCAAAGAAATCGAGTGCAAGGGTGTCACAAAAAAACTAAACTTCTTGGATGTTCTTTTGAAATGGAAAACTATCCACACTATCCACACAAATTTAAAAGTAATAGAAAACAAAGTGCACACTTACACGATAGAGAAAAAGGGACTGAGTTACTTATATGTGACGAAGTGTCGACGAGTCCTTTAGAGTTATGATAGTAAGTAAATATAATAAAAAAAGTAAATAACTGTAAAGGGGAAAAAAGAAAAAAATGTAGATGTCTACTATATCCACCGACTTACCTTGTGTATCAGTGACAAGACAATGTGTACTTGTGATCCCCTTTTCACTTGGGAAATAAAAGATGCATCAGATGTGTTGTTCTTTAAGGCCCCGTTGTTAAACCAAGGTGTTCATTAATTGTTCGTTTCTAATGTTGTATTTGATTCATTGAGGGTGTGTTTCAAAGATACATTTCAAAGAGTGGTTGGTACCACCAAGGATAGAGCAATAGGAGTATATCAATTCCATAATGACAATTATGTGCTTTCTTCAAAAGGCGATTTATGATGAACACTTTGCTTTCTCTTTTGGAGGAGAGCTCAGACTTCTTGAGAAAGATGTGTCATTGTTCAAAGGGATCATTCGACTCTTTTTGTCAAAAGTGTGTCCACCGAATGTTGTGTAGCAAAGTTCCTTACCCCGGTGTAGCAGCTGCTCAACTGAGAAGTATCATGTCCAGACAAACTGAATGGAGTACTTGGTATAGCACTTCAGTGGATTTCACTTGTAATATCGATGAGATGTGGATAAGAAATGTGGCTTACACCTATCCTTCATTTCAAGAGGGTACTTGCTCCAAAGTTGTACACCAAGATTACACCATATACAGTCTGAATTATGACAAATAAAAGTTGAACGTGTACATCTCAATGTGTGGGTTCGGTAATGTTCCTCTAAGATATTCTATTATGTTATGTAGAGAGTGTGAACTTGTATTTAGCAACTTGAAAATGAGGAAGTGTCAATATTATTTATCCAAATAAAAAAATAAATTAGATTTGTTTGTTAAATACCTAAGGGGTGGGCCTGCACCCACTCTAAGGCCCCCTGACCCAATGGTCTCCCCCAAAGGCCCCCCCATCCCAAGGGCCCCCCCCCCAAAATATTTCCTATAGCTATTTTTTCTTTTGTTTGTTTTTTTCTAGGCAAGCTTTCAGATTGCCTTTTATTTATATAAGAAATATCTCACTATAGTCTAACCCTCATCTTCATAATAAACCCCACCTCTTTATGCTAATAAAGTCACGTAACTACTTGCTTGCATACAGCTGACAGTATTACGTGTTGACAGCCAACCAATCAGAGGTCTCTATTTTGGCAAAAAAATAGAGTCACGTCACAACATATTTCAAATTTCCCACCAAAATGACAACCTCTAATTTGTCCACTTAAATTAGGGTCATTTGACCTTATTTGCATAAAAGAGGTCATGTCACCTGAACAGCCAGCCAATCAGAGGGCACCATTTTGGCAACATACCACCTGGGGTTTGGGTCATGTGACCCCACATTTGAATTTCCCGCCAAAAGGGAGGCCTCTGATTGGCTGCATCCCCAGTGAGTAATATCCTTAGATTAGCTATAGTCCCCTTCCGATACTAGTAGTATAGTATATAACGGAAAGGGACTATAGTTAAGTACTGTTTATTACTCACTTGACCTGCAGCCAATCAGAGGGCTCCTAGTTAGGTGACCATGTGATTACCAGGTGACCTAGTTAGGTGACCACATCACCATGTGACCTAGTTAGGGGGTCACATGACCTGACCTTCTTATGTGGTCATGTGACCTTATTTGCATAATAGACCAAGCCCCCTTGATTTATTATAAAAAGTTTTGAGGGTTTTTTTGAGAAAAAATATTTAAGTGTCGAAAGATTTCAACGTGAATTGATATACTCTTATTGATTTGTTAACTAAGTTATTGACTTTTTATATAAAAATATTTTAGGCAAGATAAAAAGCTTGCCTAAAAAGATTCGGGGTATTAAGTTTGGCAAGCTACAAGTTTGCCCTAAAAAAAAATTGGGGGCCTTTATTTATTAAAACAAGTTAAAAGCTTGCCTTTAAAAAAAAAAATTGGGGGCATTTATTTATTAAAACAAGCTAAAAGTTTCCCCCCCCAAAAAAAAAAAAAACACCCCTGTTTCTTTTGAAACAGGGTGTGTGTTTTTACTTGGTGTGTTTACTTAGGTGGTTATGGTTTCTCCAGAAAGGTCTCTCCAGAAAACATAGTCTGAAGAGTTGTTCGTGTTTTCATGATTAAGGTGTCAAATGAAGTGTGAGGAAACAAAATTTTAATTTTCCTTATATACCCGTCCAAGAGGTAAGCCTCTTAACTGAGGTTTTAAAATGATCAAAGACTTAAAAGAGATTTAATCCATTTCACAGAGACCTTCGCTCGGTAGGCTATCTCTGTTTTTGTTTTTGATTTTTCCCTATTGTTTTGATGAAGGTATGGATCCTAAGATTATTAAGTGTGGTTGGTCCCAGAGGGAAAAGATAAAAGACTTTAAGCTTTTGTCACATGTATATGAAACACCTCCAAGACCCACACTCAGTGCTGTCTGCATCCCACATACCGGGTGGCAACCGCCGCTCTGCAGACGCCCATCTGCCACTAAGCAGCCTAACAATAGTGTCTCTAATGCCAGTCTGTACTGGAGATGTGGGATGGCTGTATAAGGCCTAGACCACAATAGGGGAAGACACACACAGACAGTGATACCAGCCAATTACTTTCACAGTTCAAAGGATGCATCCCTTAACAATCATGTAACTCTATTGTAGTGGAGACATGACAGTTGGATGCTGGGCCTAACTTTGTCTGGGGCAATCAGCCCCAGAGTAGGGATATAAGGCCTCCAGTAGGAGGTCCATCATCACAGAACACCAAGAACCACTCCAGAGGTAACATCTCCAGTCATCTCCTGCTACCTGCTATACCACTGCACTATGGTGAAACTATGCTAGACAGGCATTAGTTTCCATCATTAGTGGCCAGAGGGTATCTTCCTCAAGACATCCACCAGAGGGTAAAGTTATTCATTATTACATTATTCCTCTAAGCAGCAGGTCAGGAGCTAGGTGTGGGAACCCACCTAGAACTATGCTGGACATTGTATTATTATTACCTCACAGGTGGAGTGGAACAGAACATTATACTTTATAAAATACTGTATATTTACTGTATGTACAAATTACCTACATACTAACTACTGTGTGATTGATATTTCTTACATGTTGCCTAAAGCTGAATAAACCAGTGATAACTGGAAATAACACTATTTATGAGAGCTTGATGTATTTACACTATATACCACTAGTCATATGATATTTCTCATATGACAACTTGATCATGCATAATTACTAGTATGACAAAGTGGTGGAGAACATCCTACTAAGATCCCATTTCTCACAGGCACATAAAAATTAAGCTGGCAACATTACTAAAAACAATCATACACACAGTAAACCCCACTCCACCCACCCAGTGACCTTGACACCATGTTCAAAAAGGTCACCGGTGAGGTCTCCCACACGTCAGTGAGGTCTCCCACATGGCAGTGAGGTCTCCCACACGTCAGTGAGGTCTCCCACACGTCAGTGAGGTCTCCCAAACGTCAGTGAGGTCTCCCACACGTCAGTGAGGTCTCCCACACGTCAGTGAGGTCTCCCACACGTCAGTGAGGTCTCCCACACGTCAGTGAGGTCTCCCACACGTCAGTGAGGTCTCCCACACGTCAGTGAGGTCTCCCACACATCAGTGAGATCTCCCACACATCAATGAGATCTCCCACACGACAGTGAGATCTCCCACATATCAGTGAGATCTCCCACATATCAACGAGATCTCCCACATATCAATGAGATCTCCCACACGACAGTGAGATCTCCCCACATATCAGTGAGATCTCCCACATGTCAATGAGATCCCCCACACATCAATGAGATCTCCCACATGACAGTGAGATCTCCCATATATCAGTGAGATCTCCCACATACCAGTGAGATCTCCCACATACCAGTGAGATCTCCCACATATCAACGAGATCTCCCACATATCAATGAGATCTCCCACACGACAGTGAGATCCCCCCACATATCAGTGAAGATCTCCCACATATCAATGAGATCCCCCACACATCAATGAGATCTCCCACACGACAGTGAGATCTCCCACATATCAGTGAGATCTCCCACATACCAGTGAGATCTCCCACATACCAGTGTGATCTCCAACATGTCAGTGATACCTACAACACACCAGTGATCCCACACCTTCCACCATGGCCGACGCCAATGAAGGTCCTCAACCCAATCAGGCAGCTGAGAAGATAAGGGCCTATGAGAAGACCATCCAAGATGCAGTTACTGCCCTAGAAGCAAACAGAGCCCAACATGATGCTCATGCCCTTGCCTCAAAGGAAAGGGAGAGGATCCTCAGTCAACAATTAGATGACCATCGGAAGGCCCTAGAACAGGCACAACAACAGATATCAGATCTCATGAGGATGGTATCATCCCAGACCTCACAGCCTCCCACACCCACAACCACACCTGTCGTCACACCATCTGCCTCTGGATCCAAGGAGGATGTCATGATCTCCATGATGTCCAACATGACCAGGATCCTAGACAGACAACAACACGACGACAGGAAGATCAGGCAACACGAGGTAACCAAACCCAAAACTTTTTCTCACCCATCACCACTCATGTCAACAGCACTATTTATTGATCACAAATTCCCAGAGTATCTGAAGGACAGGTACAAATTAACAGACAGTGACACCATGGTAACATATTTACCCAAGTACCTTGAAGGACAAGCATTGGCTTGGTTTGAAACCTTCAAGGAAAGTGCCACACCTGATAAGTTGACATGGTCCAATGTAGTACATGAACTAAAAGAGTATTTTGCTACTCAAGACAATATTATCTCCAGGACTGCACTCCGTGCACAAGAGATAGATGAACCTGTATCTGATTATGCAATGTATCTCAGAAAAGCGTGTAATGCCCAATGCCTAAAGGACGACACCTTATTTAAAACATTCATCCAAGGCATGAGGCCCTGGATCTCTGTAGCTCTTGAAAACAAGAAAATAGACTCTTTTAACCAAGCCCTAGGCCTAGCCTTAGAGGATGAGTCCCAAGAAAGATCTAGGAAAACAAGGGATGCAGAGTCTAACCCACAGCCTACTAAGAAAAAGGTCCAGGAAATCACCACTAGTTCAAATGAAGATGTTAACCTAATGTCTAGTGCCCATGTAAGGCAACAGGAAGCTAAGGCTATATCAAAAGACCCTACCGGTAGATATAGAGGAAATAACTATGACCCCAACTACCAATCCAATAGAGGTAGAGGTAGGGGGGGCAACAGCAACAACCGGGGGGGTCACAACAGTAGGAAAGACAACAGCTCTTCCAACTCCAACAATGGTAACTCTTCATACAGCGATAGGAGAGACAGAACCCCAAGTAATGGCAGATCCTATAATAATCAGGGATCCAACGGTAGGAGCCATAGTCCACATAGGAACTACAACTCTGGATCCTACAACAACAATGGTTCCTACAACAACAGCCAGGGTCCAAACAACTCTGGATCCTATAATCAAGGATCCAACAGTAGGAGCCATAGTCCACATAGGAACTACAACAGTGGATCCTACAACAACAATGGTTTCTACAACAACCAGGGTTCCAACAACTCTGGATCCTATAGTCAAGGAACCAACGGTAGGAGCCACAGTCCACATAGGAACTACAACAGTGGATCCTACAACAACAACGGTGCCTACAACATTCAGGGATCCAATAACTCCGGATCCTACAGCAACCAGGGTTCTAATAACTCTGGACAATATAGCAACTCTGGTCATTATAACCAGGGTTTCAACCCACATCAGGAGGATCACAAACCTAACACAAGAGGCTACCAGGGGAACCAACACAGTAACCCCCAAACAATACCTCAAGTGATGGATCAACTCTCCAAGCTCCTGGTCGCAAGCATCGCAACCACCCCACAGAACCAGGAAAACTAGGATGTCACAGTGCCGATGGGCCAGTGCACTGTGACACCCCAAATACAAACAATCAATCAGGATTAACAAAGATCCAACCAGAGACAATTGCTAGTGCCAATATACCATCTAACAGACAGAGACGTCAATCAGTGATACACATCACCCCACCAGATTCATCATCAAAGGATACAGGTGAGAGTACCAAGCTTTCTATTGTACTTCTTCAAAATGGCTGTATCAATGCAAATCTATATGATGTTTCAGATGTACAATATTTGGTTGATACAGGTGCTACTATCACCTGTGTCAGACAATCATTCCTCATGGACCTCCAGAAGAGATTCCATATCCAACTGAGGAAATCTAAAATCAACATCCATTTGGCAGATGGATCGGTGTGTCATGTTAGACATTCAGCTATGCTGAACTTTAGAATCCAAGGTGTCAGATTCAAATGCTAATTTGCTGTAATACCCAACCTCACACAGCCCGTTGTTCTCGGCACAGATTTCTTAGGCACTACAAAATCTCAAATTGAATTTAATGTTGATCCTGAACAAATTCTCAAACCCATTAGGGCAGTGAGGGATTTTACCATCCTCCATTCTCTGAACTTGCAGTATTGGGTAAAATCACTTCTACTCAATCACTGCAAGGGAAAACTGGAGTAGTAGATAACCTCCAAAGAAATAACAATGCCCCATATCTAGTTCAAAGGGCAGCAGTAACCCCCAGGGAAAATAACAAACATCCCCTAGTGTTACTCAACACCAGCAGGCACCCACATAAAAACAAAAAGGGTGCCATCATAGCTCTATTTCAGGAAGTCAAGGAATCTGATTTAGAAAAACCTCAACAGGTGTCAGACACTACCCCGCACACTGATCAATCCATCTCAGCCATACGGCCTGAGGATGTAACTCAATTCAGTGACACAGACTCAGACTGTGAGTCCACATATGCTGACCCTGAACCCAACTCAATCAGACTCTCTGAAATAGCTGCTATACATAGTGAGGCACATGACCTCGAGCCAGAATTGGAAGAGAATGTTCCACCAAAATCTGTGCTCACATCCAAAGATCAGCATGATAGATTAGAATCACTGCTGACCAAGTATGATGATATATTTGTAGGAAAGGATGGAGACATTGGTGCTACACACCTGTATACCCACTCAATACATGTAAAACCTGAGGCAGTACCATGTCATTTCCTACCATATAGACAAACACCAGAAAAACAGGCCGCAATAGGGGAAGAGTGTGAAAGGCTAGTACAACAGGGCATTCTGAGAGAATGCGCTGAGGGCCCCTGGGCTTCCAGATCCTTTTTAGTACAAAAATCATCGGGAGGCCATAGGCTCGTCACAGATTTTCGTTATCTGAACCAGAACACGATAAATCAAGCCTTATCTACACCCCGAGCCGATGACACTCTAGACATGATAGGGTCACTCAGACCAAGAGTATTCAGTAAGCTAGATGCCCAACAGGGATTTTTTCAAATCCCTATAAGGCAGGAGGACCAGCATAAAACCGCATTCATAGCAAATGACAAAAAATATGTCTACAAAAGGATGCCGATGGGTTTAGCGACTGCACCTGCAGGATTCTGCCATCTAGTCACATTAATTCTGAACAAACTCAAATACAAATGTGCCCTACCATACCTAGATGACATATTGGTATTATCACCATCAATCGAACAACACTTCCATGACCTGGAAGATGTGTTCAACAGCTTAAGAGTTGGTAAACTCAAACTGAAGAAATCAAAATGTGAATACTTCATAGACAGAATAGACTTCTTGGGAATGAGAGTCACACCCATGGGACTGCAACCATCTCCCACAAAGGTGGAATCAATCAAAACATTCCCAACACCAAAATCAGTCAAAAATGTCAGATCTTTCACAGGCCTATGCCAATACTTCAAAAAGTTTATCAAAGGTTATGCCCAAATTGCTAGACCATTGTATGATCTACAGACACATCTCAAAGCATTTGTCTGGACAGAGGATGCAGATAATGCTTTCAAAACATTAAAGCATGCCCTCTGTACCAATGCTCTTCTCAGATATCCAAACTATGAGAAAGAGTTCAGTTTGGCAACTGATGCTTCCAATGTGAGTTTAGGAGCTGTACTCTCACAGAGAGATAATGAAGGAGTGCTCAGACCAGTAGCCTTTGCAGGTAGAACCCTCTCCAAACATGAGAGAAATTACAATACCACAGAGAGAGAACTACTGGGAGTAGTGTATGGAGTATTACACTTCAGACACTATCTAGAGAATAGACACTTCCAATTATACACAGACCATGCAGCCTTAATCCCACTATTAACCAATACAGGACTCACACATAGATGGGCCAGATGGGCTCTAGACATACAGCAATTTTCATTCACCATCCAACACGTGAAAGGTGATGATAACACACCACCAGATGCTATGTCTAGAAGAGAATACCCAGACTCTGGACCCATGACTAACCCTCCACCCCCACCAAGGAGAGTTAGAGCAGCCAGTAGAACCAAGTTTGCAAAAGTAACAAAGAAAGTACCATTCAGAAGGGATGATCCACCCAACACCATTGAAAGGCCAGAGACACCCATTAGGGGTATCTTGAAGCAATCTACACACTATGTGTTTTGCCATTGTGAGAGAGAATACTCACAACTCTTTCCAGATAATGACTTCGAGCCTATTGAATTCTCATCACTCAATCAGATGCTGAAGGCAACTCCTAAGGAGCCACCCTTCACCCCACCTGACTCAGATGATGAAGATTCAGAAGACACAATATATGCTATTGATCAAGCAACTTCCAAATCAGTCAGATTCTTTGAACCAATGCAGGGAGAGGAAACATCAAACCATTTGTGTCCTATGACCACACGCTCAAAGACTAGAGAAATGATTCAGGAGGGCACACCAAAACCCCCCACACAATCACAAATTATTCTAAATGAGAAAAAGGTCACAGGAAACAAACCTACCAAAACCCCACCTGCCAGGAAAAATGTCACAAAAGACACTGCATCTACTAAGTCAAAGAACTCCGAGACAAAGAAGAATGACAAAAAGCAAATTGTGCCTTTAAAGAAAAAGGTTGCCACTCCCACCAAGGCGAGAATAGGCCCTCCAAAGGAGCCTACACACCAAAACAAGAGTGACACACCCCAACAAAAGGCACAAGATAGGCCAATAGTCGATGAAAAAGAAAAAGAAAGAGACAGAATAAAACAACATGTGCTAGATATAAATCAATTACTGGATCAGATTCCCGACACATCCATCTCAGGTACAAACCTTGGCTTGGAACAAAGGAAGGACAAGGACCTATTGCCCCTCATACAATATCTTGAGGATGGGACCCTGCCTGCACCAAAAGCACAAGGAAATAGAATCATCAACCAAGGCCAGACATATACCTTGGTAAATGGTACATTAGTCCATATATGCCCCATAAATTGGAGAAAAACCAATACTGTACCACTTCAAATTGTTATACCACAGCAATGGGTAACAAGTACACTACAGTATTTCCATGACTCACCTACTGGCGGCCATCTTGGTTCAAGTAGGATGCTGTCGGCACTCCGACCTAGGGTATATTGGAAGTCTATGCTAGCAGACACAACAAAATATGTTTCCACCTGCCACACATGCCTCACAGCAAAAAGGCAAGTACACTCACACAAAACACCAATGACAGTGAGAGAGTACATGGCTTCACCAATGAAGTTCCTAAACCTCGACGCGGTGGGACCACTTCCCACAACTGCCAGGGGAAACAAACATATACAAATCTGCATAGATTATGCTACCAGATATGCAACAGCTTGGGCTACTACTGACTTAAAAGCTGAGACAACAGCAGCAGAGTTCTACAAGAATATAATTTGTCATCATGGAACACCAGCCACTCTTCAAACAGACAATGGAACATGTTATACAGGTGCAAAGTTCACGAAGTTAACTAAACACCTCAAGATCAAACATAAATTCTCCTCACCATACAGGCCACAATCAAATGGGCTTGTAGAGAGATTCAATGCTAGCATTGGTACAGCGCTCAGAGCATTCTGCTCAAAGCACCAAAACAATTGGGATTCATTTATTGAACCCATAACCTTTGCATTAAATAACACAGAGTCCCAAACCACAGGATTCACCCCTTTCTTCCTACTTCATGGAAGAAACCCAGCCACTCCAATGGACTTAGGGCTGGGAATACAGGAAAACATATCCACCGTAGCGGACCATGTAGCTAACATGATAACAAATCAAGATACCTCTAGGAGGAAAGCTATAGAAAGGGTCGCGAAGCTACAAAAGGAAAGAAAGGATAGATATGATAAGAAACTTACACCACAGGAAATCAAGGTCACCGACATGGTGTACCTAAACATACCAAGAATCCTGACCAACACAGAGTGTAAGAAGCTTCAACCCCTTTTTATGGGACCATATGTTGTAGTAGATAGACCTAGTTTGACAAGTGCCAAACTCAAAAACTTGGACACCAATCTATTGGTGGCCAGACCAGTGCACATAGACAGACTGAAAAAGGTTGTGGCTGTCAGAAACAATGAATTTGCACACAGGCTTATTCCACATGAGGCCAAATACTACAACAAAATTGTAAGGAACAAAAATGATATCACCCTTACAAGAGAAACCACAGGCATAGGCCCTATCAAGCCTAGGCCTGCACACCACATACTAAGAAAAACATCTAGGTGTGGTGCAGTTTCAAGAAATTAGAAACAAATTGAGATACCAAAAGAACATAAGATTTTCAAAATGTATTACAAATTCTCTTCATCCACACATAAGGCATGTGTGACTGATAATGAATTACTTATATGTATATAAAGCCAATCAAATTTGTAAATATATCAGTAGGTTATTGCCTCTGAATGGTCAAAGACTGGGACCCTCCAAGTAAAGCAGACATGAAGTCTAAGAAGAGTAAGGGTAACACAATGGAGTGTCTAAAGCCTAATCCCCACATGAAAGAGCGCGCTATGCCAACACAGCAGTCTATAGAGATCAATTGACCTTATAAGCTACCCTCAGACAACTGTCTAGACGGTCATGAATGGCTGTCCTGGATGACAGGAGGAGCTAAATTACCAGTACACAGATTACACAATAGACCCCCACAGTAGCAGACACTGGAGATTAGGTGCACCTACTCCAGAGAAACAATACCAGGCCCACAATGGATGTGGGTAGGGTAGGCTACATAAGAAGCACTGTGGACCATAGCCCACCATCAGTCTTCATCCAGCTGCAGTCTGGAACACAAGTCTACAGGACCCCACTTGGGAATTAGCCAGCCCACTTCTCCATTAGGAGAGACTGCACTAGGATAAAGAACACACCTACTTCACCTTCAACCTGACCTTACCATTTATTGGTCAATCTCTATAGACTCACCGGACATATTGCCAAGACAGCTCAATCTTGCAAAGGTACAGTTTGAACCACTCCATTTTAAAGTGTTACACCATACACTTAGACTTTACCAGCACCAAATTACTACAAATTTGACAAGACTTTAAACAGCAAACTTGCTTTACACAAGCACCCATACTGCTAACTATGCTGTTACTATATATTATAGAACCACTTACTGCAGGTTACACACCTGTGGTGAGACAAAACATAGGAGTAATATTCAAACCTAGCCCTCAACCTTTGGTCAATGGACATACAACCACAACACTGTTGCTAGCTATCCCCTACAAGATACCTTGGGCACCCGTTACCCAAGGATCCATAAGGGATATAATACTCCAATTGACCACTCCTACTCTACAAGATCACACCTCTGGTCAAATTATCCAACAAGCCAAGGAGCTTGACACCCTGCTGGAAATTGCAGACAAGGAGATAAATGAAACATTAGCCTCCATCAAATTGTTCTTATCCAACCCCATAAACACATTGGACAAGGCCAAAAGAGAGGCCATACTGGGTTTTCTAGCACCCCTGTTTCGCGGTGTGCTAGGTCTAGCTCAACAGATTAAGGAACATTGCAAGTTTACAGTTTCACCACTGCAAGCACCTACCACCCATGCTATTTCCATTTCTGAAGATGAGTATCTGGTCACTACTAATGAACCCCATTACTTTATCAATTGCCATGGTAAAACGTCTGAAACTCGAAAAGCCCAGTCCTACTCAATCATAGGTGTACCCTGTGGGTGCACAATCAGTGTAGGAGAATTTTCTCTTCCAAACACAAGGTTGCCCTGTAACTCAACCTTATCATTCCACTACATTCTCAAGACAATTAATTTACCATTCATGGCAGCACTCAACCAAATTTCTGAAACTAAACCAGATGAAAGAGAGAATCTTCCAAATTTCCCAGTAGTAAACCTTTCTAGAACCTTAGAGAAACTACAGGAAAATCCAATCATGGATGATATTACTCAACTAAATCTAGAGCCCTTTGCCAAAAAATTATTAAAAGATGCCTCCAACCTTGATAAGGCAATGGAAACACGCTACGTAGAATCGCACCTACGTCGAGTTACAGAGCATCCAATCTTCCAAAGCTTAGGACTCATCCTAGGGATATCAGCTCACATTTTTATAGTATACATACTACTCAAACTGTACAGACTAGGAGGGACTGTAGCCTACCTGCCTACAGCCAAAGCATTTAGACTAGTCACTGAGCTGCCCCTACACAAATTGCTCCCAGATAAGAATCCTACCAAATTTACCCCTACAGAGGAAACCTACACCCCTTTCCTCACAATTCGGGAAACCCACACCCTGATAATTGCTATATTATTCACCCTGACCATCTACTCAGCCTACAGAATAATGAAGTACCTTAAGAAATTTGCACAGACACACTGTGGCAAGAAAAATGTGGCCAAGCGCACAAATCCCACAATATATTTTAAAAATATATTGTGGAGACTCAAACTTCGCGCTACCCTTGAGGCCAATACCACATGAATTTGATGAGATTAAATCAGCAAGCTGCCCCTACCTATAAGGATATAGTGGTTAAAACCTTCCCACTACCTAAGGCTATATTTACCTGGAATGAACCAGCAGTTATAACAACACAGAGAGGAGAATTTGCTTATCACCTCCCTCAGGTGATACACCTACCTTGGCGCACTAGGTTCAGTACCATACCAGCCCTTAAAAACAAAGGACTGTACTACTCCATGCTTCTCCAGAATGATTGTGGCACCAGCCCGGTGACCATGACAGCACTGGAAAATACAACAGATATAATTATTGACGAACACCAGGAGGAGACCGCAAGGTCAAACATGCAGACTATCGCTAATTTTCTAAACCACCAGCCCTCCCCGGTGACTGTGGAAACAGCCTAGGCTGCCCACAGCCTAGACTGCCCCCAGTCCACCACCAGGAGATACTGAGATGACACATCTCACACATGACACACACCTCCACTGTCAATGAAATTATCAAAGTATTGGAAAAAATTGATATACACAGCCACTTGTTGATGTATGATATGAAAATCTATGGTATTCTCACAAAATCGATGATTAATGCGCGCATATACGAGCAAATTGCAAATTGTAAGTTGTACAAATCTAACATTAATATACATGAATGCAGGTAGATAACTAAGACAGTTCTTGTACCCACTAGCACTTGTATACTATACCAAGGTTTACCTAAAGTAACACACTTTAGGTAACCAAGAAATTGTTGGAAAAATGAATGAAAAAAAAAAAATGAGAAAATTGTTGACATAAAAAAATGTTAACTTAAGATACTCACCAAATGATCTCTTTCAGGGACACATACTCGAAAAGGCTAGGGAAAAGTCAATTAAGAGCAGCGGCCCACTGCCGAAATTGCCAATTAATACACCCATATAGCAAATTACAGAGTAACTCAGAGACAAACGAGCCTATTGTACATGAAGTACTTTGTTTTTCCGGTCCTCGGAAAAATTTGTCTCAAATCCCAAAAATTGTATTTTGTATACCGAAATTATACATTTGTACTCAACTGCACACCAAAATTGTATGTTGTACACAAATTTGTATTTTTGAACCCCAAAATTGAAAATGTATAGGCAGATACACCAATTTATAGAAGGAATAAGGCAACTTCAAGCCATGTTGTAAGTCAGGCATACTTAGGTCTGTTTGGCATCCAAACCAGAAATTGCACAAATTACGGTTATACGCCTAGAGTTAAGGAAATGTACCCAAAAAACAAAACTGTTGTACATACTGAAAAAGCTCTACCACAAAATTTGTATTTGAAGCACTCCCTATTACTTCAAATCCACTCACACAATTGTATGTATGTCAAGGTAAAATCAAAAATTCTTTATCATAAGGCGAATAGTCGGAGATTCGCAATTTTCCCCGGAGGGGGGAGCCATTGTCACATGTATATGAAACACCTTCAAGACCCACACTCAGTGCTGTCTGCATCCCGCATACCGGGTGGCAACCGCCGCTCTGCAGACGCCAATCTGCCACTAAGCAGCCTAACAATAGTGTCTCTAATGCCAGTCTGTACTGGAGATGTGGGATGGCTGTATAAGGCCTAGACCACAATAGGGGAAGACACACACAGACAGTGATACCAGCCAATTACTTTCACAGTTCAAAGGATGCATCCCTTAACAATCATGTAACTCTATTGTAGTGGAGACATGACAGTTGGATGCTGGGCCTAGCTTTGTCTGGGGCAATCAGCCCCAGAGTAGGGATATAAGGCCTCCAGTAGGAGGTCCATCATCACAGAACACCAAGAACCACTCCAGAGGTAACATCTCCAGTCATCTCCTGCTACCTGCTATACCACTGCACTATGGTGAAACTATGCTAGACAGGCATTAGTTTCCATCATTAGTGGCCAGAGGGTATCTTCCTCAAGACATCCACCAGAGGGTAAAGTTATTCATTATTACATTATTCCTCTAAGCAGCAGGTCAGGAGCTAGGTGTGGGAACCCACCTAGAACTATGCTGGACATTGTATTATTATTACCTCACAGGTGGAGTGGAACAGAACATTATACTTTATAAAATACTGTATATTTACTGTATGTACAAATTACCTACATACTAACTACTGTGTGATTGATATTTCTTACATGTTGCCTAAAGCTGAATAAACCAGTGATAACTGGAAATAACACTATTTATGAGAGCTTGATGTATTTACACTATATACCACTAGTCATATGATATTTCTCATATGACAACTTGATCATGCATAATTACTAGTATGACACTTTGATTTTCTAGACACCCCTCCCTTTACTGTAGGAGGCTTTTTAAAAAGAAAAGTTATTACATCATCAAAGAGTGTTTTTTTTTCCATTTATAGACATAGAATGGTAAACCATAGTTTAGGTCGACGACAAAACAAGGAGTAAAAGAGGAATTAACTTATTAACTGATTTGTAATACTTAATCTGCTTACTGTACTAAATGCGCGATTTTTTGGGAATTAGCAAGGTTAGAGCTCACAAATCCAAAATAGGATTTAACCACCACACCTATGATAAAAGAAAATGGGGAAATGAAAAACAGCTTTTTTTTTAAAGTCTTGTAGCAGCTTTAAAACACTTTGACTTTGATCTTACAAGATTGATATTTTTCCCTCGTTGTTAATCACCCCCTGTAGTTTTTGTATACAGACTTGGAACACCTTGAGCTCCTAATGAACTATAACCCTCTTATACATGTAAGTAGCATTAAGGTTTTTATCACAGCTTTTACAATGGTTATCACACTTCGATATGCTTAATCCAGGGGTGGAATGGTCCAGGTGAAAATGGGATTACATCACCCTCTAGACTATATAAAGAGCCCTGATTTTTTTGGAAGGACAGGTCACATTTTGACAGCATCAGTGACAGTGGGGGCAGCAGAAGCAGGAACATGAGCAAGTGCAGCGACAGCACCAGCAGAGCATACATATGCATTGGGTGGTGCAAATGCAACAACAACACCAGCGGTAGTAGGGGTAACAGAAGTAGGAGCATGAGCAAGTACAGCGACAGCATCAGTAGAGTATGTGTAGCAGGACCATGTGCATGTGTAGCAGCAAGTGCAACAGCAGCACCAGCAGAAGAGTATGTGCAGCCACAGCACCAACAGAGTATGTGCATGTGCAGCAGAAGTATGTACATGTGTAGCAGTAGCAGCAGTAGCAGCAGCAGCAGCAACACCAGCAGCAGCAGTAGCAACACCAGCAGTAGCAACACCAGCAGTAGCAGAAAAATGTGGGAATCACAGAGCAGGAGTCAATTGTGAGCAAAGGGTATAAGGTAGGTGGATTGTGTTCTCTTTGTATCTTTTAAAAGACCAATTTTTTTTATAGTTATTTAGCTTTTTTGGTGATTTTTATCCACTATAGAAATATGTCAAAATTGAGTAGGACGTCTATGGTACTATAACATAGGGAGCTGACTGGTATACAACCTATGAAAATACAGCTTTCCAGCAGTGGGGAACCTCCAGGGGGGAAAAATTACAGCATGGTGACAACCTTCTCTCTTTAAAGACAAAGGTTACCCTGTACACAGAAGTTACCTTGTGACATAAATTGAAATGCATCAATTGTTCATCTTTAATGATAGCTTTGATACTTTTTTTTGCAAAATACCACCACACAATACCCACTTGGCAGAAAAACATTTAAAAAAAAAACGTTTTATTTTGGTTCCTAAGTTTGCAAAACGTTTTTTTCAACGTCAAAATAACTTTTTTACATGTACTCAAAAAAACCTTATTGTGACATTTTTATAAAAACCTTTTTATATCAGGTTAAAAAAATGTTTTTTAAACGTAAAAGAAACATAAATAAAAAACGTTTTTATTTGGTTCAAAATTGGTTGAAAAAACGTTTAAAAATTTCAACGTCAAAATAATGTTTTTTTAAACGTGTTTTATCCAAACCAAATAAAAACATTTGCAAATGTAAAAACACGTTATTTGCCAAGTAGGTAAAATAGAGATTGTCTATATACTGACATGTAGGGTAAACCCCCATTTATGTAACTGATCGCCATGAGTCTATTAGTTATTTTTTTAGCCAAGCACTTGTTACTGTAGAGGTCGGTGAAAATGTTCTTGGAGAAACCGGGACTCGAACCCGGGGCCCTCCAACTTCGAAGCGGCTGCTCTTCCTCTGAGCTACTTCCCCTGGCCTGACATTTCCACCTTCCATCCACACCTGGATCGGTATGATACACACTAGGGGGGGCAGTGATTACCTGGAGACCCGCCCCTGGGGGTCTGCCACCGAGTACACAGAAATACTGCCCCTACATTACTAAAGACCCAGGGGTTGTACTAATAGGTGTCCATGGGTTGATAAAGATGTATGAAAGTTTAAACGTTTTCAGTCAAAAGGACCAGTTCAAAAACAACCACCAAGAAATATAGCTAAAACTTCCATTGTAGTTTAGATCTACCTATAGTATTTGTGTGTTCCCAAAATTTTAGTTGCCTTTGTGTTTTTTTTTTCTCTAACCAGATTTAATGTAAGTGTGAATCAGTTCTAAATGAGGGTCTGTGTGCTTGAAGAGTGCCTGCATGCTTGACTGATCCTTGAACTGTCCACAATTAATTGACAGTCACATGATATCCTCTCACACACTCCTCAACCACACATCTTACCTTTTCTACTGAATGTTCTAAACTAAGTAATCTGCTGAATACTGACTGATGTTAGAATAAATTTTTAAACTTGGGAACATGACAAACCTGAGGATATTGGATCAATTTGGTCTCAAAGTTAGACAAGATACTTTTGTTTGTTTTTTGCACACAGGGTACACTGAAAGATGTACCACCTATTGACTGGTAAAGAAAATATAGAATTACATAGGGTTTTTGTTTTCAACTTGTTTTTATTGATATTCTATTGATTATTTATTGATTTTTTTATTGATTAATCGTGTAATAAACTTAGTAATGTAGGCCACGAGTTACGATATCCTATGGTACATGCCATTCGGTGCCTGTTAGCCCATACATTACTTAGTTACTATCTGTGTAGGAGAATTTTTTTAATACTGGTACTCACAGATTGAGGACCTACTGGATTCACTAAACTCATATTGAAAGGTAAGCTCCCTCTAAATTTAATTTCCATGAGACAATAACCTCAACGATCTATTAGACACACTACATAACACCCATAAGGAAGTCATGCCACAAAGTACACCCATAGGTTACAACTACAAAAGGGGAGTGTATGTGCACTGGTAGAATCAAAACAATTTACACTTCACTCTACCCATACCCATCAAACTGGGAAAAGTATCTACTTTATTTATAGAACAGAACTATTTTTTTCCTACAACATCACCAATCCACCTCCCAAAGTTTCATAAAACAGGTGGGAGTACTTGCATCGAACGGATAACTTTTATTCAGAAGGGTGGTTCTGTGGAGAACCTATTTTGACAGCGTTTTACCTCAGTGACATACCTTAACTGTTAGACTGTCAACAGTAAAGGAAAGGATGAAGCACATCAATAAAACGTACACATAGAGACATAAATCATGATGTGTGACAATAGTGAAAAACATCCTGGCTCATGATTGACCTGTCCAAAAAAGTGAACAGGTCACCAGCTGCAGTTGCAGCGCCCATGCTTACAGATCGCACACTGAATAGTACTTAAAAAACTATGGTATCTACCAAAAATGGTGTAGGTCAACGCTGACGGTATATATATATACATTTACACTTTTTCTATTAGTTAAATCCAATACAAATGTAAAGTTTAAGTTTTTTAGCAATGGGTAAAACCAAATTCGCACAGGTTTACACCGAGATAAGTGATTATTACATCTCGGTTTACATGACTGCTGACCGAATTCTTCACCACAGCGTGTGGTTGCGGCAACTAGTGGAAAAAATACAAAACTACTACCATGGATATAGTGTGTGTGTAAAAGTCCGTAGGTGCTGATTGAATTTAATCCACTATACCCCGACACTTAAACGTACTATTATGCTATGATATAAATACAACACAAACAGCATGATGATTTAAATCATACTTTATGCACACCATGATGCAGTAGGTAATTTAACTTTGGTTAAAGGAGTGGTTCCTATTCCCACTCAGCTGGATAGGGGTGGTACCGTAGTGTTTAGCTGAAGCTGACTACCAGCATGTACCTTACACTGGTTGTAGGGTACAGTTATGTAATAGTTGATGGGAATTCACTCTGTCCCACCCCACATACAAAAGTACTATTAATACTCATTGATTAATACAGAGTGGCTTAATCATATAAATACAACTTCAAAGGTATGGATATTGTTAGTTACAGGGAGAAGTGTCATATATCTACTGGTTTCCAATGTACAAGCTATCAGTATGTCTAAACCAATCATAATGGGCCGTGAGTGGCTGTCCAATCTTGATTGGGTGGGGAAAAATAAACAAGTAGGTAATTATAGCTATGTCTAAACCAATTAAAGCATGCTCTTTAAAGGTCTTTAAGAACACACATGTCTGTATAGACTACTACTACCCTCATCAAAACTACATATGTGCAGAGATGAAACACAAACTATAAAATCTAAAAAACGTAGGAAGGTCAGGGGCATGTCTTAGATGTTGTCTGTGGAGTCAAAGATGTGCCGTGTATACAGGCTCGAGACAAATGTCTGCAGATATCAAACATGTTTGAAAAATTCTGCCTGCTGTCTGCTCAAACCTGGTCTTGTCTGTTAAAATGTGCTGTGTATCAGGGGCAGCAGACTTGTTCTGACAAGTCTGCAGCAAACTGACACAACCAAAGCTACATAAGACATAATAAGGACAGTCCATGGAGTCATTCAAAAAGTAGATATCATGTGACCTCTGACCCATTTACTTTAGTTTTGAAAACCTTTACCAGGATCTTACTCAAGACATCAGCAGACAATGGTTGTAATAGGTGCCATGTATCAGGTCCAGCAGTCTCCTCCACACAACCCACAACACAAGCAAACATTTATCTGCTGATGTTTGGGTGGTCTAGTTTGCTCAAATCTGCACCGTGTATACTGGGCTTTATAGGCAATACCCACAACATTCTAGTGTCAGTAGCTGGGTATTGCAGGTCTATACTAGGATATTGAGCACTCTCACTCATCATACTTCCAGGTGTGGACTATTCACACTTCCAGGAGTAGAAACTTACCCATGTATGGAGTGGCTTTTTGACCCCTGAAACTGCATGGCAACATTTTGGAAACCCACCAGTTAATGTTTTGTTGTATCCATAGCATCCACCCCGCCATCTAATTAAAAAATATTAGTACTGATTAAGCATGTACTCACCCTAAAGAATACTGCATCAGTTATCCATGATCATGATATATCTTTAATATTTTCCACAGACTCAGAGTTTTCAACATGGTTACACTTGTTGTCACCAATCATAGGCGTCCTTTGCTGTGTGATCACGTGGCATGTGCATGTACATGTATCATGTGTCCATTATACACCTGACCTATGTCTAGACCTAGATGAGGTGAGATTTCGTCAGCGTCCACATAACTCATCACTTTTCACAGTACACTGATAGTGGTAGAACCACAATCTTTTTTTGACTAAGGTGAAGGAGATTAAGAACGTCAACCATAATTGGGTCTTTCTTTTCAAAAACCACCAAAGGCTAAATCCCTGCTGTTTAATCCAACACTGGCTCAGAGAGGCACTGACACTTTTAATGGTGTGTTTTCCTTCTTTTTTTCCACATAAATCCCAAGATCTAATTAGTTTAGAATCATGTGATGATTGTCTTTGACCCTGCATTGGATACAGTACCGGATAGGCCGGTGATGACGCTGATGTGGGGATTCCCCTTTTCCCATTTTACAAAGCCATAACTACAGAACTTTTTGCCCCCCCTCTTCTTGGGACCCCTCCACTTACACCCCAAGTCTCAATAACATATCAGTTCACCCCGTGACCACTTATCCACCCATGACAATATCAAGGGACAACAGTAACTTATTCAAAGCCAACTACAGTGCCTGGTTAAAGTTTTCGCGCCAGTCGTGTCTGTCTGGCGCCATCTTGAATATGCATCGATGTCCATGGTAACTGACCATTTGGTGACTTCCTGAATTGTTGCATGCGTCATAACAACAACAGTGACACGTGTTAACATGATGTTTTGCTTAGTAAACTTTTACCTACCTAAGAAGCCTCTCAGCACAATCTGTGTTATACTGGAAATAAAAACGAATTTTTCTGTTTAGAAAGGCGAACCAAACACAAAATTAATTCAAAATTCCGAATTTGAGACGCAATTTTGATAAATTACCCACCTTCTGTTGGTCATAGTGACTGCCAAATGGATAGAGGCCCCGTTGGGAAAAAAAATATCTATTTGGTATACCTCAATCATATTGTGTAGATCTATATGACATAACGTCTAAAAAAAATTTCCTTTTATAGTGCGCTGACCCATGCATTGCACTCTAAACTTTAGGCATATTTTTCTACCTTTTTCAAAAAATTCAATTTTTTTGACCCATGGTTTCAAACAGCAATAACCATTCATTAGCCAAATCCAGTTATGCACCCATATACTCCCAAAAACAAAGGTGGAATCAATTCTGAGCAATTACTGACGCTTATACAGCATAAATTATTACACGATTTCACCATGATGGCACAGCGCAAGCGCAGTGTCGCCACCTGGTGTGTTACCTATGAACTAACCAAAGCATCCCTGGTAACCAAACCCAACTTTGTTTAAGTCTATAGAGCTCTATGTGTTGTGTTTGTCGAGTTGCTCAGATACAAATTTAACCTTGCTGGCTTTTTTGTATTGACCGAAACCGAGCTTGTGAATCATATCAGCTGTTCTATGCTAACAAATGGTCTCTACTTTTTTTATTTTTTTTATCAAAGGTCTCTCCTTTAGACAAGACACGATCACACTTGCTCACTTTACCCTCTTTTATCCAACACCATCAACTCTCATCCTTTTAATTTTTATTTTTTTTCACCACATTTATTTAAAGTGTCATTTCATAGGTAGACAAATAGTTCAATATACACTACTCCCTCATCAGTTACATAGTGATGGGGATGAAATGTTATTATGAGTACAAATAACAAATTTCAACATTTTTTTTTTACTTTGTTCACAGTTTTTTTAAAGAAATTTCTACTGGAAAGGTCTTGCTTTTGTCAGCCAATACACATCTATAATCTATATTGAAAAGATATGTTATCAGTTTTTTGACATTCAGGGTATTGACAACGTCAAATATGGCACACAACCTTGTAAATTCAATCCAAATATCACCGACAAGCATCCTGGAAAATACCCACTCTCCATACATAGAAATAAGTTCTTCCTTGTCAGAGTAGCATCCATGATATTTAACCTCTGACTTATGGTTTTTATATCCGTAACATTCATCTTTTACTATCATATTAAACTCCCTGTATAGTAAATAATGACAAGTGTCGGTCATTAATAACCTGGCTGTTGGTTGTTCCACAATTGTAGTAACCATTGACACTTTAGCTCTCTCCCTCTTAGCTATCATTATGACCTCCAAACAGTTTGACATCTTGAGAAAGTATTCAGGTGTTATGTAGTCGTTAATGCATACTGTATACAGATGCATTGTGTCTGCCTTTTTGGATATATTTTTACCCCTCGACCTTTATAAATGAAAAAAAAAGAAAAACATGAATATTTTGAAAAAAAAATGTAATAATACAAATTATTTTTGTCATTATTAAACATTCATAATATCTCACAACTCTAACTAATAGAAAATTACCTTTCCTCTAAGGGTTTAAAGTTATAAAATATGGTTATACTTGTAATCAAGGTAAATTTTTACTGAAAAGAAGCTAAATCTGTTGAAAAAGCTTTAACCTCGCAAACAGGCATCCTAGAATACATTGTTGATGATAGAGTGTACAAGACGCCAAAAAAAACAGGTTCAAGGTTATAAAATATGGTTATATATATATACCCCTTATACTTTGCATTCTCACTGTACACTCAGAGTTTGACACGTTTTTCACAGCTAACACTTGAAAGAAAAGTGGCATTTATTTTATCTCCCCTTAGCAGGCTGCACACACAATGTGTGAATGCTTGCTGCAAACACAGTATATGAAGGAATAAGTCCAAAATAAAAGTTAAAAAAACGACAGATGGCGCCACCCACTCATTACGCTACATTAATGTTTTACTTGCTTCAAGTAAAAACCCACCCCTAGCCCAAAAGGGTAGGGGTGGGTTTACTTACTTCTTTTTTTTGGGGCAAGCTTTTAGCTTGCTTTCTAAAATAAAGGCCCCCAATTTTTTATTTTTATTTTTTTCAAGGCAAGCTTTTAGCTTGCTTTAATAAATAAAGGCACCCAATTTTTTTAGGGCAAGCTTTTAGCTTGGCAAACTAAATACCCCAATTTTTTTAGGCAAGCTTTTAAGCTTGCCTAAAATATTTACCCTATATATAAAAAGGCATTGGCATTAAAAAAATCTCCAATGTGAGACTGGTGGTCCTTCCTGGGGCTAGGCAATATGGCCGACTACAAGGGCCACCAGTGAAGGAACCTCTTACATAACACCTGAATGCAAGTGGTGACATCTAGTAATATAATTGGGAACTGCTACTGCCCATTTATTACCACTTATATGCACACATATAAGTAGCTTAGATAAACCAAAAGAGGCTAGACAAAAATATGTACTTTTCTAAGTTAACTCGAATTTTCTCTAAGATATAAAAAAATTTAATATTATGGGATATCCCTATTCAAAGAAATGTCTCCTTATCTGCCAAATCATTGGATTCAAAGGCAAAATAAAAGTAAATAGTATTTACACAATGCCTCAAAGTCATCATAGCTATTTTTTTCTACAATGTGCGCCATCTTGGATCCTGAATCAAAAAGATCAGAGCCCGTCCTGATGTGACTCATGGGTGAAACTTCAGATCAATTGTAAATCTGGATAACCCATACTATGAGCTTTAATTTGATAGGTCATACATTATATTTGGACCATTAGTTCCTGAGAAACTACTGACAAACTAACCTCCGAGAGAATCTGCTGTGAGAGTACAAAATTGTTTAACATTGCTATGATACTGGTTGCTTAGTTAAGCGCCACTAAGATAAGCGCTTCTAGTGTAAGACACCAGTGGGCACCACAGATTCCTGCTATGAAATTATCAAATTCCCTGGGTCATAGCTGTCCCCCCCTCTAGTGCCGAAGGCCTTAGTTTTATATAAAAAGTCAATAACTTAGTAAACAAATCAATAAGAGTATATCAATATACGTCGAAATCTATCACTTAAATATTTTTTTAAAAAAAACAAACTCAAAACTCGTTATAAGAAATCAAGGGGCTTGGTGTATTATGCAAATGAGGTCATGTGACCACATAAGTAGGTCAGGTCACGTGACCACCTAACTAGGTCACATTGTCACGTGGTCACCTAACTAGGTCATATGGTGATCATGTGATCACCTAACTAGGTCACATGCTGATCTCGTGATCACTAAGTAGGTCAGTAGGTCATGTGGAAGTCACATGACCAAATAGAGCCCTCTGATTAGCTGCAGGTCGAGTGAGTAATAAACAGTACTTAACTATAGTCCCATTCCGATACATACCATACTACTGATACCTACTATACTATTCCTGTCCAAATATAGCATCTTTTGCATTGTTGTTAATACTTTTAACCTTTAAATGTCTCAGTCAAAAAGGATGCTGTGTTAAGGATTTTGAAAAACAATAATGTTTAGAGATGTGGTGAGAAAAGTATTTTTGCAGTCATATAAAGAAGAGCTGTACAGTGTTATTTGACTCAATCTATTTCAGGTTGTGAGTTTCCAGCTCCAAAGCACTGCTGAGCATAATGGAGGAAACGAATGTTCTAGCAATCTAATTATGTATGATGGCTTAACAGCTGAACATGAACTTCAGAACTACTGTGTAAACAAATTCCAGTTTGATACATTCTACTCATCTGGGATGCACATGTTGATTGTGTTTACATATGATGGACGATATGGGCTCAGCAGCTTTTATGGTGTCTACAGATCCATAGGTGAATATGTTTTGCCTCTGAAGGTAAACTCTTAACACACTATGGCTATAAAATTGCCAAAAATCCCATTGGTGCAATTGTATAATACTTAAACAATGTATTTGAATGATATAAAAGACACTCTTGCCTGGACCCATGAGTTTTTTACTTGTCATGCAAAAATGCATCATGGAAACAATTGAAGATAAACTTGGTCATATGAGGAGCGCAACTGGACATCTCTTTGTTGTGATGATACATTCAGTGGACTCAGCACTGTCGAACCCTAAGACTCCTTGGGTCGATTTGTCATGATTCGGTTTGACCTCGAGGGTCGTGCACTAAAATCTAGACACGGCACCAGTGTAATAGTTCAAGTTCTTCAGTTGTGTTCGAGATATGTTAATATAAAGCAAAACCAGACAAGTTAGGTCGGGTTAGTGCTACCGGCACATCTTTATTCATGAGTCACTTGAGTTCGAAGTGGTGCTATAAGGCTAGCTCGATGCTCAACAGGGGTTGCTCTGGCCATAGCCAGAAGCAGACTGAACTCCCTACGTGGTCACAGGTAGGGCCTGGAGCAGCAACGACCAGTGCTGCCACCACCTCATAGTGGCCAGAGATCGAAGGGACCTCTGGTCCTACCGGTAGTAACCACACCGACTGACCTGCCTTCTTGAATAGGGAGCTAAAACCATATTAGACCCCGAACATTTATCAATATTGCCATTTAGCAAAATACATAACTGGATTGAAATACAATCAAATAAATACCCTGCAACTTGAAGCTAAACTGTAGTTAAACTGAACTGAAAATTATTATTTCATTTTGTTATTTAAAGGGATTTCACTTTAACTTTAATTACTTAATGTCTATACAAGTGTCAGTTTTGTCTGTCTGCCTGCCTGCCCAGGTGTGTCAGTCAGGTGTGGTTTGTCAGTTCTGTCTGCCTGTCTGCCTGCCTGCCAGCAGGGTCTGCACACCTGGTTCCTACCCAGACGTGTCAGTCAGATGTGGTGTGTCAGTTCTGTCTGTCTGCCTGCCCACCAACAGGGTCTGCATAACTGGTTCCTTCCCAGATGTGTCAGTCAGGTGTACTGTGTCAGTTCTGTCTGTCTGCCTGCCGGCAGGGTCTGCACACCTGTGTCCTACCCAGGTATGTCAGTCAGGTGTTGTGTGTCAGTTCTGTATGCCTGCCAGCCTGCCTGCCAGCCGGGTTTGCACACCTGTGTCCTACCCAGGTGTGTCAGTCAGGTGTGGTGTGTCAGTTCTGTCTGCCTGTGTTCCTGCCTGCCAGCAGGGTCTGCACACCTGTGTCCTACCCAGGTGTGTCAGTCAGGTGTGGTGTGAAATTGTTTAGTGTTGCTGCCCTCTTCCCATCAATACCGGAGTCAATGTATAACCTGTTGAGTCCATCAATATTGAGACATTTTATTTATCAAAGGATTTTGATTATAGAAATACAAAATAAAATGAGTTTCAGAAAAATGATGGGAACATATTTTAGACAGATCTTTTCATACTGATATCCAGTATCATATTGTATCCTATAAAGGAAACAAAATCGATGATTATCTAATGTTTCATGCAGTTAACATCAATGACTGCAGCCCAGACCTCTGTCAAAATGGAGGAACCTGCATGGATGGACTAAACACATTCACCTGTCAGTGTGTGTCAGGATATAAGGGGACTGTGTGTGAATGTAAGTAGTATAGTAAAATAAAGGCTTATCTAAAGTAGGCACTCAAATGCTAGAAGGTCTTTTGATTATAGAAATACAAAATAAAATGAGTTTCAGAAGAATGATGGGGACATATTTTAGACAGATCTTTTCATACTGATGTCCAGTATCATATTGTATCCTATAAAGGAAACAAAATCAATGATTATCTAATTGTTTCATGCAGCTATCATCAATGACTGCAGCCCAGACCCCTGTCAAAATGGAGGAACCTGCATGGATGAAGTAAACTCATTCACCTGTCAGTGTGTGTCAGGATATAAGGGGACCATGTGTGAAAGTAAGTAGTATAGAAAAATAAAGGCTTATCAAAAGTAGGCACTCGAATGCTAGAAGGTCTTTAAATTTTGAATCTATCAAGCAAAACGAAAGTTGTGCTATTTTAGAAATCTTTATCAAGTCTTAAGAGTCAGGGTGAATAATGTACTTTCCAACTTACTGTTACATTTATCGGACTTCAACTTGCTTACTGTAGGTGGTAGGTGACTGGTAGAAGATAGCCTCTGGCAACTAGTGGTGTAGTCCTATGCCTGTCTGGCATAGTCTAACCCAGCATAGTGCAGAGCTATAGCAGGTAGAGGAGAGCTGGACTGGAGATGTTACTACAATGGTGGTTCTGGTGATTCTGATTTCAAGAGGTGCCTGCCAGGGGTATAAGTACCCATACCCTGGCTTGGCCCTCCAGACTGACTGGAGCCAGTAGCATCTGCCCTAGTCTCTGGTTGTTAGTGGGGAGTCTTTTATGTCCATTGGGGTGCATAGGACACGCCCATAGCCTCCAAGTGCCCCCATTGTCTTAGTCGGTTTGGCATGTTCAGACCCTCATAAGTGCACTGTTTATGCATCTAGAGCTTTCAAATTGCGCATGCGCAGAGGTGAATATGTCAAGTTACCACTCCACACTTTCGAGGTACATAACTTGCGCTAGTTTGTCTGTGGCGCATTTGGAGCTCAAAACAGTCTTGGTTGCATAACTTTCTCAATAATGCAAGTAGAGCCTTCATCTCAGGCTCATTTTGACTGTATTATTATGGCAGTTACATAACTGCTTTGACTGGTAGAAGATAGCCTCTGACACCCATGATGGCGGTCTGCGGTGCTCAGTGGACCATTATGTCAGTTCCTTTGGTCTTATAACTTATGTATATTGACATAGCTGGTGTTGCAGTGGAGCATGAACGCTCGTATGGAGTTATATGTATTGATGGCTTATATTTTCATGCATTAATACGATCATATGTTACAATTTATGGCATAATAAAACGGTACGGTAGTTTTTTCTGCGTCCTCTGTCCAGACAAATGCTGTGATATTTATCTGACTTCAACCCGATTTTAAAACTAACTTACTGTTCTTAAAACCTGCAAATGAATTGGTGCAAAATTAGTAGAATATATACTCCATATACCAGCAGCTATTTGAGTGTCATGTCTCCCTTCAAGCAATGTATCAATACTGAAGGTCATAATGCACAAATATAGCCCAGGTGAGTTACTCACCAGGGTTGCATTCGTGCATCATGACAATTGTCGGGTCTGGTGCACTACTGCACTATTGGCTATAGAATGTTAAATGCCATGGAGAAAATTCTCTCATGTTTATCTCCCTTTTACAGCCGATATCAATGAGTGCAGTGTAAATCTGTGTGAGAACGGTGCAACCTGCAATGATGAAGTGGGTTTGTACACATGTACCTGTGCACCAGGCTACACGGGCACCAACTGTGAGGGTAGGTTATTTATATATGTGGTAGATATAACCAAAAAAATTGTTTAATGTTTTTTTTAACTATAATAACAATTTCTGAACCATTTGTTAAGAATATTTCTTCCCTAAGGATAATGATAATGTACATATTCTTGGGTGTTATTCAAACATTAATTATTCCTCAAATTGTGTGTATATACTTAGCCATTTGATGCATATTATGGAATATTCTATATGATCATATGGTAAAATCTTGTGATAAACATCTCAGAAATGAGCCTAGAACCCCTTATTAACTAATGCTTATTTATCTAGACATATAATATTTGGAACCTTCCTCAAAGCATTTGGCAAACATTTCTGTTTCTACATACACAGTTAACATTGACGAGTGCAGCACAGACCCATGTCAGAATGGAGGTAGCTGTACTGATGGAGTGAACTCTTACACTTGTACATGTGCATCAGGCTTCACAGACTCTGACTGTGAAAGTAAGGCTTGAAAAACAAATAGAATTGTAAAGGTTCTGCAGTAACCCTTTATTTCCCCCCCCCCCCAAAAAAAAAAAAAAAAAAAAAAAAAGGTGTCTTTAACAAAAGCTCCTTGGAAATTGTAGGGTAGACAAAATGATAGTTCGCTGGGTTCTTGGTATCTTTGGACTGATTGAAGGCAAGGATTACTATAGGAACTGTCACAGAGTGATATGAACTATGTGTGAACCCGCTGGTACATGTGGATTTATTGATTATACTACGGGTTGGTCATAATTCTATAGTTTTTGCTGAGTTTCTTGGTTTTCTGTAACATGAAAGTAGTGCCAACTGCTTGTGGAGTCAACATGAATTACCTAACTGATACACCAACTAAATGCCATCATATGGAAGGGACACCTAATGCTAGGAAGAGGAAGTACTCTAGAGGTTCTTCTGGTAAGGGGAGTCCAACACAAGGACAATTATCTAAAAAAATCAGCTTGGATGATACTCCTACATCGGTCCAATGGGACTATTTCCTGAATGGAGGTGTGTTAATGGGTAACCAGGGAGTAAAAAGGTCTACTGTTGTTGAACAACTACCTCCCCCACCAACTACCAGAGGTGAGAAAAGCTCAGTTGGCTCTTGCAGCCTAGAGAATGTAAATACCATAAGTGCTCTAGCTAAAATGATTGCTGAAATGAACACCAATCTAACCAATAGTATCATTGACTTGAGTACTAACTTGAGGCAACATAAAGCACTAGTAGCAAGCAATACAAACCGTTTAAACATACATGAACAGCAGATTAACACCCTACAGGGAGAGGTGAAATCAATAAAGGCTGAGTGTAAGAGTAGATATGAATATGCTACAAATGTGAGTGGGTAATTAACTGGTTATAAGGAGGAGGTGAAAAAATACATGCAAAAGTATTCTGAAACACAAAAAGGCCTTAAAGATGAAATTGAAAACATCAATCAAAGGCTGAATAACCAGGAGCCTATAAACATTGATCAGTTAAAGGATCAGTTAATTGATGAATTAGACATTGATAAACTAGTAGAGTGTGCAGTATCAAAGAGATTACATGAGAGTGTGCAAAGAGATGACAACTACATTACTGAAAGGCTAGATGAAGTTGATTCACTAAGAGAGAAAGTGCAGTCACAGCAGGTAATCATAGATGGTATGATTGCAAAACAATTAAGTGTGCCAGAAGTGGGTCAATCTACTACAGGCCTGAGTACTAAAGAACAGACCAGGAATGTGTTAAGTATGTGTGCAGGTGTAGTCAAACAGCTTAGTCGGTCCGTTCGACCCCTGGCCAAACTGACCTGCGTAAGTTACTTGAGTAACCTGCCGGGTTATAGGATTGGCTACCAGTCTGTGACATCATAAATGGGTCAGAGCAGGTTGTTGAGTAAGTTACAGAGCCTGAGACCTCTGTTTGTATCCCACAGTGCACCATTCCTTTGCTACAAACAGATGTCACATGACTTCCTGTGATACATGTGTCTGGGTCTGGCCTTACTCAAGTAAACCCAGTTGGTAATTGGAGCGGAACTCCGTAAGTTACGAAGCCAGGGGTCGAACGTACCGAGTGGTGTAAAGCATACACAGCCTACTGTAGAAAAGAACATCATTATTAAAGGTATACACTACCAATTTGGTGAAAACTTGTATGAAAACCTTTGATGGACTATGTGTCGCTATGGGTGTTAGTTATGACCCTTGGAACGATATCTTAGACATTAAACGTACTGGAAATGGCTGGAGATCACCAATTAAAGTGTGTTTTTCTAACATGAAGATCAAAAGGGTTGTGTTAGATAACAAGTGGAAGTTGAAAACACCAGTAAAGGAAGACCAAGTGTGGATACAGCATGATGAGCCCAAAGAAGTGTGTGATCATAAAAGAAGAGTATGTGGGCTTGCAGTAAAAATAGGTTTTAGACCAAAGCTGGTTGAATCTGGAGTAATTATTGACAGAAGCTACTTCGCAAACTCAAGGCTACATGAGGTCAATGACTCACTGACCTTACCTGACATCTCAAATGTGAACAGTACGCCTATCCTCAATAATAGCACAGATAAATCTGACAATTCTGTCAAAGAGAGGCATGAAGATGTCAAATTAACACCAGCAAAATCTGACCCTAAACCAGGTACTAGTGCTGCCACTGAGGCTGAAATGAAATCGCCTGGTTCCATAAGCACTGATGATGAGGATGAAGATGATGATGAAGATAATAGCACAGAAACTCATCAAAGGAAAACAAGGGCTGGATTAGTTTACAGAGGAAAGAACAGCTTCCTAAGTAACTGGTATCCATGTTCTTTTGAGGCACATGTCTTAGGTCAGACAATGAAGTTCAACAGTGTCGAACAGGGTTATTTCTTTTGTAAACTCAAAGAATTGGGCTATCATAGGCTAGCCGATGACATCATGAAAACCACAAGTGCTAGAAAAATTAAAAGCAAATGCAAGTTGTATAAAGCACCACCTGGTCACTATTGGCATAGTGTATCCAAAACCAACATGAGCACCCTGATCAGTGCTAAATTCAATCAGTGTGAAGGGCCTAGAAGGAGCCTACTGGAAACAGGGTCTATTGCCCTGGTGGAAGGTTGTAGAGACTTGATCTGGGGTGGAGGGTTTGTATATCACTCAGACTGTTATGACCAGGGAATAATTAAAGGGCAAAATCTGCATGGAAAAATTACTATGCGCATCAGGGATAGCATTAGAGATTATGAGAGGAGCAGACCACTGATTGTATTATAAGTAGTTAATCTTATGGCGTCAAAAATTGAGCTGTCGCCATAGGTACAGCATTGCACTGCCCGCGAAATGGACGCAATGATATCTTTAATTTTGAGAAATGATACCCTTATTAGACCATGCGTTAAGTGCATATACTGAGTCAGAGCCATTTTTCCATTTTTTCTTTTTCTTTTCTTGTTATATCTTCAGAGGGGAGTGTGTACCCTTAAGAAAGTAATTGACCATAGTAGCACACATGTATAGTGCTTAGTATAATAGTCTTGTGCAGCTAGGAAGTGAGTCACATAGAACAGAGCCATGGAACTACAAATGTGGTACAGGGTTGGTATTCTATTGATTGGAGATTCCAGGATTGTACTAACAGCGTTTTTTTTTTTATTATTATCAATACACTTATCTTGTACTATGATATCTTGATACTCTGTATGAAACATTCTTAACCTCATTCTTTCTTTTCTTAATTTTTATTAAACAAAATATATTTGTCTTCTATATCTATCCAAAAATCCCATCAACCCTTGCGATACCCAATCATAATAAAACAAAGTCCTATAACTATAATTAGGGTAGGTGGGTTTTCCTCTGTGCTGTGTATAGCTGAAATTAAGTAGGCTCACAGACCAGTCTCCTCTTCCACGAGGTTAATTTTGTGGAAAGGAATACACTGTATTATTTATGTACATATTGATTTGAATTCATTGTTTATTTGTCTTGTTATTAAATATCATTTGTGTACATTTTTCGTTTTCTATTACTGTATTCAACTCATGGTCTGTTTGATTAGCAAATTCGGAGAGAAGAGGGGGCTGGTTTTCTCTTCTATTAATTGTAGGAGCTTTGAAGACAAGTATAGTGAGGTATATAAGATATTAGATAGGAGTGACATTATCTGCTTATGTGAGACCTGGCTAAAACCAGGGTCTCCTGAGGGTTTGATAAATAAAGATGATAGGTTATTATATAGACAAGACAGAATAGGTAAAAATTGTGGAGGTGTGGGTCTCAGTGTGAAATCTGGTTTAGGTCAATACATTAAGATCATACCTGAATTCACTGTTCAAACAATTGATTATGAAAGTATAGCATGTATGTTATGTGTGCCTGGTGAGAAAGATATATTTCTTATCTCTATATACAGAATTCCTAATACAAATGTCCCTAATTTTATTGCATTTTTAAGGAAAATTGCAGGTTTTGAATTTAACGGTTATAGAGGTAGACATGAGACATGGATCTTAGGTGACATAAACTTAAATATGTATAATGATACTGATGTGGGTTGTGAAAGCTTCAGATCCTTGTGTAAAGATATTGGTTGGAAAATTCTGATAAATGAAATAACCTGACCCTTCAGTGGAACCTGTATTGATAATGTAATTACCAATAGCCTTAATGTTATAGATTCAGGTACTATTTCGGCTTTGATTTCAGATCATGTGCCTGTTTATGTTTGCAGAGGGCATAACAATTTTACATATGAAAAATCGGTGTATAAGGAAAGGGATTATAGAAATTTTTCAGAAGATAATTTCAGAGATTTTTTAAATGCCTGTGATTGGAAAACATATTTTGATATTAAAGATAATCCAGATTTATTATGGGAAATGCTTGTAACTCCTATAAACCAATATCTGAACAAATATCATCCTTATGTTGAACGTCAAATCAAGAAAACTCATAAATCTTGGATTGATGATGAAGTAATGGTTTTAGTATTTGAAAGGGAAGGATGGTTAAGATTATATAGTGTTAACAAGGGTACAACGGCAAAATAGGCTATCAAAGACTGCAGAAGGAAAAAAAGAAAAAAGATTAAAGCAAATCAAATTGGAGGAGTAATGCAAGAGTTACATGAATGTAATGGAAATCCTAAGAGGTTCTGGAAGCATATTAATGACATGTTTAAGAAAAATAAGTCCATTATATACCCAGATATGAAACACCATGAGACAGGGATTGATATTGCTTCTGATGTAGCATGTGAGTATGTGAATGAGTACTTTTGTAATATTGGAAGAGAGCTACATATTGCAGCGGTTGGTGATGATCAATGTAAACTTGATAATGATCAAAGTATTGAAAATGTACTCATAATTGGAAACTTCACTGAAACAAACATTAAGGTGAATAAATGGGATGTTCATTACGCTATAAAAGAAAAAGACAAAAATAAATCATCTGGGATTGAAGGCATAAGGGGTGATATATTACAATGTGCATTGCTATGCCTAATACATCAATCTACCCACCTGATTCAGACTAGTTTAGATAAAGGTATTTTTCCAAGAGACTGGGCCTCTGCCCTAGTAAAACCATTACCTAAGGATGGAGATTTATCACAGGTCAAAAACTGGAGGCCTATTTCCCTCCTACCAATGCCATCAAAGATTATTGAAAAATTATGTATTATCATTTAAGTGAAACTATGAAAAGAAATAACACCTTTTGTGACAATCAATATGGTTATAAAAAATGTCCTGGAACGGGTGATGCTACCTTTGATCTCGTAAATGAATTGTTTGAGAATAGAAATAATGGGTACATAACAGGGGCCCTTTTCATTGATTTCACTAAAGCCTTTGATAGTGTAATTCACTCAAAATTGCTGGTCAAACTTAGTAAGCTTGGGCTAAGTAGGACAAATTTGATGTGGTTCAAAAGTTATTTAGAAAACAGGCAACAGAGAATGAGTTATGGTAATAAAATATCTAAAAAGAAATGTATAAAGTATGGTGTACCACAAGGCTCAGTTCTGGGCCCCCTGTTGTTTGTTTTATATATAGATGATGTTGTTAATGTGTTGCAATCATGTAAGATAAAATTGTATGCTGATGATATAGTAATCTATTGTGCTGCAAAGGACTCGGAGACCATTAAGAATATGATATATAATGATGTTCAACGTTTCAAAGCATGGGTTCTAGAAAACAGACTAACAGTAAATCCAAATAAGACCAAATTTATGTGGTTATGTAGTGTATTTAAATTAAAGTACTGTCCTGATCCAAAGACAGAATTCAATGAGAGTACTGTTCAAACAGTGACCTTCTTCCCTTATTTGGGAGTCCACATTGATAGCAAACTGAGCGTTGACAAGCAAATTAAAATAGTTAAAAGAAATGTATGTAATAAATTATTTCGTTTTGCCAAATTAAGAAAATTTCTGACTCAAGATCAGAGTGTAAAGATATATTGTAGTACACTAAGACCAATTATAGAATATTGTTCCTTCATTTCAACTAGCTGTAATGAGGAAGGTTTGAAAGCTTTACAACGCTTACAAAATAGAGCCTTAAGGATATGTCTAAAATGCAACATTAGAAAATACAATGTTAAAGAATTACATATGCTGTGTGATATACCTCTATTGGAAAAAAGGTTTGATATGCTTCTATTGTGTCTGATGTACAAAAAAAATCTAAAGATATAGAGCAAAGGCCACATGCACATAATATACGGTCACAAAATAAAATTGTTTTTGAATTACCAAGAAAGATTTCCAGGCATTACAAGAGATCTCCATGGTATAGAGGGGTGGCGCTCTGGAATGTCCTACCTGAGAACATCCAGAAAGCCACCACTAAAGTCAAATTTAAAACTGAAATACTGAAGATAGATAATTTGAGGCAGAAATTGAAAATTGGTTACAACTAGTATATGAAGCAGGTGTAGTTACCGCGCCGCTTCCAGATAATTGTGTTGAATCCTAATTACCATTATGTTACTGCCTAATACACTAACATGAATGTCAAATGTTATGTAAACCTTAGCTACTATACCAGTACATTATATCTTATACTATCTTATAACAAAAATGCATGTGTGTATGTTACTATGATCAGTCGACCAGCTCCTGAACTCTCCAATATTGTTGATCTTGTACAAATTGACTATTGTCATGTTTTGTGTTTTGTAGTTGCTGTTCCTTATTTTGTTGTTGAAAAATCTAATAAAACTTGGTCTGCTCTATAGCTTCACTTAAATGAACATAACAGTTCATTGATGCAATGAGCGAGTCCAAAAAAAAAAAAAATAGTGATTAATTCTTTGACATGTCAATGTGTACCTGGCTTCACAGGAACCAATTGTGACAATAAGTTAAGCCTATACAACTTTCCTCCAGGGCAAAATCTTTTTCAAGGTAAAACCAAACTTTCTCAAAGCTAGTATGTTTCTTATTCTCTATTCCAACGTACAATTTTCGCAGCATAAAGGCAGAGTAAACAGAATAATGTTTTCATGACATTTCAGCAAAGTGAAATACCTATTTGTAACATTGGTTAAATTACTAAGCCTGAAATAAACTACCATCTAAAAGCTTGTGTGTTTTTGATTAGATTTTAGGTTGTCTATCTAGTACTAGACAACCTATTCTTACTTTCTATTATAGATTTCACTTTTTGTTTATCCTGGAATGGCTCTTTCCAGATAGGGATGTGTACCTGAACTCAGGAACGAAAGCTGGCATTATGTTTGCTGCCTCTTTTATTGTAAAAAAGCCAATGGCTTAAATGAAAGAATAAGCATATCTGTTCTAAAATGTCAATTTAATGTCTAGAATAGATAGTAAGTGTTATGAGATGGCTAAACTTGTGTAATATTGAAACATCAGAAACCTTCCCTTCACCTTTTCTTAGTAATCAGTAATGTCTAATCTTGTATTGTATTCCAGCAAACATAGATGACTGCCTCGCCATCCCATGTACCAATGGTGGGACATGTGTGGATGGAGTTAACACTATCACCTGTATGTGTCCAAAACAATACTCTGGTAGTCTTTGCCAAGGTAAGGACATTTTGAATGCCTGAGAACGTCATAGGTAAAGGATACAATGCAACTAAGCTGTATTGACTTTGTACACTAGTAAAATTTCTTATTATAAGAGGCCCAATCACAGATATTAGTGAAGGCACCTTGAAAACTTGAAAACATGTCCTATAGTTCATATACCTCTACTTATTTTTCTACAAGACTTTCTGAATCAAAAGAGAACATCTATACAAACATCTTTATAAAAGAAAAAAAGTAGGTCATGGTTGAAATAAAAGTCTTAGTGATTTTTCAAAAAAAATACTATAATATCCCATGGGAATAAAAAACGCCTTATATATGTCTTCCATATACTTGAAGTGATCAGAAATGAGCTGAGAAAATATGCAGAAAGTAAAAATGGTATATTTAGGGTGTGATATAATATATAAATACTATCCTTGATATATTTTGTTTTCTTGCAACCAGGTGGCTTCTGTGCATCTTGCAGCTTTTGTCTTTAACATAGAAAAAAAGTTACATTATTATTATATCAAAAGTATGTATAAAACTGTTTTATTTCACCCAAATGTATTCCAAACGTTCACAAACCTTAAAAAAGGTTTTTGGCAAAATGAGATATACCTGTCATGTAATTCTGATTCCAGATGAGGAGGAAGCAGATCCAAGAACTTTGGTGTTTGGTCTGACTGGTGCAGTTGCGATTGTCATTTTGGTCTTTGCAAGCATTCTCTGGCTTGTGAATCGCAGGTAAGTTGCAATGGTTCTAATTATAATTGTATATGGTAGGTCATTGTCCCATGATTTGACACCCACCACAGTAGACATGGCTCTATAAATTCCGAACATGATCATGATCAACACATTTATTAAATGAATGCAGACGTGCACATTTGCAAATATGAACGTCCATATATATGGGTTTTAGGATCCGTATTATGAATAAGGAGGGGTAGGAGCCAAAACTCAAATATGTATCTCCATTTTGGCAAAGACGGACGTCCATTTTAATTGGTGAAACAGCCTCCTGACGGTTAGTTTTCAATATATTATGATGGTTGTTGACTCAGTTTCAGTCTCACACAATGATATCTCTCATACTCAGAATGATTTTATTGTTAGCTGTGGCTGGACATGTCTGGTCTGTGAGAGTAGAAACATAGGAAACCTATAGCATCATTGAATAATCTATCTTTTATCTTTTTGATAGTTGGTAAAGGATCCCTATTTCTTCTATTATTTGCAGGAGGCTAGCACAAATTCGGAGAATGGGAGAATGCTTGATATTTTTTTTCATCTCCATATAATCTTCATGACTTCATCTTTTTGAAATTTTCTTGCCCCTAAATTTTGAATAATCCCATTAGTGAGACATTAAAAAAGAAGTTTTTTTTTATATTTGCCACAAATCTCGCTGGCAGATCAGCTATCCAAGTAATTTTGCATGAACAATTCTCTCAGCTAATGAATTAAGATGAGCAGGACATCCAAGTAACCTGATAATTGTTTGGTTTCAGTGCTGCTCGCGATCCACCATTTCCAGCTATGACAAGGAGAGCTGACTATCGTCGACCTAGACATCATCTTTACTTTTTGAACTCCGCCTACAGATATTAAAACCCAAAATTATCAAACGCAAGTGACACAGCAGAGCTTATTCGAAAGGTAGTAGACAGGATTTATGCAAAAAACACCTTGAGTCAAAAAATGAAACTGCCAAACAGGAAAACATTTATGGTATACCCTATATTTGTTGGAGGATTTTTTTTTCTGTTGGATTTAATGTAGAAAAGTACAATCTCATTGGCGTCTACAGTAAAGAGTACTAACTTCAATGGCCTTCAGTGGCCAAACCGACTCCATGAGTAAAATTTTTTTTCATGTGTCAGACTGAAATCCAGAAATTGTAAGTCAATTTTGAATTAGCCAGATTCTATCTACTGTCTGCGACAATAAAATTAAAAGTAAAAAATAAAGTAAAATTAGAATTAAGCCAATTACATTACGGGCAAACAGTACTACATGGTGACTGAATAGCTACAACTGCCTAGACCAAGGGGCTCCACTTAAAGGTAATTCACCCTTACAGGCCAGTGACAGACTTAACAGGTCCTGGGCTTCCCTAGCCCAATTGAAAGGGTCTATATCTCCTGCACTTACATTAACACAACATATTACAGTATACACATAGCGCTACAATATAAACTGTATAGTGATATAAATATGTATGGAGTTATCATGTATATAAAGATAAAAATATCCATATATAGCATAACTCCCTTCTTTGTAAAAATTATTTGAAAAAATAATTTAACCATGGGACAGTGTATTGCACTGCAAGTCACATTTACAGAACATGTTATATGTTATTACACATACCTAAGTACATATGGTAACCTTAGAATGACCAGTATAGACTGAGCTTCAATCTAACCTGGGGCTACAATCTAACCTGAGGCTTTAAATTAGGTAGTCCACCTGTGCACTCAATTGTCGCCTCCATATGTGTCACAGTGCTTAAGATCTTAAATTTGAATATGCTCTAGACTCTCCCAAATGGATGTATGGGATATAATATTAAATGAATAGTACAGGAGGGGTTTAGATCTTTCCCATAGAGTTACGGCCCTTATGAGATCAGTGCTTGATGCTACAGCGACTTGATCTGAGGGATGTCAACACAACAAAACCGGTCCTGGGCTTCCCTAGCCCAATTGAAAGGGTCTATATCTCCTGCACTTACATTAACACAACATATTACAGTGTACACATAGCGCTACAATATAAACTGTATAGTGATATAAATATGTATGGAGTTATCATGTATATAAAGATAAAAATATCCATATATAACATAACTCCCTTCTTTGTAAAAATTATTTGAAAAAATAATTTAACCATGGGACAGTGTATTGCACTGCAAGTCGCATTTACAGAACATGTTATATGTTATTACACATACCTAAGTACATATGGTAACCTTAGAATGACCAGTATAGACTGAGCTTCAATCTAACCTGGGGCTACAATCTAACCTGAGGCTTTAAATTAGGTAGTCCACCTGTGCACTCAATTGTCGCCTCCATATGTGTCACAGTGCTTAAGATCTTAAATTTGAATATGCTCTAGACTCTCCCAAATGGATGTATGGGATATAATATTAAATGAATAGTACAGGAGGGGTTTAGATCTTTCCCATAAAGTTACGGCCCCTATGAGATCAGTGCTTGATGCTACAGCGACTTGATCTGAGGGATGTCAACACAACAAAACTGCCGATTTACAACCAACTGATGGCCATCAGTCAGTGACAGACGGCACAGGGACGGTATCATTAGCCCTATAATTGGTTTTAGTTCTCTTAGAGCTTGCAGTATGATTATTTGGTTCACTATTCATCCCTAATTGCTTTAATTCCACTATCCACAGACTCCAGCAGCCAGCCTGCTGCCATTACTGTGTGTGACGTCATGACATCATGACCTAATTGGAGTTAAAAACGAGGCTCACTGAAATCAAGTGCCAGTAGCATCAAGCACTGATCCCATAAAGGCAGTAACACTATGGGATGTGTGATCTGTGTGGCTATGCTAGAGGTGGGTTACACCATGTTTAGAGGGGTCCTTGACCATATCAGCTACTGCATGCTTCAGGAACATTACAAGGTGTTCATAGGGGAAAGAACTTTGACTCAATCAAAGCCCCTCATGGTGGGAGTTGATGAAGGTTTAACTATTAAAACAATACAGCCGTTATGTAAGTGATTGATTTAATCACTCAATGATGCCTCTATAATAATAATTTGGGCTTCCATTGAGTTGACCAGAACTCCTGTTCGTTCTACAGCCCAAATGTATCAAAATTAAGTAATTCATTGTTATGTAAATGCTCCTCTCCTTATTAAAGCACTGAAATCATTTATACTTGATTTAATTCTTTCAAGATATGTTATAAAAGTTGGCTAAATAAAGATAAATGGGATAATAATGTTTTGCGTTTGTCTACTTTCTTTAAACTTTAAACTTCAGTCCATTCAAGGCAGGCAGGCAGGAAGACTGATATTTGATAATTTCTTTTTTATGTTTCTTAACTGGTCAATCAATTATTTTTTGTTTGGTTAAATAGATAGGCCTTGTCCCTCAATCCTAATAATACTCCTGTGTATCAGGATCGGTCTCACAACAAGACATATCCAAGAGTTCTAAGGGATAATGAGGTGTAGAAGGTAAAAATAATGATTTTCACAAAACCAGGTCTATCTGGTGTTTGATTGTATTGATATCTCTCCAGCAATATTTTAGACGATTAACAGATTAACCTGTCAAAATCAAAGAACTAGGCATTTTATTTGCAATCATCGATTATTGTCTCAAAAATCTGTGGTCAAAGTTTAGTTAATACATCCTTAATGCGTGCCATAGTACACAATAATCCCTAGTTATCCCTTGGAAACCTAAGCGTTTCCGATAACCTACGAGAGTTGGAGTCGCGCATGCGCAGTCAGTTCAGGAAAACACGGCATCAACAACAGTCAGTTCTTACAGTTCACCACTGTTTAGCCTGGTAAGTATGGTTCTTCTTGATATTTAGCATTCCCTGCTTCAGGGAACCGTTATGAAAAATTTTGGACCCTACTTTTCTTTAGAATTTACAAAAGAGAAAAAGTCTCAGTCTAGAATTTTATACAGGGAAATGTTTGTTTTGCTTACATTCAAGTGTAATTTTCCTCTAGTCAATCGTTTTCTAAATAAAATTCTCAGGTTTAGGGTGTGTGTTTTGGGCCTTCATAAGGCTTTATAGTATTTGACTATTTTCCTTCAAGAATGTCCCAAATTTCTAGTCGTACAAGGGATGAGAATTTGGGTCTCGAAGCTAAGGGATTAGTCATTATTTATCAACAGGGGAAGGGGGTGTTGAAAGAGGGTGTGGAAAAAAAATTCAGACCCCTCCTGAGGGGGCAGAATTTCTTTTTTTACCCTACTTGAGGGCTGTGGAAAAAGAAATTACCCTATTTTTAGCAAAAAAAAAAGCCAGCACGCTACTATAGATCAAAGAGGGCCGAAAAATTCACAGAGCCTCCGGTCGGGGGGCACAACAATTTCTTTACTGATGTTGAGGGGGGAGGCATAATCCTCCCCCCTGCATTGATAAATAATGACCTAAGTGACAGTGTCTTGGGTGACTGGGACAAAATAGATCATAGAGGCTCGAACTATAGCCTGTGCACGGCTAGCCACTATTTATAAGCAGTTCTGTCTCCCAAACAGTGTCGGAATGCCAACATGTCTAGTATAGGGCGCTTCCCTCACAATGCTTTCCGTGGATGGGGGCTCTCCACCTAGTACAGAAACAGCTGAGAAAAACTTTAGTGAAGATTGCAACATACTCGACTTTTAGGGCCCTGCACAGGTAAAATCAACAGGGGGACACTTCTTAAAATCAACAAGCAACATGGGGTTGAGAGGCAAGGGACAAGAACCATAAATTCTAATCACTCTTGCAGTAGGGGATAAAAGTATTTCCAGTAAATTCCTGTGAAATGTATCCACTGCAAATTTCAGTGACAATAAATGATAAGCCTACAGGTTCTAAATTTTAATATGCTTTATCTAATTTACAGATTGTGCCTTCATCTTGCTCTGTGCATGACTATTGACCTGACAACATGCCTATGAACCTACCAACATGTACGTAAACATGTGACAATGGATCTACTATAGACATGTCAGGGTGGTCCATTGCGTGTCCGTCAGTCCACTTCTGTAACTTCTTACTTAGGGAGTGATCATTTTTCAACAACAATTTTTTCACCCCTCCATAAGGGACAAAAGTTGCGTGCGAACGTCCCCTTTTAGCCTATAGTGAAATTATTTTGACACCCCCATGAGAGGTGTAGAAAAGATTCTGACCCCGGTCAAGGGGTTAAAAAAATTCTGACCCCCCCTTAAACCCACCAGCCCCCCCCCTGTTGTTAAAAAATGATCACTCCCTTACAAGCTGCTGCTTTGTTATACCAAAACCCAAATCGAAATGTGGTTTAGATGATCAGCCCAGAGTCAGGGTGCGGCTTAAAGGAGGGGTTTTAAACCATAGAAGAGCATTAGAAGAGGCTTATCGCCATCTCTCAAACTCAGGGTGCAGCTTATATGACTGCTCAGTGCACGCAGAACTCGTCAGTACACACATCAGTGCATCCATGATCAGCATGTACATCACTAGTGCACACACATATTGTCAGTAGATCTACAACAAAAGCTGTGTCAAGAGCACTACACCACTACGGATTAGATGTGTAATTCAATCAGGTGATATATCAATATACAATGTAGGAGAGAGGAATCTTCCAGTTATTTATGTTGTAATACAGACAAGTACCGTAAACCCTGCTCATAAGAAGACCCTTTCAATAAGTTCACCCTTCACCTCATGGTTTCAAATAGACCTAAATGAAAAAAAGATTGGCCAAAAAGTAAAGCCCCACATATGAGTTGATGTCCTAACCTTTTAGGGTTATTGGCCCCTATTTTAGTTCTTTAATCGAACAGCTTAGAAGCTTATTCAATAGACCTTTAGAAGCTTTTGTAGAGGTATTACATTATAACAATATGTACGGGTACTGTCTGGCGTGGCGGGTGAGTCCAGTCGCTGGGTGTTCCTCAGGTTCTAGATAGGTGACAGCACCGATCCGGGCATGTGGGGACATCTGGCGACAAACACCAAAATCCTTATATAAAGACCGGGGCTCAGCCGCTACGTCAGAGGCCCTCCAGGCCTCCGAGCATATAGAACTAGATGTCCATTAATATTAGCTGCCCCATCACCACCTTCCCGGTAGCCACTAAGTGTCCTATAAATAAAATCCGTTGGCATACACTTGAATGACCACCTTACTCTTTCTTTCCTAATCCGTAAGGCCCGAACCACTGAACTGGTAATACAAACCATTACATTGGTGCCGTGACCAGTTAATTCTGATGTATAGCTCGGACGTTATAACGTCCGAACGGCTAGTACATGGGTTAGACAGCCTCGCGGAAGCTAACCCTGGGGGACAATTTATTGTCCAGGAGAATAGCAATGAGTCATTGATGATCCTTACCATTCGAACCCACAGGATGTAGATGCTGCATCCTGGAGGGAACCCGGACCTCACTACACACTGGATAGTGAGGAAAACATACCTGACTCTGTACAGAGAGAACAATCCATACAGAGAAAGAGTATTTTGCTGGGTCAACAATCACTTGTTGACAAATTAAGCAATTCGATGTTCGAAGTTGGTGGTAGCACTGATCCGGCACCCATGCCAAAAAGGTAACGTTTGGAAAATTACCATACAGTATACCCAGACCCAGACCCTATTCTACATTACAGCGCCATAGACGGCAATGTGACATATGCAATACCGGAAGGTGAGGAACTTAAACAACCGGATGTCCTGTTGTTAAACAAGAACTTAAATACCTTGGTCAGAGCGAAAGATGAAGTATTCAATGAGAAACTGCATCTGGAAGAGGACCTTATTGGTATACGGAATGAATTTGAAACCAGAAAGAGTGAATACATGAAAGAATTAGAAAATGAAGAAATAAAACTTCAGGAGATGAGCAGGTCATTTAATAAAGAATATGACAATAGACACACTCGTATCCAAACATACATAGATACTGTAATAACCAGAGTCGACACCGTGTATAAAGAATGGAATATAAAGTTACAGACGTTGTTGTTGTTTTATTTCTTAGGAGTCTTAAGGACTAACAGTCACTGGTCATCAGTTACTTGCTTATACTGATACTTGTACTTGTACTTATTCTTGCTTAGAGACGCCACTCTGTTCGTGAACTAGGACTAGCCACCGAACTCCCTTAAGATAGCTTACACGTAGGCCACCTGAGTGTCTGATCGCGTCTGCTCTAAAACCACCGGACACCGCGTTTTATAGCCCCCGGCCGCCGACGGTGACGTCACAAGGCTGTGATGTCACCGCCGATGCGTCACCTAGCGGTCACCGCGGGAACTGGCCACCGAGCCTCGGTGGCCGCCGCCGAGCCGCCGGCCAATGTTTATTACATCCCTCCCACCTTACTTTATTCTATGGGTATAACTTTGATAATAAACATTACTCGAGCGTCCAACAATGGCACCCATGCCGTACAGCCTAAGGACTAGTATTACTCTATTTAAACCTAGATTCTCTTTTACCTATAATTACCGTAGTATGTACCAGGTGAGTATCCCCCCCTTTCTATTATCATGACTATTTACAATACCCATGGGCTCCAACAATGGACCGCCCGTCTTTTACTCCCTAACTATATAATATGTTGAGGCTTAATTCAGTCTATCGGCACCTACAGTGGGCCGTCCTTAAGGTCATATGACTTAATCCCGACTAGAGCGTGAACGACTTACAATGACTTATATAAAAAAAAAAACGACTTAATCTGGACTACCAGCACCAACAGTGGGCTGTTCCTAATTTACTTATGCACAAAATGTAACATCCATTATTATACTCCTCAAATGTCTCAGGAATAAACTGTTATTAATAAGAAACTGACTGTGTTTGGTTTTGTGTGATATTCTTATCTCTACATTTATACACTTAACGAAATATATACACCCGATCACCGGAGATCTGCGGTCTAGAAGGGCGCGGTAAAACGCTGCAGGAATTGGGGCCGTCTCTTCCTTGTCCTGGCCACGGGGATCCTCCCGACTCTCTGGGCCGCCAGCCCTTATCTTATGCTGCTTGTCTTATGCCCTGGGGGCTTCCAGGGATGTTCAGGGCGTGGGTTTCCTGGCAGGTACTCAATCCCCCACCAGTACTCCCCTTACCCCTACTAACCCCCTTCACACCCCCCTTCCCGCCTGTCTTTCAGCTTCCCGGCTGCGCCCTCCGACGTCCCTGCCATCCCTTCTCACCGGCCACTGCCCGTCCCCTCTTCCCTCACACGTCTCCCACTCTCCCATCTGGCAACCGCTCTCCCCGGCTTCCCTTTTCTTCTCCTCCCGCCTACTGGCTCCCCCTCTGTTGTTCCTCCCTCACCATCCGGCGGATCCGCTCTTCTAGGTCGTGGCTCAAGGGTGCCTCGGCTGGTCGCGGTGGTGGCGGCTGCGGGGCGGCCCTGGAGGGCCCTGAGAGGGTCAGTGGGACGAAGGGTGGGAGGGTCTGGTGGCCATATCTCCCTTGTCCCTGGGCTGACGACGGCGGTAGACTCAAGCCCGCACCCTGGGGCCCAGCTGTCCCCACTGCTCCTGGCGCCTGGGTGGGTGGTCTGCCCGCTGCAGCCGACGGTGGGGGTCGCCCCACTCCCGGAGGGGGAGGTGGAGGTGGTGGCGGGGGCACGCCTCCCTGACCCATCCCTGGGTCGTACCTCTGAACTGTGGTCGCGTAATAGTGTGTACGCCACAGGGATGGGCCCACCAGCTCCACCCACCCATGCACCCGCCCGCCTACGGGGGTATATTCTTCGCCCAGGTCCGGGGATGGAGCCAGCCCCACCGCCCACTTCTGTAGTTTGTCGGGGTTGTCCACCCGCCGCCAGGGGATCCGTTGGTAGGTGTCCCCGATCCACAGCGGCCTCCCCGCCAGCGGGTCCATCTCCTCCGCCTGCGGCAGCCCAGGAACCTCCGCCCCAGGGATCCTCTCTCCCCACTCTTCCCGCCACTCCTCTCTCCTGGGCCCCGGCCCCCGGCGGCCCCTCTCCTCCTCATACCTTTCCTCGTACTCCCGGCGCCTCCGGTACTCCCCGTAACTCTCATTCCTCTCATTCCCTCTCGCCTCGTCTCCTCGTCCACCCTTCTCTCCTCTTGTCTCCTCCTCTCCCTTTCCTCAACCTGTCTCTCCTCCCTCTCTCTCCTATCCCGGTCCTCTCTCTCCTTCTTTTCGTGGGCCGCTCTCTCCTCCCTCTCTCTCCGATCTTCCTTCTCCTTCCTCTCTCTCTCATCCTTCTCCTTCTTCTCCTTAGCCCATCGTTCCTCCCTTTCCTTCTTTTCTCTAGTCGCCTTCTCCTCTCTCTCTCTTTTCTCGGCCATCTCCTTCTTTTCCCTCGCAACTCTCTCCTCTCTCTCCCTTCTCTCCTTCTCCTCCCTTTCTTTCTTATCTTTATCCCTCTTTTCTCTGGCCGCTCTCTCCTCCTCCCTCTCCTTCCTTTCCTTTTCCCTCCTTTCCTTTTCTCTAGCCTCCTTCTCCTCGTCCCTCTCCTTCCTCTCTCTCTCTTTCTTCTCCTTGGCCGCTCTTTCTTCCTCTCTCTCCCTCCTCTCCCTTTCTTTGCTGCCCTTCCTCGCCTTCTCCTCCTCCCTCCCTTTTCTGTCCCGCTCTTTCCTGTCCTTGGTGGCCGTCTCCCCCTCTCTCTCTCTCTTATCTCTGGGCGCCTTCACTTCCTCTCCTCCCTTCCTCTCCCTTTCTCCTGCTCCCTGACTAGCGGCCACGGGTAGCGGCGCGCCCCCCATCGTGACCGTGCGGGTCTCGGCCTCGGCCTCAGGCGCTGGGCTGTCCTCGCGGTCCAGCCCAGTAAGGGTGATTACCCGCCTGTCGACCGCCTCCCCCGGAGATGCCGCCTCCTCGTCGTAGTCCGTAGTCAGGGGCACGCTACGGTAAGCCACCGCCTCTAGACTAGGCTCCTCCTCCTCCCAGTCGAGCTCCTCCTCCTCCTGGCTGTCGTCTACCACTCGGGTGGCGATGAGGCCCTCCAGGTGGCTCTCCGGAGCCGGGGTGTTGTTGTCCGAGGTGTGGGGCTGAACGGGGGGCGGCGTGGTCTGTAAGATGCGCCGCACCTGCTCCGGCGGTAGGCCCTGGCGGGGGGACCCCCCAGCGACTGATTTGCTCCCCCCCTCTTCTGTGTCCACCCTGGCAGGCGAGGGGCGGTCCAGCGACACCACCTCACCTTCGGGAGTTCGCCACTGCCGACGTTGCAGGGCCTCCGCCAGGAACTGCCGCTGGTACCGCCTCGCCATCTCCTGGGCCAGCTGGCCTGTATGTCGGAGGAGACCCTCTCCGACCCAGGCTGGGGCTGGGTCGCCCCCCTCGCTCCGCAGCAGCGACCGCAGCAGGAGCGGGTCGCCCTCTCCCCTGGCGGAGGGGGCCTCCAGAACCTTGTCTAGGGTCCACCAGGACCCTGGCGGCCTCCCGGTCCTCCGCTGAGTGGTGACGGGACCGGCCCTGCTCCGTCGCGCCCTGGGCCTGGTCGCCCCCGGCTCCCGTCCGGGCCACCTTGCTGGGTGTGGCCGCCTCCTCATCTCCCTCCCCCAACTCGATCCGGGGTGGATGGGCGTCCCACGCCTCCGCGGTCCCCCTCGACTCCGACTTTCGCTTTCGATCCCTCTGCGGCGAGCGGCTGTGCTCTCTCGGCTGCGGAGCCGGGCAGACCACACTGCGCAGCCACCGGGGCGATCGACGCGGGCTTGCGGCCACGGGAGTCCTTTCTGTGGTCAGGCGGGCCGCCCTTCGAGTGCCACTGCGGGAGCGAGGCCTTGGAGAGTCCCGAGCGCTGGCGGGGCTGGCCGCCGGGCTGTCCCCACCACTCTCGGTGGCCCTCTCCACGGTGGTTGCCTCCTCGGCGGTCTTCCCCCCGTGGTCGGTGGCCTCTTCCACACGGTCGGTGGCCGTCTCCGAGGCGTGGCCCTCCTCTCCTTCGGGATCCGCGCTAGCGCCCTCCTCGGATGGCGATGGCTCCTCCCCGGTGGCGGTGGTCACCGCTCCGGTGGCGGCCCCCCTATACCGTATGGTATATAACGGTGGCCGCTCGGCCTTGGACATGCTCAGCCACGGGTGGCCCGGATGCTGTGCCGCCATGTGGGTCATCAGGTCGTCCCACCAACCCTCTTTTGCCTGCGCCTGGCATTTTTTTTCCTGGGCAGTTCCACCCCGGCCCCTTCTCTGCATGGACAGCCTTGACGTGACGCGTAAACTTACGGCCACAAATGGAACAGGGGAGGGGCAACGACAACTTCTTCATGATGTAGGATTCGGTGTCGGTGTCTCTGTGGGGCCACGCCGCGCCTCGTTCTCGCCTTTCTAGGTCGGCGGTCCTAACAAGGTCGCGGTGTAGTTCCCGATCGCTACACCAGGCGGCCTCCGCGTCAGCGGTCGGTTGGTGTGGCCGTGGCCACCTCCATTTCCCGCCTCTGCCATTCCTCCCACCGCCGATTCTTGGCCGTAAAAATTGCGACCACCTTCTCACTCATCTCTCGCGCCGGATTCGCCCCTTTTTTGTTGAGTCAATTTCACCCGCCCCACCACTCTCTCAGTGCTAATTTCCTTTCTTTCTTTTTCAGGACGCCAACCCCCACCGTGGCCAGCCGGTGGCCGAAGGATGAATTCTGCTGTCCCGGGCTTGGGGACCCTCACACCACGCCTCCCAGCCTCTCTCCGGACTCCCTCCCTCTCAGGTAAGTCACCCCCGCCTTTTTCCTGCCCTTTTACGAGGTACCAGTGCCAATATGACGCGCACAAGCGCCCTCCTCTTCTAGTCACCGCACCCATGGGAGCCGCCGAGTTGCCGGTGTCCCTGTGGTCGGCAGGAGTCGCCTTGGTTACCGCCGTAACACCCGGATGTGGCCCGCCTTCCGCCGACCACACTAGGTGGCGCCCCGGTGGCTTTACCCCCGCGGCCGCTCCAGAGGGCACCACCGGTGGCCACTCCCCACCGGCGGCCGACCCCGCCCACCGTACCACCTCCGCAGGTTCCTCCCGCGGGACCTGGGTCTTTTTCAGTAAGTCATAGTGAACCACCCGGATCTTCCGGCCCTTTTTGATCTCCCAAACCGGGCCCCTCAAACTCCGGGTGATCGTCAAGGGGCCCAACCATGGCCGCATGAACTTGGGACACTTGCCTCACACGGGTGGAATAATTCCTCTCCTGGCGGCGGACCGCTTCCCCCATGTGCTTTAAAGCATAAGCGTGGCCCTTCGCCATCCGGACTTGCAGTTTTACGGCGAACCCCTCCCCGCCCCCGGCTCCCTCCGGGTGGCCACCTTCCGGCTGGGGGTAGATGAGGCTCCCAGGTAACAGCGTCTCCCTCCCCATCATCATGAAGTTGGGGGCCTGATTGGTCGACGCCTGCACCGACGACCGATAAGCGGCCATGACGAACGGTAGCTGTAAGTCCCAGTCAGCCTGGTTCTCGTCCACCGTCATGGCGAGCATGGCCTCCACGGTGCGGTTGCACCTCTCCACCAATCCATCCGACTTCAGATTGTAGGGACAGGTACGGGTCTGTGCCACCCCCAAGAGACGGTGCACCTCCCGTCGATGCGGCGCCAGTCGTCGGGGAGCCATTTTAATAGGGGCCGCCACCCCCATCTCTATGGTGTGTGAGACCAAGTCAGTATGTCCCAGGTCCTCATCGCCCTCCTGGAATGCTGCCTTATTTCGGGCAATGAGCTGGATCCACTCCTGATCATCCTCGACCTGGGTTCCCCCCAAAAGCTGCTCTACAAGCGTCCGGGACCCCTTGCGTGGCCCCTCGGTCACCATACAGCACTCCTCCCCCCGGAGCTCCTCCTCCCCCACAGCCTCGGCCACAGCCACGTGCATCCCCTTGTAAAGGACCACCAGATTAGGGCCCGGATTACAGACCAGGACCGGCACCTCCCCCCTCTCGGGCATCACCAATGCCCTGCCTATCCGAATCCCCCTCGCCATCTCCACCTTCTCCACTCCTTCCACCAGCATGTCCGTCTGCCCGGCCGATTCCGGCACACGCGCCTGTATGACCCTCTCCGTGCGACCCCTCACCCATTCCGTCCGCGAGCTCACCAGTCGGCAGGGCTGAGTCCCGTGCTCCTCTTCCGGCCACACCAGCCTCTCCCCGGCCATGTCGATTGTCGCCCGCGTCTGCCTCAAGAAATCTGCACCCAGCAGGCCCGTCACCCGACCCTCCACCGGCAGCGGCTTCCCATCCGCCTTATGGAATGCTGTTATCACCGGTCTCAGTTCCCCAGGGGACCCCTCCGCCTTCCACCATGCTGTGGAGAGCAAGTTGCTGGTGGCCCCCGTGTCCACCACTAAGTGGATGTCCTTACCCCATAACTTCCTTCCGACCTCCAGGCCGTTCCCCTTCTTTTCCTTCCGACCCAGCCATTCTCTCCTCCTTTTCTCTCCATGGGTCTCCTCCCGGCTGGAAGAGGGGACCCCGTCTAGTTGTCCGAAGCCTTCTTCGTCGCCTCTCTCTTCCGAGCGGCCTCGACCCGCTTCCTCCAGGCAGGGCAGTTGCGCTTGAAGTGATCTGGCGCCCCGCACTCGAAGCAGCCCCCTCCCCTACTTGCCCCCTCCCCCTCTGCGGTTACAGGGGCCGATCGGGCCAGGGACTCCTTCATCTGGGTGACCGCCACCCGCAGCTCCCCCATCTCTTCCGCCATTGACTTCGTGGCGGACCTGACCTTCACCGCCTTCGCCCGTTCCTCCTTAAGGTAAGTTTCTGCCCGTATACCCTTTTCCACCGCCCGTAGGAGAGTCGGGATCTCGCCCTGGTATATCCACTGTCAGAGCTCCGTATCCTCCAGACATTCGACAAACCTATCCTTAGCCATGCCATCTACCATCTGGGCGTCCGCATTGGGGTAGGACAGCCGCACCAGTCACAGGATCTCCTCCGAGAGGGTTTGTAACTCCTCCCCCGGCTTCCGCACCCGGGTGCGGAGCAGAGCCTTATACGATTCCACCTGACTCTTCGGCTGGAATCTATTTACTAGTGCGTCCCGCAACTTCTTATATCCCCCAGGAGCCGCCGGCCGCTCTGACGCCAACAGCCGCCGGGCGACCCCCGACAGGCTTATTCCCAGAAACGTCCCCGACTCCCTTTCCGTCCATCCGTTAGCCATGACGCAGAGGTCGAAGTGTGATAAAAACTCCTCCAGATCGCTCGACCCGTCATACTTGCCCGGCATCACAATTGGCTTCCGGGTGGCCCCCTCGCCCCCGGGCCCCGGCCTGCCCGGGCGTATCCCGCCACCTGGCGCCATCATTCCCTGCGTCTGCTCCATCCCCAGGGGCGTGGAGCTCCTGGCCCCCTCCACACTCTCCGTCCTAGAGCTACTTCTGGGGCTGCCCTGCCTCAGCCATTCCGCCAACAGGTCTGTCCCCTCCCTTCCAATCGTTTCGCGGCCCTCTCTGACCTCCCCGTGGGCCCTGTCAGGGCCCCAGTCTCGCGTCAGCTCCTCCCTCCGGTGACCCTCCTTATCATTCCCCGCTCCACCGAACACCGGGCCACCGAACTGGCCACCCACCGAACCGCCGCCCGTTCCACCGACCTGGCCACCGAACTCAGTCGGGCCCATTTCACTGTCCACTTTAGCGGCCGCACCAAGAGGTGCCCGGTGACTAGCCACGCCACCCTTTACTCCCACTTTCTCCCCAGGTGATGCTTCCTCTGCCCTCCTGTCCGGCCGTTCCTCCATCACCCACTTCCTGTCGTCTGCTCCGGTGGCGTCGATGGCGCCGGCCGCCGCAGCCACTGGCCCTTTTACTTTAACAGAGACCTCCTCATCCACAACCTGGATCAGCTCTCCTCGCCTACCCGCCCCTAACTGCTCCTCCAGGGCTGCACTCTCCTCCTCCATCTTTAATTCGCTATCTGCCATGCCTGTGTTTCTACTCTGGTACGCCCAGGTTCGTTAATGTAAACAACCACCGCTGTCACCAATGTAATAACCAGAGTCAACACCGTGTATAAAGAATGGAATATAAAGTTACAGCCGTTGTTGTTGTTTTATTTCTTAGGAGCCTTAAGGACTAACAGTCACTGGTCATCAGTTACTTGCTTATACTGATACTTGTACTTATACTGATTCTTTGCTTAGAGACGCCACTCTGTTCGTGAACTAGGACTAGCCACCGAACTCCCTTAAGATAGCTTACACGTAGGCCACCTGAGTGTCTGATCGCGTCTGCTCTAAAACCACCGGACACCGCGTTTTATAGCCCCCGGCCGCATACGGTGACGTCACAAGGCTGTGACGTCACCGCCGACGCGTCACCTAGCAGTCACCGCGGGAACCGGCCACCGAGCCTCGGTGGCTGCCGCCGAGCCGCCGGCCAATGTTTATTACAATACGAACGGTCAGTTATGTTGTGATAAGGCCAACTATGAAGCTGACATAAGTCAGTATCAAAGTGAATTAGAAAAATTGAAATTCAGTGTAATAAGCAAGCTGAAGACAATGAGACAATCTGGACGGGTATTATAGCATATGATAAACAACTGGAGGAAGATAGACAGAAACTCACAACTGACTATAGGCAATATAGATCCGAATGTGGTATCTACAATGTTGGCAAATACAGTCCAAGACGTAACGCCCACCAGATACAATCCATTTGTAACTGATGGGGCGGATAAAAATGTAGATTCGCGTATCTACAAGAAACCAGATCATTCCACAGCCAGTCGAGTGGGTGTTCTGACCAGTACAACAGTACTAATCGGCACAAATCAAGGATCTACCAGTAGTGGGCCTACACCTCATGTTCCTAAACATGATCCGGTTGTAGGTCCGGCACTGGCGATACCAGATCTGAGTCATAAGATTAATCCGACTCAAGTTAATACAGCAGCAGGTGGACCAAACACAACTCCACCACCCCAACCTCGTGTATCGGGACCAGTAAGAAATTTACTTACGCCACCTTCATATTTTTCTCAACCCGGACATAGCACTCCAGCAGGACTGAGATTGCCTAACCGAAACACAGGCTCAAGCAATGCATCTAATAGTGGACAAGTTCCAAGGCCAAACCCACCGCAACCGAATGTGGTAGGGGGCAAGTACTTACCTAGACCAACTCCTCAAGGATATAATTATAATAACTATAATCCTGGAGGAGGGGGGAATTCCTATTCAGGAAGTTCATACAACCAGGGAGGGAATCAAAATTATTCCTACCCTAGGTATGCTCCTTCCGGAACACCTGGAAATACTGGCTACAGCGGAGGCTACCATAGTGGTTCCTCTGGAAACTACTCTAACAATGGACCCCTAGGAGGTAACCCTGGAGGTGGGCCCGGTGGACCTGGATCCGGAGGATCAGGATCGGGAGGAGATGGCAGGAAACCAAATCGGAGGACATCCATGCCAACAGGGATGCAAAACATCTTTGATAGAAGCCAATGTATCCAGAATTTGGGCATTGACTGCAGATGGCAAGGAGGTCATTAACTGGAGCATGCGAGAGGCAGATAGACTATGAGGATGTAATAATCCGGCTCGTAGACAGGCAAGAATACCCCCTACTTATGATTCGAATGATCCATGGAAGGACAGGTATCAGGCTTTTGTCGATGAACTGTAGCGGTTGGACAAAAGAAGAAGCTCTGCCTTATCTCATCTGTTGGTTAAATAAGGGCGGAAAAGTAGCCCTCAACCAGTGGAGAGCAGCGTACAGAATATACGGTATCTACGACTAACAACTACAACTGTCCCTACCATAGCAGATGCTGCTGGTCCTAACCAACCTGGTGGAGACAGCAAGATTAACTGATGCTCTGAGAAGGCCCCGAGTGGATAAATCCCAAAGGAGGTGCTTTAGATGTCAGAAATGAGGACACTATGCAGCCAAATGTACAGCTTATAAGCTTGTCCCTCGAGAACAGGAAGGTATCTCTGGAGTAACCACAGAGGAAAACTGAGGAGGGGTCCCTCGATGGGCAGATAAGGGGATCCTGATGACAAATCTTGCCATGATATCATCATTCGTGACGATAGTTCGCATGCAGTAGCAAATTCGCCTAGCACCAGAGTGGTTGTAGACACCCGGAAGGTTAGGCAGGCCGATACAACAGGTGCCCAGGGAGAACAGGGGAAACCCAGTACCGGTAACGAGGTAGGCGCCTATTTTTTAGCCAGGGTTTGTAGTGCCCACCTACCCCCGGGTCATCCTTGTGTGGAATTCCTAAAAGGATGTGGATTGACTCCAGGTGTGAACAATGACGTCCCGATTCTCACGGACATGCCCTCCGTTCTCAACAGAAGGCGGTGGTATGTTTGCCTCACTGTTAATGGAAGATCCGCTGAATTTTTTATGGATAAGGGTGCTAGGCACTCCTGTATCTCTAAGAGGTTCTACGATCTTATACTGAATGACGATGATACTCTCATGTCGGGAGGGAATGCTCAGACGGCCGATGGCAGTACTATGCAAACGTATGGTAGAACTTGTGTGAAATTGCAATTGGATGGAATACATGACTATGTCATGAGTGCCACCGTTGCGGATATAGCAGATGAAGGGATACTCGGGTTGGATCTCGCATCCCTGTATGGTGTGGTCTTTGAGCCACAATCAGGAGTGTTGAGTGTGAAATACCCATATCCTGTAAAGGTTAGATGTGTACTGAGACAAGTAAGCAGTATGGCAAGTGTAGCATACACTGTCCGAATTTCGGCAGGTGTAGCCTGCGATGTGCTCTTAAGGAGCGATCCTGTGATATGCAATAAGCCTGCAGTGATAGAACCGGATGTAGCTACTTTATCAATTATTAGACTAATTTCCATAGATACTATAGTAGCGAATGCATCCTGGACGGTAGTACTGGTTTCCAACACTGGGAATGCTACTATCTACCTGAAAAAAGGACAGGTCTTTGGAAATGTTACACTTTCGGAAACAGTAACCGATAGTAACTTGAAGTTACCCAAGGTAACGGATGACGATGATATTTCGGATGACTTATTAAAGTTGTATAAAGAAACTTCATTAGAGAATCCGGAACATTGGAAAGAGTTTTATGATTTGCTCCATCAGTATAGAACTGCCTTTGCCAAACCCGGTAAAAAATTGGGTACCGCAACTAAGGTAGTACATAAAATAGATACTGGAGAAGCAGAACCATTTAAGATACCGTATAGACGGTTACCTTTAGCAATGAAAAGAGTAGCTGAAGAGGAAATAAATAAGATGTAGGAACAAGACGTAATAGTCCCATCCAATAGTCCATGGAGTAGTCCCGTATGTATGGTAACTAAGAAAGATGGTACCATACGCTTCTGTATAGACTACAGAAATTTGAATGGAGTAACGAAAAAGAATTTGTATCCATTACCGAGAACAGATGAAATCCTTAGGAGGCAACAGTTGGTTTTGTACCCTAGACTTGCAATCCGGATATTGGCAAGTGGGAATGAATCCATCCGATATGGAGAAAATAGCATTATCAAGTTATATTGGATTATTCGAATATAACGTAATGCCTTTTGGCTTGTGCAATGCACCAGCTACATTTGAAGCAATGATGGAAACTCTTTTGAGTGACCTGTTGTGGAAAAATGCTTAGTGTACCTTGATGACGGAAGAGTCTTCGGAAAGACATTTGAAGAATGTTCTAACAATCTCAAATTAGTATTAGAACGTATTATTTCTAATGGTCTCAAATTAAAACCTAAGAAATGTCATATGTTCAGAAAGTCCATAAACTATTTGGGCCATATCATTTCAGATGAGGGAATAAAAGCTGACCCAGAGAAAATCGAATCAGTTACGAATTGGAGTAGACCTAACTCACCTAAAGAAGTGAGATCATTTTTAGGCTTCTGTTCCTATTACAGGGAATTCATTCCAAATTATTCTAGAGTCAGTTACCCATTACAAATAATAGCCAACTGGACCCCAGGATGTACCAAGGAAAATTTTCCTTGGAAGCATGAACAGGAATCGGCTTTTCTAAAGCTATAGAATCTGTTCACAAGTACTCCTGTATTGCAATATCTGAATGAGACGGATCATTTCATACTGGATACAGATGCTAGTAATGACAGCATTGGTGCCACCCTTTCGCAAGTCCAAATTGGAAGAGAGGTACCCATTGCTTTTGCTAGCAATACACTGAGTAAAACTCAACGCAATTACTTTAGTTACAATACACTTCTTATGGGGGACTGACTTTACTCTACGTATGGATCATTCCTCTTTAAGATGGTTATTGAACTTCCGAGATGCTGAAGGTATGTTGGGTCAATGGTTAGCCCATTTATCCGAATACGGGCTAGAACATCGCCAGATTCAGCATAGACCCAGAGTGAAGCGTTTAAATCCTGATGCCTTGTCTCGAATACCAATCCTGAAATGTGATAATCCGATTGTACTGAATGTGGGGCTCACAGAGCAGGGATTCGGAGATCTTTCGAACCCCTAGTCGCCAGTCTATGGATCACATACGACGGTTTCAGGAAGCTGACTCAATAGCTGCACAGCTACTGCAATTGGTACCTAGGGGTATACGTCCAGTCAGACCACAGGTCCCTCTGGAAAATCGAGAAATAAGAAGGTTTCTTGCTCAATGGACTGAGCTTGAAGTCCGGAAAGGCGTGTTATACCATTGGAAGCCATGAAATAATGGTGAGAAACTCATACAAGTGGTCATACCACATGCAATGAGGCATGACATTATGTATTATTGTCATGGACATCGGACCAGTGGTCATTTCGGATGGGTAACCACCTGTCCGAACTGTTGTAATAACAAACCCGGACCCGGGATGGGCAAACTTCCCCTATTGCAGGAACTTTTCGGAGTTAGATTTGAGAGAATCGGGGTAGATATCATTAGTGGATTTAACACAAACGCTAATGATAATACCTGTATGATAGTAGTGTTTGATTACTATACAAAGTATACCAAAGTTTTCCCACTACCGGATCACAAAGCAGTTACTTGTGCCGAAGCCTTTGTAAAAGGTTGGGTACTGACTTTCGGTGTGCCACTTATACTACACAGTGACAAAGGTAGAGAATTCGAGTCAATTCTCTGGCAAGGGATGTGCGAATACTTAGCTATTTGCAAAACTAGAACCAATCCGTATAGGCCACAGAGTAACAGATTGGTCAAAAGGTTCAATAGAACCCTTATTCAGGTCCTAAAGTCACTTGTGAATGAAAACATGGATGATTGGGACGAGCAATGTCATTTTGTAACACATGCTTACAACAGTACGGTACATTCAAGTACCAACTGTACTCCGAATCTTCTAGTTTTCGGAGAGGATTTAATAATGCCTGCAGACTTGGTATTTGGAGTCGTAGGTATGGACCCGGAGCTACCTTGTCACATAGTTTTCGTTGAATGTTTAAGGGACAGATTCAAAAAAGCATATGAATCTGTCCGAATTGATTTAGAGAAAAGTGCCAAATGGCAGAAAGTTGGATATGATACCGATCTAAAGCATCAGAAATTCAAATCCGGAGATAGAGTGCTAAGACTGCACGAACCACTTAGACATGTAAAATTAGCGTCTAATTGGGATGGTCCTTTTACAATAACCCAGGTTATTAGTGATTGTACTGTAATCATCTTCGAACTGTCAGGTCTCAAAAGGAACTATCCGAAGAGGGGATAGTCGTCTGTCGCAGCCCTTGACTTGCCCAGAGGACTGCAGTGACCTAACCTGTATACACAACGAGTGTTATGTTTACATTTAGGGGAACGAATAACAACTGACCAGAAAGGCCTAATTGTCGTCACTGTATGATGTACCAGTGGGTAGTGGATGGATAATCCAGTGGTTTTGCTTAAGCTTTCCATAAACTCCACTTAATTCCCTAGACGAGTCGACAGCATGAGCGATAATACCTAAAAACATTCAGTTTGTTTATGTTCCACCCGTAGCATGTGCGTTGCCGCATGACGTCATCGTGTCCAGTCTTGGCTGACCTCTCGTGACCCTGCTTGCAAGCGTGGAAATGATGTCACGGAAGCTGGTGCATCGACATATTGGTTTTTTGGTGAGGATCGAGGCGGACGAGTGATCGTCCGTCTGCTGATTTATCACCTTTTAACAATCTAGCACCACCCACAGAGTCGATTCTCAGGAAGGCGGCTCCGATATCTGTCGGCCCCGACGCCGTTAAAGTCAGGAAAAGGAGGGTTGAACTCCCGTGAGGTTCCTTCAGTCATGGCTGAGGAATCCGTAACCGTAGCCAAGCTATCCGGTGACCCGGATAAGCTGACTCCGTCCACAGATGCTTTCCCGGAAGCATTGTCACCTGTTACACAGGCAGATAATGAGCTGATGGAAGTGGAGAAATCCACCGATTGTCATTCAAGGAGAAGCTGGTTTCATTTTCTTTGATGAGCCAGAAAAACCAGTATCACCACTTCCTTCCGAAGGATCTGGAGACGCTTCAAACCCAGAAGAACAGCTAGGTGCTACCGGATCCGACACTGACCAGGTAGAGGGATCGAAGGACCAGTGGAAACCAGTTGAGGATGACCCGTTTCCAGATGCGTACGATGGAAGGTACCTGTACGTCCACCAGGACTTGCAGGCACAGATTGTATGTCCAGATGGTACTCCATTTAAACTGGACCCGAAAGTGAGGCTCGCGATTGAGGATGTGATGCACCTGGTCCAACTCGAGAGGATGCCACTGGAGTGGCTTAGAGATTGGACATGGTTCAAACGAAGACTTATGGTGGACATTGTCTTCTGACAGTCCATATACGAGACTAACAGAGCCTTCGTGTTGGTAGGATATCCCAAGCCTGATAGGTCTCAGTGGAATGTTACAAAAGATAACATCAATTGGGTAGGTTGTGCAGCGGAACCTGTTGGCCAGACAAACCCCCACCCAAACACTGTCCAACAGGACTTACGTACTATTATGGAGTACCGTGAAGCAGCTTCCAACTTTGAACAGTGCAACACCGGTTATTACATAGCGGAAGCTGAGATTACCCATGTCAGGAACTCCTCTCTCCTGGGAATGGACCGTAATGCAGCTCTCCATATGATCATCCACCGTTGTATGGCAGCAGAAAAAGAAGCCTGTGAAAAGGCCCAAATTGAGGAAGCGAAACCCGCTCCCCCGATTCCTGACCTGAAATTAGACACTAGAGGCTCGGATGCTCCTAAATCAGCTTCTAGCAGCTCTACCGGTAAGTCTGTGGATCTGGCAGTCCCAAGTACCTCGGCTGAGGCTGGAAAGCCTGAACCCTGAACCAAAGATCCCGATCCGGAAGATTGGAAAGTTACCAAGAACAGGAGGTCTGCTGCTTGGCGGCTAAAGAATCTGCCTGATTCTGGCAGAGCCAATCTGAAAGCCAGCACCTCAGGCAGAAGCAGTTTGAGTACCGCCATGGATGTGGTTTCAACGGACGATGATTCTTGAGATGAGTCCTCAGTAGGGTATGATGAGAAAGTTATCCCATCTACTCAGACTGAAGCCGAACGTTGTCTAACGCCAAATCCGGGTATAAGACCAGGATCTCGATGTGTTTCCAAGATTGTGCTTACAGAGTAAAGAAAGACGGTTCTACTCTGTATCTACTCAGACTGAGGCCGAACGTTGGGCTAACGCCAAATCTGGGTATAAGACCCCGATCTCTACATGTTTCCAAGATTGTGCTTACGGAGTGAAGAAAGATGGTTCTACTCTGTATGCCTGCCCCGATCCGGTCAACAGAAACAGGGAATTAGATGACGAAGATTGGATGCATCTTACTGACGAGGATCCCAATCCGAGCAAGGCCTATCGTAAGATGTGGCTTATGCTTAACCACACTGAAGGGTATTATACCTATACCAAGAGGCGGAAGCTGCGCTGGGAACTTGAGAAGTGGTACGGTGACGACCAAAAGTCCTGTTCCTTCTCGATTTGCCAGGATGCTAGTGATGTTTTGGTCTGTACCTGGAGTACTTCAGCCCAGTTCCAGAGCTATCTTGTAGAACCCCACTTCCACCATCACCCGGTCTACATCTGTGACCCGAGTTATGGTAAGAAGGGCAAGAATTGTACTACAAAGGTCACATATAACCGGCATAGTGATCTGGCAAGACACTAGAAGAAAGGCCATACTAAAGGTCAAGAACAGCCCGTAAGAAGGTTATGGATCTGCATCAGGAACTCATGAAGGAGTTTGATAGCTTAAGCGAGGATGCTTGGTTGAAGATTGGACCAGGGGACCAAGTCCTCTGCGAAGTTCCGAAAACCAAGGATTCCAAACTTCACGCTAAGATCATCCTTACTCCTGGAAAAGGAAAGTTGGACATGCATGAGACTCTTTGGCAGAAATGCCAGGAGTCTGGAAAGGAAGGCAAGCAAGCTCAAGACAGAGTTAGAAGAGACCAGAGCCGGGGCAGATCCAGTAATGGTCAGACTAAAACCAGCACCCAATCCAGGGAGGATGATCGTTCCAGATCCCCCCTGGCACGTCACCCACACGAGCAGATCCAGGGTACTCCTGTTTTCAAGAGACCCAGACCTGCTGGATATGCTCATGCAGCATCTAAGCCAGGGAAATTGGATACAGGGAATTTCCCGTCAATGTCACAAGGCCCTGGACCTGAGAGCCAGACCTTGGTGATTGGAAAAGGGGGTCGCCTTGTACCTAAAAAGGCCCCAGCACCTGCCGCTGCTGGATCCGCAAGTGCCGCATCTGCTCAGCAGGTAACGTTCACCCCTTAACAGGTACAGATGTACATGGAAATGGGGTTGAAACAGAGTCAACCACCCACTTACTGTGTCCCAGTGGCACCTGCAGGATTGTCTGGAAGTCCCACATTCGGAAATGTCATTCCGGTAGTGTCAACACCTCCCAAGAGTGTTGCATTGCCTGTCAAACCGAAAGACACGATTACCATTAAAACCTGTAGCGCAGAAATTTGGTTCGAGAGGCTCACCATGGGGAGGCGGATGTCCAGAAGGCCATCTACACCCACTGGGAGAAATGCGTTAAAGAGACTTGAGCCTATTCTATGTGTTCCGGGTTCCTTTATAACCAGGAGTAGACTGATCAGAATACGATTTTACTGTTATCTCCTGATATTTCTATTCAGATTATGAACTTCCTATAAATCTGAATAGCAGTTGTGCTGCTAGAAGATACCACCGGATGCTAATACGTTTACCTGATGCCTACTGTTACCTGTTTCCTGATTACCCTACCGGACGGACTTACCACTGTGTCGTATTCCTGCCTTATGTACCGAATTACCACTATCGACCTACTTCCGAATCAACTATTTTGGACTACACCACTGTCAATATATTACTAAAGGACTATTATCACCACATGTTGACAACTGGATTATTTATTAACACCATACGGATTATTACAACAGACATTACCACTTCTAGAGGATTGTGGGTAGCTGCCCCTATTCAAATACTGTGTTTCTTTATGTCATCTCATCTGGATTACTATAGACTCTAGCATGTCCTTCCTTTGGTAAGCTGACCACACTTCCTATCTACATCACATCTGGAACACTTCTAGACTACACACTATGCTCATCATATTTTTGTGTATATATATATATATATATATATTGTCATGATCATTACCTTACTTACTATTCAAATGACCATAACTCTCATTTGTATACCTGTAATCACGTAATATTATAATTGTCTTACGGGTTCATAACATACATACGGATCTATTGTAACTTGTCATATAACTTAACATGATCCGATACATATTATACTGTAGGGGCACGGTTTATAATAAGCGTCACATAGGTATGAGTTGGGCAGTTCCCTAGTGGGGTGTACACTCGGGTCTGGGAAGGGTATGCTGGGGCGAGCGGTGGCAGCACTGCTCTCCGAGCTTCCTGCCTTAGACTCATGAGGTCACCACCCAACCTTCGGCTATATAAGGCCAGGTCAGTAGCTGCTGGAAAGAGAACCCTCACGGGCTCTGTACGATCAGTAAGCACTTCCCTCATCTGGTTACGAGAACTTACCTAGTACCTCATTGTCTGATTGTCTTAATACCCTGATATGAATACACTTGAACTCGGGAGCCCTTAGTTGGATTGTAAGCAGGATTCTGAATAAACCTTGTTGCCTCTTCTGTACCAGAGATTGTCGTTTGGTAGTTCTTTCTGGATTAGACATACAAACCCTAAGTCAGAATACTTGACCATTACACTGGTGCTTTGACCAGTGTAATGGTCAAGTATGATGTCTTAAGAAGGGGCCAGGAAGAATTGCTGTTGACCAATGGAGGGTCCAGTATCAAGGAGATGGGACGTATGCCCAGTTGGTAGAGTTATGTAGTGGATACTTAGGAGGTATAGTGTCTGAAGACCCCATGACTCAGTATAAGAAAAGAATTCAGAAAGCAGGGGAATCGGTAAGAGTAGACAGACTGGAACTTCAGATCCTGTTAAGGAAGGCTAGGCCTAACATAACCCTGAATTATGACTACACGAATAGTGAGATGATCTCTCATTTCATTAAGGGGTTGAGAGAGAAGGATCATCAGGATTGTGCGTATAGGGCTTGGAAGCATGGAGCCAGTATGAATACTCTGTTTGACGTGATTGAGGATTTGAATCTGAAAAGGACATTCCTTACCGGATATATAACTCAGAAAAGTAGCAGTTCCATAATGCCTACTTTGAAGCCAGTAGCGAAGGTTGCGGCTGCCCCTGTGTCTGAGGTAGAAAATGAATATGAGGTCATTGAGTTTGAGGAGGAAGATGGCAGCATCTCTGCTGTTAGATTACCTAAGGGAAATGGTAAGAAGTTTGTTTCTCGGCGTAGCTTTACTACCCAGCCTAAGAAGGGAGAGTCGGAAGACAATAGGGAGGAGTTAGAGAGTCACAGGTGGGGAAGAACTCGGTTTGACAAATCTAGGGTAAGATGTTATAGGTGCCAGAAGATGGGGCATATCGCCTATGATTGCCGAGCGTCCAAACCTGTGTCTCGAAGCTTTTCAGGAATTGAAGAAGTAATTGAGAATTCGGAAAATTAGAGAGGTTCGAGATTGTGGCTTTAGACTCAACCCGTAGAAGTAATGTAAGCCAAAGTACTGTCAACAGTGAGTCGTCGCAAGAATCCGAAATGAGTACGTCTGGCAGGGCAAGTGAAGAGGCTAATCACCTCTCCCTTCCCAGGCCAGGGAACCTAGTGAGTCAGGTAATTAGAGGATTGGGAGTGTACCAATTACCACTAGCGAAGAGGAAGGGCTGTGGGTTTCTGAACTCACTCGTGTATGTATGGCATACCTTCCCCCAGATCATCCTTGTTTGAGACATATAAGACAACAAGGGTTGGATCTTGGCATTTCGGAGATTTTGATCAGTTGACTGGGAACTCATCTCCATTCGGAGGTAGGAGATGGTATGTGCCTGTTATTCAGGGTAGGACTGGAGAATTCTTGGTCGATACGGGGGCTAGTCACTCATTGGTTTCCAAGCGATTCCTCAGCCAGTTGCCGAATAAGACTGAGAACCTCATAACGGGGGTAAAGGCTTGCATGGCCGACGGATCAGATATGCAGGTCGTTGGTAAGGCATGCATTGGAAATCGGAGAATAAGAATTCGTTATATTTCCAATTATAGCAGAGGTTAGGGATGATGGTATACTCAGATTGGATTTTGCTAGTCTCTTCAAGGCTGAATTGAACCCAAGTCAGGGTATTTTGAGTATCAGGAAACCATATGACATCTAGGTTTTATGTCTGCTCTGACAGATCAGTTCAGTGGCTAGTGTAGTAGACACAGTTAAGATTCCTCCGGGTGTCTCCTGTGATGTGTTATGTACCACTGAAAGGGCTCTGAAGGGACAGGAGAGTTTTTTTTAACCGGATACTGCCCACCTGGCGAGTATTGGATTGGAATCTGTAGATACTTTGGTAGGGAATCCGTTCTGGAATGTGCTACCCATGATGAATCGGGGAGGTGAAACTATATATCTCAAGAAAGGTTCTGAAATAGGAGCATTAACTCTGGTAAACGCGGTAAAGGATTCGGTTAGTAAGCCTGATGAGGAAATGATTCCATCAGGGAAGGTGAAACTGAATGAACAGCTGGATAAGATTATTGAGGATTCTTCTTTGGAAAATGGTTATCAGAAAATGGAAGTACGGAATCTGTTACAAAAGTATGGGGAGGCATTTGGTTACTCAGGTGAACTCCTAGGTCGGAACGATAAGGTCTTGGTGATCTGTTATGGAAGAAAAGTTTGGTGTATTTGAATGACGTAATTGTGTTTGGTAAGACGTTCCGTCAATGTTTGAATAACTTGGAAGTAGTAATAAAGAGACTTGTTTCCAATGGCTAAGAAGTGTGAATTGTTTAAGAAATCTATTATGTACTTGGGAAGGATAATATCCCCAAAGGGCATTGAAGCTGATCCTGAAAAGGTGGAGAGTGTGCAGAATTTGGAAAGACCAGTGACTGCTAAGCAGATCAGGTCGTTCCTAGGATTTTGCAGCCAATATAGGGATTTCATTCCGGGTTACTTACGAGTGAGTTTTCCCCTACAAAGTATTGCGCATTGGACACCTGGAATGCAACTAATGCAACGGGGCACTTTATTTTAGATACGGATGCTAGCAACGACAGCATTGGAGCAGCACTTTCTCAGGTCCAGGATGGTATGGAAGTTCCAATCGTGTTTGCTAGCAATACTCTGAATAAAGCTCAGAAAAATTATTGCACCACAAAGAGGGAACTTTTAGCTGTTGTGGTTTATACGAAGAAATTTATACATTTTTTGTGGGGTACAGATTTTACATTTAGGACCGATCATTCATCACTCCGTTGGTTACTTAATTTTAAAGACGCTGAAAGAATGATGGGAAGATGGTTGGCCTACCTTTCAGAATTCGGATTGGAGAATAGTCAGGTACAGCATAGGTCAGGAAATAAGCACACTAATGCGGATGCTCTCTCCAGGAGACCAATTAAGAAGTGCAATCGGGAGGATTGTGATGATTGTGGACAACATAATGCAGTCAGTGCGAATGTATGAATGCCGTATAGGGATCATCCTGAAACCCTAATTGAATGGTCACCAGAGACTATTTGTCAGTTTCAGAATAAAGATTCCGCAACTAGGAAACTCCTGGAAACAGTTCCACTTGGAATAAAACCCATGAGACCTCCTATCAGTATGGAGAATAGGGAGATGAGAAGATTTCTAGCTCAGTGGACCGAGTTAGAAGTTAGAGATGGAATTTTATGTAGGTGGAAAATAAGTCCAACTAATAAGATTCTTCAGATTGTCATTCCGAGTGCTATGCATCGGGATATTATGTATTATTGCCATGGCCATGTGACAAGTGGTCATTTGGGAAGAATAGATCTCTGGAAAGATTTTCCCGGAGATACTATTGGCCGGGGATGAGTTGGGATCTACTTAGATGGATTGCCACTTGTCCTGATTGTTGTAAGAATAAACCTGGTGAAGGAATAGGAAAAGATCTCTTAATTCAGGAGTTGTTTGGAGTGAGATTTGCCAGAATTGCAATTGATATTGTTAGTGGGTTCACTACAACCCCTAGGGATAACACTTGTATGATGGTAGTTTGTGATTATTATACGAAGTATACAAAGGTGTTCCCTTTGAAAAATCATAAGGCTGTTACTTGTGCAGAAGCATTTGTAAGAGGCTGGGTGTTGCAGTTTAGGGTACCCCTTATGCTTCACAGTGATCAGGGAAGGGAGTTTGAATCGGAATTGTTTCAGGAAATGTGTAATTACCTGGCTATCTGTAAGACACATACTAATCCGTATCGTCCTCAGTCAGATGGCTTGGTAGAGAGGTTCAACAGGACCTTGTTGCAAGTTCTGAAACCATTGGTAAATAATTATCAGGATGATTGGGATGTTCAGTGTGATTTTGTAGTGGATGCATACAATAGTACCGTGCATGCTTCTACTAATTGCACGCCAAATATGTTGGTTTATGGTGACGATATTATCATGCCAGCAGACTTGGTATTTGGTGTGATCGGAATAAGTCCTGAAACTCCATATTCTATAATGTTTGTGGAGTCACTGAGGGATAACTTTAGAAGGGCTTATAAACTCTTTCGGAATCAGTTGGAGAAATCAGCAAAATGGCAGAAGGTGGGCTACAACACTGGGTTGAAACCTAATTTTTCAGGGTAGGTGATAGAGTCTTACGATTCTATAAACCCCTTGATAATCTGAAAGTGGTTTTCAGTTGGGATGGCCCACATGTCATAACGCAGATTATTTCTGAAACTAGCTGTTTTATGAAAGATCTGAACGGTCATGTGAGAAGGTGTCATGTGGAAGTATTAAGACCCTATAGGGGTAGAAAATTAGCGGAAGAAGTTTATGGACTAGGTCCAAATGTTATGGAATTACCTGGGATTGTAGACTTACCTGAATTGGGTGAGGATGAAGGCTAGGGAACGGTCCCGGATGAGAAGGTGATATCTGAAAAGATGAAGAAGAAACCACGGAAGTTGCCTATGATAGGTAATCGGAAAAGAAGAAGGAGGAAGAAGAATGAGGTGAAAGTGATTGAGAAGGGTGTTAAGAATAAAAAAGTCTCGGCAGGAGTTGGAAAGACAAAGCAATCCGGGAACAGAGGGACTAGATCATCTCCCGGGAACGAAGCCGCGTGTCCCAATACTAGGATTAAAACTGAGAAGGAGGGTGTGCCCTTAGTGCTAGGATCACACAGAGAAGCGGTGTAACCTAATGAAGCCTTATCTGAATTTCTAGGAAGTGTTGACTCTTGTACACAACGATGTATTGTCCTGTACGATGTCCATATGTTTATATGTATGTATTGTTACGTGTTATGACAGTAGCGGTGTCAACTGGGTTGACAGCGTATTCAGAATGCGAACACGAGTAGGAGGAATTGCTCTAACCTGCTCTATTGTCTGCAACTTGATTGTTCCCGTGGGTGATGGAAGGAAGTATCTGACGTATCAGTATAATACTATACATAGTCTCCATAGATACTACTGAAGAGATTAAGTTGAGAAGTGATGATACGACTTTGATAGGGTGTTTTGTTTATGAGGGTGCCAGCACGTGTCGTGTGACCTCATTTATGAAACGAGGCCAAGACACCTTTGACCCCGATTAGGGTTCTTGCGGGAAGACCCGCCATCTTGTCGAATCAGGCGTGGTGACCGGTAACGGCTGCACGCTTTGGCGACTTGGGAAGCGAATTTATGCGGAGAAAGGCAATCAGGAAGTACAAAAATCTGTCCATTTGGTTAATGAGATTGTTAAGAAGCAAAAATGTCGTACCTTTGGGTATTGTGGGTTCTGGTTTTGGTCGGAATGACTCAGAATATGTTGTGTGAAGACGTTAAGATGGAGGTTGAGAAGCAGGTCAGTCCGGTCAACTCTGAAAACGAACGCTTGCTGGAAGATATGTCTGCGGCTAGCAATTTGGTTAAGAATATAAGTTCAAATGACGTTAAGATGGAAACTGACATGGAAACCAAGGAGAATCCCATTTCTGCAGAAAGTGTGGTTCCAGTAGAGTCGAATCGGGAAAGGGATACTCAGGAACCCATTCCGGATGTCACACTTGGTAGCGAAGATGGTGCGGAAGCATCGCGGTCGGAAGAGGATGGCCTCCTCTGTACTTTGGATGCACAGGAAAGCCGGGGTGTGGTCAACTATGAGACGGGGATCATATGTTGGCCTAGCAATGACACTATTATCATATACCTTTTTATTATTCCATAAATTGTGACATATTACTGTATAAATCAAAGAATACATAAGAAATTAATACATGGATTGGCTATAAGAGCGCTCAAACATTCTATAAGAGCGTTCATGCTCCACTGCACACCAGCTAGGGGAAGGATACATAGGTTACAACATCAAAGAGTCCGACCTCATGGTCCACTGCAGAATATAATGCTTTTAAGAGTCTAAGAGAACGACCTCATGGTTCAGTGCACAAATTAATAACTTGTAAGTGAATGCAAACGGCCTGGCCTGGCCACCGCTGACGCCGTCATGGGTTTCTGAGCACCCCAACACTGAACAATAGGTTACATAAGTAACGACACCATACCCTTCAGGTCAAATATGAAAAGGCCATAATTAGACGCTCGAAATGAGCCCAAGATCAAGGTGTAACTCTCATTATTAAGGAAGTTATGCCACCGAGACTGTTTCAACCTCTGAATGCGCTATAGACGAACCAACGCAAGTTACGAGCCCAGGAAGCCGGAGTTGGTAACTTGACATATTCAAGTGAAGGCTGTAGCTGCGTAAACGACCGAGATATGAGGGTCTGAACATGCCAAACTGACCAAGACAATGGGGGACATGGAGGCGTCCATGGGGGTCCTTTGTGCACCCAGTGACACATGAAAGACTCCCCTCAAACAATTGCAGAGTTAGGCAGATGCCACTGGCTCCACTCAGTCTGAGGAGCCAAGCCAGGAAATGGTACAAATACCACTGGCTGCTCCTCCTAGAAAGCAGAATCACCTGAACCACCCTTGAGGTAACATCTCCAGTCAACACTCCTGCTACCTGCTATAGCTCTACACTATGCTGGGTTAGACTATGCCAGACAGGCATAGGACTGAACCACTAGTGGCCAGAGACTACCTGCTACAAGACACCTACCAGAGGGTAAAGTTAAACATTCATATATTATCCCTCTAAGCAGCAGGTCAGGAGCTAGGTGTGGGAACCCACCTAGGACCATACTGGACATTGTATTATTATTATTATCTCACAGGTGGAGTGGAACAGAACATTATACTTTATAAACAATTGTATATTTACTGTGTGTGGAAATTACCTGCATATTAACATGTATGTAACTGATATTCTTACATGTTTGCCTAAAGCTGAATAAACCAGTGATAACTGGAAATAACACATTATAAGAGCTTGATGTACTTACACTATATACCACTAGTCATATGATATTTCTCATATGACAAAGTCTGACCTGGATCGGGATCCAGGTCAGACTTTGTTCCAGTTTGGTGGAAATCCATGGGTTAAGGAGACTCCAAAGACCTTGGACAAATTAGTTGAGCAGGATATGGCCCATTCCGGAAGCATGACAATTAGGTCTGCATCCCAGGTCATTAATCCCTCATTCGGTAACTTGGAAGAACAAGAGTTGGTTAAGGAGGAGACTAGGATTCAAAATGAGGCTTTCAGGGATGAGGAGTTAATCAGAAAACAGGAGGAGCAAGATCAGATTATCCTGAAACAGAAATCGGAATTGGCTGCCATACAAATGGATGAGGCAAATAAGGCAGACATGGCCCGTCTTAAAGTTGCTCAGACTCTGACAACACATGGAGCAAGTAAAAACGCTACCAAAGAAGGGTTTGGGACTAAAATCACAAAGAGAGCTCGGGATATGCTTAAGAAGAGAATGAAGGTAGAAAATAAGGAAAAAGAAAGATCAGTAGGGAAACCTGTGACTGAAGATGATAGCTCAGAAATAAGTACATCAGTAGGTCATAAATCTGAAGACACTGAATCAATTAAGGATGACACTGACAGTACCAGAGTGAGTGGGACTGGTCAGTTGACATCGATCATCTGGAAATGTACGATGATGATGACAAGATGACTCCAGATGAGAAGAAAATCCAAGCTAATGTCAGAAGTGGATTTAAGATGTTCATACCTAAGTATATGATGGAGTGCAAGCAGAATAAAAAATATTTCAGTTGCCCTCCGCTCATTGATATGAATGGTGAGACGGATTTGGAAGAATGGATGCGGGCTACTAGGAAGGACAAACCTTTCTACATGTTCTATGTTAAGTGGGTTGAGGAGACATTGGATAATCGGATTGAAGAATACTATGATTTTGATGCGTACAGTAAGATTAAATGGGCAATTGACTCATGAAGTGAGAAGGAGAATAAGTTGTGTCCATTCACTATCTGTAAGGACACCCCGATCAGATATTCCAGCCATATCCGTATCATCAGGCATATCGTGGAAGAACATATGCATCACCTTCCAGAATACATATGCTATATGGATGTCGGTAGGACTGGACGTTTCTGTGAAGGTCTGAAAACATGTCGGATGGGGGAGTTGGTGAGACATCTGAAGGATGATCATCAGATGGGAGTGTTTGTAGCAGTGGATAAGGTATTAGATTTGCATCAGATGTTGTTGGCTGAGTGGGATCGGTACAAAGTTAAGAATTTCGGTAGTCTGACAGCCAAGGTGCCCAAGTTCTGTCAGGTATCTAAGGTTGAAGCCAGATTTGAACTAAGAATGACGACAGGAAGACTATGGATCGAGTCAGAACACTTTGAGAAGATGAGGAAATACTGGGGCGATGAAGCCTACAGGGATTCAAAGGGAGCCAGTAATGCAAAGCAATCTAGGGTTTACCTGCAAGGAATGTACCTATTCCATGGGATTCAACGTCCGACTCCAGTAAGAATATCTGGAACGAGTTTGGAAGGAGGACGCTGTGACAGGTACCATCCAAGAGCGTCTAGTTCAGGTCAGGAGCAAGGTCGGAAGAATTTGAATTCCGGTATGGAACAGAGATCACCATTTGGATCTCTGCAGGGTGCAGCCCCACCCAGATTGTATTAGAAAACTAGGAAGGACTTTCCAACTCTAGGGACACCGGGAAAGGAAAGTCAGTGTCTGGACAGGTATGGTAAAACTAAGAAATCAGCCCCAGTGGCTGGTCCTTATAATGAGTTTAAGGTTCCCCAAGATGTCAGATATAGGGATATGGCACAATCTGGATCGTTAAGTTCTTCTGCTGATTCAGGTTCAAGGAGGCGGAAACACGTTTCTGAATCCTCACGGTCTGAATCGGAGGGAGAACCAACACCAGTCAGAAGACCACCTACTAGGGATGCTGTTTTGTACCCCTTTGAGCGGATGAGTGATGAATTATTCAATGTAAGGAGGATGCAGTTAGGGAGTGGCAGAAGACACATGAGGAGATGGCAGTTTCGTATCTGAATAATGTGGTGCACTCAGTTGTACAACTGACGCAGAATGTTCAGAGTTTGGAAATAACCAGAATGGAGAGGGATAAGAAGGAAGAATTTGATCGTAAGTTGAAGGAAATGTTAAATAAGGAGAAAAAGGCAAATAAGAACAATGATTTTTGGAAGATGGAGGTAGCCAGAGCTAGGTCAGAAACTGATAAACAGATTGCTGAGAATGGTCTGGAAACAGAACCAGAAAAGCCTTATTCAGATGAAGAGGGTATTGAAGATTAGGTTATGAGTTAAGAAACAGTAAGAAATGTTAAGATGTATGAATTCAGTACCTACCTAGAGGAGACGAGACGTATTCCCAAGCATGCTGATGCCGAGTAACTCTATCCTGAATAGAATTACTCCTAAATCTTGATCATCGACGATGGATTTTGTGACCGTGGGATCTGTGGTAGCTGATTCAATGTGTAGTGACTATGTGTGATATGATGATATACTGATACATCAATCCACATATGTTTGAACTTTTTGCTAAAGCACAGGATATGAGTGCTAAAGCATACATGACTACTAATGGATACTTTATTAACAATCAGGACACCAGGTGTGTATAACCAGCAGTGATTACGAATGCTGGAATATGAACAATAACTACAAAGTGAACTGTTCTATACGTGCAAGTTGAGTCTTGCTAATAGGATTACGTAAATGAACATTACAACTTCAGTTCAGTTCAGAGACAGTATTGGATTATATGATTACACAGCTACCCTGCTACCACCGTAGGGAGGAAGACTTAGAACACCACATCGGGATATAGACTCTATGAACAATTTGCATATTGTTCTAATATATACAAAGCCTATATTATTTTAGTGATATTTGTACGGTATTCTACTACCCTGGTAGTTTACCAATAGATAGGTATATCTGGCAAATGTTAAGACCAGATTCAGGTGTAATGGTTTGTATCGACTTAAATGTTGGGTGGCTTGTTGGCTCGCTTATCACTAAAGACACCAACACAACACGAGTAGTTCGGGTTGGGCTAAGCCCCAGACTCCCCTACCGCTCAGGTAGGAATTTATTATGTTCTCTCTGTTATAGAACATACGTCTGGACTGGACTATGTCCAGTCTCCTTCTGCGGATCGTCCGGCTTCTTAGTAGAAGCTGGACGCAAGGTATGGTGCTGCCCCCTCTTGTACCAAACGGGTATCGCGAAGCGACACCTGCTGGGCATAGAAGGAACGAGCACCACATGAGCGCGTCTCTCGGATGAAGCGCACTAATATATATACAACGATGCCGGCCCCTACACAGGTTATTATACCGTGTGTGTTCATATTTTTTTCTTTCCGGTTAAGTAAGAAAATAATTAAGGATCTTGCAGGTATTCATATATATAATGTATAGGATATGTACTATAGTCTGTACAGTAAATTATTTTTTCATAAAAAAAAAAAAAAAAAAAAAGCCATAAGGTCTAGAGGTAACACAATTATCAGGTTCTCAAATCACTACTATAACTAGTAATATGTATTTGAAATTATGCGGTGCCAATGTAAAGATATTGATATTGATTTAGAATACTTCTAAGTATCTTTCAAGGTTGTTATGTAAAATAACCTTAATTTCTTTATTCCCGAATGTTGTTGTTGGGTTTAATGTGTCCTAGGAAAACACTATTTGTGTGTCGGATATATGACTATTTATTATCTGGTTGGATCGATGTAACACCATTACTATGATAATTCGGTATTATGTTTGTATACATCTAATATAATTATTACCAGATTAGTAAGCAGGCGACTCGTATGCTAGCCATGTGCCCTAGTTGGTATAATTGTGTTAATACTATAACTTAGTTACTACCCAGTAAGCACTTCCCTCCTCTGGTTACGAGAACTTACCTCGTAACTCATTGTCTGATTGTCTGAATACCCTGATATGAATACACTTGAACTTGGGAGCCCTTAGTTGGATTGTAAGCAGGATTCTGAAAAAAACCTTGTTGCCTCTTAGACATACAAACCCTAAGTCAGAATACTTGACCATTACAATTCTACACCAGATTGTCATAATTATCTTATATGACATTGCTTTGTATAATATTAATTATCTGGTGCTATGATGGTTGCTTAAATGCATGATGATGTAATATATGTTTCTTTGTTCTTTTTCAAGTGTATAAAACAAAACGGTGACATATCAAATGGTTTATAACATAGAACCTCTAAAGGATTAACTGGTTTAAACTAAAATGTCTCATTAGATAGTATGGTTACTTTTATAGTCTTTATCAAGAATAGGTACTTATCATGTTTTTAATAATAACAAACTCACTAGGATATTAATATGTGGTTTATTTAAAAATTTAATAGATCCGTTACACATATCTGTTATCCATCCACATTGTCGAATTGTATTGTCGTTCCTATTGTTTAATCGTGACTATTAATACTATCGAGTACGTTAATTACCTCTCATATGATACTCATATGAAAATGTTGTTGTTACATCTATCGTTATACCTCTTTTTTTAGGGTAAGACATAATGTAATGTTATCCCTATATAATAATATAATAGTTATAACTCCTGCCTAATGTCTGGGGGAGTAGTGTAGAGGTATTACATTATAACAATATGTACGGGTACCATCTGGCGTGGAGGGTGAGTCCAGTGGCTGGGTTTTCCTCAGTTTCCGGATAGGTGGCAGCACCGATCCGGGCCTGTGGGTACATCTGGTGACAAACACCAAGGTCCGTATATGAAGACCGGGGCTCAGCCGCTATGTCAGAGGCTCTCCAGGCCTCCAAGCATATAGAACTAGATGTCCATCAATATTAGCTGCCCCATCACAACCTTCCGGGTAGCCGCTAAGTGTCCTATAAATAAAATCCGTTGGTATACACTTGAATTACCGCCTTACTCTTTCTTCCCTAATCCGTAAGGCCTGAACCACCAAACTGGTAATACAAAAGATTACACTTTTTTTGATAGATGTATTGTAACTTTAATTCAGCCTGTGATATTCGTGATTTGTACATAGATTAACCATCCACACTTGATGTAGCCTGTGGCATTAAAATACTTGTATTTTAACATGATTTGTACATGTAGTAAACCTCCAAATGTCCCATAGCCTATGACATTGAAATACTGGTATGTAACTCTTAATAATGTAGGTTTATCAACCCTTCAAACTCTAAATAGCATACATAGATTCAATAACCCCCCCCCCTATCTCCTGTACATGCATGCATAACATGGAGACAGAGTGATTATACATCACCTAGCTGAGGTATCAAAACATGCTCATAAAACTTATGTACAAGGTGTATCCTGTGTATAAAGAATACCAGCCCGGGCTTGATTTCTGTAAGTTTTGTACTATTTAAATGTAGATGTACGCCACCTGTAAAAGATGCCCTGACTTTCAATTAATGATCATCCATTCAACAAAAAAAACTCATTATATGTTGCACCTATCATAGCCAAATGCTATTTAAAGGTAAAAATATTATTTTCACATAAAATAACATATTTGTGTTAGCTGGGCATTCAATAAGGGATAGCAGGCCTTTGGCTGGCGACCTGCCTCTATGTTGGGGACATCATATAAGTTACCAGTCAATCATCCCCTGTTTTAACCCTTACTCACAAGAGGGCACAGAATGGATATAGTTTGTGATTGGAGAATAGAAATACTCCCATCTAGTGGAGACCAAAAGTACTTCTCCCCATCATCTGGGGAGAGTGTCATCAGACATGGCCAGCGGGTATCTAGCCCTCAAATACCTGCAGGGACCAGCGTAAGCAGGCCTTTACCTCTACAGTAGATATTTTAGACGAGTGTGGTATCTATAGCTCTGTGTTCTGTCCAAGCTTAATTAGATAGATGTAAATCCCTGTCATCAATAAACATTTAGAATTGCATTAAAAAAAGTTTCTGTCCTGTGCTTTTTTTTCACTTTTTACACCACTGAACAGGGAAATGTATTATATTATGGATGCAGGTAACTGTTGTTTGCCTAGGGACTCCCTGAGTCAAGGCTGCCGATTAGGCAGTGCCAACCAGACCTGACCAGATCTGACCTGCTCCAAATGGTACATTTCATCACCCTGTGAGCTGCTCACATAGGTATATAAGACCCAGTGAGCAGCTCCCAGTCATCTATTCTACTTTCTCTTTATTCTACACACAGCCTCCCTAGCATCTAGAACCTACGACAGGTTGAGCCACAAGCTTAGGGGCAGAGCCTGCATGCTGGCGAGTGTATCATTGTTACCACCTATATGTACACTCTGTCATCACGCAACAAACAAGGATCAAAGAACTTCTCTGGATTCAGTGTTCATCACAACATCGACTTGTAAGGGTTCATTGACATATACATGATTTATTAAACAAAGGGCCTAACTATGTAAAGAACTCTGAAAGACTGACTTCTATGTTACATACATGTATACTAGTAGCCCTAACTTTAAAGTCGAAGCGTTGGAACAGAACCAACCTTGATATGTTCTCCTTCTCTTCTGGTCGGGTAGAGAAGACGGCTCAAGAACTCGATGGCCCGCTGATCGCCGATGTGTCACTCCTGCTACAGACCCTTCCCCTGTTTCTGCAGATGCACCTCCTGTTCCTCACGGAGGGCAGCTGACTCTATGTTCAGCTGTTTTTTACGCTCCCATTCATCTGACCCTTTCACCGGAAGGTGTTGCTGAAAAAGAAAAGCCCTGTTAAACTAACATAACTCTTTACTGGAGGTTCATGCTGACCCTCTGGGGGAGTACCTATCATATTCGTTCTATTAAGCGCACCTGCTCTAATAAGCACACCCCTATCTTTTTACACCCAACAATGGTGTCAAATCAATGAAATGAAGTGTAAATATTAAGATTTTTAGGGGAGAAAAGAATGATTCTAGGCTTTTGGGGTGCGCTTTTTAGAATAATGCTCAAAAAAAAAGGTTTTGAGCATCTAACAATTAATTTTTTCACACATTTGCGCTTATTACAAGGAATATGGTATATATTGGCACTACAGCGTCAGCATGTTGGGTGAATGCGGCCATGGGAAGTAACTTAATTCTGGGATTCACCCCTCTTTTTAAGGCCGGTAAGAAACCTTCTGGTCAGAAAACCAACAAACTCAGAATTACACCACACTGGTATATTAGGCCTCAAAGAATTAGTTGTGTTCAGGTAAAGCTACCTACCCTAGTATATTGGCCCTACCCTACCTTTCTTATGAAGGTTTTAGGGCAAAATAAGATATTTCGGCTCTTATCGAGAGATGGAAGAATCTTGCCTTGCATTGGTGCAAAATATTTAGAACTGGCCTGAAAATAGCATTTCGACCCTCTTAAGTGAACACAACAATTTTTTTAGGCAATATAAGCAAAGAACTAAACTTTTCATAGAAACAGAAGTCTAACTTGTGCTCTCTCCCTTACTGTTGTCTTTTGGTCGCCGCTTTTTCTTCGTCAGGACATGTAACTCCTCGGTTATAAGTCTTGCGATTCTTGAGAGAACTGCCGGTCCTTTGGTACACCCTGTTATCTTCCTTGTTCATTAGGTGCAGATATGGGGCCCACTGATCGACTGTTCTTTTCAGCTCTGGGAATGGGATCCGAGGCCTCTGACTCACCAAAGGGACAGGAAAAGGGAAAAGGCTCTGATTAGATTCCATCGTGTACATAGTGAAAATAAAGAAAATACCTGTACATGGAGCGAGAGAGATAAGACACCGTATTCAACAGAATACAGAGACTGTAATTGAAATATTGCATGGGGGGAAAAAAATTTCCTGCGCATACGGGAGTGCTCAGTGGGGTTGAGGGGGGTGGCATAAAAATTTGGGGCACTTCCCGAGGACGGGGGAAAATATTTTTCCCTCCCACCTACGACCGAGCTCCCTTAACCAAAAGTAACAAAAAACAGAGGACTACCATCTCGTATGAGAAGGGAACACTACCCGGTCAGAAACCTCAAATGTCAGGAGACTCCTACTACATGTGGCTTCCCCTCAAACCAAGGAAGAGAGGGCAAAGAAGAAAGGAAAAAAAAGGGAAATAAAGGTGTCCATGTAAAGGAAGGGGGGGGAAGAGGCTCAGGGTCAAGGTAAGTTCCACACTGGCCTGTGTTCTTTGTCAAGACAAAATGAGAGGAGGAGGGGAAACGCTGAGTTTAAAACAACTAAGAAAACTTTCCAAGCAAGGACAACCCTAATACTACATGGACGATGGACCCCCCTACCTCTATCCCCAATGTGAGTCTGTTTTTGAGCGGTTTACAGCCTTAAGTTAGAGGAAATTTGGCTTCGTCAAGCAGAAAAGATGAGAAACATGACATAACTTACCGCCAAAAGTTGACCAATGAACAGGAAAAGGTTAGGCCTGGTGCTGGTGAGCGGCGAGTGGGGAGGTAGTACAATAAGAGACTGTAGGGGCGGTTTCGCCTGCTTTCTGCCCGAGCAGAAACCTCGTTGTAAAAGGATTCGTGGAAGAAGGGGGGGCAGGGGGAAGGGAGGGAGGGAGAAAAATTATCTCTTCAGGTAGAAGGAAGGGGAAAACATGGACTTCCTACAGGACCCCTGCAACAGAGTTAAATACTGGAATGGAATATGCAAAGGTAAGGAGAAGGAGGGGATTTGGCCCGGTCAGAAAACTCTTTTCTCTTTTAGTGTCTTTCTTAGTCTGGAAAGGATTAAAATGAAGAGGGAACAGAAGCAAAAAGATGGGCCCATGTTTTCTGAGTGAAAACCAGTGAAAGAAGGAACAGAACAGCCCAGTGAAGCATCACGGAGATGACCGGTCAGAAACATTGATGCCATAAAGAAGGGGGAAAAAGGGGGGAAAAGAGAGAAAAAGGGGGAGGGGATAAAAGTGTCTCTGTCTCACTAATGTGAGGCAACTCTGTCCGGGAGGTTTTTGACCAAGGTTTCTGACCAAGGTTTCTGACCAAGGTTTCTGACCAAGGTTTCTGACCGACCCTTACAGAATGTTATTTTAGCCTCTAGTTTAAATTTGGTCACAGGAAGGTACTTTTTTTTTCTCTTCCTCCGTTCTTTTGGCAGCACAGGGGGTCCTTTGTTTTTGTCCCTATGCCATTGTTTTTGTCTCTCCTCTCTAGACTATCCTAGCTGTGTACCCTATCATTTTCACTGCATTTTTCCTCCTGCTGACAGAGAGAAAATGTTTCTCCTGACGTGTGTCCTACAATTCCCAGACCACTTAGTAGGTCACATTAAGCTATGGATGCCAGTATTTATCCTTGTTCCCAGTTCTCTACAGTTTTGGCTAAGGCTGTATCTCTTCCACAGCATGATGGCAGGTCCAGAGCCTTTGACATGTGTTGCCATCAGTGTAGAATTGAGAGTAGGGCATGAATTGTTTAGCTTCACTTAGTTATAAAGTGATGGATTCACGGACATCCCCTCCCTACTATACATTATCAATGAATAGGGAATAGATATATCGAAGGAACAAGGCAGTTCACAAAAATAATAGTGATATATCCAGAGAGAGATCTGATTTCAGACTTCTCAAATCTTGCAGAGTGGCTCCCCATAGTACTGTATACTGGTCACTTTCGACTCTCCTCTGTCTATGAATATGAAGTACGGAAATTGTATAGTCATTCTGTCAGCTGTATCATGTGGCTCTGATGACCATGAAAGATGTAGCCTAAACCTTGCCTACCCTCATTTTTGCTGAACTGGTGGCATCCATTATCTATTAGCTCCACACTAGCACCCTATTGTGTTAAATTATAAAAGTTGTGTGATAAATCTGGTGCTGAGTATGAAGCAGACCCTGCACTGTAGCTGTGTCAGAGACCTTGTCACAGCCATATATCAACCACATGATATTGTGTAGGGGCTGCTGAAAGTAGTCCGATCCTTTTACTAGTATACATACAGGTGCTTCTAGCTTGAGGCACTGATCTCATTTGCAATACTATCGCTATGGCACTGATCCCGATGCCAGAGGCAAGTGATTTGTGTTCACAGGGCTGTCCTAATCTGACGGCACACTTTTCTTTAGCACACTTTTCTATGTGTGTGTTGCCATCAGTGTAGAAGTGAGAGTAGGGCATGAATTGTTTAGCTTCACTTAGTTATAATCTGATGGATTCACGGACGTTCACTCCCTACTATACATTATCAAGGAATAGGGAATAGATATATCAAAGGAACAAGGCAGTTCACAGAAATAATAGTGATTTATCCAGAGAGAGATCTGATTTCAGACTTCTCAAATGTTGCAGAGTGGCTCCCCATATTGATCCTAGCGAGGGAAAAACAGGGACAAGATAGCCACTTGGGCCTGCGCGAATACGCCGGCCTATTTATTAACAACTTAAAACAAAACAAGACTGGACTGAACTGTCTGGGCCTGTCTGTGCAGGTGAGTGGAGTGCAGGTGAGAGGTGAGTGACAGGTAGGGCACTGGGTCACACAGGTGGGAGGCCCCCTGGGTACCAATACCCCAAACAGGGTATGACAGCTGTTCGATACCATTGATCCTAGCGAGGGAGAAACAGGGACAAGATAGCCACTTGGGCCTGCGCGAATATGCCGGCAACTCCCAAACTAGGAGTAATTGTTCATAATTGTAGATTGGTACTTAGGCACTTAGACACAATCAGGTCCGTGTCCATGCGGAGGTGATAAGGTTTTGTGAGATAGATTAGGGCAGCCATACTTTTCCAGTTCCCCGCTTGACGGATGTCCTCCAGGGTGAGACCAATGCTATACATATAAAGTGCCCCTGAAGATAATGACCCACCGGGTTTGATGCCGAATCAGGGACGATGTTTGATTTCCGTAGCAGGGCCCGAAACGATACCACTACACTAGTCCATAGAACCCTCTCCTCCACCCGATCCAAGTTAAAACAGTCTGATAACAATAATAAGTCCCGAAGAGTGAAAGACGGACGAGTCGGTTCCAGGTCACGAAGCCTACTGTGTATACCAGCTAGGGTGGCAATCAACTCAAACTCTGATCTAACATTTTTAATGTCGTAACCGGAATAATTGTTCAGAGATATCACTGCACTGATATAGTTCTGGATTGATCTATATTTCAGATCTGGAACCAAACTGACTGCGTAGCGACACATAAGGGTTGTGTCTGTGGGTACTGCTGGGCATCGAATTGATGCACAGAACTTGATATATTTGCGCCACTGAGATGCTTTAGTCTTCCAGGTACTCGGCGCCCACGCCTGACTGCGAAGCTCCGCTGCGAGGTAGTCCAGTTCCCGGATTCGCTGACGGGCTTCTGCAACACAAAAAGACCGGTAACTCATTGATGAGGGTAGCTCTGGAGAGAGTATCCGCTACCAGGTTGTCCTTGCCCGGTAGATACACACCCACCAGATGGCAGTTGAACATCACTGTCAACCAAAATATTGAGCGGAGGAGATGCATTGAAGCTGAATTTCTGCTCTTACCAGTGTTTATAGCCGCCTCCACTTGCGTATTGTCTGTGACGCATTCTACCCGGTGGTCCACCCACATGTGGCCCCATCTAGTGAGGGCCTCCAGAATAGGGTACAGTTCTCTGACATTAATATTACAGGGTACATCATGGACCGGTTTGGGGACACAGTGGTTGTGGCGGTCTCCCTTCATCTCGAAGTCCTCCTGCCACCTACCGCACAACCAATCCATGCCAGAGTAAGCACCGAAACCAGTACCAGATGCATCCGTGCACACCATAGAAGTATTAAGTGGAGGCTGGATTATTTTCGCTGTGCCGTTGAACCAAGCAGCGAAGTCTCCCCACCAGGCTAGATCTAGGTGAAAGGACTTGGACAATGTGATGTACCTTTTCCTGGGGGTGAAACAACTTAACATTGCGATAACGCGATGAGAGAACCAAAGTTGCGCAATGTGCCAGAACTCCGCATAATTTTTGAAGTTGCTTTTTCGTCGTCCTGCGACGACCACTGAAAAAATCCAACTCCATCTGAAGTTTGCGCAATTTGTCTGCGGGTAGTCTCAGTTGCATATTTACTGAATCAATTTCCACTCCCAGATAAGTCTGAATCCAACTGGGGGAGCGCACTTTAGTGTAGGAAATGTAGAAACCTAAGGAGTGCAGTGTTTTGTGGAGGAAGAGCTGAGCTTCCTGACAGGCTTCAAAGCTATCCGCCATAACCAACATGTCGTCTAAGTAATTGACACAGAAAATACCGTGTGCCATGAGGTACCGCGCTACCGAGTCTGTAATACTGTGTACCCGCGTTGCACGTACGGTGCAACGCGGGTACCGAAAGACAAGAAGTTGTCATGAATAAACCTAGACTCCCAAGACAGGCCCTGCCTAGCTCTGTCGCACTCCCGGACCATGATTGAGCAGTAAGCTGCCGTGACGTCAGTCCCTGCCATATACGAGCCGGGTTTTACATGGTCCGATACAGTATCTACAGATTTGTAACTAAACGACAGATGGTTTGACTCATGTGGCAGTTGATTGAGCACGAGTCTGGACGGCTAGCATCGGTTTTTGGCCTGGTGCCTCCTGATGGTTTTTTAACTGCGCCCAAGGCGTGAATGCACTGAGGCTGGACACTCACTCCCGTTAGCTTACCCGAGGCTAACTCCTCTGAGATGATGTCACTGATATCCTGGTAGGCTGTAACTGTGGCTGAGTCATAGTTTTTACACCAGTAACCTTCTATATGCACACCTGGGTCCGTCAGTTTAAACCTGTGGCTGATACCATCTAGAAGGAAGTGGGCGTTAGGGTCCCAATTGCCTTTGCCGTATACTTGACTGTGGCCCCCTGAAAGCATGTTCCTCCAGCCTGCTAAGTTCATTTGAGATCTGACCCCACATAGAAAATGAGTTGAATTAACGTCCCATAAAGGAGCATAGTCTTTGTACATATAAAGAAATTCATTTAAATCATCACAACAACAAATGTCATCAAAGGTTAATGGAAAGAGACCACTAAGTTTCATATCATAAGTGCTATTACAGCTGAACTCCGGGACAGTCTTAATTTGTCATGCCTGACTTTGGTTACCACCCTGATTGGCTGACTGGTAGTTGCGGTCTAGACTACAATTTTTTCCCTTGTGGGAACCCCTGCAGTGTTTGCAAATGTGTTTGCGGGGGCATTCGTCATTAGAACAGGCAGTGAAATTCCAAATAATACATACATCCCTATATTCCCATTTCTTTTCTTCGTACCAGGCCCCCCTACCGTGGTTGGGTCTACGGTTACCCTGATTTGCTGTAGGAAATGGTTTTGGGTCATAAACACAGGACATATGTTCTGCACTGAGACAGGCTTGGGTGGATATTTCGTCCCCTGGGACGAAGAATGGGATTTTTTGTTCGAGGACCCTGGTAACTACCTTGTAATCATATTTGGCTAACTGTTTGGCTGAGAAAGAGCCTCCCTGCGCCTTCAGTTTCACAAATCTCATGTGTTCGAGATAAGCTGATGCTGGAAGTTCAGGCAAATTCTTTTGGTTAAGGACCTCGTAGACCCCCTGCATGCCATACAATAATTCCGTAACAGACATCTCTTCATACTTTTTATCTAATTCAATATGAAAATCTGGACGCAGCCAGTTTGTAGAGTGTTTACATTCACTAGCCTCCGAAAACAAATTCATATTTTTGAGAAATGGGTCATCAATACCTGAAACACCCTCCTGATTTGAGAAAAAACTGTTCAGGTTTCCGTCGATAAGACCTAGTGATGATGCTGTCAGGCCTGCTGATGTCAAGCGTGATTGAAGGTATGGGGATTTCACTTCCGCAGAAAAAAGGGGGGCCGGATTGCCCCGGTGATGCTGATTGGTAGCACCGATATTGCCTGCGGGACGGGTCTGATACTGAAGCTGTAATTGTTGCAGCTGTTGTTGCATAGCCTGAAGTTGCTGCTGCTGAGCTGTGTTAACATGATGCAAGGGATCTGCCCCCTGCAGGGGGCTGGACTGACTGCTGTTGTTGGGATAGTAAATGGGTTTCTACAGGGGGGGGGGAGTTAGGTAACAGTCCACCCCAAGCCCTGTATGACTGTTGTTGCTGTTGAACCCACCTCAAGTAAGCAGAGTAAGAAGTGACCAAAATGGTCGTATGCGCCGACTGGGTTGTACCGGGTACCCCGTGGCCACTGCTCGGTACCGCGTGGGTTCCAGAACTAAAAATTGTTGCCCAATTTTTGTGAACTAACACTGTTCATACCTGTTATGAGCTGCTGGGGGCCTGTAGGGGCCTGTGAGAGGCCAATATCTCCTGATCTTGTCCATACATTGGCTGTATCATTGTCAACAGGAAGGCCCGGTCGGCCATCTTGGATGTTGTGGTTTCCTGGTGCATTCGGGTCCCCACCTCAGTCCTTTACCGAAAGTTTTCCGGATTGATCCCCAGTTACCAGTGGATATTTGTGTGGTATTGCACTGGGATCAGAGTAATCAAAGGCTGCCATAAGGCCACTCCATGCTTTCTCACCTTGGGCAATATCCTTCAGGGTATGTGTATTTTGAGCGCGAATAGATGCCAACTCCAGCTCTAACTCCCTTTGCCTGCCTGACCGTTGTATCTGCTTCTCCTTGGCCTTTTCTGCTTCAATTTGTGCCTGCAAATCATTCAGCTTCGCGTCAAAGGCATCCTCCGTGGCCACGGCATCCTGCCCGGGAATCCCGGCATCCTGCACGGCCACTGGGTGGCCATGACTGGGTGACTCCACTGTAGCCGGTGGTCCTCCATGGCTCTTTTGGTCCAATAACTGGTTCTGTGGGTCCCATTTGGGGTTAGGATGTTTACAACCTGGACACAGTCTTGAATTCCCATGGTATTGTGCCTGACAGGAGTCACAAGTCACTCCCATGGTGAAAAAACAAACAGACAGAGGTGAACTGAACTGGAATGTCTGTGCCTGCCTGTGCAGGTTAGTGGAGTGACTGGACTGAACTGTCTGGGCCTGCCTGTGCAGGTGAGTGGAGTGCAGGTGACAGGTGAGTGACAGGTAGGGCACTGGGTCACACAGGTGGGAGGCCCCCCTAGGTACCAATACCCTGAACAGGGTATGACAGCTGTTCGATACCATATATATATATATATATATATATATATATATATATATATATATATATCATTCTACACAGGGGGGACTGGGGACTGTTATAAACTCTTTCATACCATGATTCTGTTACTTTCAGTGCTGATTGAACAATTTTCCTCATGCATTATCAGAGCACATAGGCACTGTTTTAGCATTTTGGATTCTTTGTGGATTTTTCAATATAAATGTTCAAGGTCAGGTTGCACTCAGTAATTTTTTGGGAATTGGCTTGCAGATATATCAAGTCTCGCCATGTTTCCCATATTAAAATCATTCAGATCTTTTGGAGATGCGAACCCTGGCCATGCTGGTGGAAGGATAGAATCATAGCCACTACACCACCAAGCCGTTAGAAGAACCCAATGTCAATGATGGTTTTGACTCACCTGACAGCGGTACCTCCATATTTTGACTAAAAAAAATTGTTATATTAACAACGGGGTACTTTCACTTTGAAAGTCTGACCAGTCAATGTAGTATCGCGGTTAAGGCCTCGTTCATTGTCTCTAGTGGCTAAAACTGACGAGTGCATCAATAATGCTTACATATGCTCTTTATACCATGGTTTCAACCTCTATATTAAGTATTTACCTTGTAAATCAATGAAGTTTGATGCGAGTCTAGGCGGACAAGGAGGAAGGCATTCTGCCATATTGGATTTCTTGTTTGTCAATAAGCTGTGCAGTCCACCAACAATAACATTTAATTTCCACCATGTATAAAGAATATGCTACCTCCTCTGTTTCACACAACATAGATTAGGCCTTCTCATTACTGTTCAAATGTTTCAATGAATTGTTTTAAGGCTATATTCCCTTAAAATGGGGAGAATATGATGCGCTTAGTGTCCACTTTCTGAGAAGAAAGGTAGTACAACCTCTATACACCAGATGGGGGGACTGCACTGTCTGCTATGGTAAAGGATACGAGTCAGCATGCTGTCATGGTATGTTTTGGTTTAGATTCAACTACTATTTATTCTAGCCGTGGTTAATCAAACCATTTTTATGATTAAACTTGAATGCTAAAATATGCAAATCAGCTATAACCACGGTATGATCACGAGGTAGTAGATACAGTATATGATGGACGGTCAAAGAACTAAGTGTGTAGAGGGAAGAGCCAGGAGAGCCAGTGTGAGTAGAATCGCTGGAACCTTTGGTTAAATATTGTCTCGGTCACGTGGTATCTAAATTCCACTTGACTGGTCAGTGTTGAGCACATATTATGTGCGGAATATCTTTTGCATTTACATCAACATAAAGCAGGGAAGAGTCCCTTTAGCAACAGAGTAAATTGATACTGATAATGCACTGTCCTTAATTGCTTCTAAACTCCAGTATTTAAACAGCAATATACTACTCAACCTGGAACTACAGACCAAACAGGATACCTTCTACTCAATGTTATTTTAGCAGCAAACCCGTAAAATTGAATCCTTCATAAATTTACAAAACTGATAAAGACACCCTACTGGACTCGCTTAACTTTTCTTTTGTCACATCAAGTTTATAGGTATGTAAATTGAACCAAGAAAGTGTGTGTTAGAGGCTTTACTGAGAGGCCTCCCCACCGGTTCTTTTTACTGATTATCTATGTTGGTTGTTGTTCTTCCACCTATATAAAGATCCAGAAACGTGTGTGTTAGAGGGGACTATTGAGAAGCCTCCCCAGCTATTCTCATGACTGATTTCTCTATGTTAATGGATGTTGTACTGCCTACATAGACCCAGAAAAAGTGTGTGTTAGAAGGCTCCCTACTTCTGACTACTCTATTGCCTATAGACATATGGATGCCTGATTGTCTGTATATGGGCCCCAAGTATACTAGTTGTAGCCTAGTTTTGACTGAAGTATACAGTTGATCTATTATCAGTGTCATTTTCAGAAATAAAGGTTTTAATATTAAAGTCTCTGTCAGTCAATCTTGCCTAGTTCTGGAGATCTTACCTGGTTTCCTCTATGAGAATAACCTCTATACTGGCCAACATTTTCTGCTTTTGAATCCCATCACCTGTGTAAGTGTTCACTATAGGTTATGTGCTACAGAGAAAAGTGAAATGATGGAAGGTAAGCTCCTTCAAAATTTAATTCCCATGAGACAATAGAACTGGGCCTCGGTAATCTGTCAGACACACTTCATAATGTCCACAAGGGAGCCGTGATTCTAAGCACACTGGGAGAATCAAAACAAACTTGACACCACTGTACCCATATCAGTAGGACTAGGGGGGAAACACCTACTATATTTATAGTAGAACAGAGGTGTTTTTTATTCCCCTTTGACAGCATCAACATCAACTCTACAGGGTATACACTGCTACAGGCAGAACCCACTTGTATAGCCATGTCAAAACAACTAGATTTGAGTCCTTATCAAACCTACCATAGATAGTAAGCTGTACACCCTCTATATATCTACTGAAGGCATCTCTGTTTGTGCAGATATATAATGTGCTATCAGAGACTTGAGTGTTAACAATGTCTAATGAGAAGGTGGAGTTGTCCAGCAAAATGTTTGGTTGTGATGTAGGATGACCTTCATAGATGACACCGTTATGGCGATATTGGAGGTACAAAACATCTCTGTTAGCCCGCTGCCATGTACTGGTGTAAGGTTCGCTATGGCCGGTGTAATTGACAGATTGGTTGGTGAGTTCCCGCACCTTATCACATGGTAGTGTGACAGATTCACCCTCCTCAGCCTCCACTTCAACACCTGGAGTAGAAAAACACAGTATATATGGTAATGAACAGCATGTTTCGGCAGACAGCGCTATTAGTTCTGTACCCATACTGGTGCTTTTAATCGAACATCACTGACTGAAAAGCTTTGTATTGTAATGATTTTGGTCTTACGGACCTGGGGGTTTGGGTCTTACTATTCGGGAAAGAAAGAGTAAGACAGTGATTCAAGTGTATGCCAACGGATAGTCTTTATTAAATACACACTCACGGCTACCCGATAGTTGGTAATAGGGCAGCTAACAGATATTAAGAGATGGTCCTACATGATTGGAGGCCAGGAGGGCCTCTGGCGTAGCGGCTGAGCCCTGGGCTTTATATAAGAACCCAGGTGTTCATCGTCAGATGTCCCCACAGACCCGGATCGGTGCTGCCACCTATCCGGAACCTGAGGAACGTCCGACGACTCGACTCACCCGCCATGTCAGACGGTACCCAACACTATGGTTATATACAACACGTACCTCTACACCACTCCCCCAGACATTTAGGAAGGAGTTATAGCTATTGTATTATTATAGGGATAACATTACTATATGTCTAAACCCTAATAATAGAGGTACAACCATAGATATAACATTAACATCATGTATAGTATGATTTGAATGTCAATTTCATATATTTGATAGTGTATATAGCTACAGAATAACAAACCGGATGTTGTAATACAATGCAAATTTGTCGAATGAATAACAGTTATGTGTAACGGAACTGTTAATTAACATTTTATACCATATATTAACAATCTATGTTTACGGTATAATTATTAGGATAAGTATCATAATTCGCATATGCGTGATAATAACAGTTGTATGTAACGGAACTGTTAATATTGAATAAATCACATGATAACATCCTCATGGGTTTGTAATTATTAATATCACAAATGATTATCTAGTCTTGAGAAAGACTTTTAAAGTAACCACACTATCTAATGACATTTTATATGTTACGACCAATGAATCTGTTAAGGGTTTTGTGAGTTTTAGGAATAGGACCGTTATGAACTATACACTTGAAAAGAAAAAAAATTACAGTGGAATAATGTATATGACACTATATGTGATACCACCATGTACCAAATAACCATTATAGCACCAGATGAATATATTTATACAAGAATATGCCTCGCAGGACAATAATCTGAATAATCTGGTGAATATACACTATGAAGTTTACCAGATCTTATTAAATAATATGAACAGTAACCAGAGATCCGTATTAATATATATACCCGTATCAAAATATACAGTAATTTATCATCACAGTGTAACTATGCACATACAAATAATATTTAGAAAAATAGTTATATGATATTATATACATGACAAATAATAAATGCTGCTGGAGTCTTGCGCCGCAGTCTGCCGGATGCCAGAAGGTAGGTAGGGTGGTCAGCTAACCACGGGATGGACGTGTTAAAGTCTTTTTATAATCCAGGGTAATAAATGTAGACATGGTAGATGAATTTGGGGCAGCTACCCACAATCCTCTAGAAGTGCTATTGTTCATAGGTATATCTGAATGGTGTAGAATAATAGTAGAATAATAGTCCGGTAGTCAACAAGTAGAAACGTAATCCTTTTTGGTATGGTTGACATAAATGTGAGTCCAAAATAGGTTGATCCGGAAGAAATAGTATGTAGTAGTATGTAGTTTAATCCATTCGGAAGTAGAGGTAGTATAGAATCGTATAGTCCATCCTTATATAGTGGTCAGCAACAGGTAACAGCAAGAGTCAGGAACCAGCATCCGGATACATATGACAGCAGCAAATCTACTATCGGATTTTTTATAAGTATAGTTCCTAATCCGAATAGGCTATTCAGGATATAATAAAGAGTTATATGTCCTGAATCATACAATTAGCTGGTTTTAAAAGGAACCCGGAAGACATAGAGTACAGGTGTTCATATTCTAATAAAAGACATTCGCAGATGTGTAGTGTTCCGCAAAGACTAAATCTGGTTATTATGGGAAAAGGAAGGAATATAGAAGAATAACCTGTAGCATGCTTAGGTGGATTTCTTAGCATGCTTCTTCCTAAGAAGATCTAGAGCCGATTCGGGAGTGCCGTCCCACTCGTCGATATCGACTCCGAATACCCTCATAAACTTAGTGTTTAAGTTGGTATTCCGGGTAATCTCCTCCTTAACACGTTTCTCCAGAACGTGTACGTCCATAGCTGCCTGTTCTTTGGCAGCTAAGGCTTCATCCTCCCGGGCTTTGACATCGTCCCGGATGACGGTCTCGAGACGCTGTCTTTCGGCGTCCGCCACCTCCTTCATACACAACAGGGTATCATTAAGGAGACCCTGATGGAAGTTAGTCACTCTGTCGCGGACACATTTCTCCCAGTGGGTGTAGATGGCCTTCTGGACATCCGCTTCCCCCTGGCGAGACTTCTCAAACCAAATTTCTGCGTTACCGGTTTTAATGGTAATCGCATCCTTTGGTTTCTCAGGTGGTGCAACAACCTTGGGGGTGTCGACACTGCCTGAGGGCCACTTCCGGATGTAGGGCTTCCGGATACTCCTGCTGTTGGTAGACAGTAGGTGGGAGGTGCTGGATTCTGCTTCAGCCCCATCTGCATGTACAGTTGTACCTGCTCTGGGTGAAGTTGGCTGGTAGGGCAGGCTGCAGCAGCTGCGGATCCGGCGGCAGCAGGTGCTGAAGTCTTCTTGGGGACAAGTCGACCTCCCTTTCCAACGACCAGGGTCTGGCTCTCAGGTCCAGGTCCCTGGGTCATAGACGGAAAGTTACGGGTGTTAACTTTCCCCGGCTTCGATACAGCAGCTGCGTATCCTGCAGATTCAGGTCTCTTAAAGACAGGAGTACCCTGAACCTGCTCATGTGGGTGACGTGCCAAGGGAGACCTGGAGCGATCTTCTACCCTGGCTTTAGTTGCTGTGGTGGTCTGACCATTGCCGTTACCACCACGGGTCTGGTCCCTTCTGCTCCTCTCATGAGCTCTCTTTCCCTCCTTTCCGGATTCCTCGGACTTCTGCCAGAGGGACTCGTGCATGTCCAGTTTTCCTTTGCCGGGAGTCAGGACAATCTTGACGCGGAGTTTCGAATTCTTGGTCTTCGGAACTTCGCAGAGGACTTGGTCCCCTGGTCGGATCTTCGACCAAGCATCTTCTCTCAGGCTATCGAACTCCTTCATGAGTTCCTGATGAAGCTCCATGATGCGTTTACGAGCTCCATCTAATCCTTCCACGTGGCACTTTTTCTGGTGTCTAGCCAGATCGCTACGTCTGTTATATTGCACCTTCATAGTACATTTCTTCCCCTTCTTACCATAACTCGGATCACAAATGTAAACCGGGTGATGGTGGAAGTGGGCCTCTACAAGATGCTTCTGGAACCGGGCTGAAGTGCTCCAGGTCCGGACCGAGACATCACTGGCATCCTGGCAGATGGAGAAGGGACAGGACTTTTGATCGTCACCGTACCACTTCTCAAGTGCCCAACGCAGCTAGCGCCTCTGGGTATAAGTGTAGTACCCTTCGGTGTGGTTTAGCATAAGCCACATCTTCCGATAGGCTTTGCTCGGATTGGGGTCTTCATCCGAGAGACGCATCCAATCCTCATCATCCGACTCGTTGTTCTTGTTTACAGAGTCCGGGCAGGCGTACAGGGTAGAGCCGTCCTTCTTTACTCCGTAAGCACAGTCGGAGAAGCACGTTGGGATCCGGGTTTTAAATCCGGATTTGGCGTTAGCCCAACGTTCTGCCTCGGTTTGAGTTGATGGGGTGGCCTTCTCATCATACTCCACCGAGGACTCGTGCACTGATTCCTCGTCCGAGGAAACAACCTCCATGGCAGTACTACCAGTGGCTGAGGTGCTGGCTTGCGGGTCGGCTCTAACAGAATCGGGAAGATTCTTGAGCTTCCGAGCAGCGTACCTCCTGTTCTTACTGACCTTCCAGTCTTCATCCGGGTCCTTGGTTCCGGACACACTGGAGGTCGAGGCTTCTACCGGACTCGGATCGGTAGTACTGCCGGTGGCTGTTGCAGAACCGGCTGTGCTTCTGGTGGCAAGCTTCAGGTTGGGGATAGGAGGTGCGGGTACATCCGCTTCCCTCTTAGCCTCTTCCAGGGCTTCCTGCTCCGCAGTCATACGACAGACGAGGATCGTCCGAAGGGCTGCGCTCCTGTCCATACCCGTTAGCGACTTGTTTTGTACGTCGACCAACTCTGCTTCAGTTACGTAATAACCATCGTCCCACTGTTCAAAATTGGCAGCGGCTTCACGGTACTCCTTCATGGTCCGGTACTGGGGCCGGGTGGCACAAGGACGCGGGTTCCGAGACGCAGCCTACCCAATCAATGTTGGTCTGTTTGACATTCCACAGAGACCTGTCCGGCTTCGGATACGCTCCGAGCAGGAAGGCTCTGTTTGCCTCATACACTACTTGGCGAAAGGCAGTGTCCACCATGAGTCCTCGTTGGAACCACGGCCAGTCTCGGAGCCATTCGGGTGGCGTCCTGTCCAGCTGTTCGGGAGCCATGACGCCCTCGATAGCCATTCTCACTTTCGGGTCCAACCTAACAGGTGTACCGTCTGCGTAGGTTACCTGTACCTGTAGCTCCGGATGAACGTACAGGTACCGACCGCCGTACTCTGCTGGAAACGGGTCAGCCACTGCTGGCTTCCACTGATCCTTCGGGCCGTCGACTTGTGCAGTCTCGGATCCAGTTGCTGCTGCTTCAGGATTCGCAGCGTCTCCAGATCCCTCGGTCGGAAGTGGTGACAACATCTTCTCGGGCTCATTCTCCTTGAACGAGCGATCCGTGGGTTCCTCCACTTCCATCAGCTCGCTCTCCGCCTGTGTTACAGGTGACAAAGCTTCTGGAAAAGCTTCTGCGGACGGAGTCAGCTTATCCGGGTCGCCGGATAGCTTGTTGTATTCAGTCCACTAATGATATCCACCCCGATTCTTGCGAATCTAACTCCGAAAAGTTCTTGGGATAGTGGAAGCTTGCCCATCTCGGGTCCTGGTTTGTTTTTACAACAGTCCGGACAGGTGGTTACCCATCTTTGCAAGTCCCGTGTCATGCCAGGCCAGTAGTACTTCTTGGAAAGTCGTGCTAATGAGCGTTTCCTCCCGAAATGACCACTGGTCCGATGCCCATGACAGAAGTACATAATGTCATGTCTCATGGCATGTGGTATTACCCCTTGCATGATTTTCTCACCATTATTACATGGCTTCCAACGGTATAACACGCCTTTCCGGACTTCAAGCTCTGTCCATTGAGCAAGAAACCTTCTCATTTCTCAGTTTTCCAGAGAGACCTCCAGTCTAACTGGACATATAACCTTTGGTACTAATTGCAGTAGCTGTGCAGTTATCGAGTCAGTTTCCTGGAAACGTCGTATGTGATCCATAGACCAATCCAGTATACTGGCAACTAGGGGTTCGAATGGTCTTCGAATCCCTGCTAGCACTGCTCTATGAGCTCCACAATCAGTACAAGCTGGATTATCACATTTCCGTATTGGTATTCGAGACAAAGCTTCAGCATTTAAATGCTTAACTCCGGGTCTATGCTGAATCTGGTGATGTTCAAGCCCATACTCGGATAAATGGGCTAGCCATCGACCTAGCATTCCTTCAGCATCTCGGAAGTACAGTAGCCATCTTAAATAGGAGTGATCCGTACGTAAAGTAAAGTTCGTTCCCCATAAAAAATGTTTGAACTTCTTGGTATATACGACTACTGCTAACAACTCTCTTTTGGTTGTGCAGTAATTGCGCTGAGTTTTACTCAGTGTGTTGCTGGCAAAGGCAATAGGTACCTCTCTCCCATTTTGGACTTGCGAGAGAGCTGCACCAATGCTATCATTACTAGCATCAGTATCCAATATGAAATGATCCGTTTCATTCGGATATTGTAATACTGGAGTACTCATGAACAGGTCTTTTAGCTTTTGAAAAGCAGATTCCTGTTCATGCGTCCAAGGAAATTTTTCCTTGGTACTTCCTGGCGTCCAGTTAGCAATTGCTTGTAATGGGTAACTGACTCTAGAATAATTCGGAATAAATTCCCTATAATAGGAACGGAATCCTAAAAAGGACCTCACCTCTTTGGGTGTTTTAGGTCTATTCCAATTCGTAAATGATTCGATTTTATCGGGATCAGCTTTTATTCCTTCATCACTAATGATGCGGCCCAAATAATTTATGGACTTTCTAAACATGTGGCATTTCTTGGGTTTCAATTTGAGACCATTAGAAATAATACGTTCTAATACCAATTTGAGATTGTTAGAACATTCTCCGAATGTTTTTCCGAAGCCTATTACATCGTCAAGGTATAGAAGACATCTTTTCCACAATAAGTCACTTAGGATAGTTTCCATCATTGCTTCAAATGTTGCTGGTGCATTGCACAAACCAAACGGCATTACATTATATTGGAATAATCCAATATGACTCGAAAATGCAGTCTTTTCCATATCTGATGGATTCATTCCCACTTGCAAATATCCTGATTGCAAGTCTAAGGTACAAAACCAACTGTTTCCTCATAAGGAGTCAATGGTTTCGTCTATTCTCGGTAATGGATACGAATTCTTTTTCGTTATTCCATTCAACTTCCTGTAGTCTATGTAAAAGCGGATAGTACCGTCTTCTTTTAGTTACCATACACACAGGACTACTCCATGAACTATTGGATGGGACTATTACGGCCTGTTCAAACACCTTGTTTATTTCCTCTTCAGCTACTCTCTTCTTCGCTAAAGGTAACCGCCTATATGGTATTTTAAAGGGTTCCGCATCTCCAGTATCTATTTTATGGACTACCTTATTTGTCGTACCTAGTTTTTCACCGGGTTTGGCATAAGGCAGTCTTATACTGACAGAGCATATCATAGAACTCTTTCCGGTGTTCCGGATCTTCTAATGAAGTTTCTTCATACAACTTGAGTAAGTCATCCGAAATTTCATCATCTTCTGTTACCTTCTGTAAGTTTAACTTACTATCAGTTACAGTTTCCGAAAGGGTCACGTTACCAAAAACTTGTCCCTTTTTTAAGTAGATAGTAGTGTTTCCAGTGTTAGAGACAGGTACTACCGACCAGGATGCATTTGCTACTATAGTGTCTACAGATGTTAATCCGATACTTGACAGAGTAGCTACATCCGGTTCTATCACTGCAGGCTTATTACGCATTGCAGGATCACTTCTTACAAGCACATCACAGGCTACACCCGGAGGGATCCGCACAGTGTGTGCTACACTAGCCATACTGCTCACTTGTCTCAGTACACACCTAACCTTTACAGGATACGGGTATTTCACACTCAACTCTCCTGATTGGGGCTCCAACACCACCTCATACAGGGATGCGAAATCCAACCCAAGTATCCCCTCATCTGCTATATCCGCAACGGTGGCGCTCATGACATAGTCATGTATTCCATCCAATTGCAGCTTCACACAAGTTCCTCCATACGTTTGCAAGGTACTGCCATCGGCCGTTTGAGCACTTCCTCCCGATTTGAGAGTATCATGTTCATTCGGGATAAGATCATAGAACCTCTTGGAGATACAGGAGTGGCTAGCACCCGTATCCATAAGAAATTCGGCAGATCTTCCGTTAACAGTGAGGCAAACATACCACCGCCTTCCGTTTAGAACAGAAGGCGTGTCCGTAACGATCGGAACGTCATTGTTCACACCTGGAGTCAATGCACATCCTTTCAGGTATGCCAGACAAGGATGAATCGGGGGTAGGTAGGCACTACCAACCCTGGCTAACGCATAGCCGCCTACCTCGTTACTGATATCGGGTTTCCCCTGTGCTCCCTGGGCACCTGTTATATCAGCTTCCCTAACCTTCCGGGTGTCTACAACCACCTCGGTGTTAGGCGAGTTTGTTACTACATGCGAACTTTCGTCACGGATGGTGATATCATGGCAAGACTTGTCACTGGGATCCCCTTCTTTGCCCATAGGGGGACCCCTCCTCAGTTTTCCTCTGTACTTATTCCAGAGACACCTTCCTGTCTGCGAGGGACAGGTTTCTCAGCCATACATTCGGGAGCATAATGTCCTAATTTCTGGCATCTGAAGCATCTCCTTTGAGATTTATCAACTCTAGGTCTTTTCAGAGCCTCTGTTAATCCGGCTATTAATGTCTCCATCATATTAGTTGGAGTAGCAGCGGCTACTACGGTAGGAGTGACCGTAGTGGTCGCACTACCCGATTTAATAGGTCCGGAAGCTATTTTACTAGCCACGGCCCCTCCCCTTCCTTTCGTATGTACCTTCCTATACCGTTTCTGTCGGTAATACTTTCCAGCAACCTGGACTGATCCAATATATTCTCCATTTTCATCAGAGACATATTCATCTTCCTGATCAGCCTCCTGTAGATCGACAGGGGCTAATTGGGAAGTTTCATATACCTGAGCAGGGGAACCTCCGTATTGCAATTGAGCTGCTCGGACCGGATTCGGTCCTAGACCTACCAATCTCTTCTTCATATCATGTCCATCGATTGATATGAATAGGTCACTGAAGGATGTGTCATCCTTCCAAGAATCCCAAACTACTTGTTTGTGATCCGGATCCCGCAATCCATTGTAGAATTGTGTAAACAATTCCTGCAGATAGCAGTCATCATCATGAGCCCAATTAGGATGTGCTTTTGATAGCAAGTCCTATAGCTCCAAACTAAAGACTTTATGAGATTCTTTAGGTTTTTGTGTCTTCTTCTTAAAGCTTACCCATGGATCTTCTCTAACGATCGAACCAAACAGGTACGCGGCACACTCGACCAATTGATCATATGTGTCGTATATTCCGTACACAGCTCTCCATTGATTGAGGGCTACTTTTCAACCTTTATTTAACCAGCAGATCAAATAAGGTAAAGCTTCTTCTTTTGTCCAACCACTACAGTTGACTTCATCGACAAAAGCTTGATACCTATCCTTCCAAGGATCATTAGAATCATAAGGAGGGCCACCCGGGGGATTACCTCCAGGGGGACCACCACTAGGGTAGTTCCCGGAAGCACCACCAGGGTATCCACCTCCATAACTTACATTTCCAGTTGTTCCGGAAGATGTATACCTGGGGTAGGAATTATTTTGATTCCATCCCTGGTTATATGTATTACCATTTTGGTAATTACTACCTCCTGCCGGATTATAGTTATACCTATATCCGTAGGGAGTTGTTCTTGGTAGGTACGTACCACCGGTCACATTAGGTTGTGGGGGGTTCGGTCTAGGGAAGCGTCCACCATTCGGAACATTGCTTTGACCAGACCTGGAAGAGGTACTTTGCCAGTTTGCCGGTGTTCAGTTTCACAGGTCCAAGTCCAGATACTTAGTTACTTGTTCCTATCCTCCTCGTAAGGATTAATGTTAAGCATCAATGTTGCTCACAAATTTTTTCTTTCATTTATTTGTTTCTATGTTTTTGTTAATAAATAGGCCGGTGTTCAGTTTCACAGGTCCAAGTCCAGATACTTAGTTACTTGTTCCTATCCTCCTCGTAAGGATTAATAGAAAATATATAAACACGGACTGCTAACCCGGAATAAAAAAATTCCATATTTATTTTTATTGTCAAAGGTGTATAAAATCGCCTAATTATTTCCGTCCGGCTAATATAACATGATTTCTGTCCTGCCCTACTGAAAAAATAGGGAGAACCCTGCAATCACGCGAGAAAAGAGGGGAATCCCTGCAGGATCTCAGTCCTACGTCATCACCGGAAGGTCTTCCCCGTGTTCGCCATTCGTGTCAACTTTTTCAAGTTGTACACCAAGAAAAATCATGAATCATGGAGATAAGAGGGTGAGTAACACAAGCATCAAACAATGAAATGAAAGCCCTGTGTCTGCTGTCTCTTCCTATGTGTGCATTGTATATGACATGCTTTTTTTTTAATCAGATTTCATACTTAGAAACATCGGTTTTCATGACGCCGGTTAACATCAGTTTACTTTCTGGCCTGGTAGAGTTGGTGCCCTTTATTTCAAGGTCCTTTTACCCACCCTACCTATTACTGACAATGAACTGAAACAATCAACTTGTAATAACATGGGATTGTGATGTGTGAATAGCTGTCAAGTGATTTTTTTGGGGAACAATGAAAAAAGGGGGGGGGCAGAAGGAATCTGCTGAACCAAAAAATTATCGTACGGTGCCGGGTTAAAAAATGGACTACCCTGACCTTTATTTTTTTAAGCCCTTTTTCAGTATAGACCACTCTTCTTGGCCCTTTTTTGAGCCTCCCCCTCCCCCCTTGTCATACTTTTCGGCACTTTTGCATGTTACAAGGTAAAAGGAAAAATTGTTCCCTTTCTAAGGGTGTGGGTCTCCAGCAGACAGCCCCTAGCCTCAGAGAAAAGTAGGCCCTGAAATCTTAGAAATTAATATAAATAAGTTATCTTTGCACTATATTTGACCTCTTTTCCTTATTCATATAAATAAAAATTGTATGTCCAATTAGTACACTGTAAAAAAATCCAATGCAAGTTATATATTCGTCTTTCTAAGAATACTTTAATAAAAGTGAACTAAACACCGGTTGTTCTTTCTTTTCACCTAGTTTGCTGACCCCAATTATGGAGAACCATATGACGAAGAATTCTATGATGACACTCGACCTGAAAATTTCTCTGGTGGCGCAGGGGATCAAGCCATCAGTTATATGTCACACCTACACACAATGGAAAGTCAGAGAGCAGATCTGTCGGCACGCCGGCAAAAAGGAATGGCCCCATGTAGAGAACATCAAAGTCACTTCCCTCCGCCGGAGAAACGGCGGTACATATACCCAGAGACTCCAGACTGTGAACAAACTGATCCCACATATATATTACCAGAGCCCACTAGAGGAAGTTCCTCGAGGGGTCGAGGGCGAGGAAGGGGAAGACCTCGTGGGTCTAATTCCTCTTCTTACCGAGGTAAAGGGAAAGGGCGGGCTGCCCCTGCACTAATGTTCAAAACTTTGAAGGACTAACAGCAGCTGTTAGAGCGCTCACTCAGGTCATTCCACAGTCATCTTCTAACATTCCAGGGCTCACAGAGGCTCTGCAGGCAGTGTCTTCTGCAGTCAGTGAAGTCCAAGGATCCAGTGCTACCAGTGCTACCAGTGCTGAAACAGTCCCACCTGGTCCTTCCTCGTCCGATCGGTCCCTTAATCTGAACAAAAGCATGGTCAGCTTGTCTTTGGACCCAGTCACGGGCGGAGTTATTCTCCCCACTGACCCACAGGCTCTGGCCCAACTAGAGCAGCAGATGAAGGGCGTACACTGGAAAGCGAACTAACTGAGGCCTCTCATATTTGGGGCAAACCATCTTAAAGTGGTTTTGAAAGGCCGTTTCAAGCACCCCACTGACGGCGCAGTACTCAAGGAATTAGCTTGGAAAGAATTACAAGGTATAAAATATAGTCTCGTTTTCTGTTTTTGTTCATAAATATATTTAACCAATTAAAAATGTTTAATATTAGAAACACCTTTTCTCTCTCTCTAGCTTATACCATAATAGAACTTAAAACAGAAAAGTATGTTTCAATCCATATATATATTTTAATGCATATTATCTTGTAAATAATTGTTATGTTCTGTGTCTATGTAACACATGAGATGGATATTCTTTTCATTTCCTACGATGAATTACTTCTTCAGAGTACGTGATGGCTAACGGGAAGTGTTACAGATCCATACCTCAGTGCAAGGACAATTTAAATTATTTCGGCCAAGACGCTAGACGCAAGGTAAATGAAATTTTGTTTTTCTCCACATCCTGAATAAATTATTATTTCATGTACTCTTTTTTGGATTTTCGATATGGGTGGGACATATAGTGGTTTAAATATTAAAATCCATCTGCTTCTTTTCTGTCAGTCTAAGGCTGTTTAAAATAACTGAAGCACAATTGTACTTACAGAGACAGATGATAGACAACAAATACAAGACCGGCAGCGGTCAGAGGGACGCAGAGGACTACCTTGATGAGCTGGAACAGGCGATCTGTGATTACTCCGGTAACAAAGTAATTTTAGGTAAATAAATCTGACCTATATTTACTTGTATTTTTCCATTCTTTAACTAGGTATTCAAAGATACTTCAGTATATAAGAGGCATTTTTTCAAACTTATAAAATATGGATCATATATAAATGATTTCATAAATAACATGTGTTTCACTAACTTTTTCTGCAGGCATACCAGGAATGCAGCCCCCCAACCTGAAGGGCGGAGATCGAAAGGACAGGCCTTGGTCTTGCTATGACCCGGACAGAGAAGAGCGAGAGGACTATGCAGCCCTTTGTATGCCTTCTAAGGCCCTGGAAGTGGCACTAGATGGTCAATTGGTAGAAAGCCTAGAAGGTGGAGGTAAGTAAGAACATGGAATCAATTTTTCTATTTACCAAGAATAATTCCTAGCTTTTCCCAAATATGTGCTTCTTTATTGAACAGGTAAAACCGTGAATTTTTTAAGTTCAGTTTACACTGAAATAACTGTTTTAGGCTTGGATATAATTATGTTATAGTTTTATGCATTGTCACCTATTTTTATTGCAGAGCCCTTTGTTAATAAAGAGCAAGCGGTTAGGGTGGAAGCAGAAATGGAGAGGAACATGACCCCTGCAGAGCACCGTTCTTACCAAGAGAACTACAACCCTGTCATTTCTTCCAACTTCCAGGAAGAAGTGAACAGAGAGGATAACATCACACAGACTAACCCAAATTACCTATCCAATGCGACATCACAACAACTTCTTGCGAAGCCCCGAGTAAACTCTGGTACTCTTCTTCACATTGTTGACTCTTTCAATACCAGGGTTAAAAAGGCAGAGCAAAAGAAGACCTCAGACACAAGTGTTGTATCCCTTTTACCTTCAGGCAGAACTAAGGACGACCTTTTGGCTGAGGTGTGCAGGCTTCAGGAGAAAAACCGTGCCAGACTACAAGAAAATAAAAATTCTAACACTGGGCAAAAAACAAATACAAATATCCAAAGAGTAAACATCAGGCAGGATCAATCTCCAGGTAACATGGGCCCTGAAAATGTATCTTTAATTGGCCTACTTCCTCGCACCACCAGCAGGCAGGTCCCTCACATGAACAGATGGCACGTCCGTCTTACCAAGAGCCATGTAGTAGCTCACACCAACAGCCGGGTGGTAGCTCACACCAACAGCAGGGAGGTCCGTCCTACCAGCAGCCAGGTGGTAGCTCACACCAACAGCAGGGAGGTCCGTCCTACCAGCAGCCAGGTGGTAGCTCACGCCAACAGCAGGGAGGTCCGTCCTACCAGCAGCCAGGTGGTAGCTCACGCCAACAGCAGGGAGGTCCGTCCTACCAACAGCCAGGTGGTAGCTCACTCCAACAGCAGGGTAGTAGCTCACACCAACAGCAGGCACGTCCTTTGTACCAACAGCAGGGTGGGAGCTCTCACCAACAGCAGGGAGGTCTTTCGTACCAACAGCAGGGAGGTCCTTCGTACCAACAGCAGGGAGGTCCTTCGTACCAACAGCAGAGTGGTAACTCACACCAATAGCCGACCCATACTGTACAACAAAAGCAGCCTGTTGTTAATTACCCTGAACGTTCAGTCCGCAATCAGCCAGAAAATCCTGGAGACATGCTGCAAACCCAGCGTCATGTAAGTCAACAAGAGCAAGCTCCACCCACACTTGATCAAAATATAAATGAAACAGAAATCCAAGAAATAGAATACTCCATGGAAGATGGGACTGAAATAAATAACGAGGTAAATAAATATGAAATAAATACTGAACATATATCTGAGTAACCTGCAAAGAGGCCACGCCTTCGCAGATCGGCTTCTTTCTCGAAGATAATAAATGCATCACTGCCAGACCTGGAAGAGGACGAACCAGAGTTTCCTGAAGGATATAAAGGTTTCAGTACGAGTACTCCTAACCAAAACAAAGAGAAAGAATCTCCAGTTTTCACCTCTCAGGCCAGAAGAAGGTGCTCTCCACGTTTGGCTGTCAAAGCCAAAGGTACAACTCCTAACAGTCCTGCTTTACAGAAAATAGAGCGTGCTGTTAACCAGAAAACTCAATCCAAGAAGGAACTCCTCAGTCAAAAGAAAACTAACACCAAAAAGGGAGAAAAGAACCAAAAGACTGACACCATACAAGAAACTGACACCATACAACAAAAAGAAGCCCAGGAGAGGAAGGAAGAAATGTTTGCTCTTGTAGATAGCCTAAAAGATGTTGTAAAGGAGACAAACAAAGTAATTGGCGAAGAACAGGAGAAGCTTGTTCAAAAAATTATGCAGACTCAATGTCAGATAGCAGACTCAACAAAAGACTTGGCTCAGAGTATAACTGAGAGCTTCAACAAAGCTTCTCGTGAAATGTCTGCTGCTCTTAAAAAGAATCTAATTGACATGGCCTCAGATAATATGCGAGCCCTGAAGGAAGCATTGAAATCTCACAACGAAAGGATAATGCAAATAAAAAATTCCAACATAGATGATTATAAATCGCGCAGGGATACTATGCTTGAGGTAGAGGAGAAATTGGCTGAACGTAGTGTGAAGAAAGAAGTAGAACTTGCCAAGGGCCTTGAAAATGTGGGAAAACAAATTTTTAAGGCTGCAGGAGACATAGCTGATTCACAACTTCAGGCTGCTGCAGCGGTCAGCAAATCACATGATAAAATAAATGCGACTGTTGTGAACCTAAATGACATTGTCACGACATTAAGCCAGAATATGGCAAGCCTCTCTATTTCAGTTGACACGGTCAGGAAGGAACAAGAACTGTCTCTGTGGGTGGCTGAGAAAACAGACAAGGTATTAGTTGCAGTGACATCAAATTTGTCTCATTTGACAGCGGCGCAAGAAAGAATAAACGCATTTTAAAAAAAGCACATTTAATACGCAAAACACCATTAAAATGTTTATTTAGGTATGCCATCTTGGATGTAAATATATTTTAAAAATGGACATAGAATCTTCACCCTTAATGACAGCAATATATCTATTTTGATTGTTCAAGATGTCATGATACACCGGTTTCATTACATTACTTTGGTTTCTAGATGGTCAGCCGAAGCTCTACCAGACTTGTTCCCCTGAACAGGCCACCGAACAGCCAGATAAAATACTCATTCCAGCAACAGGTCCGTTAAAAAGAAATTTCCATATATTTTTATTTCTTTTACAAATAGAATTATGAAACAAATTAATGTCATGGAGCTTATTAAAGTGCAAAAGTTGAAAAACTGTCAGTTAAAAATCATTTCTTATGCTTAATGTTATAAAATATATATAGTCTTTCAATAAAAAAGGAATTTTTTTTTTCAGCGGTCAACCGGCAGTCCAGTCTCGAGCCTGACGCGAGCCAGTTGCCTTCTTTCTCAGTTATGCCCTCTGCTACGGTTGTCTTAGTCCAGGAAGACACTCCACCTGCCGAAGTAATGGGAACAGAGGGAGTTGACACTGAAGCACAGGACAGAGTGCAGCCGGAGGTTCAGGTCATTCACAGCCCCCCTCAAATGGAGGTAGTGATACAGAAAAGCCCACAACAGGAAGATGGCATCTAACAGAGCTCGTCTCAGCAGGACGGACTTACAGACAGCTGTCCATCAAAGGACACAGCTGGTCCACCAAACTCACCGCAGCTGGAAGAAGAGACAGAGGACAATGCACCACAGGATGTGAAAATTCAACGGGTACCCATGGCAGAAGCAGTGGCTATATTAGAATCATTGAAGAACGATGGGAGGGAAGGGGGAACCTCGGAAGCAGACACTGAGGGATCTGTCTCAGATAGAGACCACGATAACAGGCCCGTTAAAAGATCCCAGCGCATTAAAATTAAAAGGAAAAACAGAGAATAAGAAACTGTTGTGTCAAAACGCGAGAAATAACCAAGAAAAGTCTGTCATTGCTAAAAAGAATTATGTACAATTTATTTTTATTTCTTTCTATGATGTAGGTATTAAGGACATAGCATGATGAAGCTATAACTTCTTAAGAGAAATAACAGAAAGTTATTTAACTGTATAATGTGCATATCATTGACAGGTACTGAACAATCAGTGGGTGCTAAGTGTATCAGTATTATGGTGATCATTTCAATACTCAGGTATTACATAATGTGCCTTAGATAAGGAGCATGCTTCCTTTGTCTTATATACATTCATACTATTTATGTTTGTTGCTGGTTATCTTGCTTGAGTTATCAGAAAGTACATGTACTTAATGTTTCTGCTCATATATCATGATAAACATAGAGGTAATATGGAGAAATAATTTGTCTTTTCCATTTTATTTGAAAAAAAATCATTGTCATTGTAAAGGTTTATTCACATATTTACAGTATCCTTGAAATTGATCATAAAGTTTGAGGCTCCAAATTGGTCGGTGTTTTAACCAAAGTACGATTACAATTAAACATTCTGTGCTATCAAAGTGCTATCATGCCTGTTCACATTGGTTACCCTAGTGCACTGGCAAGCGCTGCAAAGCCAAACGCTGCAATGCAGCCCTAGCGCGAGCTGGCTCCAATTCCGGCCGGAACCACTCACGGATGAACTCAGCCCGCATGTTGTGGAACATGACACGAGCTTGTCCTCCCACATTGTCAGGCTGGTTTTTGGGTTCCTGCAGACGTCTGAACTGGTCATGGGCTGGATAATCCCGCAGGAGTTGACATCTCCCCACCTTAGCGCAATTGTGGAGAGCTACACAGGTCTCTATAATCTGTCCTGCCCTCCTGTCAAAATGTAGTCAGTCAGGACATATCTGTAGGAAAAAAGATAAAAAAAAATTATTTTTTCTTATCATAACCATTATTTTACATGAAATGCAATTAAACTCATATTAAAGCAAAAGAAAGTAAATGGTCTAGTAGGCAAATAGATTTTTTTGAAAGGAAAAGAAATATATTTACCCGGAGTCTCCAAGCAAGAAGAGTCCCTTGAAGTCCTGTCTTTCTCCGAGATATTTTATTTGGGACCCATTCATCACGTATACGTCATTACAGCTACCGGGGTTAGCGGCATTGACATGCATGATAAGACCATCGAAGTCACAGACGATCTGAAAATTAAAATTTGTTTTTAAAGATTATTTTTTTTGTTTTTATTCTGATTTTAACATAAATTATTATCAAGCATTTACACGTTATTACCTTTAAAATATTATGGAGGACAATGGAAAATTGGTTTTATTCCTCAAGAAAATAAAATGACTTACCATAGTGTTTATCGAGTAGAAACCCCGGTAGCAATAGTACTGGTTCTCGTCTTCTGTTAAACCCCTGGGGCAGTGTATGGCGATATGAGTCCCGTCTACCAGGCCAAAACATCCTGGTTTTTTCTTCTCGTGCAGGAAAACAACAGCTTTGTTGTTTTTTTTGTGTTTCCAGATCAGGCCAGTGCACGTACTCAGCCAAGTGGTCGTGGAAGTAATCAGACACAGCAGCTACACTGATAGACACCATGCTCTTAGACACCCCATGGCAGTCTCCTACAGCTGAGTAGTTTGCGCCTGTCGCAAAATATCTCAGGGCTATACAGAACTGCAAGAAGAGAAAGAGAGGAAAGTCATTTTCTTGTGACAGAAGGAGCACATGAAATATATATATATATATGGGTCATTCCAGGATTTACTAGGTCAGGTGGTTCCTTGGGCATATAATATTTATATTTCTTAGTGGGGGGTCATAGCTAAGATTTCCATATGGTTTGGTTGGGTCTTGGGGCATTATTTTTTTTTATACTGGGAAGTGAATGTACTCAAACGTATCCTGTGAGGGACTGCATGAATGCCCCTTAGCACCTTCCTCTTTCTTGTGGCCACGAAGTTTTTTATCAGCACACGGACCACTTCTTTGCTGAGCCTGTACCGAGCCTGAAACTTCTTGTCAGAAAAGAAGCTCATGGGATCTACCCTCTTCATGTACTGTCTCTTTGCTCGTACAGTGAACCCCATTACTGCTGTTCTGTGTCTGTCTCTGACCACAATCAAAACAACCGCCCAATGAAGGTCAAGGTCGAGGTCATGACCTCTTTTCATTTAATTAATTTATATTATAATAAAATACGGGGGTGAAAATGGAGGGAAAAGGTCCGCGTTGAGCTGTAATTTGATATATATATTACTTATCCTACCCCCCTACCCCCCCCCGTGTAAAACCCACAGAAACCTAAAAAATGGAGCAGGATATTTGCCTCCATGAAATGAGGAAAAACAGGAAAAATCCGTGTTTGAACACTGAGGTCCGTGTTGGAAAGCAGAAGTCCGTATTGGTAATTATATTTGATCATATATTTGAGCTTAAACACCTAACGCCGCGTTGATTAAATACGGCCCCCGCATATTAAATGCGGACCCTCCGCCGAATGAGGAAAAACAGCCCCCAGCGGATAACGACAAATATGCAGCATGCCTATGCTTACATGATGTATGTACCACTAGACCAAATAAAGTTTAAATCTGTTCAAAAAAAAAAAAAAAATGTGAGGGGCAGAAACTGGTTTTAAAAGAAAACTAGCTCTTCTCTGGCAAGAGGTTGATCAGGCATCTACCGGTCATAAAAGAACACTAGCTATACTCTGGAAAGAGATTAATAAAGCACTGACTTGTCATAAAAGAACACTTGCTTCTCTCAGAAAAGACATCTATCAGGCAGATACAGGTCTTCTTCAACATACCATGGTCCACTGTAACTTAAAATAAGAATACTTTGTCCTTCACTAGTATACAATATCCATGTTACAAGAGATGAAGCCAGGTTTCCTAGGGTCTAACGTCCCAGTTAAATCCCCAGTCGACATATTTCCTAAGGGATATTGTGTCGGTCACAGCCCAGTCATCACTGGATGTCTCACCATCCAACAACTCGTTGATGAACTGTCCTTGTCGCTGAGTTGCGGCTATTCTGTTCACTGACCAGCGTCGGCTCCTTTCAGCAGCAAGGCGGAGGTTGAAGACATGGCCATCCAGATGACCATACTCCTCGTCGCTGCTGAAGACTTCCTCTGTAACACTGGGAACAGCTGTGTCCTCCACAATCTCATCTTCTGGCTCAACTTCTGGTTGGACAGGAGGGGTCTGGACACAAACCAAGGGCAGCTCTCCTCCTTCCTCTTCTGGTTCCCCAGTCGATTACACTGTGCGCCTTTTCTTCCTCACGGAAGTAGCCTTAGGTTGTTTCACAGGCTTTGAATCCCAGGGATCACACATGGGCCGCAGTTCACCCTCTGCCATGCAACTCTGCTGGTAGCACAAAGTTCCTCTCAGGTACAGCTTTTCTGCATACACAGTTGCCTCATGGTAAAAAAGGATGTCCTTGACAGCGGGTGAATTCCAAGACTCTACAACTTTGCTGGCAGATTTGATCTCAACTGACTTTGTTCAAAGCAGAGAAAGCTTCGCTGTCTCAGGTTGCACCTGCTCAACAAACAGTCTGCACTTTGAATAGAACCTGACTTTTTCACAATTCGGTCAGCCAACCCTCTTCACTGCTCCTCCAATGCCATCACATGGACCTTTTCCGTGTCCTGCCTGTAGCCAATTCCATGTGATCCGTACACCAAACATCCCAAATGCTTTGCGCAGCAGCTCACAGGAGTACCGGTTTCTGTACTGAAAGGAAGGGGTGTCGGTAACAAAGTGGATGCACTTCCCTTATCCCTTATCACATTTTTTAGCTTTTCACTCTCGGGACCTCTGTGGTAAACAACCAAAGGGTGCAGAGTGATTTGGTCCTTGGCGAAGAAGGCGGCTGAAATCTCTCTCATGAAAGATGTCGACAGTTCTCCGCATAGTCCATTTGACATATGACATGGTCTTTAGGACAGGTTTCCTTAAGTGAGCGGATGTTCTCATACTGAGCCTCCATGCGGGCTTGGTGTTCCCGGAAAGGTTCCAGCTCAGTCAAGAAGTGGAGCTCAAACTGGTTTTAGGTGAGCTTTTTCTTCACCAGGACGGTGTGGTACAAAGTCCTCCCTTTGTAATTTCTCTCCTCTGTCTCCCAACGCAAGAAGCTGATAATAGAGGAAGGTATTAACTGCAGACGAGCAGCCACTTTAGCGTCTGTCAACTCCAGGAGTTGTGAGGTGTGGTTCGGCAAAGCGTCCACAGCCTTCTGCAGCATCTCCATGTTTGCGTGCGGCTTGCAGAGACAGATGGCCCTCTTGAGGAACACAGAGGTGTGCACTGTCCTTCTGTCTCGTGCCTTGCAGAAACTAGGGAATGAGACAGTCTCCACGACAAACTTCTTGTGGAGATTCCTGAGAGAGTCGACAAGAGCTACTACTGGGACAAAGTCTCCTGTTGTTTTGCGGTAGTACTTCTTGTCGGGAAGCACATAACTGTTATCCTCTCGTCGCAGGAACTCATTCACTGCCTTCTGCTTAGACTGGGAGATGTCCTTTCTAGATGTAGCCTTTTTGCTGAGCTTTGTAGGGAACACAGAGTTCCGGCAAAGGCAAAGGGCTCTGGCTATAGCCGATTTCTGTCCGTACCTTTTACTAGAACCACCAGATAGAGCACTGAACACTCTTTTCTTTGTCTCACTATCTGAGTGTTTGAACTGTTCCTTTATTTCTACCAGGTGAATGACCTTATTCAGTTTGGATTTTTGACTTGCAGCTTGTTCCAATTCCCTCAGTAGATTCAAGGTCTGGGTGCGGACAGATGCTTCCAGGGGGTCTAGTTCTACCTGAGAAGATTCAGGATCAGGGGAATTGGGTGGTTGCCGGTGGACACCTGCATGGTGATATCTGACAGAGCCTGTCCTTCCTCATCTTCCTGGGACTCACCAAAGGCGTGGGTACTGGGATCAACCCAATGGGAACAACCGACAAAGCCTGTCCTTCCTTATCATCCTGGGACTCACCAGAGGAGTGTGTTCTGATATCAACCTAATGGGGATACTGTTCAACTTCTGAGTGAGGGGTATCAGACGGCTGCTGGTCGTCACTGGGACAAGGTGACGCCTGGACTGTGTAAATTGACAGAGCATGTCCTTCCTCTTTGTCTAGGGACTCACAAGAGAAGCGTGTTCTGGTATCAACCCAATGGGGAGACTGTTTAACTTCTGAGTGAGGGGTATTAGAAGGCTGCTGGTCGTCACTGGGACAAGGTGATGCCTACACGGTGTAAATTGACAGAGCATGTCCTTCCTCTTTGTCTAGGGACTCACAAGAGGAGCGTGTTCTGGTATCAACCCAATGGGGAGACTGTTCAACTTCTGAGTGAGGGGTATCAGAAGGCTGCTGGTCGTCACTGGGACAAGGTGATGCCTGCTCGATGTAATCCAAAAGAGCATGTTCTTTGTCATAAGAGTTCTGTGAAGTAATAGAGGGACAGAAGACTGGGTCTTGTGGCAATATCTCTCCCTCTCCTATGTAAGAGGACCCTTCGCTGTCTGTAGGTAAAAACACAGGGTCTTTGGCAAGCAAACTGTACATGTCAGAATTACAAGAAGAATATGATGTCTCACTGGGACAGAAGACAGGGTCTTCGGGGAAAAACCCTTCTTGCCAGCTCTACTGTTGTCATGCCTGAGTTTCTTTCTTGTCTGACATGGAATCATAGTGAGATACATCCACAGGGGGAGACCTGTCAGGTTGTGTCAACAACCGAGGTTCTGAAGCAGGTACATATCCCTCGGTCAAGGTGTCCTGGTCATGGTCAGTCTTCCTGTCTTTTAGTGAAAGAGAAGAGGCCAGAGGACTATCAGTGTCAACCGAGTACTCTACACAGGTGGTATTAAGAGGTACTGGTTCTCCAACAGGAGTAGAAGTGAGAGGGCCTCTAAAGGTTACACCCTTTGGAGTACAAGGTGACTTCTCGGGTAGCACAGTGGATTTCTCCGGAGAGACAGAAGGGAGACAAGGACTGTCGTGTTTCAGAAGAGGACTGTAGAGTGTTCTGTTGAAAGGGACAGCTCTCTGCCTCTTCATCTTTAGGAATGCCATGAAGAAGCATATCTGCACTGTCTTTGGGGTCTGCTTCAGCAGGTTGAGCGTCAGAGGCTTCTGCTACTGTATTGCATGGTTGTCCTTTAGGCTCAGATGCATGACCAGCATGTCCACATGCTGCAGGTTTCTTTGGCACGCACCACACCATCCGACCTATGGTAATCACAACTTGGTCTGTGCTCAGACCTTTTGGCACCTCTAGCACAGACACTACCGGTTTTGCTTGAATTGCACCGAGGTTTTGGATTTTTGGATGACTTGCCTCGTTCAACTTTAGCCTTCCTTTTGCATGGGATGGATGTCTTTCCTCCACTCTTTATTTTCAGGATGAGAGGTCTGCAGAATAAATAATGTCACATATATGAGTTTTCATTGTCAATACCGGTCAGACTAAGAGAAAGACATTTTTTTTCTATGTCCAAAGAAAAGGCAGGATGTTATTTTTTAAATTTCCAACCCTTTTTCCACATTTTGAATGCCCGTTACAATCCGCAGTAAGAAACCTCTTTGGACGATTAGACCGATTAAATGCTTCATTCACATGTCTGACTGAGATGCAATCGACCTTGTAGTAGACTCTCTCTGTGCATTACTTCCCCTATGTTACTGTTTTGCCTTTTTCTTCAATTTTACATGTCATATAATCTCTGAAACCAAATCAGAAAGCTGAGCAGAAACCTCATCGGTCAGAAACCTCGTCGGTCAGAAACCTTGTCGTTCAGAAAACTCCTTTTACTACTTCAAGAGCATATATTTCTCTAGACTTTTCATTAATAGCTTTTCCTTTCTCAGCTTTGCTTGTGTGAGAAGAAAAAATAAGAGAATAGACGATGCAGGGAGGTAACGCGTTCCTCTTTGAGTTATAAACCCACCTGTCTCGCTCCTGAGATACCACTCAGAAAGTGAAGGTTTCTGAATGCCCAAAAACTTGCAGAAAACAGTGGAATAGCATAAGAGACTGGCAGAAGAAGTATATCGCCATTTTTCATGCACATGTTTGAGAGGAAAATTTGTCTCAGATAGCCTCTATTATGCTATAACTTGGTATCTTCTGTGAAAGAGAAGGTTTCTGACCGGAGGTTTCTGACTGTCAGAGTTAAATCTGCACTTCTTTTGTTTTTTAACTATCCATTGTGACAGTATCAGAAGTAGTTTACTTTTAAATATTATAAAATGACTGAAAACTTGTAACGACATATTTTTTTTAATCAGCATGATGGTTAAAGTTAGCCAGTCAGAAACCTCCACTACAGCACAGATTATAGCCAATTGCACCCTCATCAACATTTCGTATAAATTAAACATTCAATTTAACTTGCAACATGTGCAGGAATAACTGTTCTATCAGTTCCTTATGGTTTCCACCTTTTGTTTATATATTTCATGGCCAGTCAGACACTGGTAAGAAACCGCCCAGTCAGAAACCTTCTCTGTCAAACTTGAACTGCAGTGGTGAGACATATCCTGAAATTTATAGGCATTGAATCATATCCAATTTTACTTGCCAATGGAGGACTGTTAAAACAATGAGCTGCTGCAGGAATTTTGGTAACGGTTACGTGAGCTTCATTTCTTCTTGACTGTAAATGAAGTTTTAATTTTTATCACATTTATTCAAGACAACAACAAATATTTTATTCAAGCCTGACTGTTTGATTTTTTGAGGAATGAAATCAATGTCATGAATGGAATCACTCTTTCTTTTTCTTCAAACACCGAAATTATCACAGAATCAAGTATTAAATTTCAGAATCACATTTATGACAAGTAAAAAGTTTAGAACACAATAAATGAACAAAATATGTAACCTCACACTTGTTTTTCTTGTGTGAAATGTCGATGAAGTATTATACTGTAATCACATGATGTAGGAAAAAAGCCTGACATACTTGAAGACATAATAATGATGTATCATTTGCTGCTTTACTGTATGGAATGCCTTCATAATTTAACACCTGTAACAACCTGTTATCATGTTAGAATTTATCCAGTAAATCTTTACTGAACGATTGGACAGGAAACTGGTAACAATTTATATATATAAAAATTTAAATGTCATGCGACAATTGGATGCTGTAGGTATGTTGAAAAAGTACCTTTCATTCTAACTAAGTCATTTTGAGAGATTTCCTTATCTATAGTTCCATGGACTAAAAATTTCGGAACATTATCACCCGATAATCCAATACAGTCAGTGAGTCCAAAGGAAAACGCTTTTGTCTTGTCTTAATGGAAACACATATATAGACTTTTCATATGTATATCAATTATACATACATGGCACAGATAACAATACAAAATCACAGACAAATTAGCAGGATCATAAGATATGAAGTAAAGAAATACTGAACGGTTCCCCTAACTATCCTTACATCTTGTAACAATTCGCAGTCTAAATAAACCTTTCAATCTTTTTACCGCTTCCTTTTCTTCTATGCTCTGGTAATATGGTATAACATTTTTCTGGTAGCACCACTTCCCTCTGACGCCAGGCGTCACAGTCTAATAACTATGTACATCAGCAAATATTAAGTAGTGGCCCCCGTCGTCAATAAGGACTTAAAAACCATTACAAGGACGGAAGCATATCAGGTAAATTACTGTCTTTTAAATATACCATGACAATATCTTGGCTAGACAGAGCATTTGCAACCTGGAAAGAAGGGCATTTATAGTCATGTTGTGTGAAAGATATCTGGCAGAACCTTTACCTACGTCAGGAATGACTGTCACTGTACACAGGATACCAGGGACATGTACATTAGGAAGTATATGACGGAGGTTTCTGACTGAGCAGAAACCTCGGTCAGAAACCTCGTCTTACACTCAGACAGCGTAAGTTAACCATACAGTAGGAAGTATATGACCGAGCAAAAACCTTGGTCAGAAACCTCGTCTCACACTCGGACAGCGTAAGTTATCCATACAGTAGGAAGTATATGACGGAGGTTTCTGACCGAGCAGAAACCTCGGTCAGAAACCTTGTCTTACACTTGGACAGTGTAAGTTAACCATACAGTAGGAAGTATATGACGGAGGTTTCTGACCAAGCAGAAACCTCGGTCAGAAACCTTGTAGGACACGACAGCATAATTTCAACCATACATGTATTACTTGAAAAACCAAGACCTTGCAAAAGGTGTAAGGCTCAGAAGAACGGACGGGAGAAGGAATGCCATACAGATGTTCTATGACTGCATATAAGGTCGCATTATGTTAGTAGGAAGCAAATCAATTTATAACTCTTACATACATAGTACACACAAAAATTAAACGGAGACAGCCATTTTGAAAGGCGTAAGTCATCTACCTATAGTCGCTGGACGTCCATCTTCCAGCTGTAAAGGGAATTTCAGTTCTGCATTCCATGTGAGTTAAATGTTAGTTTTTAACTTTTAATTTTTTTTTATTTCAACAAATGAAACTTTGAAACTCTAACGGCATTTATTCATACACACCGTTCTGGGTCTCTGGAAACCTTCATACTTGTTCCTAATGGGGTGGAATAAGGAAAGACATTAAATGACATAACTTTTTTAATAACTTGACACAAGACCGTTTGAGAAGAAAGGTAAATTTGATGGGCAGCTGTCATTTAATGACAAAACATTTAAATTGGAATAGTCAAAGAAAGTACAATGTTAAGCTGTTTTCTGAAAAGGCTAACCTGACACAGTGTCTTCGTCGTTGGCCATGTCTGGTTCAGTCTGTACAGCTGATACAAGTGGCTTGTCCGCCTTCAAACTAGTAACATGTGGCGAGGAATCGTTTGTGTCGGTCGCACGGTCTGGTTCAGTCTGTACAGCTGGTACAAGTGGCTTCTCCGCCCCCAAACTAGTAACATGTGGCTAGGAATCGTTCGGGTCGGTCGGCCAGTCTGGTTCACTGGCTACAGCTGGATCAAGTGGCTTGTCCGCCTCCACACTAGTAACACGTGGGGAGGAGTCCTTGAGGTCGGTTTGCCGGTCTGAGTAACTGGCTACAGCTGGATCAAGTGGCTTCTCCTCCTCCAAACTAGTAACATGTGAAGAGGAGTCCTTAAGGTCGGTTGGCCGGTCTGGTTCACTGGCTGCAGGTGGATCAAGTGGCTTGTCGCTGTCGGGTTTACCTGAAGGAGAAGGAACGTAAGTAACAATGAAGGAAGGACAAGGAGGGAAGGCTGTAAAAACTTTTAAATGTTAGTAGTGTCAACGGACCGTTACAAGTGGTGAAGTGAATATACACGGAATCCAGAGAAGTTCATTTGATCCTTTATTGCATAGCTGACATGAGTGTTTCATAAAGATGGTAACAATGATAACACTCGCCAATATCCAAGCTCTGCCTCTGATCCTATAGCTCAACCTGTCGTAGGTTCTAGGTATAGGTGTAAGGTGTAAGTTGGGAGAGATGATTGGGTGCTGCTCAAGCTGCCTTTTATATTAAGGGCTTGAGCAGCTCACAGTATTGCGAAATATTCTATACACGTGGTTCAATAAAATAGAGACACGTGTCATAGGGAGAGATTGCCACCTGTGGGTTAATCATGTTAATGAGGATTGAGAGGAGATTGTGAAATATCCTCTCATTCCAAATATGGCACCACAGGTGGATCCCACATCCTCCAGCGGGGCTGTGTGGGTGTAGATATGATTGGAATGTTATTACATCCGTGTACCTTATGACACAGAGTCTCATGGAGGAAGTGGGTTCGTGATAACTTATGGATCTTGGTTCCTGTTGGGGAATACAAGAGATTGTTGAGTGTGGATCATGAGCAGAGCTTAGGCTTTATATGGCGAAGAAACTAGTAAATGTGAAAAATATTAATAATACCCAGAATAGTCCATTGACATCATCATAAAAATCATTGTTATTATATGGCTGAATCGATTTGACTTATCTTTTCATGGTTAAAACTTTATGAAACTAGTCGGCTGTAGGACTTTTGATAATCACCAACATAGAACATGATTCATAGTTCTAAATGTATATTCAAATTGACAAGAAATTTAGGGTTTATCCTATTTCTGAATATTGTTGGCAGCCATTTTAATCAATAATTAGGCCAGAATTTCTTGAAGATTCATCACCCATTAAAATAAATGTCTATGTTGAGACACACACTGTGCCAAAAAGTATTTTTCACTTTAAGGCACCCACATTTATCATAGATAGGTATGTGGTAGCCGTTTGGAATATTTAATCATATTATCGAATTCACTTTCTGCACCAAATAAAGTGGCAGGGAAACACAGGTTTATAGATCAGTGGGGAAAGGGGTTGCAGAATTTGTATCCTGACCCCTCCACCAGAACCCTCCTGAAAAAAAGAGATTTTATTAGACACCACATTTTCAAGGTACACCCTGACTTTGACCTGATCCTACAGGCTTTAATCAGGACTGGAGCTGGTTAAGGCAATTGGCATTGACATGGGGATCACATTGTTTCTGAAAGTAGGTATTATGCGTCACCACCCTAAATCAAACCACTTCCAGGTTTACTGGCCAAATAGTCCTTCTGAACTTATTCATTTTAAGGAATTTGGCCCCTAGGGGAGGGAAAGAGGGGCCAAACCCATTGTTATTTGGTATCAGATTGATGAGTAGGAGCGTTTCAATAGTCCTAGAATATTTTTGGGTCAAAATTTAAAATCAATGGGGGTGAATGAGTCCTAATGTCAGTGGCGGATTTAGAAAAGGGGTGCAGGGGCATGCACCCCCTCCTTTTCCCCTGTACTTAAGAGTTTATTTACCTCTTTTTACCCCAGAATCTAGCCAAAATTAGGGGCTAAATAGAGGCGCGCCCCCTCCTTTTCAAAATCCTGGATCCGACCCTGGATGTGTATTCATGCGCTGAACAGGCCTGCCTATGCAAAAATCACCACCCAGTTACCATGGCAATTTGCTCAAAATCTAGCCTGATTATGTTTACATGGACCTATCTTATTTTTTTCTCCATTTCATAAGCTAAAATATTGTGTAGGTGGAAGACCTGCAATTTTTTGCATGGCCACAAGACTTTTGGGGTGGTGACACCTTATCCAGGGACAATTAATTCATCACGGCATGTCTTGGCAATGGGATTTACCTCATTCAGCCAAACTCAAGTAGTGAACCCACTGGGTATTGGTCTAAACTCCTATAAGGCTCATATGTACTGCTACTGCTACATCTATTGTCTCTAGCTTAACCTGTTCAGTATTCACATGTGTCTAAAAACTCATCAAACAGTAAATTCATTGTTCATCTTCCACTGTCACAGCCAGGCTTCAGCAGCAAAGGGTAGTCAAGGGGCGGATCCAAAAGTTTGGAGTATGTGGTTCCTTTATCAGGATGGAGAGGCAGGACAGGCAGAGACAGCCATAGTATTAGGGTGGGACAGTGAGAAGCATTTGAGATAATCTGGAAGGAGGATTGATAATGAGGTGGATATGTGGGCAGTAATGGCAAGAAAATATTCTAATGTACATGTTTTATGGGATCATGGGATAAAAACTTGTAGTCAGACAGTTTATTTGGTACGAAATGGCTGCCACCTATCTATCTATGATAGATATGGATGTCTTATATCAGGCTTTATAATCAATTATAGATATATTATGTCACAATATATTTTGTGAGTTAAAGTGAGTCTAGCATGAAACAGAAATCGAAAGCCCCCTGGAAATTGCAAGATTTTTACTGTGACCTAATTAAAAATCCAAAATGCTGCCAACCTTCTATCTATGGTAGTTATGGATGCCCTATCTGGCCTTATTTTTTTATGATAAATAAAATATATTATGTGCTTCAAAGCGAGTATACATTAATCGTACATGAACAATAAGTCAAGTCTAATAGAAATCACAATGATTCTGACTCACCTAATCAAAAATTCCAAAAAGCTGCTCCTAAATTTATGAAAATCATAGATATGAATTCCTGTATATTTAGAACATAATTTTATATAATCTTTCTATGTTGATTATGACCAAAACAGCCTAGAGTGCTATAGATGTACATGCTATAAAAACTTGAATCTTGTCACTTTGGCCATAGGATTAAATACTCAAAATGGCTGCCATCTACCTTATGATGATAAAATTGAACCCCTCATCCTCAAAATTAGATGTATTATGTGCCTCAATTTTGGTATTCATACCAAATGAATCAGATCTTGATTAGCCTCAAAGAATTGCAATGGTTTTGACAGTGACCTCATTAAAAATTCCAAATGGCTGTCACCTACATTCATGAAAATGATATATATGAAATTCTTTACTTCATAAAAGAATGTTTAGAACTTAAAATCATCTTTCTATGTTGATAATTACCAGAGATAGCTACATTTCTAGTTTGTAGTTAATGGGCTTTTCAACAGACTCTTTTCTTAGTTTAGAGGTGAGACATCATTCATAGTTTCATTGACGGAAGACAGATGGCATTATAGATTTATGTCCTGTGGCATCTGAAGTTCAATGGGTATTTTAACTATTAAATATGCATTTTAGATATCCTAAGTGCAAAGTGTTATACTTACATTGGATATAGTAGTAGTAAGGAGTGTGAATAAGTACATCAGTTCTGTGATGTATTATAGAGTAGGTCTGTGCAGATGAGAAAGATATTGACCATCTTCACAAAGGCATTCAGTAGGAATTCTACTTCAAAGTGATCAATTTCCACTTGGCAAAGTACTATGTAAAGGAAGAGTAACAAGTTCACTCCAAGCATACAGACTTGTTTGCTTGGACATTGGCAACATTAAATGTATCTACCGAACTTCAATAGCAGAGAAAAGGGCATACAATACAATCCTATACACACTGGGATGGTCATTTATAAATATGTGTGTCAAGACAGTTGAGTTTTAGAATCATGTTGTACCATGACACATTCCTGGATATGATGATGTTGCAAAATCAGAATAAACTGCTCATGCAGATTTCGGTTGATATCAAGAGTACCTATAATAAGGATTCCATTTTCATTTCATGGGATACACTATAACAAAATATTTTCAAATGAAATATTAAGCAATCAAGCAATCTGATCACAATATCTAATCAACATAGGATGCCACATCAGTATCAGGTTTAGCTAAATATTATGCACCCATGCATATTTTGCAGGACTTTGTTATGAAACCCAGTCATATATACTGTTGAGTTTTCCTATATGTATAAACAGACCTCTCCTGTGATACATATAACTCTGATGCTTCCTTTCAACTCTAGACTGGTTGTGAATATTGTCAGAACTCTCTACCCACACCGTTGTATAGCAACGATGAAGCTTCTTAAAACCTTATTGCTGATTCTTATGACAAAATCAACAATATGTCTAGATCCAATGGAAGCTACATTTAGTAAAACTTCCCAAACCAGCTTCAGCTGTGTGAAAAACACAAAATATAAACATATTGGAAATGGCCTCAACCTGATAACTTGTATTTCCATGACCCGACTACCACTTATTGGATACATAAAGTTCAGTGACAGTAAGAATGGAGTGGGAGTTTGTATGAGATGTGGTCCTGACATTGACGAGGTTACAGCTGACAGCTCCGGAGAAGAAGTGTGGGCAACCAAGGATATGATAGAATTCATAAGTTTAAGAACTGAATCTGCCTCAAGCATAGAGAAAACTATAACACAGTCAGCTGTAACTGATATCCAACCTGTAATAACTACAACAGAAACAATTGTTCTACCAGTGATTACAACAGAAGAAATTACTGTTCCACAAGGAGTAACCACAACAGGAACTATTGCTCAATCATCAGTAACCGAACCAGAAACTTCTTTTCCGTCAGTGATGACCACAACAGAAATAATGGTTGAATCTGTGATAGGCACAGTGGGAACTACTGTTCCACAAATATTAAAAATAGGAGACACTAATAGTCACGCTGTTGCTACTACACCAACAGAAACTATCATTGGAACAATAATAGCCACATCAGAAACTACTGCCCCACCAGTGATAGCCACAAAACCAACTTCAGTTTCACCAGTGGTAACCACAGCAGAAAATACTGTTCCACCAGCGGTAACCGGAGCAGAAATTAATTTTCCATCAGTAGTAACCACAAAAGCTACTACAGTTCCACCAAGAGTAACCACAGCAAAAACTACTGTTCCACCAGGGGTAACCACAGCAGAAACTACTGTTCTGCCAGAGGTAACCACAGCAGAAACTACTATTCCACCAGAAGTAACCACAGTAGAAACTACTGTTCTGCCAGAGGTAACTACAGCAGAAACTACTGTTCAAACAGGGGTAACCACAGCACAAACTACTGTTCAACCAGGGGTAACCACAACAGAAACTACTGTTCAACCAGGGGTAACCACAGCAGAAACTACTGTTCCACCAAGAGTAACCACAGCAGAAACTACTGTTCCATCAGAGGTAACCACAGCAGAAACTATTGTTCCACCAGAGGTAACCACAGTAGAAACTACTGTTCAACCAGGGGTAACCACAGCAGAAACTACTGTTCAACCAGGGGTAACCAAAGCAGAAACTACTGTTCAACCAGGGGTAACCAAAGCAGAAACTACTGTTTCACCAAGAGTAACCACAGCAGAAACTACTGTTCCACCAAGAGTAACCACAGCAGATACTACTGTTCCACCAGAGGTAACCGCAGCAGCAACTACTGTTCAACCAGGCGTAACCAAAGCAGAAACTACTGTTCAACCAGGGGTAACCAAAGCAGAAACTACTGTTCAACCAGGGGTAACCACAGCAGAAACTACTGTTCCACCAAGAGTAACCGCAGCAGCAACTACTGTTCCACCAGAGGTAACCACAGCAGATACTACTGTCCCACCAGTGGTTACCACAGCAGAAACTACTGTTCCACCAAGAGTAACCACAGCAGATACTACTGTCCCACCAGTGGTTACCACAGCAGAAACTGTTGTTCCGCCAGCAGTAACCACAACAGAAACTATGACTTTCCGGCCAGGTACAACAAGCCCAGGTAATCACCATATCAAATTATATCTACTTACAAATATATGAACCTTTGGTCCTCTCTCAAATCAGCCTGTGCTTATTTAGGCTATTACTGTTGGTTTCTTGTTTTCCTTAGTCGGGACTTACTCTGCTATTACAAATCTCATATCATGAACGTTTTGGCTTTTTTACAGTTATTGATATCTAAGTAATACCATGAAATAAAAAAGAACAAAAAGCAATGTCAACCGAAATCAAAATGAATCAACTTTCAGTTACAGTCTGAGTTTATGTGATATGGTATATCTAAGTCAAATGTTAAAACAAAAAATTCCATATCAAAATTGGCTTCAATTGGATATCAGTGACATGTGATATAGTATTTGTCTTTTACAGGAATGTTCACATGTGAGGATCTTTATACATCTGGGATGACTACATCAGGGGTGTACACCATCAATCCTGAAGGCATGACACCCATGGAAGTTTACTGTCAGAACGATCTCAACGAGCCTGGATGGACGGTGGGTTATCAAGAAACAATTTATACCCTTTTCAAATTACTCTTTCATCAAAAAAAAGATTCACATAGGGCCCAGTTGAGGTTGCTTTGATGTTGGTATATCTGCTGATTGAACTGTAATTCCATTTTTCTTCAACTTTTCTTTAGATTTATGAAAGGAACAAATGGCCACACACACATTTCAATTAATACATTGACCATGACTTTGGTTCACAGGTGATACAGCAGCGTGTGGATAATACAACTGACTTCTTCCTGGACTGGGCAGACTACAAAGTTGGCTTTGGTAACACAAGCTCAAATTACTGGCTTGGACTTGACAATATCCGTCTTCTTACTAAAGACATGGACAAGAAACTGAGGGTCTGTTACATATTTTTCTTGAATAAGTATGATGTATTCATCATTTCATATGTGTTGAGTGTCCCCTAAGCAGAGTTTTTTTATCAGGTGGGAATCCAACTGGGCAATATAGAGGACATCTGGTGGCAAATTCAAGAACTAATACCAGCATGTCTGGGTCCAGCTGCATGGCCAGGGAAATCCCATAATGCAAATATACTACCAAATATGACAATCATTTAATGAAACGTCTACCTCAAAAACACTTTGGGCTTTGCGTTGGCTGTATTTAATGGGCTTGCCATTGTGTAAGAAGGAAAACATTTATGCCGTCTGGCTTACTTTGAGTTCTTCTGAAAACCTAGAATTTGTAAATTCTTCATAAATCATTGAGTTGAGTTCAACATAAAGACCATTGGACAGATCTATATCAGTATGAAATGTACTAGAGAGTAGAGTAGAGAACATTAAAGACCCACTTCTAGTGGGTGAAAAATAAAAAGAACCATTATTTTGGAGTCTGTGAAGTCAATCAGGTATAGAGCTGAATGGTGGACAATGAAACTAGCTCCCACATTACTCACACCATGTCTCTACTGTGCTGTTTTTTCACCAGAAACACTGGCTAACTCTGGATAGATAGGGTAGTTCATTAATTTGTAACCTGGTGGCAGGTAGCGGTTGACTCTGCCCTTGTTGTTTATTAACGTCGTCATACATTCATTGAGGGCTTAAAAGCTACAATGAACTCTTATTATAGGTTTACATGCGTCATCCAGACACCACCAAGGGACCTAATAATGATGGGTATGCCTGGGCTGACTATGGCAGCTTCTTCATTGATGATGAAGCTAGTAATTTCATACTTCATGTTGCTGACTTCACCAATAATGGCGGTGCAGGTATGTCAATCTGTTACTGTAGTGCATCATGCATGTTAAAATGATCAGTCTGCTTACTAGTGCTTTTCTTTTTGTTGTTAAAACTTCATTGGGGTATTTCACTGACCCTCTGGGAAAATCACATCTAATCAAAGAGTTAGAGAAGCATGGCATATGAGTGTGGCCATATTGAATCATTTACCAGGCGTACACTTTGCATGTATCACACACTAGTGAATAATGAAACCCCATGGTTTCAATCTCTGCCCGCCTCATAAAATACCTTCGGCCTATACCATCAATGTAAGCACTCATCGAATATGGATTAGATAATTCGAATACCTGGATACATGAACCATATTTCATTTGAAATGCAATGATCACAGTTTTCCTATTTGATCACAATCCATCTATATATATTTCAGGTGAATCCCTGTTTCAGCAACATAATGGGCAGCCGTTCTCAACCAAAGACATGGACCATGATAACATGGCCTACAGCTGTGCTGATAGATGTAAAGGTGCATGGTGGTACAAGACATGCCAATTAGCTAACCTGAATGCCCTGTATGAACATACTGTGGGCCTGGACGGTATGAACTGGGCGTCCTACACTGGCCACAGTACAGGGGCCACCTTTGCACAGATGATGATTAAAACTGCAGGCAGCAGCTGATTTAGATTTTGTATTTGTTGGGCAGGATGGGAGGAATGACTGGACTATCACTGAAAAAGTAGTGTCAGTAGTATAGTAAATGGTCTTCTCTGGATATTATCCAGAGAAGACCACCATATTTAGATTATCCAGAGAAGAGGTCGTTTATAGATATATTTAATTTATCTATAAAAGAGGTTGTTTATAGATATTTTTAGATTATTTATAAAAGAGGTCGTTTATAGATATATTTAATTTATCTATAAAAGAGGTCGTTTATAGATATTTTTAGATTATTTATAAAAGAGGTCGTTTATAGATATATTTAATTTATCTATAAAAGAGGTCTTTTATAGATATTTTTAGATTATTTATAAAAGAGGTCGTTTATAGATATATTTAATTTATCTATAAAAGAGGTCGTTTATAGATATATTTAGATTATTTATAAAAGAGGTCGTTTATAGATATATTTAATTTATCTATAAAAGAGGTCGTTTATAGATATATTTAGATTATTTACAAATATATTTATAAAGACATTAAGAGCTGTAGACTAAGAGAGAGAGATGGGTAGAGCTTTCACTCAAGGTTGATCGGTTTATATAACATTGAGAACCTCTTTACCCAGACCTATGCATGGAACAGGCTTACATACAGAGCCTGACCTATACATGGGTATTTGACATAACGGTCCCATTTATGTTTCTCATGTAGCTTTCTATGTTGACTGTGTCACTGAGTTACTTGGCTCCAAGCCTCCTGTGTATGTGTGAGGAGGAGAGTAGCGGCATGAGTTGCTCTCTTAACTTTTTAGATGGGGTTTGACCATACATGTATCAAAATGAGTTGCTCGCTATAAGTGCACTGTTTATGGTGAGTCTGTAGTTGCAGTGAGCAGCTTATACAGAGTCTCAGCTGCTCACTGTAAAAGGCTAGCTATAGTGTGTTGTTTGTTGTTTATGTATAGTCACAGTGAGCAGCTTATATAGAATTTGAGCTGCTCTTTGTAATAGGTTAGCTGTAGCATGCTGTTTAATTTTTAACCAAAAAGTAGATAGCTATAGCATGCTGTTTAATTTTTAACCAAAAAGTAGATCTTTCGTTATATATTCACACATCCATCAGTCACCACGCGGAGGTAGATCTACAGAAAATCTTATTCTTATTGCGCAGTTAGGTTAGAATAAGGCACTGCGTAGTTAGTTTTTAACCTGACTTTTTATCAGTGGTAAAAAGTAGGGAAAATCACGTTGTTTCTGCGCAGTTAGGTTAGAATAAGGTACTGCATAGTTAGTTTTTAACCTGGCTTTTTATCTGTGATAAAAAAGGCGGAAAATCCTATTCTTATTGCATAGTTATATCCTTTTAGTTTACTTTTAGATAGCATGACGATATTTCATTGCTCATTGCATAGATGAAAACATGTATATGAATCATCGTATTTCCCTATGCATAAGTCTAAGCTAATGCAAGTGAAACTGTAAAACTCACCAGGCTTATACACAGGACAAGCCAACAGATGGGTAGGGATAAAGGATTTTTACTTTAATTATGAATGTTATCCTGATTAATGTACGAGACAGGCTAGAAAATATAGCTCAGCTTATACATGAAGAAATACCACATCTATTTCGTAGACAGAGAGAGCTGCTCATAAAAAAAATGATTTGCTATATGGAGGGAGTCGTTCTCATGGAGGGAGTTGACCTCTATGTAATAACATATTGTACAGAGACTTAGTTTTTGCATGTGGTGGTGGAACAAAGACGAAATAAGACGTAGATGGTGCTGGAGTTGGTTAAGGGCAGAGCAAAGGATTGACTTTTTATCTGTGGTAAAAAGGTGGGAAAATCTTATTCTTATTGCGCAGTTAGGTTAGAATAAAGCACTGCGTAGTTAGTTTTTAACCTGACTTTTTATCTGTGGTAAAAAGGTGGGAAAATCTTATTCTTATTGCGCAGTTAGGTTAGAATAAGGCACTGCGTAGTTAGTTTTTAACCTGACTTTTTATCTGTGATAAAAAGGTGGCCTGCTATTTTTTGAGACTTGGACCATTATGTTTACACTCGTTTTTCTCACTATAAGCTGCATTGCAACTCATGAGTAACTCATAACAGTTTTTTGATAATGCCTACAAAGAGGGCAAGCATCATAGATAGGACAGAGGTTTCATGGTAGGTCCCTCCTCCTCCTGTATGGATACTCCTGGTACTAATGGGAAACTCAGACAGCTGCAGCCAGAGGACTCACTTTGTTACTGTAAACACTAGCTCTGCCACTCGTGTGTAACTAGGTTACTGGTGTGAGCAGGGCTATGTAAGTAGTTATGTAGTAGTAGTAGTACTAGTAATACACAGGACTAGCAGAGATACATAGACACACATACAGGTTTGTATATCTCTAACAATGCTGTCTTGCACATAGGATAACACAGAGGTAGAGATACTTTAAAAGACTCTAACAATACATACATGCACACATTATTACAGATTGGAGATTGTAGCCATCTATAGCTTATATAGCAGGGATGATGGGTGGAGTAGGAACCCTTCAGCAATGATCCAGCACAGAGAGCTATAGGGACTATTCTATGGGTGTGGACCACTAAATTTGACATGGTGACATGGCAATTTCTTAAAATCGACATGTGACATGTGACATGGCAATTTCTTAAAATCGACATGTGACATGAGAGGTTCTTAGAGGTGACATGGGACATGGGGATTTAAGTGACATGTGACATAACCATTTCTTAAAATCGACATGTGACATGAGAGGTTCTTAGAGGTGACATGGGACATGGGGATTTAAGTGACATGTGACATAACCATTTCTTAAAATTGACATGTGACATGGGGGACCCCCCATCCACACCCCCTATTCTACTGTGATGCATGGAATAAAGGTCTAAAGTGAAAATTTTGGAACAAAAACAATGTTTCCTATCCCTCTATGAGCTAGCTGAAAAGAAATTGTGCAGTTTGTAATTGAAAATTCCATTGCTGAAAGGAACTGCGTAGTTATAATATAGTAATGGAAAATTACTATACAGTGTTATAGCATACACTGTATGCTTTGTTTTTATGAGTAACTTACATGAGTTTTTTATTATGATACTTATAGAGACAAGTATCATGGAAAGGTGCAGAGAGCTGCAGGATTGTTCCTATGAATCCCACCAGATGGAAGATGAGTAGCATAATGGTACACTGTATGCTTTGGTTTCATGAGTTACTCACACGAGTTTTTTATTATAGCATTCAAAGAGACAAGCTACATTGAAAGGTGCAGAGAGCTGCAGGATGGTTCCTATGAATCCCACCAGATGGAAGATGAGTAGCATAATGGTACACTGTATGCTTTGGTTTCATGAGTTGCTCACACGAGTTTTTTATTATAGCATTCAAAGAGACAAGCTACATTGAAAGGTGCAGAGAGCTGCAGGATGGTTCCTATGAATCCCACCAGATGGAAGATGAGTAGCATAATGGTACACTGCATGCTTTGGTTTCATGAGTTGCTCACACGAGTTTTTTATTATAGCATTTAAAGAGACAAGCTACATTGAAAGGTGCAGAGAGCTGCAGGATGGTTCCTATGAATCTCACTAGATGGAAGTGTGCTTCAGGAAATTCCATGACGTAATGCATATATTATGTTAAGTAAAATCAATGTTGTGCTTCTATATTTAGTTTTATACGTCTTAGAAATGTGCTTCAGGAAAATTCCATGACATAATGCATATATTATGATGCTTTAGGAAAATTCCATGACGTAATGCATATATTATGTTAAGTAGAATCAATGTTGTGCTTCCATATTTAGTTTTATACGTCTTAGAAATGTGCTTCAGGAAAATTCCATGACGTAATGCATATATTATGATGCTTCAGGAAAATTCCATGATGTAATGCATATATTATGTTAAGTAGAATCAATGTTGTGCTTCCATATTTAGCTTTATACTGCGCAGTTAGGTCTGAATAGTTATTTATTGCTTGCCTTTTTATCTCTGGTGAAAAAGGTGGAAAATTCCATTGTTATTGCGCAGTTAGGATTTTTTTAAAGAAAAGGGCTGAGCTAATGTTAGCCTATCCCTGCAGCTTTGGATAAAAAGATGGAAAGTTCCATTCTTATTGCGCAGTTAGGTTTGAACAGTTATTTATGGCTTGCTTTTTTGTCTCTGAAGAAAAAGGTGGAAAATTCCATTGTTATTGCGCAGTTAGGATTTTTTTAAAGAAAAGGGCGGAGCTAACGTTAGCCTATCCCTGCAGCTTTAAATAAAAAGATGGAAAGTTCCATTCTTATTGCGCAGTTAGGTTTGAACAGTTATTTATGGCTTGCTTTTTTGTCTCTGATGAAAAAGGTGGAAAATTCCATTGTTACTGCGTAGTTAGGCTTTTTTTGGAAGAAAAGGGCGGAGTTAATATTAGCCAATCTCTGCAGCTCTGAAAAAAAGGTGGAAAATGCATGTATCCGGCAGGAAAAGGGTTAAGGACGAAGGGTATAATTTAGATTTATCCATAGCTAGACATTAAGGAACGTTGTATATAAAACGGGCAAGACGTTTTTTATAAGATATCTAGTGAATCCTGTGTTTGTCCAGTAATTGACTATAGATGGGGTGTGGATGGGGGGTCCTCCATGTCACATGTCGATTTTAAAAAATGACCATGTCCCCATGTCAATTTTAAGAAATGGTCATGTCACCATGTCGATTTTAAGAAATCGTGCATGTCACCATGTCAATTTTAAGAAATTGTTCATGTTCCATGTCACTAAGCCTAAGATAGCCCATGTCGCCATGTCGATTTTAGTGGTCCATACCCATATAGATCTTTTAATCTTGGCAAAGAAACAAGATAGTTTTTTGACGCAATAAGCATCTTTGTTTTTTTATTTTTCCTTAGAATAAATTGTACGAGGAATATATGATATTACTGCTTTGTATTAGTATCTAGGATTCATGCATTATTTGACATGATTGGTATAATGCTATTATGAAGTTATGAGTATCAGTTATACCAGGAAACATAGACTGTATTTTTCTCAGCACAGGTCAGGCTTCGTATGCTAGCCTGCACGGTGCATGAGTCGAAATTAAAATCAGAATGTTTGTGAAGAATGGACTGTGATTTTTTACCTCATGCACTGGTCTGACACGTGTATAGACTGGTTTATTTTCCCATTAGTGGTTATATTAACCAGGCTGAGACACAGAGAAATACGGCATCTGTTGTTTCCATAGGAGGCTTGATATATGATGGTTTCAGCTGTCCCTTTAAACAAGGGAAGGCAGACACTGGTGAAGGTTTTTTATTTCTGTGCCTCGTAAATAGTATCCAGCAGAGCTGCTCTCAGTAAAGGGTGACATACTAGATGTAGAGGGTTTTTTTTAAGGCTTAGCCCTTTAAAGGAAATATCTTACAGCTTATTGCTTAGGGAAATTTCCTTTAGCTTATTGTGTTTTAACAAAAGATCTAGGTAAAAAATAGCATATATTATGTTAATTTGGCTACTCTGGTTTTTACCTATTTTTTGTTGAAATGGAAATTTCCACAGCTTATTGCGTCTTAACAAAAGATTCATGTAATATATTATGTTAATTCAATAGTCTAATGCTTAACCCTTTTAAAGAAATATTCTGTAGTTTATTACGTCATAAGGATAGGCTTGCTGTAAATGAGAATACATATGGATTAAAAATATAACTAAAGTTAAAATGTACATGCTAATATTAGCATAATGGTACACTGTATGCTTTGGTTTCATGAGTTGCTCACACGAGTTTTTTATTATAGCATTTAAAGAGACAAGCTACATTGAAAGGTGCAGAGAGCTGCAGGATGGTTCCTATGAATCCCACCAGATGGAAGATGAGTAGCATAATGGTACACTGTATGCTTTGGTTTCATGAGTTGCTCACACAAGTTTTTTATTATAGCATTCAAAGAGACAAGCTACATTGAAAGGTGCAGAGAGCTGCAGGATGGTTCCTATGAATCTCACCAGATGGAAGTGTGCTTCAGGAAAATTCCATGACGTAATGCATATATTATGTTAAGTATAATCAATGTTGTGCTTCCATATTTAGTTTTATACGTCTTAGAAATGTGCTTCAGGAAAATTCCATGACGTAATGCATATATTATGATGCTTCAGGAAAATTCCATGACGTAATGCATATATTATGTTAAGTAGAATCAATGTTGTGCTTCCATATTTAGCTTTATACGTCTTAGAAATGTGCTTCAGGAAAATTCCATGACGTAATGCATATATTATGGTGCTTCAGGAAAATTCCATGACGTGATGCATATATTATGTTAAGTATAATCAATGTTGTGCTTCCATCTTTTGCTTTATATGTTTTAAAACAGAAAAGAAAATTCCATGACGTTCTGCATATGTTATGCCATATATGGTTTTCTACGTTTTACTTTTATGCCTTATAAGGAAGAGAATATATTATGTTGATATATGCCATATATGGTTTTCTACGTCTTACTTTTATGCCTTATAAGGAAGAGAATATATTATGTTGATATATTCCATATATGGTTTTCTATGTCTAATTTTTGTGCCTTATAAGTGTAGGGGTATGGTATTTTACACTTTAACGTTCATGCACCCGTGAGACTCAGACCTAGGTCCTTCGGGTGTGGTGGGGGAATCCGGATGGCAGGTGGCAGCACCTGCCTCTGGGTTCGTATCCACTACACCAGGGGGCCTACTACTCGTCCGCCACACGTCACGTGGCCGGTCTGAGTTTCGCGGGCTTTTCCCCTATATAAGGCTGGTCCTAGCCCTAGGTTCCTCAGTAGTGGTTTACCCACTGCTCAACCAGGTTGTTACCCGAAAGGGTAACCGAATGCACTAGCAGCATGTAGTCCTCTGAGGCTGTGATCGTATGTAACGCAAGCTCTGAAATAAAAGCTCGGTTGCCTACCCGGAAACTTTTCTCTCTCTTCGTTATGATTTAATCTAACTTAACGAGACGAACCACTACACTGGTGCCGTGACCAGTTGGTCTTCGGGTAAGCGCAGTCAGAAATGACTGAGCTGAGCCCAGTTAGGGGAAATGGCTCAAATCGTGAGCTAGACTCCCCGATGGAGGATGGTGAAATCAAGTCACCACCCCAAGGTACGGAGTGGAGGGATCCACTAGAACACTACCCTGATGGGTTAGAAGATGTAAGAAGAAACTTACATCATGAACTGGATGAATTTGGAGACTCCTTATTCATGCCAGGAGGTACTTCGAAACCTGCACCAATGCATAAAAGTACTGCTCAATTTGGTAAATTACCATTTGAGGTACCAAAGCCTAGTGCAGGTATGTTTGAAACTCCATACAGTTCTCGAATTAAACACCAAAAATGTGGATTCGAAAAGAACAAAATGGACGAGCTTGAAGACATGAGAGCTGAATACGAGAAGATCCAGAAGGATCTTATTACACTGACCGGAACCCGAGACAAGATTCTGACTGAAAACAAACAGTTGATATCGGAACGTCTCGATTACGATCAGAGTTGTAGACGCCAACAACAATTGTTGTTGGATCAGATGGAGAAAGAAAAGCAAGATTTTCAACTCCAGCACGAACAGTATCGTGATGCACTATATACGGCGGATCTGGAATACAGAGCCTCGTATGATGAGTTGAATAGAACTAAACAAGAGTTAAATTCAACTCAATCGGCCTACGGCAAGTATCAAGAAGAGCTGAAGAAAATAGAATCAGCCTTCAAAGATGCTCGGGAAACGTACCAAAAACAGACCGATGAGCATGAAAAACTCAAAGATCAATTGATACGCGAATCCACAGATTTGGCTGTTAAACAGACTAAAATGATGGATGATTATTCCGAACTGGAGGCTAAAGCTATCCAGATGTCAAAGTATCTAGAAGATACTGGTCGTGCAGTAGGCACTCTTGAATCAGACTTCACTGTTTCAGGAATTGCCCTAAACACGACAAGTAACCAGATGTTCTCTTTGAGGGGCAATGACGGGGTAACAGAGACAACTGTACCTCGTTATGAAGGAGTAAAGAGTCATCAGGTTAGATTTACAGATAATACCTCTATACCTCTTGGTCTAGGTACGGGAAATAAAGGGGATAATTCTGCGAGTGGAGCTAAACAAAGCCGCTCGGCAGGAAGCTCCACCTTTGACGGCGGATGGCCACAACAGTCACCTTTAGGGGGACCAAATGGCCCGTATGCCCAGTATGGATGGAATCAGTCCCAAACAGGAACGAATCCGTCCAATGGTAACACCCGGAACACGTCCGGAGGAACAACCGGACGAGCACCCGGAGGTTCCAGTACAGCTGGGGGGCAATCCGGATGTGATCAAGGATCCGGACCCTCAAGCGATCGTTCCAGGAGCAGACCCTCTGCCAGTGGGACTGGTTTCAATAATGGAAATCAGTCGTATGGAACAGGAGGAAACACTAATCCCAATAGTGGTTTCTTTAGCTTTGGTGGAAATACACAACCCACCAATGGTCCAGGGCCGGCTCCCCAAACCAGTGGATACACCTTTTCACAGGTGCCTCCATACGGAGCAGGGGGATCAGGAGGTGGAGGAGGACCACCATCCGGAGGCTTTGGAAGTACTTATGGTACGAATCCTCCAAGGAAAAAGAGACTCAGTCGCCGAGTATCTCTTTCTCCAGGGTTACAAGCGCTGCATGATTCTAATGCAGCGATTGCTAACTTAGGTGTTGATTGTTACAATCAAGGTCTGGACGATACGGAGATCATGGAATGGAGTAAGGGTTTAACCCTTACTGGATCCACGAATCCGGCTCGTAGAGTAGCTAAGATACCTACCCCCTTTAATGCCAAGAACCCTTGGAAGGAGGAGTATCAAGGCTGCGCGGATGTCTTTAACTGCAATGGATGGGGTAAAGCGGAAGCTCTGCCTTATTTAGTATGCTGGTTAAAGGAAGGCGACGGAAAAGGAGCCGTGGAACAATGGAGAGATTCTCAAATAACAGGACTCTCAGCCCATATGAAGTATGATGAACTCATAGAGATTGCTTCATATTTATATGGGAATATAGTTGGAGAAGACCCTTGGCTGACGTTCACTAAAAGAACACAGAAGCCCAAGGAGTCTGCCAAAGTGTTCGGCTTAGAATGTCAACGACTGTTGCATAAAGCCAGACCTCAATGGAGACTAGATGATGAATGCTTCCTAGATGAGATGTTTAAACAATTCATTGAAGGATTGCGGAATCAAGAACACAGGACAGTAGCCTGTGAAGCTTGGAAGAATGATGCCTCTTTGACAGATTTGTTCCAGTCCCTAGATCATTATGATCGAAAGGCCCGTATCTTTGCCGGGAAGGTACCCCAACGGATGTCAGCAATGATAATCCCGGAGGGAATACCCGAAACCGATTCATCCGAATCAGGGGAACCTGACGAAGATGAAAACGTTGGGGCCATTGGCCAAGGGAACCCCCGGTACAACCGGAACTGGGGAAAGAAACCGGGTTACGTCAAGGAGAAAGTGATCACTTCTAAACCTCCTGTGACTCAACCCGATACCAAACCCACGACGGGTCCTTCTTTATCAGAGGACCTGGTTAACAATTTGGTAAAGAAGATTACTGAAAATCTTAGGAGGCCTAAGCCTGATAGGACTGTTGTGACATGCTTCCGATGTCAGGAAACTGGGCATTATGCTGCCGAGTGTGAGGCAGATAAGCCAGTTTATAGAAACACTCGTTACCGGAGCAATCCGGGTAAGGAGGACTCAGTGAAGAAGGAAAACTGAGAGGGGGTGTCCACAAAGGCAACCGGATTACCCCCAGAGTGAGTGATTGCCATGACTGCCAGCCTATCGCAGCTTGCGGTACTGGCAAGAATCCTCTAGCGATTTCGCCCAGCAGTGAAGCTAAGGAGCCTGATCAGTTCCTTACTCATGAGGCTGGGGAGACTGATAGTACACCAGGTGTCAAGAACCGGCAGAAGAACACAGAGGGGAAACCCGATATCAGTCCAGAGGGAGCGGCCAATGAGTTGGCCAGGGTGGGGTGTGCCCAGTTCCCCCCGGGTCATCCTTGTCTCGAATTCTTAAAGGGATGTGGATTTGACCTCGGCGCTAAGACGGAACTTGCTAAGTATGCAAGTAGTCCTACCTACTTGAAAGGTAGGAGGTGGTACGCAGTTGTATCTGTGAGTGGTAGATCCGCTGAGTTTCTTGTCGATACGGGTGCTAGCCACTCCTGTATTGCTAAGAGATTCTACGATCTTTTGCCTACGAATCATGAAACTTTCACAACGGAAGGAAATGCTCGTACGGCCGACGGTAGCATGATACAAACGTTCGGTAGAACATGTATGAGGTTCAGTCTACAGGAAGATAAGGACTTCATCCTTACCCCTACTGTGGCGAACATCGCGGATGATGGTATACTCGGTCTGGATTTTGCTGCATTATATGGAGCAAGGTTAGATTCCCAGAGGGGAATATTGGAAGTGAGAGACCCGTACCATCTCGAAGTACAATGTGTACTTAGGCAAGTAAGCAGTGTAGCCAGTGTAGCCCAGACTGTTAAGATACCACCAGGCACAGCCTGTGATGTCTTATGTCGAGCGGACAGACAGTTTTCAGGAAAAACTGGAGTTGTAGAGCCAGACATGGCCATGTTGTCAAGTATCGGATTGGAATCCGCTGATGTTCTAGTAGCTAACGCTGCTTGGACGGTGGTTCCTATATCCAATACCGGTAACAAGACTGTCTATGTACAGAAGGATACGATCCTTGGATCGGTTGTCTTATCCGAATTGATAGAAGACTGTAAACATGTTTCGGCACCCGGAGCCCCTTCATCACCCGAAAGGAGCCCGGAACTAGACACTCTAGTAGCCGAAAGCCATGTAGAAAGTGATGAACAACGTGAAGCTCTAACTGACTTGTTGTACAAGTACCGTAAAGCTTTTGCAGCACCGAGTGAACAATTGGGGCGTACCGATAAAGTACTGCATACGATTGACACTGGTGAGAATGAACCTTTTAAGATTCCTTATAGAAGACTCCCACTAGCCAAAAAAAAGGTAGCTGAGGAGGAGATAGCTAAAATGCTTGAACAGGATGTAATAATTCCATCAACCAGTCCTTGGTCTAGCCCTGTGTGCATGGTGACCAAGAAAGATGGTAGCATCCGTTTCTGCATAGATTACCGGAAATTGAATGGTATGACCAAGAAGAATTCATATCCCTTACCACGGATCGATGAGACTATAGACTCCCTTGGAGGTAAGCAATGGTATTGCTCTCTAGACTTACAATCCGGGTACTGGCAAGTGGGTATGCATCCGAAAGATATGGAGAAGACGGCCTTTTCCAGTCATATTGGATTATTCCAGTATAATGTGATGCCGTTTGGATTGTGCAATGCACCGGCGACATTTGAAGCCATGATGGAAACTTTATTAAGTGACCTTTTATGGAAGAAATGTCTCGTCTATCTAGACGATGTGATTGTCTTTGGAAAGACATACGAAGAATGCTTGGAAAATTTAGGTATGGTCCTGGAAAGGATCATAACTAATGGTTTGAAGCTGAAACCCAAGAAGTGCGATCTTTTCAAAAGATCTATTAATTACTTGGGGCGAATAATCTCGAATGAAGGGATTAAAGCCGATCCGGAGAAACTGGATGCCGTGTCAAATTGGCAAGCACCCACGAATGCGAAAGAAGTTAGGTCCTTCCTCGGATTCTGTTCCTACTACCGGGACTTTATCCCAGGATATTCAAGGGTTGCCTTTCCTATCCAGAGTTTGTCCCACTGGACACCCGGGATCAGAAAGGAACGATTCCCTTGGGGACCCGAGCAAGACGAGGCCTTTATGAAAATAAAGGATTTGTTTGCTATCACACCTGTGTTGAGATACCCCACGGAGAATGATCATTTCATTCTAGATACTGATGCTAGTAATGAAAGCATAGGAGCCGCCCTTTCTCAGGTCCAGGATGGGGTCGAAGTTCCTATAGCCTTCGCTAGTAACACGTTGAGTAAATCTCAAAGAAACTATTGTACCACTAAACGTGAGTTGTTGGCTGTGGTGGTCTATACGAAGAAGTTCAAGCACTTTTTGTGGGGGAGTGATTTCACTCTACGGACTGATCACTCTTCCCTCAGATGGTTATTGAACTTCAAAGATGCAGAGGGGATGATAGGTCGCTGGTTAGCGCACCTATCCGAATTCGGTCTAAATCACAGCCAGATTGAACACCGAGCCGGGGCAAAGCATTTGAATGCAGATGCTTTGTCTAGAATCCCAGTGAGGAAATGTGCAAATGCTGAGTGCACTGATTGTGGAGCACACAATGCTGTGTTGGCAGGGGTTCGAGTTCCATTCGAAACCCATCCGGAACATGTCTTGAATTGGTCCTTGGAGACCATCAGGCAGTTCCAGAAGTCTGATGCAGTCACATCACGTTTGATTAAATTCCTTAATCAGGGTATCTGTCCCCCAAGACCCGTAGTGTCATTGGAGAACAGAGAGATGAGACGATTCTTAGCTCAATGGGCCGAGCTAAAAGTCCGGGATGGTATTCTGTTTCGATGGAAGAACCATTCTAATAGGAACAAAACCTTGCAAGTTGTCATACCTAGTGCTATGCGACGAGATATTATGTATTTCTGTCATGGACATAGAACTAGTGGGCACTTTGGAAAGAAAAGGTCTCTAGAACGTCTGACCAGACGATACTATTGGCCCGGCATGAGTACAGATCTCACCCGATGGGTGGAGACCTGTCCCGAGTGCTGTAAGAACAAACCAGGACCCGGGTTAGGCAAGCTGCCATTATCCCAGGAACTGTTTGGTGTAAGGTTTGCTAGAATAGCTGTTGACATTATTAGTGGGATTCCCCCCACTCCTAGTGGCAACACGTGTATGATGGTCGTGTCTGATTATTATACCAAGTACACCCGAGTGTTCCCTTTACCGGATCATAAGGCTGTTACTTGTGCTATGGCCTTTGTAAAAGGGTGGGTGCTGCACCTAGGTGTCCCACTCATGTTACATAGTGACCAAGGCAGAGAATTTGAGTCTAGTCTGTGGCAGGAGATGTGTAATTGTCTGGCGATCTGCAAGACAAGAACTAATCCCTATAGACCACAGAGCGATGGACAAGTAGAGAGATTCAATAGGACTTTGATCCAAGTATTGAAGTCTCTGGTAAATGAGCAGATGGATGATTGGGATGAACAATGTGAATTCGTGGTACATGCCTATAATGGCACTGTGCATTCGAGCACAAACTGTTCTCCTAATCTCCTCGTTTTTGGAGAGGATTTGATTATGCCAGCCGATTTGGTGTTCGGCGTAATAAGAATGAATCCGGAAGCCCCTTGCCAGGTGATGTTTGTAGAATCCCTACGGGATAATTTCAAACAAGCCTATGAGAGGGTTAGAGACGAGTTGCAGAAAACTGCGCGTTGGCAGAAAGTTGGCTATGACACAGGTCTAAAAGCTAGATTTTTTAATCTAGGGGATAGAGTACTGCGTCTACACCAACCTCTAGCTAACCTGAAATTAGCCAGTAATTGGGATGGACCTTTCACTATAACTCAGGTTATTAGTGATTGCACAGTGATTATTAAATCACAGCTTGGTAAATGTTACAAGTCAAATGTAGCGAGACTACGCCCATGGAGGGGGAGGGATACCTCCACCGAAATGTACGGCGATGGTCTATTGGAAGTAATGGAACAGAGTCGTGTTAAGCAACTCGAAGTGGTACCGACCCGAAAGCGAGGACCCGGGCGGCCACGGAAGGTTGCAGACCCGAAGAGGGTGGTGCCCCCTGTCGTAACATCCGGAAAGCAGGGGAAGATACAAAAAGTCTCGGCAGGCGCAGGTAAAAATAAGAGGAAAGGTCCCTCTAAGGCTAAGAAGACCTTGGAAAAGGCTCTTATGGATACCAGGTCAATAAAAGAGGCCTCAAAACCTCTTAGACGCAGTCCAAGGTTGCTACAGACTGCCGTAACCTAGCCTGTTAACACAACGAGTGTGTTGTCCTGTACTGTGTACTGTTATATGTTGTAACCTAGTTCAATGTATATTTGAGCCGGTCAAGAGTCTCTGGAAAAGGTCCTATGACAATGAACCCATGGTTTTGGACGGATAATCCGGTGGATATGCTTATGCTATCCATAAACTCCAGAATACCTAGCGAATTGTCATAGTCGAACCCTGAGTACGGACGGACGACCGATCGGGTATTGTATTGTTTTTATGTAAGGGCGCGTGACCTAATTAAGGGCACGCGGGAAAGTTGTTGACCCATTTTCGAATGGTCACGTGAGGCGCCGGTTTGATCATGCGCAGCGATTCAAGTTCGAGTATCCCGCCATATTGTCTTATTCCTGCGAAGGAAGAAGACGTGGCCGAGGGTGGTCTTGCTCTTGTTGGAGTCTGATAGCCCGTGACAGCCATATTCCGAGGTGTGCCCTCGTTAAAAGGCACCCGCCTTTCACTGGGTAAGCAGTACTCACTGCTTATCCGGTGGATTGGGATATTTTATCCCCGAACAGCCACTTCTGTCGATGGCAGAAGAGGCCGTCCGTCTTGGCGGCGGTGCCGGTGCCAGCACCCCGCCAGAGTATGGAAGTGGTTCTCCCAAGAGTCCCACTTATACATACGACGATCAGCAATACGATGCTGATTGTGATCAAATGGATCAACAAATGAATGTTGATCAGTACTTCTCTGGAGTAGACGATAGCGACGTAGAATCGTTCTACGACGCATCCGACAACTCCAGACAAGTTAGTCCTGAACGCCGAGGCGTTCAACAACAAATTGATGTAGGTGAGCCTTATGTAGCCCCTCCATCCGAAGGTTTGAGTGGAGAACCGGCAGGAGCCCAGTCTCTTGACAGGGCTCTGATGCCACCTCCCCCTCAACTGCCGCCCCGTCTTGGTGGGAGTACCTCATTCGGTGCTTTGGGACCTGCTTCTCCGGTTGACAGGCCAATGCACCTAGAGCTGCCCTTCCCAGACAGTCCCGAATGGCATGATGTAGCCGGTCCATATGACGGACGGATGTTAGCAATTTCCGAGGAAATGCTGATACCCACCTGTTATGGGACGCCCAGAGAGGTTGACGAGCGTGTTGTCAACGCAATCTGGGAATGTGCTCATCCGCAGTGGGCTAATACCTTTCCGGAGTCCTGGTTGATGGATTACCATCAGATGGCCAAAGGATTGGTAGTCCACTTATGGTTTCGTAAAGCCGTCTGGGACGCAGAAATGGCTTTCCGAAGGAATACCTCTTATAGGCCTTCCTATGTGTCTGACAAAACGGGTTACACCGGTGTCAAGGCAGATGAGGTCTCTAGATACATAGACAGAGACCAGATCCTACTGTTAAGCACAGCGGATGAGTATGAAGCAGCAGGTAACGCTGTTGTGGATTACTGTCCAGGGGTCCCTATTACGTCTCAAACCATTGAGGCAGAAGAGGCCCGTATTGGTGTGTCTCCACTAGACAGACTCGGGGTAATACAAGACCTCGTAGTACGTCTATTGGAGAGACAGTATGCACTGGCGCATCCGGAGTTAGTACCCGGACCCGCACCCGTGCAAGTAACAGCCAAGATGGCCGATCGGATGGACCGTCTCATGTCTCCTGCTGAAGCTCCCACCTTGGGAGACGCAGCAGTAGTACCTGAGAAGGCCCTACCTGATGCAGATGTTTCCCTTAAAACTGCTCAGTCTACCCCTACGAAGACTGAGCAAGTAAAGGAGAAAGCAGCTGGTGGAAAGGGTAAAACAACCCCCACCAAAGGTAAGGGTAAAGGGAAGCGGTCAGGAACCGAACCCTCTACCAGCACGAGTGTGGACGACAGTACCCGAACCCGTCGGGTGTCTCCACGCTCGGCCAATAAGAAGGGCGCTAAGGCTTCGGATGTCTCCGGCAATGAGACGGACGCATCCGAGCCTGGCACTTCTACTAACGGCAGATCCCGCAGGAGGAATAAGAAGAAGGTTGACCAACGCAAACCTGAACCTATCGAGGTAGACGTTCAAGCTGATAATACAGAAGCTGAACCGGCTGTCCCAACCGTAAAAGTTGAGCTCGGTGTGCCAATCGTCAAGCTACACGACGTAATGGCCGATTTGAGTGGAGACGCTCAAGATGCTGCAGCCCAGGTCCTCGCGGGTCAACAACCCGTTGTGCAACCTGTGGATGTACCATCCGACCCGGAGGGAGAGGAGCCGGTTGACCCAGTTGTGGATGTCACTCCGACTGACGAGCAAGAGGCTGCTATCTGGGCTAACGCCAATAGCAACTTTGCCGACTTCATTCCTCTACACAGGGGACACCTGAAGGGGAGTAAATCCGTATGGAGACTGCCCCCTCGGATCACCTGTGAGAGGCAGGAAGATATGGAGGAGTGGCTTCGCAAGAAGCTCTCTGATAGAAAGCCGGCCAATATGTACTGGATCTATTGGGAATTCGTTAAGAATTCGCCCAATGGTCTGTACAATTATGACCAGAAGGGCAAGCTCAAGTTTGCTCTAGATGAGTACTACGGGGAGGGTCGTAAGGATTGTCCCTTCCAACGTTGTACTCAAAGTGAGGGTGAGGTTGAATTCTTCATCGAGAAAGACGCGTTCCTTCGTCATCTCGTGGAGGTTCATATGCACCAGAGGCCGGAATATGTCTGCGACCGAGAGGTTGGCAAGAAATGTGCTAAATGCACAGGATGTGTCACCCCCCGACGCGGAGACATGGTCCGGCACTATGTGACTTCGCATGGAGAGGGCCTGGAGGCAGCCATAGATCGGGTGATGAAAATTCACTCCGAACTCTATGGCAACCTTAGGGGCCTCAATGCAGAGAAGTTGGCTTCCCTCACACCGAGTACGAAGCAGTTTGCGCCTACGGTTCCTGGTACTAACCAGAAACTAAAGGCTCGGTTTGCCCAGACTCCCGGGTCCGGCAAACTAGAGTACGCTCAGGAGGAGTACGATCTGTTAAACGAATGGAGAAGCAACAAGGCCCGCCGTCGTGGTGGGGCTTATGTAACTCCATCCGGAGAACAGGTCCGAAGCCGCAGGGATTACCGCCAGGGACCCTCTGTAGCAGATAGGAAGAGACAGGCGTCTGAATCTCCAAGCCGAGCCAGGTCACCACTGGAGGCGCTGGAGAGACAGACAAATGGGGGAAGGAAGAAGCCACATCTTCCATCTCCTACTGGAACTCCTTCCCATTATGGGCGAGCACCAACTCCACGAGGTGCACAGAACCCGACATTCTTTGGTGTCAGTGGACCGAGTGGCCAGTCCGCCCGGAAACACGCGCCTTTGAATGTCAAAGACCCGAAGCAGTACCCTGCTATGGGCCCACCCGGACCAGAGATGCAAATCTTTGATCAGTACGGGAGGGTCAAGCAGGAACTGCCGACAGTAGGAGGTCAAGCTCCCCGACCTACAATGAGTGCTGTGGTGAGACAACGTCCACCCGCACCATTGTTGACGGCCAAAGACCTTAGAAGGGAATTGTCACGGTTGCCCCTGGTTCAGGGATTACCAACTCAAGGCCCTTCTTCGACCACTGCTAGTGCGGTTACTACTGCGGTTGCTTCTTCGCACACGCAGGTAGCTGTCACTGCGAGTGGGTCTGGAGCACAGCCGAAGCCTCAGGGTCAGGTACCCCCACCTGGTGCTGTGGTTCATCGGCCTAAGCTGATCCAGACAGTGGAGACCTTCTTCAAGAAGGAGGACAAATTGTCTTGCAATATCCAGAGCAAACAATTTGAGACGCTACAGCACCATCTGGAAAACCTCCACCTGGACATGTATCGTCGGACCGTGTCGAGCACTCTCCAGTGTATTGACGCGATCCAGAAGTCAGAGATCAACCGAATCTCGACTCAGATCAAAGCGGATGTTGCCAAAGATAAGCAGGAAGCTGCTAATCTGCGGCAGGAGGCCCTATCCGAGAAGGAAACAGCTTCTCAGATGCTCGACCTAGAACGAGCAACGAACATGAAGAACCAGCAAAAGTTCTTCAAGGTCTTCGGAGTTATCATGGATAACTGGGACGGTACACCTGAGCATGCTTTGAAGCTGTTCGAAGCACGCCAAAAGGTGAAACTTACACCTGCTGTCCCCGCATTGGCACCTACGGATGGAACTGGTATGAACCCCCCTGTTCAGCCACTGGCTCAACAACCGGGTCCAAACCAGCCACCCGAGGAGAACATGGAACAGTAAAAAACTGTTGCATGAAGATCGGACATAATTGTGTGTCCCGGGGTTCTATTACCCATGCATTGTTGGATAAGAAACCATTTTTTTATCCAACCCGTATTGATTCGGGTACCAAACTGTACCCTAATCCGGAAACTGAAAACAGAAGGAGAAAACAAACAAGCCACTCTGGAGGAGGAGTACAAATGCTGTAAACACCATAATTGTACTGTGCCACAATGTAATGACTGTGCCTATTATAAAATCATGGACAATTTACACTAATATGGACTTTTGAACTACAAACCGGATTTACTACTACACCACTACTATTTGTGAGCTAGCACTACAGGCATCAGGGTTTAGCTACGCCCATAGAGTCCATCAACAGTCTACAACTGGATCTACTATAACCTCCAGTTAGCTAGCACTACAGGCATCAGGGTTTAGCTACACCCACCAACAAGTTTTACTATAGCACTTCAGGCATCAGGGTTCAGCTCGCCCATACCAAGCCATCAGCAGCATCCGACTCCTGTTACATCCTCCAATCATGAAAACAAGTAACTTTGTTGATATTATTATATTGTATGTAAAATTGTATTTATAACTATATAATATCTTTTATAAAGATATATTATTATATAAGGGTACCTATAAATATACTGGATCTGCGAATCCTAAAAGTTATTTAAGGTAATCCTAGACCTATAACTGTCTATATAGGTCATTCCTGGTCTCAATATATTAAGAGACTATAATTCTTCTGTAACTTGTAAATATAAAACACTAAGGTATAAACTGAGCTGCGTCTCAAAAGTATAAATATTTTTCTATAAAATAAGAGAAGGTCCAACGGATTTCTCTAAACTTAGTATTGTATTACTCAGGATAATACCTAATTGTGTTCATATAGTATCAGATTAATTGTCCATATCTGATCATTAATATTTAATTCACTCTGTAAAGTAGACAGAGCTGTTAATTTAAAAAGTCGAAATTTTTTTTCCGGGTTCAATAACCATAATACGATCATTGTTAACAACCACCGGTCCTTTTCAGGACCCTACTGTTGTCAAACGTTACTATAAATCTGTGATAATTGTATATTTATCATTTATGGTTGTTATAAGCTAGTGATGGAAATAACATGAACGACACTCGATGCTATTATTGTATAATTTTTCAGAAATAGGATAGTCTTATACTATAGCCTATTTCACATCGAGCAAGTGTAATTAATACCCCTTTTTAGTATTGTAAACAATCACTTACTAGGTTATTAATACACTGCGGTTTAATTACCCCCAAGTTATTGTCTAAGGGGGGCAGTGTAGGGGTATGGTATTTTACACTTTAACGTTCATGCACCCGTGAGACTCAGACCTAGGTCCTTCGGGTGTGGTGGGGGAATCCGGATGGCAGGTGGCAGCACCTGCCTCTGGGTTCGTATCCACTACACCAGGGGGCCTACTACTCGTCCGCCACACGTCACGTGGCCGGTCACACGTCACGTGGCCGGTGAGTTTCGCGGGCTTTTCCCCTATATAAGGCTGGTCCTAGCCCTAGGTTCCTCAGTAGTGGTTCGTCTACAAATAGTAGTGGTGTAGTAGTAAATCCGGTTTGTAGTTCAAAAGTCCATATTAGTGTAAATTGTCCATGATTTTATAATAGGCACAGTCATTACATTGTGGCACAGTACAATTATGGTGTTTACAGCATTCGTACTCCTCCTCCAGAGTGACTTGTTTGTTTTCTCCTTCTGTTTTCAGTTTCCGGATTAGGGTACAGTTTGGTACCCGAATCAATACGGGTTGGATAAAAAAATGGTTTCTTATCCAACAATGCATGGGTAATAGAACCCCGGGACACACAATTATGTCCGATCTTCATGCAACAGTTTTTTACTGTTCCATGTTCTCCTCGGGTGGCTGGTTTGGACCCGGTTGTTGAGCCAGTGGCTGAACAGGGGGGTTCATACCAGTTCCATCCGTAGGTGCCAATGCGGGGACAGCAGGTGTAAGTTTCACCTTTTGGCGTGCTTCGAACAGCTTCAAAGCATGCTCAGGTGTACCGTCCCAGTTATCCATGATAACTCCGAAGACCTTGAAGAACTTTTGCTGGTTCTTCATGTTCGTTGCTCGTTCTAGGTCGAGCATCTGAGAAGCTGTTTCCTTCTCGGATAGGGCCTCCTGCCGCAGATTAGCAGCTTCCTGCTTATCTTTGGCAACATCCGCTTTGATCTGAGTCGAGATTCGGTTGATCTCTGACTTCTGGATCGCGTCAATACACTGGAGAGTGCTCGACACGGTCCGACGATACATGTCCAGGTGGAGGTTTTCCAGATGGTGCTGTAGCGTCTCAAATTGTTTGCTCTGGATATTGCAAGACAATTTGTCCTCCTTCTTGAAGAAGGTCTCCACTGTCTGGATCAGCTTAGGCCGATGAACCACAGCACCAGGTGGGGGTACCTGACCCTGAGGCTTCGGCTGTGCTCCAGACCCACTCGCAGTGACAGCTACCTGCGTGTGCGAAGAAGCAACCGCAGTAGTAACCGCACTAGCAGTGGTCGAAGAAGGGCCTTGAGTTGGTAATCCCTGAACCAGGGGCAACCGTGACAATTCCCTTCTAAGGTCTTTGGCCGTCAACAATGGTGCGGGTGGACGTTGTCTCACCACAGCACTCATTGTAGGTCGGGGAGCTTGACCTCCTACTGTCGGCAGTTCCTGCTTGACCCTCCCGTACTGATCAAAGATTTGCATCTCTGGTCCGGGTGGGCCCATAGCAGGGTACTGCTTCGGGTCTTTGACATTCAAAGGCGCGTGTTTCCGGGCGGACTGGCCACTCGGTCCACTGACACCAAAGAATGTCGGGTTCTGTGCACCTCGTGGAGTTGGTGCTCGCCCATAATGGGAAGGAGTTCCAGTAGGAGATGGAAGATGTGGCTTCTTCCTTCCCCCATTTGTCTGTCTCTCCAGCGCCTCCAGTGGTGACCTGGCTCGGCTTGGAGATTCAGACGCCTGTCTCTTCCTATCTGCTACAGAGGGTCCCTGGCGGTAATCCCTGCGGCTTCGGACCTGTTCTCCGGATGGAGTTACATAAGCCCCACCACGACGGCGGGCCTTGTTGCTTCTCCATTCGTTTAACAGATCGTACTCCTCCTGAGCGTACTCTAGTTTGCCGGACCCGGGAGTCTGGGCAAACCGAGCCTTTAGTTTCTGGTTAGTACCAGGAACCGTAGGCGCAAACTGCTTCGTACTCGGTGTGAGGGAAGCCAACTTCTCTGCATTGAGGCCCCTAAGGTTGCCATAGAGTTCGGAGTGAATTTTCATCACCCGATCTATGGCTGCCTCCAGGCCCTCTCCATGCGAAGTCACATAGTGCCGGACCATGTCTCCGCGTCGGGGGGTGACACATCCTGTGCATTTAGCACATTTCTTGCCAACCTCTCGGTCGCAGACATATTCCGGCCTCTGGTGCATATGAACCTCCACGAGATGACGAAGGAACGCGTCTTTCTCGATGAAGAATTCAACCTCACCCTCACTTTGAGTACAACGTTGGAAGGGACAATCCTTACGACCCTCCCCGTAGTACTCATCTAGAGCAAACTTGAGCTTGCCCTTCTGGTCATAATTGTACAGACCATTGGGCGAATTCTTAACGAATTCCCAATAGATCCAGTACATATTGGCCGGCTTTCTATCAGAGAGCTTCTTGCGAAGCCACTCCTCCATATCTTCCTGCCTCTCACAGGTGATCCGAGGGGGCAGTCTCCATACGGATTTACTCCCCTTCAGGTGTCCCCTGTGTAGAGGAATGAAGTCGGCAAAGTTGCTATTGGCGTTAGCCCAGATAGCAGCCTCTTGCTCGTCAGTCGGAGTGACATCCACAACTGGGTCAACCGGCTCCTCTCCCTCCGGGTCGGATGGTACATCCACAGGTTGCACAACGGGTTGTTGACCCGCGAGGACCTGGGCTGCAGCATCTTGAGCGTCTCCACTCAAATCGGCCATTACGTCGTGTAGCTTGACGATTGGCACACCGAGCTCAACTTTTACGGTTGGGACAGCCGGTTCAGCTTCTGTATTGTCAGCTTGAACGTCTACCTCGATAGGTTCAGGTTTGCGTTGGTCAACCTTCTTCTTATTCCTCCTGCGGGATCTGCCGTTAGTAGAAGTGCCAGGCTCGGATGCGTCCGTCTCATTGCCGGAGACATCCGAAGCCTTAGCGACCTTCTTATTGGCCGAGCGTGGAGACACCCGACGGGTTCGGGTACTGTCGTCCACACTCGTGCTGGTAGAGGGTTCGGTTCCTGACCGCTTCCCTTTACCCTTACCTTTGGTGGGGGTTGTTTTACCCTTTCCACCAGCTGCTTTCTCCTTTACTTGCTCAGTCTTCGTAGGGGTAGACTGAGCAGTTTTAAGGGAAACATCTGCATCAGGTAGGGCCTTCTCAGGTACTACTGCTGCGCCTCCCAAGGTGGGAGCTTCAGCAGGAGACATGAGAAGGTCCATCCGATCGGCCATCTTGGCTGTTACTTGCACGGGTGCGGGTCCGGGTACTAACTCCGGATGCGCCAGTGCATACTGTCTCTCCAATAGACGTACTACGAGGTCTTGTATTACCCCGAGTCTGTCTAGTGGAGACACACCAATACGGGCCTCTTCTGCCTCAATGGTTTGAGACGTAATAGGGACCCCTGGACAGTAATCCACAACAGCGTTACCTGCTGCTTCATACTCATCCGCTGTGCTTAACAGTAGGATCTGGTCTCTGTCTATGTATCTAGAGACCTCATCTGCCTTGACACCGGTGTAACCCGTTTTGTCAGACACATAGGAAGGCCTATAAGAGGTATTCCTTCGGAAAGCCATTTCTGCGTCCCAGACGGCTTTACGAAACCATAAGTGGACTACCAATCCTTTGGCCATCTGATGGTAATCCATCAACCAGGACTCCGGAAAGGTATTAGCCCACTGCGGATGAGCACATTCCCAGATTGCGTTGACAACACGCTCGTCAACCTCTCTGGGCGTCCCATAACAGGTGGGTATCAGCATTTCCTCGGAAATTGCTAACATCCGTCCGTCATATGGACCGGCTACATCATGCCATTCGGGACTGTCTGGGAAGGGCAGCTCTAGGTGCATTGGCCTGTCAACCGGAGAAGCAGGTCCCAAAGCACCGAATGAGGTACTCCCACCAAGACGGGGCGGCAGTTGAGGGGGAGGTGGCATCAGAGCCCTGTCAAGAGACTGGGCTCCTGCCGGTTCTCCACTCAAACCTTCGGATGGAGGGGCTACATAAGGCTCACCTACATCAATTTGTTGTTGAACGCCTCGGCGTTCAGGACTAACTTGTCTGGAGTTGTCGGATGCGTCGTAGAACGATTCTACGTCGCTATCGTCTACTCCAGAGAAGTACTGATCAACATTCATTTGTTGATCCATTTGATCACAATCAGCATCGTATTGCTGATCGTCGTATGTATAAGTGGGACTCTTGGGAGAACCACTTCCATACTCTGGCGGGGTGCTGGCACCGGCACCGCCGCCAAGACGGACGGCCTCTTCTGCCATCGACAGAAGTGGCTGTTCGGGGATAAAATATCCCAATCCACCGGATAAGCAGTGAGTACTGCTTACCCAGTGAAAGGCGGGTGCCTTTTAACGAGGGCACACCTCGGAATATGGCTGTCACGGGCTATCAGACTCCAACAAGAGCAAGACCACCCTCGGCCACGTCTTCTTCCTTCGCAGGAATAAGACAATATGGCGGGATACTCGAACTTGAATCGCTGCGCATGATCAAACCGGCGCCTCACGTGACCATTCGAAAATGGGTCAACAACTTTCCCGCGTGCCCTTAATTAGGTCACGCGCCCTTACATAAAAACAATACAATACCCGATCGGTCGTCCGTCCGTACTCAGGGTTCGACTATGACAATTCGCTAGGTATTCTGGAGTTTATGGATAGCATAAGCATATCCACCGGATTATCCGTCCAAAACCATGGGTTCATTGTCATAGGACCTTTTCCAGAGACTCTTGACCGGCTCAAATATACATTGAACTAGGTTACAACATATAACAGTACACAGTACAGGACAACACACTCGTTGTGTTAACAGGCTAGGTTACGGCAGTCTGTAGCAACCTTGGACTGCGTCTAAGAGGTTTTGAGGCCTCTTTTATTGACCTGGTATCCATAAGAGCCTTTTCCAAGGTCTTCTTAGCCTTAGAGGGACCTTTCCTCTTATTTTTACCTGCGCCTGCCGAGACTTTTTGTATCTTCCCCTGCTTTCCGGATGTTACGACAGGGGGCACCACCCTCTTCGGGTCTGCAACCTTCCGTGGCCGCCCGGGTCCTCGCTTTCGGGTCGGTACCACTTCGAGTTGCTTAACACGACTCTGTTCCATTACTTCCAATAGACCATCGCCGTACATTTCGGTGGAGGTATCCCTCCCCCTCCATGGGCGTAGTCTCGCTACATTTGACTTGTAACATTTACCAAGCTGTGATTTAATAATCACTGTGCAATCACTAATCATGGCACCAGTGTAGTGGTTCGTCTCGTTAAGTTAGATTAAATCATAACGAAGAGAGAGAAAAGTTTCCGGGTAGGCAACCGAGCTTTTATTTCAGAGCTTGCGTTACATACGATCACAGCCTCAGAGGACTACATGCTGCTAGTGCATTCGGTTACCCTTTCGGGTAACAACCTGGTTGAGCAGTGGGTAAACCACTACTGAGGAACCTAGGGCTAGGACCAGCCTTATATAGGGGAAAAGCCCGCGAAACTCAGACCGGCCACGTGACGTGTGGCGGACGAGTGGTAGGCCCCCTGGTGTAGTGGATACGAACCCAGAGGCAGGTGCTGCCACCTGCCATCCGGATTCCCCCACCACACCCGAAGGACCTAGGTCTGAGTCTCACGGGTGCATGAACGTTAAAGTGTAAAATACCATACCCCTACACTGAAAAGCAAGATTTTACCAATGCATAAAAGTACTGCTCAATTTGGTAAATTACCATTTGAGGTACCAAAGCCTAGTGCAGGTATGTTTGAAACTCCATACAGTTCTCGAATTAAACACCAAAAATGTGGATTCGAAAAGAACAAAATGGACGAGCTTGAAGACATGAGAGCTGAATACGAGAAGATCCAGAAGGATCTTATTACACTGACCGGAACCCGAGACAAGATTCTGACTGAAAACAAACAGTTGATATCGGAACGTCTCGATTACGATCAGAGTTGTAGACGCCAACAACAATTGTTGTTGGATCAGATGGAGAAAGAAAAGCAAGATTTTCAACTCCAGCACGAACAGTATCGTGATGCACTATATACGGCGGATCTGGAATACAGAGCCTCGTATGATGAGTTGAATAGAACTAAACAAGAGTTAAATTCAACTCAATCGGCCTACGGCAAGTATCAAGAAGAGCTGAAGAAAATAGAATCAGCCTTCAAAGATGCTCGGGAAACGTACCAAAAACAGACCGATGAGCATGAAAAACTCAAAGATCAATTGATACGCGAATCCACAGATTTGGCTGTTAAACAGACTAAAATGATGGATGATTATTCCGAACTGGAGGCTAAAGCTATCCAGATGTCAAAGTATCTAGAAGATACTGGTCGTGCAGTAGGCACTCTTGAATCAGACTTCACTGTTTCAGGATTTGCCCTAAACACGACAAGTAACCAGATGTTCTCTTTGAGGGGCAATGACGGGGTAACAGAGACAACTGTACCTCGTTATGAAGGAGTAAAGAGTCATCAGGTTAGATTTACAGATAATACCTCTATACCTCTTGGTCTAGGTACGGGAAATAAAGGGGATAATTCTGCGAGTGGAGCTAAACAAAGCCGCTCGGCAGGAAGCTCCACCTTTGACGGCGGATGGCCACAACAGTCACCTTTAGGGGGACCAAATGGCCCGTATGCCCAGTATGGATGGAATCAGTCCCAAACAGGAACGAATCCGTCCAATGGTAACACCCGGAACACGTCCGGAGGAACAACCGGACGAGCACCCGGAGGTTCCAGTACAGCTGGGGGGCAATCCGGATGTGATCAAGGATCCGGACCCTCAAGCGATCGTTCCAGGAGCAGACCCTCTGCCAGTGGGACTGGTTTCAATAATGGAAATCAGTCGTATGGAACAGGAGGAAACACTAATCCCAATAGTGGTTTCTTTAGCTTTGGTGGAAATACACAACCCACCAATGGTCCAGGGCCGGCTCCCCAAACCAGTGGATACACCTTTTCACAGGTGCCTCCATACGGAGCAGGGGGATCAGGAGGTGGAGGAGGACCACCATCCGGAGGCTTTGGAAGTACTTATGGTACGAATCCTCCAAGGAAAAAGAGACTCAGTCGCCGAGTATCTCTTTCTCCAGGGTTACAAGCGCTGCATGATTCTAATGCAGCGATTGCTAACTTAGGTGTTGATTGTTACAATCAAGGTCTGGACGATACGGAGATCATGGAATGGAGTAAGGGTTTAACCCTTACTGGATCCACGAATCCGGCTCGTAGAGTAGCTAAGATACCTACCCCCTTTAATGCCAAGAACCCTTGGAAGGAGGAGTATCAAGGCTGCGCGGATGTCTTTAACTGCAATGGATGGGGTAAAGCGGAAGCTCTGCCTTATTTAGTATGCTGGTTAAAGGAAGGCGACGGAAAAGGAGCCGTGGAACAATGGAGAGATTCTCAAATAACAGGACTCTCAGCCCATATGAAGTATGATGAACTCATAGAGATTGCTTCATATTTATATGGGAATATAGTTGGAGAAGACCCTTGGCTGACGTTCACTAAAAGAACACAGAAGCCCAAGGAGTCTGCCAAAGTGTTCGGCTTAGAATGTCAACGACTGTTGCATAAAGCCAGACCTCAATGGAGACTAGATGATGAATGCTTCCTAGATGAGATGTTTAAACAATTCATTGAAGGATTGCGGAATCAAGAACACAGGACAGTAGCCTGTGAAGCTTGGAAGAATGATGCCTCTTTGACAGATTTGTTCCAGTCCCTAGATCATTATGATCGAAAGGCCCGTATCTTTGCCGGGAAGGTACCCCAACGGATGTCAGCAATGATAATCCCGGAGGGAATACCCGAAACCGATTCATCCGAATCAGGGGAACCTGACGAAGATGAAAACGTTGGGGCCATTGGCCAAGGGAACCCCCGGTACAACCGGAACTGGGGAAAGAAACCGGGTTACGTCAAGGAGAAAGTGATCACTTCTAAACCTCCTGTGACTCAACCCGATACCAAACCCACGACGGGTCCTTCTTTATCAGAGGACCTGGTTAACAATTTGGTAAAGAAGATTACTGAAAATCTTAGGAGGCCTAAGCCTGATAGGACTGTTGTGACATGCTTCCGATGTCAGGAAACTGGGCATTATGCTGCCGAGTGTGAGGCAGATAAGCCAGTTTATAGAAACACTCGTTACCGGAGCAATCCGGGTAAGGAGGACTCAGTGAAGAAGGAAAACTGAGAGGGGGTGTCCACAATGGCAACCGGATTACCCCCAGAGTGAGTGATTGCCATGACTGCCAGCCTATCGCAGCTTGCGGTACTGGCAAGAATCCTCTAGCGATTTCGCCCAGCAGTGAAGCTAAGGAGCCTGATCAGTTCCTTACTCATGAGGCTGGGGAGACTGATAGTACACCAGGTGTCAAGAACCGGCAGAAGAACACAGAGGGGAAACCCGATATCAGTCCAGAGGGAGCGGCCAATGAGTTGGCCAGGGTGGGGTGTGCCCAGTTCCCCCCGGGTCATCCTTGTCTCGAATTCTTAAAGGGATGTGGATTTGACCTCGGCGCTAAGACGGAACTTGCTAAGTATGCAAGTAGTCCTACCTACTTGAAAGGTAGGAGGTGGTACGCAGTTGTATCTGTGAGTGGTAGATCCGCTGAGTTTCTTGTCGATACGGGTGCTAGCCACTCCTGTATTGCTAAGAGATTCTACGATCTTTTGCCTACGAATCATGAAACTTTCACAACGGAAGGAAATGCTCGTACGGCCGACGGTAGCATGATACAAACGTTCGGTAGAACATGTATGAGGTTCAGTCTACAGGAAGATAAGGACTTCATCCTTACCCCTACTGTGGCGAACATCGCGGATGATGGTATACTCGGTCTGGATTTTGCTGCATTATATGGAGCAAGGTTAGATTCCCAGAGGGGAATATTGGAAGTGAGAGACCCGTACCATCTCGAAGTACAATGTGTACTTAGGCAAGTAAGCAGTGTAGCCAGTGTAGCCCAGACTGTTAAGATACCACCAGGCACAGCCTGTGATGTCTTATGTCGAGCGGACAGACAGTTTTCAGGAAAAACTGGAGTTGTAGAGCCAGACATGGCCATGTTGTCAAGTATCGGATTGGAATCCGCTGATGTTCTAGTAGCTAACGCTGCTTGGACGGTGGTTCCTATATCCAATACCGGTAACAAGACTGTCTATGTACAGAAGGATACGATCCTTGGATCGGTTGTCTTATCCGAATTGATAGAAGACTGTAAACATGTTTCGGCACCCGGAGCCCCTTCCTCACCCGAAAGGAGCCCGGAACTAGACACTCTAGTAGCCGAAAGCCATGTAGAAAGTGATGAACAACGTGAAGCTCTAACTGACTTGTTGTACAAGTACCGTAAAGCTTTTGCAGCACCGAGTGAACAATTGGGGCGTACCGATAAAGTACTGCATACGATTGACACTGGTGAGAATGAACCTTTTAAGATTCCTTATAGAAGACTCCCACTAGCAAAAAAAAAGGTAGCTGAGGAGGAGATAGCTAAAATGCTTGAACAGGATGTAATAATTCCATCAACCAGTCCTTGGTCTAGCCCTGTGTGCATGGTGACCAAGAAAGATGGTAGCATCCGTTTCTGCATAGATTACCGGAAATTGAATGGTATGACCAAGAAGAATTCATATCCCTTACCACGGATCGATGAGACTATAGACTCCCTTGGAGGTAAGCAATGGTATTGCTCTCTAGACTTACAATCCGGGTACTGGCAAGTGGGTATGCATCCGAAAGATATGGAGAAGACGGCCTTTTCCAGTCATATTGGATTATTCCAGTATAATGTGATGCCGTTTGGATTGTGCAATGCACCGGCGACATTTGAAGCCATGATGGAAACTTTATTAAGTGACCTTTTATGGAAGAAATGTCTCGTCTATCTAGACGATGTGATTGTCTTTGGAAAGACATACGAAGAATGCTTGGAAAATTTAGGTATGGTCCTGGAAAGGATCATAACTAATGGTTTGAAGCTGAAACCCAAGAAGTGCGATCTTTTCAAAAGATCTATTAATTACTTGGGGCGAATAATCTCGAATGAAGGGATTAAAGCCGATCCGGAGAAACTGGATGCCGTGTCAAATTGGCAAGCACCCACGAATGCGAAAGAAGTTAGGTCCTTCCTCGGATTCTGTTCCTACTACCGGGACTTTATCCCAGGATATTCAAGGGTTGCCTTTCCTATCCAGAGTTTGTCCCACTGGACACCCGGGATCAGAAAGGAACGATTCCCTTGGGGACCCGAGCAAGACGAGGCCTTTATGAAAATAAAGGATTTGTTTGCTATCACACCTGTGTTGAGATACCCCACGGAGAATGATCATTTCATTCTAGATACTGATGCTAGTAATGAAAGCATAGGAGCCGCCCTTTCTCAGGTCCAGGATGGGGTCGAAGTTCCTATAGCCTTCGCTAGTAACACGTTGAGTAAATCTCAAAGAAACTATTGTACCACTAAACGTGAGTTGTTGGCTGTGGTGGTCTATACGAAGAAGTTCAAGCACTTTTTGTGGGGGAGTGATTTCACTCTACGGACTGATCACTCTTCCCTCAGATGGTTATTGAACTTCAAAGATGCAGAGGGGATGATAGGTCGCTGGTTAGCGCACCTATCCGAATTCGGTCTAAATCACAGCCAGATTGAACACCGAGCCGGGGCAAAGCATTTGAATGCAGATGCTTTGTCTAGAATCCCAGTGAGGAAATGTGCAAATGCTGAGTGCACTGATTGTGGAGCACACAATGCTGTGTTGGCAGGGGTTCGAGTTCCATTCGAAACCCATCCGGAACATGTCTTGAATTGGTCCTTGGAGACCATCAGGCAGTTCCAGAAGTCTGATGCAGTCACATCACGTTTGATTAAATTCCTTAATCAGGGTATCTGTCCCCCAAGACCCGTAGTGTCATTGGAGAACAGAGAGATGAGACGATTCTTAGCTCAATGGGCCGAGCTAAAAGTCCGGGATGGTATTCTGTTTCGATGGAAGAACCATTCTAATAGGAACAAAACCTTGCAAGTTGTCATACCTAGTGCTATGCGACGAGATATTATGTATTTCTGTCATGGACATAGAACTAGTGGGCACTTTGGAAAGAAAAGGTCTCTAGAACGTCTGACCAGACGATACTATTGGCCCGGCATGAGTACAGATCTCACCCGATGGGTGGAGACCTGTCCCGAGTGCTGTAAGAACAAACCAGGACCCGGGTTAGGCAAGCTGCCATTATCCCAGGAACTGTTTGGTGTAAGGTTTGCTAGAATAGCTGTTGACATTATTAGTGGGATTCCCCCCACTCCTAGTGGCAACACGTGTATGATGGTCGTGTCTGATTATTATACCAAGTACACCCGAGTGTTCCCTTTACCGGATCATAAAGCTGTTACTTGTGCTATGGCCTTTGTAAAAGGGTGGGTGCTGCACCTAGGTGTCCCACTCATGTTACATAGTGACCAAGGCAGAGAATTTGAGTCTAGTCTGTGGCAGGAGATGTGTAATTGTCTGGCGATCTGCAAGACAAGAACTAATCCCTATAGACCACAGAGCGATGGACAAGTAGAGAGATTCAATAGGACTTTGATCCAAGTATTGAAGTCTCTGGTAAATGAGCAGATGGATGATTGGGATGAACAATGTGAATTCGTGGTACATGCCTATAATGGCACTGTGCATTCGAGCACAAACTGTTCTCCTAATCTCCTCGTTTTTGGAGAGGATTTGATTATGCCAGCCGATTTGGTGTTCGGCGTAATAAGAATGAATCCGGAAGCCCCTTGCCAGGTGATGTTTGTAGAATCCCTACGGGATAATTTCAAACAAGCCTATGAGAGGGTTAGAGACGAGTTGCAGAAAACTGCGCGTTGGCAGAAAGTTGGCTATGACACAGGTCTAAAAGCTAGATTTTTTAATCTAGGGGATAGAGTACTGCGTCTACACCAACCTCTAGCTAACCTGAAATTAGCCAGTAATTGGGATGGACCTTTCACTATAACTCAGGTTATTAGTGATTGCACAGTGATTATTAAATCACAGCTTGGTAAATGTTACAAGTCAAATGTAGCGAGACTACGCCCATGGAGGGGGAGGGATACCTCCACCGAAATGTACGGCGATGGTCTATTGGAAGTAATGGAACAGAGTCGTGTTAAGCAACTCGAAGTGGTACCGACCCGAAAGCGAGGACCCGGGCGGCCACGGAAGGTTGCAGACCCGAAGAGGGTGGTGCCCCCTGTCGTAACATCCGGAAAGCAGGGGAAGATACAAAAAGTCTCGGCAGGCGCAGGTAAAAATAAGAGGAAAGGTCCCTCTAAGGCTAAGAAGACCTTGGAAAAGGCTCTTATGGATACCAGGTCAATAAAAGAGGCCTCAAAACCTCTTAGACGCAGTCCAAGGTTGCTACAGACTGCCGTAACCTAGCCTGTTAACACAACGAGTGTGTTGTCCTGTACTGTGTACTGTTATATGTTGTAACCTAGTTCAATGTATATTTGAGCCGGTCAAGAGTCTCTGGAAAAGGTCCTATGACAATGAACCCATGGTTTTGGACGGATAATCCGGTGGATATGCTTATGCTATCCATAAACTCCAGAATACCTAGCGAATTGTCATAGTCGAACCCTGAGTACGGACGGACGACCGATCGGGTATTGTATTGTTTTTATGTAAGGGCGCGTGACCTAATTAAGGGCACGCGGGAAAGTTGTTGACCCATTTTCGAATGGTCACGTGAGGCGCCGGTTTGATCATGCGCAGCGATTCAAGTTCGAGTATCCCGCCATATTGTCTTATTCCTGCGAAGGAAGAAGACGTGGCCGAGGGTGGTCTTGCTCTTGTTGGAGTCTGATAGCCCGTGACAGCCATATTCCGAGGTGTGCCCTCGTTAAAAGGCACCCGCCTTTCACTGGGTAAGCAGTACTCACTGCTTATCCGGTGGATTGGGATATTTTATCCCCGAACAGCCACTTCTGTCGATGGCAGAAGAGGCCGTCCGTCTTGGCGGCGGTGCCGGTGCCAGCACCCCGCCAGAGTATGGAAGTGGTTCTCCCAAGAGTCCCACTTATACATACGACGATCAGCAATACGATGCTGATTGTGATCAAATGGATCAACAAATGAATGTTGATCAGTACTTCTCTGGAGTAGACGATAGCGACGTAGAATCGTTCTACGACGCATCCGACAACTCCAGACAAGTTAGTCCTGAACGCCGAGGCGTTCAACAACAAATTGATGTAGGTGAGCCTTATGTAGCCCCTCCATCCGAAGGTTTGAGTGGAGAACCGGCAGGAGCCCAGTCTCTTGACAGGGCTCTGATGCCACCTCCCCCTCAACTGCCGCCCCGTCTTGGTGGGAGTACCTCATTCGGTGCTTTGGGACCTGCTTCTCCGGTTGACAGGCCAATGCACCTAGAGCTGCCCTTCCCAGACAGTCCCGAATGGCATGATGTAGCCGGTCCATATGACGGACGGATGTTAGCAATTTCCGAGGAAATGCTGATACCCACCTGTTATGGGACGCCCAGAGAGGTTGACGAGCGTGTTGTCAACGCAATCTGGGAATGTGCTCATCCGCAGTGGGCTAATACCTTTCCGGAGTCCTGGTTGATGGATTACCATCAGATGGCCAAAGGATTGGTAGTCCACTTATGGTTTCGTAAAGCCGTCTGGGACGCAGAAATGGCTTTCCGAAGGAATACCTCTTATAGGCCTTCCTATGTGTCTGACAAAACGGGTTACACCGGTGTCAAGGCAGATGAGGTCTCTAGATACATAGACAGAGACCAGATCCTACTGTTAAGCACAGCGGATGAGTATGAAGCAGCAGGTAACGCTGTTGTGGATTACTGTCCAGGGGTCCCTATTACGTCTCAAACCATTGAGGCAGAAGAGGCCCGTATTGGTGTGTCTCCACTAGACAGACTCGGGGTAATACAAGACCTCGTAGTACGTCTATTGGAGAGACAGTATGCACTGGCGCATCCGGAGTTAGTACCCGGACCCGCACCCGTGCAAGTAACAGCCAAGATGGCCGATCGGATGGACCGTCTCATGTCTCCTGCTGAAGCTCCCACCTTGGGAGGCGCAGCAGTAGTACCTGAGAAGGCCCTACCTGATGCAGATGTTTCCCTTAAAACTGCTCAGTCTACCCCTACGAAGACTGAGCAAGTAAAGGAGAAAGCAGCTGGTGGAAAGGGTAAAACAACCCCCACCAAAGGTAAGGGTAAAGGGAAGCGGTCAGGAACCGAACCCTCTACCAGCACGAGTGTGGACGACAGTACCCGAACCCGTCGGGTGTCTCCACGCTCGGCCAATAAGAAGGGCGCTAAGGCTTCGGATGTCTCCGGCAACGAGACGGACGCATCCGAGCCTGGCACTTCTACTAACGGCAGATCCCGCAGGAGGAATAAGAAGAAGGTTGACCAACGCAAACCTGAACCTATCGAGGTAGACGTTCAAGCTGATAATACAGAAGCTGAACCGGCTGTCCCAACCGTAAAAGTTGAGCTCGGTGTGCCAATCGTCAAGCTACACGACGTAATGGCCGATTTGAGTGGAGACGCTCAAGATGCTGCAGCCCAGGTCCTCGCGGGTCAACAACCCGTTGTGCAACCTGTGGATGTACCATCCGACCCGGAGGGAGAGGAGCCGGTTGACCCAGTTGTGGATATCACTCCGACTGACGAGCAAGAGGCTGCTATCTGGGCTAACGCCAATAGCAACTTTGCCGACTTCATTCCTCTACACAGGGGACACCTGAAGGGGAGTAAATCCGTATGGAGACTGCCCCCTCGGATCACCTGTGAGAGGCAGGAAGATATGGAGGAGTGGCTTCGCAAGAAGCTCTCTGATAGAAAGCCGGCCAATATGTACTGGATCTATTGGGAATTCGTTAAGAATTCGCCCAATGGTCTGTACAATTATGACCAGAAGGGCAAGCTCAAGTTTGCTCTAGATGAGTACTACGGGGAGGATCATAAGGATTGTCCCTTCCAACGTTGTACTCAAAGTGAGGGTGAGGTTGAATTCTTCATCGAGAAAGACGCGTTCCTTCGTCATCTCGTGGAGGTTCATATGCACCAGAGGCCGGAATATGTCTGCGACCGAGAGGTTGGCAAGAAATGTGCTAAATGCACAGGATGTGTCACCCCCCGACGCGGAGACATGGTCCGGCACTATGTGACTTCGCATGGAGAGGGCCTGGAGGCAGCCATAGATCGGGTGATGAAAATTCACTCCGAACTCTATGGCAACCTTAGGGGCCTCAATGCAGAGAAGTTGGCTTCCCTCACACCGAGTACGAAGCAGTTTGCGCCTACGGTTCCTGGTACTAACCAGAAACTAAAGGCTCGGTTTGCCCAGACTCCCGGGTCCGGCAAACTAGAGTACGCTCAGGAGGAGTACGATCTGTTAAACGAATGGAGAAGCAACAAGGCCCGCCGTCGTGGTGGGGCTTATGTAACTCCATCCGGAGAACAGGTCCGAAGCCGCAGGGATTACCGCCAGGGACCCTCTGTAGCAGATAGGAAGAGACAGGCGTCTGAATCTCCAAGCCGAGCCAGGTCACCACTGGAGGCGCTGGAGAGACAGACAAATGGGGGAAGGAAGAAGCCACATCTTCCATCTCCTACTGGAACTCCTTCCCATTATGGGCGAGCACCAACTCCACGAGGTGCACAGAACCCGACATTCTTTGGTGTCAGTGGACCGAGTGGCCAGTCCGCCCGGAAACACGCGCCTTTGAATGTCAAAGACCCGAAGCAGTACCCTGCTATGGGCCCACCCGGACCAGAGATGCAAATCTTTGATCAGTACGGGAGGGTCAAGCAGGAACTGCCGACAGTAGGAGGTCAAGCTCCCCGACCTACAATGAGTGCTGTGGTGAGACAACGTCCACCCGCACCATTGTTGACGGCCAAAGACCTTAGAAGGGAATTGTCACGGTTGCCCCTGGTTCAGGGATTACCAACTCAAGGCCCTTCTTCGACCACTGCTAGTGCGGTTACTACTGCGGTTGCTTCTTCGCACACGCAGGTAGCTGTCACTACGAGTGGGTCTGGAGCACAGCCGAAGCCTCAGGGTCAGGTACCCCCACCTGGTGCTGTGGTTCATCGGCCTAAGCTGATCCAGACAGTGGAGACCTTCTTCAAGAAGGAGGACAAATTGTCTTGCAATATCCAGAGCAAACAATTTGAGACGCTACAGCACCATCTGGAAAACCTCCACCTGGACATGTATCGTCGGACCGTGTCGAGCACTCTCCAGTGTATTGACGCGATCCAGAAGTCAGAGATCAACCGAATCTCGACTCAGATCAAAGCGGATGTTGCCAAAGATAAGCAGGAAGCTGCTAATCTGCGGCAGGAGGCCCTATCCGAGAAGGAAACAGCTTCTCAGATGCTCGACCTAGAACGAGCAACGAACATGAAGAACCAGCAAAAGTTCTTCAAGGTCTTCGGAGTTATCATGGATAACTGGGACGGTACACCTGAGCATGCTTTGAAGCTGTTCGAAGCACGCCAAAAGGTGAAACTTACACCTGCTGTCCCCGCATTGGCACCTACGGATGGAACTGGTATGAACCCCCCTGTTCAGCCACTGGCTCAACAACCGGGTCCAAACCAGCCACCCGAGGAGAACATGGAACAGTAAAAAAACTGTTGCATGAAGATCGGACATAATTGTGTGTCCCGGGGTTCTATTACCCATGCATTGTTGGATAAGAAACCATTTTTTTTATCCAACCCGTATTGATTCGGGTACCAAACTGTACCCTAATCCGGAAACTGAAAACAGAAGGAGAAAACAAACAAGCCACTCTATGGGGAGGAGTGTAGGGGCAGTAATTCCCTGTACTCGGTGGCAGACCCCCAGGGGCGGGTCTCCGGGTAATCACTGCCCCCTAGTGTGTATCATACCGATCCAGGTGTGGATGGAAGGTGGAAATGTCAGGCCAGGGGAAGTAGCTCAGAGGAAGAGCAGCCGCTTCGAAGTTGGAGGGCCCCGGGTTCGAGTCCCGGTTTCTCCAAGAACATTTTCACCGACCTCTACAGTGGTGGAGAAACCGAGCATCCTAATACAATCAGATTGAAGATATGTGTGCCTGCTCATGTCTTAACACAATCATGGATTGAGGACTCGGGAACTGGGCCGATATGATACAGATGACGCTTCGACCAATCCGGTAATTGTACTGGTACATCCACTGGGAAGTCAGGAGTGCCCTAACACTGCTTGATAAAGCCTCAATTTCCAGGTAACTGGTTTGAGGGGGAATGCCTGGTGCTGGTGGATGGTGGTTGAAGCTGATGGGGAGGAGTGTAGGGGCAGTAATTCCCTGTACTCGGTGGCAGACCCCCAGGGGCGGGTCTCCGGGTAATCACTGCCCCCTAGTGTGTATCATACCGATCCAGGTGTGGATGGAAGGTGGAAATGTCAGGCCAGGGGAAGTAGCTCAGAGGAAGAGCAGCCGCTTCGAAGTTGGAGGGCCCCGGGTTCGAGTCCCGGTTTCTCCAAGAACATTTTCACCGACCTCTACATAAGGAAGAGAATATATTATGTTGATTTCCCTTGCTATATTTGGTCTTTTACGTAATGGAAAATACCATAGCAGTAATGGAAAATTCCATTGCTGAAAGGAACTGAGTAGTTAGTAATGGAAAATACCATAGCAGTAATGGAAAATTCCATTGCTAAAAGGAACTGCATAGTTAGTATTGGAAAATACCATAGCAGTAATGGAAAATTCCATTGCTGAAAGGAACTGCATAGTTAGTATTGGAAAATACCATAGCAGTAATGGAAAATTCCATTGCTGAAAGGAACTGTGTAGTTAGTAATGGAAAATACCATAGCAGTAATGGAAAATTCCATGTCACATGTCACTAAATTTGTAATTTCCTCTGTCCTTGTCACTTACCTCTATGTCACATGTCAATTTTAAGAAAGGACCATGTCCCATGTCATTTTTTTTCTCCCCTGTCCTTGTCACTAGAGCTCTATGTCCCTTGTTGATTTTAAGAAAAGGCCATGTCACACTATCGATTTTAGGGGTCTAGACCCCCACTAGTGTGTAGCTAGGGTACTGAGGAGTCCCGCCTCTTCTGCATGGCTCCTCCTCTTTTGGGTCTATATAAGGTACATGGACACCGCCTCTTCTGCATAGCTTATATGGCTCCTCCTCTTTTGGACCTATAAAAGGTACATGGACACTGAGCACTTGGGCACTAGGTACTTGGGAGCAGCATTTGCAAGGTGAGTTTGTTTCTGATAGATAAAAGCTTTTGGTACTTTAGATCTCAGAGGAGTTTTCTCTGTTAGACTTAGCTGTAGGTTTGAGGCATAGGTATTAAGTTAGGTAAAAGCAAACTGTTAGACTTAGCTGTAGGCTTGGGGCTTGGAGGTAAATGCAGAGCTGGACTTAGAAAGTTTTAGAAAGGCTTCTGTTTGGATACTTTGGATCTCAGAGAGGTTTTCTCTCTGCTTTGGAAAGTTTCTTTTTCTTTTATGATACTTAATTACTTTGAATTTGCTGAGACAGATTTTAGATTATAAACTTTTGGACTGAAATTTGATTGGTCTTCCTTGGTAGGAGTCCCACCTCTTCTGCTCAGCCATTGGTCCTCCACAGCATATTATGTTTATTCGTGAAAATTTATTTTTAGAACTTGGAGTAGAGCTATATAAGGCGCAGGCTCTCAGTCTCACCCTGACCACTAGAGGGAAACTTCAGCAAGGTAAAGTTGTTTCTATATTTTGACTTAGGAAGTTTTAGAAGGGTTTCTGTTTGGACAATTTATATCTTAGAAAGGTTTTCTCAGTTAGACTTAACTGTAGGCTTGAGGCTTGGAGTTAAATGCAAAACTGGACTTGGAAAGTTTTCTGTCTGGATACTTTGGATTTTAAACTGTTGGACTCCATGGACATTTATGAAAGCTTAGGCTAGGTATTTATTGCTTAAGTTTTTCATGGATTTGATGGTCTAAGAAAATGTTTCTGTCACCTTTGTAGAAATTTCTCTTGCCTTAGAGAAGTTTTCATGCCATATTGTTTTATTTTAATTTAAGTGCCCTGAGAGGTTTTGAGAGTAAATAATCAGTTGGGCATTTTTGTAAGCTTAGGCTGGGTATTTATTGTATGACTTTCTTCAGATTTGATAGTTTCAGAAAATGTTTGCTACTTTGAATTTAACAGTTTGAAAGTTTCCGATAGTAAATGCTCAATTGGGCATTTTTCTCAGCATAGGCTAGGTTTCTGCCACCTTTACAAAAATGCCTCTGGGTATAGAAAAGTGTAAATGCAGAGCTGGACTTAGAAAGTTTTAGAAAGGCTTTTGTTTGGATACTTTGGATCTCAGAGAGGTTTTCTCTCTGCTTTGAAAAGTTTCTATTTATTTTATGATACTTATTTACTTTGAATTTGCTGAGACAGATTTTAGATTATAAATTTTTGGACTGAAATTTGATTGGTCTTCCTTGGTAGGAGTCCCACCTCTTCTGCTCAGCCATTGGTCCTCCACAGCATAATATGTTTATTCGTGAAAATTTATTTTTAGAACTTGGAGTAGAGCTATATAAGGCGCAGGCTCTCAGTCTCACCCTGACCACTAGAGGGAAACTTCAGCAAGGTAAAGTTGTTTCTATATTTTGACTTAGGAAGTTTAGAAGGGTTTCTGTTTGGACAATTTATATCTTAGAAAGGTTTTCTCAGTTAGACTTAACTGTAGGCTTGAGGCTTGGAGTTAAATGCAAAGCTGGACTTAGAAAGTTTTCTGTCTGGATACTTTGGATTTTAAACTGTTGGACTCCATGGACATTTATGAAAGCTTAGGCTAGGTATTTATTGCTTAAGTTTTTCATGGATTTGATGGTCTAAGAAAATGTTTCTGTCACCTTCGTAGAAATTTCTCTTGCCTTAGAGAAGTTTTCATGCCATATTGTTTTATTTTAATTTAAGTGCCCTGAGAGGTTTGGAGAGTAAATAATCAGTTGGGCATTTTTGTAAGCTTAGGCTGGGTATTTATTGTATGACTTTCTTCAGATTTGATAGTTTCAGAAAATGTTTGCTACTTTGAATTTAACAGTTTGAAAGTTTCCGATAGTAAATGCTCAATTGGGCATTTTTCTCAGCATAGGCTAGGTTTCTGCCACCTTTACAAAAATGCCTCTGGGTATAGAAAAGTGTAAATGCAGAGCTGGACTTAGAAAGTTTTAGAAAGGCTTTTGTTTGGATACTTTGGATCTCAGAGAGGTTTTCTCTCTGCTTTGAAAAGTTTCTATTTATTTTATGATACTTATTTACTTTGAATTTGCTGAGACAGATTTTAGATTATAAATTTTTGGACTGAAATTTGATTGGTCTTCCTTGGTAGGAGTCCCACCTCTTCTGCTCAGCCATTGGTCCTCCACAGCATATTATGTTTATTCATGAAAATTTATTTTTAGAACTTGGAGTAGAGCTATATAAGGCGCAGGCTCTCAGTCTCACCCTGACCACTAGAGGGAAACTTCAGCAAGGTAAAGTTGTTTCTATATTTTGACTTAGGAAGTTTTAGAAGGGTTTCTGTTTGGACAATTTATATCTTAGAAAGGTTTTCTCAGTTAGACCTAACTGTAGGCTTGAGGCTTGGAGTTAAATGCAAAGCTGGACTTAGAAAGTTTTCTGTTTGGATACTTTGGATTCTAAACTGTTGGACTCCATGAACATTTATGAAAGCTTAGGCTAGGTGTTTATTGCTTAAGTTTTTCATGGATTTGATGGTCTAAGAAAATGTTTCTGCCACATTTGTAGAAATTTCTCTTGCTTTAGAGAAGATTTTATGGCAATTTGTTTTATTTTGGGTTAAGTACCCTGAGAGGTTTTGAGAGTAAATAATCAGTTGGACATTTTTGTAAGCTTAGGCTGGGTATTTATTGTATGACTTTCTTCAGATTTGATAGTTTCAGAAAATGTTTGCTACTTTGAATTTAACAGGCTAGGTTTCTGCCACATTTACAGAAATGTCTCTGAGTATAGAAAGGTGTTCATTGGATACTGTGCTATTATGTCAAAGTTTCTAAGGGTAAGTACTCAGTGTTACATCTATAAGCTTAGACTAGGTTGGCTTCTTAATATTATTGAATATTGTTGTGTTAGTTTAGGATTTAGCAGTCTAAGAAAGGCCTTCTGAAGCAAAGGTCTCAACTAAGTTATTTTGAATTTAGAACTTTCAAAAATGTTTCTAAGATTGAATACAGAGTTGCAATTAGATGTTTTTCCTAGCTGAGGCTGGGAGGCTCTGAAATATGAGAAAGTTGAATAGCTTATGAGTTTGATATGATTAGTCATTGAGGGATTGGATTAAAACAGGAATAGTGTATAATAATGAATCAGAGCATTGTGTCATAATACATAAAGTCTTTTGTCAGCAGGATAACGCCATTGACCGGTGAAGCTGAAGTCACTTTTCTGGAAAGTGCATTGCTTGGGCTACCAGAGGTACCCTCCTGTACTGTGCTGAGCAGATGGACTGTAGCCACTCATGGCTATTTTGGTTGAAGGCAGAACAGGTAAAACTAACTCTCTAGTTTCTCCACTGCTTTGGCTTTCATGGTGATACGCCACTGTACTGGAGGAGGTAGACTATTCTGGACAGTGCACTGCTTGGGCTACCAGAGGTACGCCCCTGTACTGTGTTGAGCAGATTGGCTGTAGCCTGCCGATGGCTATTTTGGTCGAAGGCGGAACAAGTAAAACTAACTCTCTAGTTTCTCCACTGCTTTGGCTTTCATGGTGATACGCCACTGTACTGGAGGAGGTAGACTATTCTGGACAGTGCACTGCTTGGGCTACCAGAGGTACGCCCCTGTACTGTGCTGAGCAGATTGGCTGTAGCCTGCCCATGGCTATTTTGGTTGAAGGCGGAACAAGTAAAACTAACTCTCTAGTTTCTCCACTGCTTTGGCTTTCATGGTGATACGCCACTGTACTGGAGGAGGTAGACTATTCTGGACAGTGCACTGCTTGGGCTACCAGAGGTACGCCCCTGTACTGTGCTGAGCAGATTGGCTGTAGCCAGCCTATGGCTATTTTTGGTTGAAGGCAGAACAGGTAAAACTCTCGTTTATCCTCTGCTTTGGCTTTGAATTTACACGTCTGAGAGTTTCTTAGTTATTCTGAATTAAAAACTCTCTGAGAGCAAATACAGCGTTAGACTTAGCTGTTTTCTCAAGCTGAGGCTAGGGATGGTTTGTATGGAATTAAATTTAGCTGTGTTAGTTTTAATTCAGCAGTTTCAGAAAAGAATTTTCATGCGTTTATTGAAGTTTCTATACTTTTAAAATTGATTTGTCCTAGCTTCAGAAAGATTTCTGCACACCGAATTTTGACAGCCAATCACAGCCCTTGAAGGTAACTGGGTTCGATTCCTAGCATAACCAACACAAAACATAATGCTGGTGCAAAGGGACAGACTGGTTATGGTCCCACCTGCAATTGCTGTGATGAGCTATCAGTTTCCCCCTGACTTTAGAGAGGTTTTCATAACATATTGCATTATTTTGAATTTACTAGTCTGAGAGTAAATTCTCAGTTGGACATTTCTGTCAGCTTAGGCTAGGTATTTATTGCTTGAGTTTCTTTGACATCAATGGTCTCAGAAAACTTTTCTCTCACCTTTGTAAAAAAAAGGCTCTGCCTGCAGAAACATTTTCATTGGATATTGTGTTATTTTGGATTTAATAGTGAGAGTCTCTAAGAACTAATACTCATTCAGACTTTGATATTTATATCAGTTTAGGCTAGGTAGGCTTTCATAGCATCTTGCCAGTTTTATATACTAGTTTGAGAGTTTCTAAAAGTAAATACTCAGTCAGACATTTTTGTTAACTTAGGATAGGTATTTATTATTTAAGATTCTTAAGCTTTATTGGTCTCAGAAAACATTTCTCCCACCTTTGTAGAAAAGGCTCTGCCTATGGAAACATTTTTATTGGATATTGCGTTATTTTGGATTTAATAGTGTGATAGTCTCTAAGGGTAAGTACTCAGTCAGATTTTGATATTTATATCAGTTTAGGCTAGGTAGGCTTTCAATATTACTGAAAATTGTTGTGTCAGTTGGGATTTAGTGGTCTTAGAATAGCTTTCTTATAACTTTATGAAAGTTTCAATTGTCTAAAGTTTTCTGTTAGCTTTAGAAACTTGACTGTGACCTCTACTGAGTTGTTCTGAATTTAGAACTCTCAGAAATGTTTTTGAGATTAAACACAGAGTTGGATTTACAAGGGACTAATATTTAAGTTGTCCTGATATTACATATGTGTTAGTTGTGGTTTGTCTACAAAATAATTACAACAAAGGGACTAATATCAAATTATTTTGATTGTTTTGTTTGTCAACAGAAATAATCACAACAAGGGACTCATATATCCTAATGTTGCATTTGTGTTGGTTGTGATTTGTTGACGAAAATAATCGCAACTAGGGATCCATAACAAAAATAATCGCACAAGGGATCCATATCTAAGTTGTGGTTTGTTGACATAATAATCACAATAAAAGATCAATTTTCAAGATGTCCTAAGGTTTGGGTTGTTGACAAAAAACAACCACAAAGGACAAAGATATTGTCCGAATATTACATTTTGCTCTATTTACGAGTTAAGAGAGGATAACCTGAGTTTGTGAAAGTAAATTATTTGAATTTCAGATAAAAGATTTGGAAAAAAATGATCATAAAAATTAATTATGAACTATTAAAAACTAGAATTTCTTATTTCGAAGGTAGAATACATTTCAAAGACAACGAAAAGGATATAATAGATGTCAGTTTTCCTTCCCAGCCTTATATGTCAGTCAAGGAAGCTGAACAAATTATTTCAGCTTTGTCTTATTTTGATTCTTTGCCACGGTTAAAAAAAATCAAAGTAGAGGCGCTTGTATATTTCGCTGATTATTTCCTGTCTTTTTATTTGCAGGATGAAATAGGCAATTTAGTTTTATCAAATATTATGCTTTTACCGCGAGTCCTTAAAATGTGTTGCATATTAATGCCTTATCAACATTTTTATTTTACTATGATGAATTTTGCTTGTGACTTACTCGAAATCCCATATATTTATCATGTAGAAACGTTAATGAAACCTAAAAAAAGAAAACATGATGACACTTTAGATCCTAGCAAATATGTTTTATCAGAAATAACAAAAGAATTGAGAAATAAAACAAGACAAAGATTGCATAAAATGTCACTAGAATACATGCTTTGTAAATTATGCAACACTGAAATGATTATTTCTACAAAAACTAGAAACATTGCTTATATGATTTGTTGCAATAAGCCAGTACATCAAAAATGTTTTGATGATTTTATTCAAAAATCAAATTTGTATCATAGGACTGAAACAATAAAATGTCCTTACTGTTCCATTGAATGGGTACATGAAAAACCACGGGTTGGTCATGAATGTTTGTTATGGTTAATGAGAAAATCATCTGACACTTCCTTGTTAAATCAAAAAAAAACACCAAAAGTTTGTTTATTTGATAAGAAATAAAAAGTTTGAAACAAATATTTTTGTCTTATGTTACATTTTAAAAATGAAATATTTCATAACATATACAGCAGTAGCTTACAAAAAGTCTCTGAGAAAAAAGAAACAAAACTACAATAACTTAAGGTAATATAGTATAACGAATAAGGCAACGAAGTTAACCAATAAGGCAGCAAAGTTATATGACAACGAATAAGGTAATGAAGTGAATGAAGGAGGCAACGAAATCAGATGAACTTTTCTGACGCAGACTACAGGGAATTCTTTGCAGGAAAAGCATTGCGATTAATGCTTTAAAGGTAAAGCTAAAGATTTGCTTTTGTGAGTTCATTAAAAATTGCTGTTGAGTCAACTGTTCACTGAGAGCTAAAAATTAAATTTGTTTCATTTTCACATAATTAATTCCTGTTACATACATACAATTTGTGGTAAAATTAATTATAACAATGCTTGTATGGGAACGATTCGCAACAAAAGTAGCTTTTCGCTAATCTAGTAAAGAAATATTAGTCATAGCCTCTAGAGGTCTTCAGTGTGCTAAGTATGGTATAGTTTAAGATAGTTTTAGAAATGCTCACTAGAGGTCTTCAGTAAGCAGAAAATGCCTTGATTATATTAGCCACCAGAGGTCTTCAGTGTAAAACCATGCACATAGTTTTAGTGACTCACACTAGAGGTCTCCGCTGATCTAGTAAAGTAATGTCAGTCCTAGCCTCTAGAGGTCTATAGTGTGCTAAATATGGTATAGTTTAAGATAGTTTTAGGAATGCTCACTAGAGGTCTTCAGTAAGTAGAAAATGCCTTCTATAAGCCACCAGAGGTCTTCAGTGTAAAACCATGCACATAATTTATATCAGCCACCAGAGGTCTTCAGTGTAAAACCATGCACATAGTTTTAGTGACTCACACTAGAGGTCTCCGCTGATCTAGTAAAGTAATGTGACGGTTTTAGCCACTAGAGGTCCTTTAGACATAGGTCATGTCAAAGTTTTCTGCCGTAGTCTCTAGAGGTCTCAGGCGTGCAGGGTTTCAGCAGGCAGGGAATTTAGTGCAGGTTTTAGCCAGCAGAGGTCATCAAGGTTTAGCTCATGTGAAAGTTTTCTGCTGTAGCCTCTAGAGTTTTCTGAGATGCAGGGAATGTAGTGTAAGTTTTAGCTATCAGAGGTCATCCAGGTTTAGCTTATGTGAACGTTTTCTGTCGTAGGCTCTAGAGGTCTCTGACGTGCAAGGGTGCTTAAGTTTAAGCTGGTTTCTCTCACTGTCCATAGGGTTTTAATCAGGCAGGAAATGTAGGTTTGGTTTCAGCCCTCAGAGGTCATCTGCCGTAGTCTTTAGCTCATCTGAAATATTTTGTCGTAAACTCTAGAGGTTTTTGACGTAAAAGAGTGGTTAAGTTTAAATTAGTTTTACAACGGCTGGTTTCCTTAAGATTTTTGTTAGGTAAGGAGGCTAAAATTTGAGTTTTTTTTGTTTCCTATTAAACATAAAGTTTGTTCTAGGTATTTAAGTTTTAAAAAAAACATACTTTTTATTTTTAGCTTATAAAGTTTTTTTAAAAAGCAGATGATTTTTCCCTGAGATAAGAAAAAAATTGAGAATAAATTAATATTTAGGAGCTAAAAAATAGTTTTAATCATATCGAGAGCTTTAAGAGATTAAATTGTTTACTTATTTTAAAACAATGAACATTTCTTCTGCTTTTTACGTTAATTTACCTTCTAACACTATTCATCCTTCACATGAAAATAAAACTAGCAAATTTTGGGTTAAATTACCTTCTATTTTAATTTTACTAGGAGAATGGGAAGCAGGATTAGTAGAAGTAAACATACCAGTTTCGTGGTATAATTTCCCAGAATTTCCAGAAAATAATAGGACTTTGGTAGTAGAAAGAAAAGATTTCAGGTTGAAGCAAGACGTGAATGAAATAACTTCATTAGATGAAATAGAAATTAAAAAAAGATATGTCATGCAAAAAATTCCATATGGAAATTATACTTCTTTAGATAGTTTAATAAAAAGCATTAATGCAGCCTTGAAAAAAATAGACGCATACCCTGACGATGAATTTTTTCGAAAAAGTAGAGAACCATATGTGAAAACTGAGCTGCAAAATTTAAAACCCATTTTAAAGGTAGGGAGAGGAGACAAAGTTATTATGTCTAAATATTTAAGTAACGTACTGAGATTGGATATATCTGAAGAAATAGACAACGAAGCTGAGATCGAAAACAGTAATGTTATAACATTTTCAGGGCTTCCATTGAATAGTTTATTAGATTTTCAGATTTTAATGAGCACTACTTTAAGATACAAACATTACAAATATTTTCATGCGGGAGGTGTACCTAACTTGCATCACGTTTCTTCTAATATTTATATTTATACTGATATAGTTGCTAATGAAATTGTAGGCGATCTTCAAATTCCTTTATTGAGGACTATTCATTGCAGTGAAAAATTCGGAGACGATATAAAGGAAGTTTTTGTCTCTCCGTACTATAAAAAGGTAAAAAAAAGTGAAATACAAGAAATCGAAATAACTATATGTGACGACCTGGGAAAGTTGGTTCAATTTCAATATGGAACAGTTTTTTTAGTTCTTCATTTTAGACCTATAAGAAATGAAGAAAAGTAAAGCTTTCAGAAATTTAATCGTAGAATATGATTTAACTCTTGCTCTTCACAAATATGATCCTGATTTATTTTTACTTAATCAGACCAAAAAAATTAAAAAATTAATTTTGAAGAAAAAAAAAAGAAGGGGGGGTTAAATTTCAATTATCGTTATGCACAGTGTTAGGAAAATATAATCTAGAAAACAAAGAATATTTTGAAATTCAACCATGGTTCCAAAGTCCTGTTCAAGTAAACTTTGATTCTCATAACATAGAGGAATTAATAAGAAATTCCTTTTCTGTGATATTAGGTTTTTTCGATGCTTTCTTGCACATGGGGTCAGGATGGTTTTTGAGAGAAATAAAAGTGTTACGCCTCTCTGTTTTTAAATATAATCCTTTTGGAGGGGAGAAAAAAGGGAAAGAAAGCATTATTGAAAGAAAAAAATCAGTTCTTAACATAAAAGGAAGCGGCAAAAAATGCTTCGTGTACTCTGTTTTAGCAGGCTTACATAAAGTTCCTCACAATGCGAAATTGGCTAAGTCGTACGATATTTTTTTAGAAAAATTAAATCTTTCTTTTCTTTCTTTTCCTGTCAAATTGAGTGAAATTCCAAAGTTCGAAAAGAAAAATAATCTTACTGTAAATGTGTTTGGCCTTTTAAAATCTGAAAAAAAAAGAATTTCAGCCTTTCCCTATGTATATTTCAGTCCTTTCTTCTCCCCTTACTGAAGGAAGACATATTGATTTATTGTTATTTAATGATCACTATTATCTTATCAGAAATTTACATAAATTTATCAGACCTTTCTTTTGGAAAAAAACTAGATACTTTTGTTACAAATGTTTGATATCATATAGCTCAAAAAAAAAATATGAAATGCACGTTAACAACAACTGCAAAACTAACGTATACAGTGGTCAGGGTTATTCTACTCCACCGAAAGGGACTTTCTTGAAATTCGTCGACCATAAATTTAAAGTTAAAAGTCCTTTTGTAATTTATGCAGATTTTGAATGTTATAATCGCGCTATAAGCAAAATATACAAAGGGAAATCGTATTGCTCAAAAGAACACAAATTAAATGCTTTTGGAGCTATATTAATTTCTAAATATGAAAAATACAGTCAAGATCCTGTTATATACGTAGGAAAAAATGTGATAGAAAAATTTGTTTCTTACTTATATAAAAAAAGAGCTGAAATTTCGTATATTTTAGATCATAAGAGAAAACCTTTGTCTTTGTCTTCTGACGATATTTCACATATAGTGAAGCAAAAAAATTGTTACATATGTGGGATATCTTTCACCGAAAAAGGTATAAGAAAAGTTTTAGATCATGCTCACATAGGACAAGAAGGAAAAGGAAGAGACATAAATTATGCTTGCAATAGATGTAATCTTACTTACACTAGTCTTAGGATGGACAATTTAAAGATACCAATTATAATTCACAACAGCATGAATCATAGATTCCTTCCAATTTTTACCTACGTCCCTTTCAAAATTAGCTGAACTTTTGCAAGAGAAAGGATTAAAAGATTTCGTTCAAACAAAAAAACATACTTCAAACAAAAAAATGATTCCTTATATGATAAGAAAAGGTGTCATGTGCTATGATTACATTGATTCTTGGTCTGTTTTGAAAGAAAAAAATTGCCGCCTATAGATAAATTTTATTCTACTTTAACCAAAAAAAATATAACTGAGGACGATTACTGTCATGCTATTCATATGTTTGAAGCATTAAAATGTAGAAACATAAAAGATTATTTGAAAGCCTACTTGAAAATAGACGTTTTGCTTTTATGTGATGTTTTTGAATCTTTTAGAGAAAAGGCCTTAAGTTATTACGGTTTAGACCCTGCTCATTTTCTTACGGCACCTAGTTTGAGTTATCAAGCTATGTTGAAACATACACAAGTTGAACTAGAGTTGCTTTCTGACATCGAAATATATAATTTTATAGAAGGCGGTATAAGGGGTGGCATAACTAATGTTTCTTATAGGTATGCGAAAGCTAATTCTTCCGACAAAATCATCTTTTACATAGACTGCAATAACCTTTATGGCAAATGTTTAGCAGATTTTTTGCCTCACTCAAATTTCAAATGGCTAACCCAAATCAAATTCAAAAACTAAACATAGAAAGCATTTCAGATCATAATGAAACAGGATACATACTGGAGGTAAGTTTAACTTACCCTGACTGTCTTCATGACATGCACAACGATTTTCCTCTAGCTCCACAGAAAATAGAAATAGAAGAACAAGAATTATCTCCGTATGCAAAAGAAATATTGAAAAAAACTGAAACGTCCTATAAAAAAGGAGGAAAAAAGCTTATATGCAATTTAAAAGACAAAAAAAATTATGTAGTGCATTATCGTAATTTAAAATTATACCTTGCTTTAGGTTTAAAGATAAATAAAATTCATCGTGTTTTAAGCTTTCATCAGAAAGATTGGATGAAATCTTACATTTTGTTCAATAACAGAGAATGAACTTTGGCTACCTCTGCTTTCGAAAAAGAATTCTTTAAGTTATTAAATAATGCAGCATTTGGTAAAACAATGGAAAATGTTAAGAAAAGAACTAGCATGAAATTAACTTCAGACCCTAAAGAAAGTGAAAATCTTATAAAAAAACCTACTTTTAAATCTCTTCATATATTTCAAAAGGACTTTGTAGGAATACAAAGCAGCAAAGAAAAAATTTTACTAGACAAACCGATCTACATTGGGTTTTCTGTTTTAGAATTATCTAAACTATGGATGTTTAATTTCCATTATAATGTCATGTTGCCTAAATTCAAAGACGTACATATTCAACTGTTATATACAGACACAGATTCTTTAGTGTATTACATAAAAGATACAAATTATCTTAAAAAAATAAAAGATCTTAATAATTTTTTCGATTTTTCTAATTTACCTAAAGATCATTTTTTGTATAATGAAACGAACAAAAAGGTCTTAGGTAAATTTAAAGATGAAGCAGGAGGGAAAAAAATAAAAGAATTTATTGCTCTCAGACCAAAAATGTATTCAATTTTATTTGAGAAGGGGGAAGAAGAGAAAAAAATAAAGGGAGTCAAAAAAAGTAGCATAGAAACTATAAGGCACAATGACTTTAAGCTTACCTTAGTCCAAAATAGAATAAAAGAAGCAGAATTCGATAACATAAGAAGCATAAAACACAAAGTATACACTATGTCTCAAAGAAAGATATCTCTTTCTCCTTTTGAAGATAAAAGATATTTGAGAAGAGGAGGAATTAAATCTTACGCATATGGTCATTATAAGATTCCCCGTTTAAAAAGAAAAATGAAAGAAATTCCCTTTGAAGATATTCTTTCAAAAAGAAGAAAAGTTTGTGAGATAAAGACAAAAAAAGGATAGCAAACTATCTGCAAACAAACGAAATGAGTAAATCATCTAAATATCCTACTTTAGCTTTTGGCAAAAGGAAAAGAATAGACATAAATAAATTCAAAGGAAAAATATATTTACATTTTCATGATATGGTAAAAGACAAAAGTATTTCTCTTCTTAAAGAAGAATATGATTTACTCTTTGAACTAAGGAATAAAATAGATAAAAAAATAGATAAAATTAAAAAAATGAGTGAAGAAGAAAAGCCTGGAAAGACTAAGAACACTAAGAAAAAGAAAGAAAAATCAAAGTCTCTTAGTGACAGCAGCAGCGACGATAACATAGCCTCTAGTAACAGTGACAGCGAGTGAAAACCTTAGTGAGATAAGAGCTACAGCAAGAAAGATTACGACATATCTACGGTCAAAGTATTTTTTTAATTTATATACAAATATACATAAAATGCCTGTTAAGTGTGAATATTGTAAAAGAAAAGGGAGAATAGTGCAAGATAAAAAATATTGTGAGAAATGTCAAGAAAGCATGGTTCAAGAATGCATAAGGTGTCATAAACCTTTTCATTCTCTCCATTATTTTTCTGCTGACGAAAATCATTTGAGATGTAATTCATGCCACACACAATATCTTAAAGAAAAAATGAGGAACAAAGCTAAGTCAAATGAAAATAAATTGAAGCTAATTATCGACGAAAAAATCAGCGATACAGAAAACTCTAGCTCCAAAGAATCAGAAGGAAAAGACAACCTGACAGACTCTCCTCTGCCTGAAGACGAAAATGAAAATCGAAGCAAAAAAAGAAATAAAAGAAAAGCAGGGACTAGCATGACAGGTGACGAAGAAAGTGAGAAAGAAGAAAAGGAAGTCAAGAAAGGAAAAAAACAGAAAACTATTTCTTCCACTAAAGGTAGAACTGTGTTGAAGAAAACCGGAAACGTAAGAAAACATGCACAAAGAACTATAGGAATTAACAAAACTAGAATACCTGATGGGTTTATTCCTATATACACTAATATCTATGCTATATAATAATGTTTCTTTTATAAGGCAAAAAGATTTTTTGTTTCATTTTTTCACGGAAATCCGGAAAATTGCATTCCTTTTAATGACTTTTTTCACGCGTAAAAATGGGTTAAAATCTGTGCTCATATGCCCCATTCTGAGATTTTATGCATTGGCAGAAAGTACACCTCAATGGAGGAACTTGCTCTAATGCCGAAGTTTATTATGGAACATAAATTTTATAACCTATGTGTCAGCAAAAAGTACGTCTCGAAAGAGAAATTTGTGCTCTTGCTCAACTCATAAGGGGATAAAATATGTCTCTACCTTTTTTTTCTTGGAATGGACGCGTATCGGATTTCCATTTTGTTTCGCGTGCACGAAAAAAGTTGTGTCATTCATTTATATAAAAATGTTGTGAAATGTTTTGTCTGAATGCTGTTGCAAAAAATGTCATTCATTCATTAAAAATTATATCACCTACTTCTCTGAGATGGTTCTCTTTTCATGTTCATAAGTAAATATTTTTTCAAACATGGACAAAGAAAATATTTTAAGAAAGATTTATTTCACTCCTTCTCATCCTTCATCTTTTTCTTCTGTGAAAAAATTATATGAAGCAGCTAAAAAAATAGATGACAATATAACGAAAAAGGACGTGCTAAATTTTCTCCGTAACACTAGAACTTATACTTCACATAAGAAAATAACATATAAATTTCTTCGAAGAAAAACAATAGTGAAAGGCATAAACGATCAATGGCAAATTGATTTAATAAGTATTTTTAACCTTAAAGATCAAAACGATGGAATAAAATATTTGTTAGCCTGTATAGATTGTTTTTCACGTTATGCTTATGTTGAACCTTTAGAGAACAAAAGTGCATATGTCACTCTAGACGGCTTCAAAAAAATTTTGTTCAAAAGCAAAGTTAAGCCTAACTTAATACAATTAGATGAAGGAAGCGAATTTAAAGGTGTTTTTCAAAAATTTTTAAAAGAAAATAAGATTAAATTTTTCAGTACTTCTCAAGACACTAAATGTGCTATAGTAGAAAGATTCAATCGTACCATACAAGACAAAACATATAAATATCTTTCTTTCAAAAAGAGTCTGAGATATATAGACGTTCTACAGGAGTTAGTTAAAAGTTATAATCATAGTAAACATAGAACATTAGGAATAAGTCCTTCTGAAGTAACCAAATCAAACGAAAAAAAAATATGGTTAAAGCAATACGGAAAATATATGTATAGCAGAAGAATTAAACTGCCTTTTAAAGTAGGAGATAAAGTACGAATAAGTAAATATAAGACTGCTTTCAGGAGAGGGTATTCTTCTCATTGGAAAGAAGAAATATTTCAAATAGCATATGTTCTTAGAACATGGCCTGCTACTTATGTGTTAATAGACAAAAATAACGAAATATTGAGCGGTAGTTTTTATAAAGAGGAATTAAACAAAATAAAAGGAAAATAAAAAATGGAAGACATAGAATTCCCTGTTTTCAATGCATGTATAAGAATTCCATTTTCTATGATCATAGCAGGACCAAGCAACAGTGGAAAAACTACTTTTGTGTATGATCTATTAAAAAATAATGAGCGAATAATAGAAAAAAAAATAGACTATGTTATATGGTGTTATGGTCAAACCCCTCCTGCTAAAAAAGACTTCATGGAGGGGAAAAGCATAACATTTTTGAACGGTATTCCTTCTTCTTTTGATAAATATATAAAACCTGACCTTAATGGACTTGTTGTTTTAGATGATTTAATGAAAGAATGTGGAAATAATCCTGAAATAGGAAAACTTTTCACTCAAACATGTCATCATGAATCGATAAATGTTATATATATTTCACAAAATTATTATTCTGAAGGAAAAGAAAGGCAAACTGTTAATAGAAATGCGACGTATTTAGTTATTTTTAATTCACCTTTAGATCAAACTGTCCCTCTAACATTAGGGAGAAAACTGTTGCCTAAAAATTATAAGACTTTCGTTAATATTTTTAATGAAGCAACTAGGAAACCACATTCCTATCTTTTAATAGATGGTCATCAAAAAACTCCTCAAGAATACAGATTTAGGAGCAACGTATTTGACATAGGACAAGAGGTGTATATACCTAACAAAACATAAAACAGAAAAACAACTATACATGTATGAACCAACATAAAGTTTGTGAGATTGAATAAAATATATGAAAAAAATAAAAGTTTTTGTGTGATAGTTGATTTATAAGAATGCCACCGTTAAAGAAAAAAATGCATGTTTCTAGAAGAAAAGGAAAAAAAACAATAAAAAAGAAATCAGTTGTAGCAAAAAGAAAAAAAAGAACTAGCTGCAAACGACCAAAAAGAAAAATCAAGAAGAAAGCAGCAAACATCAGATCAGTCAAAAGATTAGCTTTTTTGACAATGTTAGGAAACACAAAAAAACAAAAGAAAAAGAGATTTTTTAATAGAATATGCAGATAAAGAAGATTTAGATTCTATATGTCAGTGCATTTTTAATGTTCTTACAGGAAACATTAAATTAAATTCAGTGTCTTATTCAAAGTTAAAAAAATACAAGAACACTTTAAGATATCTTATTAATAGACGTGTGAATAACAAAAAAAGGAAAGCAGTTTTAAAACAAAAAGGTGGATTTCTCTCTCTTCTCCTCCCTTTAGCAGTGTCCTTAATAGGAGGATTGGCAGGTGCAAAAAATTAATATAATGGCTAGCTTCAGAAAAAGTATAGTTATACCTTTAGCAACTTACAAAAAATTATCTTCAGCAAAAAATCATACTAATGAAAAAAACACTGACCAAGAAAAAAATCTTGCTCTCGAAAGGCAACAAGAATTATTAGCGCAAAGAATGTATGACGTGAAACCGTATAAGATATTAAGCACAAATCAAAATATAGCTAAAGACTCGGCTTTCATGTATTCTGCTCCTACAGAAAAAAAACAAGAAATAATACCAGGTATATCAATACTTGAGATCTTATCCAACATAAGACAAGCACAAATTCCTTACATAAAAGAAATTCTCGAAAAAATAATAGAACTGAACTATCTATGGAATGAACATGGTGAAATTATCATCAGAGGTAAACTAATTAGAAATTCTAATGTGATAAGCATCATGAAATTCTTTTCAAATGCAAGCATAAAAACAGAACCTATAGGAACAGAAGAACTTTGGGTTAATATATCTAATCATATTCCTAAATCGTGGTTTTTAAATAAGCCAAAAATTACTAAAAAAAACAATCGTCCTTATATTATAAAAAAATATCCTTTAGAAGATCAAAACATGGTAGACAAACAAAGAAATGAAAGCAATTATTCTACAGATGCTACAGACGATGAATTTTCTGAAGACGGCAATATGGATGAAACTCTTCTTCAAGAGAAAGAAAAGCCCCTTCTGAAAAAAAACAACTACAGAAGATACTCAAGATAAAAATAACGACACCGACTATCTTTCTGCAAATGAAGAAGACAAAATAGGAGAAGCCAGCGGAGGCATAGAGAAAACTCCAATAAAAAAAATCCCTCCTCTCCCTTTTGAAGAAAAGCAACCTAGCAAAGAAAGAGACGTAAAAGTATCTTACCCAAGCCCACAAGAAGACGTCTTCGGGAAAATTAAAACAAACAAAAATTTGTCAGGAAAGCCGTCACCTTATTCTACTCGATCTGGAAGAAGAACCAAAAAAAACCCAAGATATTCTTCTAAGGAATGGGCATCTGACTGGTAGAGATAAATTGTTTTGAGATAAATCAAAAAAAATAAATAAAAATACATCAAAATGTATTCTAACGATTCACCTGAAGATATATATTTTAAACATTTTTTAACTAAGCGATCTTATCCTTATGATGTACAGTATGGAAAAGGATACTATTCTTTAACCCCCTTCGTAGGAAGCAGAAATCAAAAAGGTTATGGGCTAGGTGGTATTTTAAAAGGATTGTTTAAGACAGTTATTCCTTTGGTGAAACCTGTTGTGGCATCAGCCGCAAAAGGAATAGGAAAAAGAGCCTTAACAGGAGGAATTAAAGTAGCAAAAAATGTCATGAAAGGTGAAAACTTTAAACGAGCTTTAAAAAGAGAAGCTCAAGAAACTTTGTCTGATTTAGGCAAAGAAGTTGTTTCACATGTAACCAAGAAAAGAAAAGTTAATAAAAAACGATCACAAATAAAAAAAGAAATAGATTTAGAAGAAAATTCAAGAAAGATATCTTTGGTTAACATAAAATAACCTGAGATTACTGAAAAGAAGAGAAAAACAAACAAATATTTTTGAAGTTTGTTCATCACCTTAAAAAAAAATGTCATTGTTAGACGAAGATCCTTGTTTTTGTATAGCCTCGGAGTTTGATTTCACTCATGTTCCTCTGACAGATATAAGTAGAGTTAAAACTTATTATGAAAAAGTTGAGCCCACTGCTTCTCCTAACAGCACTACAGTTCAATTCACTTTAAAATCTAAACATACAGATTTCATTTCTTTGCACGACAGTTTTATTCGAGTGTCTGGCAAAATATTAAAAGCCGACAAACAAAATCCAGATGCTCCAGCTAACGATGGGACAATAAACGATAAAGCTAAAGTTTTTCCGGTGAATTATTTTGCTTCTACTATGTTTAAAAATGTGAAACTTTCTATAGCAGGAATACGAATATCAGACAGCAATGATTTGCACGGATATAGATCTATTCTGGAATATATTTTAAGTTATGATCCAACCACTGCTAAACACTTGGGAGCTTTGGCTATGTATTACAAAGACGATAAAGATTTTAATGAAGTAACAAATGTTAACAGCGACGATCATAATTCAGGAGTGAAAGCACGTTATAACAAAACTAAAAACGGGAAATTATTTGAAGTTATAGGACGAATTCATAATGACCTTTTTGCTCAGGTCAAAGTGTTACCTGGAGATCTGCCTCTTACTATAGAATTTGATAGAGCAGACGAAGACTTTTGTTTGATGTCTAAATTAGGTACACAAAAATACATAATAGACATACAGGGCATACATTTATTCATAAAAAGAATAAGAGTGTCTGAAAAATTCCATAAAAAAATAATGGATGCTAGAATGGTTACTCCGTATTGGGATTATCCTGTAAACAAAATAGACATGAAATACGTCACTTTTGGTCCTCAGAAATCTATTTTGCAAGCCTCTCATATAGTGAACAACACTCCTCTTCCAAAAAGAGTCATCATAGGGTTAGTTCATTTAGATGCCTTTACAGGAAGTCATAATCGTAATCCATTTCAATTTGAGCACTTCAAAGCTAAGGAAATAGAACTAAAAGTGAACGACGGTGGAACTCCTTTTTATCACTATGAATTAGATTACCCTAATGATTTATACAATATGGCCTACCTAGCTCTTATACGGTCTACAGGTTCAATATTCAGAGACGATACAATAGACATTTCTTTCGATGAATTCAAAAAAGGACATTGTCTTTACTGTTTTGACATATCTAAAAACGGAATAACGTCAGGCACATTTGAATATTCAGAAAATGGTTCTTTAGGTTTTGTCATAAAACTAGAAGAAGAATTAACCCATGGAGTAGCAGCTATCATATATTTAGAACATCATGAACTCCTGAGATTAGATTCTAGCAATATATTAAGAGCAAAATCTGAAATAGCATAATTCCTAAAAATGAATGGAGCGGAAATAAATTTTTTCTTGCAGAAAATTAAAAGAAAAAAAGAAGGAAATTATGGTGTTTATTCAGCTGATACTATACCTGCAGTGAAATCATTTCCTACAGGTTATGTAGTCAACACCGACAACAGTAACTTACCCGGAGAACATTGGGTAGCTTTTTATTATGAAAAACCTCGTAAACTAGCTGAATATTTCGATTCATATGGCTTCAGTCCTATGCGAAAGAGTTTTCTGAAAGCTTTGCCTAAAAATATAAATATTCCTCTCATTCTATTCAAGGACTTTTTTCTATGACTTGTGGTTTATATTGCTTGTTCTTTTTAGAAAAACGAGCTGAGAATAAGACAATGCAACAAGTTATATCTAGCTTCACTTCAGATCCTGATTGGAATGACAGTAAAGTAAAACAATACTTTTTAAAGAAAAAACAAAATAATCGAAGCAAAAAGAAATCCTTGTTTTGTAACAAACAAATTTGTTCTACAAAAAATAATTTTTTAAGAACAACACAAAAAAGAAAAAAAGATTAATGTATTATTTCTTTTTCATCTTGTCTTGGAAATTATTTGGCGATTTGTTGGAACTGATCATCATAAAAAGATATTTTTTTTAAAAAATGAGCGAACCTGAAACAAAAGAAGGAAGCATGAAAAGTTTAAGCAAAATAAATAACTTGATTTCAAACGGGAAAGTAGGAGCAGGAGGAGTAGTTTTTACTCTTATTTTAAGCATCGTTGTCATTATCTTAGAAACGCGTAAACAATCTATCTCCCCTTCTTTACAGAAAGGAGATGAAATATTTTTGTCTTGTACAGAAAGCGGAAATATTTATCATAACAATGAAAAAACTCAAACTTTCCTGTCTTGTTTTGTTACTAATGTAAATCACAGAAAAGCATGGACATATCCTGTCATAGGATCTTCTGTTTCTAACCATGACTTAAAATCTACTCAAATAAATGAAAATCAAGACACTAACAACATAATGTACGAAAAAAATAATCAATTACTAACTACCATAGCAAATCAAGAATATTTGCCCGACTCAAATGTATTCACTGAAGAAACAAAAGATCCTGAGATACTCAAAAAATTATAAGAATGAACATCTTTCTCGTGTGAGACCTAAAAAATATATAAATTAAGATTATTTCTCAAGTCTTAATCATGGACACAAAAGGGAACAATGTCTTTTTTGAAGTAAAGCGCAATGAAATACTTGAAAAAATATGCTTACATCAAGGTACTTATATATCTTTGTTAGAAGAAGAAAGACGTGAACACATTAATATCATAAAAGAGGAAGAAAAAAATAATCTCAATCTTACTTTACAATTAAGAGAAGCACGAAATGAAAATATGAATTTAATGGCTGACAGGAAGGCATACAACTTAGCTAAAGCAGAGAGAATATATAACATCAGGAGAGGTTCTTATCCGTATGGTCGTACAGTAGCCGACGGTGATGACTCAGAAGAAGAAGGCAGTAAAATTGTAACAGACGGCGAAACTTGTGATGTGCCAGATTCTATGCCTTCTGATGTTTTAATGGAGACTTATAGGAAAAAGCCAAACAAAGCTTTTCATTTAAATTCAGAAAAGAAATATGAAAGTGATTAAGAAATAAAAACATAGATGAGATAAGTGAACAAACAGACTTTATGTGAACATTGATCTGCGTCAAAGTAACATGAACAGTTTTTCTGATTGGAAGCCTTCGCTAGAAGACGGGGTGTGTCCTGATTGCATACATAAAATAGAAACCCTTGAAGAAACAAGAAAAAGGCAACAAAACCAAATTCGCATTCTTAGAGCAGAGAGAAAAAAGAATCAAGAAATAATAAAATCTTTAGGAAACAAAAATAATATTCTTGTGCAACGAATCACAGAAAAACAAGAGAAACTTTTGTCTGGCTTCATGAGCAGAACACTACGCTGATATGGGAAAGTACACTTTTAAAATAAAAAAACTGTTGAAACACGCAAACTGGGAAGACGATGAAGCCATTAAATACATAAAATCTAAAAAAGAAAAAATAACTTGCAACAATTCTTTCTTGAAACTTCTCTTGCAACATTTCGAACAGGTTTTAAGGCATAGACAAATGATATGTTTCACTTTTTACCTTTTAGAAAACGTGTTTGACAAAACAGATAAAATGTGTTTAACAGAACGAATAATGGTGCATGACTTATCTAAGTTTTCAATGAGAGAAGCCATAGGTTACACCTTTAAGTTCCATACTGAAAATGGACCAAAAAATTCCCAAGAAAAAACAACTTGGGAAAATGCTTTATTTCATCACTATGAAAACAATGATCATCATCCTGAATATTACAGAGAAGGAAACATGGGAAAATATGCTTTAATTGAAAGTGTGATAGACATGTTAGCTTGTCATGCAGAACGAGATCTGAAGCCAGAAGAAATAAATGTTCATGGTATTTTAGACGGAGATCTTTCTATCACCAATTTTTTGGACATAAATCCTATATACTTAGAAAGATATACTGAAGAAGATAAAGAAAAAGTGAAAGAATATCTGTCTTTGTGGAAAGATATTTTGTCTTGCAACTTATCTAAATAAAAAAAAATGATTAAAATGAAAAATATAGATAGTCTTAAAATATATGAAATTTTTTTGTTATTGTTTCTTTTCTTTTGTGCTACATATGGATTCATAAGCGTTATATACTATTTTATACATGGATTAATAACTGCTATAATCTTTTATCCTGTTTTCTTTTCTTCTATGTCTATTTATGCTTAATATACATTTACCCGATATACCTGTTTTGTAACAATCTGGAACTTAATTTTACTTCCTTGAGATAAGATATAATCCTCATGTTACGAGCATCTAAAATTCTTCTTAAGTACATATATCGAGGAAGTACATGTGTCATTTTAATAATTGGTCTATGTATTTTTGATTTATTTCTTTTCCTACTTTTGATTGTCACTCTAATCCTTTGAAGGTAAAAAATGCCTTTACCTACTTATTACTTTCAAAATGATTTAGGATATTCAGATATCTTTCTTCAAAAAATCTCTGTATCGTTAGCACGTCAATGGATGACCTTAGGAGTATATCTTGGCATCCCTCATGCTAAACTTGAAAGCATGAACAAGACGAAAACTCCAACTGCTATGGGCATAGAGATGCTGAATAAATGGTGGAGAGAAGTTCCTTACTACTTACGAACAGAAGAACTGATGACAAGTTTAAAGGAAAACTACAGAATAGACTTGGTGGAATTCACTGAAAATTTCTTCAAAGAAAAAAAACTAGAAGAGTACGACGTGGAATCCACCTCCGTGCAAATGTTTTTCAGCTTATTGAGTGAAAAAATGTCAAGAGACTGGAAGGACATAGCTACATATCTACATATCACGTCTGACGAAAGAAGAACAATATCGTCCCAGCCCGAACAAGACATAGCTCAATTAACCTTCAATGTCTTAAAAATGTGGCAAAGATCTAAGTACAGTGCTACTCATCAACTGATGAAAGCAGTACACGACATGAAAAGAAATGATGTGCTAAACATGATATTCCTTGAATTCGATAAAAGAACAGGAACAAACTGAAAATGAAAAACTGTCTTTACACATGTGACAATCAAAATAAAATCATATAAAAAATTATTTCATTTTGTTTGTTTGGTTATTTACTTACTTGAGAATCATAACAATAGGCTTCACATCATGTCATATAAAACTGAACGAAAATGTCTGTTTTAAAATACAGTAAAATAGCAGGTTCCTTCTCTCCTACTGAAGAAGAAAATAACATAGGGATTCAAATGTACAGTTCATATAACCATACTGTTCCTTATAATACAGCATGTACTATTACAACAGAAGTTAAACTTGCTATCCCTAAAGGTTATTATGGTATAATTTTACCTCTATGCAAATCAAGAAAACATAACTTTGTGTTAATCAACCAAAAAATAATAGACGAAGATTACAGAGGGTATATTACCATTGTTTTATTTAACTTCGGAGAAGAAGACCTAAAAATAAAAAGTGGTGATGCTGTTGCACGACTTGTTTTACAAAAAAATTTATCCTATAAAATTAGAAGAACGTTCTAAGCTTGAAAACACTGAAAAAGGTGAAAAAATCTCTCAATTAGCTTACAGCAAAATATATGAAGAAATTTACAATGAAAATCTTAAATATTACAGCAAAGATCGTCTTAAATGAACTAAAACAAAGAAAACATCTCTGTGAATAGCGTTATATTAAACAACAAAACAACTGAAATAATGTTCAGCAAAATGGCGCGTTGTCAAGATTCTTTCTATATTACTCTTGTAAAAGACAAACCAAATACACTGTTAGTAACAACATGTAAAAAATCTGCTTTACTGCCTGCCTCACCTATTCTCCAACCTATTATGCATTATGTCAAAGCATCAACAAAAGCATTGAAGCCAACCAGATCCACAAAAAAATCTGCAGGGTTTGATTTATATAGTGCTTATGATTATATTATTCCTGCTAAAGAAAAAAAATTGGTACAAACTGATATAATACTTTGCATACCTACAGGATGCTATGGTCGCATAGCACCAAAATCAGGACTTGCTCTTAATCATTTCATCAATGTAGGAGCAGGGGTAATAGATGAAGACTACAGGGGAAAAATAGGTGTTTTGCTGTTTAATTTTGGAAATGAGGTCTTCGAAATAAAACATGGAGATCAAATAGCTCAAATAATATTAGAAAAAATTCTCATCCCTGAGCTAGAAGAAGTATATACACCTGATAAAACCGAAAGAAATGATCAAGGTTTTGGATCAGGCAAAAAGATATCTGCTTCATTGAAAGAAAAAAACGACTATGAAGAAAGTGATTCTGGAGAAAGTGACTCGTCTGAAGAATCAGATATAGAACAATCTCATTTAGCTGATGAAACGTCGTCTGAAGAACAAGAATTTTATTCGGCGGAAGAAGAACTAACTGATGAAAAAGGTTCTCATGAAATCGACCCCTCCGAAAATGAATTAATGTCTTTAGAGGAATTCTTAAAGTTGATTCTAACAAAGAACTAGGTAGCGAAAATTTACTATGGTATTGGTTCAATAAATCACATTATTCATGAAGATTCCAATTATGTTATTCATTGTTATTGTAACTCATTCTCCGCCTCTCTATTCATAAACGATAAAGGAATAAATTGGATTATCTGTTGGATTGTCTGACTATATGATATGTCTCAAAAAGAACAATAAAGAAAAAATAAAAATATTATGACTTCTCGTTTCACTTGCAATCTACATTTTCTCAAAAATACAGGTCTTTTCTGGATATTCCTAAACATACGGTCTTCTGTAGATATCTTAAAACACTGGTCTTCTCTGGATAATCCAAATTATCCAGAGAATACCGTCTTCTATAGATATCTTAAAACACCGGTCTTCTCTGGATAATCCAAATATGGTGGTCTTTTCTGGATAATATCCAGAAAAGACCAACTATTATACTACTAGTGTCATCAAAGGTAAAACCTGTAAGATATCAGCCTTGGCATAGACTTTACATCTTTAGGTTCATTAGAGAAGTGCCACCAGGCAGGGCATTACTTTCTCTAAGCTAAGTGAGTCTTTCTTTTAACTTACCAACATGTGCTAAATCGCCTGAGGTTCAGGCCGGCAGGTGCTTTGGAAGAATGCAAGGTCTACATTTACTTAACCAAAATGTAAATGGAAAATAAAGTCCTTGCCTCTTTAAATACTGCCAACATTGCAAATATAATTTCTTTAGATTCATCAAAATCTCAGACTATGCTGAGATTATAAATTGGTGGGCATTATCAATCAACCTCTTTGTCTGTCTTTTTTCAGCACATTGGTCAACCTTTACAGTCTTGGTCATACCTCTATCACTAGTTTCACAGGGTCGCCATGGTGCATGAATGCAGCCAAGGTGAATGACTCACAAATGACCAATTCACCTGACTTTACATGTTAAAAGCTCTTTAGAATGAGTGGTAGTGCAAACTGTAATAATATATGAATTATTCTCAAAAAGATTTGCTTTATTCTGCAGTACCATTTTAGGTGGTTAAGTATCACACAGTGCATTGATCACTGTTTCGAAGGACTAAATCACATAGAAGCCTTTATGCAAATTGGGCACGGTAGCATAAGTGGCCCTAAAAGGATTAAGGTAGTGTGATACACATATTTGATACATTAAAGTTCTGAAGAAAAGAGAATACATATATCACCCTGCTATTCAAGAGTCATTCAGGACCTTGTTTCAATAGATGCTACGACAGGTTCAGGACCCTGATCCAAAAACGTATTAGCCTTCTAACTACACCAAGAGAAACCAAGTGCATGTAGTCTAATGGAAATTTCGTTACAAGGCAATTGTTGAGCTGTCTTAGAATTGAATCACCAGTATGATGGTCTTCATCATCCATTTCATCAAACAAAATGTTTGTTCTCTCTCTAGAATTTGTTTCTGGAAATGTCATCCTATTTTTCCACTCTCCCCCCTGAACACAGTCCTCATAACCACTATGGCCATTATGGGCCTTTACGCACTTGACAAATGCCCGGGCTGGAGCATCACAAATGAAGTTCAAAAGGACCACTTCAAAGTTTTGTCCATTGTATGAATATCCATTATCTTGTATGGAGTCAAGGGCTTTCAAGCCATATATGTCACAACCCCAAGGAGTAAGTGTTTAGTCAGTCTGAATTTTATTGTCTTAATTTACTATAATCACTTGTCGAGTTGCAAAGTATACATGACCAATAGTCACAGATCATCGTCAAATAGGTTGTCTTTGCCTCCTAGTTAATAAATTCTTCAAAATTTGAGATATATTTGCTTTTCTTATGTATTCTGGTCCACAAGGCTTAGAGCTTGAAGGGGAATCTTGGTTTTGACTATCTGTGATGTATAGTAAGTCACCGGCAGGGATTAGAATGGCCAAAAAGGGTGATTTTTAGGGCAAAAATGATGAACTCATTTTTTCAACTTGCTGTTAAAAGATTTTAAAGAGCTTTATGCTTATTTATTTTACTTAATTAGTTCCCTCCTGGGTAGAGAAATTTTTAGTAACAGTGGGGAACCTATGCACAGTCTTGTGTGAACACTAGGTACATTTACCCTTTGGTGTAACTCTCGTGAGGACACGTCTACGACCTTTTTAAGACACCCTTGACACTATATTTATATATCACATAGACTAATCAAGTGTACCATGTAGAGACATAACACCAACCTTCATAACACACAAAAAATATTTATGCTTCCTGAATTATTCTGGTCTTCAGAGGCCATCCATTGGTTTTGGGGTGGTCTACAACCACATATTCAGTCAAACTGCAAGATGCTTAACATTTAACTATCCTCATTATGCACTAATTGTACCTTGACCTGATAGGAACATTGCATGTTAGTGTGAATATTCTGTCTTACTGAACCTCGGAGCTATTGCATAAAATCCAAGGGTGTGGACACATCTACGACCATGGACACATCTACGACCATGGACATGTCTACAGTTTTACCACAAGGTGCTTGATACTTGACTGTACTTGTTATATGTTAATCATACCTAGATATGAGGGGAACATTGTATATGAGTGTGGTCATTCTTCCTGATTGGATCATTGAGCTATAGCATTGAAGACAAGTGCATGGACACGTCTACGACCAGGGACACGTCTACGACCATACATGCAACCATACTGCAAGGTCATTGATATCTAACAGTAACTATCATGTGTTAATTATCCCTTGATGGAAGAGGAACATTGCCTGTTAATATGGTTATTCTGTCTTATTGCATCTCTGAGTTGTGGCAATTGAATACAAGGGCATGGACATGTCTACAACCCTGAAATTTGACATTGTGAAAATGGTATGCTAAGAAATATATTTAACCTTCCCCAATATATGGGGCCCATAGCCCAACATATGTTCCTCATGCACACAAAGGGATAGATAGGGTAGTTCATTAATTTGTAACCTGGTGGCAGGTAGCGGTTGACTCTGCCCTTGTTGTTTATTAACGTCGTCATACATTCATTGAGGGCTTAAAAGCTACAATGAACTCTTATTATAGGTTTACATGCGTCATCCAGACACCACCAAGGGACCTAATAATGATGGGTATGCCTGGGCTGACTATGGCAGCTTCTTCATTGTAAGAGTAGCGCACTGTACACACTGGGGGGGGGGGTGAGCTGTAAGCTTTTGAGCAGGGCCTGATCATGTGTGGCGAAGAATTTAATAAATGTGTAAAATAATTAATAATACCCAGAATAGTCCATTGACAAATCTCCACATTCCTACTCGTCTCTGCACGAGGTTTAAGGGAGGAAAATCATAAATAATAAGGGCTTTGCCAAGTCCATTGACAATTTTGGGTATCATGCATATAAAATACATGGTGCAAAGAGGTGTTCGGTATGAAAATACCGTATATAAAATAAATAAGTATACATGGAGGTTCCTTTATGAAACTGTAAAAATAATAGGTGCAGGTAGCATGCTAATACCTTGTTGGATCAAAGAAGGTTATAATACTTATTACTACAAGAATAATTGGGTACGAATATCTTTGGCACGTCGTGAATACTGTTTTTGTACCTGAGCTTGTCGTGAGCTATATAGTGATACATTGGTGTATAAAAATACATACTTTCTAAGCTGAGGTATCTGGAGTATTTTAGAAATATAATGTACAGAGAAAGCAAAAAAAATTGCACAGTTTGTGGAGTTGGCACCAGGAAGTCAAATCAAGGTTGGAAGTTTCCCAAGATAAATTTGGCTTCAAGCTGCCAAGGGCACATATTCAGCCAGTTATTTTTTTGTAAAAAGTTGACCAAGGTGGTATTCGACCTGGCTGTCGATCCTGTTGGTTAAAAATTTTGAAAATTGTATGTAGGGCAGGGTCAAGGTCAAGGTAGTATTTGATGTGACTGTTGGCCCTGCTCTATATAGTTTGTGCCAAACTTAAGAACTTAAGGATAACTATGAACTTAATTATGCTACTGACTAAAGCTCATAAATACAATACATAGTTGAGCTTGAAAAAGGTGTACGAAAGGGTATGATCTTGTAGCACCTAAGGTGACATTATAAAAGGTCATGTTATAAAATTCACCTATAAGATCATAAGAGTTTGCCAATCCTTTGGAGGCATAAAAAAAGGTTGACCTTGTTCGCAAAATAAAGAGTCAGTCTTTACTCCAAAAATAATTAAATTGGGTGGTTGTATGGGGGGGGGTCGGTGGAAGTTTGTGTCTCCACAACATTTTATAAAGTCCAAAGTTTATTGTCACTATTGAGATACTGTCACTTGTTTTTCCTGAAATGCTTTTCAGTGTGGAAGCTGTTGGGTGGTAGGTTGCCATGCTGTTTGATGTTAGTTTTCATGAAGCGACCCTCAGCCCTCCTTTTGGTCCTTTGCCTAATGGGCCTGTAGGAGAGGGCAAGGTCTGCAAAGTCCTCCATCACTGAGGCTAGGTTTCCAGCCTCAGAAATGGTTGAGTCCCCACTGTCTGAATATGTGGGTGCTGGGGGCTCGGCTGGAGAAGGTTGGCCAGCTGGCATGGGCCTCCATGCTGTTCCGGGGGGTGAATATGCCGCTCTGTTCCTCCAGTTAATGGGGACCATTTTGCTGTAGGAACAGGGGCAGGTGAAACTATCAGGTCTGTGGTGGCATGGTGTGCAGAGGGCTGCAGATGATGTCTGCCCTCTCATATGTGTGCAGAAGTTATTGTTGTGCATCCTGTATGCCGGGGTATCAGGGTGCCCGCCTGCATGATGCAGTGATGATGGTGCCCGACAGTGGCAGCACGGCAAGGTGATTGGGTCTTATAGGGATTGGTCTGCTGATTGTTGAGCCTCTGGACCCAGTGGTACTGGTCCCTCTGTCTTGGGCTTGGCCTCTGGTCCTGAGGGGATTGTGGCTGCGTCCGGTAGTGGGCCTGCTAGGAAAATTACAGGAAGAGAAAAACAATTCATCAACCACAGATTGTCTGTCATGGTTTGCAAACAGGCCACAGTTAACACAGAAAAAGGACACAAGGTTAATATCATTTTGTCAACCTATAAACACATAGTATAGAGCTCAATTGATACATTTGGCTTAGCGTGGGTCCTGTATCCAGGGACGCTTTGGTTAGTTTTTCTAGACTCCACCAGGTGTTAGCAGCGAGCTGGCGCTGTACCATGATGGCGAAAAAAGGGCTGGTAATTTATGAGTTTTAATATGGCTTTGATTTGCTCAGGTTGACATCTACCTGTTGTATGTGTCTTAAAAGGGATGATTTTTGATGCTGGTTCAAGGAAAATTTGTTCGGGCCGGAAAAAAGGGGGGGGTGAGAAAAAGAGAATTTTTCTATCCTCTGTCGCCAAAGGTTTTGATCCGGGCTGCTATAAAAGGGCACCGGTCCGTCTTGTGATGTCATAATGTTACATAATGGAGGTGTTTGAGGTAGACCTCGTCTTTCCCAATGGGACCATCCTCCATATCGTCGTCACTATGTCAGGTGGATTGTAAGTATATTTTGATTTTCAAGGGCGATTCTTGAGTTTTGAAAATTTGAGGATCAAGACGTGGGGCATTTGGTCTAATCTGCTTTTTAATTTTGTATTTCAGCATCACACAGATCCAGTGGGTAGTTAGACCCAGGGGGGGGGATGACCAGTGCTTCAGCGCCATCTTGTGGCATCTGTAACATTCATGTTTGTGTGTATAGCTCAGTATGCCTGAAGAAATACTTCAATTCTGCTATATTAACACATGTGTCAAATATCCTATGATACATTTACATCACATATACTTCACTCTATGTAATGGGTCCAGGTTAGCTGCATTTCAATGTATCAGTATGGAGAAATCCATCCTGTTTCAGTTGATAATGGGCTGTTCTAAAGGTCAACTTTGGGCATTTCATAAAAATAATTGCCTGGGTGATCGATCTTACAAGCTGGATAATCTACATTTTGTGAAAATTATTTCAATGTCTAATGTATGAGGGGGTGCAGTAGAGAACATTGGAGCACCATTCCTAGAGAGTGAGAAAGATATTTCAATTACCACTAATATGAGCTCTGTGAAGTCATTTCTGGTACATTTCATGTTTGCTTAGTTCCCATGCCACTCACATGATGTCTTCACTGTATCATACTTTGACCATTTCCTTGCCTTCTAGCTCTGTCAGACATGGCCATACTCTAGTCTGCTACAAGGTGGCACCTAAGCACTGGGCTCTCCTCCTGAGTTAGACCTATTGCTCCACCCTCTAGTGGCAAAGCCACTAGTTGCAAGGTAAATATCTATTGTGGAAATACATGACATAATGGTCACACCCCTTTAAAAGTGAATATATACTTATCATAACTAACATACCTTGACAAGGAAGAATGTGTGCGAGTGTGGGAATGTGTATACATGTCTCTGAATGAGTTATTAAAAGATAAAAGATAATCGATCAATATATTATCAGGATTCAATCTTAATACAGTCAAAGTTGGCTTTTTTTTTGGAGAGACTCCCACTGGCCTCAATAATTTTTATTCATATTGCCAAGCTTGATGAGTTATTTGGGCGACATAAACACTTCCCTGGTGTGGAATCCATATTTTAGCTTGGCCTTGATAAAGAAAGTGATACATCTGTCAAAATTTTCAAAGTATGGCACCGGAGACCTGTTTCACAAGCACTATGTACGAGTGATATTGGTATAGGAGCAATGTCACTCACATGGTCATCCTAAAACCAGTCATTAGCCTACTGCTACCAGTGGAAGTGTTTCAGAAGGAAATGATGAGTGAAACTTATGAGTGAAGGGCTAGTGTAAGAGTGACATACGACCAACATAAAGTAGCTGATTTATGTGGTAAGTTAAGGGTACACATAAATGTGAAAAATCATATCAATAAGTGGAATTCCACAAAACCTTTTAATGCATGATGTCAGGCATATCTAAAAATGAAATACCCTTATATAATACCCTTTTTCTATCATGAAATTACAAGGTAAAGACATATTCTGAACTGGGTGATCGATCTTACAAGCTGGATAATTGGCTGGTGAGTGACCTAACAACTGATCTTAATTACTGCCCCTATGTCTAATTGACAGCTGTTTCTAAAGGACTAGTCTTATGTCCCAATATGAGTAACAGCTTGTTCTGAAACACTTGTAGTGAACAAGTAATTAATGGATATGTCATAACGCATGCCTGATATGGGGGGGGGCGGCTGTCAGGGCAGCATGGGAGGTTGTCAGGATGGCACTGGGGTGTCAGGGCAGCATGGGAGGTTGTCAGGATGGCACGAGGGTGTCAGGGGAGCATGGGGGGCTGCCAGGGCAGCATGGGAGTTTGTCAGGATGGCACGGGGGTGTCAGGGCAGCATGGGGGGCTGTCAGGGCTGCATTGGAGATTGTCAGGGTGGCACAGGGGTGTCAGGGCAGCATGGGAGGTTGTCAGGATGGCACAGGGGTGTCAGGGCAGCATGGAGGGCTGACAGGGCAGCATGGGAGGTTGTCAGGATGGCACAGGGGTGTCAGGGCAGCATGGGGGGCTGACAGGGCAGCATGGGAGGTTGTCAAGATGGCACGGGGTGTCAGGGCAGCATGAGGGGACTGCCAGGGCAGCATGGGAGGTTGTCAGGATGGCACGGTGGTGTCTGGGCAGCATGGGAGGTTGTCAGGATGGCACAGGGGTGTCAGAGCAGCATGGGGGGCTGACAGGGCAGCATGGGAGGTTGTCAATATGGCACGGGGTGTCAGGGCAGCATGGGGTACTGCCAGGGCAGCATGGGAGGTTGTCAGGATGGCATGGGGGTGTCAGGGCAGCATGAGGGGCTGCCAGGGCATCATGGGAGGTTTTCAGGATGGCACGGGGTGTCAGGGCAGCATAGGGGGCTGTCAGGGCAGCATGGGGGTGTCAGGATGGCATGGGGGTGTCAGGGCAGCATGGGGGGGGGGGCTGACAGGGCAGCATTGGGGTGTCAGGATGGCATGGGGGGGGGGCTCAGGGGTGTAAGGGCAACACAGGCTGTTGGGGCAGCATGGTGTGAATATAGAATGCACGTTCTTCGCTCTGAATCCTAGAAATTATTTCTTCAATGGAGGATTAAAGCGAACCTATGTATTCTTGGGTAAAAACTAGTGGCTTCGCCACTAGCTAGTAGGGGGAACACTTGTTGAATCAGCGCTATTGGCGTTGCTTTGTGACGTGACGCTATGTTGCTAAGTGATGTGATTTGTGCCAGCAACATCACTCTCCAAGCAGATTCTCTCGGAGATATGACTTTCAGTTAATTTTCTTCTGGAACTACTCGTCAGATCTTTCCATGTGAGGTATTGAATGAAAGTTCCCCCATAAAGAACACTGTGGAAGGTGCAAATCTTTTTGAGTCGAGATCCAAGATGGCGTCCAGTGCAACTTGACTGATGAATTTTGAGGCTATAAACGTTTTTAAAAAGTATCAACAACAGAAAACGTCAATGTGAATCATATGGAAATATTCAAGCAGGGAATACACTCATTAACTCTGAAAACATTTAGCTGAATTGTGAATTCACCAGATCGAGTTAGCTGGCACTTTCCTCACTGGTTCACAGCCTAGAAATTTTGCTTCATCTGGTACCCCAAGGGTCTTGTGGGCTGAAGCAGTCAAAAATTATCAATTTATAACCAGCAAACTACTAACCCATTTTTATATATAGGGTAATAACGGTGGTAGACGATTGTCAAACCTTTTTCCCTCATGTTCCTCTATGATTTATGGGCCGATGGCTGCTCTATACATTTTACCAGCACTGATTGTGAAGGGACCCTTGGGAATAACCCTACGTAGGGCAGAAGCCATCATTCCACGGCCCGTAAAAACCACTGCACGGTTAAAAACTATGAACACCCTAACCAACCAACAGCAGGTACTGGTGGGTGTGGGGGGGGGGAGCAAGTTGCCCTAACAGCATTCATGAGCTTTACACATAGGTGTGGTGGGTGGGGGGCTTTTTACATGTTTTCTGAGAGCTGGTGTCTGATTTGTGTATAATACACACCTTATATGCAGGAGATTACGGTAATTTTTTGTCACACAATTTTTTTTTATATACATATATATTAATTTAAAAAAAAACAAAAAAACAATCTCTTTCAAATTAAACTTTTATTCCTTTCAGGACAAACACGACACATCAAAGTAGTGAAATGAGCGAACACTTCTGCATTTTCGTATGGTAGGAAATTTTAGACGCTTTAGGTTTGAACGCAAATTATTGGGGAAACAGGAGGTACGGTAATACTAAAGGATTCGTGAGCAAAATTATTACAATTTCAATTGACATGATAATGATTTGAATAAAGTATAGAATGTCACTGAAGAAAATAAATACATGTATTTTCACCTCAAATCAGTTCTATTATTGTAAAGCATCCAGGAATAGTTACATCCTTTCTCAATACATAAAACACACCACTGCGGTTCATAAATTGGACAAATATACACAACGACAAGTGGATGTACACCTATTTACACAGAAATAAATAAATTACATGTGTCAGCCTAGGTACCCGACAAATCTATCTAAGAAAACCTCAAAATGTATTTTATATAGAGAAAAAAATCTGTGGTGTCTGTGGGTTTAAATCTGTCAAATCTGACTAATCTAGCATAATCTCTAAGCACAATTCACCAATCTGTTCAATATTACATTTTGTGCACTTAACATGAAAATCACGACTGAAAAAGAAAAACGATTAGTTAAAATTCAACATAAAATGGAAAAGTATAATCTAATATTGAACATTTCCATATTAATATGAGGTGACCAAATGTTCATATATTAACCTTAAGACATCTGGGATATATCATGCTAAATATCATGTAAGACTACTTTGCACCAACACAATCTAAGTTTGTTTAACATACCTTAAATTTAATTATCTGAAACACATTCCTATGATATAAAAAGTTTGAAATGATTTTTACTATGTGTACACATGCCTGTGCGCCGCCTATTATGATTATACGGAAGGCTTTGCCAGAACACTACTCAAATCTACGAAAAGCACCAATGGAAAACTCAATGAATCTTACACATGTTAAAGTGTCACAATAATCGTATATATTTGTATACAGAACTACCGTAATCTCTCGCGTATAAGACGTGTCTTCTAGGCCAAACAAATGCCTGGTGCGTCTTATAGGTTTTCCCAAAGAAGAGGGTGCATTTTATAGGGGGGTTATTTTTATGATAGAACAGTACTGAATTTACAAAAATCACCCCTAAGAGGTGCGTCTTATACGTAAAACAGCCATTGGCAAGTTAGGGGTGCGTCTTATATGTGCACTGCGTCTTATATGCGGGAGATTACGGTATATTTTCATATGAATCTTAATCAAAAACCACAGTTTTAATGTTATATTTGGTTGCTTTTCAAGACCCTGCATTTCCTTTAAGGGAAGTAATACATAGAGATTGCCCTCATGGAATGCGACTATAAATCTCCACATACACATCATACGGCATTTTCACCTATTTTCTTCTCAAATATATACATATTTATTCACACAAAGGTCAAACATGTTATACCATTATACTGGCTGACTCAGATATAATTGGAGGATTTCTCTGAAAGGCAATATTCTTGAATATTCATAAAGATTCTCAATATTATGTACCCATTACAGTACACTGGTGACTTTTGTTCAACTTTTATAATAATGATTGCACAAATAAACGGTGCGATACAACTACAAAGACTCATGAAACCTTTTTGCCAATTCCTTTCGTTTTTCCTCGTGTGTCGGTCATTATCTAAGTTGTCTTAGCCATGTCTAGTACGGATGGATTTTTACACCATATTAAATTTGCTCATTCAGCTCTGACTGCACAGCACCAGTGTCTTCCACACATAAAACCTGCAATAATCTATCAACTGCTTAACTGACTTATCCACATAAACCATTCATGAAAAACCTTACTCATAGAATCTCAGTACAATAAACCCTTCTTACTGTTATAGTCCATATACACAGGGAGCATGTTACAAGAGAAATTTGTCTAAGACTTAAGAGTCGTCTAGTTTTAAAGGGGAACACCGCTAAGGAAGGATAGACCATGCTTACTGTATAACTAAGAAAGGTGGTGGTACTGCACGAAGCAAAAGACAAAGATGTCGCATGAAAAAAATCCTTACAAGAATTTACTGTATCTTGCATTTCAGAGGATGTATGCTTTATAAATATAGCCAAGCTGGAAACAGATTGAGCCAGTTTGGCTGGATTTGTGACCTCATAGACAAGTTTCTGTAAAGGTTATTGTACTGCAAGATGCCTTGAGGCTTCATCTTGCCTGAGTTGGTGCATTGTGTATAAACCTTAGCAGAGATACCACTAGCCGGCTAAAAAGGGAGAATTTTGGAGATCTTTCGAAGGAAATTATCATAAATGCAATGGAAAAGAATAACCCCTTCCCAATGACCAGGAATTCCTAGTAAACCAAGAGTGGCATCTCTGGGCTTATGGTTGTGTATTAATCTTTTATGCATTCATGAGCACTGAACTGAACCGCACTGTAGTAAGTGCCCACCCTTAATAAGCGCCGTCGTTTCTAAAGACTAGAAAAAAGCCACAATTTGACGATCGTAAAGTCTTAACTACTGAAGTGAAATACTACTTGGCGCTTATTATATCGAATACGGTAATACAATAGTACACAATGCAGCCCTAGCAGTTTCTTTTTATTTTATTTAGTAGTGAACAGAAAATGTTGTTTAAAGCTTATCACACTTGTAAGAAGGCGGAGTACAGGGAGCGGATGATACCTTGTGTGCGTTATATATAGAGTCATTAGGCTGACTTGTGTCCGTATAAGGACAGAAAGGCATAGAATTGCAGCAATCAACAGTAACTTCCATCAACACGTGCCACTGTATACACAACTAGCACATTTAGTTTTTATCAATACTGGATGGTTCTTGTTATACTGGCAGTTCTAAGGACTATTGGCGATTTGAATTTGGCTTGATACTGAACTTACGGTCCATAATAGGCAGAGCCGACCGAGCCGGGATACCTGAAACACGCCAGAGGTGTACCGAACCAAGACGGCAGGCCAGCAGTCTCAAAATTCTCATTGGTAGAAAATTACCATTACCCTTGATAACGAAAATATCAAAAGGACGATACAAAAAGGACATGTTGAGTATTACGGCGTTGATTGCTACAAATAGACAATATCCTTTTTACACCAATCTAACGAAGGTGTTACTGATATGGCAAATCAGCCATGAAGCTTTAAGGTTTAAAGTGGTCAAAATGAGCCACTGTTTACTCATAAAAAAAATGTCTCCTTACAAAACAGGACACATTATTATTTTTTTTCTTTTACATTAGAGCAGAAATCCAACCCATTTCAGGAGATACAATCCTCACAGGTGAAGCCTTTCTGTTCAAACTGTGATTAAGCTTTCCTATCACATGATAACTCATCTTCCGACCAGAAGATTTCCATTTATAAGCACATTAGGGAAAACAAATGGACTCTATCCGCTTGCACCAGTGATAAGTAGATACAATTACATCTTAGCTTTGGTCCAGCAACTTTTGATAATATCCTTGGCAAAACTTGGCACAGTCATCAGGAATCCGTCTTCCATTGAAGATATCGTTTTGAGCCTTTTGTTTGCACCGTGCATGAGATCCGTTGTTCGGTAAGAGTCAGCGCTCTTCCTGTATGGTCACTGATATTTGTAATGTGCCCAAAAACTGTCATAGTGACACGCATAGAACTTAATGACATTGTTATGGCAAAGAGTGCCATAGATCCCCCAGGCCTGATATATGCCCACAATATATTATCCAGGAGGGGAAAACAATGCCGCCATACTAAACATATACTCTTAGTATACGTAAGCCTCAGCTTGTCAATGACATAGAGAAGTTTAGTCGCGGGGACAGCCCATACGACATAGGATCACGCTAAATCCTTGAAATGAGAGAAAACCGCATGATTCATGCTCACATCCAGACTGTCTTAACAGTCCAGGATTCCTTCATATATTAGTCTCCTGTTCATTCCTACCCCACTGTCAGTCTGTCTGTTATTTGTCTTATATCTTCTCATAGAAGAGCATGTAGGCGTCAGAGCCTAGAACCTCATGCACACTGGCCCGCTTTACCAGTGTGTCTGACGTGTAGACCCAGCGGTCGGGGAACCTCTGTCCGTTATGGGACGGGGCTCGTCGGTAGGTGACAAAGTGTCCGCTGTACACGTCCCCTAAATGTACAACCACGGCGGTGAGTTTGTAAGAGTTGGGTCCGATGCTGCTCCTTGTCTCCCAGCTGTAGGTCTGGGCTAACTGCTGTACGTGGGAGCTCACCTCATCTGTGACTCGTGTGAGGACCGGGCGGGCAGGCTGCATGAAGAAGCCGTTAGAGGTGGCCCGGGAGTGGTAGTTAAGGGCCTTGAGGAGGTTCACAGGCCCTGAGTATGGAGCGCTCACGGTGGGACTGCTCGCCTGTTGTAGCTTCTTGGTGTTACTGAAAGGTACAGAGAAAATGTCAGACATGTGAATCACTTTAACACAATCTACTGTAATCTCTGTAATCTCCCATGTATAAGGCGCTTCTTATCATACGTGAAGGAGAGAACGAGCCCAAAGTCTGGATGTGTCTTTTAGGTGGGGTATTTTTTGCTATAGAACACCTTATGGGTTTTCCTTCAACTCAGGGTGTGTCTTATATGCGAGATTCGCCTTATACGCAGTAGATCGTAGAGGCTCGAACTGTGATGCCCTTCCCTCAGTGAGAGCAAGTCTGTAGAATTCCTAGTGTCAAGAAGCAATCTGCTATTCTGAGTGAATTACTTACCTCTTGTGCACCAAACACTCAAAATTCTTGATCTGATATTACCTTTGCCTAAGATAGATTTTGGGATTCTCAAATTGATTGAAAACTAAATAATCCAGACTTGTATTGCTGTAGGAGGTGGTAATCCCCCAGTGCAGCTCTGCTCTGGCACAATGCCAAAAATGGCAGTTGGAGGTTTAAGTTGAGGTGCACACTTAAAAAAGGGTCTGGACTTCTTGTATTTTTTACTGATTTTGTTCAAAACAACTTGATAATCCACAAGACAAAGACTTCACAATAGGCTGGGCCAAACTTGGGACCAAAGCAGTTAGTACTTTATTATCTCACCATTCTGGCTTGGACAGTGCTTTTTTTGGTCATAACCCCCGTGCATTTTCAAGCCATAACCCTACTCTCAGACCTTTTCTTCGTCTTCAAGAAGCTGCTGGTTTCAATCCGGACATGTTAATAAATTGGAGAAGTATACAAAGTCAACTCCTCCATACATTTCCAGTTAAAACCGTTTAGGGTTCAAAGGGGAATCGATCCCCGGCCGCTGGGGCAGGAGGCGAGCTCGCTGTCCACTATACCAAGCCGACCGGTGCTAGAAACCACTGCACATGGAGGATTTGAAAAAGTTTTCCGACATACCTCAAGTTTACACACCTCGTTAGCCTAAAATCCATGGAGCCTGGTGGAGTTATTAACAGAGAAATATCCTTAGATATCCTAGATGAACATGCCATGCCTAATTTCTCCATTTTCTTCGAAATAAATAAGAATCCATTGATTTTCCACATCGATACGAGTCGGGACCCGCCCCGTCCGGCCATTCCTTGCTCGACGCGTGGCTGACCTAGTTCTTACATCCGGGCACCTCCCCGCTCTGTCAACAAGAAGCAATGGCCGTGTAGCGGGCCGTGTGCGTTGGATCGGTATGGAAAATCAATGGATTCTTATTTATTTTGAAGAAAATGGATACAAAATGAAGGCGAACACCAACTAGAGATTGTATATTTGGCGGTGTTAGAAGTACAAGACTTGACATGATTGGATTATACCCGAAAAATGAGTGTAAAGGTGGAGCTATGTCGGACAGAGTGACAACATGGCCACGACGGCTTGGCAAACCGTGCGGATTGGATGCACTTACAAAATTTCTTCTCCTACATTAAATACAGGGTTATAAGGTAAGAAATTGATACAAAATGGAGGAATCTATGAGATAAATGCCTTAATGCATGTTATGGGAACGCACTCGTGTATTTACGGGTTAATAATCCACTCCCCCTACAGGGTCATGGATTATTAACCCGTAAATCCACTTGTGCGTTCCCATAACATACATTAAACGCATATTCACAGCAGTGATGTGAAGATTACTCTTCCAACTTGGCAGAGTAACATCGGTTAAAATAGACAGACTTGCTCCCCACCCCTACGGCGCAGTTTTCCGTGGGTGGAGGCTCTCAACCTAATACGCAGGGGTTTACAGCCTATTATTTGTCTAACCAAGTTAATATAAGTGCAGTTAACTGACTCATCACTACTGGGAGCAATTGTTGATAGTATTTTTCAGACGAACAGTTACAAAGCACTATTAGTAATAGTCCAGGCAAGGATCACAAGTAGAGTGAATTTATACATGTCACCACTAGCACCACTTTCACACCATGCAAACTGCTAAGCCAATCACCATTAATTATAGGTAAAGTGGTTTTGTTGAAATGATGTGATGAGAAACGTGTTGGAATTGTGCCATGTCGATACCATTTGTGCACCAGACACACCAAGAGGACAGAGAAGATGAGATCAAGACCATTTTACGATGAACTGGGAAAATAGGCTCATCAAGACTTGATTGGTGCATCATGCCGACCAAAGGGCAGGAGATATATTAATACGTAAGCAGTCCTAAAAGGGCAGGAGATATATTTCTATGTAAGCAGTCCTAAAAGGGCAGGAGATATTAATACGTAAGCAGTCCTAAAAGGGCAGGAGATATATTACTATGTAAGCAGTCCTTAAAGGGCAGGAGATATTAATATGTAAGCAGTCCTAAAAGGGCAGGAGATATATTACTATGTAAGCAGTCCTAAAAGGGCAGGAGATATATTACTATGTAAGCAGTCCTAAAAGGGCAGGAGAGATATTAATACGTAAGCAGTCCTAAAAGGGCAGGAGATATATTACTATGTAAGCAGTCCTAAAAGGGCAGGAGATATATTACTACATAAGCAGGCCTAAAAGGGCAGGAGATATATTACTATGTAAGCAGTCCTAAAAGGGCAGGAGATATATTACTACGTAAGCAGTCCTAAAAGGGCAGGAGATATATTACTATGTAAGCAGTCCTAAAAGGGCAGGAGATATATTACTACATAAGCAGTCATAAAAGGGCAGGAGATATATTACTATGTAAGCAGTCCTAAAAGGGCAGGAGATATATTAATACGTAAGCAGTCCTAAAAGGGCAGGAGATATATTACTATGTAAGCAGTCCTAAAAGGGCAGGAGATATATTACTACATAAGCAGTCATAAAAAGGCAGGAGATATATTACTATGTAAGCAGTCCTAAAAGGGCAGGAGATATATTACTACATAAGCAGTCCTAAAAGGGCAGGAGATATATTAATACATAAGCAGGCCTAAAAGGGCAGGAGATATATTACTACATAAGCAGTCCTAAAAGGGCAGGAGATATTAATACGTAAGCAGTCCTAAAAGGGCAGGAGATATATTACTATGTAAGCAGTCCTAAAAGGGATAAGTTATGCTTATTCATTACCGGTAGTACAGCCAGATCCCAAGCAGTGTATTTTATATGGCATATAAGGGTTTAGGATATAGAATACAGGTATTAACCGCAGGGTATAAGCTACACTCACACATGGTGGAATCCATTCAGACCCTTACGCCCTCCCACCAACCCCGTGCCGAGGTCCAGGTCGAAGGACGGGCTCGGTGTGGGCTTTGTCTTCTTGTGGTATACGTAGGGATCCATGTTGAGAAACTCGGGGAACCCGATGTGGTCAAAGCGCTTCATGGGGAGGCCGTTATTGAGCCACGTCGTCCGCTGTACGTGGAAACACAAGCACTCTGGGAGCTGGAATTGAAAGAACATTATTGATGGAAATCATTATGTATATCCATTAAAAGTTGCCCCCAAATATCTTAACCTTTTTGTGTTTTTTTTTGTTTTTTTTTTTGGGGGGGGTCAAAATTGGGTTAATCCTTTTTTATCTTTTTGGCAAAAACATACTGACTGGGAACCAGAGGTTTATTATGTAAATAAAGTGTCAAATATAGAAAGCTTTTCTCTTTACAAGCCAATAACGGGTACATTAATATGATAGTGATATGCCAATCCACTTTAAGGAAATTTTTGTTGTTGATAGAAGAAAGTTTTGATATGAAAACAAAACAATATAAATAAGTGAAAATACACTAAAAGCAATAGGATCCTGACTTGGACTTTAATAGTACATTGGAATGAAAACAAATTCTGAACTTTTTATCTATTTAAATTCAAATGATTTCTTCATATCATATATAGAATTATTACCCCGACCCATCCCAGGTCAGTTCTAACAGAGATGCTAACATGTGGAAGTGAGACCTTGGCATCAGCATCACAGCCATGCCAGTTTTTTTTTTTACGGAGACACGATTGACCTAATTGGTGCCAGGCCTTTGTCTTCTGCCGCTCACTGTGGTTCTAATTAGCCGCTGATCACTAAGACGGTGGCCAGCTGCAACACGCAGCATCAAGACTCACAGATAGCGAGGCACACGGTTGAAATAAAGACATAACCGTCCTCATAGGATGGCTGAAAGACCAGTTTGTCTCTCTGAATGGGTCTTTGTCTTTGAGTGTAGAGCCCAAAATAGGCCTTGCTGTGGAAACATTGTCATGTTTAAGGACTGGACATGACCAAACAGAATAAAATGACACTCACTTTTATTGTTTCCTTAATTTATATTCATTAATCTTATCGTTTAACGGTGCATCATGACGACAACCCTCAGTAGTGCTTCAACCCTGCAGGGTCGGGATGATGTATGGATGTAGCTCTGTTACTTACCGGGGCTACATTCATGGATCATGACGACCAAGGGGCATGATGCAATAATGTATGAATTTAGCAGCCTTTATAGGGTTAAGATAAGCAATAACTATGTTTTCTTATGGTCAGTAAAGTATAAAGCTGTTCTTAAAAAAGAAGAAGAAATAACTTGCCTTGCCGATGGTGAGTTTCTTTAGGCATGTGGTGCGTGGTTTGGGCGCGGTCGGGTCGTGTTCGGGACTGGACGGCGGAGACTCACGGTGTGCGCACCCGTCACACTCAACGTTGTGCACCTTCTCTGACATAATGTAATGTTTGAGCAGCCGCTCCAACGTCAACTCTCCCTGTAACATGACAGAAATCCATTACTATATTTGGTAAAACTGGTGATAGAGCACATGCACAAGAGAGAGAGAGAGAGAGAGAGAGAGAGAGAGAGAGAGAGAGAGAGAGAGAGAGAGAGAGGGGGTGAGTGAATGAGTGAGTTATTGAGAGACAGACAGACATGCAGAGACAGACAGAGAGGGAGGAGAGTTCATAGGGACATAAGTATTTTAATGCAACATGGCCTTTGGACGTATGAATACAAGTAGTCCGCAAGGACTGTAATTGTGCGTTAATTAGGGATGTGATTTCATTTTGACCAATGTGACCAAAACTACCGTAGCTCAGACAAAGTGGCAGCGGCTTGATTTGTACATGTACTTGATAGCCTCAAAATACATGTCACCCCCCCCCCCCTCCCCCTGATAAATCCTATTAAATTTTATCATTGGATCTGGGGAAATCTCAAGGGTCAACTCTTTGGTCCTAAAGTGTAGAAAATCCTACAGATGTAGGAGAAATCACATCACTGAGCTTCAATGGAAAGGAGACGTGCCTAATGTAATTTTGACTTAAGCCATTAATCATTAAGAATCCAGTTATGATGTACATATCATGGTACGGGTACTTACGGCATAGTTTGTAGGGATGTATATAATGGTACGGGTACTTAAGGCATAGTTAGAGGTGTATATAATGGTACGGGTACTTACGGCATAGTTAGAGGTGTATATAATGGTACGGGTACTTATAGCATAGTGTAGAGGTGTATATAATGGTACGGGTACTCACGGCATAGTTAGAGGTGTATATAATGGAACGGGTACTTACGGCATAGTTAGAGGTGTATATAATGGTACGGGTACTTACGGCATAGTAAGAGGTGTATATAATGGTATGGGTACTTACGGCATAGTGTAGAGGTGTATATAATGGTACGGGTACTTACGGCATAGTTAGAGGTGTATATAATGGTACGGGTACTTACGTCATAGTTAGAGGTGTATATAATGGTACGGGTACTTACGGCGTAGTGTAGAGGTGTATATAATGGTACGGGTACTTACGGCATAGTGTAGAGGTGTATATAATGGTACGGGTACTTACGGCATAGTTAGAGGTGTATATAATGGTACGGGTACTTACAGCATAGTTTAGAGGTGTATATAATGGTACGGGTACTTACGGCATAGTTTTTAGGGATGTATATAATGGTACGGGTACTTACGGCATAGTGTAGAGGTGTATGTAATGGTACGGGTACTTACGGCATAGTGTAGAGGTGTATATAATGGTACGGGTACTTACGGCATAGTTAGAGGTGTATATAATGGTACGGGTACTTAAGGCATAGTTAGAGGTGTATATAATGGTACGGGTACTTACGGCATAGTGTAGAGGTTTATATAATGGTACGGGTACTTACGGCATAGTGTAGAGGTGTATATAATGGTACGGGTACTTACGGCAGTGTAGAGGTGTATATAATGGTACAGGTACTTACGGCATAGTGAGAGGTGTATATAATGGTACGGGTACTTACGGCATAGTGAGAGGTGTATATAATGGTACGGGTACTTACGGCATAGTGTAGGGATGTATATAATGGTACGGGTACTTATGGCATAGTTTAGAGGTGTATATAATGGTACGGGTACTTACGGCATAGTTAGAGGTGTATATAATGGTACAGGTACTCACCGCATAGGGTAGAGGTGTATATAATGGTACGGGTACTTACGGCATAGTTTGTAGGGATGTATATAATGGTACGGGTACTTACGGCATAGTTAGAGGTGTATATAATGGTACGGGTACTTACGGCATAGTTAGAGGTGTATATAATGGTACGGGTACTTACGGCATAGTTTAGAGGTGTATATAATGGTACGGGTACTTACGGCATAGTGTAGAGGTGTATATAATGGTACGGGTACTTACGACATAGTTTGTAGGGATGTATATAATGGTACGAGTACTTACGGCATAGTTTAGAGGTGTATATAATGGTACGGGTACTTACGGCATAGTTTAGAGGTGTATATAATGGTACGGGTACTTACGGCATAGTTTAGAGGTGTATATAATGGTACAGGTACTTACGGCATAGTTTGTAGGGATGTATATAATGGTACGAGTACTTACGGCATAGTGTAGAGGTGTATATAATGGTACGGGTACTTACGGCATAGTTTAGAGGTGTATATAATGGTACGGGTACTTACGGCATAGTTTAGAGGTGTATATAATGGTACGGGTACTTACGGCATAGTGTAGAGGTGTATATAATGGTACGGGTACTTACAGCATAGTTAGAGGTGTATATAATGGTACGGGTACTTACGGCATAGTTAGAGGTGTATATAATGGTATGGGTACTTACGGCATAGTGTAGAGGTGTATATAATGGTACGGGTACTTACGGCATAGTTTGTAGGGATGCTGAGAGACAGGCTGTCAAACGTGTCATACTTCACCGGGTACTGAAATAACAAATACATCAATCTGAAATACATATAGCTTATAGCACATTTAGAAATTCCAATACTTTTGTGCCCCCAGTACTTATTCAAGCCCCGGTGCTTACACGGGTCACTACAGTGTTACCGTACTAATTTGAAGTCCATGTCAGTTTGTGCAATGAGTTTTTAGTCTACACAGCTTGTCTGGGAGGCCTCATTCCATTTTGGGAGGCCTCATTCCAGACGTGTTGAGCTTGACTTCATACCACATGCCTTAGGGCTGAGTCATTTATTGACAGGTGGAGGGGGGGGGGGCTTATTTGATTTAGTGGTGGGGGGAGGGATTCATTTTGAAAAACAGCCCCTGGCCCGGGTTAGTGGGGGGGGGTGAGGGTCAAAAGTTAAGCTGGCGGGGTCAAAACTAGCAACGGGTGAAATACTCATACATCGCGAAGCTTTTTATCATATTGGTGGGGGGCCGGAAAAAACTTACTGGCCCTCAAAAATCCACCCCCCATATAGCAATAAATGAGATGGCCATTCCTACTACAGTAAGTTAGGTGGGGCAGTGTAGAAACATGGGGACACCGGGTACAAGGTCAGTATGGGACACCCTGTGTCATTAGTCACCGTGCTATGTGCATCTGTCTTGACACCAGATCGGTGCACCTTATACACAGGGTATTTACGGTACTACAGTGAGGTGGGTGGGGCGGGGTAGAAACATGGGGTACAAGGTCAATGTTAGACACCCCGTCCCATTAGTCTCCCTGCTATGTGCACCTGTCAGACTCAAGATAGCACACCGGTCACCCACCAGGGCTACACATGGTGGGGAGGAGGGGGGGGGGGTGAGGCTAGAAAAGGTGCACCAGCATACAAACCGCACTGCATATATTGAAGCTGCACCAGGAGTTGCTGGCTTTCCTATAAGCTACTGTTGGGGCCATTCCCCTGCCAATAAGGTTGTCATTTCTTACTACCGTAATCTCCTGCATATAAGACGCGGGGTTTAGTTCTCCCTGGATCCGCAAGGTGGAGATCAAGACCTTTCGTTTGATATGTTACAAGTCTCTAAGTCCTAATAGGACATAATGGGGGCCAGGGGGATCTGGGAGACCTTAGCTACACATAGCTTTTTAAATCTTTAAAATCCATTCAGTATAACAAAAAAAATTATTTTTCAATTTTTTTTTGACCATATTCTTAAACTCTAGGTGAGTCCTATGCACGCACTGCGTCTTATACGCGGGAGATTACGGTACCATAACACTTGTGTATACGGATCCAAAATGGGCTATGAGCTACGGGTTATAATCCAGGTTTTATACTCGGTGTGTTTTTGGAAGTCGGGGGGGGGGGGGGGGTACAGAGATAGGGATACCGCAAGCTGTTTAGTTGACACTTGTTTGTGGATATTTTTACTTACAGGGTTTTGCTTTACCAGCCTTTTTTTGTACACCTCACCACTTTTTGCCATTCCCTAGTGCGTGGGAGTAAATACATACTGCTAGAAACTAGCCCACTCTGTAGACTCGACCCTATCCACCATACCCTCAGGCCCCCTGCGCCTTATAGAAGAAGCCTAAATCAGGGTGAGTCTTATAGGCGGGTTGCTATATTATTGAACAGTACTAAACTTTAAAATTTAAGCCCCAGCTATAGCATTTCTTTCAACTCAGGTGTGCCTTATAATACATGTGATGCGCCCTGTACTATGGTACCTCATCGTCGCCTTAGTGCAAGAAGGTTGTAACTGACATTTTTTTGACACTCTAGCTATCATGAAAGTACTGAAGCTCTGTCTGTTTTATGTGTGCCTACAGGTACCAGTGCAATGTTCCTGTTTTCACTTTGTGCTAAAGTGGAACACTTTGTGCTAAAGTGGAACACTTCTGCAAAATTTGAAAAATGCAGATACAACCTTCTTGCATCAAGGCGACGTTATATTCACATCAATACCGAGTATACAGTTCACTCTGATCTTGGGAGAAATCTCCTTTTTTTCATGATAAGAACCACACTGTGTACATCGTAAATACTAAACCCCCATCTCTAAGCCATGGCTTATACATAAACCAGGCGCGGCTAAGCTCAGAGAAGGGGTGCGGCTTATAGACATGTGTATTTAATCCTTTCGAACAGTACTAAACAGTCAATTTCCAGGCCCCAGGTGCTGCACATAACCTTCTACTAAAGTCAGAGTGTGGCTTATACATGGGAACTTAGGGTAGTACCGTAATCTCCCGCGTATAAGGCGCATCCCGCGTATAAGGCGCACCCAGAGTTTCAGAATATGGTCAAAAAAAATAAAAAATCATAACTTTTGTTCTAATGAATGGATTTTCAAAATTCAAAAAGCTATGTGTAGTTTTGACCCCCGTGACCCTCCTGGACCCCAAATGCAGCAGATGAGATTATATGGGAGTGTAATATATCAAAAGAAAGGTCTTGGTGTCCCCCTTGTGGATCCAATGAGAACTAAAACCCCCCGTATAAGACGCGCCTTATACGCGGGAGATTACGGTAAGCAAAGTCCAAGACAGGAGATGAAATGCCACACTAACATAATACCGTAATCTCCCACGTATAAGACGCACCCCTAACTTGCCAATGGCTGTTTCGCGTATAAGACACACATCTTAAGGCTGAAAATTAGTACATTTCTATAGTAAAAGTACCCCGCGTATAAGACGCACCCCCACTTCAGATAATCCTATAAGACGCACCAGGCACTTGTTTGGCGTAGAAGACCTGTCTTCTACGCGGGAGATTACGGTACTTCCCCTTCTACTTACACCTACAGAGACCACAGAGTGCTGGTATGTACGATGCTCTCTTCATGTCAACTCCTGATATACATTAGTTTTACCACGTTGATACACTAGATGGCGCTCCAGTAGCCCCACTGCTTACATGGGCATATCCAGCATCTATTCCAAGGGCTCCATAGGTTTACCCTTAGTACACAGACACCCCTCAACAAAATGCACATTTGCAATGCAAAATAGAGCTCTAGGTCTTAGAAATTAAAGCTGGACATAGAGAAATAGTGTGGTAATAATCACTATCAATAGTTAAAGAAAATAATGAGCCAAACATAAGGCAGATCATTAGAAACATGTTGACCTATTACAGGTACTGGAGTCCAAACCAGCCATGCCCCTGTTGGAATAGCAAAGTGGCATGGTCGCCACTAGCGCCATCTGCTGTATCAAAGCAGATGAAAGGGTTGTATATGAATGCAGCAACACTGTAATGAGGCATCATGCCGCAACTGATCGGTTTGATACACATGTGACCCTGGTTGTTTAGAATGATGCACAAATGCAGTGCTGGCGGGCTTACTGCCAGTTCCACACTGTTGCATTACTATTGACATGAAATGTTAAAGCATCAGGCCATCCTTAACCATATAAGAGCCGCTGATGCAGGAGTGTATCCCGATGCATCAATGAAGTGCTGGCGACCCTGCTACGAATCACTTCATCAGAGCATCATGCTGATCCTCCGTGAGTGTATCTACCCCATAGGGTCGTCATGATACATGAATGCAGCCTTGGCGAGTTACTCTCCAGGGCTGCATTCATGTATCATGACGACCGATGGGCATGATGCATTAGCGGCCCATATTGGGTTAATATGTTGATATAGATACTACCGTAATCTCCCGCATATAAGGTGCGTCTTATACGCCAAACAAAATGCTGCTGAGTCTTATACATGGGAGGAACATTGCCTTGAGTTTGGGGTGCGCCTTCTAGGGGGGGGGGGATTTTTACTATACAACAGTACTAAATTAACACAAATTTGCCCTTAGAGGTGCGCCTTATACGCAGACTTGCATTCTCTGAGTTGGGGTGCGCCTTATATGTGAGCTACGCCTTATATGCGGGAGATTACGGTAGTCTGTTATCAGTCACAGCACATGATAATGTTATCAGCAGTGTGATAGTTGTATCAGTTTTATGCTATCACTATATTCTTTGTCACTTGTAGTAGCCCAAGGTGTAACAATAAATGGTCCCTTCTCGCCGATCACAATGTGCCTCCATGTCAGCGGCTTATAGCTCATTCCAAATTTGGCGTGCTGCTAAAACAGGGTGCGGCTTATACGAGAGAATTGACTGTATTGGTTACAGGGCGGTCACTTTGTCCATACATGTGAACAGACAAACACACGACCAGTAAATGACTCAGTCCTAAAATATTTACAGCTGCTCATATTGCTGTACATTAAAGTCCCAATGTGTTAAACCCAGACCCTTCCTGGTCCAAGTTTCATGGATGAAGTCAAGTATTCTCCCCCTTCCAGGAAATCCTGGAAACCAGCGCAGTGATAAACATACCGGTAACTATAACCCTTTAAAGCATGAGTGCATCAATGATCATGCCCATTAGTTGTCATGCAACACGCATGTAGCCCTGGTGAGTGACTTGAGAATTTTTTCAAACCCTTGAACCGGGGGTCGTATCTTTTTTTTTGCGTGTTCGTGCGCAAACCCACCAACCCACCCCCCCCCCTCCCCTCCCCCGTTGTTAAAAAATGATCACTCAGGGTGGGATTTTTCAGACCCAAAAAGTTTGGGTCTGTGAAATTCTTTTTTTTTAATCATGAACATGGTAAGCAAGGGCAGCTTGAATCTGCCATCACATTCTAAATATAGGGGATTGATAAGAAAGGTGTACTGAGAGACCAACATTTTTTTTCTCAAACTAAATAAAAGAATTTTCACCCTCAACAAAACATTCCACCAGGCCTCTGAACAGGAATCGAACATATTATTAAGAGTGTCCTGGGGCAAATACACCCCTGGAGGTTTGGCATGATGCGTCAGGGATGTAAGTCAGGTATGGGCAAAAATCAGGAAGCCATACGTTTACTTCATATGAAAGCGTTCTATTTTTCCAAACAGCCCTCCACCACTCATATAAGGAAAATATATGTCGTGTAAAATTTTCAGAAATCAGGAAATCCAGATAAAACCTGAAGACTTACATCCCTTGTAGCCTTTAAAGTGTTTGAAGTAGAACTTACCCGATGGCAGCATTTCTGACACTGGAGTTGGCTGGCGAGCAGCCCGCGGAATGGATGATCCGAGTCCCTGCCTGGTAGCATGGGCAGCCTGCCGTGTGTCCGGGAGCATGCAGTGCCCTCAGGCTGGTAACGCACCAATGGACTCTCCTAGACAAAAAACAAGGTAAGTGTTCAAAATGTTATTCTGAAAACCCCACTGCATATCTATAAAACATAGAACAATACAATCACTTTCATGTGAAAAGAAATGAGTTTTTCTTACAACATTAAAACGTTGTACACAAGGTGCCTTCGCATATAGGGCTCAACTGGATTTCATTTCCAGATTGATAAAGTTGAACTTGGGTCATATTTTTTGCATTTTACTGTAACTTTGGAGGCATGAAAATATTTTGTCCCTATTTAAGGGAAAACCTATCTTCAGAAACGAGCCATGGGATGTAGCAAAACTTTCTGACTGAAACACATAGTACATTGCTAGAAGATATATGTGATAATGATAGGTGTTCTATGGACTAAGCATGTTAAGCGTGATTCTGTGCCAAGGACCAGTGCATAGGCCCATCCCTTACCAAACAGTATTCAATGTGCCTGGTGAAGTACATAAAGCCTCCTCTTGTACAAGAGGTCCTTTACATGTGTCAGACGTGAGCTAAGTGAGTTATCGTGTCTATACTACACGCTCTATACACACACGGAGGGCACTGTGCTCCAGGATCACATGGAGAGCAGTTCAAAGGAACAGCTCAGATGTAAGAGAAGCAGCTGAACGTGGGGAGCAGCTCCTGATGTGTGGGGAGCAGCTCCTGATGTGTGGGGAGCAGCTCATGATGTATTGGGAGTAGCTCATGATGGGTGGGGAGCAGCTCATGGTGAGGGCAGCAGCTCATGGTGAGGGCAGTTGCTGTGGACCAGGGAGCAGCTGAGGGTGTGGGAACAGCTGAGGGTGTGGGAACAGGCTGGGGTTAGTGAAACAGCTCATGGTGAGGGGAGCAGCTCATGGTGAGGGGAGCAGCTCATGGTAAGGGGAGCAACTCATGGTGAGGGGAGCAGCTCATGGTAAGGGGAGCAACTCATGGTGATGGGCGCAACTCATGGTGAGGAGAGCAACTCATGGTGAGGGGAGCATCACATGGTGAGGGGAACAGCTCATAGTGAGGGGAGCAGCTAATGGTGAGGGGAGCAGCCCGCGAGAGATTACAGTAGTCTTCGTTTCATTTGTAAATCCATCAAATTTATCTCTTCACATTCATGATATTTCACTGTTAAGATCCCCCAAATCAATTTTTTTTTACCCCTTTGTTAGATGCAATCGAGGCCCCTATCTTGGAAGAAACTGAAGGAAATGTTTACAGTAATGGTCTCGAATCGGAGTGTCATCGATACATACCATATCGATACGTCGCCATTTACAAAACATTGATTATCGCATCGATAATACCATTATATCGACAGTCTTTATTTCCCAAAAAGTACAGATCAAAAACTGTAAGAATTTTGTAAAAATTCCTACTAGAACCAGAGTTATTGAACAAATTACCTGGTGATATGAAAAAAAAATCAAGTATACAATATTCAATGACTTCAAAAGTTATTTTTCAATGCTTCACTTTTTTGCCGAAGAGAGGAAATATACAAGTGGCTCTAACATCTGTTCTAATTTGAGTATTTGAACAATTCTTTCACTGTTGGAACGTCCAGATCAAGGCCATTTTGGCCTGTATCATGATAGTCTATATTCGAGATATCGAGATAAAAATAGTGATAATCAAAATCGAAATAAATTTGATATCAATGACACTCCTAGTCTCCAATGATTCCAGATCTACAATTCTTAACCTACAGTTCTGGACACCAAATAACAGACTCAGGAGTGATGTTTTGCCATTTTGCCATGGGAGTCTGCTTTAAATACTCCCTGGTTTAGACCGACCCCGTGGTGGCCTCCTAGCAAGAGCGGCCAACACTTTCCGAGTCGAGTGGCTCAGTGATAAATATTGGAGGGTTTCATGGAGATTCTATTTATAGATGATGCAGTTTTGGCAGAACACCAAGGGGGGGCTGGATATAGTAGTTACCATGCCAAAAACAGAATCAGGTGCCAAATCAGACCTAAACCTAAGTTGTCCATAATCTGGCATATTACTGTTCTCTGTAACCTAGTCAACTATTAAAAGAGGATTGATTGATTGATTTGTGTTTTACAGCACTTTAGCGGCACTAAGTGGCTATCCCGTCCTTCACAGGTTGATAATTTAACAGAGGAATGTGTCAGTGCCCGCGCATATGTGCACCACACACATCCTGAGGGGATAGGAAAGAGGAGATATAGACCCTTTTAAGTGGGCTAGGGAAGCCCGTATTAAAAGAGGAGTTAGAGTAATACCGTAATCTCTCGCGTAGAAGGCGCGTCTTATATGCGAATCAGATCGTTCATGGGTCTTATACGCGGGAGGTAAATTGCCTTGAGTTTGGGGTGCGCCTTATACACGGGTTTTTCCAACATCTCATTTGGGAAAATGCGCCGATGACAGCTTGAACTCATAGCGCCAGCACCGCGGCAGACCGGGAGGTGTCGACGCGCTCGCCGGGGATAAGGCCCACCATGCGCCGATGACAGCTTGAACTCATATAGCCAGCATTTCGGCAGCCCGGTCGCTGTAGATTTGCTCGGCGGGTTTGACGCCGACCGTGTGCCGATGACAGCTTGAACTCATATAGCCAGCACCGCAGCAGACCGGGAGGTGTTGACGGGCGCTCGGCGGGTTTGACGCCGACCGTGTGCCGATGACAGCTTGAACTCATATAGCCAGCACTGCGGCAGACCGATCGCTGTAGATTTGCTCGCCGTTTTTTTACGCCGACCGTGTGCCGATGACAGCTTGAACTCATATAGGGGGGTGGGGAGGGGGGCGCCTTCTACGCGAAACAGCCCCCCTGTGAGTTGGGGGGGCGCCTTATACGCGGGTTTTTCCAGAAATCGATCCAGAGGAGGTACGTGCGCCTTCTACGTGAAAAGGCCTTCTCTGAGTTGGGGGTGCGCCTTCTACGCGAGCTGCGCCTTCTACACGGGAGATTACGGTACCAATGGTATAGAGAAAAATGCTTAGCACAAGGTATACATACCATATTGTAACGAATAACCGCCCCAGCGCTTGTAGGTTTGGAGCAGTATTACACTTGGCCCTTATACAAGATAGGTGCTTATTCGAGATCTAGTTTTAGTGCTAAAGATACATTTCATTACCCCTGAACCTCCAGCGCTTATTTCAAATACAGGTCAAGTTTCGATAAATTTTTATCTTATCCTAGGCAGCCATGCACTACAGAAAATAGCCCATATTCAACCCTGGCGCTTAAACAGGAGGTTACTGTAGTGGGTATTAATAAATATGCAGTATCATGTGTACTCGGGCGACCAAAGCTACCGTAAATCCCCGGTCATAAGCCGGATTTTTTTTTTCTATTTTGGGCCCAAACCGGCTTCTAAATTTTTCCCAAAGTCCCCCCCGGCTTATGACCGGTTTTTTTTTTACTATAGGATAAAGAGAAAATGGGCAAAATTTTACACCAAAACCGACTTATAGGATTTCACTGAACTCACCCCCCCCCCCGGCTTATGAACGGGGCCGGCTTATGACCTGGGCCGGCTTATGACCGGGGCCGGCTTATGAACGGGGCCGGCTTATGACCGGGGATTTACAGTACTGTAAATTCTCTCATATAAGCCGTGGCTTACACCAGATCTCAGATCAAAATCAGCCTTACAGGTTCAGCCCAAAGTCAATGTGCGGCATATACGAGGGGTTTTGACACGATAGAACAGTACTAAACTGTCAATTTTCAAGCCCCAGATGTGGTTTATAGCCTCCTCTCAAAGTCAGGGTGCGGCTTATACAAGGGGCGCAGCTTATACGGGGGAATTTACGGTACTCAGTAGTAGGAAAATGAGAGTAAGGAAGGAGTTGAGGTGATGACCTCAAGGTTAATGGTTTCCCTCACCCTAGAATACCCAGGAGTGTTCTCCCAGTGTGTTCTCACCCACTCTACACCCAATGTTACTCCATTCTCTGGGGGCCATCCACAAATGACATCACGGTGGAGGGGGGGGGGGTCAGGCTCGGCGTGACGGAATCAATTTTCCATATACCTTCAGCATTGCAAATTTGGAAAAAAAAAAAAAAAAAAAAAAAAAAACCATGAAGTGGGGGAAGGCGGGGGGGGGGTAAAAAAATGGTCAAATTTTATGTGACGACATTTATGAATAGCCCCCAGGGTTCCTACCCTTTATGGGTCATGGAGTTAACTAACTTTTACCAGACATTTAACGACTTTTAACTGACTAAATATTGGATAATTTTCAGGGCTTCACAAAAAAGATTAATTCACTCTCGAGCAAGAGTGTTAAAGAAATTTTGCAAATTTGTGTGGATTCTTGAAAATCAACCCTCAAAAAATTAGTAACTATTTTAAACTGACTTTTAACTGACCTTTTCTCAAAATACCTTTTTAAATGGCCTTTAAAGAAAAAAAGCTTTAACTCACTTTAAAAAAAAAAGCGGGAACCCTGCACCCTCTTTAACTTTAACCTTGCTAAAGTGTTCATGTTCCTGTAACATGGTTATTCTCTTGCATCACAATAGATTAATGGCTCTGAGGTAGACCCGACAACTAGTCCCCCTCCAAGAATACATCTACCGTAAATTCTCTCGTATAATCCGCGGCTAGTACCAGAACCCAAACGAGGAGGGTGGAGAGGGTGTGGGGGGAAGGGTCAGATATAACATTCCCAAACTTCTCCCAACTGTTCCAGAGGTATACATCACAGTAATACACCACATTTAGTGACTTTAACTCATTGACTATACTACATTTGTACTGTAACGGTGTACCTCTCTCTAAAACCATAACCCATAATTAACCCCTGAATTAGCCCTAAAGATGATGACCTCAGATCTGAGAGAAGGTTTACTGTACACTACACCTACACTGTCTAAATAGATACACGTCAATGTGCCAATCTGTTATAGTAGAAATGTGGTAACAACATATTAGTTATGTCATCAATTAGCACCCACATATCCCACATGAACCTGTCCATGTGTCATAGAGTACAGGGACCCACGTCATTAACCCTTTAAGGGCCGCTGATGCAGGAGTACATCATGCCCATTGGTCAACATGATGCATGAGCAGGGTTCCCACCATTTACGGGTCATGGTTTTACCTGACTTTTAACTGACATTTATAGGCTTTTACCTGACCAAACATTGGATAATTCACCGGGGTTCACGAAAAAATTCACAGGCTCCGAAGCGAGGATGCTAAAGAAATTTTGCAAATTTGCATGAAATCTTGACAATCACCTCCTTAAAACAGTCAAAATATCTTCTTAACTGACTTTTAACTGACCTTCAAAGAAAAAAGGGTTTAACTGACTTTTAACTGACCTTCAAAGAAAAAAGGGTTTAACTGACTTTTAACTGACTATTGGGAACCCTGACGAGTGTAACCCTGGCCAGTTACTCGCCAGAGCTGCATTCATGTAACATGCTGAACCTATGGGCCCAACACTCTCCCAGAGGGTCAGCATGATATTCCAATGAAGTGCTCGTGAGCAGTCTCGCCTGCATTTCATTGGAGCATCATACTGACCCAATGGAGTTTATACACATACTCCCAAAGGGTCGGCATGATCCTCCAATAAAGTGCTGGCGAGCAGTTTCGCCAGTGCTTCATTGGTGCATCATGATGACCAATGGGCATGATGCACTCCATCATCAGCGGTCCTTAAAGGGTTAAGTGTAGAGGTGCTTCGTAGTACAATCATGAACCCCCATGTATTGTGTACTGCTGTCTGGTGGCTAGACACTTTGTTGAGCCCACATCATCATAGCTCATTAGGACATATATACCAGTAATTCATTATGAAAATAAACATGCAATGTACCATCAACATTGCATGTGACTTCATTAGACCTTTATCATTTTCCGTTGTTTTTTTGTTTTGTTTTCATTATTAACTAAGGAAACAGCCATTTCCCCCTCTTTTTTCCCAAATATTATCTGTTTCGCTCAATATCATACTGTTTTCTAGGAGACAGAGGTTATATGGTTTATACATAGATCTGACATACCTGTAGACTTGCTACATCCATGAGTGACACTACGGCCGGGTAGCGCTGTGTTTCCTCCTCCAGGGTCTCTGTCAGAACATGGAACAGCTCGTGAGCGTCTTGTTCATCTGACGAGATGACCCAGCGCCGTCTGCGCAGCGCCTCCAGGACCTCTGATGGACAGTACTCCTGGTCGTGCTCCACTGTGTCATTGTTTAACACTGTATAATGGAAACAACGATAATTATTTTCCCAAGGTAAAAAAGTACTTTATATTATTTTGACAGGGCCGCGCAGCGCGTACTACACGCATTTAAACATAAAACAGCGGATTAAAATGGTTAGATTTGCACAAAATGGCGCATATAAATGGTGTTCCCTTTGTCAGAGACCTGAGGTTCTTAGTTCAAATGATACAGAAATGGCAGACCCCTCGTTGGAAAGATAAGAGTCTACAGGTTCAGCTGACTGATATTACCATTCTGTCCAAGCTTTATCAACTGTCAATTCATTTCTGAGACAATTTCTTTTTTTTATTAAATTGAACACTCAAACTCAATCGATGGGACCTCATTCAAGTAGGTCACATTACCTAGCTACTTCCCCAGTAGAGGTTGCAAAAAGTGAGGAACAAGAGACAATAGTCATAAACCAATGAGAATACACATGTAAATCTGTTCCTTTATACATTTCAATTACTATGTACTTGCAAAGCTGAGAACGATAATCCAAATTTCAAACAGTGGCTTTTATGTGTGGAAGGAATGTCCATAGACATTTTTCAAGGCAAGTCAAGTTTGAAGAACATTTGTATAATATAGGGCGCCAGCTTGGTGAAAGAATTATCAAAATCCACCTAGGCCTTGTGTTCAGGTAACATGCTCAAAAAAATTAGGGTAGGTAGGTCGGATTTTTTTTTTTTTTTTAATTTTTTTTTTTAAAGTTCCTGGATCCCGAAAACTGTCAAAAACATATTAACCAAATCATATTTTATTTTTTATTGACCAAATTTAAAAAAAACAAACTATAAAAATGATGGTTATTTTATGTTAGTAGCATTCGTGAGGCCGTGGGCTTTAATTTGATACCAAACATGACTACCCTAATCTCCCGCGTATAAGACGCGTCCTCTACGCCAAACAAAATGCTGGGGAGTCTTATAGGATGTTCTGAAATTGGGGGTGCGTCTTATACGAGGGGTAATTTTACTATAGAAATGTACTAATCTTACAAATTTCAGCATTAAAATGTGCGTCTTATACGCGAAAATGCATGTGCTGAGTTTGGGGTGCGTCTTATACCCGCAGCGCGTCTTCTACGCAGGAGATTACGGTAGTGTTTGAGTCTTTAAGGTTTAGTACACTTCTATAGTAAAAGACGCACTCTGAGTTTCAGGTGATTCTATAAGGTGCAAGAAACCTCAGATATGCATATAAAACGAGTTTGGGGTGCGTCTTATAAGCGCAGCGCGTCTTCTACGCGGGAGGTTATGGTATATATTGACATTTTTTTGACATTTTTCTTTATTTTTGGGTCATTTTTACCAAAACTGTCTAAAAAAAAAATCAGGGTCGGGCCAAAAAATTAGGGTAGGTCGGGATACCTGAACACAACTATTTTTTTTTTAGGCCCTATAAAAAGCAAAGTTATGGTCAGTGTTTTTTACAAAGGATGATTATGCCTAAGATGCCTCTGAGAAATAGATTTTGGCAAGATGCAGCATCCTGAGGGCCCATTGATTTACAAAATGGCGCATTGTTCTTGCTAATGGGTGTGCAATTTGCTCATTGCAAAAAATCCTGTCAAAAGCGCTGTATTAATACTATGTACCGGTACTTTTTTATATTCTAGAATCCTGTATATACCGGTACATAAATTCAACGTCCATGAAATATATGAACTCAATACATGAATTTATAGATTTAAGGCTACTTGATGTACCGGCTGCCTAGGTAGTTAGAGAAACCTCAGACCAAGATCGAACTCTTGACGCTGTCTTTGTTATCTTCACATCTGTTGTGTACAATGTTTGTCCTCTTGTGTTATTGTGATATAAAAAATGTTAAGGTGTAATTGGTCTTAGCATAGCTAGAGGTGGGACTAGAAGGTGCATATAATGAACTGACAAACATAATTGAATATATGGGGTGCATTCCCCCACCTCCTCCCCCACCTGGTAGGTCAACGGCAGACTGGCGGAATAACCAAGTTCACTGTTACCAGGATACAAATAAAACTGTTTAAAAAAAACAAAAAAACTTTTCATTTATGTACTATGGGCATGTTATTCTCTCCCCCTATCTTTAAGAAAGGTGGGGATTGCATGATACTCTAGAATAGATGCATCACTGATTAGATGTCACTTACAACGATAAGATTAAATGGATAATGAAACACACACGTACCTTTCAGTACTTTGCCCATAGTGTATGCTAAGTAGTTGGTATAGTTGTTGTTATTTCTGTTCTTGTCGACAAAGTTGCTCAGCCAGCGAACAACGGAGGCATTCGGGGCGAGGCCTTGGAGAATAGCATTAAGAAAACAGCTGTTCCCAAGATTAACAAGCCCTGGACATATATCTGAAAGAAATAGAATAAATTAATTTTGTATTTTGTGCCGTTAAATGAGGTTTATCCTTGATATAAGTTTTTTTTCTTTATTCATTGGATGCAATGTATCCTTAACATAAATCATCCTTTACTAGCTCCCACTGAAAATCAGTGAAATGTTGGTATCGAACATTCGACTGCAATTTTCTTGACACTGAATTCTAGATCTAGACTCGGGTAGCTTTCACTAGTTTCAGTTTCAAAAGATCAACATTTACTCAGCTAGAAGAGATCTAGATCTACTAGTTAGTCTAGTAGTGACTACTTTTAGAGGAATTAATTCATAGTACTAGTCTAGTACTATGACTATGAGTATGAATTAATTCCTCAAGTAAAAATGAAATTGCCAATTTAATTGGTACACAAGGTGTGGACGCGTTTTAACTTTTATTGGGTCACTCTGCGTCCTCTCACATCAAAATCAGTTCACGAAAATAGAACCTATCTGAGGTTTGAGTTAGAAAATATTGCAACATCTGCCCCAGACTTGTCAGCTAGACAAAAACAACAGCAGGGTGTCATAGCACCCGTCATCATTCTTCATTCATCATTGTCATGACCACGCCTTCCGACTTCGTGACAGCCACCAAAAGTGGCAAAACAATGGATTTGACAGCTGATTTCAATACACATTCAACATATTTTAATCATAGATACTATGGTATAGCGTCGTTAGTGTTGGCGTCACCGAGGGAGTCTTACTTACAATAGGTTTAGTCGAGTTTATAAAGAGATACAGCTATTTTGATGCCAGCTGTCGGCAACAAAGATCCAAGTCAACGCGTGGCCAAATCGAGACACAGCGGACACAGCGTCGCAGAAAACTCACCTCTTTTCTTGCGAGTTTTCTTCTTTTCTGACGGTCCCCACAGCACGTATGCTCCAGCAGCGAAGGCAGCTGCGGTGGAACTAAATAAAACAAACGATCTGCTATCCAGTGAAAACATTTCCGGGCGTTAGTGGTGATAGTTACACGAAATATTAAAGAAAATGTGTTACAATATGAGGCAACACCGTGCCGCTCTGTCGTCTTCTTACTCCATTATTACAATGCATGCTGGGATGCATCATTGCATGGGAGAGTTTACTTTGGATCACATGATAGGGGACGCGGCTAAATAAGATTTCTTGATAAATGGTTTATGAATATAAAAACAATGATTACCAAGTCTCTTAATTGTACAATTATATCTATATTTATTACCTCTATAGCATTTATTATCTAAAATCTATATTTGTAGCGTTGTCTCAACCATTAGAAAACCTATCCCCCCTATCCATCCCGACTAACATCTCGACTCATGCAAAAGTGGTATAACCTAACAAGCATGGCGGCGGACACGACGTTTCGGATCAAGGTGAGAGCATTTCTTGTCTACTTCACACAGATAACCACCTCCCAATCTTTTCATATTAACCATATCGATCCATGAATGTACATGGCTTGTGATAGTACCCGTTCTACTTGGCTAATGCTTGATGATTTTTTTGTCCGCCATGGAAATTCTCGGGATACCAGAGGCGGAGAGAGAGTGTTTACATCACCCGGCCAGCCTCCGCCTCCAACCCACTTTCCCTCGGCTGAGCTGTCAAACGAGCCAACATATAAACCAACACAGCAAGAAATAGCTTTGCTGACCCTGTCATCATTCCATAGTTAGCTATGTGTATGACTAGACTATATGTATACATATTTTGGGACATCTGTGTTGCACTGTCCCACAAAAGGACTATATTTTGATATAGAAATACCGGTACATCTGATGAACTTCATAAAGTATAATCTTTGCCAAAGATTTTGGAACAGATGAGTCACCCAGCTGACTGGGACCATCATCAGAGTGGTGATCAAATACCCCCCCCCCCCACCAGTCTGATGCATACTGGTCCCCAGGGGGGGGGGGGGACTTCAATTTTTTTTATACGGGTGTGTGGCTGAACCCACGACAACCCTTACCCTTGCTAGGGCACCCATTCGCTGTTTTTTTTCTTTGAAAGCCTACCCTTTCTAGGGCACTTTTGACTCAATAAGCCGAGATTTATATCAAAATGTCTAAAATTTACACTGATTGGGGAGAAGATTGAATTTGATTGATGCTATTTTTATGAAAACTGTGCTGATCCCAATGAAAATTTCAAAATTTCCCACTTAATCGGGCTATTTTGCTGAAAGTTGACCCTTGCTAGGGACATTTGTGGCGGAAACAGGAGGCTTGCTAGGGACATTTGTGGCTGAAACATGTGTGTATACCTTACATAGAGAGTGCCCCCCCCCCCGGGTACTGGTCCCAGTCCACTTAATAGATGTGCTTATATGTTAGGGGTTTCGTGGTTGATGTCCATTTTTATGGAATTTCCATTTGAAATATCAGATCCACTTTTACCGGTATATTAAAATGGCTTTCAAAAAAAAAAATATTGATTGGAAGAATGGGAATATCTACAGTAAAACTCCCAAATATAGTAACATAGCCTTCATAGGGCTATTTGATAGGCAAAGGGTCACGAGCATTATACTTATAAGCCGCACATGGCACCAGGAAATTTATTTTTAACTACAGATCTACCGGTACCATACACAAACGTCGAGGTACAATAAAGCTGAAATGCTGCGACCTGATTCTGGGAAGGTCTAGAGGCTTAGAAGTCCTCAGGCTCAGGGCCAGATTCAGGAGGGGTGGTAGAGGCCTGTTAGGGGGACGTTGCCAAAACAAATTGGGCTAGCCTAGGTAGAGGGGAGGGGGCACTGCCAGATTTTGGCACCACATTTCCCATATTTTAAGAGGCCAATTTCAACTGGGTCTAGGACTAGGAGGCGTGTGTGTTGGGGGGGGGGGGCGTGCCTCCTAGTTCACCCCCTTGGACCCGCTACTTACTGGGCCTCTGATTCTGAGTTGTGGCCCCGGCTTAGAGGCCCCAGGCCTATCTCCTCAATTATAAAACGGAATTAAGTGAGTGAATCAATCAGTACTGTCTGTTAGTGTCAATGTGCTGTCATATACAATGTAAATGTGGGTGTGTCAGCACTGGTTCCTATTCATTATGAATCATTCTTAATTCATGAACCAAACAATCAATGGAAATGCTGCACTAAATCTAGGGCACATGTTTCATGCTGTGGTCTGAGAGAAAAGGCATCTTTGGTACCAACATGAATGTTAACTGCTGGTGTGGGAGTGCATCATGCCCATTGGGCATCATGATACACCAGTGAAGTGCTGGCGAGTCTGCTCGCCAGCACTTCATTGAAGCATCATGCCGACCCTATGGGATAGTATCAATCCCATAGGGGCAGCATGATGCATGAATGCAGCCCTGGCGAGTCACCTGTCAGGGCTGCATTCATGCGTCATGATGATCCATGGACATGATGCATTTAATGCATTAGTCACCCTCAATAGGTTAAGTACATTCCTGGTATCAAATAAAAGCTCTTTCAGACATGGCCTTGTAAGGGCCTTTACACTAGGTTTTACGGTGAATGAGGTCATCATGGTCTGCTGACTAGTACTACCGGTATAAGGCGCACCTGAGTTTAAGCAAAAGCGATAAGGCTCAGCTGTGGTATGATTTTGGTAATTTACTACTGTTTTATAGTAAATATACACCGCCTATAAGACACACCACCTTTTTGTGGGAGGTTTTGTAAGGTGCAGGGAGCCCAAGATTTATGTAGAAGATGCATCTTATGTGCGGGAGATTACGGTAGTTATTGTGCTTACTGTTTGAGGTTTTTTTTGTGTGTTCTTTTTCGAGTGTACCTTGAGCATTAATACTGCAATTTGTTGAAAGACTTATTTGCACCATTATCGATTATATGATTAAATATTCGGAATATTTGGTACTAATTACTTAAGACTTACTGAGTATGTCAATGTAAATACTAATGCTAACATAATTATTTCATGTTTAATACATTATATAACACGTTTGTTCCACACAGACCCATTCTATACTGGATGATTACGAGGTACAGTGGAGACAGCGGCTAGGATGCGGTATCAGCGGGCCCGTCAGGTAAGCTAACTCTACCCTCATTGATGTACTGCTTAAACCTGTAAAAGGGCTGCTGATGCTGGAGTGCATCATACCCATTGGTCATCATGATGCATGAATGTAGCCCTGGCGAGTAACTCACCAGGGCTACATTCAAGCATCATGCCCACCCTATGAGATTTACATACACCCGGAGGGTCGGCATGATTCTCCAATTAAGTGCTGGTGAGCAGTCCCGCCATCACTTCATTGGTGCATCATGACGACCAATGGGCATGATGCATTAATGCAGTGCCTTATATTAATGCATTGCTTTAAGGGGAGGAGATAACTTCCCGTCCACATAAGGCCTAAAAAAAAAATAGTTGTGTTCAGGTATCCCGACCTACCCTAATTTTTTGGCCCGACCCTAATTTTTTTTTTTGGGGGGGGGCATAGTTTTCGGCATTGAGGATCTAAAAAAAAAAAAGAAATTGACCTACCTACCCTAATTTTTTGAGCTATGTTACCTGAACACAAGGATTTTTTTAAGGCCTAATAAAGTAATGATATTCTTTCCTTCCTTCAGGGATGAAAGAATTCAAGGTTTTCCTTGATTTCAAGGTTTTTTTTCACTCACTTAAGAAAAATAAGTTTTCTTGAAAATCCTCTGAAAACAGGATAAAGGAGTCACAAGTTACCTCCAGAGGTTGCATACATGCACACAGTCAGGTCCCACAACACTGCATACAGTGGCAGCATGCCAGTATTTAGTTCAAGTTATCTTGAACAATACCTTAGAAAACAGCTATACAGGAGCATTCTAAAGGCATCCTAGGTCATACTCTGCAAAAGGGCCATAATGTGCACATTTTGGGTATAGTATCCGAACAACATCTTGAAAAACAGCTTTTCCTGTTATTTGAGGACAAACTACACCCTTATACCCCTACTTCACCCCATCCCCCCCAACCACACAAACCCTGTAACACACTTATGGATGGGACTGGAGGGCATATACAGTGTTTTTAAAGTTGTTTCCTTTTTCAAGGTTTTTTGTCATTGTTGACTTTCATCCCTGTTCCTTAAATGTCCGTGCATCTCCCAATACATGGTCTAATGCATCGACCTATACATCCACCTTAAAAAAACATATTCTATCATATTGGCATTAAACTAGGGGGGAAAATCCGAATAGCGTCTGCCTGCAGGGTCTATCGTCTGTAGAAGGCCGTATGCATAAAAGAGGGGCTATTATTTCACAATGGGAGGGAAGCGCTTTGCTCCATTGAACAAGCAAAAAATCCCTCACATCCCCAATCCCTTTCACTGGCTGTAAACTTTAAAATGTGCAGATTACACTGAACGTGATGAATCTGTGTCATTTTTTTTCAAAATTTACCAGCACCACCACCTCACCCCCCCCCCAACACACCCACGCAGCAACTTCCCTCCCCCCTTCCCGATGTTAATTAATCTCCTCTTTTGAGACGAGGTGAAACACCTCATGTCACCTCAACGCTACCTAATCAAATGAGACTGTTGCTAGTCTTGGCTCACTATGTTGCTATGCAAACTCCCACCATTACCTTGGTTACAAACAAAGGAAATGACATCACAGAGGGCTCCCAGCCAATCAGGGGCCCTATCTCTATTAGGAGACACTCTCCAGGTAAAGTAATAATTGGCCAAGCAGAAATTAGGACAAAAAACCCAGATTTAATCCAGATTAGTGATGTGGTGTAGGTTTCGACCCCTAGGGTCTCATCAGGCGTCATATTTTAGAGGTAAAATAATTAGGCTTGTGGTTTCACCATGTTAAACCATGTTCACCAATGTTAATTAATGAGCACAGGGTTCTCCACAGAATGTAAAATCACACCGTTAAATCCTGCAGCGAGCTGGCGTAAAATTTCATTTGGTAACATCCTAAGCCTTATGGAAGGCTAAATTTGGTAGTTTAGTCTCATTCATGACAGTGTGGGGATTACAAATGGAAATTTAACAAAGAAATTGAAAGTATTTTCATAAATATGGCCATAACTTATGTTCTAATTGGCCGATTTGCAAAATTCAAAAACCTATTTGAAGCTAAAATGACACCGGCGGTGATTCTGAGATGAAATCACACTGGCAGCAGTAAAAATCATGCTGGCGGCCCACCGGCGTCATTACAGTGTGAGGCGAACCCTAGAGCACTCCCATAAATTGTGATTTGAGATGATGGGATGTAGTGAAGTGATTGGCCACCTATGGGTTTAAGTTACCTGTCACATGTGGAGTAGTCCATTGTTAGGTGAAACGTCCACCTGTCTACCTGCCAATCCACATGATGACTAGCAGAACCCTTCAAGTTCATGCTATCATGTAGGCATGCTGTGTAAACTCAGACCCAGGGGGTGGCCTATACCCCCTAAAATGGGTATTGGTATTAAAATAGTATAAATAATGTGGGATTGGACCCAGGCTTTTCTCCCCCCGACCAAAATTTCCTGGCTGCCCCCCCCCCTAGACCACTTCTTCTGGATACACCCCTTGTACTGGTACGTAACTCGTGGGCGTGATGCACTTCTACATTAGCGGTCCTTAAAAGGTTAAATAGCCAGCGGCAAAGCCATTACCTATCATTACATATTTAAACATTTACCGCCAATACAAAGTCCTCTTATTTACCCAGTAGATGATGTAGATGGTTGTATTTAGAACAGCCCGAGACCTTCTATGAAGAGAATAATGGAGAAATATGGAGCACTGGGTTACATACTGAGCAGTGGAGTAGGAGTCTTCATTTGGGGGGGGGGGGCAGCAAGGGCCCCATTGTGACCACCTTGAATTGGCAGCTAGAGCCCCATGACGTCTATACATAAGTATATATAATTTGTATAGAAAAGTAATTTTTGGTGAATTTTGGATCTGAATTTAAGGCTAAGCTCCCCGTTTTCCCTATCCCATCACCATATCAATCTAATTTGACATGCAAAGTTTTAGCTTTTCCATTGTGTTTATGAGTTCTTGGCAAATTTTTGGGGGGCCGAGACATACTCAGGCCCCACCTCCTTCATGATTGGGGGGCCCAAGCCCCCCCCTGCCCCCCCTTTTCCTACGCCCCTGTATTGCAAACCTTATGTTTGAACTAGTATCCAGCCTTGTAGATTTGATGTATCCACCCCCCCCTCCCCCACCTGGTTGCCTTGGAAGCTGTAGGGTTGGAATCATCCTTAACACTTTAAGGTAGGAATGTCATCGATATTCAAAATATCGGAAAATCTGCAATATTGTAATGTTGAATATCCTATCGACATTGCCATGATATCGATATATCATGACCTACTTTCAATTTTTCTTGAAATTTCTTCAGTAAAATCATAGGAGTAACCAAATATAGGTGTATTTGATATCAAATTAAAGCTCATGATGCAGGGAGAGCAATAGGATAGGAATTAGGCCTAAAGCAAGAAAAATGTGGCAAGGACCACGGATAGAAGTTGCCACTCCATCACTAGGAACTGCAGGTGACGTCACTGAGGCAGCATGACGTCATAGGTGACAGGGAGAAAACCAAAAACATTATTCTTGTGTTCAGGTAACATAGCCCAAAAAATAAGGGTAGGTAGGTAGGTCGGATTTTTTTTTTTTTTTTTTTTAGATTTTTTCTTTTAAAGTTCCTGGATGCCGAAAACTGCCAAAATGACATTAAACATGGTTCAAAAGATTAACCAACTTCAAAAACTATAAAAATATTGGTTATTTCAAGCTCGTAGCATCCGTGAGACCTTCGGCTTTAATTTGATTTCAAACATGCCAATATATTGACTTTTTTTTTACATTTTTCTTGAATTTTAGGGCATATTTACCAAAAATTTCTAAAAAAAAAAAAATAAATAAAAAATTAGGGTCGGGCCAAAAAATTAGGGTAGGTCGGGATACCTGAACACAACTTTTTTTTTAGGCCTTTAACGCATTCTAGTTTCTAGTGAGACCGTCTTCATGCTTCTTTAGTGAAAATATTTCAACTTGAAAATAGAAACTTCAAATCTCTCCGAACCTTCAATGCTATACAAAACCATACATATTTGAGAAACACATTTTCTTCGGTTCTATTCTAGTATAATGAAAATGAACAAGGAGAATCGTAAGGGGGGGGGGGTCATGGGTTAAAAGATTTACGCTGGCTAAGGGCTGGCATTATCAGTCCTTAGCCTTGTGCACAATAAAGTTACATTTTGGTGATTTATAATTTTATTCTATACTCCTGCTATATAAAAAAATAATTGACAAATCTCATTTAACTATCTTATACTTAAATCAGTACCTGGTACGACACATTACCAGGCCAGGGGGCAAGGTTATACTTAAGTTACCATGAAGAAATTCACGTCTGGGCAATCGATACATAATGCCCCCCACCCCCCCCCCCCCCCTGCTAAATGTCAGACGCCCATCTGTTGGCCTAAATACTGGTATTATTCTGTACTAAAATATCGCAATAAATCGTGATATCATCACCAAAAATCGCGATTATCGCCATCCGGAAAAACTGGATGTCAATGACATCCCTACTTTAAGGGCCGCTAATGCAGGAGTGCATCATGCCCTTTCCCCTGCATGATGCTCCAATGAAGTGCTGGCCAGTCTGTTCGCCAGCACTTCATTGGTGCATCATGATGACACGTCGACCCTCAAAGGGTGTATCAAATTCAAACCCATAGGGACAGTATGATGCTTGAATGCAGCTGGGCCCTGACGCGTTACTCTGACCCCAGGCCTGCATTCATTCATATTGACGACCAACGACCAGTGGACATAGCAGGCGCCATTATGGCTTTTTAGTTTAGTGACATGGGACATGGACAGTTGTAATTGGACAGTGATGCCAAATGACACCGGCTTGCCTGCCGGCAAAAGCCTGCATAGAATCTTAATAGCCGGCCTAACGTAGAAACCCCCCAGCCCAGGTAAGGCAAGACCTCATCTTTCTAATGGTGAAGGAATTTTTTAAGTCATCCAATTAGAAGAGAAGATAGGGCCATTTTAGTAAAATTGTTTTATATTCAAATATTTTCCAGGATTTTTTCTTCTCTATAAAACAGGTTATATTGAAGTTAATAAATATATCTTTTTTAAATAGAGTACAAAACTCATGGCCTGCACAAGAAGGAAATTTTAGAGCACAGGGTTTGTGCTTGTGCACTGTGTCCATCGGAAGGAAGTGGCCTGCATAAGACGTCATGGACATGACCCCCCATGGAGGGCTCCATGTAAACAATCAGCAAGTTGTCACATAGAGCACAGAACTTCCACATTCTTGTACTCAGAACTAATTAGGACTGACAATCAGCACGACCAACATTAACCCTTTAGGACTGACAATCAGCACGACCAACATTAACCCTTTAGGACTGACAATCAGCACGACCAACATTAACCCTTTAGGACTGACAATAAGCACGGCCAACATTAACCCTTTAGGACTGACAATCAGCATGGCCAACATTAACCCTTTAGGACTGACAATAAGCACGGCCAACATTAACCCTTTAGGACTGACAATCAGCATGACCAACATTAACCCTTTAGGACTGACAATCAGCATGACCAACATTAACCCTTTAGGACTGACAATCAGCACGACCAACATTAACCCTTTAGGACTGACAATCAGCACGACCAACATTAACCCTTTAGGACTGACAATCAGCACGGCCAACATTAACCCTTTAGGACTGACAATCAGCACCGCCAACATTAACCCTTTAGGACTGACAATCAGCACCGCCAACATTAACCCTTTAGGACTGACAATCAGCACCGCCAACATTAACCCTTTAAGCCTCTAAGTCTACAGATCTACGTTGGCGGCCAAAAAAAACTTCCCATGTCACTTAAAGTGCCAAAAGTTCAGATTTTCATTCCCCAAAAGGCCCATAGAAAAAGTTATGAGTACAGTCAAGAAATTAAGGGTCTGAATTTTTTTTTCGCTACCCCCCTTTCATTCTTTTGTAGTGCGCAGATGTTTTTTTTTTACTAAGAAGGGGTAAAAAAAAAATTCCCCTCCCCCAAATCCAGCCCTCCGCCACCGTTGTTAAGAAATGACCACTACCCAACCTACCTGGAGGTGATCAGGGTGGCTATAGGGCCAGAATTCTGCCAAGCAGGAGCATGTTCTGTAATACCTCACTCATAAGGGGTGGCTTATACGCAAGGATAGACACTTGCCTGTAATCTACTTGAAGTCAGGTGAGAGGATCTTTTACTATAGTGAGGAATCTGGAGGATGTGTGTAAGCAGACATGACACCACCCATCTTCTGATGTTTTACGGTGCGAAGGTGCGAATGATACGCAGTGTCGGTAGTTGACAATGCTGGAACTAGCGGTGGCTGTGACCTTGGATGAGACTTTGGCACCGGTTTCACTGGGAATGGTGATTGGCATGTAGAATACAAGGCCAGGACCGCACCTACTTTACCGCGCTACATGACCCGTGTTATCGCTATAGAACAGGCCTAAAATGTCCAAAATCTGGTAGTTTAGGTCATCATATGTAGCTTTAAATATAAGGAGACCCCCTAAGCTACAATTTTCCATATGTGGCTTATACATGCGGGACCTTTCTCTTATGGGTACTTATGGGTAATACTGTACGTTGGTGCTCTCGCGTCACTATCTCTAGCTCCCTTTGATGTTCATTTCTTTATCATTGGCCTGATGAAGGCTCCCACTCACAATTAAATTTGAGTGGGTGCTCGTTCCATATCTTGTCCAGTCTGTTCTTGAAAATGTTCACATTGTCTGCCAGTACTACCATAAAACCTCAGGCTCAGTCATTAGCCGACCCCTGTCATAAACCGGGCTTTCTCTACAATCTATAGCAATAACAAAACTTTGGTTATAAGCCGGGAGTAGACTTTGGAAAAAAAATTAGAAGCCAATTTTGACCAAAAATAACAAAAAAATGACTGGATTATGACCGGGGCTTTACGGTACTCCATTTGGAAGATTATTGTACTTCTCTACATAAAAAGCTATTAAATAGTTTCCTTTGATTGCCCTTTCAATGTTTTCATCCAAGTTAAGGACATGTTCTTTAGGTCTCATCTTGAGCTAAATTCATGCCTCGTGCCAGCTACGGATCTACAAAGGTCTACAATCAAGCGTATAATTCTGCTTTTAGAGATCAAAGTTAAGCATATCCGTGTCCTGTTAATCATCATTACTTCTGGGCTGTGTGCCGGTTGCGTGGGTCGTTAAATGAGCTGTTACCTCCCTGAGGGACTTCTTATAGCGAATTCTAATTAAGACTCATCCATAATTAGTATTCTGAACAAATGATATACATGCTGCTACCATAGTGAGAAGGAAAATGATTAACACTCATTTGGTTTGGAATAGGGAGTGATCACTTTTTAACAACAGGGGTGGGGGGAGGCTGATGAGTTTGAGGGGGGGAGTCAGAATTTTTTTTTGACCCCTTGATTGGGGGGGGGGGATTTTCTCAGCCCCTCTGAGGGGGTTAAAAATTATTTTACTCGTTTTCAGTGAAAAAGCCCGCATGTTACTATAGGTAAAAGGGCATGTGATTTTCGACCCCTACAGGGGGTGCGGGACAAAAAGATTTCACCCCCCCCATCAGCGCCCCTTCCTGTTGTTAACAAATGATCACTCCCTTAGTGGGGTGGAGCAGCAAAAAGGGTGTGAGGGATGAGCTGTTTCCAACTCTGATTTTTATAAGCAAAGTTAGCCACTGCCTGAATAGTTCATGGTATGGTTGAAAACATACTTACAGAACGGCTATGACTGGGTAGGTCTTATGTTGTCTTGGTTACATCAGGAACCACAAGGACGCCATTTTTTGTACGCGTCAGTGGTGGTTTTGGGGTAATATGACACCACTGGTGAAAAATGTACCCCAGGGAAATGTAGAATACTGTAAACTCTTGCGTATAAGACACGTCTTATATGCATATCTGAGGTTTCTTGCACCTTATAGAATCACCTGAAACTCAGAGTGCGTCTTTTACTATAGAAGTGTACTAAACCTTAAAGACTCAAACACTACCGTAATCTCCTGCGTAGAAGACGCGCTGTGCATATAAGACGCACCCCAAACTCAGCACATGCATTTTCACGTACAGTAAAATATCTTTACTACGAATCCTGTTATAACGAATTTTCGGTTATAACAAACAAATCTATTGCTACCAAATCATCACCATACATTTCTATAGTAAATTGATCCCTTTATAATGAAGTTTTGGCATCAATATTCGGATATAACGAAGTAATTTTCTCATAAACACATTATTAGTGTGCAGCATACACAAGCCATAGGTGTGAGGGGCTGTTTTAGGACATCTACAGACACCTCCCTTCTCACCTGGGTGGGTGGGGAAGATCTGAGAGGTGTAAGGGGCTGTGTTAGGACATCTACATCCGCCTCCCTTCTCACCTGGGTGGGTGGGGAAGATCTGAGAGGTGTAAGGGGCTGTGTTAGGACATCTACAGCCGCCTCCCTTCTCACCTGGGTGGGTGGGGAAGATCTGAGAGGTGTAAGGGGCTGTGTTAGGACATCTACATCCGCCTCCCTTCTCACCTGGGTGGGTGGGGAAGATCTGAGAGGTGTGAGGGGCTGTTTTAGGACATCTACAGCCGCATCCCTTCTCACCTGGGTGGGTGGGGAAGATCTGAGAGGTGTAAGGGGCTGTGTTAGGACATCTACAGCCGCATCCCTTCTCACCTGGGTGGGTGGGGAAGATCTGAGAGGTGTGAGGGGCTGTTTTAGGACATCTACAGCCGCATCCCTTCTCACCTGGGTGGGTGGGGAAGATCTGAGAGGTGTAAGAGGCTGTGTTAGGACATCTACATCCGCCTCCCTTCTCACCTGGTCGGCCGTAGAGGTTAACATAAAGTTAGAATAATTTTTAAGCCTCTATCTTGCTTTGTTTGGTTACTACAAAATTCGTTTATAACGAATTATTTTCCTTGTCCCAAGCACTTCATTGTAAAGGAATTTTACTGTATAAGACGCACATTTTAATGCTGAAATTTGTAAGATTAGTACATTTCTATAGTAAAATTACCCCTCGTATAAGACGCACCCCCAACTTGAAGAAATCCTATAAGAAGCACAAGGCATTTGTTTGGCGTAGAGGACGCGTCTTATACGCGGGAGATTACGGTAGGTATGCCTTATAGCATTTCTCTCAACTTGTGTGAGTAGTACTTTTCGGGTAAGTGTAGAGAAACATCTTTTTGATTTGTATAAGCCAAACAAAGGATATTCGCGAATAAGCTGGGACTTAATGCGCGAGGTAGTACCGGGTAAGTTGGATTGGGAGAGGCGGCAGCAGTCGTGGTGCTGGTGGGAGCTGCGGGTTTAAGGCAAAGTCAGCTCATGGTAATCAGCTCACCAATACTTCTGCTCCCCGCAGATATAAGTCTAACCTGTTGACAGCTGCTATAAATAAGCAAATGTCAATGACCATGGAATATTTTTGCATCGTATTCCCCGAGGTGGGGCTGGCGTATTCCAAGAAGCCATTATACTTCTGCTCCCCACAGATTTAAGTCTAAGCCGCTCACAGCTATTGACCCCCTACTACTGTAATCTCCCGCGTATAAGACGCGTCTAGTTCTCCTTGGATCCACAAGGGGGACACCAAGACCTTTCTTTTGATATGTTACATGCCATAATGGTCATAATAGGACATAAGGGGGTCCAGGGGGCCCAAGCTACACACAGGTTTTTAAATTTTGAAAATTCACTCAGTAGAACCAAAGTTATGAATTTTTCATTTTTTTGAGAATTTTCCAAAACTCTAGGTGCGTCTTATACGCGCACTGCGTCTTATACGCGGGAGATTACGGTACTAGTACCAGGGAGTCGAGTGGGTCTCCTTTGTCAGACTGATTGTTTCTTCTTCTCTAAGAAACAAGTGTGTGAGTCATATTCCCTGTAGTATATCCCAGGGCGGTTGGGGGGGGGGGGGTACTAGCTCTTTGATGGTAGGCACCAACTGCAAAACAACAACCCCCTTTTCGGGGCTGTCTTCCATAATGAATTAAGATTTAGCTGATAACATATATGAAAGTTTCAGAGCATGTGAATACGTATCATATCAAATGGGAAGTTTATCTAAGTATACAATTGTTGAAGTGAACCTCCACAAACCAGAGATGCCAGTGGTGAAGATGAAGAATGTTGAAGTATATCCCAGGGCTACATTGGTGCATAAGTATACAATTATAATATTAGATCTAGTATCCCATACCCCTTGGTCTTAAACTTCAAGAGACACGCCCCACTTCCCTTCAAACCATTGACAGCCACATCTAGTAGAGGTGGGTACCACAGTTGGTACCCAATCCGAGGCTGAGTGCCCCCCCTACCCCCACCCGATAAGACAGGTACCGTAAAACCCTGGTCAGAAGCCGGATTTTTTTTTTTTTATTTTTTTGTCCAAAACCGGCTTCTAAGTTACCCCTTAACTCTACGCCCGGCTTATGAGCGGGGTTTTATTACAATAGATTAAAGAGAAATTAGGGAAAATTATGCACCAAAATCGGCTTATAACATTTCCTCAAACTCTACCCCCGGCTTATGACTGCGGTCGGCTTATGAGCGGGGTTTTACGGTATATTCATCTCTGACAATACACATGTAGTGGTTACACGTATTGCCTCAGGCCTAATCAATACAACATCAGACATCATTGTAACTCTTTATTGCCGTATAATGCCCTAAAGCATAGGGTAGATTAACCTTGAGACGTCCACATGCCTTGATACATCCACAACACAAATTTGCCATGAAAAATAGATTTAGCCCTGTATCAACATTGCCCCATGGTGTTCATGATGCATGAATGCCGCCCTGGTGAGTAACTCGCTAATGGTACATTCATGTTGCTGACATGGACTTTTCTTAAAATCGACATGGAGACATGGCAATTTCTGAAAATCGACATGGGACATGGGGACCCCCCATCAAGGGCCCCTCGATTTACCAGCACTGCATCAGAACGCGCTGCTAAGGGTCATCATGATGCACCAATGTAGTGATGGCGATTACAGTAGAGAGGCCAGCACTACATTGGTGCATCATGACATGATTTACTGACAGGCGTTATGCTGCCCTTGGAGGATTTAACCATGTCAAACACACTAAGGGGCCTAGACCCCTAAACCCGGCATGGCGACATGGGCATTTTTGAGCTAAGTGACATGGGACATTGGCTCTTTCTTAAAATCTACATGGGGACATGAGCTTTTCTTAAAATCGACACAGTGACATGGACATTTCATAAAATCGACGCAGTGACATGATCATTTCTTAAAATCGACATGGGACATTGGGGACCCCCCATCAAGGGCCCCACACTACAACAGTGTTATAGTTATACAGCACACGTGAGTCACTTAGCAACAATTGAACACACAGGTGATTTATTTGTGGGGAAAAACACAACGGCAAAAAGCTGACATAGCAAGCGAAAAAAAAAACACAACAATAGTTAATTATGAATGAACCTAAGTAATAATGAGAAAGGAAAGTGATGGGAAAAAATGAAACAAATACTGCATTGTTGTGTTCAAGCACCCCGGCAGTCTTTGATTTGGCTACCCCATTTCCCCTGGCGCTGACACAAGACAGGCGCTTATGATTTGGAATCTAGTTTTAGTGCTTAAGAAAGATTTCATGACCCCCGTATCCCCGGTGCTTAATTGGGACTGCCGCTTTTTCAAATCCCGGCGCTTAAACATGATGATACGGTAGAGAAAGGGAGCAAACAGAAAGAGAGAGAAAGGGAAAGAACGGGGGGGGGGTTGATTGATTGATTGATTTGTGTTTTACAACACTCTAGCGGCACTAAGTGGCTATCCCGTGCTTCACAGGTTGATAATTTAACAGAGGAATGTGTCAGTGCCCGCACATATGTGCACCACACACATCCTGTGGGGATAGGAAAGAGGAGATATAGACCCTTTTAAGTGGGCTAGGGAAGCCCAGAAGAACGGGGGGGGGTCGTTTGTTCGATACTAATTTGACCAAGATGTGTTTCAAACTCCCTTGATGGATGTAGTTTGCACTGACAAAATGTTAGCTTGTAAATCTACCGACCATCACTCCCCCCTCCCCCTACCACCCATTCCTCCCTCATCACTTGCCCACCTACCTCTAACCTAGGTGAGTGTGAGGGGGTAAGGAACGTGTAGCAGCAATATAACACGTGCCTGCAGCTTCACAAACATATACAGAGTACCAGGGTTACTTGTACATCATTTACTACCCTAATCTCCCGCGTATAAGACGCGTCCTCTAGGCCAAACAAAATGCTGGGGCGTCTTATAGCTTTTTCTCAAGTTGGGGGTGCGTCTTATACGAGGGGTACTTTTACTATAGAAATGTACTCATCTTACAAATATCAGCATTAAAATGTGCGTCTTATACGCGAAAATGCATGTGCTGAGTTTGGGGTGCGTCTTATACGCGCAACGCGTCTTCTACGCGGAAGATTACGGTACTCTGTACAGACTGTAGGCACACCCAGACTAAGGCTGTCACTAATCCATCATAGGTACAGATGAGGCCTGAAAGAAAAAAAAAGTGTCTCCCCAGTGTCTCTAGCTGAACTGCAGAGTGGTGGATTTTGAGGGGCTCTTCCCCTTTTGTCGGTACTTTTTATCTCAGAATTTGTTCAAAATCAAGGGATGAGGGAGGGGGGGCACTCATTTTGTGTCCTAGATCTGCCATTGGGTAGTACAAAAATGAACCAATATGCAGTGGTTTAGAAAAAAATTAAACATGGACCTAAATACTATAGTCCGCGCTTTAAAGAAAAATAAGAATAATAGTGATAAAAAAGAACAAGAAATAAAGGTAGATAATAGTGAGTGCACGCTGTATACTAGGGATGAAAGGACTATCAATCCCCTATTAAAGGGCCGTTAATGCAGGAGTGCATCATGCCCATTGGTCGTCATGATGCACCAATGAAGTGCTGGCGAGACTTCATCGGTGCATCATGACGACCCTCTGGCGTGTGTCGGCCCCGTATGGTTGGCATGACCCTCGAATGTAGCCCTGGCGAGGGTTTCATTCATGCATCATGGCGACCAATAAACTAATGTATTAGCGACCCTTAAAGGGTGGAGAACATAGGAGTGTTGCCGTAGAACCCACTAATGGGGGGTTTCATGGATGGAGAAGTCTGTCTAGTGCCATGTGTGTGCGTGTCAGCGAGTGCCTGTGTTGGCAAATACATGTATGATACATACCGGCTAGGACATCGAAAACATTTTGCATAAAACCCCAGTAATAAGCTGGGTTATTTCTAGATTTTAGGCCAAAATCTTGGGATTTTAGTCTTAAACCAAAAAACGGCTTCAGAAATTTCTAACTTATGACGGAGGTTTCATTATCATAGAATAAAGAGGAAAATGGAGAAATTAGGCACTAAGAGTAAGATTGGCTTATAACATCTACAATGCATAAAACACATGCTTTGTGTATCGAAGCCTTGGCGTAAACACAGGTTGTAAGGTTCTCACTCGTTTTACGGTAAGCATTGACTGGGAGACCTTGGCACAGGGCTGGCGCTGGATTTCTGGTGGGGGAAAAAAACCTACCGGTAGGGGGTGAAGTACAGAACGTGCTAATCTGTCTGATGTTCTACTCACTGTACTCCTGGCTGAGGAACCCTTTTAAAAGAAAAGACCACCCTAGTTTCATGTTGACTTATTTCAATGGACTTTATTCTAAACAAAAGGATTCTGACAGACATAGCACACTATACACTACCCTAAAGGAGAGATGCAGACATTTCTGATGCATAACCTTCCGGTCGCTCTAGCGTCGCTCCTGAGCGACCTAGGTCAAATATCAAAAATTTTATGGAAAGCCCATAATTAGACAGTCAGAATGAGCCCAAGATCAAGGCGGAACTCCCAGTATTAAGGAAGTTATGCCATGGAGACTGAAAGGAGCTCCGAGTGCACCACAGACAAACCGGCGCGAATTACGCGCCTATCCAGCGGGCATTATAAACTTGGCATATTCAACTCCGCGCATGCCCAAAATGGCGGTTATAAACGCATAAACGGCCGAGATATGAGGGTCTAAAGATGCAGAACCGACCAAGACAATGGGGGCCATAGCGGCGTCCATGGGGGTCCTTTGTCCCCCTGTGACACTTGAAAGGGTCCCCTCAAACAATTGTAGAGTTAGGCAGATGCTGCTGGCTCCAGTCAGTCTGGAGGTGCTTTTCCAAGATTTGCTACAAATAGCCTGTCTGCACCTCCAGGAAGACACATCACCAAGAACCGCTCTAGAGGTAACATCTCCAGTCATCTCCTGCTACCTGCTATACCACTGCACTATGGTGAAACTATGCTAGACAGGCATTGGTTTCCTACCATTAGTGGCCAGAGGCTATCTTCTTCAAGACTTCCACCAGAGGGTAAAGTTATCCATTATTACATTATTCCTCTAAGCAGCAGGTCAGGAGCTAGGTGTGGGAACCCACCTAGAAGTATGCTGGACACTGTATTATTAATACCTCACAGGTGGAGTGGAACTGAACATTGTACTTTATAAATTACTGTATGTTTACTGTATGTGCAAATTACCTACATACTAACTACTGTATGATTGATATTTCTTACATGTTGCCTAAAGCTGAATAAACCAGTGACAACTGGAAATAACATTATTTATTATGAGCCTGATGTATTTACTCCATACACCACTAGCCATATGATATTTCTCATATGACAACTTGATCATGCCAATCACTAGTATGACAAAGTGGTGGAGAACATCCTACTAAGATCCCATCCCTCACAGGCTCATAAAATTTAAAGCTGGTAACACAACTAAAAACAATCATGCACACAGTAAGTTAAAGCTGGTACCGCAACTGGGAACAAGCATGCACACAGTAAATTAAAGCTGGTACCGCATACACACAGTTAGACCCACTCCACCCACCCAGTGACCTTGACCTTGACACCATACCCACCAAGGTCACCAGTGAGATCTCCCACATACCAGTGAGATCTCCCACACATCAGTGAGATCTCCCACACATCAATGAGATCTCCCACACATCAGTGAGATCTCCCACACATCAATGAGATCTCCCACACATCAGTGAGATCTCCCACACATCAATGAGATCTCTCACACAACAGTAAGATCTCTCATATGTCAGTGAGGTCTCCCAAAACGTCAGTGAGGTCTCCCAAACGTCAGTGAGGTCTCCCAAACGTCAGTGAGGTCTCCCAAACGTCAGTGAGGTCTCCCACACGTCAGTGAGGTCTCCCACACGTCAGAGAGGTCTCCCACACGTCAGTGAGGTCTCCCACACGTCAGTGAGGTCTCCCACATGTCAGTGAGGTCTCCCACACGTCAGTGAGGTCCACCACACACATCAAGGCCTTATCAGTCAAGCTGGCAGAACAACACACAAAGACCTTACGTAGTCAGGGGCCTGTTGAAGAGGTCTCCCTCCCACCAAGATCTAGGAGGCCCACAGGAGGCAAACCAGCCTCCAATACAACAGACCCACACTCAGTAGACCCCACACCACCCACCCTGTCTACTCAGGGAACAACCAGTTCTCAGGGATCCAACATTTCCCAGGGATCTCTACAGGACGCCCAACTCACGCTATCTACCTCAGGGGAAGAAGGATCTGCCTCAGGGGGTGGATCCACACCCTCATCTAGATCCTCCACCCCAGCTCCAGCCTTTGACAGCCACTCCTCCAGAGACACCTCCCCCACACCCTCCATCATGGACACCGATGAAGGCCCCCAACCTAATCAGACAGCTGAGAAGATAAGGGCCTATGAGAAGGCCATCCAAGATGCAGTTACTGCCCTAGAGGCCAACAAGTCCCAGCAGGAGGAAAGGGAGAGGATCCTCAACCAACAACTGGCAGAGAGGAATGCAGCAATAGATGCTCAACAGAAGGCCATGGAAGATCAGCGGAAGTCCCTAGAGAGACAACAACAACAGATAGCAGATCTCATGAAGATGGTATCATCCCAGACCCCACAACCTCACACACCTGCCATCACACCTGTTGTCACACCATCTGCCTCTGGATCCAAAGATGACATCATAATCTCCATGGTGTCCAACATGACCAAGCTCATAGACAATAAACAGCAGGACGACAGAAAGATCAGGATACATGAGGTAACAAAACCCAAAACCTTTTCACACCCATCACCCCTCATGTCAACAGCATTATTCATTGATCACAAATTCCCAGAATATCTGAAGGATAAGTACAAAGTGACAGACAGTGACACCATGGTAACATATTTACCCAAGTACCTCGAAGGACAAGCACTAGCTTGGTTTGAATCCTTCAGGGAGAGTGCCACACCTGATATGTTGACATGGACCAATGTAGTGAATAAATTAAAAGAGTATTTTGCTACTCGAGACAATATAATCTCAAGGACTGCACTCCGTGCACAAAAGATAGATGAACCTGTTCTAGACTATGCATGCCATCTCAGGAAAGTGTGTAATGCCCAACGCCAGAACGATGAAACCCTAAGCAAGGCATTTACCCAAGGCATGAGGCCCTGGATCTCTATAGCTCTTGAGAACAAGAAAATAGACTCTTTTGACCAAGCCCTAGACCTAGCCCTAGAGGTTGAGACCCAAGAGAGATCTAGGAAGGTAAGGGATGCAGAAACCAACCCACAGCCTACTAAGAAAAAGGTCCAGGAAATCAGCACTAGTTCAGATGAAGATGTTAACCTAATGTCTAGTGCCCATGTAAGGCAACAGGAAGCTAAGGTTGCATCAAGAGACCCTACCGGTAGATACAGAGGAAATAACTATGACCCCAACTACCAATCCAATAGAGGTAGAGGTAGAGGGGGCAACAACAACAACCGGGGGGGTCACAACAGTAGGAAAGACAACAGCTCTTCCAACTCCAACAATGGTAACTCTTCATACAGTGATAGGAGAGACAGAACCCCAAGTAATGGCAGATCCTATATTAATCAAGGATCCAACAGTAGGAGCCAGAGTCCACATAGGAACTACAACAGTGGATCCTACAACAACAGCCAGGGTTCAAACAACTCTGGATCCTATAGTCAAGGATCCAACAGTAGGAGCCAAAGTCCACATAGGAACTACAACAGTGGATCCTACAACAACAATGGCGCCTACAACAACAACCAGAGATCCAACAACTCCGGTCAATACAGCAACTCTGGTCAATATAACCAGGGTTCCAACTCACGCCGGGAGGATTACAAACCTGACACAAGAGGTTACCAAGGGAACCAACAGAGTAACCCCCAAATACCACCTCATGTCATGGATCAAATCTCCAAACTCCTGGTGGCAAGCATCTCAACCACCCCACAGAACCAGGAAAACTAGGATGTCACAGTGCCGATGGGCCAGTGCACTGTGACACCCCAAATACAAACAATCAAGCAGGATTAACAAAGATCCAACCAGAGACAATTGCTAGTGCCAATCTACCATCTAACAGACAGAGACGTCCATCAGTGATACACATCACCCCACCAGATTCATCATCAAAGGATACAGGTGAGAGTACCAAGCTTTCTATTGTACTTCTTCAAAATGGCTGTATCAATGCAAATCTATATGATGTTTCAGGTGTACAATGTTTGGTTGATACAGGTGCTACTATCACCTGTGTCAGACAATCATTCCTCATGGATCTCCAAAAGAGATTCCATATCCAACTGAGGAAATCTAAAATCAACATCCACTTGGCAGATGGATCGGTGTGTCATGTTAGACATTCAGCTATGCTGAACTTTAGAATCCAAGGTGTCAGATTCCAATACCAATTTGCTGTAATACCCAACCTCACACAGCCCATTGTACTCGGCACAGATTTCTTAAGCACTACAAAATCTCAAATTGAATTTAATGTTGATCCTGAACAAATTCTCAAACCCATTAGGGCAGTGAGGGATTTTACCATCCCTCCATTCTCTGAACTTGCAGTATTGGGTAAGGTCACATCTACTCAATCACTGCAAGGCAAAACTGGAGTAGTAGATAACCTCCAAAGAAACAACAATGCCCCATATCTAGTTCAAAGGGCAGCAGTAACCCCCAGGGAAAATAACAAACATCCCCTAGTGTTACTCAACACCAGCAGGCGCCCACATAAAATCAAAAAGGGTGCCATCATAGCTCTATTTCAGGAAGTCAAGGAATCTGATTTAGAAAAACCCCAACAGGTGTCAGACACAACCCCACACACTGATCAATCCATCTCAGCCATACGGCCTGAGGATGTAACTCAATTCAGTGACACAGACTCAGACTGTGAGTCCACATATGCTGACCCTGAACCCAACTCAATCAGACTCTCTGAAATAGCTGCTATACATAGTGAGGCACATGACCTCGAGCCAGAATTGGAAGAGAATGTTCCACCAAAATCTGTGCTCACATCCAAAGATCAGCATGATAGATTAAAATCACTGCTGACCAAGTATGATGATGTATTTGTAGGAAAAGATGGAGACATTGGTGCCACACACCTGTATACACACTCAATACATGTAAAACCTGAGGCAGTACCATGTCATTTCCTACCATATAGACAAACACCAGAAAAACAGGCCGCAATAGGGGAAGAGTGTGAAAGGCTAGTACAACAGGGCATTCTGAGAGAATGTGCCGAGGGCCCCTGGGCCTCCAGATCCTTTTTAGTACAAAAATCATCGGGAGGCCATCGGCTCGTCACAGATTTTCGTTATTTGAACCAGAACACGATAAATCAAGCCTTATCTACACCCCGGGCCGATGACACTCTAGACATGATAGGGTCACTCAGACCAAGAGTATTCAGTAAGCTAGATGCCCAACAGGGATTTTTTCAAATTCCTATAAGACAGGAGGATCAGCATAAAACCGCATTCATAGCAAATGACAAAAAATATGTCTATGAAAGGATGCCGATGGGTTTAGCGACGGCACCGGCGGGATTCTGCCATCTAGTCACATTAATTCTGAACAAACTCAAGTACAAATGTGCCCTACCATACCTAGATGACATATTGGTATTATCACCATCAATCGAACAACACTTCCATGACCTGGAAGACGTGTTCAACAGCCTAAGAGTTGGTAAACTCAAACTGAAGAAATCAAAATGTGAATACTTCATAGAGAGAATAGACTTCTTGGGAATGAGAGTCACACCCATGGGACTACAACCATCTCCCACAAAGGTGGAGTCAATCAAAACCTTCCTAACACCAAAATCAGTCAAAAATGTCCGATCCTTCACAGGCCTATGCCAATACTTCAAAAAGTTTATCAAAGGTTATGCCCAAATTGCTAGACCATTGTATGATCTACAGACACATCTCAAAGCATTTGTCTGGACAGAAGAGGCAGATAATGCTTTCAAAACATTAAAGCATGCCCTCTGTACCAATGCTCTTCTCAGATATCCAAACTATGAGAAAGAGTTCAGTTTGGCAACTGATGCTTCCAATGTGAGTTTAGGAGCTGTACTCTCACAGAGAGATAATGAAGGAGTGCTCAGACCAGTAGCCTTTGCAGGTAGAACCCTCTCAAAACATGAGAGAAATTACAATACCACAGAGAGAGAACTACTGGGAGTAGTGTATGGAGTATTACACTTCAGACACTATCTAGAGAGTAGACACTTCCAATTATACACGGACCATGCAGCCCTAATCCCACTATTAACCAATACAGGACTCACACATAGATGGGCCAGATGGGCTCTAGACATACAGCAATTTTCATTCACCATCCAACACGTGAAAGGTGATGATAACACACCACCAGATGCTATGTCTAGAAGAGAATACCCAGACTCTGGACCCATGACTAACCCTCCACCCCCACCAAGGAGAGTTAGAGCAGCCAGTAGAACCAAGTTTGCAAAAGTAACAAAGAAAGTACCATTCAAAAGGGATGATCCACCCAACACCATTGAAAAGCCAGAGACACCCATTAGGGGTATCTTGAAGCAATCTACACACTATGTGTTTTGCCACTGTGAGAGAGAATACTCACAACTCTTTCCAGATAATGACTTCGAGCCTATTGAATTCTCATCACTCAATCAGATAGTGAAGGCAACTCCTAAGGAGCCACCCTTCACCCCACCTGACTCAGATGATGAAGATCCAGAAGACACAATATATGCTATTACTCAAGCAACTTCTAAATCAGTCAGATTCTTTGAACCTATGCAGGGAGAGGAAACATCAAACCATTTGTGTCCTATGACCACACGCTCAAAGACTAGAGAAATGATTCAGGAGGGCACACCAAAACCCCCCACACAATCACAAACTATTCTAAATGAGAAAAAGGTCACAGGAAACAAACCTACCAAAACCCCACCTGCCAGGAAAAATGTCACAAAAGACACTGCATCTACTAAATCAAAGAACTCTGAGACAAAGAAGATTGACAAAAAGCAAATTGTGCCTTTAAAGAAAAAGGTTGCCACTCCCATTAAGGCGAGAATAGGCCCTCCAAAGGAGCCTACACACCAAAACAAGAGTGACACACCCCAACAAAAGGCACAAGATAGGCCAATAGTCGATGAAAAAGAAAAAGAAAGAGACAGAATAAAACAACATGTGCTAGATATAAATCAACTACTGGATCAGATTCCCGACACATCCATCTCAGGTACAAACCTTGGCTTGGAACAAAGGAAAGACAAGGACCTATTACCCCTCATACAGTATCTTGAGGATGGGACCTTGCCTGCACCAAAAGCACAAGGAAATAGAATCATCAACCAAGGCCAGACATACACCTTGGTAAATGGTACATTAGTCCATATATGCCCCATAAATTGGAGAAAAACCAATACTGTACCACTTCAAATTGTTATACCACAGCAATGGATAACAAGTACACTACAGTATTTCCATGACTCACCTACTGGCGGCCATCTTGGTTCAAGTAGGATGCTGTCAGCACTCCGACCTAGGGTATATTGGAAGTCTATGCTAGCAGACACAACAAAATATGTTTCCACCTGCCACACATGCCTCACAGCAAAAAGGCAAGTACACTCACACAAAACACCAATGACAGTGAGAGAGTACATGACTTCACCAATGAAGTTCCTAAACCTAGACGCGGTGGGACCACTTCCCACAACTGCCAGGGGAAACAAACATATACAAGTCTGCATAGACTATGCTACCAGATATGCAACAGCTTGGGCTACTACTGACTTAAAAGCTGAGACAACGGCAGCAGAGTTCTACAAGAATATAATTTGTCATCATGGAACACCAGCCACTCTTCAAACAGACAATGGGACATGTTATACAGGTGCAAAGTTCACAAAGTTAACTAAACACCTCAAGATCAAACATAAATTCTCCTCACCATACAGGCCACAATCAAATGGGCTTGTAGAGAGATTCAATGCTAGCATAGGCACAGCACTCAGAGCATTCTGCTCAAAGCACCAAAACAATTGGGATTCATTTATTGAACCCATAACCTTTGCATTAAACAACACTGAATCCCAAACCACAGGATTCACCCCTTTCTTCCTACTCCATGGAAGAAACCCAGCCACCCCAATGGACTTAGGGCTGGGAATACAGGAAGACATATCCACAGTAGCAGACCATGTAGCTAACATGATAACAAATCAAGATACCTCTAGGAGGAAAGCTATAGAAAGGGTCGCCAAGCTACAAAAGGAAAGGAAGGATAGATATGATAAGAAACTTACACCACAGGAAATCAAGGTCACCGACATGGTGTACCTAAACATTCCAAGAATCCTGACCAATACAGAGTGTAAGAAACTTCAACCCCTTTTTATGGGACCATATGTTGTAGTAGATAGACCTAGTTTGACAAGTGCCAAACTCAAAAACTTGGACACCAATCTATTGGTGGCCAGACCAGTGCACATAGACAGACTGAAAAAGGTTGTGGCTGTCAGAAACAATGAATTTGCACACAGGCTTATTCCACATGAGGCCAAATACTACAGCAAAATTGTAAGGAACAAAAATGATATCACCCTTACAAGAGAAACCACAGGCATGGGCCCTATCAAGCCTAGGCCTGCACACCACATACTAAGAAAGACATCTAGGTGTGGTGCAGTTTCAAGAAATTAGAAACAGGATTGAGATACCAAAAGACATAAGATTTTCAAAATGTATTACAAATTCTCTTCATCCACACATAAGACATGTGTGACTGATAATGAATTACTATGTATATAAAGCCAATCAAATTTGTAAATATATCAGTAGGTTATTGCCTCTGAAAGGGTCAAAGACTGGGACCCCCCAAGTAAAGCAGACATGAAGTCTAAGAAGAGTAAGGGTAACACAATGGAGTGTCTAAAGCCTAATCCCCACATGAAAGAGCGCGCTATGCCAACACAGCAGTCTATAGAGATCAACTGACCTTATAAGCTACCCTCAGACAACTGTCTAGACGGTCATGAATGGCTGTCCTGGATGACAGGAGGAGCTAATTACCAGTACACAGACTACACAATAGACCCCACAGTTAGCAGACACTGGAGATTAATGCATTGTCTCCAGAGAAACAATACCAGGCCCACAATGGATGTGGGTAGGGTAGGCTACATAAGAAGCACTGTGGACCATAGCCCACCATCAGTCTTCATCCAGCTGCAGTCTGGAACACAAGTCTACAGGACCCCACTTGGGAATTAGCCAGCCCACTTCTCCATTAGGAGAGACTGCACTAGGATAAAGAACACACCTACTTCACCTTCAACCTGACCTTACCATTTACTGGTCAACCTCTATAGACTCACCGGACATATTGCCAAGACAGCTCAATCTTGCAAAGGTACAGTTTGAACCACTTCATTTAAAGTGTTACACCATACACTTAGACTTTACCAGCACCAAATCACTACAAATTTGACAAGACTTTAAACAGCAAACTTGCTTTACACAAGCACCATGGGGACACTGAGAGTTTCACCCATACTGCTAACTATGCTGTTATTATATACTATTGAACCACTTACTGCAGGTTATACACCTGTGGTGAGACAAAACATAGGAGTAGTATTCAAACCTAGCCCTCAACCATTGGTCAATGGACATACAACCACAACACTGTTGTTAGCTATTCCCTACAAGATACCTCGGGCACCCGTTACCCAAGGATCCATAAGGGATAGAATACTCCATTTGACCACTCCTACTGTACAAGATCATACCTCTGGCCAAATTATCCAACAAGCTAAGGAGCTAGACACCTTGCTGGAAATTGCAGACAAGGAGATAAATGAAACACTAGCCTCCATCAAATTGTTCCTATCCAACCCCATAAACACATTGGACAAGGCCAAAAGAGAGGCCATACTGGGTTTTCTAGCACCCCTGTTTCGCGGTGTGCTAGGTCTAGCCACAGTAGAAGATGTAAACCAAGTAATGGGACAGCTCAAGAACATAGATGAAATACTAAGAAAATTTGCTAAACAAGATCAGGAAGCAGCTAGTCTCATTGAAAAGATCACAGACAGACAAGATAAGTTTGTTAAAGCATACATCCAAGATAAGAAGGTACTGGACAGCACAATCAACACCATAGGTGACACTGTCAACCTGTGGGCCTCTAACATGTCCAGGTCACTTGACTCATATTCAAGGCACGAGAAAACTCAAAGGGAGAAAATGCAAGTATTAAATGATACACTAATTATCATAGCAGCAAGAATGAATACAGTTCAATCACTGCAAAGGACAAATGCAGCCCTGAGGATGCTATCATCAGGAATCCTAACCCCTGATATAGTACCACCCTCAGACCTTGCTAGATACCTAATTGACATTAATAACAAACTTAGGATTACACACCCTGGAGCACAAGTCGCAATTAATGACTTAGATTTCTATTATTCACAGAAGCTGACCTCATACACTTACTCAGCTCACCATATATATATTCATCTGGACATTATAATTCAATCTACCACCTCAACCTTCAAACTGTACCAAATGATTACATCACCCATGCCTATAGACACACAGGAGACCCCCACCAGAGGAGTCACCAAACTACAAACCACGACTGAGTTTCTAGCAGTATCTTACGACGAATCATTATTCATCGAATTGGACTCAGCAGATATGCAGGCATGTGAAGGTACTACAGTAAAGGTATGCAGAGATGTAAATGGTAGAATCTATAAACACAGGCCTACATGCCCTGTAGCCATTTTTACTAACCAGGCTCAACAGATTAAGGAACATTGCAAGTTTACAGTTTCACCACTGCAAGCACCTACCACCCATGCTATTTCCATTTCTGAAGATGAGTATCTGGTCACTACGAATGAACCCCATTACTTTATCAACTGCCATGGTAAAACGTCTGAAACTCGGAAGGCCCAGTCCTACTCAATCATAGGTGTACCCTGTGGGTGCACGATCAGTGTAGGAGAATTTTCTCTTCCAAACACAAGGTTGCCCTGTAACTCAACCTTATCATTTCATTACATTCTCAAGACAATTAATTTACCATTCATGGCAGCACTTAACAAAATTTCTGAAACCAAACCAGATGAAAGAGAGAATCTTCCAAATTTCCCAGTAGTAAACCTTTCTAGAACCTTAGAAAAACTACAGGAAAATCCAATCATGGATGATATTACTCAACTAAATTTAGAGCCCTTTGCCAAAACAGTATTAAAAGATGCCTCCAACCTTAATAAGGAAATGGAAACGCGCTACGAGGAATCATACCTACGTCGAGTTACAGAGCATCCAATCTTCCAAAGCTTAGCACTCATCCTAGGGATATCAGCTCACATTTTTATAGTATACATACTACTCAAATTATACAGACTAGGAGGGACTGTAGCCTACCTGCCTACAGCCAAAGCATTCAGACTAGTCACCGAGCTGCCCCTACACAAACTGCTCCCAGATAAGAATCCTACCAAATTAACCCCTACAGAGGAAACCCACACCCCCTTCCTCACAATTCAGGAAACCCACACCCTGATAATTGCTATATTATTCACCCTGACCATCTACTCAGCCTACAGAATAATGAAGTACCTTAAGAAATTTGCACAGACACACTGTGGCAAGAAAAATGTGGCCAAGCGCACAAACCCCACAATATATTTTAAAATATATTGTGGAGACTCAAACTTCGCGCTACCCTTGAGGCCAATACCACATGAATTTGATGAGATTAAATCAGCAGCTGCCCCTACCTATAAGGATATAGTGGTTAAAACCTTCCCACTACCTAAGGCTATATTTACCTGGAATGGACCAGCAGTTATAACAACACAGAGAGGAGAATTTGCTTATCACCTCCCTCAGGTGATACACCTACCTTGGCGCACTAGGTTCAGCACTATACCAGCCCTTAAAAACAAAGGACTGTACTACTCCATGCTTCTCCAGAATGATTGTGGCACCAGCCCGGTGACCATGACAGCACTGGAAAATACAACAGATATAATTATTGACGAACAACAGGAGGAGACCGCAAGGTCAAACATGCAGACTATTGCTAATTTTCTAAACCACCAGCCCTCCCCGGTGACTGTGGAAACAGCCTAGACTGCCCACAGCCTAGGCTGCCCCCAGTCCACCACCAGGAGACAACACATCAGAGACAGTATTCAGAACTTTTCGGACAATTTGCCGGCCCTGAAAAGGGCCTTTGGGATGGCGGGTTTTTACACCCTAGGTTTCAGTCAGTCGGGATCCTACCACAGATCCTCGGGTTCAACATCAATGGGAGAGTCCGGGGCCGAGTCCGAGCCATACATATGGCCGTGATCCTGCTCCCACTCAGCGAGCCGGGCCTCCAGCATCCCCAGGCCATACTCGGCAGCCGTGGATGGATTCCCGGATGCCGCAAGATCGAGGAGGGATGCCGCCAACAAATAATCCCATAGCACTCGCTCCCGCGGCCCTAGGTTATAATCCATGGGCCAGAAACCCATACTGCCCAAGGCCCTAGTCAGAAGGGCCACAGTGGCCCCCCGACGCAAGGCTGAGCCCAGGAAATAATGGCAGGAGTAATTACAGACCATCACATCACCATGCTCTATGATCTCTTTGAAATTACTCACTATGTACCCATAATGGATGGTCTGGTTAGACTCAACCAGGGCCCTAGCTGGACTCCCCACCTCCATCACCTGGGGGACAGGCAGAGCAAAGAGAGCTTGTAGGTGGGCCATGGTACTACAGCAGTGACTTCCAGAGAGGAACTGATGCTCCAATACCAGCCACACACTCCTTAAATGGACACACACACCCCCCCCCCACCCTGAACTGTCCACTGACACCAAGCTAGGCACTGCCACAGACACATGCCAGAATCTGGCACCTAACACCTCAAGTGCCACCACTGCATGAGCACACCAGGGAGGAGACTCACATCTCACTCCTGACACACCTCCACTGTCAATGAAATTATCAAAGTATTAGAAAAAAAAAAAATTATATACACAGCCACTTGTTGATGTATAATATGAAAATCTATGGTATTCTCACAAAAATCAATGATTAATGCGCACATATACGCGCAAAATTGCGAAATTGCAAATTACAAATTGTAAAATTGTACAAATCTAACATTAATATACATGAATGCAGGTAGATAACTAAGACAGTTTTTGTACCCACTAGCACTTGTATACTATGCCAAGGTTTACTTAAAGTAACACACTTTAGGTATCCAAGAAAATTGTTGGAAAAATGAATGAAAAAAAAAAAAAAAAAATTGTTGAGAAAATTGTTGACATAAAACATGTTTACTTAAGATACTCACCAAATAAATCTCTTTCAGGGACACATACTCAAAAGGCTAGGGGAATAGTCAATTAAGCAGCGGCCCACTGCCGAAATTGCCAATTAATACACCCATATAGCAAAATCAATGAGTAACTCAGAGACAAACAAGCCTATTGTACATGAAGTACTTTGTTTTTCCGGCCCTCGGAAAAATTTGTCTCAAATCCCATAAATTGAATAGTGTAATCTAGATTGTACGTTTGTACCCAATTTGCACACTAAAATTGTATGTTTGCACACCAGATTGTACGCTCGTACCCAATTTGCACACTAAAATTGTATATTTGCACACCAGATTGTACGCTTGTACCCAATTTGCACACTAAAATTGTATGTTTGCACACCAGATTGTACGCTCGTACCCAATTTGCACACTAAAATTTATGTTTGCACACTAGATTGTAAGTTGTATCCAATTTACATTTGAATTATATGTTGCACATTATACTGTATGTCTGTACCCAATTCATACACTGAAGTCAGATTTTTAGAAAATCAACATTTCTAGGTGTATCCAAGCTGTACGCAAAATTATATTTGTACATACAGAAACTATCAATTGAACGCAAAATTATACATTGGCATACTAAAATTGCCAAATGCACGCGAAATTATATATTTGCACACTAAAATTGCCAAATATACGCGAAAATTATATATTTGCACACTCAAATTGCCAAATGTACGCAAAAATTATATATTTGCATACTGAAATTGTCAATTGAACGCAATTACACGCGAAATTGTAAATTTGCACACTAAAATTGTCATTTATGTTCAATTTGCACGCTAAATTGAACATTAAATGCCAAAATTGCACACTATTTGCCAAATTGTATGTTGTACATAAAAATGGAAAATTGTACCCAAAATGGATGTTACATAAGCAAATAAGCTATGGTATGGTAAGATATAGAAACTCGGAAATGTACTTATACCCAGGAGAAAATTGTTTATACTGACAAAGCTCTACCACAAAAATTGCATTTTAAGCACTCCCCATTACTTCAAATCCTCTTACAAAACAGTATATAACTCCAAAATGAGGTAAAAATTGTATAAATTGTACATTCCCTCGGCGAAATGACGGAGTTTCGCATTCTTTCGGGGGAGAGGGAGTATTCTATGATATACCATTTTATTATTCCATAAATTCTAACATATTTTGTATTAATCAAAGAAATATCTATGAAATTAATACATAGGTTGGTTCTAAGAGCTATAAGAGCGCTCAAACTTTGTATAAGAGCGTTCATGCCCCACTGCACACCAGCCACAGTCAGTTAGACAGAGTTTATGACATCAAAGGCTCCGACCTAATGGTTCACTGCACAATATAATAAAAATGAGGGTCTCAGTGTGCGACCTCATGGTTCAATGCACAAATTAATAACTTGTAAGTGAATGCAACCGGCCGTCACGGGTGCCTGAGCACCGCTGACGCCGTCATGAGTGTCTGAGCACTCTAAGGACTGAATAATGGGTTACATAAGCACGACGCCATAACCTTCCGGTCGCTCTAGCGTCGCTCCTGAGCGACCTAGGTCAAATATCAAAAATTCTATGGAAAGCCCATAATTAGACGGTCAGAATGAGCCCAAGATCAAGGCGGAACTCCCAGTATTAAGGAAGTTATGCCATGGAGACTGAAAGGAGCTCCGAGTGCACCACAGACAAACCGGCGCGAATTACGCGCCTATCCAGCGGGCATTATAAACTTGGCATATTCAACTCCGCGCATGCCCAAAATGGCGGTTATAAACGCATAAACGGCCGAGATATGAGGGTCTAAAGATGCAGAACCGACCAAGACAATGGGGGCCATAGCGGCGTCCATGGGGGTCCTTTGTCCCCCTGTGACACTTGAAAGGGTCCCCTCAAACAATTGTAGAGTTAGGCAGATGCTGCTGGCTCCAGTCAGTCTGGAGGTGCTTTTCCAAGATTTGCTACAAATAGCCTGTCTGCACCTCCAGGAAGACACATCACCAAGAACCGCTCTAGAGGTAACATCTCCAGTCATCTCCTGCTACCTGCTATACCACTGCACTATGGTGAAACTATGCTAGACAGGCATTGGTTTCCTACCATTAGTGGCCAGAGGCTATCTTCTTCAAGACTTCCACCAGAGGGTAAAGTTATCCATTATTACATTATTCCTCTAAGCAGCAGGTCAGGAGCTAGGTGTGGGAACCCACCTAGAAGTATGCTGGACACTGTATTATTAATACCTCACAGGTGGAGTGGAACTGAACATTGTACTTTATAAATTACTGTATGTTTACTGTATGTGCAAATTACCTACATACTAACTACTGTATGATTGATATTTCTTACATGTTGCCTAAAGCTGAATAAACCAGTGACAACTGGAAATAACATTATTTTATTATGAGCCTGATGTATTTACTCCTTACACCACTAGTCATATGATATTTCTCATATGACAACTTGATCATGCCAATTACTAGTATGACAGTATGACGTCATGATTGACTAAATGCAGCACAGTATTGACTGCACAGCACTGGTAGTTGGTGCACAACTACTGTCATAAGGCCACACCAAAAAAATAAGTTGGTCTACGGATTTGGGTTTTGAAAAAATGGTGCGAGCAAGCGAAAAATTTTTTTATTAAAGAACTTTTTGATATCCAATGGATTCCTTGCCTGAAAAGTGAGGCGAGCGAAAAAAAATTATTTAAAAAAAAAATTGCCAAACATCACAAAGAGAAAACTTCTAGAAAGTGAAGCGAGCGAAATCCGTAGACAAGATTTTTTTCAAAGAAAAAAAAATTGCGTTTCCGAAAATATGGAGAGGGAAATCTGTAGACCAGCTTATTTTTTTGGTGTGCCCTAATGAGCACCTAGGTGCTTACACAGGCCACAACGGTATATACGTAACTGCAGCTTTAATAGAAGCAGCATTTCTCAAGGTAGATCTTGAGGAATCATCAGGGTTAGCCTCAAGATAAATAGATAGAACTAAACTAAACATAGATAGAACTAAACGTAAATAGATAGAACTAAACATACTTATTTTATGTTTTTAGAGGGTTTAAATAAGGAAAAATTATCAAAATCCGGTACCGTAGTTCCCCGTACGAGCGCCGGTCTACCATTTTGAATGTTCACATGCACCCAGAATGAGGCTGCAGTGGTGGATCGGCCGCTGTGGTGGATCGGCACACGTTACGCCACTGGGGGTGTGCGGATCGGCCCTGCAATGCTATCTCTATGGGAAGAAGTTATTCACATAAAATAAACCTAGGTTCTAAACTGCCCTATATACTCCATCCTCCGTACCCTGACAATACACACTTATGTGAGGCTCATACACAACATCCGATCATACACGGTAAACGCTGTCATTATACCGTAGTATAAGTACAGGACAATAACCCACTGTTGGCACCCACTCAACCATTACTACAATCAGTGACCTCCGGCCATTACTGTAAGACACCACAGATAAGGCGCATCGCACATATAACTATGACACCATGTCCTGACTCATAACAGGGTTAACTCCAACATAAGACCCTATGATATACCTCAATCCTCAAATCATGTATACACAGTAAGCGCTGTCATCATAGTACCGGACAATCAGCCACTATTGGCACTCACTCAACCATTACTACCGTAAATTCTCTTGTATAAGCCGCAACCCTCATATAAGCTGCACCCTGACTTTGAGAGGAGGCTATATATAATAACCACACTTGGGGCCTGAAGATTGGCAGTTTAGTACTATTCTATAGTGTCATATACCCTGGTATAAGCCGCACCCTGACTTGAGGCCCATTCTATAAGCCTGATTCAGGGTCATAGAAAAAAGGGGGGCCAGGGGGGCCCGGGCCCCCCCCCAATCACAAACCAGGTGGGGCCTGAGTATGTCTGGGCCCCCCAAAATTTGTCAATACCTTATAATAAAATGCATAAGCATCCAAAATATTGCATTTCAGAATAAATCTTTATGGTAATGAGATAGGAAAAATGGGGGTTTGAGCCTCAAGTCAGACCTAAAAGTCACCAAAAATAAATCTTCTATATCAATTCTACATAGATATGTATAGGTGTCATCGTGATAAAGCAGACAATTCAAGGTCGCGACAATGGGGCTCGGCTGGAACACCCACTGGGCCCCCCCTAATAGAGATTTGCTTCCTACGCCTCTGTGATTTTTATTTGTTTTTTTTTTTGCCAAGTGGGTGACTTCAGGAATATATGCTTTAAGCTGGGCCCGAAGCCTGAAACAGGTGCCCATCTCTTAATAGAAGTCATAGAGGTGGGTGGGGGGTGCGGAGGGGGGCACCTTCTACGCGAAACAGCCCCCCTGTGAGTTAGGGGGCGCCTTATACGCGGGTTTTCCAGAAACCCATCCAGAAGAGGTAGGTGCGCCTTCTACGTGAAAAGGCCTTCTCTGAATTGGGGGTGCGCCTTCTACGCGAGCTGCGCCTTCTACACGGGAGATTACGGTATAGACTATTATACAAAACCTCTCGTATAAGCTGCACATGCTATATAAGCTGCATCGAGGGACTTACTTGGTCTATATGCGGCGGTTTTTATGTAGGATTTTACGGTATCCACACAACTCAACATTTTATATCAATTTGCCCACCTACATCCCGTGTGTAAAGCATAGTACACATACTCACATGAAGAAAAATAGAACAGATGGTCAGCTTCTCAGTCTATGGGTGTTGGTGTTGGGGTGGAAGTAGAGCTGGGCGTATGGCTAGCCTAACGATAAAACTTTCGAAGAGCCATAACTCTGTTGTAGACCTAAGCACACTGTGAACAGTAAATTCTCCTATAACGTAAATTCTCTCATATAAGCCGTGGCTTGTACCAGAACCCAATTAAATTTTCATCTTTTAAGGTCCTCCTGTACTCAGGGTGCGGCTTATAGGAGGGGTTTTTACACCATAGAACAGATCTAAAATGTCAAATTTCAAGCCCCAGATCAGGCTTATAGCCTCCTATCAAACTCTTGGTGCGGTTTATAATACGCGGGTGCGGCTTATACAACTTACAAGAGAATTTATAGCACTAAATCTGGATGTTATGTGTGCGGAGCCATGATGCCTCCCATCTCCTGATCTTGCGTGCAACCCGGTCCTTTAGCCGCATCAAAAGCTATAACCTATGGGCCTGCAACAAATTTGTGGAACCAGGACAATTATTTCACTTTCTTTTTGTACAGAGATGATTATTATCATTTATGGGTACTTGTTATTTAATGGTATCGAGGCCTGGTCAGAATGTCTGGCTTTCTTCTGGCTTCTGTCAGCCGAACGGGGCCATAGGAGGGTAATTCTTCTGGAGAAAACTGAAGGCTCACACCAAAAATTATGGGACATTTTCCCCTGAGCCTCTTTCAGGTTTAGTGTCTACCCTCCTAAAATTATGACTGGGTCATGGCAGCGCCTTTTTGCCGTTCGTTCCTCATAGGAACGATCGGCTAATTACTTGAATTGAGACTTCTGAAACACATGCCAGTAGACTTGACCCAAGTCCTAGCCCCTTAGCACTATTATTCATAGTTTGACCTGGGTCTCCTCACCCAGAACCACTGCACCACCCCTATCTTGAAGACCATTGCAGGTCCAAAGCGGTGCTTGCTCACTCTCCCTGTATATCCCAGTCCTATAGGTACAGTATGGTGTATATCTATACATGGAGTGATTTATGCAAATTAGTGCTCTTGCTTGAGCTATGGTGGTGCTGGTGGTGAATCCTGGTCACTGAAGTGGTGGCAGAGGCTACAGGAATAGCCCTGTGTTCTAATACAAAGCACTGCTCCCTCATAATCCTCTGCATTGGCTATTGACCCACCTCTGAACAAAGCTGGTTCTATAGTGGTGAATGTGGTGGTTATATGAGTCCACCACCTCCATGTTTCTAAAATGTGTAAAACCTATCCCTAATGTCCTCTGGCCTACAGCTAATACCAATTAGCTGTAGGTCATGGGTATAGGTACAACAACCCGATTTTGAACTTTAAAAGTTATTTAGATACCTGATTCTATTGTTTCCCATGTGGGTCAGCCATCTTGATTTTCCAAAATACAGGGATCCAGTCCATATATGGTCACTTTTGACCTTCAAAAGTTATCAGGTGGATGTTAGTAGCCATAGGGACACCTCAACTACCTGATTCTATTGTTTTCCATGTGTGTCGGCCATCTTGGATTTCAGAAACACAACTACCAAATTCTATTGTTTTCAATGTGTGTCAGCCATCTTGGTTTTCAGAAACACAGGGATCCAGGCCATATATGGTCAATTTTGACCTTCAAAAGTTATCAGATGGATGTTAGTGACCATTGGGACACCTCAACTACCAAATTCTACTGTTTTCCATGTGTGTCGGCCATCTTGGTTTTTTGAAATACAGGGATCCAGGCCATACCTGGTGAAGTTTGATCTTTTACAGTTATCAGGTGGATGTTAGTAGCCATAGGGACACCTCAACTACCAAATTCTATTGTTTTCCATGTGTGTCGGCCATCTTGGTTTTCAAAAACACAGTGATCCAGGTGATATGTGGTGAATTTTGATCTTCAAATGTTATCAGATGGATGTTAGTGACCATTGGGACACCTCAACTACCTGGTTCTATTGTTTTCCATGTGTGTCGGCCATCTTGGTTTTCAGAAACACAGGGATCCAGGCCATACATGGTCAATTTTGATCTTTCAAAGTTATCAGGTGGATGTTAGTAGCCATAGGGACACCTCAACTACCCAATTCTATTGTTTTCTATATGTGTCGGCCTACATGATGAAGTTTGAATGTTTTTCCTTTACAATATTGGTTGAATTTGCCTTAATCATAGCTCCTAATTATCTTAGTATTAATGCGTACGGCATTACAGCTATGCTGTGTATTTCTGTGGTTACAATAAATTGGCTTTGAATGATAAAATATCATGAAACTACTAGATTAAATTTTGAAACAGTATAATGTACGGCAATATAAAAATGTCTGCTACTAAGACCGTGGTCAAATCCTAAAATCTGATCCTAATATCCTGATCCTAGATATGGAGATTTCAGCTGAATCAATATCCTGATCCTAACATCCTATCTATTGCCCCCTCGTTAGTTATTCTCCAAATTTTGAAATCATCAACTTTGGACTAAAAATAATCAAGATTCCTCAATATATTATTAATTTTGTTTCCCTATTTGGACTGACTGTTCCAGCTATATACATTAATATACACGTCTGCTGTAGACTGGGCTTTATGTGATACATCACTGATTATAAACACATGTTAAATCTTTTATATAATTACCGTAATCTCCCGCGTATAAGGTGCGTCTTATACGCTAAACAAAATGCTGCTGAGTCTTATATGTGGGAAGGACATTGCCTTGAGTTTGGGGTGCGCCTTATAGGGGGGGGGGGTATTTTTACTATAGAACAGTACTAAATTGACAAAAATCTCCCCTCAGGGGGGCGCCTTATATGCGAAACAGCCCCCCTGTGAGTTAGGGGGGCGCCTTATATGCGAGCTGCGCCTTATACGCGGGAGATTACGGTATGTTACTTTGTTTTACAGGCCCTGCCGTAAGAAAGGTGAGGACCAGCAGTACGCGTTAAAGTGCCTGTTGGACCGGCCGCGTGCCCGGCTTGAGGTGAACATGCACCTGAGGTGCTCCGGGCACCGTAACATTGTCAACATCTACGACGTATACGCTAACGAGGTGCAGTTCCCTGGGGAACCACAGCCAAGGTGAGGTTTAAAAACTAACAATTTGCATCATGCCCAGTGGTCGTCATGATGCACCAATGAAGTGCTGGCAAGATTGCTCGGCAGCACTTCATTGAAGCATCATGCCAACCCTTCGGGAGTATATGTATCAACCCCCTAGGGTCGACATGATGCTCCAATAAAGTGCTGGCGAGCAGTCTCCCCCGCACTTCATTCGTGCATCATGACGACCAATGGGCATGATGCACTCCTGCATCAGCGGCCTTTTAAGGGTTAAGGGCAGCATAGGCAGCATTCATGTCCATTGTGCATGAATGCTGCCAAGGTAAGAAACTCGCCAGGGCTACATTTATGCATCATGCCGACCCTCTGGGATTGATACAGTCCTAGAGGGCTGGCTCCAATTAGGCCTAAAGAAAATACGTTGTGTTCAGGTAACGGGTCGAAATAAATAGGCCAGGTAGGTAGAATCTTTTTTTTTTTTTTGAGAATTTATTTTTATGCTGGTTGTAAATTTTCAAATAGGGTAGGCAGCGTTACCTGAACACAACAACTTTTTTTTTGTTTAGGCCTTAGTAGACTCTAGCATTTCACTAGTTCACCATGATGACCAATGGGCATGACACACTGAAGCATTAGCGGCTGTTAAAAGATTATGGTCTATGGTAATAGGTACCGGTAGGCATTAAGGCGCCGGTCTGCATGGGTTTATCATACCCTCCCTATCCCCTTCTAAATGTGCTGGAATTGACATATGTCTAGACATGTATTAAAGGCTCAGGTATATTGGCACTAAGAACAAGCAACCAGGGAGTCAAGATATCTTTGTTGTCATGAAGACTTATTTGTTCCCTCCTGACACATTCTTCTTTCATCATCCAGGACAGCACGTGAAAAAAAAAACGCTAGTTGCCCAGTTCACACCTTTTTGGTTAAATCTCAAATTAAAATGAAATGGGTTGATTAACTCCACAATCAATCTGACCCAAATGAACTTTATGAAAGATATTTTATTCATTCAAAAGGCAAAGATAATTTTCTTAAAGAATACAAGAGTGACCAAGAATGAGATGGGTTGAGGCAGTACAGTACACATTTGATACAGATTGTCCAAAGCTAGTGCTGGAGATGCATGGCATTCCTACTGGTGTATTTTAGGTGCTGTCTCTATAACCAGTTATCGTAAACCCCGCTAATAAGCTACGGTGTATTTTATACCATATCAGACCCCTGCTGCGACTTATAGCACCTCCGGAACTCAGGATGCGGCTTATAAACAGGGTTATACTTATGTAGACTATGCTTATTACACCCCTCCTGTGGTTTATAGCATCCTCCTAAAGGGTGTGGCTTATTCACGGGTATGGCTTATACGCGGGGGGTTTACGGTAGCGGCAATAGGCACAGAGAGCCTTACACCAGGCAGAAGATCAAGGGTATAAAAACAATGCTTGGTGAGTTGACTCTAAAAGGTCATCACCATATTAGCCATTGTATCCCTTTCAGGGCCACTGAGGCACTAATGAATTCATCATGCACATTGTCATGATGTTACATTCAAGCTTCACGCCAACTCTGCAGGGTTGATGCTCACCCGGATGGTCGTCATGATGCTCCAGTTCTGCATTCAAGCATCATGTAGACGCTAACGGGTTGATACAGTCCCAGAGGGTCGGCATGATGTTTGCCAGCACTTCATTGGTGCATCATGCCCAGGTCGTCATGATGCACCAATGAAGTGCTGGCAAACATCATGCCGACCCTCTGGGACTGTATCAACCCGTTAGCGTCTACATGATGCTTGAATGCAGAACTGGCGAGTTTCGTGCCAGGGCTGCATTCATGCTTCACCTAGACCCGTGAGCATGACGCGCTCCTGTATTAGCGACACTCACAATAGCTGCTGCTATTTGTAGCAGCCTTCCCTTGTGTGTGATTTACTATTTGTGGAACAAAGACAGGTTTTGTAGGATCCATCACTGTTAAAGACAAGCCAATGAGCCTATTTCATGTACATTTAGACCAGAAAATGAATCAATTAAAACTCCTTTTATTATAGATAACAAGATGCTTCGGATCCATGTAGCGGCCCCTGAGCGGTCAAAACCTTGTTAACTCGGAAGAGTTATGGGAGCCATCATGGATTAAGACATTTCAGACGCCTCAAAATCAGGGCAAAATTTCACATTGATCATCAAATAAAAGGGTATTTCCAGTGTAAATTGATAAAGATTTTGTGGTGTCCATGTAGCCTGGAATTTATAGATCATAGAGGTATATAATGCTTACAGAAAATGGTTTAGATAAGATGATATCAGAGAGATAGTGAATGCATTCCATTTGGAAACCTTTGTTAACCTTTTAGAAACCTTTTTTCCCGCCCTTTTGTGCTGATGTCACTACCAACTTGGCCAGGCCCACCCCTCCTCTTCCGAGTTACGTGCGACTATTAAGGCACATTTCTCTAGTAATTAAGTAGACAACTGATAACCTTGGGAAAGCTGTATACCATATTCAACAAATGCCTGCGTGTTACTATAGGTCAAAAGAGCTCAAAATTCGACCCTTGAGAGGGGGGGGGGTCAAAATTTTTCTGTATGCCCGTGCAAAAACCCCACCCCCCAGCCTCGTTGTTAAAAAGCTATCACTCTCTAAGCCATGTATAATTGTTATTACAGGGCACGGCTACTCGTCGTGATGGAACTGATGGATGGGGGAGAACTCTTTGACAGAATCAGTCAAGCAAAATACTTCACAGAGAAACAGGCCGCCCGGTATACAAAACAGGTAATTAGACAAAGGAGAATGGGTCACGACTGAGAGTTATCACACGAGGGGTTATCACAGGAGCCTCACACGGGGCTTCACCTCGTGGGATAACCCTCAGTGGTGACCCATTCTTATACTCCTTTGTATTTATCTCAAGATATTTTAGTAACAAATATTCAAAAATTCATTCATTTTGCATTAGTTATCATTTTATCATTAGTTATGTAACCATTTGGGATGATCTACCAGTAACCTGGCAGTGTGATACGGGAAAGAGCTATCACACTGGGGGATGCAATACAGAGGTTCTTGGTTAAACCTATGGAGCCATTGTATTCAACTTGAGATAAATGTCCATCTCTGCCTATAAGCAGTGCATCATATGCAGAGTACCACAGTAATATAAGCCGCACCCTGTCTGGGAGCTGGAGGAGGGGTCTGAAGTGGTGCTCATTCCTTAGCAAAGCCTATACAAGTGAAACCTCACGTATAAGGGATCTGAAATGGTCTGAAGGGTTTTTTGGTAGACAAAGGTACAACAATTTACAATCGGCATTTCAAAAATTATAAAATCCTTCAGGATTATGAAATGGGGAGCCTAAGTCTTGTGATGAACCATGTCATAAGTTCTACCTTGGAACTAAAATTACCAGTATGTCTTATTCTTTCCAGAGATATTCAATGGCAAATAGAATCCCAGGCCCTTCAAGCCTGCGGGCGATAATATTCTGAGCCCGGAATGCGCTGTCACACGATGTGACTTACCCTCCCTATTTCCTATGATTCCTTTTGACCCTGTTATCTGAATGCAACAAATCTTTATAGGCATAACCCTAGTCTGACCAACTAATTTTGTGTTCCAGATTGCACAGGCGATCCAGCGCTGTCACTCGTTAAACATCGCTCACCGCGACATCAAACCTGAGAACCTCCTACTCAAAGATAATACTCCTGTAAGTTGTTCACTTTAGGTCTTTAAGGACCGCTGAAGGAGGCGTGTACCATGGTCGTCATGATGCACCAATGAAGTGCTGGCGAGTCTGCTCGCCAGCACTTCATTGCAGCATCATGACGACCCTCCGGGAGTGTACCGCCCCCCCCCTGTAGGGTCAGCAGGATGTATGAATGTAGCCCTGGTGAGTTACTCACCAAGGCTGTCTTCATGCATCATGCTTACACTACAGGGTTGATACACTCCTAGAGGGCCGTCATGATGCACCAATGAAGTGCTGGTGAGTCTCCTTGCCAGCACTTCATTGGTGCATCATGCCGACCATTAGGCATGATGCACTCATACAAAAAGTACATATACTGGTTTGAAAGCAATTTAAGAAAATCTGTTTTAAAGTTTGTAAATGGGCATAATTCATCGAAACACTTTTACACTTAGAAACATGAATTTCAGGGAAGGAACCCAACAGTTACCAGTATTACTAATTTAAATGTTTTACCACAGGTGTTCTCTTCATTGAAAATGAATTTTCAGCATGGTATTTAATGACTTTGTTGTTGATATTTCAGGAAGCCAATATCAAGTTGTCAGACTTTGGTTTTGCCAAGGTAGACGATGGATCGTTACAGACACCTCACTTTACGCCCTACTACGTAGCACCCCAGGTAAGATATAACTACGACTGTCATTTCACTCCGTCCCCTAGCTCTCCGCAACTCTTACTGCCCTGGCCAGTCACTCACCAAGCCGCATTGAATTTCATGCATTACTAGACATCAAAGGATGAAAGCCTCATCATTCAAATTTAGATGATGATGCACTTCATTATAGCATGTGCACTCTTTAGAAAAGAACAACTGGTGAAGAAACTGGTTGTGTCAACACTTTACTGTGCACCTCTGTCTATATTTACTCTGTGAGAATGTCTTTATAGCACACCTGATAACGCCTACAGATCAATGGCAATGCCCTTAGCATGTGCTTCCCTCCCGCCGCGGCACGCACCACCTTAATGACCTTCACTCCAGGGTTGCATGTTTAGGTACTGACAGTCTGATATCTGGAACCCTATCTGTTCTTGTCATTAGGCCTTGTCTGCGCATACAAGTACAAGTCAATGTTAGTGATCTCACCACACCCAACACACTCCATGTCAAACATTTAACCCTCCCCACCACACATCCACTGTACCACCATAAACCTTAAAATGTTAAAGGTTAAAGGTGGTACATGTCAAGGGTTGTCGGGTGGGGAGGGTTAAAGATGGTTCATGTGAGGGGTTGTGGGGTGGGGAGGGTTAAAGGTGGTACATGTCACGGGATAGGGAGGGTTAAGGTTGGTACATGTCAGGGGTTGTGGGGTGGGGAGGGTTAAAGGTGATACATGTCAGGGGTTGTGGGGTGGGGAGGGTTAAAGGTGGTTCATGTCAGGGGTTGTGGGGTGGGGAGGGTTTCAGGGTGGTACATGTCAGGGGTTGTGGGGTAGGGAGGGTTAAAGGAGGTACATGTCAGTGGTTTGTGGGGAGGGTTAAAGGTGGTACATGTCAGGGGTTGTAGGGTGGGGAGGGTTAAAGGTGGTACATGTCAGAGGTTGTGGGTTGGGGAAGGTTAAAGATTAAAGGTGATACATGTCAGGGCTGTGGGGTGGGGAAGGTTAAATCCTTGTCACCCCACAACCCTTTGACATGCTCCTCAGCCCTTAAACCCCGTAAGCATGGCATATTTAGAGAACAACGATCTTCTTCACATCAAGATTGTCTGTTGTCCTATAATGCACGAATGCATCTGAGTGCATTATAGGACAACAGGCAGTCGAGATGTGAAGAAGGAGTTGTCTGTTCTCTTTATAAAACATACATTTCATTCCAATCACTTAAGTACCCAATTAAGGTATGTCTAGACCAATTAATGGCCCTTGACTTTTTTAAAGCTATGGTGACCTTGCTCAGGTGTGCACTACACTCCGATAATGCACTCAAGGTCACTTCTATTGTGCAGCAGAGCACTGCCAGCCGTTTTATAACGAAAGGTCATGCAGATTTGTCATCACTCTTCTACCATATGTTTAGGTCCTTACTTTACTGCTTACTCTTCCCTATCACATGTTTAGTTCATTCCTTACTCCCTCCTTTCTCAGGTCCTGGAGGCGCAGAAGCAGCAGGCGCGGCAGAAGTACTGCATCCTGTCTAGGAACACTCCGTACACGTATGACAAGAGCTGTGATATGTGGAGTCTTGGTGTGATCATCTACATTATGCTGTGTGGTTACCCGCCCTTCTACTCGGAGACGCCGACCAAACAAATCACCAAGCATATGAAGCGGAAGATCATGGCAGGACAATATGAGTTCCCAGACGAGGATTGGAGACACATCTCCATGCAGGCCCAGGACATTGTCAAGTGGTACGTGGTGTTCAGTCAACTATGGTAAATTCTCGTGTATAAACAGGGCTAGAATGACAACCAGACCCAGGTGGAGGGTAGGGGTTAGATCTGACAAATACCCAATGTTTTCCCCATTGAGCATCAGAGGGGCACCTAGCTCGTTGAATTTTGTAAATCCATTCATTGGGATAAAAAGTTCTACCATTTTAAATTTTTTGACTTTTACAAAAACTCAGGATGTGGTTTATACGAGAGTGCGTATAAGAGAATTTATGGTGATACAGGAGTGTATCATGCCAATTGATCGTCTTGATGCCGGATGAAGTGCTGGCGAGTCTGCTTTTAAGTCTGCTCGCCAGCACTTCATTGGAGCATCATGACCACCCTACGGGACTGATGCGTGAATGTAACCATGGCGATGTACTGCATTCATCCATCAGGACGACTTAACGGCATGATGCATTGATGCATCAGTGACTATCAAAGGGTTAATGTTCACTACCGTAAAACCCCGCTCATAAGCCGACCTCAGTCATAAGCCGGGGGTAGACTTTGAGGAAATTTTTGAGGAAATACTATAAGCCGATTTTGGGGCTGAATTTTCCCTGTTTTCCCTATAATCTATAGTAAAAAAGACCTCAGTCATAAGCCGGGGGGAGACTTTGGGAGAAATTTAGAAGCCGATTTTGGTCAAAAATAAGAAAAAAATCCGGCTTATGACTGGGGTTTTACGGTAATACAGGATGGCATCATGCCCAATGGCGCATCATGCCGACCCTGCAGATATCAACCCACGTATTTCGGTATAAGGTTATAAGGTTTATATGCACTTGAACTTTGAATATGCACATTACCAAATTCACTGTATGAAATTCTTACAATAGTGTATACATATATAAGGCCACCCTTAAAAATCCCACCCTGTCTAGAGGGTGGGATTTTTCAGACCCATGAGGGAGGTAGGGGAAATTTTATTTGTCATGAACATCGTAAACGGGGAGATTTAGTAATTGCAAACCTAGCTTCTTGTGCTGATGGACGAAAAAAAACTTTTTTAGAACTCAGGAAAAAAAAATCCCATTCTCACAAAAAAAAAAAATCCACCAGGCCTCTGGACAGGAAACGAACATATTTTTAAGGGTGGCCTAAGGCACATCCTTACTTTGGGCATGTTGATTAAGCTGTATTATGCCTCAGCTAACTACATAATTATTCGCTATAATATGGATGTAGAGAAAAACGTAATCTCATTATGCAGCTTGTTGACCGTTGACCCGATGGAGCGACTGGATGTAGACGAGGTACTAAATCACCCGTGGTTGTCAGAGGCCCCCGAGACCATTCTACAATCACCCGCTGTCATGCTAGATAAGGTAACTAAAGTAATTAACACCTTTTTATACCAAGAGCTGCATTTAACTACACGGGCCTTTAATGCAGGTATGCGTCATGCCCATTGGTCAGCATATGCACCGATGAATTGCTGCCAAGTCTTCATTGCCAGAGCTTTCCTCAAAGCATCATGCCGACCCTCAAGGAGTGTATCATGTTTGTAGGGTCAACATGATGCTTGAATGCATTCATAGTCAGTAGACTCCAGCATTGTAACACGACCGGGCCAAGTCACTGTGCATTATCCTACATGCAGCATTCTGATTGGTTTACAGTCGTTCATCTCAGTAGGAGGATATAGCACTGTGGATGAATGGCGCCCTTATGTCTGTAAGGCCACACCAAAAAAAATAAGTTGGTCTATGGATTGTGGTTTTGAAAAAATGGTGTGAGCGAGCGATTTTTTTTTTTTTTTTAATTTTGCCAAACATCACAAAGAGAAAACTTGTAGAAACTGAAGTGAGCGAAATCCGTAGACAAGATTTTTTTTAAAGAAAAAAAAAATTGTGTTTCCGAAAATGTGGAGAGGACGATCTGTAGACCAACTTATTTTTTTTGGTGTGGCCTAAACATTGATTGGGTAGTTTACTGCATTATTTGGCTTCTGTCTGCTCTTGATGGGTGCTACTGTAGGGATGATTGGGGCTGATACATTTCATGTTGTTTGTCTTTTGGATGGAACTTTCCATAATGTGGCCAAACAAATGTATTTGCATCATTTCTTAAGCAATTTTAAAAGAGTTAATGTGGTATAACGGGAATACATGTATATCACTTGGCCATGGCTGTGGTTGTGCCCTATGAGGCCCCTCGGCGTCTCAATACAGTCCACGGCCATGTCCCGTGCTCTATTCCCTAACTAGATCCATACCTCATTATGGCTCTTAAAAGGCTAAAGCTTCTTATAAATGTGTGGGAATGTATGGTAACTGTAAATAGTTCAACTCTTTGTTAACCCCTTAAAGGCAGCTTATGCAGGAGTGCATCATGCCCATTGGTCGGCATGATGCACCAATGAAGTGGTAGCGAGACTGCGCCCAGCAATTCATTGATGCATCATACCGACCGTCCATGATCTTAAATGCAACCCTGGCGATTTACTAACCAGGGCTGCATTCATGCGGCCAATGGGTATCAGCCTAAGTGCATCAACAGAGCATGTGACATCAATCACTGATATATAAAACCTCACTATTTCAGGGTGCGCTCGAGGCGATGCAGGGCGAGCACTCGTGGCAGCTGATGTGTATGCGCATGCCTGACAAGGCAGTCATGTTAAAACCTATACAGAAGATCAATAACCCTATCCTACGACGCCGCAATAACATGTGAGTGCCACTTATATTGATATCAACCTTGAGTCATAATATGAGTCAGATGTATACAGAGTGGTCTGTCGCTTTTTTTTCAGCGATTGTATTGTACCGTAAATCCTAGCATATAGGATGCACCTCAACTATATGACAAGTCAGATTTTTAAAATGACACAACTTTGATTGTACTTGATGGATTTTCAAAATTTAAAGACTCACTACTATCTTAGAGCTAACTGGGCCAAGTAAACGCCATTTAAAATGTGGGTGAATCCTTGGAAAGCTTCAAGTGAACCCCTCCCCCAACCTCCCTGCCTCCATGTGGGTCTAAATGTTTATATAAGCCATGTCTTGTACACAAGGATTTTGTACACAAGCCCCATAGGTACTGTAATCTCCCGCGTAGAAGACGCGTCTTATACGCCAAACAAAAGTCTGGTGCGTCTTATAGCTTAGTCTCAAGTTGGGGGTGCGTCTTATACGAGGGGTAATTTTACTATAGAACTGTACTGAATTTACAAAATTTTGCCCTAAGAGGTGCGTCTTATACGCGAAAATGCCTTTGCTAAGTTTGGGGTGCGTCTTATATGCGCAACACGTCTTCTACGCTGGAGAATACGGTAGTTGTGTTGTGTGATGGTTAAGCACCGTCCCAGTACCGTAATCCCCCGCGTACAAGGCGCGTCTTATTCGGTGCCCAGTAGCCCATTCATTACTCTCTTACTATAACTCACTACGGAAGCGACCGCAGTGGGTGGGTTAGGGGCAAACCGATAGCCACCTGTGACAAACCTAAAGGAGGGGTGAGGCTTATAGGCAGCTCTTTAACATGATAAAAATCTTCATTTTCCACGTCCCAGATACGGCTTATAGCACCTTATAAAGGTCAGCGATGCTGTTTATAGGCGGGAATGAACTCAAAGAGTCCACCTAAAGCAGCAGGTATCACCACATGATTCTTGGAACTTTGATTTCTGATGTCTCAGAATCTATTACCCTACATTGTCTGACCTTTACCCCTTAAAGGACAACAGAGTGCATCATGTCCATTGGTCGTCATGATACATGAATGCAGCCCTGGTGAGTAACTCACCAGGGATGCATTCTTGCATCATACCGACCCTACAGAGTTGATACAACCCCCAGAGGGTTGTCATGATGCTCCAATGAAGTGCTGGCAAGCAGTGTCGCCAGCACTTCGTTGGTGCATCATGACGTCCAATGGGCATGATGCACCAATGAAGTGCTGGCAAGCAGTCTCGCCAGCACTTCGTTGGTGCATCATGACGTCCAATGGGCATGATGCACCAATGAAGTGCTGGCAAGCAGTCTCGCCAGCACTTCGTTGGTGCATCATGACGTCCAATGGGCATGATGCACCAATGAAGTGCTGGCAAGCAGTCTCGCCAGCACTTCGTTGGTGCATCATGACGTCCAATGGGCATGATGCACCAATGAAGTGCTGGCAAGCAGTCTCGCCAGCACTTCGTTGGTGCATCATGACGTCCAATGGGCATGATGCACTCCTAAGTCAACACCCTAAAAGGGTTAACTTTGCGAGGACTGTAATCAGATTATGTTTCCGGGATTAACCGAGAAGGGATCAGCTTACCGGGCGGGTGCCTCTCACCATACATGTGGTTTTCACTGCGAGTAGCGACAATCGGTAATTACCTGTTCATGGAAGGAGCGCAGACAGAACTGCGCAGAAAATATTGTGCCTGGGTAATTTCATGTGTCCTATAGGCCTGCCTCAGTGTTAAATTATAGTCAATATGGCGTATACATACCATACAGTGTCATGTCCCCTTATTGTAAACCACAAAAAAGCTGGTAGGTGTCCTACGTCATTTAGAAGTGGCTTCGCTTCTTTTGCTATGTGCTGCATCTTTTTTCCCAGTTCAGCTTTTGTTTAAAACATGCCATAAACAGGCGCATGTTATTTGAATTCGCCTGCTGCTCATGTTGCAAATATTTGTCGTCCCGTTTCTAGGTATGTTAAGGCAGTTTGTTCGATGATGAAACATGTTAACCCTTTGACGGCCACTGATGCAGAAGTACATCACGCCCATTGGTCGCCATGATGCACCAATGAAGTGCTGGCGAGCATTCTCGCCAGCACTTCATACCGACCCCTCAGAAATGTATCAGTCCCAGAAGGTCGTCATGATGTATGAATGCAGTCCTGGTGAGTTACTCACCAGGACTGCATTCATACATCATGATGACCAATGGGCATGATGCATTAATGCATAAGTGGCTGTTAAAGGGTTAACTGATAAATGGCCCGAGGATTGTCATGATGCACCAATGCAGTGTTGGTGAGTCCTTGCCAGCAGTGCATTAGTGCATCATGCCAACCTATTCAGTGTGTATCAACCCCATGAGCTCGGCATGATGCGTGAATGCAGCACTGGCGCGTTACTCACCAGGGCTGCATTCAGGCATCACGATTACCAAAGGTTATGACGCGTGGTCCTTAGAGGGTTAATCAAATACACACCTGCCACCACGAACCTTGAAATGTCTCAACTTATTCATTTTTGGGGACACGCAAACAAAATACAATGCGCCAATTTTAATATTACCGTAATCTCCCGCGTATAAGACGCGTCCTCTATGCCAAACAAAATACTGGGGGGTCTTATAGGATGTACTGAAGATGGGGGTGCGTCTTATACGAGGGGTAATTTTACTATAGAAATGTACTGAATTTACGAAATTGGTACCTAAGAGGTGCGTCTTATACGCGAAAATGCATGTGCTGAGTTTGGGGTGCGTCTTATACGCGCGGCGCGTCTTCTACGCGGGAGATTACGGTAATCATTAATATTTTTTAACCTGATATGACATGTCAGGGACACCAAAATAAATAAAACTGTCCTGAGCTGAAATAAACTTAGAAAGTGTCCTGCCTATAATATAAACATGAGATACACGGAAATAAATACACATGGGTCAACAAAGTCAGGTATACCATACCCTCTTTACAAATCTATATTGAACTGTTTATTTGGGTAGATCAACTTGCTCTTAATGACAACTGCAAAAAAAAAAAAAAAAAAAAAAGGAAAAAAAAGGAGGAGGAAAAGCAATATATAAGAAACACTACTACTGAACCTACAACATTGAAAACACAAACTCTAATATCAGGGTTAGGTTAATGAAATTGAGAAATAATCAACAAAAAATTCTGGGTCATATTAGAGTACAAAACTTTTATTGCAGGTCAGACTCGGTGGAGGGTCGGGGCAGTGACGATGAACCCGGGACCCCAAAGCGAGGCCCTCCCGATAGTAATATACAAGCAGTACGAGATCTGATAGCACATCTAATACTCCCCCCTAAAGGTCAGTAATGGGCTCTACTAAATAGGGGCACCAACAAAATTATGAATCAAACATTTAATCAATGCAATCTAAATTAAATTTAGTGTATTGTTAGTGTGAAAAATTAAAAGCTTAGAATATTTTTAACAGAATGTTTTTTCTTTGAATTTTTTTAAAGACCAGGCAATGGTTACAGCTTAAGTCTATTTTAACTTACCGGTATTTGCATTTACAATATCAATGTACAGCTCTCCTTTTGTTGTGATGGTCATATTTTGAAGGAAATGAGTTACGTACACCCTATCCTAAAATCCCAAAGAAAAGTAAAAAAAGAAATAGAGAAGGGGACACAGACTAGCAATGAAACAAGAAAAAGAAACTAAAGTGTAGATGTCCTGCATAGTGCATAGTGTAATGTATTAGATCCATTTGTCTTCATGATGCATGAATGCAGTGCTGCAAAGTCTACTGACCTGGGCTGCTGCATTCTTGCGTCTAGTCAAACTCTCGGAGCGAAAAAACTAAAAGGGCCGGCATAAAGCATGGCTGTAGCCCTTGTATGTAGACTTAATGGGGAACCATTCACGCTCTACTCTATGACAAATGGACATTGGTGGTGCATACATGTATGTTGTTAAGTGATGAATTATCCCATGTGACTGTCATGTGGTAACCTTTAAAAGTTTGATAATGCATTAATTACCGTAATCTCCCGCATATAAGACGCGTCCTCTACGCCAAACAAAATGCTGGGGGGGTCTTATAGTTTTCTCTCAAGTTGGGTGTGCGTCTTATACGAGGGGTAATTTTACTATAGAACAGTACTGGATTGACAAAAATCACCCTTAAATTGTGCGTCTTATACGCGAAAATGCATGTGCTAAGTTTGGGGTGCATCTTATACGCGCAGGGCGTCTTCTACGCGGGAGATTACGGTACTACATCATGCCCATTGGTCGACATGATGCACGAACGCAACCCTGGCGAGTAATTCAACAGCGTTACATTTATGCACCATGAAAACCCGAAGGGCTTCTTTACACAGAGGGTTTACCATAATGCACTAATGAAGTGCTGGTTTGCCTTCATTTAGTGTATCATAACAACCAGTGGACATGATGCCCTGATACCTCAGCAGCCGTTAAAGGCTTATGGTCTAATTCTGGCTGGATTACTAGAACTTCATCCTGCACGCTGTTTTGTTCCTCCGTCTGATAGATGAAGCCACGTATGACGCCTTACTCAAGTCACTTACACAAAAAGCATGCAGTGTATGCTCCGAGAGTCACAAGGAGGCGCTAATTGAAGCGCTAACACCGTGGGAGTGGGACGGTGAGTGTTTTATACATTCTGTCATTTACTCTAAGGCAGAGAAGCCATTCACTGGTAGGAGGCCATCCATAAATGACGTCATGCCAAATTCGACCTTTTTTCACCCTCCCCCCCCCCTCTGCATTTTTTTTCGGCAATTTTACAATGCTGAAGGTATATGAAAAATCATTTGTGGATGCCCCCCCCCCCCAGACAGACACCAGAAAAGTTGTGATCTTGAGGAAATAATGGCACGGTACATTTACTTTCATTTTGTACTGAGCGAGGTACTATATTTGAAAATAACGGTATTGCACAAAAGGAGGGGAACAATTTTCTTGCAATAGGAGAAATTGGATAATCAGAGCATTCTGTGTGTACAGTAGGTGAGTATGTCCGTCTACCACGTTCCTGGTAGATTATATACACTATTGTTACGTACAGTCCTATAGCTCTGTGATGACCATTCACCTACGTAATGGCCGCAACAGTGCGCTAACCTGTAACCCTTTGTGGGCCACTATAGCTGATGCACCAATGTGCTTGGAAGATTCAAGATGGCTTTATTGACTAATGTACAGGTACACTTATGTCAGTACCAGGTTTTCATTTACAATGTTGTAGACAGTTTTTATATATGAGTATTTATACAGTTTACAGCTCCTGGCCTTTAAGATGATTTGCAATATGGGGCCGCTGCTAGTATTTGAGAAAGTTTCCTAGTGTCATCATGTCTTTAATAGTAATCAATGAACTTGAGGTATTTTGTTTCAAACACTGACCGTGCGTTTCTCATCTCGGGCATGTTACAATGTAAGAAGACAAAATTGACTTCTTGCACAGCATTACAGAATGTGCACTTAGAATTGACAGGTTTCTTTCCTCTATATCTTCTTGACAGGCTGTCAAGTGTACAGTTATTGTCAGTCCGGAGTTTAGCAATAATGGTTCTAATTTTAGGTGATTCTCTATGCGTTAGGTATTCACGCTCTTTATAAATGTCATTGAGATCATCTTTACACATCTTGATAATTCTACACTTGCCAGTATTCTCTGGGTTATCAATGTACTGGTTATATTTCTGAATATGTGCATCATTTAACCTTCTCTTTATATTGTTTTTGAGTGAGGACTTTGACCAAGCATAAGGATCGAGCCAGACATTCTTACAACTGATTTTAAACAAGAGGTATTGGATATCTTTAAGCCATTGGTGGTTTTCACTCTTCATGGTAGAGAAGGCCTCATTTAGAATAGGGTTTTTCGATCCATGCTCATGCGTTCAGCAGTGGTGGATCCAGGATTGTCTAGAAGGGGGAGGGCAAGACTTGGTGAGAGCTGATGAGGTACTATATGTTGGCCCGAGCACCGCAAGCCTCCTCCACACTTTACTTTTCCCCTCTTTCTCCCTTTTCCCTCTCCTTTTTCCTTTTTTTTTGTGGTGGGGGGAGGACCCAGGCCCCCTCGGCCACCCCCTGGATCCAACACTGGCTCACCACAGGGTTCCCACGCGTCATGGAATGTCATGGAATTTCTCAAAATTTCAAAGTGAGTCATGGGAAGTCATGGAAAATTAAGAACCTGAATATTTATTGCAAAGTCCATTTTTTTCACCTTAATTGCAGAAATTTTGCTTAGGGATCAAGCCCAATTATGCCCAAGATTAGTTGAAAATGTCATGGAAAAATCTTGAATTTTGGCATATAAAGACATGGAAATGGCATGGAATTTGAGTCTGAGGATTTGTGGGGACTTTGTCACCGGTACTTGATAGGTGCATCATGCCAACCCTGTGTGGGGTGTATCAACCCTGTAGGGTCATCATGATGCATGGAGAATGTATCTAAATAGCGGTCCCTACCCAGGGTTCCCACAGGTCACGGAAAGTCGGGGAAAATAAAGTTATCATGGAAAATCTGCCAAAATGTATCACTTGTTTTTTATTTCAGACAATCTCACAAGGGCATCCCAAAATCATTTCCAACACCGGCTTTTTTTTTTTTTTTTTTTTTAGGTTTTGATTTACCTTTGATAACTTACAGCACCTTTTGTAATGCTGTTCTAATTAAGACCATTGGATTAGATCTAAGGTTTAGCGTTGGCAAGCTATATTCCGCGACATTATAATTCAGTCAGGGAAAATAATCATTTTTGGTCAAGGAGGGTCAGGGAATTTCAATGCAAGATTCTTGTGGGAACATGCTCTATGAGGTCTAAAAAACAATGTTGTGTTTAGGTACGGGGTTAAAAAAAAATAGGGTAGGTAGGTAGGGAATTTCGATTACAAATTTTTGTGCCTGCACCTGCAAATTTTACTTGCGGGGGCCATAAAAAAACTTTGATGTCTTGATAAGTGCCAAAAAAGATTTTTACCCCAAAAGGCCCATGAAAAGGTTAGGGTAGGGCCAAAAGTGAGGGTAGGTAGCGTTACCTGAACACAACACAATTTTTTTTAGGTCTGAGGTGCATAATCCAGGTCCATTTACTGTCAGAATGTACCAATACAGCAGTGCCAGAAAGAAAATCACCAATGAATAAATTACACATAGTAGAGTGTTGCATGGGGCATCACACTGCACCTTTTGTCACCACTCGTCGCTCTATGTAACAACTGCATACATACAGCACTGACTACCGTAAACTCCCGCGTATAAGACGCGTCCTCTACGCCAAACAAAATGCTGGGGAGTCTTATAGCTTTCTCTCAAGTTGGGGGGGCGTCTTATATAAGGGGTAATTTTACTATAGAACAGTACTGGATTTACAAAATTGGTACCTTAGAGGTGCGTCTTATATGCGAAAATGCCTCTGCTGAGTTTGGGGGGCGTCCTATACGCGCAGCGCGTCTTCTACGCGGGAGAATACGGTATTTGCTGTCACTGCCTCAATATGTCGTACCGACACTTAACCTGTCCATGCATCAGGTGGACAGGTTCGATACACTTTCATAGGAATGCCATGATGCATGAATGCAGTGCTGGTGAACCGACTCGCCAGCACTGCATTAATGCATCATGCTAACCAAGGAAAGTCTTGAGGCAACTAGAGTCATTTAAAGGGCGAACCTTTTATGGACCATTAGTGCAGGAGTGCGTCATGCCCATTGATCATCATGACGCACTTATGAAGTGCTGGCGAGACTGTTCACCAGCACTAAATTGAAGCATCATGCTGCCTCTCTAGGAGTGTATCAACCCTGTAGGGCCAGCATGATGCAACCCTGGCCAGTTAGATGCGTCACGACCAATAGGCGTGATGCGTAAATGCCTTAGCAGCCCTTACCGGGCTGAATGGTTATTAATGCACCAAGGCCAGGCTATACGAAAAGTTTTCCCCCTCACAGGCCATTCAGTCTTGTGAAATTCATCATTCCGTAGGCCCGGATTGATTTCGGCAGGCCCGAATACTTCAAGATTATTGTTGAAATAATGAAAACAAGAATTAACTTGCTATTCTAATCATTCAACTATTCAAAATTTAACAAAAAGTAAAATGATCTGATTTGCAAGCCGTAGAAAGCAAAATGTAGCCCAAAGTCCAGAAATGACAGTCAGACATTCGGTCTGGCAGTCTGACCATTTCCGCCGGCCTGGCAGCGATTGTGTTGGCAAAAGCCGATGTCCGACGAGTTTTCGTATTGACTGCAAGGCCCAACCATCCCATTGTACCTGACTACCTGTCTGTATGGTGGCACTACGCCTGGGTCATTTATGTTGCTATGGTAACCAATCTTGTCTGTTATTGACGACAGAAGTGATGGTGGGGAGGATGGGAGAGATGAGGACGGGATGGGATTTCAGTACTGCTGACTTAGCTCTGACAGGTTGTCTAAAAGTGAAATGCCTTTCCTGTAGATATGTTTCGCGGTTATTTATAGAGAATTTGTTTGATGCATCAATGTACTATACGCCTTTACGTGGTTAAATCAAAGCACTAAGCCATATGTACCATAAAACCCCGGTCATAAGCCAGATTTTTTTTTCTATTTTGGGCCAAAACCAGCTTCTAAACTTCCCCACAACTCTACCCCCGGCTTATGACTGGGGTTTTGATACAATAGATTAAAGAGAAAATAGGGAAAATTTGGCCCTAAAATTGGCTTAAAATAGGATTTACATAAACTCACCCCCCCCCCCCCCCGGCTTATAAATGGGGCCGGCTTATGACCAGGGTTTTACAGTACAGGCATAGCTTTTCAAATTAAGGGCCGCTGATGCAATAGTGCATCATGCCCACTGGTTGTCATGATGCACCAATGATGCGCTAGTGAGCAGATTTACCAGCACTTCACTGATTTATCATAACAACCCTCTACAAGTTGATCGACTACGCAATGTATGATTCTTGAATGTAACCTGGCATGTTATTTACCAGGGTAACATAAATCATGGTGACTGATGAGCATGAAACATTGATAGACTCTTGATCAGCTCTTATACAGGGATGACCAAGACGCTAAACAGCTTTGTAATGCGCCGTTTTTTACAGGCTAATTGTGCATTCAGGCATCATGCCCATTTGTGCATTATGCCGCACCAACAGGGTTAACCCTTTAAAGGCCGCTGATGCAGGAGTGTATCATGCCCATTGGGCGTCATGATGCACCAATGAAGTGCTGGCGAGACTGCTCGCCAACACTTCATTGGAGCATCATGACGACCAATGGGATTGATACATATACTCCTAGAGGGTCGGCATGGTGCTCCAATGAAGTGCTGGCGAGCAGTCTCCCCAGCACTTCATTGGTGCATCATGCTGACCAATGGGCATGATGCATTAATGCATCAGTGGCCCTTAAAGGGTTAAAGGAGGGTTGTAAGTGGTTGAAGTGGTAACACGCGGACTCGCCAGCACATCACTGAAGTGTATTGCGCCAACCAATGGGCATGATGCACATTTCTATTTATAGCGACCGTTAAAGGTTTAAAGGGTGATAGGGAGTGTGCCATGACCACTCCCCAAATAACACATACATACACCCACACAGGGCAGTATAATGCTGGGTCAATGTGGGCAGGGCTGAGCTGGCTTAATCATCAGCCGATTAACCCCGTAACGCGTTAATGCCCTGTAATGCATTAATGAATCATGCCCATTGGTTGTCATGAATGCAGCCCTAGCGAGTAACTCGCCAAGGCTGCATTCATGCATCATGCCGACCCTCCGGGGTTGATACACAAACAAACGGAGGGTTGGCGTGATGCACCAATAAGGTGCTGGTGAGCAGTCTCGCCAGCGCTTCGTTGTTGCATCATGACGACCAATAGGCATGATGCATTAATGCATCAGTGGCCCTTAAAAGGTTAAGGGGTGCATATTCCTTTACCTCTTTGAGTGCCGGTAATACAGGAATACATCATGAATGCAGTACTAAGGAGGAACTGACCAGTAATGTATTCATGCATAACTCGTAAGGGCAACATTCACACATGAATGCCAACCATACAGGGTTGGTAGGAAGTCCCATGATAAGGCAAGGGTTTTATAGTCAGTGTAGATGTATCCAGCTGTTTAAAATTATTGATACAGTTGTCTAACTGTCTACACCGCTGTGCCCTACATTCAATGACACGGGTTATACATAAGTAATAACAGAGTCCACTGAGCATGGTTTCCTCATGTACAGCACGATTACCCTTTAAGTTTCAGCTCTGCTGATGCATGACAGCATCATGCCGATTCACTCATAATCATTGGTCGTCATAATGCATGAATGCATCCATGGCGAGTGACTCCCCTCGGCTGATGCATGAATGCATCCCTGGCGAGTTACTCCCCTCGGCTGATGCATGAATGTAGCCCTGGCGAGTTACTCCCCTCGGCCGATGCATGAATGTAGCCCTGGCGAGTTACTCCCCTCGGCCGATGCATGAATGTAGCCCTGGCGAGTTATTCCCATGGCCGATGCATGAATGTAGCCCTGGCGAGTTACTCCCCTTGGCCGATGCATGAATGTAGCCCTGGCGAGTTACTCCCCTTGGCCAATGCATGAATGTAGCCCTGGCGAGTTACTCCCCGTGGCTGATGAATGAATGTAGCCCTGGCGAGTTACTCCCCTCGGCCGATGCATGAATGCATCCCTGGCGAGTTACTCCCCTTGGCCCTTGCATGAATGCATCCCTGGCGAGTTACTCCCCTCAGCCGATGCATGAATGTAGCCCTGGCGAGTTACTCCCCTTGGCCGTTGCATGAATGCATCCCTGGCGAGTTACTCCCCTTGGCCGTTGCATGAATGCATTCCTGGCGAGTTACTCCCCTTGGCCGTTGCATGAATGCATTCCTGGCGAGTTACTGCCCTTGGCCGTTGCATGAATGCATCCCTGGCGAGTTACTCCCCTCGGCCGATGCATGAATGTAGCCCTGGCGAGTTACTCCCCTTGGCCAATGCATGAATGCATCCCTGGCGAGTTACTCCCCTCGGCCGATGCATGAATGTAGCCCTGGCGAGTTACTCCCCTTGGCCGATGCATGAATGTAGCCCTGGCGAGTTACTCCCCTTGGCCGATGCATGAATGCATCCCTGGCGAGTTACTCCCCTTGGCCGTTGCATGAATGCATTCCTGGCGAGTTACTCCCCTTGGCCGTTGCATGAATGCATCCCTGGCGAGTAACTTCCCAGGGCTGCAGTCATGCATCACAGCAACAGGGTTGATGCACTCCAGATGGGTCGGCATGATGCACCAATGACATGCTTGCTAGTAGTCTCACCAGCACTTCATTCGAGCATCATTACGACCATTGGGCATGATGCACTCCTGCATCAGCAGCCCTTAAATGGTTTCAATGATGCTGACTGAGTCGGAAGGGGGAACGTAACGTGTTGGAACTAAGCCAAACCACTCTTTGTCTACCAAAGCTGCACTTACTATTTGCAATGTCTTTAAATCCCATGAATCGTACAGGCGTAACAAGGATGTATTAAAGTTGGAGTGTACGAAAAATTCAGAATTAACATGTAGAAATTCCGAATTCATTGGAAATATTAAAAAACGACTGATCCATTGAACTTTGTGTGATTCAAACTAAGAAAAATCTGAAATCAGACAAAAACTTACATACATGTATCAAGTAGAGGTCGGAAAATTAGAAAAAGTGACTTAATTCTGCTAAATTTATGATCAGAGATGTTTTGAAATAGCAATTTTAGGCCACACCAAAAAAATAAGTTGGTCTACGGATTTTGGTTTTAAACATATGGTGCGAGCGAGCGAAATTTTTTTTTTTTTTTTTTAAAGAATTTTTTGACATCCAAAGGATTCCTTGCTGGAAAAGTGAGGAGAGCGAAAAAATCTTATTTTAAAAAAAAAATTGCCAAACATCACAAAGAGAAAACTTGTAGAAAGTGAAGCGAGCGAAATCCGTAGACAAGATATTTTACTAAAAAAAATTTGTATTTCGAAAAATATGGAGAGGGAAATCCGTAGACCAACTTATTTTTTTGGTGTGGCCTTAGTTTGTAACTTGTACTACCGTAATCTCACGTATGAAAATGGCGCCTGTGTATGAGATCTGAGGTAGGAAAATTGCTAGATGTACTGCTGTGTGGAGGCATATCTGGCACTCCTTTAGGGAGTGCTCATTATTTGAAACCTTTAAAGTGGAGGGCAAGAATAGTTCATCTGTTTTCAGTGAAAAGGCACACAAATTACCAAAAGACAAAGGGGTCGTCTTAAAAAAATTAGTGGCTTTGAGGAGAAGAGGGTGGGGTGGAAATCCACCACCCCCTGTTGTTATATGATAAACACCAAATAATATTTGACCCATGTTCACATGTTTCTGGTTTTTTTTTTTGTGTTTTAGGGGAGACGTACCAGGTAAAGGTGGAGCAGCAGGGACTGGCACACGCACTAAGTGAAATGGTCACACGATGGTTGAGTGACAACTGACCAAAATGGTGGACGCACACATCCCTAAAACCCTCCCTGTAGGCTGTGTTCACACTGACCCCAAAATTAAAGTAGTATTACATTGGCTTAAGATGTCCACTGCCTAGGCCGGAATGTTTATTGAGTGGGTACGGAGTAGGCAGAATCATGTACTCGCTAGCTCAGAATATTTACAGGCTGGAGCATCTACTAAGAAGCCCTGAATATCAACCAAGTAGGCTGCAACATCTACTGAGAAAGGCAGAAAGTCTATTGTGTAGGCTGAAATGTTAACTGAGTATTAAGCCTGAATATCTGCTGAGTCAACGCGAGGCCGAAACATCTAATGAGTTGGCTGGAATGTCTGCTAAATACCCGGGTAGGTCTGAATGTCTACTACCGGGTAAGTAAGCTCAGAAATCCACAGAGCAGAATTGAAAGTACTGAATATACAGTGTAGACCTAAGTGTCTCGAGAGAAGGCCGAATCATGGACCTAGAAAGCGAGAGCATCTACAGAGTCGGCCAGAATACCTATGGAGTAGGTCGAAAGAAGATGAAGCTGTAACTGCTGTAATCTCCCGCGTATAAGACACATCAAATGTACATGCGAATCTGATGCCCAAAATCAGAAGTTTGGGTGCATATTATACTATAGAACAGTACTAGACCTTCAGAAATCAAGCCACAGTTGCGCCCTGTAGCATTTTTCTCAACTTAGTGTGTACCTTTCACGTAGGATGCAACTTGCATGCGAGGTGTGCCTTATACACGAGGTGAGCCTTACACACAGGGTGCGCCTTACACACAGGGTGCACCTTATATGCAGGGTGCGCCTTATACACGAGGTGAGCCTTACACACAGGGTGCGCCTTATATGCAGGGTGCGCCTTATACATAAGGTGCGCCTTATACAAGAGGTGAGCCTTACACACAGGGTGCACCTTATATGCAGGGTGCGCCTTATACATAAGGTGCGCCTTATACACGAGGTGAGCCTTACACACAGGGTGCTCCTTATATATGCGGGGTGCACCTTATATGCAGGGTGCGCCTTATACATAAGGTGCGCCTTACACACAGGGTGCACCTTATATGCAGGGTGCTCCTTATATGCGGGGTGCACCTTATATGCAGGGTGCGCCTTATACATAAGGTGCGCCTTACACACAGGGTGCACCTTATATGCAGGGTGCGCCTTATGTACACAAGGTGAGCCTTACACACAGAATGCGCCTTATAAGTGGGAGGTTGCGATAGAGGTACAGGATGGTCAATGTGAAACGCAGCACTACACAATTACTACTACTGCCAGAAAACACCCTTCTCCATATAATTATAGAACGCTAAACCAGCATCTCCTGAGTCAAGCACGCAGCTGGAGTCAGTCATACCTTGACTCGGACACTTGTACTTATAACTGTGAATAGTAACGCCAAAAAAATAAATTGTTTGTTTCAGGTAACCCGACCCTACCTAGCAAAACAGGGCCAATCCTTTTTTTTTCTCCATTTTTGAAGAAATTATAGGTTTTTGGCAAGTTTTCAGTCAATTTAGTTGTCCCCTAGCCGCCGTGACTCATTGCGAGTCTTTGTGGCAGTTAAAAAAATCTTACAAAATAAAAAAATCCGATCTACCCTACCTAATTTTTTTTTTACCATGTTACCTGAAACAAATGATTTATTTTCTTTGGCCTAACACGTCTTATAGCTATCATTCTTAATTGGCAAGAATTATCCTGTAATTTCCAAAATAGAAGCCTTAGCGGACACACATACCAAGTATCCGATTCGAGGGATGTGCCCGATTTATGGTAAATCTACTCTACTAAGTTATATGTGTTTAACTTGAACATTTTCACCAAAGCTCCTGCCTGTTTTCCATTTTGTTTGATGACATTTAGATGTACACTGCTATCGGACTGAAATTGAGGAGATTCTATGTGTTTCATTGATTTATATTCAGTTATAACAAGCGTCTAGATGGATAAAATAATCAAAGTTGTTGTTAGCACGTATGGAAATGTCTAAAGTTTGAAAGGTTGATAAATAATGTAAACACGTCATTTGCTGATGTGTGAAACTCCCAACTCAGGGCAGTAATACATGTATAGGACTCAGTATGGAGGCCTAGTGGAGCCACCATCTCGAATTTTGCTGGTTGAGCTAAAACTCACTGATAAGACATACCATGATGGGTACCTTGTCCCTAGTTAACACCCACTTCCAGGGACATGCTGGTCCCATCTTATCAGTGTGGGTCGCAGGAACCAGCTCCAGACCAGCTAGTGGCCAACTGGCTAACGATATACCTAATTCACCTACCCGTCAATTACCATTGGATATCTTGTTTATGTTCCTCTGCATCAGGTCGACTTTTTGGGAGTGTATCAACTCTGCATTGATGCATCAGGTCGACTTTTTGGGAGTGTATCAACTCTGCATTGATGCATCAGGTCGACTTTTTGGGAGTGTATCAACTGTACTTATATTAGACTCCTTCATTGTATAGAGTCAGTGCTTTGTGTTTTTATATTCATTGTCTTGATATTTATTCAACATTTTGGATGTATTTCTATTCCACACTTGACTTCTGAGTGTTCTATCGGTGAGCCAGAAACACCAACATTTGTATTTCATTCACAATGCAAGAGATGTGTGCCAGGAAATTAGGCCCAAATCATGTGAAACCTCTAAAGGCCGCTCATGCATTAATGCATCAGGATCATTGGTCGGCATGATGCATGAATGCAGCCCTGGCGAGTAACTCGCCAGGGCTACATTCATGCATCATGCCGACCCTTCGGGCTTGATGCACCCCCGGAGGGTTGGGATGATGCTGCGATGAAGTGATGGCGAGCAGTCTTGCTAGGACTTCATTAGTGCATCATGTCAACCAATGGGCAAGATGCACTCCTGCATCAGGGGCCCTTAAAGGTTTAACATTGGCTTGTTAAGAATCAAATCTACGTGTACTTAACAAAGTACCCCCATATGTATACAAGGAGGTGTTGAATTTGGCATCAACATCTTTTTTTTTAAACTAACCATAAGTTTATACATATCAATATATCACATTCAATTATATAATCCACACCAAGGATCTCAATACTGATATTCAATATCAGGCATACTGTGCTGTTTCCTTGACGTATTTCCAGTCAGTGTCATCTTTTGGTGGACTTAGGGAGTGATCATTTTTTAACAAGGGGGGGGGGGCGTTGGGTTTGAGGGGGGGACAGAATTTTTTCAACCCCTTGACCGGGGGGGGGTCAGAATTTTTTCAATACCTCTGATGGGGAGGGTCAAAATAATTTCACCTGTTTTCAGTGGAAACCCGCGCGCGTTACTATAGGGTAAAAGGGGACGTTTGCGCGCGATTTTTGTCCCTTATTGGGGGTTTGAAAAAATTTTACCCCCTCGAGGGGGGGGTCGAAATTTTTTTCGCGCATCCGCACGCAAACCCACCACCCCCCCCCCCCCCCCCCCCCGGTTGTTAAAAAATGATCACTCCCTTATACTATCACAGTCAGCTTTATACAAGAAAAAAAAACTGTTACCGTAAGTCAAAAACAAAAGTGTGATAGCTTGAAATTACGTCCTTGAAGATCAAGTTCAATATAGTCGGATCTCTGATATCCCATAATGCATTGCACAGTCAGTTTCCGGTCTGCCTAGTGTACAGGCCTCACCCTAGAGGGCACCACTAGCACACATAGAGAAAGAGGGAGGTCAGAGACACCTATTGTTTGAAAATTAAACTATGCCAGACAGGAACCTGACTCCCCAGGTGGGCGATAATACAGAATCGGCCCACCGGTGAAGACTCTATTGTTTATTTGAGTTGATGCAGTATAGGAAACTGATTATTTCTACAATAAGAGACGGATAACAAAGGAAACATTCATCTTATTTAAGTCTAGTTTGTGGATACTTTTCCGCCAAAACAAAAAGATGTCTGATAAGAGCAAATAGTCATTCAAAAGGGTCACCCATATCAAGTGGTCACCATTTTGGAAATCATGATCTATGTATGCCATGATCTTAATAGCAAAGAATGATCAGGTTGAGGCACATGATCTAGATAAAGAAAATCTTCCATTGACATTTCAAATAGAAAAGACTAAATTGCTCATATTGAGATTGCTTGATATTACCAAGTTTTTACATATCCCATTTACTTCTTGGTGGTAAGTTATCAGTTTACATTTTCGATGTACATTGTAACTTTACCCCCAAAGACACCTCATTTGTTTCTGTTGTATGCGTCAATTTTGTATATTAGGTCGTGGTTCATACATGAGTTTAGCGGTAATTGAATTTGAAAACCCCACCAAATGTCGATTGTGTTTTTAGAGGGCTATTGTATAGGCTATTGTATTCATGTATTGTTACATGAATATTACTGTGAACACCAAGACCTCAATTTACTAAAACATCTTCCTGAGCTGGTGATCACAATCTTGAATGCTTTCAGACTTTGCAATACCAAAATGTCTGTAATAATGTGTCTGTATATTTACAGTGAAATGTTGAATTCCTATAATTCATGGTAGAAAGACAATCCTCAAAACAGTAAACCTTAGTGCTACCTGAGTGAAACTTCCATGGGTGATAGTGTGTGTGGTTTATGTAAGTCACACCATGTGTGTCTGAAATAAGTTGATATGTTACCCCTTTAATGCCCGCTGATGCATTAATACATCATGCCCATTGGTCGTCTTGATGCATCAATGCAGCCCTGGTGAGTAACTTGCCAGGGCTGCATTCATGTATCGTGCCAACCCAAGGGGTTGATACACTCCTGAAGTGATGGGCATGATGCACCAATGAAGTGCTGGCGGTCAGACTCATCAGCACTTCATTGGTGCATCACGCCGATCAATGGGCATGATGCACTCCTGTATCAGTGGCCCTTTAAAGGGGCACATGAATTTCTACTGCCTTAGCTCCTAACACCACTGTCATGTACAGGGATGTAAGTCTTCAGGTTTTATCAGGATTTCCTGATTTCTGAAATTTTTGACTGATGTTTATTTTCCATATACAAGTGGTAAAGATGGTTGTTTGGAAGAATAGAAAGCTTTTATATCAAGTAAATGTATGGCTTCCTGATTTTTGCCCATTCCTGACTTACATCCCTGCATGTAATGAATGAACACTGACCAACTTTTAAATCACACATGATTGATAGCGCGCCTCTACACTTTATAGTGCTGGGCATGTAGACCACCAGTTTGTATTTACGGTGTGCTCTTGATACACTTTTGTAGTTACTAGGTGTAGGTGTTTATATCGCTGTAGAGCTGAGTCCGGGTTCAGTACTTGATTGTGTGCTTGCTGTGTGTAATGTGAGAATAATGTCATGAAGTGTGCTTTGTGTTCAGATGTGGTCAGAGTGGAACCTTTGATTTTAAGGGTTTCTAATGCATCATGCCCATTGGTCATCATGATGCATGAATGCAGCCCTGGTGAGTAACTCACCAGGGCTGCATTCATGCATCATGCTTACCCTACGGGGTTGATATATACTCAAAGGGGCGGCATGATGCTCCAATGAAGTGCGGGCGAGTCTGTAGCACTTCATTGGTGCATCATGCAGACCAATAGGCATAATGCGCCCCAGCCTCAGCGGTCCTTCAAGTCTTGGTGTATTTATTACTTACTTGTGTCAAGATAATCCTGATGTTGTAGAATCTCATGTACAGACATATCAGCTGTCATGTATAGAACCGTACAGGTTTTACGCTAATTGTACTACCGTAAATTCCCGCGTATAAGCCACACCCTGTTGTAAGCCACATGCTCAGCTTTTAGAAAAGTCAAAATAATTCAAAATGGTATAATTTTTATTCTAATGAATGGCTCTTCAAAATTCAAAAGGCTGCGGGGTCCTAGGGGGCCCCCGGACCCCAATCTGATACTGAAACAATTGGGAAAAATATTGGGTAGGCGTCAGTTCTAACCGCAACCGCCCACTCTCCCTCCACCCACCTGGGTCTGGTTCTTGAACTACCGTAAACTCCCGCGTATAAGACGCGTCCTCTACGCCAAACAAAATGCTGGGGAGTCTTATAGGATTTTCTGAAGTTCAGGGTGCGTCTTATACGAGGGGTAATTTTACTATAGAACAGTACTAATCTTACAAATATCAGCATTAAAATGTGCGTCTTATACGCGAAAATGCATGTGCTGAGTTTGGGGTGCGTCTTATACGCGCAGCGCGTCTTCTACGCGGGAGATTACGGTACCGTAAATTCTCTCATACAGGCCAAGTCGGGGTGTGGCTTATGGGGGGGGTATTTAATCTTATAGAACAGTATAAAAACTTCACTTTTAAAGCCTTGGGTGCGGCTTAATGTTTCTCCCAAAGTCGGGGTGTGGCTTATACGAGGGTGCGGCTTATAAGAGAGAATTTACGGTAGTCGCATCTTATATGTGAGAATTTACGGCACCATAAACCCTTAGAGGCATATTGTGTGTACGATGCACTGCCAAATTGAGGGACTCCTATAAGGTGCACTAGGGGCTTGTTTTGGACCAATCTAGCACTAATCGTATGTAGAATAAACCTTACCCCTAACTTTTTCTCATTCTAGGGGCTCACCCCACATATAACAAAATAAGGTGCAGCTTATATGCGGGGTTTGACTTTATATCAAGTGTGAAACATTTCATGTTAGTAGGCTATTTTACAGTAGTGGATCCAGACGGTGAACTTTATGCCAACTTTTTTTATGGGAAAAAAAATATGAAAAGTTTGCCACAAATGTGAGGGAGTATTTCCTCACACGGCTAAATCCACCACCGCTATTGGATGCATTACATATCCGCTCACTTCTTTGCTGGCTACAGTTAGAACCTCAGTATTAAAGAGGAATGAATGAGTGCTTAAAGTGACATAGTCCGACTTTTTCATTTTTCAAATTCTATTCAAATGTCTTTTACACAATATAATAACACCATATTTAGGGGTTTGTGGACAATTTATTGTTGCCTTTAGCTCATACGCACTTAAAAAGGGGGTCCCATGGACCTTGCCTTAGGCATTTTACTGTGTATTTCCAATGGATGGAGTTTTGGCATGCATGCCAAAAGTAGGAAATGGGGTATATAAATCTGACAATTCTTTCAAATATGAGCTTAATTATGGGGAAGTAGAGCAAATAAAGTAGTCACCATAGGATGTATGATCTATGTGAACATCCTGGTTCATTTTGGAGAAGATTGATTTTTTTGGCCCCAACCATCGGACTATGCCACTTTAATTGAAAAGCTGATGGTGCACAAATAAACCATGTCCATTCAAAGGCATGATGCAGGCTCGCCAGGGCTTCATTTATGCATCATGGCGACTCTAGGGGGTCGATACACTCCCGGCAGGTTCTCATGATGCTCCAAAAAAGCACTAGTGAGCAGTTTCGCCGGCACTTTATTGGTGCATCATGACAACTGATTGGCATGATGCGCCTCTGCAAGAGCGGCCTTCCACGAAGGACCTCATTTGTTGTCATGATGCACCAATGAGCGTACATTGCCGATACCGAATTGGTGCATCATGCCAGAAATGTGAAAATATGGAGGGTATCAACCATCTAGATGCAGTATCATGATATATTCACATTACTGAAATTTTAACTCTGTCACAAGAATGTTTTTATGTAAGTAACTATATATGTCTACTTTTTATTCTTATTTAACAATAAGTTTACCTGTTGTAAAATGTGTGTTCAGGGTTTACTCTTGTACATTTGAGTTATTGTAATGGAGTATGCAGCTGCAGTATTTTAAGTTATTGAGTTATTTTATCAATTTGTATCACGTATAGGCACACCCTGCGTAAAAGACGCGCCCTGAGATCAAGGGCACCATATAAGGTGCACCTGGGGTTTATTTTGAACACTTGAGTACTAAATTTCCTCTGCCCAGAAGACACACCCCCAACTTATGTATTTATGACCCTCAGGTAAAGTCTAAATGACTCTAAAATCCTGAAATAACAGCCTTTTTTCTAGTTTGAAAAAAGCCCCAACAAAGTGGGGTGGGCGCTTATTATGTTGGATGCGGTATGTCAAATACTCCAGGTATCATGGCCTATTGGTAGACCATTGTAAAATTTAAAGGTATCTGCAGCCATTATCAAGCCTTGTATCTAATGTTTTAATGGGGTTCATTCTATGCCCCCATTTCTCATACTGTATCGTCATGTTTAAGTGCCGGGATTTGAATAAGCGCCGGTCTCAAATAAGCGCCATGGATACAGTGGTCATGAAATACCGTAAACTCCCGCGTATAAGACGCGTCCTCTACACCAAACAAATGCCTGGTGTGTCTTATAGGATTTTTTCAAGTTGGGGGTGCGTCTTATACGAGGGGTAATTTTACTATAGATCAGTACTGAATTTACAAAATTGGTACCTAAGAGGTGCGTCTTATACGTGAAACAACCATTGACAAGTTAGGGGTGCGTCTTATAGGCGCGCCGCATCTTCTACGCGGGAGATTACGGTAACTCTTAAGCACTTAAACTGGATCTCAAATAAGCGCCTGTCCGGTATAACCGCTAGGGGTAATGAGGCCACCAAATCAAGGAGCGCCAGGGCACTTGAACACGATGCTACGGTAAAGAAAACCTTTTAATGATGGCATGTGTTACTTATAACTTTCCAATTAACTCTTTTGTTCATGGATATTTCTATAAAACCACATGTGCTTTCACTCTTCACATCAGCTGCATTTAAAAGTGGTCCAATCTACCTAAGACACCTTCATATTGTGATTGATCTATTCCTGCCTTTTTACACTTAGTCCTAATGCTTAAATCAAACATGTAAATAGCTGCTTTACCGGTTGCTCATGAATCATTTTGCACAAAATAATGCTTTTTTTCAGCCTTTTTTTACACAGAGATGATGCTTTGCTTATGTTTAACATGTTAATGGATATGTTACCTCTGTTGGGAGTGCTACATGTACATTCTAGTCACATTGATATTGGAATAAAAGCAAATATTGCTTCATTTTATCAAAAAGCAATGCCTTACTTTTCATTGTTATAAATTTGTGTATACGATGTAACGAGTGGTCAAACAATCCCTCTCTTTAGCCATATTTTAGACCAGAAATGACCCAATAATCACAGAAAGGAATAGAACACAAGGCATTGAGTTCATTTCTTTGTGGTGAATAATGACCAATTCCTTAATATACAAATGTATAGTTTTGATGCAATAAAAAAAAAATGTCACATAAGGCCACACCAAATTAAAAAGTTGGTCTATGGATTTTCGTTTTGAAAAAATGGAGAGGGAGGGCGAAATTCTTTTTATTTTTTAATTTTTTTTTTGTCAATGGATTCTGCACATCACAGATGTGGAGAGGGCGATTTTTTTGGGTTTTTTTTATAACCAATGATTACCCAGGTGATATTTCCTTTAAGAAATGATAATATATTTAGTGGCAAAAATGCAACACACATTATCTACTTAAGAAAGACCATTGTCTTTGATAAAAAATCGAGATAAGTGGAAATTGACTGACATTCATATAGTTACAAGCTTGAGTCTTTTCTCAATACAATTATCTATCCTCAACTTTGTTTCTGTGATATTTTAAGTCAGATAATATAGAATTGAAGTAAGGAGTTGTGTTCACGTTGACCGAAACTGAAAGTAGGTGTTATGGTCTCACAATCATAATTATTTGGCCCCTCTATTGGAGTTTGACTTACCGTAAAACCCTGGTCATAAGCCGGATTTTCTTTTCAATTTTTGACTAAAATCAGCTTTTAAATCCCCCCCCCCCCGAAATCTACCCCCGGGGTTTTAATACAATAGATTAAACAGAAAATTGGGAAAATTTGGCCCTAAAATCGGCTTATCACATGAAATGAAACTGGTGAGGTTTTTACCTATCCAATAAGGGGTCTGCCGCTTCTGTACTTGCATTATTTTACCCTCTAAGCTCCTTGCCAAAAAAAAAAAAAAAAATGCAATTTTCCAGAAAATGATGCGGGCGGAATCCATAGACAAATAAATGTGCCTCCAACAAGTGTGATAAAATATCACTATAAGGTGAACATCGCCTTTCTGGAATCAGGGGTGTGAAATCTCAGCTAAAACGCTGAATTCAGTTTGATGCTTTCCAGGACCATTCCTGAGATCTGTGCAAATCCACTGAGAAAATGAATTAGCATTTATGGGGGGCTGGGGTGAGGTCTTTGAATTTTGTTGGTTCTAATGTCAGCCAAAGTAGAGATACTAAAGCATCCCTCTACAAGTATTTATAAGGTGGTATAAAGTGTCCACCTAACTATTTAAATCAATTCCCTATGATGTAAAAATATAGACCCAAATTCCTGGGCGAGGTGGTACAATATGCTTCAGAGGATGTTGGTTTCAGGATTTCACATCCCTGGGAATAAACATTTATGGACGACCGGAGGTGTGAGATGAATGATCCAAACTGTAGGTGAGGGGAGAACCCTGTGGAGAAAATGGCCAAACATAGCTCTGGCAAATTGCTTGCCATTAATGTGTAAAACTTCTCTGCGCCTTTGGTGCAGGGGGCGCAAAAGATTTTCGCCCTGGATTTTTGCACCACCACCACCGTTGATAGATAATAACCCCTACCTAAGGCTTAGTCTAAGCTATGGGAGAAGGCCTACTTTGCCAAAGTCAGTCTTCGAGAAGTTGTTGTATATCTAGAACCCCACCCCCTTTCTTTTTAGCCTTTGCTTTAGTTTTTATACCGGTACTAGGAAGGCTAGTAAAAGACTTGTTCAAGTTGTTGCAAGCTTTACAATTACTAGCCTACAATTCCCTGGCCTAGATCCTACAATTACAGTACCCAGGTTCATTTAGATTATGAAAAATAGTCTGGACTCACTTTAGTAAGTTTGGACGAAATGGTAGCAGTAAATTTGTCTTCTTTTCCTTCAGTTTTGTTTCGAGCTTTGTAAATCCCGCCAAGCAGCCTGCAGCCTGGAGATAACATCTCATCGCCCGGGTAGTCATCTTCAGAGCCTAGCTTGGAGATGACTTCCCATGTCCTAGATAGTCATCTCCAGTATACTCCAATCTGATCTATTATCTGTAACCCAGAGATTACTTTCTAGAGTCATCTCCAGTTCATATGGAGGATACCTGCAGCCTGGAGATATGACTTCCCACATCCCGGGTATCTCCGGTCTTCATTGGTTACCTGTACCTGGAGGACCTACACTGAAGATGACTTTCTAGGGTTATCTCCAATCCATCTGGGGATGACTTCCCACAATCCAGGTGGTCATCTCCAGCCTGTACACAAGTAACATACCATATATGTTGGAGATTGAAGAATCCACAGAAACATGTGCAACTCTGCCATTTGTGAAACTGGAAGTGAAGCTTTATTGACCTGAATAGTGAAGAGTTCTATGAATGCTCCCCCACCGATACTACAGAGATGATTCTCCAAGTTCATCTCCAGTCTGTTCTAAAGTTGTCTGTACACCAGATACAGGTATGATGTCCTAGAGTCCTCCGGCCCACAAGGAGGTGGTTACCTGAGCAGAGAGATGAGTCCCATATTCCTGGTAGTCATTTCCAGCCTGTTAGGCCTACCTGTGGTATATACCTGTAGGTCAGAGATGACTGACTGCAGAGTCTCTGGCCCGCCAGGAGCCGGGGCCTGGATGGTACCTGCAGCCTGGAGAGGAGCTCCTGGATAGTCATCTGTCTAGGGGAACCGATTTTCCAAAGTCATCTCCAGTCCATTCCTAGGTTATCTATAGCCTAGAGATGACTTCCCACGTTCCAGATGGTCATCTCCAGCCAATACATTAGAAGTCCTATCCAGTCTAGCCTATGGACAGACCAGAGATGACCCTGGTGAGTCATCTCCAGCATAATATTATGGGTAGCCCATGTGGAGGCTGGAGATGACCACCTGGAATATGGGAAGTTCTGCCCAGCCTCCAGTGGCATGTAGGCATAAGCTGTCTCAGTCCCCAGAGTCATATATCCTATTCATACCACACCACCTGGTTAGTCATCTCCAGTCTATCTTATGTTACTGGTACCTGTCTATGGCAATGATTTTCCAAAGTCATCTCCAGTCCATTCCTAGGTTTGATATCTATAGACTAAGATTTGGTACCCCGGGGTGTGTCACTACAAGACCTCATTGCAGCTGTTAACAACTTAGACAAGCGTGTGACAATGGTTGAAGAAACCCAATGTGACATCAAGCAGAGTATCGACAGCTTTAAGGAGTCAATAGATGGCCTAAACGCCACTAGAGCCACCATCAACAATACCCTGGAGGGAATACAAGCAAGACTCACCAAATCTGAGGGTACACTTGAGAAGGTGTCAACGACAGTCAACAACACCGGGGTGGCCATGACAGCAGATACAGAAAATCTAAAGGTGCAAACTGACTTACTGCTTAAACACTCACATAGGTTTGAAAAATTCGATGAAGAAAATTGTGATCATAAAAGGACTGGAGAAATCAGAAGGAGAGAATTTATTGGAAAGGAAAAGACCTTTCGGCCAATTAAACTTGTCTTTAGTAATATCTATTCAAAAGGAAAACTGATCAAATTGTTAAAGAATCTCAAGGGGAAAGACCTCTACAAACACGCATCAGTTGGAGACGAACTTGGTGAAGTAGAAAACCCTGAGTTCAACGATTTAAGGGCTATGCAATACCTTGCTAAGAGGCTTGGTTACAATACCCGACTACGACAGCAAAGACTTATACTGGAGAACAAGTCCTACGAACGTAACCGATTGTACCTTCTATATCAGGATCTGACAATGCAGAAAGCCTATGAAGCAGAGACCCCTGATGGTCTCACCACCATAAACTTTCCAATCTTTATTATTGTGAGATGGAGTATAATGGTGTTGAGTATAGTAGCTCGGAACAGGCATTTCAAGTAGCAAAAGCCCATGCCTGTGGATACAAAGATCTAGCAGCAGCCCTGAAGAAACTGGATGACCCCATGGAAATAATACAGCAAGCCAAAAAAATTCAAGCCACACCAGGATGGAACAAGCAGGTTGAATCGACCATGGAAGCAATTAACAAGAAAAAATTCAGCATCCACTACATGAAGGACTATTTAGCCTCAACAGAAGACAAAAATTTGTATGAGGCCAGTTTCCACCCTGTGTGGGGTGTAAAGATGCACTTTGGGCTTGCTGACCAGTATACTACAGGGAATTATAAAGGTGAAAACCTCATGGGCCTAATGGAGTAACAGACTGGAGATGACTACCAGGAATATGGGATGTCATCTCCCTGCTCAGGTAACCACCCTCCATGAGGGCTGGAGATGACTCTAGGACATATCTGGTGTACAGACAACTTTAGAACAGACTGGACATGACCCTGGAGAATCATCTCTGTAGTATCGGTGGGGGACTCGTCATCCAGGTGGACCAGGAGATGACTTGAGAAAGTCATCTCCGGTGTACAGGTTACCATAGAACATACTGGAGATGACAATCCAGTGGACGGAAAGTCATCTCCAGGCTGTAGGTATCCTCCAGGTGGACCATGAGATGAGTCGAGAAAGTCATCTCCGGTGTACAGGTGACCATAGAACAGGCAGAATCTGTCTCTCCTTTACAGCATATCAGGTGTGAACTCAAGATCTGCACCCATTACAAACCCTTCTCCGATGGCCCTTCCATCTTTTGTGAAAGGGCCATTGTCATAGCAATCAAAGACAAGGTCAGCATGGCGATAGTGATGGTACACATATTTAAAGTGGCATAGTCTGATGGCTGGGGCTCAAAAATCAATCTTCTCAAAAAGTGAACCAGGATGTTCACATAGATTATACTTCCTATGGTACCTACTTTACTTGCTCTCCATACCCACAATTAAGCTCATATTTGAAGGAATTGTAAGTAGATAAACCGAGCCCATGGATGACAAATGAGTTGTTAGAACATATTAATGATAAAAGGCTGTCGGCAGCGCTCGGTATATCCTTGTTGGTTAATATGCTACTTGCGTTTGCTCTCCGGTGCATATCGTAATCCAAGCCGTGACCGTTCTTTTTCAATCCGCTGTCGGAGTTTACGTCTCCGAAGAAACCCGAGGTGGCGTTCGGTATTCTCCGTACATCTGCCAACCGTCCCCGACTCTCTCCGAGCCCGTTTTCGGCGGCATTCGGGTATCTCCGTATGTGTCCGGCCGTGTTCGGGTTGGATATGCCTTCGGAGGCGCTCGGCAAGGTCCGTGCGTCTTCGGTATTCCTGGCGCTGCTGGCTGCGTTAGTAAATGCGGTGTACTCCGCTCGGTCGTCGGCGTATCTGCTGCTGCTCCTGGGTGCGTTCGTAAACGCGTCTCCCTGGTGAAAGCTGCTATTAGGTGCAGCCAAATCATGAAAATTTACGAATGCACCCCTCCTCTTGTGTGCAGCACTCTGCTGCTTCTGCTGTATGTCTTTGAGAGATTTTTTGTATTCCTCCTCTAGTTCTGCATTCTCTAAGTCAATTAAGGCTAGCCTCTCTTCTAACACTAAAAGGTCACCTTTTTTCCTTAGTAGTCCTGCCTTTTCTTCTGCTATAGCAATCTTCTCCTGGAGGATAGCTTTTGGTGACTTGGGGGGCTGTGTGTTGCTCTGCCTTCTCTCTCCCAGGGGGGTGGCCATATTGGAAGCTCCTTGGTCTCCCCCCTCTTCCTCATGAAAAACTGCATTACTCCTGGTCTCCTCCGTAAGTTTGTGGTTTAGCACCCCACAGTTGGGACAGTGCTTTTTGTTGCCATGGTATGACTGTTGGCATACCAAACAAACCACCATGATGCATAAAAAAAAAAAAAAATTGAAGCAGTGGAAGAGTCCCATGTGTGTGCCCTTAGGCTAGCAGGCTGCAGTAGTGGGTCACTGCCCACAGGTATGTTCAGGCAAGCAGCAGCAGTGTGTGTGTGTGTGTGTGTGTGTGTAGGAGTAGCAGGTGGGTGAGTAGTGGTACTGACCGTATCAATACATAGACCAATCAGGATTGGTCTCACCCAAAAAGCTGTACTCAGATTCCCTGACAAATTTATAAAAATCATAAATCTTATCACTCGCACTGGTATAATACCTGATAGTTCGAAAAGGAGGTGACCCCTCAACAAATCTAACCTGAGACCTATCAGCATATTGCCTGTATCTGGAAAGATATTAGAGTGTCTAATTCATACAAAAAACAGTACTCATTTATTTAATTACAAAATTCTGTCAAAATTCCAGGGTGGTTATAAAAAAAAACAGGTCAACTCTTGATACAATATCAGTACTTGTCGATGATATACTTAGAAATAGAAATCAAAATAATATAACCCTAGCTGCCTTTATTGATATAAAAAAAAGTTTTTGACTCAGTAAATTATAATATCCTTTTAGCTAAATTAGAACAATATGGCATTAGAAATCGAAACTTGACGCTCAGAAAATTACCTCTCCAGGAGACAACAATGTTCTACTGCGAATCATGTAAGGTCTAGGTGCCAGAATTTAACATGTGGAGTACCTCAGGGGTCAATATTGGGCCCTTTGCTTTTCTTATTATATATTAATGATTGTATCTCTGAAAATGATACTCATAAAACCTTGTTATATGCAGATGACTCAGTCCTGTATGTCTCCGAAGAAAATTTAGACCCTTTGGAAAACCAATTAATAACTGCTTTAAACAAGTTTTATATATGGGCCTCTGCAAACAAATTAACAATGAACGAAAATAAAACTAAAATTATGACATTTGCTTCTTCTATAAAATTGAAAAAGTTGAGAAATCCAAAAACTGTTATAAACAATAAAAGACTTATGAATGTCGCTTCGTATAAATATCTAGGTGTTACCCTAGACCCAGAGTTAAAGTTTAATATGTATCTTCGTACTGTCATTAATAATGTGCGTTATAAATCATTAATATTGTATAAAATGCGAAAATACATGACTCAAGAAGCTAGATTAAGAAAGTATAAAATGCATATTTTGCCAATTATTGACTACTGTGATGTATTGTATGGTGCAGCTAAAGCTGAATACCTGTTAGAACTTCAGCGGTTACAAAGCAAATGTCTTAAAACATGTTTAGATTACCACATGATCACCCCAACTGACTTTGTACATGATAATGCTAAATTACCAAAACTAACCTCAAGGAGAGATTATCATATCAAAATTTTTGCCCATAAAAAATCTTGTTATGAAGATTTTAGTGAACCAAAAGTCAGAACAACTCGTTTTGCTTCAGCACCTGTATTGGAATATCAGAAAATAAATTGTACTGCATATGAATTATCACCCAAAGTCAAATGTGCTCAAACTTGGAATAGATTAACTACTGATATCAGAAATATTAGAGACCGGGACAAATTTAAACTTGTTTGTAAAAATGAACTCTGATTAGTATTTAAGTTTTTCACATAAATTGTTATAACCATCATTGGTCAGATTGCCACTGTACGTCATCCGTATAAATGTTGTAATATGGTGTTGGTATTTCTAGGTGTGGGGGTATGTTTTTGTATATGTATTTAAAGTAAAGAATAATGCTGCTGTTCTTGTTCTTATTAAACTCAAAACTTTTATTATGATCTAATTTCCTATGTAAGAAAATTATAAACCTTTTAAAATGGCTTGGTCACAGCAACATTCTTAGAATGACGGCCAGTCATTAACTTGTAAGCCGATTAAGATTACCTTTTTGATTTCCCATAGAAAATTGTATTTGATATATTATTGTAAAAGATGTTTTCAACTGTCTAAGATACAGCGTTGGATCCTCATATATGTGGAAACATACTTATGATATTACATCAGATGTATATGCAATATAACTATGGCTAATAAAAGTTTAAATTGTTTAAAAAAAAGAAGATTTATAGCCAATTTCCTACTGTTGGCACGCATGCCAAATGTCCATCCATTGTTAAATCTTATGGATAGGTCCATGGGAGCCCCTTTCTAAGCTTTTATGAGCCAAAGGTACCTGTAGATGGTCCACTCACACCTACCGTAATCTCCCGCGTATAAGGCGCGTCTTATACGAGGGGTTGTAGTTATCCCCACTTCTGCAGGGGGGACACCAAGACCTTTCTTTTAATATGTTACACTTCCCCTAAGTCCTAATAGGACATAATGTGGGCCAGAGGGGTCTGGGGGACCCTAGGTACACATAGCTTTTTGAATTTTTAAAATCCATTCAGTAGAACAAAAGATATAAATTTTTAATTTTTTTGGCAATATTTTCAAACTCTAGGTGCACCTTATACGCAGGCTGCGCCTTACACGCGGGAGATTACGGTACAAGTTTTTTCGCAGTGTATATTTTTATAGCATTTGAAAAAAATAAAAAAATAATATAGAGTTTGCGGAGACTGGCATATATAGACTATGTTATCTTCTGTAATAGTCCAAATATGTAAAGGTGACTGTTCCCATCCTCTCATAGCATTACCAATGTTCCTATGTATGTCTATCAATCCCATCATACTTGAAATAAAAAAGAAATAAAACACAAAGTTCTATATAAAGTGGGCTTGGGTCTCCAGCTGAAAAATGGTGAGGTTGGGTTCGGACTACGTCCATCAACCTTCTGATTGACAGTCCAGTGCTCTTCCTTCTAAGCTTGTGTTCCATGTTGATTAGAAATGCAGATTTTTCTTTTTCAATATCTGTATGTTGGTGTGTCTCATGAAATCAGTGCAATGTCACCTTTCTGACCGGTCAGAAAGGTGACAACACATATTATGTGTACCTTACAAAAGAACATTGCAGTCATTTACCCCTATGTCTGAGGTATGGTGTAGTCTTTTTCTTTTTTTTTTTAAATATGCAATTTTAACTGAAAAAAGTCTTATTGTTGACTTCCTTCCCTCCTTAGAGTTTCTAACCGTTTCTGGCCATGTCTGACTCTCTCAACAGTGTTTTAAGATGGGTTTATCTGCTCAGTGAGAAACTCATGTGGACGACGACATGGCCGGAACAACAGTTGTTTTAATAACGGAAATGCGGAAGTACGGTTACGCGTAGATCGGGCAACCCATTGCAACCCTACAGCATTAGTACATTACTTTAACACCATGCGGCAGCACTGCGCGGTAGAGGCAGCTGACGCGGATCTCGCAACATCTCCCCCTTTAAGATAATAATGTTATTGTCTGGATAAACTGTCCTTGAATCTCTTAAAGAAAGATATACTTTGATAGCACCAGTATAGTCTATGATAAACATGAAAATGACTGTTCAATGTTCAATGACTGTAAGTCTCTGTAATAAATGTTTATGAATACTGTCAGGATATTGGCAATGTTATGACTGTTTAATAATAACTCATATGACTTGGCAAGTGTTCTTGGTAAAAGTCTATATCAGGATGTATAAAAATATCAATATGAATAAGCTAAACTAAACTCGAGGGGAGCGGTCTCCAGTACGTCACCCTCTAACCTATCTTTACCATAGGTTCCCCTAGACTGACTCAATTAGACGAGTTGGCTTTTTGGTAGCCCGGTTTGAGCGACGAGGCTCATCGGGTGTCTTAGGTGGTGAAGACACAGGGCTGTTTGCGACTGGCGGTCGCTCAGTCATGATAGCAGGTGGTGGTATGGCACTGCCTGACGGTAGGACTGTGGCAGTGGCAATAGGAGGCATCTCCATTAGGTGTCGGCGGTTTCTCAGTTGGGCACCTGACTTGGTCTCGATGTTATACGACCTTGGAGTGTCGGCTTCTCCTTGAACGATGCCCTTCTTCGTCCAGCCCTTCTGGGAATCTGTCTTGACCAGGACAGGTTGACCTGGGACAAGCGGCTGGAGTGGCTTAGCACCATGATGCTGGTTGTATGACCTGGAGGTGGAGGATTTGTACCTCTGGTCCCTAGCGAGGATCGTTTCACGGCTAGGCCATACGGGCTCAGAGTAGCTGATGGTACTGGAAGGGTCGTACGTAGGTGTCTACCCATCATAAGCTGGGACGGGCTGGCACCTGTAGCTGCTATAGGGGTGTCTCTGTATACTAACAAAGCGAGCCATGGGTCTTTCTGACTCAGCATTTGTTTAGCTGTGTAGACAGCTCTTTCTGCCTCCCCGTTGGAATTCGGCAGGTATGGACTAGAGGTAATGTGATTAAACACATACTTTGCCGAAAATTCGGCGAATTCGGCTGACGAAAACTGCGGACCGTTGTCGGATACTATTTCTAGTGGCACACCGAAACGGGCGACAGCGTCCTTCATACGTCCAGTGACGGCTGTGGTGGTGGTAGACGTTAAGGCGAGGACCTCTATTCACCTGGAATAGTAGTCGCACATGACTAGATAGTCCTTCCCTTTGAATACAAATAGGTCTACTCCGACTCGCAACCAAGGCCCTTGTGGCAATGGTGTAGACATGAGCGGCTCGCGCTTCTGTGTCGGCTTGTGCTCAGTGCAGTGGCTGCACATGCTAACTATTCTCTTGATGTCATTAGTGATTCCAGGCCACCAAACACCGAGACGTGCTCTCTCGAGGCATTTTGTGATTCCTTGGTGACCGTCGTGGACTCGAGCAAGTATTTCAGGCCTCATGGAAGTTGGAATGACAATCCTTGAGGCGAACACAAGTAGTCCATCTGTGACTGACAGTGATGCACGATGTGCATACAGGCTCTTGAGGTTGTCTGGGACATTCTTCTTGTATTTCGGCCACCCAGTCAGCGTGTAGACGATAGCTGACTGGAGGACCGGGTCATTGGTTGTTGCAGTGCGAAGCTCCTCCTTCTTGGCGTCTGATGCAGGAAGGGTTGACCTGACCGACTGGACATGCATTTCTACATCCTCGACTGTTGAGGACAGGGTCGAGACAAGTGGACTCCGCGAGAGTGCGTCTGAGATTAGCATCTCTTTACCCGGGACATGCTTGGCGTTGATGTTGTACCTCATCAACCTCATGAGTAGTCTCTGACATCTCAGAGGCACTTCGTCAAGGTCTTTGGTGTTGATGAGTGGCACAAGCGGCTTATGATCCGTGAGGACCGTGACGTTTCCATGTCCGCGGATGTATCGGTTGAATTTCTCGCACGCCCAGACGCTGGCCAGACACTCCTTCTCGATCTGGGCGTATCTCTTCTCGCTGGTGGTCAGTGTCCGAGAGCAGTAGGCAATTGGTTTCACCGCTCTGCCATGCTCTTGTAGGAGGACTCCTCCTAGGCCATAAGAGCTGGCATCAGCACTGACGATGACTGGTTTGGTGACATCATAGTACGACAAAACAGGCGTTGAAGCGATCAGCTGTTTTGTCGCATGGAAGGCTTCTACCTGCGCTGCATCCCAGGTCCACTCTCGGTCTGACTTCAGTAAATCATTCAGTGGACCGGTGACTGAGTTCAGGTGGGGCAGGTACGATCCGAGGTAGTGCACCATTCCCATGAACTGACGTAGCAGGGTGACAGATGTAGGCGGCGGCATCTGGTTTATGGCTTGGACTTTATCGGGGTCTGCCCGAATGCCATCTCGACTGAAGACGTGCCCAAGGAACTTCTTATATGAGCATTTGTCATGATTTAACTTAGGACCGACACGATCGAGTGTCCTGACGACTTTGGACAGGCGATCCTCATGCGCAGCGTCGTCCTTCCCATATACAAGGATGTCATCCATGTAAATGAAGACTCCATCTAACCCCTCCAGGGCTTCGAGCATCTTCCGCATGAAGATCTCGGGGGCTGATGTGATGCCAAATGGCAGGCGTCGGAAGCAGTAGCGACCGAACGGAGTGATGAAAGTAGTCAGCTCTTGACTCCGTTCGTCTAGCGGGATCTGGTAGAATCCGCTTGCTGCGTCGAGGCATGAAAACCTTGCAGCGCCTGTGAGTCTAGAGGTTAGATCATCCAAGGTCGGCAGGACGAAGCGTTCTCGTTGGACGTTGACATTCAACTTCTTCAGGTCTACGCAGAGGCGGACGTTGCCGGACTTCTTCAGGACTGGTACCATGGGAGCACACCATGGTGTTGGCTTGGTGATCTTCCTTACTATGCCTAGAGACGTTAGGCGCTTTATCTCCTCCCTCACCTTCTCGACCAAGGGAAAGGGGATACGTCTGGCGACGTTGACGGCGACTGGCTGGGCATCATCTCGAAGTACGATCTTGACTGGATCTGTTTCGAGGCATCCGATGTCCTGACTGACGGCTTGGATGCGCATGACTAAGTTCATGCGATGGGCGACTCCTCGTCCTAGGAGACTCTTGCCGGATCCGTCCACGACTAGGACACAGAAGTTGTACTTCTGGCCCTTGTAGACGGTGTTTGCGATGAACTGTCCTCGACAACTGAGTGGACCCCCGGGCTTGACAATTTGACTTTGACGTCTTTTAGGGGCGGTCGCGGCTTCACTTTGAGGTAGTTCAAATAGACATGATGGAGACGTCTGCACCCGTGTCTATCTTGAACGTCTCGGATGATGTTCCGAGGTCTAGTGTGACTTTCCAGGCTGAGCCACTGTCGTCGCAGTCTATGGCACCGATGAAGTTGTCAAAGTTCACCGCACCACAAAACTGGGCTTCTCCCTCGGTATCGTCGTAGACTTCTCTGACGCTCTTATTACGACACATTGAGGCAAAGTGTCCGACTTTCTGGCAGGACTTGCACGTTTTCCCGATCGCAGGGCAGGCATTGGGCCCTGGCGACCTGTGCACGTATCCACAATTTGGGCACTTCTGCTTCGACTGACCTCCTGACCTTGACCTTGACTGACCTTGATTTGACTGTCCTTGATTTGACTGTGGCTGACGCGTTGACTTTTTGTATCCCTGGCTTCTATTGTAGACGGCATTGACTGACGTGTCTTCCTTCTGGGTCGACTCCATGAGCTCCTTGTGTCGCGCTTTATCCGTAGCTGTCGCAAGTGTCAAGGTGTCTTGCTCCATCTGCAATTCGCGAGATAGCTCCTTGTCTAACATTCCGGCGATTAAACGATCGCGGATGTGTTCGTCTTCCTTCTCCTCGAAGTTGCAGTGCTCTGCAAGCTCATGCAGATTTCTTACTAAGCATTCGACTGACTCACCTTGTTTCTGCGAGCGCTGGTAGACTTTTGTTCGCTCGTGGATAGTGTTCTTCTGCGGGACAAAATAGTCGTCAAATTTCTTCAAAACCGTTTCGAAATCGTCTTTTGGATCGACCGGATCGGGCTCGTCGTCTGTGGGCTCGGGGCGTGCGGCAAACTTAAAAGACTTGTAGATATGTTCAGCCTGGCGGCCCATAGTATATACCAGGGCTGAAACTTGCACGTCCGGCTCCTCATAACGGATCTTCTCGAGAATAAAATAACGAGAAAACCTGGTTTTCCAATCCGGCCATGATGCCGGTTTAGTGAAGTCGAATGGCTCTGGCGGCTGATATTTAGGCATTTTGACGAGGTGGGTAGGCCTACTAGTGCTTTGTATGTATTAAGAAAAATGTCACTGATTCTCTTGACTGACTTGACTGTTACACACTAGCGCGTACCACCGTAGACAGGCACCTACTAGACTTGGCGGCTTATTTGAGGGGCTTAGGTATAGAGTGGCAAGGTTTGGTGAAGTGGGGTGACTACATCAATTGTCTTTACATGGACTTGACAATGTCAAATACGGCACAATTTGTATCTGACAATAAACACAGGTTGACAGTGACTTGACTTTGACTGAATATGTTGACTTGACTGACTTGTAGACTTGACTTGACTGACTAGGAATAAAATATTCAGCCTTACCGGTGGTCCAGTGGTGTTGTCTCAATTGTTGAAACATCTAGTTGTTCATTGTTGTTGTTTCCACTGGCAGATGGTCAAAAAAATCCTCACTTCTGACATCATGTTTTAAGATGGGTTTATCTGCTCAGTGAGAAACTCATGTGGATGATGACATGGCCGGAACAACAGTTGTTTTAATAACGGAAATGCGGAAGTACGGTTATGCGTAGATCGGGCAACCCATTGCAACCCTACAGCATTAGTACATTACTTTAACACCATGCGGCAGCACTGCGCGGTAGAGGCAGCTGACGCGGATCTCGCAACAAACAGGGTTCCCAATTTTCATGCTAAGTGAAAGAGAGAGATGAAAACTTCCCTTTCATCTTCTTGTCTTATCTCTCTTTTTTCTTGATACAGTCAGTGTTCCAAAATCAGTTCTCTTGCCCATCTCGCCTTCTTTTTCACCCATGACTTTTCACTTTCTTCCTGTGCTCAGGCATATTTTCTATAACCCTTCTTTTCCCCCACCCCCTCTAGGAACATGTCTCCCCTGCCTTTTCTCTTTCAACTTTAAGCAAGAGTCCCTTCTCCAGACTTTTTATCTTCTTTTTACCTTTCTGACCAGTGCAGGTCAGAAAGGTGACATGCCAGACAGAAAGGTGACACAAAAACATGAAAAAGACTCAGTTTTCTTCAGATTCTAATATTATTTTTATTTTTCTTCTCTTTTCTACAAGAACAAGTTCCATTCCTCCTTCTCTCATAAAGTTTTCTTTCAGCTTCTTTCTGCCTTTCTCCCTGAAGGCTGTTTTGTTGCCAGTCAGAAAGGTGACATTTCTTATCTGAGGAATGGTTTTTTGGGTATTGTCAAGAGGAAATCACAGAATATGAATAAGAGAAATGCTGGTATTGTAAAGAAGGGAAAAGAAGGTAATGATCAAATTAATGACAGCAGGCTCAAAATCTTGATTTTTCCATATAGAGGGTGAGATGTCACCTTTCTGACCGGTCAGAAAGGTGACCACTTTAACCTGGAGAAAGACTTTTTTTTTGTAAATATAATAGGAAATTAAAGATCATGAGTTACAGGAAAGATGTTATTTTAAGGGATTACAGAGATGGTGAGGTTTGAAGTAAAAACTGTAAGTTCAAAGTCTAAATTTTTCATCGGTCAGAAAGGTGACATTTTATATTTTGAGAAAGGTTTTTTAGGGTGTTAGGATCAGATATACACATGAATAAAAGAAAAGCTAGCAATGTCAAGGAGGTAAGAGATATAAGGGTTCAATTAATAGCAGTAGGACCAAAACCTTTATTTTTCCACATAGAGAATGAGATGTCACCTTTCTGACCGTTGGTGGTCAGAAATGCCATTTCTGACCACCAACGGTCAGAAAGGTGACAGTTTCTGACCGGCTCTGACCTGCTTGAATGCAATAGTAAAATATTAAGGAGGTAGAAAAAAATTGAGTTGAAAGAGGAAGGCGGTCAGAAACTTTAGAGGAAAAGACAAGAAATGCTAGACATTATGGACCATAGGGGATGAAGGAATGTAAAAAGGTGTAAAGAAATTAGCACACAGGGTGGACCTCTGTGAGTGGTACATAAATGTGAAAAGAATGATAGCAGAATTGAAATATTGTGTGAACTGCACATCAAAATGAGTGCAGCCGGTCAGAAAGGTGACATTGCACTGATCTCATGAGACACACTGATGTATATAGCATTACATGAGGTAGAACACATAACTAATTTGCGACGGCTCTTAAACGCATGGTTCTGAAGTACTTAAAGTACTTCATCTTGTATTTCTATCTTGATTTGAAGCAGAGGTATACATTTTTCAACTTTTCTACAGTATTTAGTAAGTTAGAACTCATTAGTAATTCAAAATGGCTGTCACATACATGGTTCTAAATGGCATGAATGGAGTGCTGGACCTCAGAAATGTACATACTCCTAGTACAGAGATGCCACTCACTGGCCAACAAAAACCAGGAAAACTGGACTTTTGGCCACATTTCCCCAGGAATTTAAGATAATTTGATACAAACATCTTAGAATAAAAACCAGGAATTCCTGGTAAACCAGGAAAAGTGGCATCACTGTAGTACTTTATTTTGTGTTTCTATGTCGACTAGAAGCGGGGATATACACTTTTCAAGATTTACATCAAATTTTGGCATTTATGGCAGCCATTTTGAGGTGACCTAATGCAACCGTGAACCTTTAAAATAGTTTTATTGCATAGATCTCTTCAAGCTGATGTCAATAGTGTCATCATATGTGCAAAAACACCAATTTATGGTAAATTTAATGTTCATTATGTGTATTAGTGGAGGTACTGGTTACACCCCTTTTCCTCCAGCACACCCAGTGCTGCCCCCTAGGGTATATGTGTCACACTCACCTAGCATCCATTGTTTGGTTGTTTACTTCCTCCTCCACCACCAACACAGCAGTATGTACTGGTATTGGTGTTCACATATTTTTTTTTTCTGGTTAATTGTTTATGTAATAAAGGGCACAAGCCAGCCACTCAACCACTTAAGGCCAAATATATATATATATATATATATATATATATATATATATATATATATATATATATATATATATATATATATATATATCATTGTGTCTTGTCTCAGTCTATATATATATATATATATATATATATACATATATCCTCCTGAATTATTAGGGCACAAGCTAATTCCATTTCTATGTCAATTTCCCGTTTTAACCTAGTTTAGCATCCGCCATGTTGGATTTCGGCCATTTTCCCAGGGATGATTTTTTGTGATAACTTTTTGTCTGTAAAGTACAGATATCAAAAACCACTGAAAAACTTTCCCTGCAATTTAGGCCATTTTTATGTCTTTATTTACTGGACTAATATTTGTGCCTTCTTTTGAGTAGGTCTACTACTTGACTATGCTGGTGCATGCCCTCAGGGCATGTAATTCATTTCTAACAGACCATGGCATTATTAACATAAGTAGGCTACACATAAGCCATGTCCCCAGGGCATCAATGACATACCCTGAGGACATCTACCACAGAGATCATGCCATTATGGCATTCTCCAGTAGCCAGCTATAATATATTAGGCCTAGAATATGCCTTAGTGTCTTATCCTGGGGGCCTAATCTGTTGGGTCCCACCAATACAGGTTAAAATCGGCTATATTCCCTGAGAGCATGCTCTAGCGATGTCCCAAGGGCATGCCTTTGTTTAAAATTGGTCTGTTTATGCCCTGGGGGCTAGCATTTGTTATAACCATGGAAGGAAGAAATAAGCTCTGGGGGCATAGATAACACTCGTGTTACCCTACATGTGCATGGTTTTCGCCATCCCAGGACTTGTAGATCACAGAAATATGGCCTTAGGGCCAATACACGATGCCCTAAGGGCATTCACTAGATTGGTCAATGGTTGATTTGTAGAAGGCCAGCAATATGGTCTAAGGGAGTGGTCATTATTTATCAACAGGGGGGATGGTGGGTTTTCGTTCAGTCAAAATTTTTTGCGCCCCCCTAGCCGGAGGCACAGAGAATTTTCGGGCCCCTCTTCGATCTATAGTAGCTCATGGGCTTTTTTGCTAAAAAGAGGGTAAATTACTTTATTGTATGCCCCCAGGGCTTAGACCGACGTAACAAGTTGTATCTTGTGAAAAAGTTAAAGCTCCCCGACTGACCAGCCTTGCGCAGGCCAGTCTGATGGCACTGGTCACCCCCCCTGGACTGTACTATTGATACAGTTGGGTGCCAGAGACTGCCGACTGACCAACTTCTCCAGCGACCTAGTTTGGTGGGCAAATCGGCAGGGGGGGGGGGGTGACCAGTGCTTCAGCGCCATCTTGTGGCATCTGTAACATTCATGTTTGTGTGTATAGCTCAGTATGCCTGAGGAAATACTTCAATTCTGCTATATTAACACATGTGTCAAATAACCTATGATACATTTACATCACATATACTTCACTCTATGTAATGGGTCCAGGTTAGCTGCTTTTCAATGTATCAGTATGGATAAATCCATCCTGTTTCAGTTGATAATGGGCTGTTCTAAAGGTCAACTTTGAGCATTTCATAAAAATAATTGAGTTGAGATCCATTAAATCTACATTTTGTGAAAATTATTTCAATGTCTAATGTATGAGGGGGTGCAGTAGAGAACATTGGAGCACCATTCCTAGAGAGTGAGAAAGATATTTCAATTACCACTAATATGAGCTCAGTGAAGTCATTTCTGGTACATGTTAGGGGGAGATTGAAACCATCCACTCCGGTTAAATTTGGATTAGGGGGTGGAATCAATTCCTTTCCCCTCAACATTTATATTACTCTTTATACTATATTCCAGTTACTAATAACTATCAAAATTCTCAGGATCTAAATGTATTATTGCATATCAAAAGGGAGCTAGAATGTGGTTTCATAATACATTTATTGGTGTTATTCACTATCTCGAGAGATATCTTTATCAATATGTCACAAATTATTCACAATAGTTTCAATTATGTACAACTCTCAATTTACATTTCAAATGGCAAACAATAGCTCCATAGCACATAGCTATATAACTCAGATTATAACAATCTGCACCTACAAAACCATTAGCACAGTGGATGTACAAGTACAACTGTTCCAACACAATAGAGCAAGGATACAATACAAAGCAGAATCAAAGTAAAGATCACAATACCTTATTGGGCAAAATGCCTTCCTAGCACCTCACCCACCCGAGACAGTCCAGGCTGGCCTCCACAGTTCCAAGGTGTAACTTAACCTCATACCTGCCTAAGGTCCTTTTGTTGGGACTACTGCACCTATGTAACTGTTCCTGGCCCAGGACAGAGCTACACCCAAACCTCAACCATGCCTCCTCCATGGTGCTCTTGGCTGCTGTGTGCTGTCCTGATATCCTGTCCTGACTCTGGTAAGGGGTGTGTCTCTCCACTGAGAAGTCAACTCTATATATACTCCTCCTCTAGGAGATTTCACACATTGCTATTGCACCTTCCATTATACCTAGCTTCCCACACCCTGGAGTAAGTCCCAGCTTGCACCACTACAGCCTGTATGGATTATGGCTAAATCTGACAAGTTTTCACACCTTTTCCTAACTCCACCTCCAAACAGTCTGTAGTAACCACAGGCTACCACAAACATTTCAAAGTTAACAAGCAAATATGTATTAAAATACAATATTCTTATAATATCATAGATGATTCCACATATATAAGTTTCAATTTATATAATGTTACATCATCATAACAAATCCACGCAAATATATCCCAATATTACACCTCGGGAACTAAAATGCTTTGTTCCACTCAAAGCTAAGTTTCACACTGTTATTTTATACATCACCGCTTTTATGAGTATTTCAATTTTTTTTTTGTATAAGTTACTAGGCTTGATCAGAAAAAAATTTTCATTTTCTGTATAAAACATCTCATCCGGGATCTTATTGTAGATCATACCTTGTCACACAAATAATATAAATACAATTATACACAATTAATGTTTTCACCAGGAAACATCTCCATTGTCCTAGTGTAAATCAATAAAAATATATTCTTAGTGTCAGTCCTCTGATATTTGTGAATACATGGGTGATGTCCTATACCCCTTGAAAATGTCTACACATCTCTCTGATGTATTGGATGACTGACTGATGCACTGGACACCCTCCTGATGCACTGGACACCCCTCTGACGTTCTAGGCACAGCTCTGACGTACTAGGCACCCCTCTGGAACACTGGACACCTCTCTGGAACTCTGGTCGCCTCTCTGGAACACTGGACACCCCTCTGAATGCCTCTCTGGAACACTGGACGCCTCTCTGGGACACTGGATGCCTCTCTGGAACACTGGATGCCCCTGACGTACTGCCAACCTCCATGATGTCCCTGGTTGATTAATAACTCCATACCACTTTCTCAGAGTATTGATTACTTCACTCTGCCTATTAGTATCCCTAAAAGCACTGCTACTACTGCTCTTTTTCATGCTCTGAACAATCTTTCAACCACCTGTGCTTTGGCCTATTAAAATTTTGAATACATATTGAAATTTGTGAATAACCTTTAGGGTAACTCCACCAGCAATGTTAGGGGGAGATTGAAACCATCCACTCCGGTTAAATTTGGATTAGGGGGTGGAATCAAGTCCTTTCCCCTCAACATTTATATTACTCTTTATAATATATTCCAGTTACTAATAACTATCAAAATTCTCAGGATCTAAATGTATTATTGCATATCAAAAGGGAGCTAGAATGCGGTTTCATAATACATTTATTGGTGTTATTCACTATCTCGAGAGATATCTTTATCAATATGTCACAAATTATTCACAATAGTTTCAATTATGTACAACTCTCAATTAACATTTCAAATGGCAAACAATAGCTCCATAGCACATAGCTATATAACTCAGATTATAACAATCTGCACCTACAAAACCATTAGCACAGTGGATGTACAAGTACATCTGTTCCAACACAATAGAGCAAGGATACAATACAAAGCAGAATCAAAGTAAATATCACAATACCTTATTGGGCAAAATGCCTTCCTAGCACCTCACCCACCCGAGACAGTCCAGGCTGGCCTCCACAGTTCCAAGGTGTAACTCAACCTCATACCTGCCTAAGGTCCTTTTGTTGGGACTACTGCACCTATGTAACTGTTCCTGGCCCAGGACAGAGCTACACCCAAACCTCAACCATGCCTCCTCCATGGTGCTCTTGGCTGCTGTGTGCTGTCCTGATATCCTGTCCTGACTCTGGTAAGGGGTGTGTCTCTCCACTGAGAAGTCAACTCTATATATACTCCTCCTCTAGGAGATTTCACACATTGCTATTGCACCTTCCATTATACCTAGCTTCCCACACCCTGGAGTAAGTCCCAGCTTGCACCACTACAGCCTGTATGGATTAGGGGCTGTGTACAAATGACGTCATGCATTTTTGGACCATTTTTGACCCCCCCTCCCCCCCTTGTCATGTTTCGTCATACAACACTTGACCCCCCCCTTAGCATGACGTCATGCAGAGAGATATCCCTCCCCCAAAGTGCATGAATAGTGAAGGTCTATAAGCTATAAACAAATTAAAATGGTTCAAAGGGACATATAGTGGGTGTAAATTGGCAATAAAGGATAACATACATGCAAAGTGAAAAAAGAACTAGCACTGATCAACAAATGAACAGAGAAACATGCCAAACACTGTCAGCTTATATATTGTATGGGTCCCTATATGCAGGATGTACCATTTCCATGCCCCATAGTTATACACGGAGTACTATGTTAGTGATCATACACAAGTATTTCCTGTCACAAAAGGGCTTAAAAACTGTCTAGATCAGTAGTCCAATACAGTTAATAGTCTGCCTTTTTTACAGTGAAAGTTGTAGACTTGTAAGCGAAGAGAAAATCGAGAACAATTATTATTAAGGATCATATAGTTCAAGAGCTTGAATGTATTGATATATTGAATGTATTGATTTAATCTATAACTTGAACCATATACAAGTGTACTAGAAATAGGTTTCAGGCAGAACACTCTGAATTTAGGGAGTGGCCTAATAGAAAAAAAACTCAGAAAGCATCACAAATTCTCAGGAGACCATCGATTCCAATCATAGTTCCAATTTGTGATGTTACAAAGCAATCGAGTCACCTCAGCATTTTACTGTAGAATCTGCAAATGAGGTGAGTCCGATAGAGTTCCATTCAGACAAAGATGTGGAGAGTAAGTTTGAAGGGAGGTCCCCTTTACATCTCCCCAAGCATCCCCTCAGTGAAAATAGCAACAGGGTGGTGGAGAGCTCCAGGGGAGTGTTCATTATTTATCAACAGTGGGACTCCGGGAGTGGGTGGATTAGGCGAGGAGCAAAATAATTTTGACACCTCAAGGAGAGGTGGGGCAATATCTTTTCAAAAAAGAAGCCTGTGGATTACTATGGATGCTGCCCTGAGGCAACAGCAGCAGTTCAGGGGTATTTTAGATGCATCATTTTAGATCCTGAGCGCAGCAGTGGCCCTTTTCAAAAAGGGTTAAATTGGTATAGGTAGGATAGAGTAGTAGTGCCTCCTTATAGTGGCCTGGATATCGCCTTGATTTTACACTGACATTGATGGCAGTGACACTCATTGAGTGAGATGTCTGAGGAATGCATGCATGTAGGGCCTATAGGTAATAAATTTATGTCAGATGAATGCATTAAACTTCCCTACCTTTACAAATCTTGTTACAAAAGTTTTTGTTCTTGCCAAAACCAAAGCATATTGTGATTTCTTGATGACATGATGTCATGCAGCCCTTGACCCCCCCCTCCCCCCCTTGTCATGCTTGGTCATGGCAAGTGGGACCCCCCTCCCCCCCTCCTGCATGACGTCATTTGTACACAGCCCCTTATGGCTAAATCTGACAAGTTTTCACACCTTTTCCTAACTCCACCTCCAAACAATCTGTAGTAACCACAGGCTACCACAAACATTTCAAAGTTAACAAGCAAATATGTATTAAAATACAATATTCTTATAATATCATAGATGATTCCACATATATAAGTTTCAATTTATATAATGTTACATCATCATAACAAATCCATGCAAATATATCCCAATATACATTTCATGTTTGCTTAGTTCCCATGCCACTCACATGATGTCTCCACTGTGTCATACTTTGACCATTTCCTTGCCTTCTAGCTCTGTCAGACATGGTCATACTCTAGTCTGCTACAAGGTGGCGCCTAAGCACTGGGCGCTCCTCCTGGGTCTCAGTGGCATGGGAACTAAGCAAACATGAAATGTACCAGAAATGACTTCACTGAGCTCATATTAGTGGTAATTGAAATATCTTTCTCACTCTCTAGGAATGGTGCTCCAATGTTCTCTACTGCACCCCCTCATACATTAGACATTGAAATAATTTTCACAAAATGTAGATTTAATGGATCTCAACTCAATTATTTTTATGAAATGCTCAAAGTTGACCTTTAGAACAGCCCATTATCAACTGAAACAGGATGGATTTATCCATACTGATACATTGAAATGCAGCTAACCTGGACCCATTACATAGAGTGAAGTATATGTGATGTAAATGTATCATAGGATATTTGACACATGTGTTAATATAGCAGAATTGAAGTATTTCCTCAGGCATACTGAGCTATACACACAAACATGAATGTTACAGTTGCCACAAGATGGCGCTGAAGCACTGGTCACCCCCCCCCTGGGTCTCAGCAGGGAAATCCCGGGGTCACTCAGTGCATCCTTACCGACAGAAGACCTCCGCACTGAATACTACATGAGTTCTGGGTGGATAAAATAGTTAGCTAATTTAGTAGAACTCTGTAAAAATTCATAACTGGTCCTGAGTAGGTACTTATTCATATGATATAAAATAAAACATGATTATTGCAGCCAGAGATGCCCATTCATTTTTGGGCTTGTTTGGATTGGGTCTGAACTGAATTTATTCACTGCAAAAAATGTCAATTATGCAGGTGTCTGTACATTTATGGCCAGCATTCCAGATTTTCGTGATCGATGCGCAGTTTTTTTTTTTTATATGTCATAAATCGAGGTTGCCCCTAAAGATATACGTGGGATTTTTTGCTCAATACCTCCAGGGCACACTAGTTATGACATGCCATGCCACAATAAAATATAGTGAAAAAGTATTTCCATGGCTGAGACCTAGACTACGTACTGGGGCGCAGCGGGGCCGATGTTCAGCTTTCACTGCATCCAGGATGGACTCCTGCTCGCCCATTAGTAGTCCATCCTAGATGTACTCTGCCTAGCCAATCAGCGGCGGCCTTGCCTGCCCCCGCACTCTGCGACTGTGGCAAGAGTGCGGGGCAGGAGTGCTACCGAGCTCGGAGTTATTATCTCGAATATCAGTTTCAGGAGTTGATACTGCAGTTTTGTAACTCCGATCTCACAGTTTAAAACTTCGATCTCACAGTTTAAAACTTCGATCTCACAGTTTGAAACTGATCTCACAGTTTAAAACGTTGATCTCATAGTTTAAAACTTTGATCTCACAGTTTAAAACTTTGATCTCACAGTTTAAAACTCTAATCTCACAGTTTAAAACTCTGATCTCACAGTTTAAAACTCCGATCTCGAGGAGGTTACATATCGCTTGCCATATGCGGCCGCCTCACCGCCCCGGGGGGGCACTCTCTATGTAAGGTATATACATATGTGCGGCTGGCAAGGGTACTTTTTCAAGGAAAAGTCCCTAGCAAGCCTCCTGTTTCAGCCACAAATGTCAGTAGTATATATATAGGTCGTCTTTGGATATTTCTAAAAAAATATCCAAAGAAGACCTATATTTTTTGAATATCCAGAAAATACCTATTATTTTGGATAATAGGATTATTTTGGAAATAGTAAAGGAGGATTGAAGGAGGATTGAAGGAGGAGGATTGAGAGATACATTCAATTTCAGATCAGCTCTCTAAGGAATGACGTTACTGAAACAGGAGGACCATTATGTATGGTGCTTCAACCAACTGATGGGAGCATACACGCTTCAACCAACAGTGGGAGCATCACCTAACAATGGGAGTATCAGCCGTTCTAAGTTGATAAGGTCGCACGAATAGTCGTGATTTTGTTCACACTGAAGCTAGTACCTGGAGCTACAGGCGTGGAGGTTTGTGACATGAGGGCCGGACCTCTCCAATTAACCCCAGACATTGTGTTCCTTATATACTCCACCTCAGCAGTGAAATCATAAATGTGGTGTTACACCTTTAAGTCTATGAACAAATAGACGTTCAGTTTAAGAGGATATAGATTTTTTTCAACATGAGTTTTTTCTCCTCTATTTTTTGTTATATTTCATTGATATCAGCAAAGAACATTTGCTGAGTTATTAGAGGAATTTACAGCGTTAGTTTACAATTGAAACGATAGATTTTCATTTTCATTGGATTTATAGCAATTCTTGTATTACAATGATAAATAAAATATGTGATGTACAGATCATTTGACACTTTGATTGAAGTATTATGCTGTCTATAAGTGAAAATAAAAATGAAATGAAACAAGTTGTTTGGATATAATACATTTTATTATAATAATGTAATAGAACAGAGTTAAGTATTATTATAAAATCATATTATTAGGACATATGTGTTTCTTTACGCCATTGTTCATATATTTTGCTGTGACTTAATTGGAAATATATTTTCGAATAAGGAGTATCTTTGAGTTTGTTAGATTCTTTTAATGTAATATTATATATTTTTTCCAACACAAGTTGTGCAATTGGATCTCCACAATTTATTTTATATTCTTTTTCACTAAAATTTAAAAAAAGGATATGAATTTGTCCTCTGTAATCATTGTCTATGATTCCCGCCTTAACATCCGTATACTTAAACCTATGCCCACTTAATGGTGCTATACGTGCATAATACCCAGTAGGGACAGCAACTTTGATGCCTGTTTCAATTAAACATTTTTCTTTGGCTGGAATTATATAACTGAAAGCACTTTATAAATTAAATCCTACAGCGTTAGTTTTTTCTTTACTTAGAGGAAATGTATTGGAATCATATCTAGTATATCCTAAAACAGGTTTGTTTCCCATTTTTTTTATTGACTGTACTTTAAGACTATTAAAAAGTGTGCATTCACAGAGACATTTATATCATTCAGAGACATTAAGAAGTGTGTTTTACCTTTAGGATTCTGTTTTTCTTATTCTTCTTCTAAAATGTACAGTATATCGAGATAGTCAAAAAGTTCTTTGTCTTGAATGTCTTCCATCGCAGTATTCAGTTTATCTAACTGATTTGGTTTTAACATGAAGTGGCTTTCAATGTTCTTTGATGCGAACAGTAACGTATCCCAGTTTAATTTGGTGATAGTGAAACCTTCTATTTCAATTTTAGAGTTCATGTTAACGTTCGAACTAAACAGATGTTTTATTTGATCCATTTTAGATGAGAGTTCTGTCCATTCTTCTTCGAAAATTTCGATCTTTTGTTCTTCTTTTACATCCAAGTATACGAGTGTGTTGTCTTCGTGCGGCACATCATCGTACATAACAACTAAATCGAGATTGTAGGAAATGTTATAACATCCTCGCAAACACGTTTTCACTTCACCTTGATCTGTGTAACTATGTGCTCGCACTGTGAAATTGGTTTCATACCGATGATGACTTTCTTCTGAACTTGTTTCATCTTCTGAGGTTGATGATTCGATGTTATTCATTATAGTTTCGTTGTCAGCCATTTTTTTGACGCAATGAATTATGTTGCTACGTTATGTTGTCATAGCTACACTTAGTAACGAGTGTTTACTCCATTTGTAGCGCATACCTTAGCAACCGTGTTATACAGAGAGTGGATACCAAAGACGATCTAAATCATAAATTTCTGCTGGTATTGATTCATTTATATGTCTCCAGCCGGGAAAATAAAGAATTAAGTCATCATTTATGAACAGAGTGGCAGAGAATGAGTTACATATGTGTTCTAGTATACTTTGAAATTGACTTCTGAAAGTGATTGTTTGATCTAAAAATAGTATATTCGCAGATTTCAATGACTGGATAAAATTTTTATATTCTTTAGACTTAAGTATTGTAGTAGTTTCATTGATACGACTATTTTCATGGAATATTATTGAAATCTTGCTGTATCTTGAATTATCTCGGGTTTGCCATTTAACTCCAAAGTGATCTGTGTAATACATGACATTGATTAATTTTTTTAAGTTTTTTATTACTTCATTTAAAAGTGAAGAAGTTTGAACTTCATCGTTTTTCCATTTATTCAAAAAAAGTTCTGCTATTTCATTTTTTAAAATAAAAGTAATTATTTTAGTGTTTTCATATGGAAAAATATTATTTCGAGGTGAATGATTATTGTCATCAGAATCTTGTAAAATATAAAGCAAGCATTCATCTACTTTTGCTTTGTTGTCCATTATGTTTTTTTGGTTGTATGATTTTTTAGTTTATCATAGAGATTGTGTGATTTTTTAGTTTATCCCAAGGATATTTTGTTTGTTATATTGTATGCATAAAAAACATAACTCGATTTTATTTAATTTTTTTATTAGGGATAATTTCACATCGAGAGATGGAGGGCATTTCATTGATTTTATTAATGGTTTATATGATGTTGATTTTTTTTATTTTAATGCTTTTTCATCATAGGCTTGTTCTTTTAACTGCATCGACTCGTTTTTTCTTTTGCTGATTCTTAATTTGATTTTTCTTCATAGGCTTGTTCTTCAACTGCATCAAAGAATTGTTCTTCATCTGCAGCCTCTTCATTGACAGGGTTTTCTCTTGATGGTTCTTCATCCATTTTTTCAACTGGTTTTTCTTCAGTTTCATTAGTTGTTTTTTCTTTCCCTGATCCGAATCCTTTTTTGTTTCTTTCAGTTACATTAAGAACAGACACTTCTTCAAGGTGAGGGATGCAAATTCTTTCTATGATGATTTGAGCTATTTGATCTCCATGTTTTATTTCAAAGTTTTTATTACCAAAATTGAACAGTAGGACGGCAACAGTGCCTCTATAGTCTCCATCTATTACTCCTGCACCAACATCAATAAAATGATGAACTGCAAGACCTGATTTAGGTGCTATGCGACCATAGCATCCTGGAGGTATAGCAAGCGTTAAATCAGTTTTCACCAACATTCTTTCTTTAGCAGGAATAATATAATCATAAGCACTGTATAAATCAAATCCTGCAGATTCTTTAGTTGATCTTGTTGGTTCAATCGCTCTTTCTGTATTTTTTATATAATATATCACAGGTTTACTTATAGGATTTATATCAGGCGTGGTAACAGGAGTATTGCATGGTGTTATTAATGCTGTATTTCTGTTATCCGTAAGTGTTACATAATAAGACTCGTGTGAATATGCCATTTTTGTTGATATTGATATATAAAGATATCAGTAATAATATGAAGTTATAACTAATATCAGTAATAATATGAAGTTATAACTATACTAAGTACTTATGACTTGTTTAATGACTTGTTATGATATAGTTATCTAAGCTTATTTCAGCGATATTTAAAGCGATAATACAATATAATGTTATAACTATAGTATGTATAATACTAAGTACTTATGATTATTGCTATACTACTTGTTATATGATATATAGTTATTTAGTTCTCAGCTTATCACAACTATATTAAAAGCAGTTATAAACAGATAACAATATTATGTTATGCTAATAGTAAGTTGTTACAATTGTTATATCACTAGTTATGATATATAGTTATTTAAGATCATCATAAGCAATCTTATGATTAGATGACAATGTGATAAAAAATTATAACTATATCAAGTTATTACAATCTTAGCTTATCACAACTATATTAAAAGCAGTTATAAACAGTTAACAATATTATATTATGATAATAGTAAGTTGTTACAACTGTTATATCACTAGTTATGATATACAGTTATCTAAGGTTATCATAAAGATATTTTAAGCAATCTTATGATTAGATGACAATATAATAAAAAATTATAACTATGACAGTTGTTACTATTGTTGCTGTATTATTTATTATAATATTTAGTTATTTAAGCTTATCACAAGATATTTAAAGCAATCTTATAATCAGATAACATGATAATATATTATAACTAATAAATTTTTATGACTAACTGTATTGTAGTTATTAAAGCTTATCACAAAGATATTTAACATTTTAATTAAAGCCTGCTTGTTCACTTCCTGTTCTTTTATCGAATTCATCGAAGATAATTTTCAAACCATCTTTTCTGTTCATGTCAGACAGAGCTTTTATGAGATGGTGAGTTGCACTGTATTTAGATGTTTGCCACATTTTTAGCACTTGGAAGGCATATTGAGTTAAGTCACGTTCAGGTTCATAAGAAATATTTTTTATATCTTTATATGATATATTTAAATAAATAGCGATATATTTCCAGTCTGATGGTATTTTTTCGCTCAATTTGCTCAAGAAAAGATATATAGCAGTGGAATCAGTATGGTAATTTTCCAATAATTTTTCGCCAAAATATTTTTGAGTGAATTCTATTAAGTCTCTTCTGCTAGTTTCTAGAAAACTTGTTTCTAGTTCCTCCCATCTCTTGTATGGAGGAACATTTCTCCACCATTTTTTTAACATTTCTAATGCCATTTCGCATGGTTTTTTAGACTTAAAAATATTTTCTAAACGGTGATCAGGTATGCCTAGATAAATACCTAGTTTCATCCAGTCTGTACCTAACAGTACAGATATTTGTTGTAAGACTTGATCAGAATAACCTAAGTCTTGATTGAAATAATAGGATGGCAAAGGCATTTTGAAGTTATATGTAATCAGATGTAAAGTTAAGATTGGTTATGTTAGCTGTATCACAAAGTAGTATCGGAAACTGGTTATGTTAGCTGTATCACAAAGTAGTATCGGAAACAAGTATACTATGATGCAAAAAACAGAAATAATATAATATGTATAAGGTTATATATGATATATAAAAAAGGACATAATATTACAATATGCATAAGTTCATATATGATACAGTAAGTAAAAAACAAATATATAGCCAGTAAAGATATCGTAAAACTTGTATATTTAATGTTTGTGATTTGTGTTTTTGTTTTTTTATTTACAGAATTTGTAATAATATATTTTTTTATTTTAAGCATTTTTTATTGCTGACTTAGAATACTTTTCCACGAAGCAAGATAAAAATTTACTTTTTCTCTGTCTTCGATAGTGTATCTACTAAAGAAATTTGGATTAATGTTTAACATTTCATGAAAGGTAATTTCTCCGTTTAAAATATCATTCACAGTTATATTTTTAATTTTCAAATCTTTTTCTATATGACAGGCTATCATATCAAATACACTTTCAATTAAAGCATATTTTTCCATGTTTTTACCCGAATAGTATTCAGGGTGATGATCATTATTTTTATAATGATGATCTAATGCATTTTCCCAATTTTTTTTGTCTTTTTCATCTTTAAGACCTTCAGTAGAAAAGAATTTTAAGGTATAACCTATAGCTTCTTTAACTGATAATTTTGATAAATCATGCATATTTAATCGTTTTATAAGACATATTTTTTCTGCATAATTAAAAACTGTTTCTCCTATAACGAAAAAGGCTGCAGATATTATTTGCCTATGCTTGAATACTTGTTTATAGTGTTCAAGGAGTATGTTTAAGAAAGCAGAATTGCATATAATTTTTTCTTTTTTAGCATTAACATATTTGATTGCTATTTCGTCACTGATGTTCTTATTTTTTAAAAGATTTCTTATGCTGTATGTTTGAAAACTCATTTTGAATTATATAGCAGTGATTAAGTATACCTAATCACATTCATGTTTTTCTTCATAAAACACTTCATCAGGTATACTTCTATATATGTTTAATAAACTCTCACGAGGGAGATCTACTATATCTATATCTTCAGCAGCTTCTTCATCCTTATCATTACTGTCTGATACTATAGTGTTTATGTAAATCGGACCTTTTCTTTTCCTGTATTCTCTCTCCATTTTAGCTATGCCATAGGCTTTTCTATGTGCTAACATACTCATGACTTCTTTTTCTGTCTCTTTTATTTTATAAGAGAGAGAAGAATTTTTTTCTTCTTCTTCTTTTATTTTGTTTTGATATTCAGTTTTCTCTTTTTCTAACGAGCAAATGTATGAGTGTTGATGGTGACAAATTTTTTCTAGGATTTCATTACGTTCTTTTTCATAGTTTAATTGAATCTTTAAATAATCCATATTTAAAATATAAGTTATTGTTTATAGGATCAGCGTGATATTTTTTAATCAGTTGTAAGTTGGAGATGTGGTATTTATCTCAGTGATTTTTCTTTGTTTAGGTATATGTATTACAACATATCTATTTTTAAGAGAGGAATTTATGGTTATTATATCAGTAAACTGATTTACTCTTGAGCTTTGGTTTGTTTGAGAATTATTTGAAACAGACTGTCCTAAGTAAGGATAGGACCAGCTTTTTCTCTCCTTTATGTTTGTTATGTAACAAGTTAAAAAACTTTGTGTTTTTTCTCCATTTCGAAAAATGTTGCCAGTTTCTGTACAACATAGGAATATTTCATCTCCTTTTTGTAAAGGAGAAGAATATTTTTTTTGTGTTTCATTATATATGATACCTGTTATAGCTAAGACAAACATAACTAAAATACTACTTGCTTGTATAGCTGGTAGTTTTTTTTTAGTTGCATTATTGATTTTACTTAAAAGGTTTGATTCCGTCATTTCAATTTTTTGGATTTTAAAGTGTAATTGTTATTTAAAAAATCGTTTTTAGGTAAGCAGCTTTGACAAATTTGATATGGGAAATGAGCTTCTTTTATCACAGGTATTTTTTTCTTTTTGAAATGATTTATTATTTTATTATCGTTCCAGTCTGTATCAGTCGTGAAACTAGATATTATATCTTGCATGGACATGTTGTTAGCTCTTTTCTCAAGATAATATAAACAATATTGTCCACAAGTTGTAGAAAATAAACCTTGTATAGCATGAGTTGAATATTTATATTTTTCAGGTAATGCTTTAAGAAAACTTTCACGAAGAGGTAGAAATCCATATGAATCAAAATATTCAGCTAATTTATTAGGTTTTTCATAATATAAAGCTACCCAATGCTCACCAGGAGAATCACTGTTGTCAGTGTTAACTATGTAACTAGTAGGGTAATACGTCACTTCAGGTATGGTATCTGCTGAAAACACTCCATATTCTCCTTTTTTTTCTTCTTTTATGAGATTTAGATAAAAATTTATTTCTTTTCCATTCATTTTGTTAGGTTAGTTAATTCAGACTTAAATTTTAGCATATTACTTGAGTCTAATCTCATGATCTCATCATATTCTAAATATACAATGGCCGCTACTCCATGATCTAATTCTTCTTCTAATTTTATTACAAAACCTAAAGTACCAGTTTCAGTTAATTCAAAAGTTTCTGATGTTGCTCCGTCTTTAGAAATATCAAAGCAAAATAATGTTGTTCCCTCTTTAAATTCGTCTATGGTTACATTTTGTGCTTCATTTCTGAATATATCTCCTGTAGATTTAAGGAGAGCAAGATAAGCCATGTTATACATATTATTTGGAAAATCTAATTCATAATGATAAAAAGGAGTTCCTCCATCGTTTACTTTAAGTTCTATTTCTTTAACTTTAAAGTTTTCAAATTTAAATGGATTACGATTATGAGTGCCTGTGAAGCCATCTAAATGCACGAGACCAATTATGACTCTTTTAGGTAAAGGTGTGTTATTCACAACATGTGAAGCTTGAAGAATAGCTTTTTGAGGACCGAAAGTGACATATTTCATGTCTATTTTATGGATAGGAATATCCCATATAGGTAAATTAGTAGCTCTTGCTTCTTCTAATTCTTGATGAAAATCATCTGTTAATCTAACTCTTTTCACGTACAAGTTTATTTCTTGTACATCTATAATATATTTTTGAGCTTCTACTTTTGACATTAAACAAAAAGTTTCATCTGCTCTATCTAATTCAATAGAAAGAGGCAAGTCCCCAGGTAATAATTTAGACTGTGAAAAAAGACTGTCATGTATTCTTACATGCACTTCAAACAATGTTCCGTTTTTTGTTTTTTCATATCTTTTTTTTAGCTCCTGCATTGTGAGCTGTACCTGTTAAAGTGTTAACTTCATTGAAATCTTTATTGTCTTTTATGTAAAAACTTAATGGTCCTAAACATTTAGCTGTAAGAGGATCATAACTTAAAGTAAATTCTATTATTGATTTGTAACCATATAAATCATTGCTGTCTGATATTCTTATTCCTCCTACGAATACTTTTACATTCTTAAACATAGTAGCACCAAAATAATTAACAGGAAAAACTTTAGCATTATCATTTATAGTTCCATCGTTAGCTGGAGCGTCAGGTGCTGTTTTATCTGCTTTCAATATTTTTGCTTTTATGTAAAGGTAACTGTTATGTAAAGAAACATAATCTTTTTTGTTAGATTTTAATGTAAATTGAACAGTGTTGCTGTTTGGTGAAGCTGTAGGATCTATTTTTTCATAGTATGTTTTTATTCTTGTAGTATCAGTAGGAGGTATATATTTATAATCCAATTCCGAGCTTATACAATGATGTAAATTTTCATTTAAAAAAGACATATTTTTTGTTCAGGTGTATCTTCTTATTTTTACTTAGATAATATAAAAAGATCAAGTTATCGGTTTATCTCAAGCTATTTATTCTATCCGAAAATATCACCATGCCTTCCTTTCTTTTTTCTGTTTCTCTTTTTTATAATTTTTGGCTGAGGAGATAATTTCTTTTGATTTGAAAAGTTTGAAATAACTTGAGAACCTAAATCAGACAAACTTTCTTCAGCTTCTCTTTTTATAGCCTTTTTTATATTTTCACCTTTTAAAACATTTTTTGCAATTTTTATTCCTCCTTTAAGAGCTCGTTTTCCTATTGCTTTACCTGCACTTTTCACCGCAGGAGTAATGAGAGGTACGACTGTTTTAAATAAACCTTTTAGTATGCCACCTATACCATATCCTCTTTGATTTCTGCTTCCTATGAAAGGAGTTAGTGTATTATATCCACTTCCATATTGATTGTAAAATAATGGATTTTTATTTTCTCGTAAAAATTGCCTGTAAAGAAGTTTTTTATGAGCACAATTCGAATACATTTTTATTTATTTTCCTAGGATTTTTTCTTCTTTATCTCAAATGCTTTTTCTTTATTTATTACTATTTTTTCCATTTCGTGTCCCAATCTTTCCCATAATATTTAGGGTTGGTTTTTTTTTATCTCCCATATCGTGTTTTACGTGGTGATGCTTTAGACGAACTTTTTTTCTTTTTTATTTCTCCAAAAATATCTTCAGAAGGAGGGGTAGAGGCCATAGGTTCTATTTCACTTTCTTCATCGAATTTTTGTTCAAAAGAAGTTGGTTTTATTTTCTTAATTTTTATTTCTTCTCCTATTCCTCCACTTGCTTCATCTTTTTTATTTTCTTCAGATTCTGTGAAGGTTTTTTCTTCTCCTGAAGGAATAAATAATTTTTGTTTACCATATTCTGGAGGATAATTTAAATTATCGTCGTCCACGCTGTCAGAATCTTTAAATAATGATTTTTCAATTGGATCATCGTAATCATTTTCTGAATATTCATCATCTGTTGCTTCTATGGATTCTATCTTTCCTTTTTCAATTTTTTTATGTATTTGTCGTTGTCGTTTTTTTATAATGTCTATATTTTGATCTTCTATAGGATATTTTTTTATTTTATAAGCGTCAGCATCCTGCTTGTTTTTTCCTGGTTTATTGAGAAACCAAGATTTAGGTATATGTGGAGAAAATTATACCAAAGTTCATTAATGCCAAGAGGTTCTTTTTTTATGCTAGTATTAGAAAAAAATTTCATTATGTCTATCACATTAGAATTTTTTAGCAGTTTTCCGTTCATTATTATTTCACCCTGATCATTCCAAAAAAATTGTAAAGCTAACATTTTTTTTAAAATTTCTTTTATGTAAGGTATTTGTGCTTGTCTTATATGTGATAATATTTCTTCTATAGATATACCTGTATGAAAAGATTTTTCAGATTGATTTTCTTGAAAATAAGAAAAAAAAGTAGGATTTTGTTTAGATATATCTTGATTAGTACTTAAAACTTTATATGGTTGAATGTTATACATTTTTTCTGCTAATATTTCTTTTTGTCTTTCAAGAATAGGATTTTTTTCATTTTTAGTTTCTTTCGTCTTAATTTCTTCTATAGCTCTAAGTTTTTTATATGTAACTAAAGGAATGACAATACTTTTTTTGAAAGAAGCAGTCATATTATTGTCTACTTCCTGCTAAACCTCCTAGTAAAGTTACGGCTAAAGGAATAAGCATAGACAAAAAACCACCTTTTTGTTTCAATACTGCTTTCCTTTTTTTGTTATTCACACGTCTATTTACTAAAAATCTTAAAATTTTTTTATGCTTTTTAAGTTTAGCATAAGAAAAAGGACTTAATTTAATGTTTCCTTTCAGTACGTTATATATGCACTGACATATAGCATCTATGTCTTCTTTTCCTGCATATTCTATCAAAAGATTTCTTCTTTTTTTATTTTTAGTGTTACTTAAGACCGTAAGGAAAGCTAATTGCCTAGACAAATTAGGCCTTTTGTTTCTTTTAGTCTTTTTCTTTAAAATTCTTTTTTTCCCTTTCCTTTTTAATATAGGTCTTTTTTTTAATAACAAAGATTTCCTTTTCTTAGGCATTTTTTAAAACGTAATAAACAAAACTATTTCTTGTCTTTTATATCATTCTTTATTTCATTTATCACACGTACATTTTTTTAAGTTTTATTTGGAATATAAACATCTTGGCCTACATCAAATATATTTCCTCTTAATCTGTATTCTTGTGGAGTTTTTTGATGTCCGTCTATTAAGAGATAAGAATGTGGTTTTCTAGTTGCTTCATTAAAAATATTGATAAAAGTTTTATGATTTTTTGGTAATAATTTTCTTCCTAATATTTGAGGCACTGTTTGATCTAAAGGAGAATTAAATATAACAAGGTAAGTAGCATTTCTGTTCACAGTTTGTCTTTCTTTCCCTTCAGAAAAAAAATTTTGAGATATATATATCACATTTAAACCTTCATGATGACAAGTTTGAGTAAATAATTTTCCTATTTCTGCATTATTACTGCTTTCTTTCATTAAGTCATCTAATATAATAAGTCCATTTAAGTTCGGTTTTATGTATTTATCAAAAGAAGAAGGAATACCATTAATGAAAATAACGTCTTTATCTTGCATTATAGAAGGTTTTTTAGGAGGTGTTTGACCATAACACCAAATAAAATAATCTATGTTTTTGTCTAATATGCGATCACTGTTTTCTATTAAATTATGAACAAAAGTAGTTTTACCACTGTTACTAGGACCTGCTACTATCATAGAAAAAGGTATTCTAATACATGCATTGAAAATAGGAAATTCTATGTGCTCCATTTTTTTTTTTTTTTTTTAAATTCCTTCAATTTTAACTAGTTCTTCTTTATAAAAATTACCACTTAATATTTCATTGTTTTTATCAATTAATACATATGTTGCTGGCCAAGTTCTAAGAACATAAGCTACTTGAAAAATTTCTTTTTTCCAATGAGAAGAATATCCTTTTCTAAAAGTAGTTTTATATTTAGTAATTCTAACTTTATCTCCAACTTTAAAGGGTAAATGATGTTTTTTAGAGAATAAATATTTCCCGTATTGTTTTATCCATATTTTTTTTTCGTTTGCTTTAGTTACTTCTGAAGGACTTATACCCAAAGTTCTATGCTTACTGTGATTATAACTATATACTAAATTTTGAAGTACATCTATATATCTCAAAGTCTTTTTGAAAGTAAGATATTTATATATTTTATCTTGTATAGTACGATTGAATCTTTCTACTATTGCACTTTTAGTGTCTTGTGATGTACTGAAAAATTTAATGTTATTTTCTTTTAAATATTTTCTGAATACACCTTTAAATTCACTTCCGTCATCAAATTGTATAATTCTAGGCTTAACTTTGCTTTTCATTAATATATTTTTAAAGCCATCTAAAGTGACGGAAGCTGTTTTGTTTCTTAATGGAAAAATATAAGCATAACGAGAAAAACAATCTATACAAGCAAGTAAATATTTGATATCATCATTTTCATTTTTTAAATTAAATATACTAATTAAATCTATTTGCCATTGATCATTTATACCTTTCACTATAGTTTTTCTTCGTAAAAACCTATGTTTTATTTTTTTGTGAGAAGTATAGGTTCTAGTGTTATGAAGAAAAGCTGATACATCCGTATGAGTTATATTTTTTATTTTTTTTCTTTGCACTTTCATATAATTTATTTGCAGAACTGAAAGAGGCAGGATCAGACGGATTGAAAAATATTTCTTTTAAAATATTTTCTTTGTTTTTAGTTTGTTGGTTCATATTTTTAACACATATTTCCTGTATTACATTACAGAGACGGAAATCCGATATGCATGGTTTCGTTCTAATATATCAAATAATTTTTATACATGAATAGAACGATACATATAATCACGTGATTTTAAACCATCTCAATGTAATAGAAAGTGTGTCGATATATTATACTGTCAGATTTCACGGTTATCCATGAAATTTTTTCAATTTTATTCATCCAATAAAAAAATGTTTACTGATTAACAGGCATGTAAATTGGGATGAAGCCACTCGGTTTCATGTTTCCATCTACGTTAAATATCAGACTTTTGTTTCCTGTTTTTGTTTTCCTTGAACTAGAATTAATTTTAGTTTTATTTCGTGAGGTATTAGATTGCTGCTTGTTCACATTTCTCTTTCTTTTAACCTGCACCTTTTCCTTTCTTCCTGCTTTTTCATTTTCATCTTGACTTAAGTCATCATCACTTGTATTATTTTCCACCCTGCTAGAAGTCTTATTCATCTTTTTCTTTTTCTTGACTTGTATTTTTACTTTTTTTTCTTCATATTCATTTTCGTTATGACTTACATTATCATCACTCTCTTCTTTTCTTCTTTTCAAGTTTTCTTCTTTCTTGATAGGACGAACAATGTTTGATTCAATATTTTTGGTGGAGTCATTTTTTTCTTCTTCTGAAGATATGCTGTTCGAGTCTTCATTTTCGCTCATATCTTCCATGACTTTTATACTGAAATTTTGTGCGGATTTAGCTTTGCTTCTTAGCTTTTCTTTCATGTATTTATTGTAACAGGCATTACATCTCAGGTGATTTTCATCAGACGTAAAAAAATGATAAGATTGAAAAGGTCTATGACACCTTATACATTCTTGTACCATTGACTCTGCACATTTTAAACAATATTTTTTATTTTTTACTAAATCAGCATTTTTACCACAAAATTCACATTTAGAAACCATTTTTTATCATAAAAAATTGAAAACGAAAATATATAAAGCTAATTAGCTAAGTTATTCATTTATCTCAATAATATTTTATAATATTATTTTAAAGGTAATAAGGTAAGTCATTCATTTATCTCATTAATATTTTCATAATATTATTCACTGCTATCATTTTCACTTAATTCCATTTCACTTTCACTGTTGCTATCACTACTTAAATTTTGTTCTTTTTCTTTCTTTTTTTTAATTTTTTCTTGCTTGTTTTCTTTCTTCAATTTCTTAACTTTTTCAATTTTTTTATATATTTTATTTTTCATTCGAAGAAGAAGGTCAAACTCTTCTTTTTGAAGAGATATACTTTTATCTTTAGTCAAGTCATGAAAATGTAAATATATATTTCCTTTAAATTTATTTATATCTATTCTTTTCCTCCGACCAAAAGCCAAAGTAGGGTATTTTCCTGATTTGTTCATTTTTTCTTTTATTATGCCTTAGGCTTTCTTTCTAATGTTAATAAGGTGAAAGTTTTTTCAAGCTATCTCATGATCTTTTTTTCTTTTTTATTTCTGGAAAAGGTATTTCGTTTCTTTTTCTTTTTTTCTTTCTTTTAGGTATACTATAGTGTCCATAAGCAAGAGATTTTATCCCGCTATCACATAAATATCTTTTATCTTCAAAAGGAGAAAGAGAAATCTTATGTAGGGAAATGGTATACACTTTATGTTTAAGACTTACTATATTACAGAATTGATCTTCTCTTATTTTATTTTTAAATAAGACTTTTTTAAAGTTACTATGTTTTATTTCTTGTATACAACTTTTTTTTATGCCTTTCACTTTTTTCTCTTCTTCTCCAGTTTCATAAAGAATAGAATACATTTTAGGTCTTAATGCTATAAATTCTTTTATTTTTTTCCCTCCTGTTTCATCTTTGAATTTTCCTAAAACTTTCATATTTTTAGAGGAAAATAAAGGATGACTTTCTTTAAGATTAGAAAAATCAAAATAATTTTCAATATTTTTTATCTTTTTTAAGAAATGTTCATCTTTAATATAATAAATGAATGAGTCTGTATCCGTGTATAACAATTGAATAATGCTTTCTGAAAAAGCAGGTAACATGATATTATAATGAAAATTAAACATCCATAATTTTGATAGTTCTAATACTGTAAATCCTATGTATATAGGTTTATTTAAAAGAATTCGTTCTTTGTTATATTGTATACCTACGAAGTCTTTTTGAAAGATATGTAGCGATTTAAAATTTGGTTTTCCCACAAGTTTTTCACCCACTAAAGGATTAGAAGTTAATTTCATAGTTGATCTTTTCTTAACATTTTCTAACGTTTTCCCAAAAGTGCTGTTAATTAAAAATTTAAAAAATTCTTTGTCAAAAGAAGAAGTAGCTAAGGTTCTTTTTGTTGTATTAAAATCGATGTATGGTTTCATCCAATCTTTTTGTTTAAATGAAAGAACTCTATGTATTTTTTTAATTTTCATTCCTAGGTTTAGATATAGCTTTAAGTTACGGTAATGTATAACATAATTTTCCTTTTGATTTAAATTACATATTAATTTTTTTCCTCCTTTTTTATATGAAATTCCTATGTCTTTGAGTACTTGTTCAGCATAAGTGGATAAATCTTCCTTTTTTATTTCTAATTTTTCTGGTGCTAAAGGAAAAGAATTATGTCTATCATGAAGGTTTGCAGGATAAGATAGAGTTACTTCCATAATATAGCCTGTTTCATTATCGTCTGGAATGTTACATATTTCTAATTTATTTATTTCTTTTTTTTCTAACCATTTGAAATCAGAAATAGGTAAAAAATCTGCTAAACATTTTCCATATAAATTATTGCAATCAATATAAAAAATATGTTCATCAGGCTCTTCTGCTATGGCATACCTGTGCGAAACATTAGTTATCCCTCCTCTTACACCTGTTTCTATGAAATTGTACATTTCTATGTCCGAAAATAAATCTAATTTAACCCCAGTATATTTCAACATGGCTTGATAACTTAAGCTTGGTGAAGTAAGAAAATGTGATGGATCTAATCCATAATAATCTAAAGCCTTTTCTCTAAAAGATTCGAAAACGTCACATAAAAGCAAAACGTCTATTTTTAAATATTCTTTCAAATAATCTTTTAGGTTCTTGCATTTGAAAGCTTTGAACATAAAAAGAGCATGCTGGTAATCTTCGTCAGAAATGTTTTCTTTTGTTAAAGAAGAATAAAAATATTTTCTTGCAGGCAATTTTTTTTCTTTCAAAACACTCCATGAATTTATATAATCATAACACATAACTCCTTTACGGATAACATAAGGTAATAATTTTTTATCTTTTAAATGCTTCTTTGTTTCATAGAAGTCATCAGTTCCTTTTTCATTCATAAGATTTGCTAATTTAGCTAAAGAAGTAGGAAGAAATTGAAAAGAATCTATGAAACGAAAATTTTCAAAACTTAAAGTCAAAAATTTTTCTGACGATTTTGCTATAACAGATATATTTTTCTCGTCCACATATTTATATAATTTTTGAATAAGAAAATGAGTGTCATAGTTCATGCTATTATGAATAACAATAGGTATTTTTAATTTATCCATCCTTAAAGACGTATAAGTAAGATTACATCTGTTACAAGCATAATTTATGTCTCTCCCTTTACCTTCTCGCCCTATATGAGAATGATCTAAAACTTTACGTATACCTTTACGAGTCAATGAAACCCCACAAACGTAACATTTTCTCTGCTTAGCTATATGAGAAATATCCTGAGGAGTTAATTTCATAGGTTCTCTTTTATGGTGTAAAATATAAGATATTTCAGCTCTTTTTTTTATATAAATAAGAGACAAAATTTGATATGACATTTTTTCCTACATATATGAATGGATCTTGATTGTATTCTTTATATTTTGACACCATTATAGCACCGAAAGCATTTAATTTATGTTCGCGTTCACATAAAGATTTACCTTTATAAATTGGTTCTTTCATTTTATAATTATAACATTCAAAATCTGCATAAATGATAAAAGGACTTTTTACTTTATTTTTGAAATCTGAAAAATTAAGATGTGAACCTATAGGTGGCATATAGTATCCTTGTCCTACGTAAGGATTTTTATTGCAATTCTGAGTTATGTGGGACTTATATTTTTTTTCTGAGCAAAAAGATATCAAGCATTTGTAACAAAAATATCTAGTTTTTTTCCAGAAAAAAGGTCTTATAAACTTATGTAAATTCCTAATCAAATAGTAGTGATCATCATATAATAATAAATCAACATGTCTTCCTTCAGAAACAGTAGTCGAATTAGTAGAAATATACATAGGGAAAGGTTGAATAATCTTTTGCTCTGTTTCTAACATACCAAATACATTTATTGTTAGATTGTTCTTTTTTTCAAATTGTGATATTTCATTTAATTTCACAGGAAAAGTAATAAAAGAAAGATTCAATTCATTTAAAAAAATATCATAAGATTTTGCTAAATTTGAATTATTTGTTACTTTATGTAGACCAGCTAAAACAGAATAAAGAAAGCATTTATTATCAGTTCCTTTTATATTTAAAATTGATTTTTTTTGTCTATTAAGTCTTTAGTCTTTTGTCTTTCTTTTCCTCCTAAAGGGTTATATTTAAAAATTGAAATTCTAAGAACTTTGATTTTTTTAAGAAACCATCCTGATCCCATGTGAAGGAAAGAATCAAAAAATCCTAATATAATAGAAAAACTAGACCTAATTGTTTCTTCTAAATTCAAAGAATCAAACCCAAATTGAACTGGACTTAAAAACCATGGTTCTATTTGAAAATATTCATTAGTTTCTAAGTTATATTTTCCTAAAATAACGCAAAGTCCTATCTGAAATTTAACTCCACCTTCTTCTTTCTTTACTTTTAATATTTTTTTCTTCACTTTTTTTAAATTTTTGAACAAAAATAAATCAGGATCATATTTTAAAGAATTAGGAATGATATCATATTCTGTGATAAGATTTTTTAATGCTCTACGACGATAAATCATTAGACTATCGGTCTGAAATGTAAAACCAAAAACACTGTTCCGTATTCAAATTTAACAAGATCTCCTAAGTCATCACAGACAGTTATTTGAATTTCTTGTATTTCGTTTCTTTTAAGTTTTTTGTAATATGGAGTGACAAAAACTTCTGTTATGTCATCACCAAAGCTTCCTGTGCATCTTGTTGTTCTTAAAAGTGGAACTTGTTTGTTTCCTACTACTTCATTACAAACTATGTTGCTATAAATATAAATATTAGATGCTATGTAATGCAAATTAGGAACCCCACCCGCTATGAAATTTTCATATTCATTTGGTCCTAAATTTGATGCTATTTTTTTATATTCTTCAAAATTTTCTAAAGGAGGTCCCATGAAAGACACAGTGTTTCCTTCTTTTTTCTCAGCTTTTTCATGTAATTCTAATCTTAACAAAGAAGACAAATCAGAAGAAAAAGTTACTACGTCTCCTTTTCCTACTTTAAGAATAGGTTTTAAATTTTGTGGTTCTATTTTCATAAAAGGTTTTCGCTCTTTTTTAAAGAAAACATCATCAGGATAAATATCAATTTTTTCTAAAACAGAATTTATAGTTCCAATAAGGTTATTAATAGAATTATAATTTCCATAAGGAATTCTTTCTACTATGAACCTTTTCTCCAAGGTAACATCACTTGCAGAATTTGCTATGAACACATTTTTTTTAAATTTAAAAAAATTTCTTTCCACTATTATAGTTCTATTTCGTTCTGGTCTTTCAGGAAAATTATACCAAGAAATAGGTATATTAACTTCCACCACTCCAACCTCCCATTCCCCTTTCAATGTAATAGTTGAAGGTAAATTTACATAATAAGAACTTGTTTTGTTTTCCCTAGAAGGGTGAATAGTATTAGAAGGTAAATTCACGTAAAAAGGAGAGGAAATTGACATTTCTTTTTTTACTTATATGATATATACTTTTTTGATTATCTCAAAGAAATTAAACTTAAAAAATATTTATTAATTTCATAATTGAAAACATTATATAACATCATAACATAACACTGTTATATTTTTCAACATTTTTATTTTCAAGTAAAGCCATTTTAGGTAACTTGTCTTTCTTCAAAGAAGAGCATGATTCTGATTTTTTTGATAACCATAATAATATATCTTTTTCATACCTATATATTGGCTTATTTTCAAACCATTTAACATCACAATATTTACACTTTTTTATTTTATGATTCGTTTTCATAAAGAAAAATTCTAAACATTTTATATGAACAGGTTGCATACAACAATGAATGTAAGTAACATTTGTGCTGTTAGAAGAAATTATCAGCTCTGAAGAACAAAGTTTACAAAACATATAAAGAATAGACATTTTATGTTCTTTTTTTCTTATTTGATCTCTTATTTTTTTCTTTAAAGGACTTAAAACATAATCATTAGGATTAACATTCAAGTAATGTTTTTTGTGAGCAGGTTTCATCAATTCTATTACATCTTCAAAATATGAAATTTCTAAAATAAAACATGAAAAATCCTTTATTCTATAATAAAAATCTGTATATTTTAAAAAAATACAGCACATTTTAATAATTCTAGGCAATAACATGACATCAGATAAAACAATCTTCATTATTTCTTCTAAAAGATATGAAGACTGAAAGAAATCAGAGAAAAAGCATAAAGCTTCTACTCTTATTTCTTTTAAAGATGAAAATGGCTGAATCAAAGAAAGCGCTGTAAATACATGTTTAGCTTCTGTTACACTCATATAATTCTGAACAGGGAAACTGACATCTATTAAATCATCTATTTTACCACCAGTGAAAGTCAACATAGCTTCTAAGTAATAAACACGACTTAAAAGCAAACCAACATTAACTTTAATTATCATCTTTATATCAGCAATTTTTTTTCTGATATAACTTACTGTGAAATCTCTTCTCAAAACTTGACACTTTATTATATCTACTCAATAACTTACAATAAATCCTCTTTATTTCAATCCAACAACAAATATGGTAAAGGCATATTATCTTCAATAGACTTTATATATCAAAACTTGTTTGATAAATATGGTACAGAATGTTCTGTTTTAAGGTTCTTAACCTGAAATGTCACAGTGCCTAACTAAACACCGAACTTACAGGTTATATACTCTTATGTGATAAAGGATACCTGTTAGAAGTTATCACACAGTAGTTTTTTTACATGCTTATATTTCTTAAACTTTAATAATAATGTAATGCATTTTTTATAGTTTTTTTTCTTAAGCTTCTGAATTTTTTTCTTAGCCATGAACAAAATTCAGGACTACATATTGGCTTTGCTTTTTTCCATTTCATGCCACAATCATAACATGCTATACCTTTCCGATAATGAGTACTGTATGAAGCAAACTTAAAACTACTGTAACATTTATAATTAACTGGACAAGCACAACACAGCATATATGTTACTTTTAATGTTCTAATTTTTTTATTTTTATCAAAAGTATGATATTTCCCACACCCTCCGCAGCGAAACTTAACAATTTCTGCATTAAGGTCTAAATCTTGTAACATATCAGTTATTTTATTTTGTAGTTCATTATCCGAATAACAAAGATAATCACAATAAGCAAATATGCTGTGTTTTGTACAAAGCAAATCGTCTAATATGTCAGAACGATTAACTTTTAGAAGATCTGAAGCAAACCAAAATAATTTTCTACTGCTTACATGAAACATAGTTCCGCAATAAACATAAACTTTCAATGCTTTCCCTATTTCTTTGATTTTTTTCGTAGTCCTTTGATATATATAATTAAACAAAAAATCTGACTGAAAAAAAAGAAGCAAAAAATGCTAAGGACTCTATGTTTTTGATTTCATTAAAACGTTCATAACAAGCTTTTTTTGATGAAATATTTAAGAAGGAAATGTATAAAAAACATTTCGATACAGATAATAATGAATGTGCAGGTATTTCAATGTTTAATTTTTCCATCAAAGGTTCACGATAAAAATTGAAATAGTTTTTAAAGTATAAACTTCTCAATGAAAGTAAAAAAAAGTTCAAGTAGAGTTGCTTTTCCATCTTGAACCTATAAAAACAAGACGGATTATTTTAAAATATAAAACAAACATTGAAATTCTTGTATGACATTTTCATACTACATATTTATGATATAGGCTGCACACATGTTCAAATATAACATCATATAAACATTAAAGTAACTTTTCTTGAAGCTTATGTTTTATTTCTTGTGAATTTTTTAATCCAAATGTGTTGACGAAATATGCTGAATCAAAAGGAGAGGGGAGCCAAAAAGTTTCAAGCAATAACGGCATGACATCATGCTCTTTTTCTGTGCAGTGAAGTATACTCCCCCTCCAAAGAACAGCTCGACAGTGCATGTTTCACAAGTGATTTTTTTACATATTTTTGTTCTTGTTTTTGTAGGAACTTTCGTCATCAGCTTCAAGAAAAGAGATCCTGTCTCTGTGTCTTTCTTTTGAGGGAAGACGACAGAAACAGGCAAGCGAGACAGAATTAAACGTCGAAGGTAGTCTCTCGTATTAGCCTGTTGTATAGAATCAGAAAAAGGCTCAGTGACATTGACAACCTTGGCTGAACTTTTATCAGGAAGAGTGATGTTGTTGTCGTCTTTCACGACAACTTCACTAGGAACTAAGTCACTGTCTTGGAGAACAGCTACTTCTTTACCAGCAACATTAACTTCGTTACTGTCAATGATTTCGTCCTTGTCCCCTTCGAGAATAACTTCAACTTCACGATGACTGTAGTGGTCATTGTTGTCTTCAATACCACCAATTTCCTCATAGTCAACGTGAAGTTCATTGTTATCTTCTAAGGAGACAACTTCATTCACAACTTGATAGTCATCTTTTGACAACTCAAGTCCAGAAATCTGAATAGCTTCGTCTAGTAAATCTGAAGAAGCTGGACCATAGTCGCTTTTGCAAAGCTCAGAAAGTTTTTTTTTCTTTACTAATGGAGGCATAACCTCCAGATCTTCTTCTTTTGATATCATTCTTTTAGTAGGATAAGCTCGACTCGGTCTTACAAGAAGAGGCATTTCCTCTTCAGGCTTCTGAAGAGAAGATGTTTCTTGTACATCATGAACATTTTTAGCAAATTTTGTTCCTTGAAAAAATTGGTTGTTTAACTTGGACAAAATAGGTTCTGGCTCTTGGTTTTCACGTTCCATCTGTAGGTAATAAATAAAATAAAATTCATAACTAAAATTTTAAGTCAAAAAGTTAAGTATAAAAAAATAAAATGTCACTCAAACATTATGCTAAGCAACTTTTATATAATATTTATTTCATTATTTTTAATTTTTTTGGTTTACAATTTTTAGGACCTCTTCTGTCTTTAGTACACCTGAGAATAGCTGCAGAACAATGTTGTGGACATTTGGCACATTTCTCTATATTTTCAGGTAACATATTAGTTTGTAAGACAATTAAATGCTTATATATTCTATCACATACTTTAATAGAAGATTCTAAGTTAGCCCTACACTGTTCTAGCTGTTCTTTAAATAAGTTAGCAAAAGGTGAAAACTCTCGTAACGAATTTACTTTATCGTCTACATCTATATCTATTTTTTTCTCATGCTTCATTTCTTCATTTTTTTTAAATTTTTTATTCGTTAAACCCTGCTCTTCACTATCTGAATCGCTCTCAGACAATTCTAAATCTTCTTTTAAAAAATTAAATTCAGGATCAGAAGAAGTATCTTGAGAAACGCTTCGTTTAGGTTTAACAGATTTAGATTTTCTCTTTTTTCTTTCTATGTCTAAAGATTTCGAATCATTATCCTCATTTTCACTAGAATCTGTCAAATTCTCTTCACTGAAAACATTATCAGAAGCTGGTAATATTTTTTTATTCTTTTTTCTTTTCTTAGTCTCTACATATTCTTTCACTTCCTCGTTCTCAGAATCAAAAAAAATAGAAACAGGTTTGCTTCTCATATTTTCAGAAGGAAAAAAATCTACACTTTGATTTTTTGTGTGAAAAGTTATATTAAGATTCAAAACTTCTGAAATACATTCTAACAATACACTATGAGAAGAAATAAGGTCTAAAAGAATTTTTTCTTTCTCTTGATTTATACAAAATTCATACTCTTTTTTGTAGGCTTCTTCTTTTTTTAACAGAGACAAAAGAAAAAACCAAGTCTCATCTTTCATTAGATCAAATATTTTCTCTTTTGATATAAAAGACTCTTGCTTCTTCCTTTTAATATATTTTAAAATGTAATACAAACAATGTTTCTCTTTAAGCTTAATTTCATTCCAGTAAACTCTGTTAAATTCATTATTTTGACTTAAAATAAAAAATATTGTTAAAAGAATTTCTGAAATCAATTTAATTTCTTTCATTTTTATTATCTGACTTTTCTTTTATTATTTCGTCTAACACAAGTTTTATCTCAGAACATAAAAATAAAAAAATATTACAATCTTTAGTTATACAATTCCCTTTGAAATTATAACCTAAAGTAAAAGTAATATCTTTATTTGAAATTCTTATGACAGAAACATTGTTCACATTATAATCTTTTAATCCTTCATAATTTACCCAAACAGATTCATATGTGTTAGACTCCTTTAATTTATATGAATATTTGTCTTTAAAATGAAATCGTATTTTTAAAAGAAATTCTATGACTTTAATATTGTTATTTTTTATGTCAATTTCTACACTTATTTGGATATTTAATAATGATACTTTAATTTTATTGTAATTTATTAAAGAAAAATGATTCCAAAAGTTTGAACAAAAAAAGGAAATAAACTTTTTAATGTTGCTTACAATAAAGTTAAAATCATTTCTTAAAAATATATAACAACACCCATTTTTGGTAAATTTTAAAGAAAAATCTTTTTTTAAAATAACAATAGAACCTCTATATTTAGAAATTTTCCCCTGCAGCTGATATAAATTCTCTATGTCTAACTTAGCACAAGGGTACGTTCTAGCTATTAAAACAATATTATTAGTGTTATACTGAATTGACATAAGAATTAAAACCAAAAAATATGCAAACCAATTAGTTAACACCGAAAGAATGATATATTATACCATAATAGAAGCAAGCCAGCCATATAATTTATTGAATAACTAAATAAACAAAACAACTGAAGCACGTTAACTGAATGACTGATACAAGCTAACTAAATAAAAGCAAGTAAGCAAATAAATAAAATAAAATAATAACCTTATCCAAATTTAATCAGCAATCTTGATGTTGCTAGCAGATCCTCGTCCTAAAAGAACTGTGAATAACCTTGTTGATACAGTAAACTGTAAACGACCTCGATGTTAGAGCAAACTGCAGACGACCTTGATGTTACACAGACTAAACGACCTTGATGCTGCCGAGTCCTTAACCAAAAATAAGAAGACAGCACAAGACGTCTATCTGAAAAGAAAAAAGACACTTAATTTCTTTAAATTATCAGCATTATATCATTTCATATATAATCAGTTTCATGTCATCATCTAATTATCGTTATTTTTTCAATATGATATATATAAATTAATCAGTTTCATATCTTCATCTTGTTATTATTTTAATCAGTTTCATATCTTCATCTTGTTATTATAAAATAATAATCATCATTATTATAAATCATTATAATAAAACATTATAAATAGTAATTATAATGTTTTTTCAATATAATCTTTTAATAATAATCTCATTTAGATTAAATTTTACATTATAAACTCATTTAGATTAAATTTTAATGTAAAATATAAATAACAATTCGTCTTATCTATGACTAAAATCCAAAACAAAAGAAATTTACCTTTGCTTTTTACAGTAAAACTTTCTGACTCAAGTTCAGTAAGATCACTCTCGGATTGAGTTTGGATTAAGTATTGATCTGAAAAATAACATTTCATAAAATCTTTAATATATAACTCGAGTTCAGCAAGGTCATTCTTAAATTATTGAGTAAAGTATTAACCTGAAAAAATAAATTTTTATTGAGAAGATTAAAACTAAATCTTCTTAAACTTAAAACATTATTATTAGAACTTGGTTTTATATTCAAATAAAAAAAGTATTTTTCTTTTTTATTTAGTAACAAAGAATAGGTTAATAAATTTACCTCTGTGTACGTAGAAAATATCACGGAACAGATAATTAATTATCAATCTCGTACGGGTCAATAATCTCTGACACGCCTGTATATTTTGCCTTGCTAGTTGTCCTCCTCTATGTTCCTCGTAGTTAGACACAGAGTTTCCTCCACTCATGATACACTAAAACAAAAAAAATAGGAATTCTTTAAAGTAAACTAAGCTCATTAAAGTTCATTAATTGAACAGGGTCTATTTTTTTAAAAGCAGTAAGTAAAAGCATTCAGTTTTTCACTACAGTTTTCGCACAAACACACCAAATAACTATATTTAGTTTGTGACTGTAGTTTTTACTCGAACACTATAAAATAATTTATTTTTACTCTAACGCATAAAAAAACTTGAAACTGTAGTTTCTTCTTGAACGCATAAAATTTGAAGTTTGACATTTTAGTTTCTACTCGAAAGCGTTAAGTTAAAAAAGGTCTAACTATATAAATCACCTACCTTACAGTTTTCCTTTTCCTAGGTTCGTTATAAGTTGTAGCGTTTTACATGCTCCTCTCCTGTTCTGCTTTTATCTGAAAAGAAAATTTTGATTCATTATTAAATATCCACTCGAACACAACTAATTTCAATATTCAGTTTATTGCTACAGTTTTCACTTGAACGCATCAGTTCAGTTTATTACTACAGTTTTCACTCGAACGCATCAGTTCAGTTTATTACTACAGTTTTCACTCGAACGCATCAGGCAATTTCCACTCGAATGCTTTTACTTAAATGATCTAACACACCTTCAACAAAAGCAATAAGATATTATTTCAATCTCTATTCGAACGCTACAACCTTCCAGCTCATAACCTTATTTTTCACTTGAACGCGAAACATAAAATTACTTAGTATGTTAGTTTTTTCCTTGAACACAATAAGTCATTACGCATGCGTCACTCTGTTATAACAAAATGGCTGACTATACCTTCCGCTTTAGGTAAAACCATCTTTAGCAGCAGTGTTTTCTCCGAGAAATCATACTTTTAAGCCCTATCTAGACCTTTCTGATTTATTGTCTTATTCTATGAAAAACATAAAGAATACCATACTTTTGTATATCAAAAATATGCCATAGTTCTAGAGAAAAATGTATTTTCCAACGCATATTCCGCAATCGAAAACAAAATACTTCTTACAAAAATTTACCTAGCCTTATGTTTCTTAGTTAATCCGTTAGATGTCTCTTTCTGTTTCTACCGTGTCTAATGAAATACTTTTGGTTCCTCTACTCCTGTCGTGTCTCATCAAATGTTTATGGTTCCGCTATGTGTTTCTTTCTACCCGATGAGGGTTCAAGGGCAGTACCGCTTTATCAAGGATGAGGGTTAAATTGCACATAAATTTGAAAGACATTTAAAAGAAATCATCTGAATTTAAGGAAAATTTATTTCAAATGAAAACTCTAGTGAAAGCCGAGAAGAGAATCTCAGGAAAATGAAATATTTATAAGGTGGTATAACGTCCGTCCCCCTCCTGATCTCGGACCACCATATAGTGATCCGCAGTAAAAAACAATCATAGAATATAAATATGACACACAGGTCCTTTGGTTAAGCGCTGATAAGTTAATGAAAGCCGAGAGAAGAGAGTCTCAGGGAAATGAAATATTTATAAGGTGGTATAACGTCCGTTCCCCTCCTGATCTCGGACCACCATATAATGATCCATAGAATATAAATATGACACACAGGTCCTTTGGTTAAGTGCTGATAGGCAATATTAAAAAACTGGTGAGCACTATTGAATCATTAGGCACAGTTCAGACCGAAATATAGGTAGATACACACGCAAACCAACAGAAAAAAACTGAATTGGTCAAACCTATATTTCATTCATAAAAGATGAAAATAAAAATTTATAGTTATAATGCATGATTAGAATCATTATAAGCTGGTTTTTAAGGTGGATGAGCTACAATAAATTATAGTGAGAAATATTTTGGTGGTCCGAGACTTTATGGCTAGGTAAAAAATTTGAAAACTACTAGATAATACAGGAACAAGTATGATTAACTTGAACTTCCGGGTTAATTTCGCCAGAAGCTTCTTCTTCAAAATATAATATTCTAAGACCTAACGTAGGATTTACAGCTTCAAAAGCGGAAAATCATGTCAAGAAACAAGGATTATTTTCTTTTAGGACCTAAAAGATGACAAAGTTTCAGCGAAATCCTCTCTTACCATCGACAAGCTGAACTACTTCGTTGTTATCTAGACATGGAAACTCGAAACAGGTACTTATCTATTTTATCTAAGAAGACTATGACTCACCCTACTTTTAGTTAAAGGCTCATTGTCAGTTTTTTCTTATTCACTCGTATTAATACCTTTTTCTACAGCTAAACTAGTTAGGTTAAAGAAAGATCTAGGTTATTCTCTAGTTCATCGTCATCTAGCTCACAGTGAAGATGTGGACTTATATCCTAATATTCGTTCTTGTCCCTGCTTGTCTAGGAGTGGGAACAAAAGAAAATTGTTCATGCTCTTTCTTAGAGGATAGCATTATTTCCTGTCAGAGTCCTAATCTAACATGTTGGATTCAAATGGAACTGACACACAAAACTTTAATCACTTCAGAAATCAGGACACAAAGTAACAACCAAACGCAGGAAATACAATATGGAAGAAACCGATTCCCTTTCTTAGAGCAAGTTTCCTCGAAAGTTGCTCTCTATTCTTGTGAAGCAGGGACATGCAGGTAATTTAAAAGCATTTATTATCCTATTTAACTGAATAGTAATTCGTCGAAATTTTTGCTCTTACACTCTAAAATAATATTTCTTAACCAAAAATACTAATCTCAGAGCAATTTTCTGTTATCAAAGCTCATGTGTAAAATGTAAATTCCTAACTTTTTCTCTGCTAACTAAATAAATAAATATGTATTCAGCTTTGGCTTTAGATCATGCTAAAAGTAGTGCTATTGAAAATATGAGATCATAGACTAGAATCTTTAATTCGACGCTGTCCTGGCACCGTGCCAAATCTAATACTATAAAAGAGATCGTAGTACAATTCTGTTATAACGCATTATCTATACCATCAAATGTTTCAAGGATAATTCTGTTATAACACTGATAAAGTTAACGTTCTATTTTAACAGGAAAACTCATGTAATCTGATGAAAGCAAAATCAACCACAACAAAAACTTCTACTCTGTCTACTATAATCTATAAGTCTACTACCACCTACAAACCTACTGTCTACAAGCCTACTTCCACCTTCAAGCCTAGTACCTATATTCCTACTTCGATCATGTATAGAAGCACCATCTATATCCCTGCTTCCACTCCTGCTGCCTATACATCTACTATCATTAACAAAGAGGCTACTTCAAGGTATTTCTATATTTTTACTAATAATTGTAACCCTTTTATTTGTTTTATATGAACTACGACTTGTACGAAAATGCTAACAATGTCAAAATATTTTCTTTAAATCTTTTCGTCACTAAAAAAACTTTACGAGCTTAAAAATGTCTTAAGAAATCCAAAACTATATAAACGTTGTAATGTTTTCTTTAACTCTGTTCTAGTCATTGAAAAAACATTATGACCTTGTAATTTTAGAAATATTTTAAGAAATCCTAAATATCATTTTCTCATACTTGTGCAGGGATTTTAAAATTCAAGGGTCCTGCGCATTCATATAGAAACCTAGGTTTTCAGAGTAAAAAATCAAACCATTTCAGGCATTTTCATGCTAAATGACTTTCATCTCTGTTAATTCATACTTGTGCAGGGATTTTAAAATTCAAGAGTCCTGTGCATTCATATAGAAACCTTAGTTTTCAGAGTAAAAATCAAACCATTTCAGGCATTTTCATGCTAAATAACTTTCATCTCTGTTAATTATATAATAAAATTTACCTGTCATACATTAATATAACATAACCTTTCTTTTCAGAGAAAAACTTACCTTAATTAAGACGTCTGAACAGCAAACCACAACTGCTCCTCAAGAAAAAGACTATCAAAATGAGGATACTATAACAACGTCTTCAGCGTCTGGAGAAGGATTTCATCTGGAAGATCAGCCCAGCACTCCTGCTTCTTATATACCAAACCATGAGGAGCTGTCAACCTTAAGCCCCGCCTTGAAGAGCAGCTCTCCCCTTTCAGCTGTACCAAGAGAGCACCAACTGACAACGTTAAGCCACGCCTTAAAGAGCAGCTCTTCCCTCTCACATACAGTAACAGATCAGAAAATGTCAACTTCAAGCCCCGCCTTTATGAACAGCACAAGAGAGTCTCTTCCAAACAATTCTATTAACTCTTCAATGGCATCTTCATCTCTTATTGTATCTGTATCGTTTGGTGTAATCATTCCTTTACTTATGATAACAAGCATTGTTATAATATTAAAGGCTCGAAAAAAAAGAAACAGATCTCCTATATATAGACCAACTTCAGGTCAAGCTAGCACAAGCAGAGAAATTTTCGAATTAATACCTCTACATTCAAACATACCATAATGTCTTACAAATAAAAGACATTCCCTACTATGTCTTATAATATTTCCTCAAGTTGAATGGTATATTTACTAAAAAAACAGCATTAAAATTAAAGGTGCTTCTTATATACGCACTGTCTTTTATACATTAGAAATTAAGGTAGTAATTCTGTTTATCCAAAGAAACAATCATATTTTACAGCTACGCTTGTTAATAATTATAAATCACTTAACCAAATTTATATATTTCATTATGTACAACTATATAATCTCATATATGTATCTTGGCTATAAGGTATATTCTACCCTTCTGTATAGCTTTTGAAATTTGTATGTAAGAAACATTAGGTTGCATAATCTGATCTAATTTTACCATATGCCTTATACATAAATATACATATATATATGCTTACTAGTATAATCTCTTGCATATAAAAGGTATTCTCTACATCAAACAAATCCCTTCTAAGTCTTATAGGATTTACTCAAATTGAGGGGTATATTTTCTGAAAAAAAACAGCGTTGAAATTATGGGTGCGTCTTATATGCGCACTGTCTTTTATACATTAGAGATTGAGGCAGTAATTCTATTTATCCAAGAAAACAATTATTTTTAACAGCTACGCTTGTTAATAATTATGAATCACTTAACCAAAATTCATATATTTCATTATGTATGGCTATATAACCTAACGTATGTATCTTGGCTATAAGGTATATTCTACCCTTCCGTGTGCCTTTTAAAAGAAGACTATTCATTATGCAATACGCTATTCTATTAAAATCTGTATGTGAAAAACAATAAACAATTACTCTGTTATTGAAAATCTTTTAATTATTGGAATAATCAAACTAAAGAACTAAGTACGTATGTACTGATACATAATTTATGTCCTTGTTTTGTTCAGAACGTTATCTGGAAGACATGATTAATATCCTTGTTTTGCTCAAGACATTATCTGAACGCAGTATTCTCTGGGAAAGTTGTGACATTTTGACCTTGGGTCTTTAGCTCTATAAGAAGTAATATAGTGAAAAATCCAACTTTAATCTTCTAAATACAAGACTCATAATTTTTTTTCTATTCAAAAATCACTTTTTTTTAACTTCAAGCATCGTTAACTTTAAAAAACTTATAAAAAATATATGAATTAAAAAAATTATCTTGAGATAATGATTACAATAATAACATTTATCTTGATATATATAGGATAAGACCTAAAGTGGTTAAGGGTGGGAAAGCTTCCAGTCTTCACCCTTTAAGACTAGCAATATAAAACTGTGTTTAATGCGCAATTCATAAGAAACAGTGGAAAATAAAAATAAATAGCAAAAATAGAAATAAAAAGCTGACATACCATCTGCCATAAAATATTTAATTAAAAATTTCAATAAAATTTCATTAGAATTTCTCTCTAGCACTTTATTAATTATGATAGTATCGTAACATTCAACAAGTACAAAACATATGCGAACCTTAAAGGATTTCCTACCACATAGGAGACAAACACGTCTGTAACTAACATAAGAGTGCATCATACTCAATATTCATACGATATGTTTTATTTTCAATTATGATACACAGTACATAAAAAATACTATCATAATATTCTCTCTTAAAAAATAAATAAAAAAGTCAAAAAAAAAAAAAAATAAGACTTTATCAATGTAATATGATAATCTACAGCAAGAAATACAATAATCCATTTTCAGTATTTAAAGGGTGAAGAAAAATATATTGCTTTGTCCTAAGAAAAGATTCTTCCTATAACATAGAGAATAAACACCAGCTCAGCTAGTCTACCATAATACCTTACGTATAAGACGCATCTCAAAACTCAACTATACGTGAGATGTTATAATATGATCAAAAAAAATCCTATGAGGTCAACATTTTACTTCATTAAGAGTTAATAACCACGTAATACGATACTAAATCAACAGGTGGCAGCACTATTCTCTTTTTACATAAAGCTACGTATTAGAACACCACTGTCCTATAAAAATATGATGTTATATAAAGAAATATATCGATACAATATAAATCTTTTATACAATAAACTATAGCCTATACCAATAAAACATTAGGTAACATTTATTTATAACACATCTTCTCTCAAAACATTTATCAATGTAGCACACCCATAATCATAACACTCGTACATGAACATATAGAAATAAATTCATGCATGTATCATACTAATATAACTCAAGTCTAGGCTAACATTAGCTTAAGAGTTCGTAGATCTTCTATTTGGAATTTTTGAAGGTCTGGTCTCTCCAGACCAATATTTAATCCAAAAACATTCTCCTGAGATCTGCATTATACTTCTTCAATCCAACTTACTGGTATAATCCCAAAAAATCCTGAGAGGTCTACATAACACTTCATTAAACGTCATCAAACAGTCTCGATTTATCAATAAAATGATATTCATCAGCGCCGTATATAATACTCTACTATATCAACAGGTGGCAGGACTATATACTATTTGAGAGTTTACAGCATAACGAAACTCAGGGTAAGGAAGGTGGGGGGTGTGTGTAATTGATCCCTAATGCTCTCATATTGTATGATTTGGTTAAAACAAAATTCTTTTATAACTAAAATTACACACTTTGTTATAACAGAATTTTACTACAGTAATTTAACAACATAGAACCTAATGACAAGGACATGGAAAAATGTCATTAGACATGATTATATCCTAAATTCGTCATGTGACACTCAGATCAGTGACAAAGACATGGGATAATAGTAATTTGACGTGTGACATGGAACCTAGTGACAAGGACGTGGAAAAAAATGACATGAGACATGGTCATATCAGTGACAAAGACATGGGATAATAGTAATTTGGCATATGACATGGAGAAAAATGACATGAGACATGATCATATCCTAAATTTGCCATGTGACACTCAGATCAGTGACAAAGACATGGGATAATAGTAATTTGACGTGTGACATGGAACCTAGTGACAAGGTCGTGGAGAAAAATGACATGAGACATGATCATATCCTAAATTCGCCATGTGACACTCAGATCAGTGACAGAGACATGGGATAATAGTAATTTGACGTGTGACATGGAACCTAGTGTCAAGGTCGTGGAGAAAAATGACATGAGACATGATCATATCATAAATTCGCCATGTGACACTCAGATCAGTGACAAAGACATGGGATAATAGTAATTTGACGTGTGACATGGAACCTAGTGACAAGGTCGTGGAGAAAAATGACATGAGACATGATCATATCCTAAATTCGCCATGTGACACTCAGATCAGTGACAAAGACATGGGATAATAGTAATTTGACGTGTGACATGGAACCTAGTGACAAGGTCGTGGAGAAAAATGACATGAGACATGATCATATCCTAAATTCGACATGTGACACTCAGATCAGTGACAAAGACATAGGATAATAGTAATTTGACGTGTGACATGGAGAAAAATGACATGAGACATGATCATATCCTAAATTCATCATGTGACACTCAGATCAGTGACAAAGACATGGGATAATAGTAATTTGACGTGTGACATGGAACCTAGTGACAAGGACGTGGAGAAAAATGACATGAGACATGATCATATCCTAAATTCGCCATGTGACACTCAGATCAGTGACAAAGACATGGGATAATAGTAATTTGACGTGTGACATGGAACCTAGTGACAAGGACATGGAGAAAAATGACATGAGACATGGTCATATCCTAAATTCGCCATGTGACACTCAGATCAGTGACAAAGACATGGGATAATAGTAATTTGACGTGTGACATGGAACCTAGTGACAAGGTCGTGGAGAAAAATGACATGAGACATGATCATATCCTAAATTCGCCATGTGACACTCAGATCAGTGACAAAGACATGGGATAATAGTAATTTGACGTGTGACATGGAACCTAGTGTCAAGGTCGTGGAGAAAAATGACATGAGACATGGTCATATCCTAAATTCGCCATGTGACACGCAGATCAGTGTCAAAGACATGGGATAATAGTAATTTGACAACATGTGACATGGAACCTAGTGACAAGGACATGGAAAAAAATGACATGAGACATGGTCATATCCTAAATTCTCCATGTGACACTCAGATCAGTGACAAAGACATGGGATAATAGTAATTTGACGTGTGACATGGAACCTAGTGACAAGGACGTGGAGAAAAATGACATGAGACATGGTCATATCCTAAATTCGCCATGTGACACTCAGATCAGTGACAAAGACATGGGATAATAGTAATTTGACGTGTGACATGGAACCTAGTGACAAGGTCGTGGAGAAAAATGACATGAGACATGGTCATATCCTAAATTCGCCATGTGACACTCAGATCAGTGACAAAGACATGGGATAATAGTAATTTGACATATGACATGGAACCTAGTGTCAAGGTCGTGGAGAAAAATGACATGAGACATGGTCATATCCTAAATTCGCCATGTGACACGCAGATCAGTGTCAAAGACATAGGATAATAGTAATTTGACAACATGTGACATGGAACCTAGTGTTAAGGACATGGAGAAAAATGACATGAGACATGATCTTATCCTAAAATAGTCATGTGACACGCAGATTAGTGTCAAAGAGATGGGAAAAGCTATGTACATAAATTATTTAGTTCCACATAACCTAGAACAGGAGAAAGATAGTTCATATTATTCTCGGTAGAGGGAAACCAGAGAATGCGTTCTGCGTTCTAAATACGATGAAATCTAACGTCTCAATTGTAAACTATGAGCAAATATTCTTTATTGATATCAATGAAATATATCAAACAATGAAAGGAAAGAGCTCTATACGTAATTCATTCAAACTGATCAAGAAAATATAAAGAAAAGAGCATTATACATGTAATAATTTAGTTCCACATAACCTACATTATGCCAGAAATAGTTCATATTATTCTCAGTAGAGGGGGACAAAAAATCCGCGTTTTGAATATAAATCTATCGTTTCAATTTAAACTACCGCTGTAAATTCCTCTAATAACTCAGCAAATGTTCTTTGCTGATATCAATGAAACATATCAAAAAATGGAGGAGAAAAAACTCTGTCCCTAAATCACTCAAACTGATGAAAAAAATCTATATCCTCTTAAACTGAATGTCTATTTGTTCATAGACTTAAAGGTGTAACACCACATTTATGATTTCACTGCTGAGGTGGAGTATATAAGGAACGCAATGTCTGGGGTTAATTGGAGAGGTCCGGCCCTCATGTCACGAACCTCCTTGTCTGTAGCTCCAGGTGCAGCTTCAGTGCGTAAAAGATCTCGACTATTCTTGCGACCTTGTCGACCTTAATGCTCCCATTGTTGGTTGAAGCATGAACGGGTGATGCTCCCATTGTTGGTTGAAGCATGAACGGGTGATGCTCCCATCAGTTGGTGGAAGCAACCATACATAATGGTCCTCCTGTTTCAGTAACGCTCACCGTTCCTTAGAGCACTGATCTGGAATTGAACGTGTTCCACAATCCTCCTTCAATCCTTCAATCCTCCTTCAATCCTTCCATCCTCCTTCAATCCTCCTTCAATCCTTCAATCCTCCTTCAATCCTTCAATCCTCCTTCAATCCTTGGTGCACTTAGTTCATTCCTCTGTACCGAAAGCTCAGCTAAAAACCGTGTGACATGAGAACCACTTGACCTCTCTTTTGTATTTAAAATTTATGATATGATTACTATTTCCAAAAATAATCCTAATATCCAAAATAAAAGGTATTTTCTGGATATTCAAAAAATATAGGTCTTCTTTGGAGAAATATTTCATAACCTCTGTACCTCCAGTTCTTATTTAAGACTGGTGCTCATTCAAATCCTAGCGCTTAAAGACAACAATATGGTATAGCATAAAACCAATGCTATCCCTGTTTTCACTGTAAGAGCTTTATAGTACTCAACTAAATCACTAGATGGCAGCACTAACCAGATATTCACATTATGCCAGTATCTAACCCAGCATATGAGCTTTTTTTTTCAAAATATCAAAGAAAATAATCTTCCCTCACAAGTCTTTTCACCTTTAAAAAATAACGCAAAGCAATAAATATACAATGTATTATTTCATTCAGTGAAATAACTTCCATTAAACCAAAAAACTGTGTCACACACCACAAACTTAATTATCAATACATCTATATACAATAATCCAATCATTAACTTACTTGTACAATAATACAACACGGGTGTTGTAAAACTAATAGGGTTTTACTTCTCTGTTAATACAAATTTTTGAAGGTTTGGTGAAATCCAAACCGACATTCTAATCAAAAATAATCCTCTACTATTCATCTCCATTATTAGCAAATGCGGCTTATAGTCAAAACTGTTATTATCCAAAATAATAGGTATTTTCTGGATATTCAAAAAATATAGGTCTTCTTTGGATATTTTTTTAGAAATATCCAAAGAAGACCTATATATATACTACTAATGTCCCTAGCAAGGGTCTACTTTTCAGCAAAATGTCCCTAGCAAGGGTCAACTTTCAGCAAAATACCCCGATTTACGCAGGAAATTTCGAAATTTTCTTGGACATAAGCACAGTTTTCATGAAAATAGCATGAACCAAACCAATTTTCTCCCCAATCAGTGTAAATTTAAGACATTTTGAAACAAATCTAGGATTATTGAGTCAAAAGTGCCCTAGCAAGGGTAGGCTTTCGAAGAAAAACCCCGCGAATGAGTGCCCTAGGAAGGGTAAGGGTTGTATGGGTTCAGCCACACACCTGTATCAAACAAAATTGAAGTGCCCCCCCCCCCGGGCCTCACCGCCCATCTTCTACACCTTTAATAAATGTACAATCACTGCTTTGTACATCTGGGATGTAGAACATCAGTTTTCTACACCCTAGATGTACAATGACCACTTTGTACATCTCGGATGTAGAAGGAACATGTTCTACACCCTGGATGTACAATGACTGCTTTGTACATCTGGGATGTGAAAGGAACATGTTCTACACCCTGGATGTACAATGACTGCTCTGTACATCTGGGATGCAGAAGGAACATGTTCTACACCCTAGATGTACAAGCACTGCTTTGTACATCTGGGATGTAGAAGATCAGTCTTCTACACCCTTGATGTACAATGACTGCTTTGTACATCGCAGCCGCCCTCCCCCCTCAAGATGGGACATTTTTTACACTCCCCCTCGGGAGGCCACTAAAAATTTTACGCCCCCCTCTCAAATGCACCACCCATGCACTACCTAATAATTCTAGTCCCTAAGGGCATGATCATTTTTCAACAAGAGGGCGGGGGTCAGTGGGTTTGCGAGAAGATGGCAGTACAAAATTCGGACCCCCCGGTCAAGTGCTTGAAAAAATTCTGACCCCCTCTGGGGGTCTAGATGGGGGGTCCCCATGTCACATGTCGATTTAAAGAAAAGGCAATGTCACATGTAATTAAATTTCTATTTTCCCATGTCTTTGTCACTAAGCCTCATGTCACATGTTCAAAATAAGACCATGTCTCATGTCACTAACTTTTTACTCCTCCATGTCCATGTCACTAAGGGAGTGATCATTTTTTAACAACAGGGGGGGGGCTGGTGGGTTTGCGCACGGACACCCGAAAAAAAAAATTTCGACTTCCCCTCTCGAGGGGATAAAATTTTTTCGCCCCCCCCCATAAGGGACAAAAATCACGCGCGAACGTCCCCTTTCAGCCTATAGTAACGCGCTGGGTTTTCCACGGGCAAGGGGCTGAAAAAATTCTGACCCTCCCCTCAAACCCACCAGCCCCCCCTGTTGTTAAAAAATGATCACTCCCTCATTGACATGGACATGGAGGAGTAAAAAGTTAGTGACATGAGACATGGTCTTATTTTGAACATGTGACATGAGGCTTAGTGACAAAGACATGGGAAAATAGAAATTTAATGACATGTGACATTGCCTTTTCTTTAAATCGACATGTGACATGGGGACCCCCCCATCTAGACCCCCAGAGGGGGTCAGAATTTTTTCAAGCACTTGACCGGGGGTCAGAATTTTGTACTGCCATCTTCTCGCAAACCCACCGACCCCCGCCCTCTTGTTGAAAAATGATCATGCCCTTAGGGACTAGAATTATTAGGTAGGCCTAGTGCATGGGTGGTGCATTTGAGGGGGGGGTCATAAAATTTTTAGTGGCCTCCCGAGGGGGAGTGTAAAAAATGTTGTCCCATCTTGAGGGGGGCGGGGGCGGCTGCGATGTACAAAGCAGTCATTGTACATCAAGGGTGTAGAAGACCGATCTTCTACATCCCAGATGTACAAAGCAGTGCTTGTACATCTAGGGTGTAGAACATGTTCCTTCTGCATCCCAGATGTACAGAGCAGTGATTGTACATCCAGGGTGTAGAACATGTTCCTTCTGCATCCCAGATGTACAGAGCAGTGATTGTACATCCAGGGTGTAGAACATGTTCCTTCCGCATCCCAGATGTACAAAGCAGTCATTGTACATCCAGGGTGTAGAACATGTTCCTTCTATATCCAAGATGTACAAAGCAGTCATTGTACATCTAGGGTGTAGAAAACTGATGTTCTACATCCCAGACGCACAAAGCAGTGATTGTACATCTAAGGTGTAGAAGATGGGCGGTGAGGCGGCCGCAGAGTAAGGGGCCAGCAGGCCGCCGCTGATTGGCTAGGCAGAGTACATCTAGGATGGACTACTAATGGGCGAGCAGCAGTCCATCCTGGATGCAGTGAAAGCTGAACATCGGCCCCGCTGCAACTGGCGCTAGTGTGCCGACTGACACGAGGCGGCAGCACATGTATGTAGAGGTCAAGGTCGCAGTGGAGCAAAGTTCAGGGAAGTGGGTGAGTTTCAATTTGTTATGTATTTGTGGTTATTTCCGCGTTTCTGATCGTTTTGTGTGTGCATCAGAGTGTTTGAGGGAATATATATGATACAAATATCCTTGTGATCCGAGTGACAGATAATGACACTGTACAGCAGGACTGAAATCATGGAAACACCCCATCATGACACTATCTCACACTTATGTCAACTTTTAGTTAAGAATGACTTTAGCCTTAGGGAGTGTTCATTTTTTAACAACAGGGGGGGGGTTGGTGAGTTTAAGGGGGGGGAAATTTTTTGACCCCTCCTGAGGGGGGGGGCGAAAAATATTTTGACTGCTCTTGAGGGGGGGGGGCGTAAAATTTTTAGACCCTTCTCGATGAGGCACAAATTGACACGACTTGCCGTAAATACCCAAATTGATAAGTAGTGGGGACAATTTCTCAATATATTACTTGCAGAAGGAGAAAGTTTATACTGATATTTTTACAATGCATCAGAATGCACCATTTTCTTTCTAAAATTTCAAAATTTTTCAGGGGAATCATAATTCCAACAAGAGTGTATGCAGAGCTCTCAACACTCAAGCATCTGTCGTGAATCTCACACATTTGGCGTGATTCTCACACATTTGGGGGTTGTCTCACTCTCTTACTGTTTCTCACGCATTTTAGACTTTGTAATTTCAGTATAAACTTATATAGTGAACTTGAGCATCCATCCTCAGTTGATGTACCAAAATGCTCTAAAATCAACAAATGAACCTCCATATTTCTCCAAATTTTCTTGGGGGCATACCCAAACCCCCTGGAACTGCATTTATTTCAATGCATCTCGGAAATCTAGAAAATTCCAAGCTTAAGGGAAAAGTCTCACTCTTTGGCTCCATTAGAACATGAGAGCTCTGTGGTATGCGTGACGCCTGTCACAGATGGCTTGTGCATACATGCATGCAAACTCCTCATTTTTTTCAGTTTTCTCCATTATTCTAAGATCTGTCAGGGTCAATCTTTGTCCAGATCCCATGAGATATCATTTTACCATTTTATATATATGGTGGGGTCTTTGGATACAAGGGCTTCAGCCACCCTCAAAAAGCACCAAAATGCACAAATTGACGTCTCAATATTCAAAATTTTCCTGGGTTAGATACCCCCAGACCCCCCTCCCATTTTAACCTATCAATGGCAAATCAAAGAAGAGTCTTTACTTTTAATGCCTCGATTCGGAATTTGCATATGTCATGGTCAGATCACGTGCTAAGTGTTCTCTCTCTCCCTGGCCTTTCCTCCCATCTCCCCTTCCCTTAACCTTTCCCCAAATCTCTCCCCTCATCTGGAGTGGGCCTAGCAAGACATAGCTGACCTGACCTGGATGGCCTGACCTGGATGGCCCGACCTGTACCCACCCAGACTGCCCCTGGACAGATCCACCTGGACAGACTAACCCAGACCGGACTGACCCGGACCAGACAGATCTACCTGGACTGCCCCCAGACTCACCCAGATCTACCTGGATTGCCCCCAGACTCACCCTGGATGGATCCACCCTGACAGACCCATACTAAACCGACCTGGACTGGAAAGACCCGGACCAAATGGACTTGGACCAAATGGATCTGGACTGAACCTACCAAACAGACCCAGTCAAGACTTCAATGGGACCCAGACCAGACCGGACAGAATCAGATGGATCCAGACTGAACAGAACCACACCATACAGAACCATACGAGATGGACTCGACCGGGATAAACCCGACCCATCCAGTCGGGTCATCCAGTCATACCTCAACAAAATGCACCATTTGACTTCTCAATATTCAAAATTTTCCTGGGGGACATCTCCATATACCCTTAAGCTTCCTGAGCCAAAAACAGTGTATTGATGATGCAGGGGTAGTAAAACCTTGGGGTCAGGTGGGATGTATGCCCCCTGCACCATCCAGTCATACATCACCAAAATGCACCATTTGACTTCTCAATATTCAAAATTTTCCTGAAGGACATAGCCCCAGACCCCCCTCTGATTCTTACTCTCTATCACACATTAATCACACTAACAATAAAAAAACATGCCCAAGAGTTTTAAACATTTTTCTTGGAAAGCAGTATTCGAATACTTAGAGTTGGCCTGGCCATTTGCTCAGAAACCCAAACCTCCAACCCATGTAAATCGTAAAGTTTTTGATTTGCCTGTTTGGATTGCTTTGGTTATCCCCTTCCCCCAAACAAAATTTCCAAAGGCTGTGCTGAAAGAGCCCATTCCCTATAGTTAAGAGTCATAAAGGCCCATGTGTGTCTGCAGCAAGTTGATTCAGACTTAAAAGATCCCTCAAATACAGTTTGCTTGCTTGCTTTAACCTAAGACCACAGAAATCACTCTTGTGATTCATCCAGATCCATGCAATGACATCCCATTTTAACATTTTGTAGAATTTTAAACAGAGGGTATAGGGAAACCTCAAAAACCACCAGAATGCATAAATTTAGGCTCTAGATTTATAAAACTGTTTGACTGGGGCGGTGATGCCTCCAGACCACCCTATACTTAGCTTGTCCTGGCTGCTTTTTCCAAACAAAAGACATAAGGCTAAGTAGTGTGTGACTCGCACTGCAGCTACTGATGAAATTGGTCTTGAGACGTGGAACCACCTTTTCAATTTCTTGCATTCCAATAGAAAAATAATTAATTGATGATAATAACTCTGGGAAGTGATACTTTTACCTTGTACTTCAGTGAAACAATACAATTGAGTGTGATATGATGCTGTACAATGTGGTGCAATACAACTCGATGTTGGGGGGGGGGCGCAAAATATTTTGACCCCTCCTGAGGGGAGGCCAAAAATATTTTGGCACCTCTCAAAGGGGGGGCGGAAAATATTTTCAGGGGTCAAAACGAAAACCCACCAACCCCCCCCTGTTGTTAAAAAATGAACACTCCCTTAGGAAGGCAGGACCTAAATGGTCTATTAAATATGGAACCATATGCCATTGATGAATATTGTCATTTATCTGATACATCACTTATGAAAGTGCACTGGCCTACCGAAGCTTTAGCATGTAGAGATGTGAACTGTCAAAGCAAAAATCATTTAGAAACTTTGAACTGTTTTTATGAAGACATTGTGTCTGCATTCAATAAAGCAGGTAATGCTGTCTCTAAGGGCCCTAAGAGGCATGCAGCAGGAAGACCTGGGTGGACCACACATGTTGCAGAGCTTCATGAAGTGGCAAAAGATGCCTTCCTTGCATGGAGGGATGCAGGGAAACCATGGCATGGGCCTATATTTGATATCAAGAAATCTGCTAATGCCAGATTTAAATATGCTCTAAGGTACATATTAAAGAGACATGAAGACTCGATGCGAAATGACTCTCTGCAGTTGGCTAAAAGCCTCATGCAGAAAGATGTGAACTCCTTCTGGGAGGAGGTCAAGTCACTAACCTGTCATAATTCCCCTTTATATTAACATAAAGACTTCATTTAAAAGGCAAATCCACTTATTTTTATCAGCTCTTTCCATTGCTCAATAGATAAAATCCAAAGAATAAAGTTTTGAAAAATAGGTAAGTGCCTAGCCTATAGTGCCTACATGTCTCCCAGCATTAGGGATGTCATCGATATCTGCAATATCGAGGTATCGTCGAAATAGTGAATATCGTATCGACATTATTTTATATCGATATATAATGAAGTCACACTTGAAAAAAATATTTTGGTATAATTCTCTGAGATTTGTTGACACTCCCATGGACATATTTGGTATCGAGTTAAAGCTTACGGTGGCAGGAATACAATGACGGAGGAATCATCTGCACTACACATGTGCATGTATGTGACTGCTCTAAGGGCCGAAGGGGCAATGTAGTGATTTAATGACAAGAAAATTAGACAGCCCACTAAAAATAATTATTCTGAAGGCTGTTTTTAATTTTTGAAACGTTTGGCCATGACAAAGAACAACAGGGAAATGTTCTAAAACGTTTTGTAACTTTTTTCTTGTTGTCTGGTAATATAACTACTATGACATGGATTTATTTTTTTAATACGAAAGAACAGAGAGAGCTGGGCAAGTTCCAATAGGATGCATGGGTATAATATGTATATGATGTGTCGATTCCTTTCTGTTAGATTCAAAATCCTGCCCATAACAGTACAGGTACTTTATTAGAATTACCCAAGTATCAAGCAGGTATGAACACATCTTAAAATTGTTTCTATAGCTATGATCGCTATCAAAATATCAACTTTCAAAATGTCGAATATCTCCTCCCCCCGCCACACAGATAGTTTGTAGATGTTTTTGACCCTATTGAGACCAGGTTGTATTGCATCATAAAATCGGGAAAAAATCGGAATATCGAGACCTAAAATCGTGATAATCAGAATCGACAAAAATGTGATGTTAATGACATCCCTACTCAGCATGTCTCCCCAACATGTTACCACCCCTTATCTAATCCAGGTAGATGACCCAGACCAGCTGATAACACACTGGTACAATATACAATGAACCGTAATAACTCATGTCAGTGTTGCCGAAAACTTTTTCTCGACGCAGGCCAATGCGACCTGTGTTCTAGCATCTTACGCAGGCCATTTTCCTCTTGCGCAGGCCATATGATGAATGACATAAATGGTATAAACTTGATAATTGTAAATGGTTTTATGCATATACAAAAACTTTTAAACATAAACTTTTAAAACATTATACATAAACAGCTGTAACTTTGCTTCTAATTGACCGATTTCGAAAATTCTTTCACCATTAGAAAGCTCAGATCACGGGCCTACGCCGGCCATTAGATTCTACGCCCGCAAAAACCGGCCTGCCGGCAACATTTCGGCAACACTGTCATGTAGCTCCTACACCTGGATAGTAACTTAACCCTTTAATTAAAGGGCCACTTATGCAGGAGTGCATCATGCCCATTGGCCATCATGATACATGAATGAAGTGTTGGCGAGTCTGCTCACTGGCACATCATTGAAGCCACATTCTCTCCGGTGTGTATGAGTCCAGCAGGGTCGGCATGATGCATAATGCATTAGGTGTGTATGAGTCCAGCAGGGTCGGCATGATGCATAATGCATTAGGTGTGTATGAGTCCAGCAGGGTCGGCATAATGCATGATGCATAATGCATTAGGTGTGTTTGAGTCCAGCATGGTCGGCATAAAGAATAATGCATTAGGTGTGTATGAGTCCAGCATGGTCGGCATAATGCATAATGCATTAGGTGTGTATGAGTCCAGCAGGGTCGGCATATTGCATAATGCATAATGCATCAGGTGTGTATGAGTCCAGCAGGGTCGGCATGATGCCCAATGCATTAGGTGTGTATGAGTCCAGCAGGGTCGGCATGATGCATAATGCATAATGCATTAGGTGTGTATGAGTCCAGCAGGGTCGGCATGATGCATAATGCATAATGCATTAGGTGTGTATGAGTCCAGCAGGGTCGGCATGATGCATTAGGTGTGTATGAGTCCAGCAGGGTCAGCATGATGCATAATGCATAATGCACTAGGTGTGCATGTGTCCAGCAGGGTCGGCATGATGCATAATGCATTAGCAACCCTTTGAATGTAGGTTTAATTGATGTGCTTTACAGAATGTGCCTGAACTCAAGATGTGCCTAAGAAGTAGGGTTATCATGTGATAGACCAGTATAAAAACCTCAAACAACAAGCCCCAGGTCATTACGGGTTTGTTCAGCATAAAACCCTGGGATCCACTAGTCTGACAGCCGCTGCGTTTGCTGTCGCTGATACAAATATGCACAGAAAGTCACAGCAGCAGATCCACTGCTGCGACAAATTTGCAGTGATCAGCAAGCAACTTGGAACAAAATGCGCAAATATTTCGCAAAAACAACTTTTGAAATCTGTAAAATTTCTCAGACAGTCTGTCAGTCATTGACAATCGCAGAGTAGTGGATCCTGGGCTAAACTCAGGTTGTGTCATCTGTATGAGGTGCACCTTATATGTTAGGTTCTATGGTACCGGTAGTCCTATTTCACTGGTAGTCAAAGTCTCTCCTCATCCACAGGTTCTCAAGTCCACAGAAGCTCTACGGCTTGTACTGTGGTAGACCTCCACTCGATACCAGAGATTACCTGACCCCAGCGTACCAGGACAGTCACTCGTTGCACTATAGTACCTGTCTTTTTTACTCTGAAAGGTATGTAAGTTTTCTAAGATATTGTCCCTTTTTTCTTTTTTTAGATTTTTCTCAGATTGACCAAAAGAGACTCATATAGTGTCAACGAGTCCGTAAATGATGAATAAGGATGAATACAGACGAATCAGGAATCCAGTTTGATATCCACTTTATTCATTGAAGTCCACGAGGTATAGTTGGTGATACAGTATAAAGGTGCCCAACAGTGTCCAAGCCTAGCCCTTGAGCCAAGGGCCTTGGTCTCACGTGAGTGTGTGAGGTATGAAGTATGGAGGTGGAAAGATGAGTGAGCTGCTCCCTCCACAGGTATTTGTAGTGGGAGCTGCTCACCCAGCTCATCCTAAAAATAGTATCAGGTGAGCTAAATATAGTAACTGGGGAACTCCAGTGCAGGTATGTAGGGGGGATCCCAAACATAGCACTGGGGTTCACAGAGTTCAGTGTGGTTCTAAATATAGCTGCTGGGAACTCCCGGTATGCTGTGAGCTGCTCATGATCAATGGGCATGTCCTCCAGCAGGAGGAGTTGTTTCTAAACATTGTCTGCTAGGAATTTCCAGCATGCAGCGAGCTGCTTGTGATTGACGGCGTATCCTCCAGTGGGAGGAGGCGGGGTCACTGAGTGCAGTTGACGCCGCCAGCCTTTGGTCTTTGGTATGGTTTGGCTTGTGGGTAGACTCGGACACTGGGTTACATGGTAGAGTCAAGGTGAAAAATAAATATGATAAGTACAATACCTATAACGGTCTACTGACAAATCCCCACATTCCTACTCGATTCCACGCGAGGTTTTAAGGAGGAAGTTCGTGAGAAAAGGTCTACTGACAATATGTTTGATGTGTAATAATAGGTATTACATCTTATCATTTAAGTTGAAAGTTTACAGTATTAAGGAGATATTTAATATTGGTTTTTGGTTGAACATGAATAATTTATAAACAGTACAAAACGAAACTGTGCCAAAGAGGTGTTGTTTGTAATTTTGACAAGAAGAATATGGAAAATTCAGGTCGTGGTAGGATACAAGGGCTGGATTATTTATCTAGCACTAAAGTTCACACAAGATAAAGGAAATAAAGACTATCCTAAAACATGCAGTTATTGGCTTTAAGGCAGACCTTGAGGTAGACAAGTTAATACTGAAGTTTGTTTCAGTACCGGTAGGCACTTATTATTTAGGTCTTGTGCCAATATACAATACAATATAATAAATAAAAACAGAGGTAAGGTAATTGATGGCTGGCAAGTCGATCAATCATTCCTTATAATACTGGTAAGGCTTAGGGAGTCTGAAGGCTTTTAGGTGATATGTTTAAGGAATTTTCTAAAAAAAAAAAATTTTGGATTTTTGGTCTTTTATTTATCTGTAGAAGTTTCTGTTAATTTGTAGAAAGGTTTGTCTTAGTTAATGGAAAATTTAGCATGTTTAGCCTTCAGTCTACCTGGGGTTATCATTGGCTGAAAAGGACAAGGTTAATACAAAAAATAAATGGTGGCTCTGGCTGATATTTGGATTGGATCTCAGTTGATCCTGCAAAAATACTGGTTGCCAGCGCTTCCTTGTAAAATTTTTAGAAAAATATAAACTAGCTAAAACCCATAAATATTTGACATGGTTGGGTTTGAAAAGGTACAGTGTGAGAGAAAAAGAACCTTATGGCATCTTAAGATCACAAAAACCTGCTGCCTGGCTTGTGGTCTTCATAATGTTCTTGTAAAGGAAAATAAATGTAAAAATGCAGCGTGTTTTCATGGTTATGTATCATAGCCTTATACAAACAAGAAAAACTGGCTTTGAAAATCAGTTGACTAGGCTGACTGAGTCAGTGTTCATAGTGTCCATGGGCGGTCGGTGAGTGAAGTGTGTCTCTACACTTTTAGTCCATAATTTTAAAGACCGTTTCAAAAATTAATAAAATAAATAAAGGATGGTTATTGAAATTATTTTCTCCTTCTATGGCGACTTTGGTTTACAAGACCTTTTGGTGGTGGGTCTTGGTGGTTAAAGACGTTTGGGTTGAGGGAGCGACCTAGTGAGGGTCTTCTCCTGGATCTGGATTTTTTGGTGTTGGGGACAAAATTTACAATTTTGCTGAAATGCATTCTGCTAGGCTTGCCTGAGTCAGGCTGCAAATTCAGATCGGAACTGTATGCAGGGTCCATGTTTATTGGTTCTGCTGAGAGGGAGGTGCTAGAGTCACTGTCCTCCTCAGATGAAGCTTGGTATATTTTGGGTAGGGGCCTCCAGACCTGGGTCGAGCCAATTGTTTTGAAAGTTTCTGGTCTATTGTCTTTGTTGATGCTGCATGGGCAGCTGTAGCTGTACATTAGGTGGGGACAATTTGTTCCCAGGGTGGCAAATCTAGTGGGTGGCCCTATTGGAGAGCAGACTCGTGTGCTCCAATGGGGCAGGCCGGTTGGTATGGGCGTGCCTGGTCTGCTGCTATCTCCTGCTGGCCTGTCAATGCGGTCTCCGCCTCCTCGATTAGGTCGTTGGCCTCTGTATTGAAAAAAAAACAGAACAAGAGAAGGGGGATTTTTAGTTGTAGGGTCGATCATAGTGCATGGATTACAAGGCGACCAACAAAAATACCAAATTGACAGGTAAGGCAGTGAATTAGGCAGTGCATATTGATGTGCAGTGTCACCGGGCCGGTGCAGACTCATGGCCAAATGTGAGCGGGAAACTGGAATATCCAGGGTCCAGGTTAGTTCTGCTGCGCGGCACGGGTAGCGCCACTGCATGGGGATCTGTTCTTATCTCAAGTTGAATACGAGAGCCCCATAGGCTTAACCAAGAAACTCTGTATCACACCCCACAGTGTGATAACCCTTCCCCGTATCACACTCCCTGGGAAAACATCCAAAACGGTCAAATAACTGACGATAAAATCACTTCTAATGCCAATCAATCGAATTTTGAACATATCAGACTAAATTAACTTGAGATAAATACAAAGGTGCACTCGAATTGGTCAGCACTGAGGGTTATCACACTCGGCTTCGCCTCGTGTGATAACCCTCAGTGCTGACCAATTCTCGTGCACCTTTGTCTATTTATTTAGTTCAAGCGACAAACACTGGCTGGCGCCACTGAGCTGGCGTTTGTTCGGCGTTCGTGAAATGGTATGGGGAAATGGTATGGTGAATGGTGTAGACTTGCCATGACCTTGTTGGGTCATGTGTAAGTGTCTGTACCGATGTTGGGTTAGGTGTTTTGGGGCCTAAAGGTGGGGCTAATTGGTTGAAATTTTGATTTTTGGAAGTGAGCCTGTTCGAAAAATGTGGTTCAAAAATTAACTCAATGCTCCCGCGATGGGTCTTGCTATAAAGGGATGTGGAGCTATTTTTAGCATTAGAAACGACTTAAGACGGCGGATCAGGGAGTGACAAAAACTCTGCTCGAAATTTTGAGAAAAAGGAGGAGCAAACGGCTACCAAGGAGGATGATCTTCCGTGGGATGTTTGTGGCCATGCCGTCGGGGGTCGTGTACCTCCTGTTAGTGGTCGTGGGCCTGTTCGGGTGAGTGCAAATGACAATTTTTGGAGATTTTTGGAGTCATTCGTGGTCGGATGTGGTGCCGGTGGTTTTACACCTGTGTATTTGTGTTTTCAGGGTCGTGCTTGTGTGGATATGGATTGGGCCAGTGCCGGCCCAATGCCATGGTGTTTGTGGCCCGCACGATGGCCCTGAAGGAGGGGCCAGTGGGCCCTGCTCGGTGTGGTCCTAGCTGAAGCCGGTGCGTAAAAGTTAGACAAGATAGTTTGTCATTATTGATAATTCTGAAAAAAAAAGGATCAAAAAGATTTTGAGCCTGTTTGAATTTTGAATTTTGAGTCTGAACTTGGGGCTTTGCTGGAATGGTCTGTTGACTGGGGGGTTTGAATTCTTTTCTTTCAGAAAACAGATGTGTGTGGGGCGGATGCCGACAGGCGAGGTGCTAGGGAGGAGGAGATGAGATGAAAAAAAAGGAACAGGAGCGATGAAAAAGGACTAGTTCCAGAAGGTGGCAGGCCAGATGCGATTGACTGTGATTTGATGATGATTTTACAATGAAGAACTGTGATGACGCATAACTCGTTTGCCAGGAGCTTGATCTGTGATAATTTGATAATATATAAGAAGTCCACCACCAGTTAGAAGTTATGTTGTTTATTCTGGGCTTCTAAATTGGGATGGCGGGCTTTCAATTCTCATGCGGGGTGGTATTGTTAACTTGGGTCGAAAACAAGTCTAGTGATATTGCTAACACGTGCTTATGTTATTGTTTTGACGCAGATATTGAGTGCGGGTGTCCTGACTGACGTTAAGTTGTCATGCCAACGTGGGAAAAATGAAAGAGATCGGAACTGTATGCAGGGTAGTGGTGAGACGCAGCGCCGGCGTTCTGACGCAGCGTCTGGCGGGGAACCAGACGCGACGTCAGAAACAAGATGGCGACGTCTCATCGTGCGGTGGGCCTTCACAGTGAGTCGAAATAACTGTGTTATTGTGGGTCGAAACTGTGCTATGGTACTGGAGATGTTGTTAAAATAGTTTTATTTGAGGGTGGGGTCGGATTTGGAGCTATTGAGGATGGGGATGATCCCCACATGAAGGTGTTAGATGGGGCTATCCGGTGGATTGGGCGACCGGGAGAGTCCATTACCAGGTTATATGGGGGGTGGCTGGCGGTTAATTGATCCCCACATGAGGATCAAAGTAGGTTTCTGATGAAAACTTACCGCGGGTCGATGTTGAGGGTGGTGTGAGCATCATCTCCGGTGGCTTGTACATGTATTTGCCCGTTTTTGGCTGATGCCGGAGTGGGGTGTACTTAGTGAGCTCTGCCGGGGAGTCATGGCGATCAGCCGGCCAGGACTCACAAGGTAGTTGTATGGCGGGGTCAGTGTCACTATAGGCAAGTTGGAAATCGGGTTGTCCTTCTGAGGAGATGACCACTGTCATGTGATGAGCTCCTTTTAAGACCCTGTACAGCGGTATTCTCCATAGAAGTGGTACCGGAGGATAGCGCTGCAGCGGGATCTGTCGGACTTGTCCCCCGATTATTGTCCTGATGTCGGACTTCCAATGGAGATCCAGGTGTCTGCCCAGGGGTGCCATAAGGCGGGCTGGGGAGACCTTAGGGGCTGTGATGGTGGGGGCCCAGAGATTTTGTCCATAGATCATCTTGCCAATGGTGAAGTCAAAGGTTTGACCGTTGGCATGAATCTTGGCCACAATTGAAGGTGTCCTGTGGCTGTCCTGTTTGCAGTAGGGCCAGTGTCGCAGGCACCTCTTGGCGGTAATCCATGTGATGTATAGGAGGGTTGCTATTAAAATCCAGGTGAACATGTTCTGGTAGCGGCCAGGCGACTGTACAAAATCTAGATCTGTGTCTGGGGTCGTTTGTGGGGCTGGCCAGTTTTTGTTAGCTTGGCGTATCAGATCTTTAAAACGATCCCAACTCTCCGCATTAGCCATCTTGGGTGTTCGGGTTGCTGAGACTAGTGTGATAAAGCGCGCCAACTGATTGACACGAAGATGGTTCTTAAGGGTTAATGCGCAGCAAAGTAGTGCCAGGAGGGGTGATACCAAGTGTATCCAAGGTGAGAACTGGAGGTGATATCCCAGATGCATCAGGGAGTTGGTGGATAGGAGGGCGGATTGGTCCTTAAGTCCCTGTGCGGCTCTTTTTAGGGTTATTGTGTCTTGAAAGAGGGGTGCTATTTTTTGATTGTGTAGGTGTTTTAATTTTTCAAAATTGGGCAGGTGAAGGGTATGGGTAGTGGTTGCCATGGTGATGCCGGAAACATTGGCTGGAGGTTGACCAAAATGTCGCCACAGTGGTAAATTGAAATAGGCCTTTGATATGGGTTCTAGGGTGAAATTTTGGGTGCAAGATAAATCAGAATTGGTTAAAATCATGCCGGCATTTTTAATGGAGCACAGACATGGGACTGAGATGACTGAGTATGCGTTATTTTTAATTTTGACTTGGCCTGAATCTGTGCATTGGAGCATGGAAGTGGGATGGTCAGTTATTAATAGGAAAGTGCTGTGAGATAGGGGTTGGATAAGATTTGGTGTGGGTGCTGCCATGTGTGCTTTAAAACTGCAGGTATGGTGCACCGCCTCTGGTAGGTCTAAAAATAGGGATAGAGTGCATGTGGGGTGTGTGGCCGACAACAGAGGTAGGGGTAGGTTACAGCTGATAAGGTGACCGAGGTCACACATATCCAGGTCAGCCTGTGTAAACTGTATGTAGTGTGAGTGGGTCCTGGACATAGCCAAGTAGCCGGGAAGTGGCTCTACCTGGGTGTGACCTACTGACTTAGTGTCGGAGGTGTCGAAGGGCACGGGGAAGGTGTCTATTCTAAATATAGAAAAGGTGCTTCCCCCTCTGGTTATGGGTACTGGTTATTAACAGGCTCGAGTTATGGCTCCAGTGCACATGTACTCGGCGCTTATAATAATAACTTATTGGTAGGCCTTCTAAAATAATGCCATGATGTGCCTCGTGCAGGAGGCTGGATAAATTGTTTAAACCTAAGCTGAGGTCGTCGTGCGTGATGATGGATTGGGGTAGGGTGCCCTCAAGTAGATTATTAATGGTTAAGAGCAGATTTTCCAAGTCATTTTGGAGGTCGATTAAAGACTCTATTTGAGAATTTGCTGCTGTGAATAACATGGAATAGAAGGTGTCTTGTCTGGATTGGAGTTCTAATTTTAATAATATTGATGAGATGTTTGAATTTAAATGCTCTAATTTTCCGGAAATAAAAGATAGAGCATCATCGGTGTTGTTTTGGAATTTTGAGAAGATGTTGACAGAATTGTAATTAAATTCCGAAATATTTAACAAGAAATGGGTGGCTAATTCTACCACGTGCATTTTGGTGGCCAACTTTTTATCCAGGTCAGACATCTCAGAATTTAGAATATCAATTTCTGGTTGAGTCCCGAGGCCTATTGAAGCTCTTAAAATGTCACCAATGACTTGGCCTGGGGCATTTCTGGCTTGCCTGAAGTTTGGAGGGGAGATTAATTTTGACAAGGTTTCTAGTGTTGTTTTTGACTTGGAGAATAGGCTCTGTATCATGTTATCTAGGGCATGGGCTGTGTGCTTAATGTATTGGGATGCATTAGTGCTGATGAGTGGGCTGAGTAGTTCTGGCTGACTTAGGTTCTGGTCAAAGGTCAAGTTAAGGCTGAAGGTCAACGGATAGTCCATGTAATTGGCTAGTAATGTTTGGGGTAATTTGGTAAACAGTGCGCCATAGTTGGGTCTGAAGATGGTGTTCAGATTGGTGTCTGATGTTGAGGTGCAGCCGAGGAGCAGATGTAAGAATATACAGACTGCTAGGATGGCTGCTGCTCTAGAAAAATGAGAAAATTGAGAAATTTTGAGGATTTTTTGAAATTTGATGGTGGGGTTCACTTAAAAATAGCATTAGCTTAGTCACAAATGGGATGTTAATATGGTCAAGTATTTACAAAGGTCGGGGATTCTGTGGGTGGTTGGGTTGTTGTTACATGAAATGGATTTATGCAGATGGACTGGTGCCTGTTGTCACCGTCAGGGGCGGTACACGTGCTTGAGCATGGAATCTGTTTATCTCGAAAACAGCGAACTGGAATACCAGGCTGGCTGTATTCCTTATGGCCAGTTCGCGTCCAATTCTGGAGTATTGGCGGGGTAAGTCCCTGAGGGGCTGTTCTGATGCTAGAAGTGTGCGAGCACATAAGAGTGCTATGTATGATGCAGATCTATGGTTAAACCTGCCCCATGGAGGCCGGCGGGGATTATCCCCAGCTACAGCGACCATGAAGGCTTTTATGGTTGCTGCTATGGAGTGATTGCTCATGTCCAGCTCCTGTCTTAGCACAGGGCTGCTGAGGTAATGTTTAATATCTTCCTGGGCGAGGAAGGTGATGAGGTGTTGCTGTTCCATGATTATGCTCCTAATTTCAAAAGGATCCATGAGATCACTCCTGATCCCATGTGGTCCGAGGAGGCTGTGTATGGTCCATGTAGCATTTGGGCCGTGCTTATTTGCCGGTGGGTCCAGGCTGTAAGTCATAAAGGAAAAAGGGTCTAAGTGGGCTGTGAATGGGGGAGAGGTAAAGGTGGGGAATTTGCTTGGCTGAAGAGGTTTAGTAAATTGGATTATCAATGTTAAAAATTATAGGATAGTGGAGAAGTTCTTCCACATTTTACACACACTTAAGGCTCACACCGCCATTGGTTAATAGGGGTACCTGGGCACCATGATAATAAAACTACTATCATGTACAATGCTAGAACGACTGTTAAAAATCCTAAATGCTAAAATAGACCCATAAGATAATCCTACCTGGGCTGGTTGCATGATGGGTCTGCCATGGTCCCTTCCCAGACACTTGTTACCGTGCTTAAGGTGTGGTGGTATTGGTTGTGGGTTGTGTTGTGATCAGATGTGGGTGGGCAAGCGCTTATAAACCTGAGACTGAGTTTGGCTACTTCTCAGTCTGAGATCTCCCATAGGTGGTATGTCTTGCTTTGAAAGAGGCGTAGGCCAAATATTATTGGTGGATGCAAGTGGGGTTGTACGGTCCCATATGCAAATTAGGGTTATCCTGGCCTGGATTGGTTGGTGGTGAGATATTGTCTAAAGATAGCATATTGGGAAGCTTGGCGGGGGGTGTTTTATCCCTGGCCAAGGTGATATGGTTGCTATGGCGTCCCTGTGGCTTTTAAAGACCTTGAGGGCAGTGTGTTATTGATTTGTATATGTGCCACCACAGCACTTAAGGGTTGGCAGAGACAGTGGTGTAAACATGGGGTGTGGGTGTCAGAGGTCCATCTTCCTACAATAGGTTTATCATTGGAAATAGTGGTCTTGAAGTGGTAACAAGCCGTCGCATGTGTGTTTTGAAGTTTATACACAAACCGAGGATACAGCGCTGCCTTGGGCGGTCGGTATGTGGCGTGGGTAACCTAACCTAATTATTTGATAATCCATTTGCCAGTGTTTGGCGTTCCACTTAGAATGGGTAGGTGGTTGTATATACAGTTAATCAAGGCAGTGTTGATTTTGGATGCATAGGAATTTTTATGGTTGTTAGTATAAATAGGTTGGGCGTTGGGCTGTGACTGTTGCTGTCAGTGTGTTTAAGTGGTTGGTATATTAATGGCTGATTAATTTGGTTGGGGCGCGTGGCGCCTGTGGGGATTAAAGGAGGGTTGTTTATATGGATGCTTGGTGTTTGACACAACGTCTTATGATCTATAATGGACGCTTAGAAATTTTTCTTGATTTTCTGGAGGGCATAGGGCTGAAGGAGATTATTCCCTTTTTGGCTGGCCTTCCTCTCTTTTTCTTCATTTTGGGAGTGGTGAGACTCACATTGGAGGGGTCATCCTGGTCGGGGTCGTGAAGTGAGCTTGTGGGCCCTGATTGTAGCCTTTTTATGATGGCTTTGGCGCTAGCTCTTGTGATTGGTCTCCTCAGCCTTGATACATGTACTGATTTTTTCAGTACTTTTCCATCTTGTAGCCTTTTTAAAATAGCTGTAACTGGTGAAGTCATCTTCATTATGATGTAGGGGCCTGAGTATGTGGGTTGCAACTTTTTTGATGTGCATTTGACCAGTAGGGTGGGTATATGTAAATATACCAATTGGCCTGTGTTATATGAGCTGAGTTCTGCTGAAGTATCATGTCTGGCTTTCATCTTTTTGTGAGCAGAGATCATGTTTTCTGCAGCTTTCATTTGAATATCATCCCTAAACTGTAGTAGGCTGGCCATTATTTTCTCCTTGGTGCTTGAGTCTTTTTCAGCTTTAATCAAGGACAAGGCTGCTTCAGTTGGTAGGTGTGTCTGCTTGCCAAAAACTAACAAGTTTGGTGAGTAGCCTAAAGCGCTGCTTACAGTATTATTAATACTGAAGACTGCAGCTTGTAGGAAGGTTGACCAATGCTTTTGTGATTTTGATACAAAGGCTCTGAGGGATGATTCTATGGTTTGATGTTGGCGCTCACAGAGACCTTGAGACCTAGACCAATGTGCACTTCCTGTCACATGTTTAATGCCGAACTTTTCACAGAAATATTTGAATAATTTTGAGACGTATTGCTGGGCATTATCTGTGTTCAGTACTGAGGGAGTGCCATGGATACATATGACTCTTTGGAAGAAACCAAGTGCTACAATTGCAGCCGTATTTTCTTCACTTGTCCAGGCAGTTACATGCCTGGTGGCATGGTCGGTCACCACATGTATGTAGTGAGAGCCATCAGCGGCCTTGGAAAAAGGGCCTATTGTGTCCATGGTGACATGAGAGTATGCTGTAAGTACTGGGTCACGTAGTTTCATTGGAGTTTTCAGGTTTTTGGGTCTCTTTTTGGTGGTCAGGCATGTGTGGCAAGTGCCGCAGAAATCAAAGACTTCTTTAAACATTGATCTCCAGTAATACCTAGCTCTTATGGCTGTGTAGGTTTTGACTGGACCTAGGTGTCCACCTAGGGGAGAGCAATGGGTTGCTTCCACTAAAGATTCTGTCCATTTTTCTGGGATTACAATTTGCAGTGTGGGCTCTAAGGTTTTACCCAAGTTGGTATCAGTAATTCTAAAGAGGACTTCATCCAGTAAGATGAATTGGTCGTGGTTACGTAGTATTTGATTCATTAATCCTGAGTCGTGTGGCAGGCTACCTTTTTCAATGTAGTTTGCCATGGAGGATGCAAAAAGGTCTTCTTTTTGGCTTTCAATTAGTGTTTCTCTAGAAGGTGTCAGGGATTGGTGTTTACAGATTTCCTGAATTGCCCTTTCAGCTAGAGGTAGCACACGGCGGGAGAGCTTAGCTCTCTTGGCGTTTGCAGTTTTGATGGAGACCCTAGGTGACCTAGATTTGGCGGGCCTGCCTCTGGGGCGAGGACTGCTGCACTTAGGCTTGAGTGGGCGGGTCTTTTTACTGGGCGCTGATTGGCTGGCTGCTGGAGGTGTGTCGTCCTGGGACTGGGACTGTGCTCGAGTGAGTACACACAGGTCAGGATTCACACCCTGCTGCCTTTCCGGGGTGCCTTTTCTTGCTATGACGCCTTTTGGTGGTTTATTTGTGCTTCCCCAAATTTTGCCTCCTTTTAATATTGATCTAGGAGGTCCCAAACAGATGGGATTATTGGGAATTGGATCATCTGATCTGAAAACTTTTGTTATGGATATATCTGAAAATTGTACCTTCTTTGGTGGGAGGATAATTCTTCCTTGTGATCTAATTGGTATTGGATCATCAGAGCCAGGGGGATATTTTCTTCTGGACAGGCAATCTGCCACTAGATTGGCTCTACCTTGTAGGTATTTCACTTCAAAATCATAGGACATGACAGTATCTATCCATCTTGCCAATCTCCCATTGGTGATATTTTCCTTTTTGTTGAAGAGGGAGACTAGGGCTGTGTGATCTGAATATACTTTGAAGTGAGTGCCGTCCACATAATGGTGGAACTTTTTGACAGCGAAGATTATCCCAAGTAGCTCTTTGTCAGTTATTCCATATCTGGTTTCCTGAGGTGTTAGACCTCTCCCAGAGAATTCAATGGGTCTATAAAAACCATGTTCATCTACCTGTGTAATAACTGCTCCTAAGCTGAAATTGCTGGAGTCTGTGAAGATGATAAAGGGTTTGTTATAGTCTGGGAATTTTAGGATTGCCTCAGTGCAAATTGATGCTTTGATTTTTTCAAAGGCTGTTTGGCATTGAGTGGTCCATTTGAAGGTACCCTTTGTGGCTTCATATAAGGGCTTCATTATATGGGCAAAACCTCTAATGAATCTCTTATAAAATTGTGCCATTCCATTGAAACACCTAAGGTCGTGGATGTTTTTAGGTGCTGGGAAAGTTTTAACCGGTGAGATTTTGTCTGGGGAAGGTGAGATGCCGTGTTGATCTAAGGTAAAACCTAAGAATTCCATTTTGGTGGTGCCAAATTCACATTTTTCGGATTTTAATTTGATGTTTCCTTTGATGAAAAGTTTTAGCACTTCATCTAGGTCTTGCAGATGTCTTTCCCATGTGGGGCTGTATATGGCCACATCATCCACATAGGCTACTGCATTTCTGTATTTGCACTTCATGAGCAATTGTTCCATTACATTCATGAATGACAAACCAGAAGTTTTTAGACCCATGGGTAATACTTTGGCCATATATCTTGTGCCATTGGCAGAGAAAGTTGTTAAAGGCCTTGATTCTTTAGCTAGAGGAATTTGATGGTAGGCGCTGTATACATCCAATTTGGAAAAATATTTAGCACCTGTTCTGCCAACTTGTTGCATGAGGTCGTCTGCTCTGGGGAAGGAGTAGGAAAAAGATTTTAGGTTTTGGTTAACCCATCTATAATCCACGACTATTCTCCATCCTGAGGCTACAGACCTGTCTCCCTGGGGTTTGGGTACTAAGAAAGCTGGGGAGTTCCACTCACAGGGTTTGGTGCATTCTTCAATGACACCTTGCTGTAAATGTTTATCTAACAGCTCTCTTTGGAAAATCTCTTTCTTGGGTGACATTCTATAGGATGGTCTGTTGCAGGGTTTGAAATCAGGGATTAATTCTAATTTGACCTCATTCTCAACATTTAATCCTATAGCACTCTCATTTAATACAAAAGCCTCTCTATTTGATTCAACAATGTTTTTGATTTGTTGTTTTTGGGCCTCAGTGAGCTTGTCGCATATTGTGTATTTTAGAGGGTCGTCCCCTTTGGGTATCTGATCCAGGGGATCATCTCCACAATTGATGGGGAGCATGTCTTTGTCAGAGATTATGCTGTTGAGGGAGTGTTGGCTGTTCAGTTTTCCAATGGGAATGGCTTTGTTTAGATTGTTAAGTGCAAAAATGCCTAGGTTCATGTGCTTTTTGATGTTGATGGAAAAATCATTTGGGTTGGCCACTGTTACTGGTATGATTTTTCTTGTTGACCTTGGTTCAACAAGGGCGTGTTTGATTAGTACCGGTAATGTCGTGTCAACATTTTCTGTGATGCCTGTTTTACCTATTAAGGAATCAGGTCCTATGACGATTGCATTGAATGTGGATTCAGAATTTGGTGGCATGGTTAGACCTTTGGCTGCTCTTATGAAGTGTGGTGAAGGGGACTTGGTCCCAAAGGAAATTTTGGCCCTATATTTGGTCATAAAACTTACGCCAAGAATTATGGGGTGGTTTAGCTTTGGGACCACATGTAGTCTTGTTTTAAACTCTGTGTTATCGATTAGAAAGGTTATGGTGATGGAATTGTTGACCTGAACTGAGGATTTATCAGCTAGTAGGATAACCATACGAGATCTCCTACCATGTCTGAAATTGGGGGTTGATATGACTTTATCTGCCATTTTCTGGCTGATAAAAGAAAGGGAGGCTCCAGAGTCTACGAGGGCTCTGTAAGAACTGCCATTGATATCAACATTAACTGCGCCTTTAGTCAATTCAGTATTAATGTAAGAGGTCTTACCTTGCTGCCCATACTTACTGGTCTCGACTTTCAATTGGAGGGTGGAAATTCTCTTGTTCTGGTTCTCATAGAGGTCCTCACTGTCTGATGAGGAGTCTTCGTCACAATTCACAGGCTGGGGGTCGTGGTTCTGTTGTTCTGCTGAATTTAATTCTGCTCCATCATTCATGTGTGAAATATGGCATGTGGGGGACGTTCTAATTTTGTTGTCCAGAGTGGGGGCGGGGCCGCAAGATGCATGGTGGCCCTCCCCTGGGTCCTATTCAATATTGTCATTGTAGTGTTCTCCTTGTCCAGAATCAGGAGGTTGGTTGTCAGGATGGTTGTCTCCTGTCTTTTTGTTGTCATTTCTGCCTGGTGTTGGGTCCCTGGATTTCTTTTGTTGCTGGGTCCAATCATCAGGGATCGGGAAATCTGCTGGGACCAGTAGTTTCTGGAAGGACACCTGGCGGGTGTTGGTGGGGGTGGAGGCAACAGGGATGAAAACAAAGTTATTTCTTGTGTCGCTGGATTTGGACCTGCTTTTGTTGTTTTCCTGAGATCTGCTCCTGCCTGGTGACTGATATCTATTCTTGGAGCCTGATCTGTTGTTTGAGCCGGATCTGGAGTTGTTGTAACCTTGCTGATTTTGGTTGTATCCTGGCTTAGATTTATCGTCATACTGCTTATTGTTGCTGTTTCCAGGGGGTTTGTTGTTGTTGTACTGATCTTTCCTGGATCTGTTATTGTTGTTGTTGTTGCCATTGTAGCTGTTGTTCTTTTGCCCATTGTAGTTATTGTAGTTCATGGCGCACAAGTCTGAAGATTGGTTTGAGGCATGGGCTGCTTTGGCTGCTTCTATGACCAATTCTTGTTTTAATGCTGCTGTCTCGGCTTCCCTAATGCTTTTGGGGCTGTCTGAGAGTACAACATTTTTTATTTCATCCTTGAGGCCATTTATAAGATAGTCCACTTGTACAGACTCATCCAGGTTGCTGTTGGATAGCAATAAGGTCATATCTGCTATGTATTCCTCTACAGTCTCTTTGGGTTGCTGCTTTCTGTTTCTATATCCTTTGATTATTGTGGCAGGGTCAGGCTGGTTGAATCTGCTGAGAAAGGCGGTATAGACTGCCTCAGTGTCATACATGATTGGTTTGTCAAAAATGTTTGTGAAAAACCATTGTGCTGCTCTGCCCTTTAAAAAGGTATACATACAGGATGCATGCATTGTTGGGCTGCGGGGGTATGCATTTCTTATATAGAATTTGAATTCTGCCAGGAATCTGGCTGCAGACCTGTAGGGAGAGGGCTTGTCAAAGGGTTCTGGCTTGTTAAAACAGCTTAATTGGGCAGATGTGAGTCGCTCAGGTTCAAAACTCCTGTATCCAGTGGGAGCGGAGAAATTGGATTGTCCTAGATTTGGTATCATTGGTGTGGACTGAGCTGCAGGCTGGTGGGCAGCTGCTTGGGCAGGTGGAGTGTTTGTAAACAAACCATACATTGGTATAGGGTTGTTGTAGGGCATGTGTGCCTGGTGGGGTATGTATACATGGTTGTAAACACTGCCTGAAAGTGATGTGGCGGCTACCGGTGATGGACGAGTGGTAGAGGGCGCCATCTGGTGGGTTGTGGCTGAACTACCAAAACCTGCATGTGTCGCGCCTTGTTGGGTGGGCGTGGCACCTGTCGCTATGGTTCGGGCTGTATTTTGGAAAAGGCTTGGGGGGCTGAGCCTGTATCCTACCGGTAATGATGTCGGCATTCTGGTAGAGGTGCTCATAACCTGTGAAGGTTGGCCTGAAGGGGGTAGCCTAGTGTTGGTGGGTGAGAAATGGCTGTTTTGGCTTTGGCTGGTAGGTGTTCTTGTCCTATCAATAGCCCTGAATATTTCAGTTCTCATTCCATCAATGTTTCTGTTGATTCTGTCAGACAGATTGGCTGACGCTATTTCAGACCTTCTCAGAACATCAGCATTGTCCTGAGCTGCTCTTCTCTGTATTTGGCTAATGTCATTCTCCAGGTGCGATTTCCAGGTGTCCATGTCATTCAATCTGTCATTTATCCTTGATAGTTGGCAGGAGGAGTCGTCTCCAATCCTTTTTATTTCAGCAGACAATAAGTTCATTTGTCCTGTTAATAGGTTGGAGAGGGAGTCATTGACTGCCTGGGTGCATTCTCTGACTATGTTCCTCGTCATGTCATCCTGGTTGTACTCTGGAGGTGGAGCTGCAGTGGCCATGTTTGGGTAGGCAGGTGCTCTGTGCAGATGGGGGAAGGTTACTTCTGTGTCTTCTTCAGAGGTGGACTCTGTTTGTAAGTGGGCGGGGAAGTGATTGCTTCTGTGTAGGATGGGAGTAGTGGCCACTAGGTCGCCTCTTCTAGCTGCAGAGTCCAGGCTTCTTTGAAGTCTGTAAAACACAGGAGTATTTGGCCTGTGAGGGGAGGATGATCGTACCCTTCTCCTGGGTCTATGGGTGGGGTATGGCCTTTCAAAGGATCTGGCTCTTGGGGGCGTGCTCAGGGATGAATTTGGTGCTGGAGGTGTCGCCTTGTCTTCCTCAGAGGTAGAGTAGGAGTAGTAAGGCCTAGGGTTTCCTCCGGGTGGATTGCTATCAGGCTGTGGGTTTTGGTGCGGCCTTAGCAAATTGGTGAGATTGGAGTTGTCTTGCCACTGCTCATCTAAGATACGGTTTATCCTGTCTAGAAAAACAGAGGGACTCTCACCACACTGGTAGCTTGGTGTAGCTCCGGTTGGTATTTGCTGTGCACGTCCTGTGTTGAGTCTGTTTTCTCTCCACCTGTGGATTGCTGAGTCTAGCCTGCTCCTCCAGTAATTGTCTGCTACTGATGGGTGGGCTTGGATGTCTGGTACAGTGAGGTTGTCCCAACTTAGGTCAGGTGCGCACTGTGGATCAGAATCACTGCTGGGTGAGGGTGACCGTCCAGCAGCTTCCAGGGCTTCCTGCAGGCTATTGGATCTTTCCTCTAGATGGCTATCTAGGTGGAGGTAACCAGGTGACTGATTTTCAGGCGTGCTGTATGTGGTACTTTGAAGACCACCTAATCTCAGGGGTGGTGATTCTGAGGGTGAATAACCAGGTAGGGTGAGGTTTAAACCTGGTGGTGGGGCTCCTGCTGGTGTACTGGTGGGTGCACCTGTGGTGGTGTCCACTATGGTGGACGAAAAATGTAAGGTGTTTGAACTCACAGGTGTTTGTTTATGTGTGCGTCTATGGGCTGGTAGCACTGGGTCCAGCTGGAGCGCGTCTGGCGAGGAGTCTATCGGGGCGGTGTACTGAGTACTGGTGGCTTCTTGCTGATCTCTGTCTGGAGATGTGGGGATACGTTGTGGGGCTGGCTCCTTTGGTAGGGTCTCACTGTTGTCCATGGCTCATGAGAGGTGGTAACTGTGGGATGATATGTGAGGGTTTTCCACCATTGTCAACGAGTCCGTAAATGATGAATAAGGATGAATACAGACGAATCAGGAATCCAGTTTGATATCCACTTTATTCATTGAAGTCCACGAGGTATAGTTGGTGATACAGTATAAAGGTGCCCAACAGTGTCCAAGCCTAGCCCTTGAGCCAAGGGCCTTGGTCTCACGTGAGTGTGTGAGGTATGAAGTATGGAGGTGGAAAGATGAGTGAGCTGCTCCCTCCACAGGTATTTGTAGTGGGAGCTGCTCACCCAGCTCATCCTAAAAATAGTATCAGGTGAGCTAAATATAGTAACTGGGGAACTCCAGTGCAGGTATGTAGGGGGGATCCCAAACATAGCACTGGGGTTCACAGAGTTCAGTGTGGTTCTAAATATAGCTGCTGGGAACTCCCGGTATGCTGTGAGCTGCTCATGATCAATGGGCATGTCCTCCAGCAGGAGGAGTTGTTTCTAAACATTGTCTGCTAGGAATTTCCAGCATGCAGCGAGCTGCTTGTGATTGACGGCGTATCCTCCAGTGGGAGGAGGCGGGGTCACTGAGTGCAGTTGACGCCGCCAGCCTTTGGTCTTTGGTATGGTTTGGCTTGTGGGTAGACTCGGACACTGGGTTACATGGTAGAGTCAAGGTGAAAAATAAATATGATAAGTACAATACCTATAACGGTCTACTGACAATAGCCTCAATGGATTAACATGTCTATAGATTATTGATTAACTCAAAGCTGAGTTCATGGTTCAAAGATTTCTATGGTTGTATTTTGCAGTGAATTCATAACTTTGATTTTTAGATTTTTCTCAGATTTAGAGTATACCTACCGTATTCTCCCGCGTAGAAGACGCGCTGCACGTATAGGACGCACCCTAAACTCAGCAGAGGCATTTTCACGTATAAGACTCACCTCTTAGGGCTCAATTTTGTAAAAACAGTACATTTCTATAGTAAAATTACCCCTCGTATAAGACGCACCCCAAACTTGAAAAAATCCTATAAGACCCCCCAGGCATTTGTTTGGCGTAGAGGACGCGTCTTATACGCGGGAGTTTACGGTATGTATTTACTCAAAGTTCACTCTATGGATTTTATTTTGGTAACATTTTACGATGGATTCAGAGCTTCTGTGTGTAACTTCAGAGTTCTCATACCTCACTTATATGGCGCATCTCGCCTACAAGACACACCCTGAGTTGAAGGAAATTCTATAATCAGATGCACCTGCAGCTTGATTTTGGGGGGTTTTAGAACTGTTCTATATTATTGATATCCTCTCTAAATTAAGGTGCAATTTGAGTTTTGAGACTTCTACTAATCTAGTAAGCCTCAATTTTTTTCCGTTTTGTTTTTACTGAAAACGTCAGTAGCTTTATTTACCGGTACTCATGTTTTTCCATTTTAATCTTTGTCCTTACATACATTAGTTCATAACAGGTTGTGTTGACATTTGAGACAAAACAAGATTTTGAGATAGACTTATTCACAAGGGGTTTTGCTATTTCCTTTCACTTAGATATATACCCATCACCAGTCACTACCAGAGGCATCCGTGACGTGCACCTGAATACAGATTGTCCAGGGTTTGTTGTACCATGGGGAGTGAGGTACAGGAGAAGGGGATGGAGGAGATCCTCCAGGACCTTCCTCCAGGCCCCCTGGACGTGTACAGGAGGAAGGCCTCCTTTGACTGGAAGCAGATGAAGATCTTCATGGAGGGGGAGGAGGTCATCAGGTTTAAGGTTAGTTTCATACTATTGGTATTATGGTAATACTGTGCGTACAAGCTGCACCCAGTTCGTTTCCTGTCCAGAGGCCTGGTGGATTTGTTTTGTGAGAATGGGAAATTTTTTTCCTGAGTTCTGAAAAGAAATTTATTTTTATCATCCATCAGCACAAGAAACTAGGTTTTCAATCACAAATCTTAAAACGTAATGACAAATTCATGCCGTACCTGCTTACGATGTTCATGACAAATAAAAAGATTTTCCTAAAAAAAGATTTTTCCCTCCCTCCCGCCCTCATGGGTCTGAAAAATCCCACCCTCTGGACAGGAAACGGACATATTTTTAAGGCTGGCCTGGCTATAAGCCACACCAAGAGTATGATAAATGCTAATTTTGTACTATGGTATATATTTTGTACAGATAAATCAACCCACACATTCAGTATGAAATGGAAGGCTTTGTTGAACTGTTGGTGTCATATGCAGAGTTTTACAGCATTTACTAGTGCTTCAATGGCTCCAGTCACTATAAGTCTTTGTGGTCGATTTCAAGTCAAGGATAAAACTCTTCAATATTATGACATTGGCTATAACCAAATTTAGGATAATCATAAGTGACACACGGCTTTTAGATGTTTAACTCTCCATAAAGAGGCTGGTAGTAATGTGTTCTGTTGAATATGTTATTTCATTTTCAATTCTTGATTATCTGCAAATACTTTCTACTTTATTTCATCTCACCCAATACTTTTCATTCCTCAACAGTAAGCAATATGTAAAGCTATAAAGTTTGTTTTTTTTTTCCATTATGATTATCAAGCCAAACATAGTTTACTCTCTATTTCAAGTAGTCAGCATATGTACACAATGTTATAATCTACCTCTTCCCTTCATATATATTTTTCCCTTATTTAAGTCCTTTTGATACCCAAAGCACCACGTCTGCAAGGCACTAGAGTCAGACCCGACCTTTGCGCCTGGCTATGCCTCGGTTTCCCTAGAAGAAAACCGCCGAGTCACCTTCCTTCGCATGAAGCGACTTATGGAGTACGATTTCGTAAACCAATGGCAGAAGAAGCACGGAAATCATAACCTGATAGTCCCCCTAGCCATGTCGGACATCCTGGTCCAATACGACGGCTCGGTGGGTGCCAAACTTGGACTCAATATCGGGGTAAATATCCAACTTTCTCATTATCTCCGCTTTCTCTCAATTTGCAGCATCATGTATGGAAGGCACTTGAGGGGGACCCGGTGTTCGCGCGTGGATACAGCTCCAGTTCGCTGGAAGAAGATCGGAGACAGACCTTCCGTCGCGTCCGGAAACTCTTTGAGTATAATTTCCTAACGACCAAGGCTATAATGCAGAATCCTGTTTTGACTAAAGTATATGTTGAGATATTAGGAGATTATGACTGGTCTGTCTCAGCTAAGTATATGCTGGATGTACAGGTAAGGGTTCATAGTGCGAACCGTTTTTTTGATTTTTTTTTATCTTTTCAATTTTTCATTTCTTTTAAAGTATTCTCTCAGTGTTGGTGTTGTCTCAAGAGGACATGATCGTGACTCCTTGTGATGTAAATCAATGATTTTCAGCTTTGTTACTTAATTCCATTAATTGGAATGCTTTTCACTTGAGAGTAAAAATGCCTTGATTATCATCTACTCAATTTGATAATGGTGTCTCGATTGGTCTTTTGAACTATACCTATTGCCTCATGAAATCTTTAGCACCTTATGCTGATATGAGGGGATATATGATAGGTAGCTATGTCTTCTAAGCTACACATGTAGATCTATATATTGTACACTCTAGCCTCATATATTCACGAGTACATGTAGAAGAAAATATTGATTAAACAGTTACCTTGAACAAATACGTATCACCTTGAAGGGTCACTGATCCAGTCCTGTGTCAGGCCCATTGCTTGCATCAGGTCTATGTGACAGGGCTGCATCCATGTATCATGTCGACCCTACAGATTTAATAGTGCACTCCCAGAGGGAATTGAACATTGAAGCATAATCACCTGAACTTTAAAGATTTAAACAGCTGTTTTAACTCCATGTTACAGATGTTTGGTAGGACAGTCATGACTTCAGGCTCCAAGAGGCATCAAGATTTCACCAAGAAGTGTAACAACTTCGAGGTAGGTGGCGCTCAAGTTACAACAACGTATATCATGCTGGGCAACCTTAATAAAGTTCTATATAAAAAAGAAGTTCTATACCCATAATGCTCTCTACAAGAAAATAACTTTGCATTTCACAGAAAGCATAGCAATGAAAAACACAAGGATCTGTCATAAGGCTTAAAATGATGACTATGGTTTATCATATAACAAGGGTACTCGTATTGTAAGGCCATAACTAACCACTCTCCCCCTCCGGTCAAATACATATATTGATATCTGGAAGTAATGACAGAGATCTGGAATATCTGTATGTCTCAGACCTTGTTAGCAAGTACCCTTTGATAATACTTTTACTTGTTTCTTCTATCTTGAATTATATTCAAACAGACCTACATATCGTTTTATGTTGTTAGAGATGCCAATAAGATATTTTCACTCTACAGGTATTTGGCTGCTTTGCATTGACTGAGTTGAGTCACGGCAGTAACACTAAGGCTATGAGAACAACGGCCACCTACGACCCTGCCACAGAGGTATGTCACTCTGTTAAACCTTTAAGGGCCGCTGATTCTTCATGCCAATTGGTCTTTATTGGAATTCAACATAAAAAGCATACTTAGGCCACATAAAAAAAGGTTTTTCTCATCACCGGCCTCGTCAGAAAAATCGTCATTTTATATTTTTTCTAGGAGTTTCTTTTGATAAAAATGCATTGAAAAATGGACAAAGATAATCAAGTTTTGTATCAAATTAAAGCATAGGGCTTCAGCAATGCACACTTTTGTAATGATGATGATAACTTTACTTTTAGAAGGCAGTATTTCTTACCCGCAGACAACTGCACTGCATGGCCCATAGGTTTTGGTCTTCTTCAGCTGCTCATCCCCCCACAAAAAAAAAAAAAATCCTCCCTCATCACTTTTTTCTTCGCTTGGTGATGAGAAACAACTTTTCTTTTTGAGTGGCTTTAGCCTTATAAGCGCATATCCCCTCATTTTGGGCACGTTTCAGACTAGAAATGGCCCAAAGTTTAATGGTTTTGAAGCCCAATTAGAATCTTAACTACTAGACATGCACTTTAGGGAGTGGTCATTATTTATCAACAGGGGGGAGGGTGGGTTTGAGGGGGGGGCGTAAAATTTTCGGACCCCTCCCGAGGGGGGGCTAAAAAAATTTTGACCCCTCTTGAGGGGGGGGGCTAAAAAAATTAACCCTCTTTTTAGCAAAAAAGCCTGCGCGCTACTATAGATCAAAGAGGGGTGCGAAAACTCTCTGCGCCTCTGGCGCGGTGGGGGGGCGCTAAAAATTTTGACTGCCGTCAAGGGGGGGCGTAAAAAATTTCCGCGCATCCGCGCGAAAACCCACCACCCCCCCCCTGTTGATAAATAATGACCACTCCCTTAGGTGTTTTCTAAATGCATTATGTGTATTACCGGTACATCGAATGCGGTATACCAGCTGTATTTTGGGTTGAATAAATATCCCCCTGTGAAGTGGGGACCTTCATGTGAGGGCATGGAGGAGCAGAATAACTTCATTGGGAGTCCACGAAGGAGGAATTTTCCTCCTTCCATTCTACCAGTGGGCATACCAGATTCGTAAAAGGCGACAAACTTGGGGTTTCTTGTGTCTTGGGGTGAGCATGTGAGCAGCTGGTGTCCATATGCGCGGGCCCGGGCGTACATGCTTGCCTTTTGCCATGGGATTCCCCCTCAGTGAACCACGTCTGAGTGATCAAAGGCCGTGGTTTCTCTGGCCCTGTCTATGGGACCAGGCAAATAAAAGAACACTTGCTGTCCTTCGAAAAGAGTAGGGGAATGAAGCCCCGGTAGCGGTTTTCCCCCTCACCCCTCCTCATAGATGCGGTCATTCATCTCATAGATTCGATCATTCATAGATTCGTTCACTGCTGTGTCGGGCAAGCAGCATATAAATACCTGTCTAGCTGTTTGGACAAGCAGCTTTTCAAAACCTGTCCAAAAAGAAAAGAAAGGACTTGTTGTCCGCGAACCACAGAAATGTCTGCTAACTTTTAAGTACTATTAGTGGACGTAAAATCAACCAAACCAAACCAAACCAAACATGAATAGAAATATCCATGAAATAAGCCAGAAAAACAGCATTACGAAAGAAAGGCAATATTTTGTCTAGCCATTGTCAAAACTTGGCCAACATGTAGATATGTCAGAATGATTTTTATATAAAAAAAAAAGTATTTAGCACATTATTGCATTTGAATAAAATGATTTTCCATATGTTTGTAAATTTCAGGAGTTCATCATAAACACGCCAGACATTGAAGCCACCAAGATCTGGTCAGGGAACATGGGGAAGACGGCCACACATTCTATTGTGTATGCCCAACTGTATACACCTGATGGTAGAGAAGTTTATTATACTTTATCACCGACTGACTTCAGTTTGGTCTCCCAAAAACCGTCAATTCTCTCGTATAAGCCGCACCCTGAGCTAGAGAGGAAGTTATAGGCTGCACCTAAGGGTTGAAAAGTGATGTCTAACTCGAAAAGCGAGTTATAAGGAGACACCCTGGGGCCCTGCACTTTCAGTCATTTTGGTGGTGCAAATAAGTTTAAAAAAAGATGGAAATTTTATATATAAGAGGCAGAATTACTTAATGAATTTGTAGTGCCATTAAAGGAGGAGATGTAGGGGTCTTGCAGGGAAAGGTATTTCATTATCAAGTTTTGTAAATTTTGAGAAATTGTCAATATTGTACAGACTTAGTTGGTTGGCAGCCATAAGACGCTTTTTCCCTCCAATGGTGAAGGTATATGATGTTGATCCATGTATCAACTTTCCCGCCTTTTTTTTGGCAATGTGGTGCGAATAGCGCGGTTTTGGCAGGAGTTATGCGAATAGTGGCTTGCTGGTCCGAATAACCTGGGTCAGGGAGTGCTTGACTCCATGGCGTCCCCTGTAAATGATGGTGTGACAATCAAAGGGAGTGCTGATGCAACAGGATGAGTGCACAACTCATGGGAGCCAATCACAGGCTTTCCACTTTTCGAGTTCTCCACAATTTACATTATCACTGTTCTGCAGAGTAAAATACTCCCCTATAAGCCACACCCCGACTTTTGGCAGATCCTGTAAGCCCCATTTTGGGTTCTGGTAAAAGCTGCGGCTTATACGAGAGAATTTACGGTACTGCTTTCTGATTGGTGAGAGACGTACATCTCTATGGAAGTATAAAGCACCCTCAGGGCCTATATTCCCTTCAGCAAATGCTTGTAAACAATAAATTCAAAGTACTCACTTCCCCTATATTGTGGCTTTAAGGCATTAAGTTATTGCGATTATATAAGGGTACATAATACAGCATCAAAATGCACATTTGCTAAAATCTTGTCTAATATATGCCTTCAAAATGAATAATGTAGAACTACATATACATGAACCTTGGACCCTTTAAACTTTAAGGGCCGCTGATACAAGAGTGCATCATTGCCATTGGCAGGGGCGTAGGAAAAGGGGGGGGGGGTCAAGGGGGCCTGGGCCCCCCCCAATCACAAACCAGGTGTGGCCTGAGTATGTCTGGGCCCCCCAAAATTTATCAAGACCTTATACAATGTAATAAAATGCATAAGCATCCAAAATGTTGCATTTCAGAATAAATCTTTATGGTAATGAGATAGGAAAAATGGGGGTTTGAGCCTCAAGTCAGACCTAAAAGTCACCAAAAATAAATCTTCTATATCAATTCTACATAGATATGTATAGGTGTCATCGTGATAAAGCGGACAATTCAAGGTCGCCACAATGGGGGTCGGCTGGAACACCCACTGGGCCCCCCCAATGAAGATTTGCTTCCTACGCCTCTGCAAATTGGTGATATAATGCACAGATGAAGTGCCGGCGAGTGTTCTGTAGGGTCATCATGATGCATTGATACAGCCCTGACAAGTTACTCGTCAGGGCTGTATTCGTGTGTAATGATGACCAATGAGCACGATGCATTAATGCATTAGTGGCCTTTAAATGGTTACTGGCCACTTACTGTGATACAATAACCATGGATAATATCCTTCAGGTACCTGCCATGGGTTACACTCGTTTGTCGTCCCACTCCGTGATCCGCGCACCCTGCGTGCACTGCCTGGGGTGTTTGTTGGGGACATGGGGGAGAAGCTCGGTCAGAACGGACTCGATAACGGGTATGTCTTAATCATTACCATTCTACTTTTTCATTTGATCATAAATGTTTACTTTATAATTGATAGACCACTACAAATATCTGAAACTGATCATTAAAACAGAGAGCATTTAAGACATGTCATTTAGAAATACGAGTTTCTCTCCTTTTTACCTTCTTTTTAACAGATTGAACTTCCTTAATTTGATAGTACTTAAGTGGTGTAGATTATATATCTGCCATCACACTGATTTTGTGATTTATTCTCATGCCATTTTCCCAGATTTGCAGCGTTCCACAGTTTAAGGATACCAAGGGAAAACCTCCTGAACAGAACGGGAGATGTTACACCAGATGGAAAGTATGTCTCACCCTTCAAGGTATGTTTAAGGTCTTATCTTAAAGTATAACATTTAAACAGTGAAAAACATGACTCATTAAATCTAATTTTACATATGGTGGTACGCAACGCCCCACCGATACCATTACCACAATGTATGTACCAGCGGTGTGTTACCCATACATCTCTAAAGCATAGAACTAAAATCTTTACTGGGTAGAAACAGACTAGGATGAAAAAGATTTTGATCATCCCTAAACCTTCAGTGCTTCTTTCAACACTTTTATCATGCGAATATAGGCAGTGTAGAAATTATGGTACCCCGGTAGTTATTACTTTCTCCATGAGCTCTAGTCTATCTTCTCTATTTTATTATCTTTTTTTATAAGCTTTTCTGAAATACCGTAATCTCTCGCGCATAAGACGCGTCTTCTATGCCAAACAAATGCCTTGTGCATCTTACAGGAATTTCTCAAGTTGGGGGTGCGACTTATACGCGAGGTTTTTTTATTATAGAAATGTACTAATCTGGCGCCACTAATCTTACAAAATTCAGCCTTAAGAGGTGCGTCTTATACGTGAACAAGCCATTGGCAAGTTAGGGGTGCATCTTATACGCGCACTGCGTCTTATACGCAGGAGATTACGGTAATTTACTTTGTTTCAGGACCCCAACAAACGATTCGGTGCCTCTTTAGGAGCACTGTCCGGTGGCCGTGTGGGTATTACCGGTATGTGTGTCGCCAATCTAAAGATGGCACTAAGTATTGCTGTGCGTTATTCCGGAGCAAGGCGGCAGTTTGGACCAAGGGAAGGATCAGAGGAGATCCCTGTACTGGAATATCAGCTACAGGTAGGCATATCAAGTTAATTAAGGGGTTCGACTTTTATACTGTATGATATCATATGTACCTATGTATTCACTTCACTGGCATAAGCAACATGGGAAATTTGGTTTGGATTAAAACTGAAATTTACATGAGAAAATTTATAGCAGTTAAAATACCTTTTTCAATTTCCTTCAAATTATAGTAGACATCATTTTTATAACCTAAGGCCACACCAAAACAGTAAGTTGGTCTACGGATTTCCCTCTCCATATTTTTGAAAAAAATCTCGTCTACAGATTTCGCTCGCTTCACTTTCTATAACATTTCTCTTTGTGATGTTTGGCAGTAAGGAATCCATTGGACGTAAAAAAATTCTTTAAAAAAAAAGTTTTTTTTTGGTGTGGCCTAATGCAAATATCTTATTTCAAATAATCTTTTTCTGGAAACATTGATAATTAATTTTTTTCTCCATTCTATGTACAGCAATGGCGCCTATTACCATTTGTGGCGGCAAGTTATGCTTTAGACCACTTCAGCAGGACGTTCCACATCAATTATGTAGAGCTACAGATGGGCCTTATGATGGGTGACAAGAGTGATCGACAGGTAACATATAAAAGTCATTTCATGTTGAAAGGTGTGGAATATAGACGTGGCATAGACTTAACATGGGAGCTCCGCATCTCATGTGAGATAACTGACACTAAAAGCACCCCAAATGGTCCTAAAAGTTAAAACAGTTAGATTGTCACCTTTTAATTTCATTTTAGATGATTTTTGAACTTTTCTGACTAAGATAACATAAAAAAGATACAGAGGTTCACCCCGATAGGGTCTGACTGAGGGTTATCTCACTAGATAACCCTCAGTCAGACCCTAAACGAGTGGCTATAAAACATAGATTTACAGCAAAATTTCTTATAGGGGTAGGCAAGAAATAACTATTTTCACTCTGATGGATGAGTGATGAATTGTTGATACAAATTTGAAATATTACATCCCATTTCCAGGCGTACCTGGGGCGTGAGATCCATGCGCTGTCCTGTGCCAGTAAACCACTCGCAGGGTGGACAGCACGGGACTGTATACAGGAGTGTAGAGAGGCCTGTGGCGGTCACGGCTACTTCAAAGGTAGGCTCAACATAAGGCATCTATATACATATTGAGGAATGGGGATTAGTGTACTACTGTAAAACACTGTATATAAATTGGGGATTAGTGTACTACTGTAAAACACTATATAAACTGGGGATTAGTGTACTACTGTAAAACACTGTCTATAAACTGGGGATTAGTGTACTTCTGTAAAACACTATATAAACTGGGGATTAGTGTACTACTGTAAAACACTGTATATAAATTGGGGATTAGTGTACTACTGTAAAACACTGTATATAAATTGGGGATTAGTGTACTACTGTAAAACACTGTACATAAACTGGGGATTAGTGTACTGCTGTAAAACACTATATAAACTGGGGATTAGTGTACTACTGTAAAACACTGTATATAAATTGGGGATTAGTGTACTACTGTAAAACACTGTACATAAACTGGGGATTAGGGTACTTCTGTAAAACACTGCCTATAAACTGGGGCTTAGTGTACTACTGTAAAACACTGCCTATAAACTGGGGATTAGTGTACTACTGTAAAACACTATATAAACTGGGGATTAGTGTACTACTGTAAAACACTGTATATAAACTGGGGATTAGTGTACTGCTGTAAAACACTATATAAACTGGGGATTAGTGTACTACTGTAAAACACTGTATAAACTGGGGATTAGTGTACTACTGTAAAACACTATATAAACTGGGGATTAGTGTACTACTGTAAAACACTGTCTATAAATTGGGGATTAGTGTACTACTGTAAAACACTGTATAAACTGGGGATTAGTGTACTACTGTAAAACACTGTATATAAACTGGGGATTAGTGTACTACTGTAAAACACAGTCTATAAACTGGGAATTAGTGTACTACTGTAAAACACTGTACATAAACTGGGGATTAGTGTACTTCTGTAAAACACTGTATATAAACTGGGGATTAGTGTACTACTGTAAAACACTGTATAAACTGGGGATTAGTGTACTACTGTAAAACACTGTATATAAATTGGGGATTAGTGTACTACTGTAAAACACTGTATATAAATTGGGGATTAGTGTACTGCTGTAAAACACTATATAAACTGGGGATTAGTGTACTGCTGTAAAACACTATATAAACTGGGGATTAGTGTACTACTGTAAAACACTGTATATAAATTGGGGATTAGTGTACTACTGTAAAACACTGTACATAAACTGGGGATTAGGGTACTTCTGTAAAACACTGCCTATAAACTGGGGCTTAGTGTACTACTGTAAAACACTGCCTATAAACTGGGGATTAGTGTACTACTGTAAAACACTATATAAACTGGGGATTAGTGTACTACTGTAAAACACTGTATATAAACTGGGGATTAGTGTACTGCTGTAAAACACTATATAAACTGGGGATTAGTGTACTACTGTAAAACACTGTACATAAACTGGGGATTAGTGTACTACTGTAAAACACTGTATAAACTGGGGATTAGTGTACTACTGTAAAACACTGTCTATAAACTAGGGATTAGTGTACTACTGTAAAACACTGTATATAAACTGGGGATTAGTGTACTGCTGTAAAACACTATATAAACTGGGGATTAGTGTACTACTGTAAAACACTATATAAACTGGGGATTAGTGTACTACTGTAAAACACTGTATATAAATTGGGAATTAGTGTACTACTGTAAAACACTGTACATAAACTGGGGATTAGTGTACTGCTGTAAAACACTATATAAACTGGGGATTAGTGTACTTCTGTAAAACACTGTATATAAACTGGGGATTAGTGTACTACTGTAAAACACTGTATAAACTGGGGATTAGTGTACTACTGTAAAACACTATATAAACTGGGGATTAGTGTACTTCTGTAAAACACTGTATATAAACTGGGGATTAGTGTACTACTGTAAAACACTGTATAAACTGGGGATTAGTGTACTACTGTAAAACACAGTCTATAAACTGGGGATTAGTGTACTACTGTAAAACACTATATAAACTGGGGATTAGTGTACTACTGTAAAACACTGTATATAAATTGGGAATTAGTGTACTACTGTAAAACACTGTACATAAACTGGGGATTAGTGTACTTCTGTAAAACACTGCCTATAAACTGGGGCTTAGTGTACTACTGTAAAACACTGCCTATAAACTGGGGATTAGTGTACTACTGTAAAACACTATATAAACTGGGGATTAGTGTACTACTGTAAAACACTGTCTATAAACTAGGGATTAGTGTACTACTGTAAAACACTGTATATAAACTGGGGATTAGTGTACTGCTGTAAAACACTATATAAACTGGGGATTAGTGTACTACTGTAAAACACTATATAAACTGGGGATTAGTGTACTACTGTAAAACACTGTATATAAATTGGGAATTAGTGTACTACTGTAAAACACTGTCTATAAACTAGGGATTAGTGTACTGCTGTAAAACACTATATAAACTGGGGATTAGTGTACTTCTGTAAAACACTGTATATAAACTGGGGATTAGTGTACTACTGTAAAACACTGTATAAACTGGGGATTAGTGTACTACTGTAAAACACTATATAAACTGGGGATTAGTGTACTTCTGTAAAACACTGTATATAAACTGGGGATTAGTGTACTACTGTAAAACACTGTATAAACTGGGGATTAGTGTACTACTGTAAAACACTGTATATAAATTGGGAATTAGTGTACTACTGTAAAACACTGTACATAAACTGGGGATTAGTGTACTTCTGTAAAACACTGCCTATAAACTGGGGCTTAGTGTACTACTGTAAAACACTGCCTATAAACTTGGGATTAGTGTACTACTGTAAAACACTATATAAACTGGGGATTAGTGTACTACTGTAAAACACTGTCTATAAACTAGGGATTAGTGTACTACTGTAAAACACTGTATATAAACTGTGGATTAGTGTACTACTGTAAAACACTGTAAAAACTGGGGATTAGTGTACTACTGTAAAACACTGTCTATAAATTGGGGATTAGTTTACTACTGTAAAACACTGTATAAACTGGGGATTAGTGTACTACTGTAAAACACTGTATATAAACTGGGGATTAGTGTACTACTGTAAAACACAGTCTATAAACTGGGGATTAGTGTACTACTGTAAAACACTATATAAACTGGGGATTAGTGTACTGCTGTAAAACACTATATAAACTGGGGATTAGTGTACTTCTGTAAAACACTGTATATAAATTGGGGATTAGTGTACTACTGTAAAACACTGTATAAACTGGGGATTAGTGTACTACTGTAAAACACTATATAAACTGGGGATTAGTGTACTACTGTAAAACACTGTATAAACTGGGGATTAGTGTACTACTGTAAAACACAGTCTATAAACTGGGGATTAGTGTACTACTGTAAAACACTATATAAACTGGGGAGAAGTGTACTACTGTAAAACACTGCCTATAAATTGGGGATTAGTGTACTTCTGTAAAACACTGCCTATAAACTATACCTGGTTATAAGCCACGCCCCTAACTTAGCAAAAAGTCGTAGCTGGGACATACTGCAGGTATAAATCTCAAGTTTAAATTAAAGCAAACTTTATATTGTTTCAGTGAACCGCCTAGGACAGTTGAGAGATGATAACGACCCTAACTGTACATATGAGGGAGACAACAATGTTATCCTACAACAGACGTCAAACTATCTCCTGGGGCTTCTCAAGGACAAACGTGCAGGTCAGAAACTCACATATGTCATATCTTGACACCCCCCCCCCCTCCACACACATACCTGGCAATACATGATTCACAGGAATCAACACCAACGAAATCCTCTACCTGTAGAATTAGAAAGACACAGACTCTCAACATATCCTTTGAATTGTAAATGAGGAGAATGTTTGTCTCATGTATAAAACTTGAGCCAAAAAGAAATATGAAAAAAAAAGTCCTAGCCTAGCCAATCAGGGCCAATTCTTTTTTATTCATGTTTTTTTTTTTGTTTTTTTTTTAAGAAAGAGAATAGAATAATGGTTTTAGTCCACTTTTGAAAAAAGGAAAAGTTTCATTTATCTATTTGTGGCCTTCTGATTCTGAGTGTGTTGACTTCAATTACAGGTGGTACGATTGAATCTCCGACTGGGTCTGCAAACTTCTTGGATAATATGGACAACATCCTGAGGACACACTTCAACGCTGATGGCAAACTAGACTCTGCAGGTGTGGTCAGGCTTATGATCCCAGTACATTGATTAAACCTTCTACACCTTATACAATAGGATACTCTGGTTGCAACATTTACATGGGATATATTGCGCCGTATAGAATAAGCTCAATGTCTGAGTGTGCCTAAAAAGCATTGTTGTTTTTTTTTTATGGGAGACGGTTTGTTATGAATAACCTTTCTTAATTACCTCATAAGGTCTTTAGTATAAAGTCATAACATAGGCCGGCTCCCATTATAGTTTACATGCAAATACAGCTCATTTGCATAATATTGGGGTGTTCCACACTGAATTATTGCTATGCTGTGATTGGTTGAAAAGATTTTTTTCTCTCTGATCCAATGTGTTCATTTGAGTTGACTGTTTTTGCAATAGGTAGTATGCAGATAGGGCCTGGGTGGGACTTAGTTCTTTCAATACTCACTAGATGGTGCCACCTCACTGTCCTCACTGCAGGCTCACTGCATGTGCCTATTTTTATGGCAAACTGGGTCCTATTCTGATGGGAAAATGTGGCTTGTTTATGGGTATGGACCAATAAATTCGACATGGTGACATGGCCATTTCTTAAAATCAACATGTGACATGGGCCTTAGTGACATGAGACAAAACAATTAGTGACATGACATAGGTGCTTTCTTAAATTCGACATGGGACATGATAGACTCTTAGAGGTGACATGGGTATTTAAGTGACAAGTACCATGAGCATTTTTAAAATCGACGTGACATGGGGGACCCCCCATCCACACCCCCTTATTTCATGAGGCTACATATATTATATAAGTAACACAGCTGGGGTAATGTTTGTAATTTCTATCATCTCCCCCAATTGTTTACAATTGGACAGACCCCTAATGTCTTACTTGTTAATTTTTTATTTTAGAACGGTACTAAACCTTTAAAAATCAAGCCCCTTAGAGGTGTTTTCTTCAACTCACTGTGCCTCTTTTATGCAAGATGCACATTTTATTTCATCCGAATAACAACTTCCCATAGGATTAATGTTGAGGGGCCGATCGCCACACCCCCCGGGCATAACATGTCTCGATTGTCAATGCTGGTAATGTGACTTATTAACATGCTAAAATGAGTGAATTTAAGCATTTTTAGATCAAAATAACTTGAAACAAATACAGAACTGAACTCCCAGGCGTACATTGTCCACGATCCACCCAGCGAGGGGCTGTCTCCCCCATCAGGCTTCGCCCTTTAGGCAGACAGCTCCCCTCTGGGTGGATCGGGGACAATGTATGCCATGGTCGTTCAGTTCTGTGTATATATACGTGGGAGATTATAGTACCTGAAGCACAAACCCTATGTACCGTAATCGCCCGCGTATAAGGCGCAGCCCGCGTATAAGGCGCACCTAGAGTTTTGGAAAATTCTCAAAAAAATGAACAATTCATAACTTTGGTTCTACTGAATGAATTTTCAAAATTCAAAAACCAATGGGTAGCTTGGGCCACCTTGGGCCCTCCTGGGCCCCATTTTGTCCTATTTCGACCAAGGGGGCATGTAAGATATCAAAAGAAAGGTCTTGGTGTCCCCCTTGTGGATCCAATGAGAACTAAAACCCCCCGTATAAGACGCGCCTTATACGCGGGAGATTATGGTATGACCTGGTTGGAACATCATATCACAAATGCATCAGATTAGCCTGTTGCTCTCCCATTTGATGACACATCTTAATGATTTTTCACTCTGTCAGTATGCAAAAACTATAAAAGTATGCTCTTATGATAATCTATAATTTACAATCATATTTGTTGATGTTTGTAGCTGCTGTGGCTGCCTACCAGTGGTTGGTCAGCTATTTACTGAATGAGAGCGCCAATAGGTTGTCTCAGGAGCTGCAAGGTGGTAAAAGTGGGTTTGCAGCACGTAATGACAGCCAGGTGTACTACTGCCGCTCACTCGCCATCGTATTCATAGAGGTAAGTCAGAGGTAAACCTATCGCAAGCAGTAGGCATATAAAGTCGACTCGATAACGTAAAACCCCGGTCATATGCCAACCCCGGTCATAAGCCAGGGTAGAGCTGGAGTTAATTCTACATGTCAACATTTAGGGCAGTTTGGAATGGTCTATCATAATAAAACCACAGTCATAAGCAAAGAGGAGACTTTGCCGAAAAAATCGAATTAAGACCAAAAATATAACAAGAAAAAATGACTGAATAAAACCTAATGAATATTTTACTTGCAGAAAAATATAATTGTCGTATGACCGGGCTTTTGCAGTACTTGAAGAAAAAAAGACAAAAAGAGGCAATGAACAGGGCTTTATTGCTGAAAGTACTCATCTCACAAAAATATGGCCTGAAATGTTATTCATTAGGATGTAAATTAATCTAACATAGGTCATATTAATAGTTATCAAAGTTGGATAATTTTTCCTTTGTTCAATTCAGCATGCAGTACTGGACCGGTTCCACAGACATGTTACGGGGCCCGATGTGCCGGCTAACCTCCGGCCGGTCTTACAGCGCCTTGCTAGTCTGTATGGGTTGTGGTGTCTGGACAAACATATGGCTACATTGTACCAAGGTAAGTCCTGAAGACAATCAAACTTTGTATTTCCTGGTGTATCAAGTATTAAGTGTGAAATAATCAGAATTATACATGGGGCAGGTTTGTCTTTCTATCCTTGAAGAAGCACTTTAACACCTCCTCATAATTCCCAAATATATCTACTATACAATAATTCTCTTATCAGTTAATGATTGATTTATCGTAAGATGCATGCGTGTACACAAAGACTGGAATGTAGGAATTGGGTTAAAATACCATGTAGAACTAACTGAAGGGCCTAAAGAGTGATATTGATTGAATAGATGTTCCAACCCCCGGGTTTATACTTAGAGTAGGCATATATACAAGAGTAAAAAAGCCTTTTACCCAAGCTTATAAAAGGAAAGGTGGTACATGGTGGTTATATTTAAGGGGTGCATTTGTCATGAAATGAAACACAAGTTAAGGGAGTGGTCATTATTTATCAACAGGGGGGATGGTGGGTTTGAGAGGGGGGGGGTACAAATTTCAGACCCCTCCCAAGGGGGGGCTAACAAAATTTTGACCCCACTTGAGGGGGGGCTAACAAAATTTACCCTCTTTTGAGCAAAAAAGCCCGCGCCCTACTATAGCTCAAAGAGGGGCGTGAAAATTCTCCGCGCCTCCGGTTTGGGGGGGCGCAAAAAATTTTGACTGTCGTCGAGGGGGGGCGTAAAAAATTTTCACGCATCCGCGCGGAAACCCACCACCCGCCCCCTGTTAATAATAATGACCACTTCCTAAGTTGATTATTGTCAAGCTGGCATACCGGTAATGTATTAACCTCTAATTGCAGGTGGGTACATGAGTGGGCGTACAGCAGCGGACAAAGTGAGGGACACCATTCTCCTGCTGTGTACTGAGCTGAAGGACGATGCTGTGTCACTTGTTGATGTCTACGCACCGCCTGACTTTATCCTTCATTCACCTATAGGTCTAGCTGATGGTCAGGTAATTGAATTTCCCCTTTGAATCTCCCCTGTGCAATGCTAATGTCAGTGAAGCTTCCTTGAATCAATTTAACATGAAACAATAAGAGAGATGCTTTTAATGGAATAGATATATGTCAATTCAAGCTTGTGGGGTGGGGGTGCAATCTCTCCCTCATGGTTTACTATCTGCGGATGTTTGGGCTCGCCCCCTCATTGTGCCCTTCTCTTTATGTCATGGCTGATACGATTGTTACTATAGATTAGTACTAGACCAGCTGTATTCCATGGGGGCATGGAATACAATATGATTGTATTCAATGGGGTCCGCCATCTTGGATTTTTAAAGGAGCTGAGCTATTTTTCTTCATCTAAAAGCAAATAAACCCCATAGGCCATGACATAAATGCAAATGTCCACGCCCATGGAACATTTTTGCAGGATTTTTTAAAACTGTCTCCATGAAATGGAGCTCAGCAGTATCACATGAGGCTAGATGCTTAGTATGCAAATTATATGATACAGTTCTACAATACAAGAGTATCGAAATTGTAAAAGCTCACATGGCTATGACCATCCAAGCCATTGATTTTTATTGAATGATTGTGCGCATTTTAGCAAACCATTCAATCTGATTTTATTTTCATATTTTTCACCAGATCTACAAGAACCTGTACGGGGCCATGCTCCAGACGCCAAAAGTCCTGGAGCCACCCAACTTCCTACCAGACTGGTTGGACAAACCGGTCATTGGTGGACGAACACCGTCAAAACTATGAGTGAAGGGAAACAAGGGCAAGACGAATGCAATTTGAGAAGATGTATTACAAAACTAAATGGACCAAATATGGACTTATATATCGTAATCTATAATGACTACTTTCTGTGGTGCCTTTCCATACATGAGACTACAATAAGGGTATTTTAAAATGCTTCTGGGGTTGATGCTCATCCAAAAGATCAACATTTATTGCATCTATACAGTGCTGGTGAGTGGCAGCACTGTAAAAGTTAATGGGATTATGTAGATCTATGTATAAGAGTTGATATATATTTCATCACTTCAGTGATATGTTGGCCTTCAGTTTCCTTCTGTTTTAACATGTATTGGCCCTTATCTAGCTACTATAAAAGTACTGAGGCCCTGTCTATGATATGTATGCCTACAGGTCCTAGTGCAATTAGGGAGTGATAATTTTTTAACAACAGGGGGGGGGGGCTGGTGGGTTTGAGGGGGGGTCAGAATTTTTTCAACACCTCTGATGGGGGGGGTCAAAATAATTTTACCTTTTTTCAGCGGAAAACCCCGCGCATTACTATAGGCTAAAAGGGGACGTTCGCGTGCCATTTTTGTCCCTTATGAGGGAGGTCAAAAAAATTTGGGAATTTTTTTTCCCTCGTCCGCGCACAAACCCACCAGCACCCCCCCCCCCCCCCCCCCGTTGTTAAAAAATGATCACTCCCTTAGGTTGTATCAACTTACTGCTATAGTGATTGTAACACCTCTTCGACAAAACTTGCAACCTTGTTGCACTGAGGTGATGATTTACACTGCAGACTTTCTAAGACCTGTGATTATCTTCTATTGAGCAAATGGTGCCATGTTAGAAATATAATTGTATATAAGCTATTATTCCGCTCTCAACTGTGATTGATAATTATGTAGATATTTATCATATATAAGGTTGATATTTCTCAGGTGTAATTAGAAAAATATGCACATAAACTTAGTACATTCTGTAGTATGTACTGGGAAGTTGGGTGTGATGCCTTAGATATGATGGACATCTCTCCACTATAATACTGACTTGTACATTTAGTTACAACTTAACGATCTACTTACCAAATGTTGTATTATTTTTGTATTGTTAGAATTGTTTTGTAACAATCTGTTTAAAAAGACAGATTTTGGAATCAATAGTGTTTATTCAGATGACACACAGACATGGAAAACAAGACCAAGGTCCCAATGATTTAACCATTGGTGACACATCAATGAAATGCTACATACCCTATTCATTTATATTACTTCTTTTTCGGAGTCAATTTGCTCTCTACCAAATTACAGTAATTTGAGGTGCCCATATTCCAGCCATTCATAGCAACAGCAATTACAAAATGGTAGACATAGCTGATGACCTAATGATCATACCTACTGTGAAGTCCTGCATATAAGACGCGGCTTAGAATAAGGTAATAATGTGAACCGAAGGCTTATTGCGACTTATATGATCAGCAGAAACAAGGGGGTGGCTAGATAGAGTTTCACCGGAAAGTGTCCACACGACCAGTTTCTTCATGCATGGCGTTGTTGTTCCAACAATATCCCCACAAGGGAAAAAGAAGTGGGAGTGGAGACACATTTAAGTGCAACTCAGTATTTATTTCATGTTATCTGAGAATAAAACTACCATAATCGCCCACGTATAAGACGCGGTGCGCGTATAAGATGCACCCCTAACTTGCCAATGGCTGTTTCGCGTATAAGAGCACATCTTAAGGCTGAATTTTGTAAAATTTGTACATTTCTATAATAAAAAAAACTCGCATATAAGACACACCCACAACTTGAGAAATTCCTATAAGATGCACCAGGCATTTGTTTGGCATAGAAGACGCACCTTATACGCGAGAGATTACGGTATCACAAACCCACTTTTTGATAAAGGGTTTGAGGCTCTTTGATGACATGCCAGTGGAAAGGAGCCTGTGCAGACTCGGATTCAGTTTCTTTCCGGCCCTGTTGAGAATGGCCTTCCATATGCTTTATTATAGGAACTGTTATTCTCAACATGAAAACAGATCAAGCCCTACCGCAAAATCATGCATAGAAGGCACACCCCCATGTGTACATATACTTTAGTACATTCTGTAGTATGTACTGGAAATTAGGGTGTGATGCCTTAGATATGATAGACATATCTCCACTATAATACTGACTTATACATTTAGTTACAACTTAATGATCTACTTACCAAATGTTGTATTATTTTTACTTTGAAATTGTCTTGTGACAAACTATGAATAAAAGCGAATTTAAAAAAAGGCAAATTTCAGAATCAATAGTGTTTATTGCAGACGAAACAGACAAGATCAAACTCCTAATGAGGTGACCATTGGAGACACACCAATGAAATTCTACCCTATATTCATTGAAATTACATTCTTCAAGATCCATTTGCTGTCTTATAATTTGAGGTTCCCATATTCTTGCCAGTCATAGCGATAACTGAGTTCCTTACGAAAATCACCATGTGTATAATACGTATAAGCCACATCTTGCTGTACCCTGACAGTGTAGAACAGCTGTACTACACTTTGGGCATGAAAAGGTTGCCAATCTCTTTACTTTAGTCTACATTTACTAAACTTCCTCAACTACATAAGGACTTGTCGACCAAAACTTAAAATACCTCCTGATATACATTAAAGCTTGAAACTTGTGTAATGGTTCGAATTCTTATATAACTTCGGTTTAGTTCGAGAGATGTCAATATCAAGTAAAACCAGACGAGTTAGCTCGGGTTAGTGCAACCGGCACATGTTTATTTCGGAGTTACATATGTTCGGAGTGGTGCTATGAATATAGCTCAGTGCTCTGCAGGTGTTGCCCTGGCCGCAGCCAGAAACCAACTGAGCTCCCTACGCGGTCCCAGGTAGGGACTGGAACAGCAAAGACTAGTGCTGCCACCACCCCTTAGTGGCTAGAGAACGAAGCGACCTCTGGTCCGCACCGATCGACCCGCCCTCTCGGATAGGGAGCTAACACTATATATAACGCTCCACGAGCCCTTACACTTGTTAGGTAGTGTATTGTTACAACTGGATGGGAATCTCTCATGAGCGATTGACTGATTTATAAAGAATAATGCAACAAGTTGTGCCAAAATACTTATCAAGGCATAAATTAGTGTAAAGATTTTCTGCTGTAATTGCTTTTATCTTTTTTGCTCATGCTAATTACCAAATATGGAAAGTATTATTACAGACTATGAATAAAATGATAACAAAAAGACGCACTTCAGAATCAATAGTTTTTATTTAAGACGACACACAGACATGGAAAACAAGATCAAGGTCCCAATGATTTTACCATTGGAGACACATCAATGAAATGCTACTCAACATTCATTTACATTATTCCCTTCAAAGTCCATATGCTATGTTTATAATTTCAAGTTATTTGGGGTGCCCATATTCCTGCCATTCATAGTAATAAAAGACAGAACGGCTGACATAGCTGATGAACTTATGATTATACATACCATTTGATTCATGATATTTCATGAAGGTGGTAGCATTAATGAATAGTTCACCGTTGCTGCTGATGGTTTCCATTTCAATCAAGTGATTAAGAAAATATATACACACTTCTTTAATTGAAGATAACTTTCTCACTTTAGACCCATTATTCTAGTACAACTGTCTCACTCCCTATTGATTGATCCTTTGCTATCACACGCTGCGTTATGTTATGTGAATATATATATATATATATATATATATATATATATATATATATATATATATATATATATATATATAATGGTTGACATTTATATTTCTGTAACATGGCGATGAGCGATGAATAATGACACAATAGTGCAGTTAGAAATAAAAAAGAAAGCACACACATAAACTTATCAAAATCATCTAAGATATTGAAAATATCTCTACAAAAGAAAAAAATTCATAGCTTCCACCTCTGCATTTTCCCCATTTAAGCAATTTAGTTTTTATATCCTTATTAAGATAATTCATGTTTAACTTGATTTATGCACAGGGCCATTAGACTGAACTAAGAAACTAATGTCCATTCTAATTTTGATTCCTATCTAATTACCCAATGCTAATCGAAACCAATAGACTTTGCACTTTGTTTTGCCATAACCAATGTAATAATAAGTAGAAGATTTGATCTTGTATATATATTATTCTAAGCTGTTAAAGAGGCCAGTGAATGATGACCGCTGCTGCATGGTGTTTGTTTTATGTGTCAATATCTGGCACATACAGATCCATAAATTAATGCCGTAAGCCATCACACTCGCAGGTATTTAGCTATCAATTCAATAACTGACTGCTATAACACACGCGTATATCAGCCGGTGCATGTAATGAAAGTTATGATAACTTTATGTGTATTCTATAGACATTAATTAATGGTTTTAAAAATCTTGAGGATGGGTCCAATAAGTACATTACAGGGTAAACAAATTACACATATCCATGTGCAAATTGACAAATGAAACTTCCATTCATTGTGCATGTGCAAGAATAAGATCACGGTTCCCACCATTTACGGGTTATGGTTTTAACTGACTTTTACCTGGCATTTATCGGCTTTTACCTGACCAAATATTGCATAAATCACGGGGTTCACAAAAAAATTCATCAGCTCTGAATCGAGGATGTTGAAGAAATTTTGCAAAATCGCGTGAAATCTTGACAATCAGCCACATGAAATAGTCAAAATGCCATTTTTAACTGACTTTTCCCCAAAATATCTTAACTGACTTTTAACTGACCTTTAAAGAAAAATGGGTTTAACTGACTTTTAACTGACCAGTGGGAACCCTGACGATGCATCATGCCTTATGAGTGTAAACAAACATCTAGATTTATGTAATTTCATTTGTGCTTCATGCATTTCACATGATTCCATTTAACATCTGATCCTTATTTAATCTCCTCTGTAGTGTACGCTACTTTACACAAGGACAGACAACAATGTTAGGTAAAGATTGATGGTTTTTTTTTGCTACTGCTAAACACATCAAAAGTATGACACTCAGAATATAACCAGTTCTTAATAAATTCTTACCAGGAATATATTAAATTATAATTAACTACAGCATACAAGACATAGATTAACACACACGCCCATCTTTACAAAGTGCGGACTTTGTGCTCTTGGAATGTAGATGATCACAACCTGTAAAGTTCAATGTTAGAGGTTGTACCTTTCAACAATTAAATTCAACCTTTAGTTAGCTTGTATCCCCTTTTTTAAACATAAGTTTTCTCTTTCTGTTGTAAAATGGATCTGTTTTGATAAAGGTCCAATTGAAAACAGAAAAAAATTTTAACAGTTACTCTAGTACGGTTACATGTGTGATATATGGCGAGGTCGTCTTTGCCAACATATGCCACATTTAGAGTCATTTCAAATACTGTTTAGATATTTCCTTCTTTGGATACACTCATTACCCGATTCCATACTCTGCATATTAACAAATTAAGATATGCCATGGTTAGATTTAAGAGATGTTATTTCTTATTTTTTTCACATTAAGATGTTCTAAGTGAGGCCCACCCTCTAACCCATGTTAGGCAGACCCGTCCCCAGTACAACAGAACCAGCCCGGACACTTGTACGTCTGTTGCAGATGCCACGCGACCAACTTGATATAAGAAAATCACCAATGCATTGCTACCTTAGGAGAACTTCCAGTAATTCTAAGAGATACTGTCTTTTCCTTGGATATGATCTTTGCATGGTGGCTGTGATACTATAATCACAATTTAATCTTGTTACACATCACCTTCGGTCTGCCAGAGTCACATTATTGACGACTACAACCGGTGAAAAAGTAGCCGTGGCTAGTCCTGTATTCTGATGTGCGCATAGACGGGGGTCACTTGTGTAAGGGTAAAGGACCCTAACTGGAGGCCCCAGACAGGTTTGAAATAGGTAGGTGTTTGTTGTTTGGCGTTGGTCTGTGCTCAGTGACTTTGGTCAATAAGACTTCAGATTATCTTTTGTGGGGTTTCATTTTCTTTGGTCAATTTTCCTTGGTCATATTTGAGTGCGTTAAAATGTGACCCAGCCCTGTAGGAATTCCTCCAGCGAACACCCGACTTGCGCACTATCAGCTGGTTATGAGTCTGCCAAACGGTAAATCCCTTTGCTGTTACCACTGGGATAAACCCTCCAGTTCCCACAGCTGATAACATGACAATGGTATCAAATGTTGTCAACTCTGGGTACTGGCCCGCCCGTCCGCCCCAAATTTGGCATTCTCAATTATTTCAAATTACAATAATCTTATTGCATATCAGAATTTGTGCACATGATGTTTTGTGCATTGCCCTCCCCACTACCCATGTTATGCAAGCACAGCCTGTGATGTCTAAATAACAGTTCCCACAGCTTACAAATCTGACTTCATATATCTCATGTGTCCCCTTTTTAAACATGATGTAAAATGATCTGTTTTAATAAAGGTCCATTTGAAAACAGAAAAAAAAGATCATTTTTAACAGTAATTCTAGTACGGTTAAATGTGTGATATATGGCGAGGTCTTTACCATTACATACCATATTTGTCTTTAACAATACATGCCATATGTGATCAGTCATTTCAAATGCTGTCTGAAGATATTTTCCTTCTTCAAACATTTGGATGCACTCATCACCTGATTTCATACTATGCATACTGACTTATTGGAAGTAGTTTCAATGCCATGGTTGGATTTAGGAGATGTTATTTCCTTTTTTCACATTGAGATGTTCTATGTGAAGCCCCCCCCCCCCCTCTAACCCATGCTAAGCAGACCCTTCACCAGTACAATAGAACCTGCAGAATCTGGACGCGGTAAAAACCCCTTATGAGTTCAAGCATGTAGAACAAGCTCTAAAGTTGACTCTGCATCCTATTACAATGGAAGCATTGCTCGTCATTACTTCATTGCTGCATCCAAGTTGCACCAATGCTGCATCCAAGTTGCATCACTGCTGCATCCAAGTTGCACCACTGCTGCATCCAAGTTGCACCACTGCTGCATCCAAGTTGCACCACTGCTGCATCCAAGTTGCACCACTGCTGCATCCAAGTTGCACCACTGCTGCATCCAAGTTGCACCATTGCTGCATCCATGTTGCACCACTGCTGCATCCATGTTGCCCCACTGCTGCATCCATGTTGCCCCACTGCTGCATCCATGTTGCACCACTGCTGCATCCATGTTGCACCACTGCTGCATCCATGTTGCACCACTGCTGCATCCATGTTGCACCATTGCTGCATCCATGTTGCACCACTGCTGCATCCATGTTGCCCCACTGCTGCATCCATGTTGCACCATTGCTGCATCCATGTTGCACCATTGCTGCATCCATGTTGCACCACTGCTGCATCCATGTTGCACCATTGCTGCATCCATGTTGCCCCACTGCTGCATCCATGTTGCACCACTGCTGCATGGATACAGGAAGTCCAACCCCCTTAGTAGAACAAGCTCTAAAGTTGACTTTTCATCCTATTACAATGGAAGCATTGCTCGTCATTACTGCATCCTTGCTCACCATTGCTGCATCCATGTTGCACTATCACATGGATGCAGGGATTCCAGCCCCCTTATGGGGACTGAACTCACGTCGGCTCTAAAACGTTAATACGTTGGCTCCAACAACGTGAATAGGATGAGATCTCATTGGATCTGGACAAATGACATGATTGACTCCAATGGATCACCCAAAAAAACAACCAGAGAACAGAAAAGTTTGCAGGTATGCAGAACAGGCCTGGATACCCATCCATCCATTGCAGATGCCACGCAACCAACTTTTATATGAGAAAGTCACCTATGCATTGCTACCTTAGGATCCCTTACAGTCATTCTAAAACTGCCTTTTCCTTGCTTATGATCATGGTGTTGGTGATACTAGTCACCAATTTAATTTCTATACATCACCTTCATTCTGCTGGAGTCACATTTAATATTGACGAATACAACAGGTGAAAAAGAAGCCATGGCCTGTTCTGTATTCTGATGTGCGCATAGAAGGGGGTCACTTGGGTAAGGGTAAAGGCCTCTAACTGGAGGCCGCAGACAGGTTTGAAATAGGAAGATTTCGTTGGTTTGTGCTCAATGACTTTGGTCAATAAGACTCATCAGGGGTTTTGAGTTTTGATTTGGGGTTTGTCTTGATCAATTCCTTGGTCGATGTCAATTGAGTGCGTCAAATACCATAGAGGGGGCTCTATGGTATTCGTGTGACCCCAGCCCTGTAGGAATTCCTCCAGCGAACACCCAACTCACGCACATCAGCTAGTTAAAAGTCTGCCAAACGGTAAATCCCTTTGGAACAACATGAGCTGTTACCGCTGGGATAGACCCTCCAGTTCCCACAGCTGATACATGAAAATGATGTCAAATGTTGTCAACTGTGGGAACTGGCCCGCCCTTCCGCCCCAAATTTGGCATTCTCTGTTTTTTCAAATTATAAGGATCTTATTGCATATCAGAATCTGTACACGTGATGTTTTGTGCACTGCCCTCCCCACTACCCATGTTATGTAAGCATGCTGATGGTCATATTCTTCAAACAGATAACTTCGTAATCGTAATTTCTTTAGTTCATCTTATCTGATACAGCTGCAACAGCAGGCTCTATAGAAAAAGAGGTGGCTGGAACAAGAGAACAGATTAGAAAATTGCCTGTCCTTTATCCTCCAGGTTACTGGTAATTCACCCCAGTCAGCCTTGGCTCCATACAGATTTGCTGTGCGGCTACGGGAGCTGGGCCAGTGGAGGGTGTCCACGGGAGACAGGGTACACATGTACCAATCATGGGAACTATGTCTGTGCGGACATGGTGTGGCCCGAAGGCCACACCAGGTAGCAACAACAGGGTTGCTGTAGGAAGGACTTTGATAGATAAGACCAAACCAGGGAGCAATGAGAAAATTGCTGTAGCAGGGACTTTGATAGTTTGTTTTTTTTTGTTTTGTTGGCTTTTCGATTTTGTTTTGTGGTTTTGTTTTCTTGAGATACCAGTACCTGGCACTGTACACACACAGTTCCTGTGACACAAACCTCCACAGGCGAGCCCCCTTCATTCTAACATGGATGTTAACCTAAAACAGACCTGACCATAAAAGTGCTTACTTAACAGTGGATCTCCTCTTCACATTCTCCAGGGAGGTCCCTTGGAGAATGCACAAAGAGAGAGATCCACCCACCAGTCTAAACAAGTGCTAACGGGAACACTCGAGTAGACTGGCCCGCCCGTCCACCCCAGGTGGGCAGAAGGTAGAGCAATACTGTACAATTAGGTGTGTGGGGTTTTACAAACAACTAATCATCATGTTAACTTTGACGTCTGCAGACACTAGAAGTACATGCCATAAAAAGTTTTGTGTATCCTGGTAATGAGATTTCCACAAAGAAAAATGAGAGCAGAACTGGATTTCCTGTCAAAAAGTCTCACATGAATAGTTCTTGGTCACGACTCAACACCTGCTCTTTTAATTGATTTGAACTTAGACAGAAACATTGCTCAGATTTCTCGAGATAAAAATATTTAGACAAACTTTGATAAAAATGTAGCTGACCCTACAGAGGCCTCAATAGAGAAAAATCCTGACTATTTTTGAGGAGGACTTTACCACTTTTTTTTTTGTACCCAACTTATTTCAGAGGTGTAAGAAGCTGACAGTTGATAACACCAACAGAGAAGTAAACAATACCTTGAAAGTATTTAACATTACATAGACATAGAACAATAGGTCTATTATTATAGGGTGAATAGCAACACCCCCCTTATATTCACCTATATAAGGGGGTGTTTGGCCAAACCATATGGCCGCTGAGATGATGGCTATTGTATTTTTGAATGTACATGACTTCTTTTTGTATTTAAATGAATAGGTAACAGTCATGCCTAACATTTGCACACATCCCTTGCGGGGTTTACGCATGCGTATGAATCTGACTCAGTGCGAACTACCACATGCAGACACACTAGACATCCACATTCATTTACAGAATATCAAACATATTTTGTCTCAAAAATTATCAAAATGTATGTAATATAAACTTTTGTACACATGATGTTCTGTGCACTGCCCTCCCCACTACCCATGTTATGTAAGCACAGTGTAGATCACAATCTTCACACAGATGTTAAGCTCATCACTCAGTGTTCCAAACATTTTTTTTGCATTATATTATTAGTATTTTGTTCAACTCGTCCAATGTAACCACTACAGCGGTCTCTATGGAACAAGAGGTGGCCGGAACAAGAGAACAGAATAGAAATTTGCCTGTCCTTTTATCCTCCAGGTTACTGGTAATTCACCCCAGTCAGCCTTAGCTCCATAAAGATTCGTTGTGCGGCTACGGGAGCTGGGCCAGTGGAGGGTGTCCACTTGAGACTGTAGGGTGTCCACTTAAGACTGTACAAGTCAGGGAATTGTATCTGTACGGACAAGTGTAGCTAAAGGCTACACCTGGTTTAAGGAAGGACTTTTAGTGTAATAGCTTGTGTCTTTTGTCTTTTTGGCTTGTTTTCTTGAGATACCAGAACCTGGCACTATACACACACAATTCCTGTGACACAAACCTCCACCAGCGAGCCCACATTATTCATATTTATAAATGTATTTATCATTTATTCCATACAAAAATACTATAGACTAACCTGACCATAAAAGTGCCTACTTAACAGTGAATCTCCTCATCACATTCTCCAGGAAGGTCAATTGGAGAATGCACAAAGAGAGAGATCCACCCACCAGTCTAAACAAGTGCTAACGGGAACACTCGAGTAGACTGGCCCGCCCGTCCACCCCAGGTGGGCAGTGGGAAGAGCAATGTTCTACTATATAATCATGTAAAGTATTTCCACCCAATTCATTACTTTGGACTTGACATGTAGAAAAACAGAAGAAATTATAAAATTTTAAATTGACCTGATCCTAGGGACGCATCATTAGGAAAAAAGGTTCTTGACTTTTTCACACTTTTCATACCCAGCTTATTTTGGAGGCATAAGAAGCTGACAGTTGATAAAGACATCAACACAGCAGTAAACAATATCCTGATAAAGTCAGACATTACATAGACTGAGAACAGTTGGTCTGTTACAGGATGAGTACTTGCAGCCTCTCTCTATATACCGTAATCTCCCGCGTATAAGGCGCGTCTTATATGGGGGTTTTAGTTCTCATTGAATCCACAAGGGGGACTCCGAGACCTTTCTTCTGATATGTTAAATGCCCCCTTAACCATAACAGGATATATGGGGGCCCAGGGGGGTCCATGGGGCCCAAATTACACATAGGTCTTTGAATTTTGAAAAATCACTCAGTAGAACCAAAGTTATGAATTTTTTCATTTCTTTTGAGAATTTTCCAAAACTCTAGGTGCGCCTTATACGCGGGCTGCGCCTTATACGCGGGAGATTACGGTACACACACTTATGTATATTATGTTATGATGTGCAATGAACCCTTTAAGTGCATTAATGCATCATGCCCATTGGTTGTCATGATGCATGAATGCAGCCCTGGAGAGTAACTCAGCAGGGCTGCATTCATGCATCATGACAACCTTACTGTGCCTCTACATTGACAGCATGATGCTCCAAAACCAGCGTGTGTATTTGCCCGCGTTGCATCGGAGCAAGACTTATAGTATTCATGGTTCACGATACAATAGGCTGGATCTCTGTATGTCAAACTGTATTGTGAGCCCTTAAATGGCAGTATACTATGGTGATGTTGCACTAGTCAGTCACTTAGCTATACCAGCAGTGCATCATGCTGGACCTGCATACCTGATACACTGGGTCAGCATGATGCACTAAAGAAGCACTATAGGCCCATGCAGCAAGAAATGGTTCAAAGATTTCATGGATAAAATTGAGTTAAGATCCAGACCCTTTAGCATGGCGCATGTCAATGGCCTCTGAGAATATGATAGTGGTAACTGTGCCTACCTATATCAATGTTTATGTACATGACACTTTGTTTTTATATGAACGGGTAACAACAACAAAAAGCGTGCATCATGTTGAACATTTTCTGTACGCTTCTCAATACATCTTCACTCATATATGTTTCAATCTGAGTCATATATAAGAATCGAACACTCAACCTGCTGCTCATCCACACTTACATAGGGTGTCAAGCAAATTTGCAAGGAGATTATAAAAAAAAAAAAATTGAATTTGGGAAAAAAGAAGGAAAAGTGTAAATCCATTTAGACATGGATTAGTTGCAATCCTAGCACTGTCTGACAAAGGGTGACAAATGTTTTGATTTTTTTTTTTATATTTACTTTCATTTTTCTTTTAAAGAGAGAAATGAAGAAAAAATAGCTCAAAATATAGATTTCCTTTTCCTTTTTTTCTGAATCATAGGGAAGAAATTGGACTTGCTTGACAGCCCCCATTATGGAATAATGATTCTTAGTCTATAATTTGGACCCGACTACCCATAGTTTGTATTTCATAGGATTCATCATACCGTCACACACACACACACACACACACACACACACACACACACACACACACACACGCAGTTATGCAGTTACACACATACACCCCCCACACACACACACACACACTTACACATTGTCACCATGGCACACTCTGGTACACTGCTGCCACCCCTTGGTCACTGTAAGAACCACACTGTTGTCATGGTTACAACTTACACAAACAGAACAACAAGGGAATGAACGCTCCGATAGCCACAAACATGGGCAACAACATACTACCCGTGTCATCTGCGGCATATGGGTCTTGGACCTTGGGTCCGGAGGGATGACGGCTTTTTGCTGACTTTTTGAGGTCGGCCAGGTCGTCGGTTTCCTCCTCCTCATCTTCTTCCTCGCGGGGCGGCATGGTGTCCTGTTGGGCAGGTTTGTTGTTACGGTCCTGCATTCCCGGGAGCGGGGGAAGTCGTGGCACGTCTGTTTATAGGATGAAAAACAAACATAATTATCTCTCAGTATAAAGATTGGTTGATTGTTTCCACCCCCGCATCAAGAGGGGTCGCATTTTTTTTAGTTCCCTGTAGTAAGATGAACACTTCTTTTTTTTTGTCCAATTAATCACCTCTTTGAGAATTGCCACTTGCTGGTTAATGAAAACAGGAACACTTGCGATTTTACCCAAGAAAATTAACATGGTCCAAAGCAGAAAACTCTATAGGAAAAAAAGAAGTCCTGATAAACCAAGAAATGTGGCATCTCTGCCTAAAATGCATAAATCGTCCATTTTCTTTACCTCATCAATAATATATCAAAAGCATGATAATAATGTCTTGAAATTCCATCTAAATTCAGTTTAGGCAATGGCTATTGATACATTTTTGATAGAATCATGAAAACGTAAATGCGGCTGTCTTACCATCCAACGAGCCCTTCATCACGTAAATGGCATTAATCTTGGGGTTGTCATAGTCACCCTGAAATATGGAAAAAAACAGGTGATATGACAAAAACCTGGAACTTGTATGATAAAACTGATACTCCTTATCATTCATATTGCAACACGGTTGAATAAGTTAAGTCTTTAAAATATTCTATGAAGAAGTTTTTAGGCCACCCAAAATGTTCAGACAAAATCCTGTAATCCAAGTTATCAAAATGACATGGCCTTACGTTCAGCCTCATACTCAGTATTGGGAGTGTCATTGATATCCAATTTATTCCGATTTTAATCACAATTTTTGTCTAGACATTTCGATTATTTAGACACAGGCCAAAATGTCCTTGACCTGGGCCATTTACCAGTGAAAGAATTTTTAAAATACTCCAATTAGAAGAAAAGTTAGGGCCAATTGTATATTCCCACTCTTAGATGAACGAATTAGCCAATTGAAGATATCTTTTGATGTTATCGAACATTTTAATACCTGATATTTTTCATATCGCCATATATTTTTGGTCCATAACTAATAGGAACTTTCACTAAATTCTTTCTGCCTTTATAGGGGTAGAAAGATTGTATCGATATACTTGCTTTATCGATGCGATTATCGATATTGTATTGATTTAGGGGGTACTCAGTATGTATAAATAACTACCATATTCATTCTAATAAGCGCACATGCTCTAATAAGCGCACACCCCACCTATTGGGACCTAAAATTATGCAAATACAATGCAATAACAGATATTTAGAGGGCAAAAACATCGATTTTGAGGACAAAAGCATCATTTTTGAGGGCAAAAACATCGATTTTTAGGCTTTAGGGGGTGCGCTTATTAGAATTAAATTTCCGCACATGTGCGCTTATTAGAACGAATACTGTAATCATTGTAAGGCCGCTGATTTAGGAGTGCATCATGGCCATTGGTCGTCATGATTGACGACTAATGGCCATGATTAACCATTATAACTTTATAAACATACCTTAACAAACTGCACTGAGACCTTGCCGCCCTTGACTTGGGACGGTTCCTGCCCGTCAATGCGCACCTTGCCACCCTTAACAGTGAAGGGGACGATCTCATCGTGAGCGACTCCGCGTCCCACCTGCTCAAAGATGTCGAGGTTCTGTACCACCGAGTGCTCCCCGTTTAGCACTATGTCAAACACCTGCAAGGTCAAACAAAAAAAATCAATTCCGGTAAAGTTATTACTGCCATTTTTCCAATTCGACTTCCAATTTTTTTTTTATTCACTTAGAGATTCCATGCATTCCAGTAGCAGATCCTGGCGTGTGACCTAGGGGAAAGTGCCTTAATATCTTAATATTGGTTACAATTGGATCTTAGTGGAACTGAAGCTACCATGTCTTATTTGTGTGTTTTGCCACTTTTAGAAGAACCAGCAAAATTCAAAACGGTGGATCCACTGGATATGGGTCTAGACTCCTATAACAGACATTCCCATTTATAGGTGGGGGGAGGGGGTGGTGGTGTTAAACTAGTGCAGGGCACTGGGACCCCCTCTGTGCCGCCCATTATCAAATTTTCGGGCTGTGTCCCTCCAACCTCTGCAGGGGGGTGGTCCCATGATCATACGTTCTATGTGCCAATACATAATTATTTCTGGTTTGTATTTCGGTTTATGACAACATCTTCAAAAATGTCTAACGCTAGGGCTATGGCCCTATAAGATGTTATTCGCTTCTATGTTCAAAGGGCAAATTTTAATACAACCTTCCTATAAGATACCGTAAACTCCCGCGGATAAGACGCGTCCTCTACGCCAAACAAAATGCTGGGGAGTCTTATAGCTTTCTCTCAAGTTGGGGGGGGCGTCTTATACGAGGGGTAATTTTTCTATAGAAATGTACTAATCTTGCAAATTCCATCCTTAAAATGTGCGTCTTCTACGCGAAAATGCTTCTCCTAAGAAGGGGTGCGTCCTATACGCGCACCGCGTCTTCTACGCGGGAGATTACGGTACTCCAAATATAATAAGGCTACGTGACTGGGCTCCTAATATGGGAATGGCACGCATGTTTACGGTCCCAATACTCCAAATTAACCAATGCCACACCACTTAGAACTCCTAATAAGGTGCATCATACTTATATGTACACATATATGTGTGTGTGAAGGTCGCCCTTAGGGGGTTAATGGTCGCTGTTGCGTATAGGCTCAAAGAAATATACTAATGCATGGGCATAAACTGACTCTGCTGCCGAAATTATAAAGAGGCATACACTGTAGACCTGTGTGCGTTCTCATTTTGTAATGTAAAAACAGTTCATGCCCATGACAGACACAACAAGGGTCCATCCAGGCACTTTAGACTTGCTAAGCCTACCCTATGTCATAGAATACAAAGGACTAATGAGACAAGGGAATGGACCCGTCTTCACCTCAGCAAAATAAAAAAAAAATTTAGAATACAAAGGACAAGCTGTGTCACGGACTGAGGCAATTGAGGCAAGCAAGTCTATGTGCTGTGGCAAAAAAAGTGGCGCATTCCTTTTCATTTCTTCCCCTATAATCACATGGTGTGAAACAGAAACCCTGGTTATTTACACAGGTCTTACGTCACTTTCACTCTCCACTGTGGAAAGTGAAGTGACTGGGTGCCATAGTAGGCGAGACTGCTCGCCAGCACTTCATTGGTACATCATGCTGACCCTCCCGAATTGTATAAAACTCGCCAGGGCCACATTCATGCATCATGCTGACCAATGGGCATGATGCGCTATGATGTATTCCTGCAGCAGCGGCCCTTAAAGGGTATATTTAAAGGGGCCCTGGCACAGCGAATTCATGCCTGCATTAAAAGGTCACATGACCACCCATTGACCAATCAGGGGGGTCCGCCGGTTCCTGCGAGTTTACCAACGATTTTTGGGTCGGTACCCATGTTGTACTTTGCCGTGCTAGCCCCCCTTTAAGGTCGATAGTGTGATAATGCATCACGTCCATTGGTGATCATGCATCATGAATGTACCTCTACCCAACCAGTCAATATTCTATTGACTCCATATTTGCAGCATTGTGTAGTCCTAAAGGCCACTCTCTCTCTATATTTTCGGAAATAGAAATCTTTTTTTTTCTTTGAAAAAAATCTTGTCTGTGGATTTCGCTCGCTTCACGTTCTACAAGTTTTCTCTTTGTGATGTTTGGCAATTTTTTTTAAAAATAAATTTTTTTTGCTCGCCTCACTTTTCCAGCAAGGAATCCATTGGACGTCAAAAAATTCTTAAAAAAAAAAAAAAAAAAAAATCGCTTGCTTGCACCATTTTTTCAAAACCAAAATCCGTAGACCAGCTTATTCTTTTGGTGTGGCCTAAAGGACAAAACGATTTTTTTTCTTTTTTTTTTGAGTTGCAAGCCTCATCAGCGGCCGGGAGCGTAGCGACCATAGCAACTCCATAATGTTTTCGATTTTTTTCCCTGTCACCTATGACGTCATTGGTGACGTCATGCTGCCTCAGTGACGACACCCGCAGTGACTGGCGATGGAGTGGCAACTCCTATCTGTGGTCCTTGCCACATTTTTCTTGTTTAAATTTTTTTGGTTCACATCTACATTATATACTGAATAGGAACCGAGATAACTGTGATGGCGGTGGGTGTTCAGGCAACATATCATAATTTAAATGGATCGGGTACTCTTCAACAAAGGCAAAAAAAAAAAGTTGGGTGTTTCAGGTAAATATGCTGGAAAAATTCGGTAGGTTTAATAGGTCAGATCTTACTTTCATTTAGCAATTTTTTCTCTCTATTAAACTGCTAGAAAGACCAACAAATGCCCGAAAATGTATTATTGCCAACAATGGAGAAAAATTTCTAGGTCGGTTCTGTTTGAGTAACGATTAACAATCAACCACAACCAATTATTCTGACATATGATAACCCCCCCCCCCCCCAGCGGAGTCTAGTATTCCCTCCATAGTCTCCCCTTACAAGTTATACATAGACGTCATAACCTTACACCAGGCGGCTCTGTATTACACTTCAGCTTGGTAGCCCTCCCCCCCCCCCACTCTTAGCTTCTAAATAACTGCAACCAGTCTAATGTTGAATTCACACTGAACTAAATACATTTAATTCATGTGTCTACCCGCTATATAGCATACCACACCAAAACAGCTGCCTACGATGGTTGTTTGTCGTTAATATCAACCGTAGCACAATTAAATTACATCTCACCCACAATGCGCCAAAATGTGGCATTTAACTATAAGGGAGTGCTACCACATACATGCCAACATTTCAGGGGACAGACTTTATCAAGCAGTGTCGGCTGCTTTAGTGGGTTAAATTTAGATGCAAAATCAAGTATTTTCATAATTTGTGGTATCCTTTGAATACTTTTCTCAGCCTGAAAAGGCCAAGGCATATCAAAATCCGGGAGATTTTATATGTTTAAAGTGCAAAAACCTGTCAAAATCCGGGAGATTTAAGGGGAGAACTTCAATCCGGGAGAAACCATAAAAAATTGTCAAAATCCGAGAATCTCCCGGCCAATCCGGGAGTGTTGGCATGTATGCTACCGTAAATTCCCCTGTATAAGCCACACCCACAAAAAAAGCTGCACCCTGACTTTGGGAGAAGTTGTAAGTAAGGCTGGAGAATTTAATGTTTTGACTAAATGCCTGTGTATAAGCTGCACCCTGACTTTGGGAGAAGTTGTAAGTAAGGCTGGAGAATTTAATGTTTTGACTAAATGCCTGTGTATAAGCTGCACCCTGACTTTGGGAGAAGTTGTAAGTAAGGCTGGAGAATTTAATGTTTTGACTAAATGCCTGTGTATAAGCTGCACCCTGACTTTGGGAGAAGTTGTAAGTAAGGCTGGAGAATTTAATGTTTTGACTAAATGCCTGTGTATAAGCTGCACGCTGACTTTGGGAGAAGTTGTAAGTAAGGCTGGAGAATTTAATGTTTTGACTTAATGCCTGTGTATAAGCTACACCCTGACTTTGGGAGAAGTTGTAAGTAAGGCTGGAGAATTTAATGTTTTGACTTAATGCCTGTGTATAAGCTGCACCCTGACTTTGGGAGAAGTTGTAAGTAAGGCTGGAGAATTTAATGTTTTGACTTAATGCCTGTGTATAAGCTGCACCCTGACTTTGGGAGAAGTTGTAAGTAAGGCTGGAGAATTTAATGTTTTGACTTAATGCCTGTGTATAAGCTGCACGCTGACTTTGGGAGAAGTTGTAAGTAAGGCTGGAGAATTTAATGTTTTGACTTAATGCCTGTGTATAAGCTGCACCCTGACTTTGGGAGAAGTTGTAAGTAAGGCTGGAGAATTTAATGTTTTGACTTAATGCCTGTGTATAAGCTGCACGCTGACTTTGGGAGAAGTTGTAAGTAAGGCTGGAGAATTTAATGTTTTGACTTAATGCCTGTGTATAAGCTGCACCCTGACTTTGGGAGAAGTTGTAAGTAAGGCTGGAGAATTTAATGTTTTGACTTAATGCCTGTGTATAAGCTGCACGCTGACTTTGGGAGAAGTTGTAAGTAAGGCTGGAGAATTTAATGTTTTGACTTAATGCCTGTGTATAAGCTGCACCTTGACTTTGGGAGAAGTTGTAAGTAAGGCTGGAGAATTTAATGTTTTGACTTAATGCCTGTGTATAAGCTGCACGCTGACTTTGGGAGAAGTTGTAAGTAAGGCTGGAGAATTTAATGTTTTGACTTAATGCCTGTGTATAAGCTGCACCCTGACTTTGGGAGAAGTTGTAAGTAAGGCTCGAGAATTTAATGTTTTGATTAATGCCTGTGTATAAGCTACAACCTGACGTGGCACACATTCTATAAGCCGCACCTTGGCTGTGGTGTATAATCTAAGAAGTCAGCAGTGCAAGTCTGAATACCACATTTACTTCCGTGTGACCTTGAGCTATGTCTGACCTGACGCCAGTTTCGGTTTTGGTTTCATAAATATATACGAGCTGTTGGCCCACTTAATGATGCATTTGGCAGGCACGGGACTGAATTTCAGAGGAACTCCAAAGTGATGTGAAAATCTCTGAAGGCGATTCCCTAATATGACCCCGAATATGGCAAATCATCTCCTTAGTGCAAGAAGGTTGTAACTGACATTTTGATACAAATGAGTTTTCTTGTTTTAACATGTACCTTAACTAGCTACTAAAAACTGGAGTAAAAATGGAACACTTCTTTTACCTCTCCAGCAAAACTAAATGCAGTTACAACGTTCTTGCACTAAGGCGAAGAGATTCCTTTGGAGGATTTGCTAAATCGGTAGATAAGATATGTATCATAACTATACCCTGGGCCCAACATACCAGCACTTCTTACTAATACAGGGATGTAAGTCCGGAATGGGCAAAAATCAGAAAGCCATACATTTACTTGATATAAAAGCCTTCCAATTTTTCCCATACAGCCCTCATTTCCACTCGTATAAGGAAAATAAATGCCATTTAAAAATGTCAGAAATCAGGAAATCCTGATAAAACCTGAAAACTTACATCCCTGCTAATATATCGGGGACTGTATTATATGGTGAATAGGTACACCAAGAATCTCACCTACCGGCTACTTGTGTATGTAGAACTTTACAAGACAGCACTAGTGTAGTTGTGTCTTCGCTGGTTGGGGGAGAATTGCACAACACAGCGCACCACCTAATGTTTTATACCACCCGACCTGACCGAAACCACCACGTCAACACTGAAACCAGGGACAACGCAAGCTATGGGGGCGGTCATTTATTAACAACTGGGGGAGTGGGAAGAGCGAGGGGGGGGGGGGAGTGAATTTGGACCCCTCCTATGGGTCTAGACCCCTAAATTCGACAGGGTGACATGGCCATTTCTTAAAATCGACATGTGACATGGAGCTTAGTGACAAGGACATGGAGAACGAAAAAGTTAGTGACATGAGACATGACCTTTCCTTAAAATCGACATGTGACATGGAGCTTAGTGACAGGGACATGGGGAAATAGAAATTTAGTGACATGTGACATGGCCTTTTCTTAAAATCGACATGTGACATGGGGACCCCCCATCTAGACCCCCCCTCCTGAAGCAAAACCAGTAAGACACAATTGCTAGTGATTTGGTCAAACCCTGTAGTGAATGACTGTAAGTTATTCATTTTGCAGGTTCACTGGTGATTTTATGTTTCATAAAATAGCGGGAGGCAGACCTGGTAAAAACAATTTTTTTTTCACATTGTGGATCACATACACCGTAATCCACACTCAGACTATGCAGAAAAACTGAGCAACAAAATTGAGCGGAACTGGATGTTCAAACTTCGGACCCAGGTACCGTATGGCCTGAATCCAATTGATGCACCCAGCTTTTAGATTACAGAAGCAACCCCAGCAACCAACCCTTTAAGGGGGGCCGACCTCTAAGCCTTGTTAAAAACACAATATAATACCAGGCATCATAAAAACCCAGGGCAAATCACAGGCTGAAATTTATTACTGCATGTGCGCTAAAGGGAGTGGACAAAAAAAGAAAGAAGAAAAAACCCAACAAAAAAAACAAAGAGAGAAAAAAATTGATGACTGCTGGGGGTGGGGTGAAAAATGTTCACTTGTCCGCACCAACCCCGGCTTCCCTAGCCCACTTAAAAGTGTCTATATCTCTGCTTTCCTATCCCCTCGGTTTTGTGTGGTGCACATGTGCACTGGCACCGACACATCCTTCTGTGCATTTTGTGTAACGTCCTTCTTGCCATGATTGAATATGACCTTAGTTCTCGGAATGGCATTAAACATATATTACTCACTCACTCCACATCGCCCCTGTTGATAAATAATGACTACTCCCCCGATTCACGTGCCAAACTCATGACGAAGCTACCTTATTTTTATGCTCTTCTATCTTTACTAACCCTTTGCTGCACGCAGAGTCCTCCTACGCTATACCATTTGTTGTCATGATGCATGAAGGCAGTCGAGATGCATGAATGCAGTCATGATGCATGAATGCAAACATGATGCATGAAGGCAGTCATGATGCATGAAGGCAGTCATGATGCATGAATGCAGTCATGATGCATGAATGAAGTCATGATGCATGAAGGCAGTCATGATGCATGAAGGCAGTCATGATACATGAAGGCAGTCACGATGCATGAAGGCAGTCATGATGCATGAATTAAGTCATGATGCATAAATGCAGTCATGATGCATGACTGCAGTCATGATGCATGAATTAAGTCATGATGCATGAATGCAGCCATGATGCATGAAGGCAGTCATGATGCATGAATGCAAACATGATGCATGAAGGCAGTCATGATGCATGAAGGCAGTCATGATGCATGAATGCAGACATGATGCATCAATGCAGTCATGATGCATGAAGGCAGTCATGATGCATGAAGGCAGTCATGATGCATGAAGGCAGTCATGATGCATGAAGGCAGTCATGATGCATGAAGGCAGTCATGATGCATGAAGGCAGTCATGATGCATGAATGCAGTCATGATGCATGAAGGCAGTCATGATGCATGAATTAAGCCATGATGCATGAATTAAGCCATGATGCATAAATGCTGTCATGATGCATGAAGGCAGTCATGATGCATGAAGGCAGTCATGATGCATGAATTAAGCCATGATGCATGAATGCTGTCATGATGCATCAATGTAGTCATGATGCATCAATGCAGTCCTAGTTTTGATGGCTTCATTCTTGCATCATGACAACCTGGGCGTCCAAAGTTCTAAGGGCTGGCATGACCATGGATGGAGAGGTTAGAGGTCCTTGAGCCTCGATGGCCTGACGCACAAATACATTTATAGCGAGTCTAAGTGATGAATTAATGTCTTTAATATATTCATAGGGCCTCAATATTCTAATATATGTCACAATACACAACATCAGGCCTGGTTCTGCAGACTTCCCAAGGCTATATACCAGCCCAGTGTGGTAGGCATGATGCATGACTGCAGGCCTGGAGAAACCAACACGCCTGCATCCAATGTATCATTTAACACACTACTTGAAATATTAGGTGGTCTTTAAATGGTTAATAGCCCCAGACAGGCCGGCCCAAACTTGCCTATGTTAGTGTATCCACAAACAGCTTTTTAACCATTAGGCCACACCAACTGTTTTGAAAAAATGGTGCGAGCAAGCGAATTTTTTTTTCTTTTAAGAATTTTTTGGCGTCTAATGGATTCCTTGCTGGAAAAGTGAGGTGAGCGAATTTTTTTTATTTTTAAAGAAAATTTCCCAAACATCACAAAGAGAAAACTTGTAGAAAGTGAAGCGAGCGCAAATCCGTAGACAAGATTTTTTCAAAAAAAATAAATTTGTATTTCTGAAAATGTGGAGAGGGAAATCCGTAGACCAACTTATTTTTTTGGTGTGGCCTTACAGCACAGACTCAAAATCCATAGCGAGTTATTCGCCAGAGCTGTATTCCTGCATCATGCTAACAAAACAACAAAGAGCACAGTGTGTGAGTGGAGTAGGCTCTGATGAATGGGCCAGTTGTCTTTTTTTGCCCGCTATGCAATATTCATACCATTGTCTATCCGAGTATTAGGGCCGTCATTATACTACCAGTAATACCCGGTATATCATATACCGTAAATTCCCTTGTATAAGTCGCGGCTAATACTAGAGCCCAGATACATTTTGCAGCTTCTTCCAAAGTCTGGGTGCGGCTTATACGGGGTATTTGATACTATATAACAGTACTGAATCGCCAATTTTCACGCCTCTGGTGCAGCCTACTGATTCTCCCTAAGTTGTGGGTGAGGCTTATACGAGGGGTGCGGCTAATACGAGGGAATTTACGGTGATACTATATCCATATGGCTGATTGGTATTATTGAGCTAACCCTTCAATGGAACAGTCAGGGAATTCGACAAAGGAGTAAAGGTTGTTTTTTTTTCGTTTTTTTTTTCTTAGGGGGGGGGGGGTTACCCGTCCCCAGCCTCCCTCTGCTTTACGTCTATCCATGTTATCGTGTCCCAGTTTTGCCTCCCCCCCCAAGAAAAAAATAGAAGTAAATAAATGAGATAAAATAAACAAAAGGTGATGTACCACAAATTCCCTCGTATAAGCAGCGGCTAGGACCAGAACCCAAATCAAAATGTGGCTTATAGGATCAGCAAAGAGAAGGGGTGCGGCTTATAACCTAGGAGAGTACTTAGCACAATAAAACAGTACTAAATCTACAATATTCAAGCAACAACTGCAGCTTGTAGCTCCCTTTTAAGTCGGATGTGTGGCTTATACAATAGAATTTACGGTAATACATGAACAATGCGGATATAACTATATAAATATGAACTTTATCCCAATAGTCTGTTGTAATATATGGGTCAGGTCGTCAGAAAGTGTAAGATTTTGCCCTTGAAGGCCTTGAAAAACTAATTTTCTAATTACTTTATATAACCTTAACAAAATTGTCAAGGTACATCTCCTCAGCTCAGAACACCAAAAAATACCGATCTAGGCCATCCGGTTCCATTTTTATTGCTTGTTTTGTGTCATGTAACATCCGGTACCAAAATAATGAAATATGGAGGTAATTGAAGTTGCTCTCAGTAATATAAGAATGTCCCATTATGCATAACAAACACATGAAATAACAAGGCCAATATGTCTATTATTGACTTCAATTACAGAATGGAACAAAATTTGAGTTATGGATGCACAGTAGACTGCCTCCTACATGATGATAAAAGTACCGGACGTTACGTAACGTCCTGTACTTTTATCAGAATTATTTCAGATAAGCTGCTCTCATATGGAGACAAATGCTGTTAGACACACAATTTTTTCACTAAAGTAGGGGATGATAGGGCCCTTCATATGGGTAATAACAAAGATTTTGAAGCTTCATTTTTTCCATGTTTTATAACCGATTTAGATTTAGGTACTGGACGTTACAAATTACAGATTTCCATTTTGAAAGACACATCATGAAAAATTTTCACTTAGTAACATGTCCAAACCTCATGGAAATGATACCTATGATTATATACAATACAAAAAATAACTTTGGGATACTCTATAGTGTTTTTTATTCAATACAGGGCACTTGTAAAAAATACAAAAAGTCAAAAAAAAAAAAAATTTGGCCATTATTAAAAAAGAACAAATTTGGCAGTTTTTTCACTTCGGCAGGCTATAAGTTCTAAAGTTTTTGATGGATGACCACAAATTTACATTTTTCTGATAGCCCTAAGTGTTCTCTATCAGATGAGTCTATGTAAGACAAGATTGGTTCACAACTTTTCTCCAGAGCCATAAAAGTCAAAAATGACCCAAAAACACAAAATCTACTGCTTTCTGGCGACCTGACCCATATTCAAGGCCACACCCAAAAAAATAAGTTGGTCTACGGATTTTGGTTTTGAAAAAATGTGCGAGCGAGCAAAATTTTTTTTTTTTTAAAGATTTTTTTTTTACATCCAATGTATTCCTTACTTCTCGCGTAGAAGGCCCGTCTTATACGCGAATCACATTTCTGCTGGGTCTTATATGCGGGAGGGACATTGCCTTGAGTTGGGGGTGCGCCTTATACGCATTTTTTTTTGTTATAGAAAAGTATTGATCTTACAAAATTCAGCCTTTACGGGTGCGCCTTCTTCGTGAACCAACCTTCTCTGGGTTGGGGGTGCGCCTTCTACGCGAACTGCGCTTTCTACACGGAGATTACGGTACATTCATTCCCGATAAAGAATGGGCATGATGCATCAATGTCCTAGTTATCTACCGTATATTCTCATATATATATACGCCTCACCCCTGACATTTGGTAGTTTAGTTCTACCCCGGTACTCTATAGTGCCATATACCCCTGTATAAGCTGCACCCTGTCTTTGAGTACATTCTATAAGCTACATTTTTATATGGCAGGGTTCTCCGCAGAATGTAAAATCACACCGTAAATCCTGCAGCGAGCTGGCATAAAATTTCATTTGCTAGCATCCTAAGTCTTATGGTAGGCTAAATTTGGTTGTTTAGTCTCATTCATGACAGTGTGGGGATTACAGATGGGAATTTAACGAAGAAATTGAAAGTATTCTCATAAATACGGCCATAACTTCTGTTCTAAGTGGCCAATTTGCAAAATTCAAAAACCTATATGAAGCTAAAATGACACCGGCGGTGATTCTGAGATGAAATCACACCGGCGGCAGTAAAAATCACGCCGGCGGCCCACCGGCATCACTTCAGTGTGAGGAGAACCCTGATATGGGTTCTGGTACATGTACTAACCGCAGCTTATACCAGACAATTCACGGTACCATTCCCCAGTAGTGAGATTATAACAGCTGGAGTGCATATAGTGGTATATTGAATGGTTGGTTGTACCAGCTGTGTTTTGGTGTTACTCTGCCTGTTTACCTGCTTCCCACCTTAAACTCTTGCTATTTGAGGCTGGAGAATCCAGAATACCCGAATCCACATTGCTAAATGGTAGATGAGCATTCAATTAACCAGCTAAGACCATACTTTTATTTTCTTGAGTTTCAGGTCCGCCGCCCTTGTGCTAAAGGGCCCAAAAATAAAACAAAATCCAGAAAAAAAATCATCTTCTTAGCTACATTTTGTAAATGGGACAAATATCAAGGATTTCTGGGGTGCCCATAACCCCCCCCCCAAAAAAAAAAGAAGAAAAAGGTGGCATAAGTGGTGGATTTAGACGGGGGGGCGCCCCTCCTTTTTGTCTGTACTTAAGAGTGTACTTGCCTGTTTAGTACTCACAAAATTTCCAAAATTTAGGGGGTGCGCCCTCCTTTTTTGGGCCATGCCCCGTCCCTTTCCAAATTCTGGATCCGCCACTGCAGCCGGTAATGTTGTTGCAGCAGCTAATCCTATAGTGAGGGCCATTTTATTGGTGAGACGTCTGAGAGTACCCGGGGAGAGTACCTTTATGTGTTTAGGTTGACCTAGCCTAACTTCTAAGGACCGATTTAAGGCCGGTCATGCACCATGCATCTTATACATTTACAAGTATGCATTACATTCAATTTATTCACATTTATCTGTTACATGTATCTTGCAGTGTGGCCAGACACCGTAGAGTGTGGTACCTCACTTATTATACTCTCAAACAATCCCATTATCCTTAGATTTATATAAGAACAAAGAGGTTCTGGGATATTAGTATGTACATATGGTACGTTTGTGCGTACCAAACGATCGTCTGGTATGCTTTTCAGAGCTCTAGACCAATGAGAAGCCAGTTTTATAGGTCAGACATGCCCCCTTTTCCCTGTTGGCCAATCAGAGATTCAAAATTCAAGATTCAAGATGGCTTTACTGACTAATGTACAGGTACACTTATGTCAGCACCAGGTACAGCAGGCTCCTGATGATGTAATGGGGCAATGGCGATGTAAACAACAACATTTTTACCGATTCAACATCAAAATATTGCCAATTTAACATCAAAATGGCCAATACAACATCATGATATGTTAGAACTAGTAGAATTATGACTTCTAATCGTATAATAAATATTGTATTGAACTCACATGACTTGGATTTATCATATGGCTCTCAAGGCATATGACAAATAAAAGTCATGTGAGTTCAAATTACTGGTTATGACCTGGCTGGAAGTGTGACTGTAGCTGGTTCTGGCGACATGCACTGATAAGCTGGTTTTAGCATGTCATTGGAAGTGGGTGTTGCCTAGGGACAAGGCACCCATCATGCCATTCATCATGTCTTATCATTGGCAGGGTTCTCCATACATAGGAAATACACGGGCGGGAGTACCGTATACTTTTCACTGCCGCCTGTGTACTGGAGTTAAAAACCACCGCCTGTGTGGTTTTCAGCTCACTATAAGCTTTCTATACTTTTTTTAATTTTGCAAATCGGCCTATTAGAACAGAAGTTAGGCCTAAAAGAATTTTTTCCTTAAAAATCCAATTCAAACCTTGTCTTTGGGCTAAGTTATTATCTAAATTTTCAAAAATTCTCTTCATGGTTTGCCACCCATTTGTCGCTGCACACTTGTGTTCAAACAGCACCTGTATGCTTTTTCATCCTGTGGAGAACCCTGATTGGTTTTATTAGCTCCCAAGTGTAGGGGCCAGCTCTGGCTGTGATTCCATGGCGGTATGCCATCTGTCCCCGTTCCGGTTGCACCAGCCCTCAGGGGCTGGTCAGCCGGTATAAGCTACCCCCCGTAGGTAGGGAGGAATGTAGGGGCCAACTCTGCCGTAAGGCCAGCAGCCCCGTTTCTGGAGATCCCAGCCCCCAGGGGCTGGCATCCGGTGGTAGCTCCCCCCTACGTGTGTATTATACTGATCCAGATGTAGATGGAAGGTAGAGAATGTCAGACGGGGAAGTAGCTCAGTGGTAGAGCTTCCGCCTGCAGGTTGGAGGGTCCCGGGTTCGACTCCCGGTTTCTCCAGGACATTTTCCGCCGACCTCTACACAAGGAAGCCAAAGCCCCCAGGGTATGCAATCGGCTCCGAGATAAACTGTCATAGTAAAGTGAGAATTTGACATGTCAGAGGGTAGGGGGTCTTGAATAATACCTAAAAATTTAAATTACATATACCACCTGACACCCTCACCACCTGTGTCTCATGTTAACTCACACCATTGTTTTCTTTGTATATATGATACCTAGGGGTATAAGCCAAAACTGAGAGAGAGAGAGGGGCTAGAGGGGTTATTAGCCCCTCCCTCTCACCTCTTTCCCCCTCCTTAGGGGAAGTCAAAGCCTCCTATACATTTCTATAGTAAACACATGACAAAGGGGGTGGGGGAGGGATTAATAATGGTCCAAAAATATTTGTCCCCCCCCTGTAAGGGACGAAAATCGCGCGCGAACATACCCTTTTAAACTATAATAACATGCAGGGTTTTCCACTGAAAACAGGTGAAATTATTTAGACCCCCCAATCAGAGGGGTTGAAAAAATTCTGCCCCCCCCCTCAAACCCACCAGCCCCTCACCCCCTGTTGTTAAAAAATGATCACTCCCTTAGCCTACTGTCACTATACCAGGTACCTGTCACTCTCAAATACTTCCTAGATGAATAAGGCCCAAAAAAAAAAAAAAAGTTGTGTTCAGGTATCCTGACCTACCCTAATTTTTTTGGCCGACCCTATTTTTTGTCAAATTATAGTTTTAAAGTTGCAGTGTGTGGTCTAACGCAGAGCTGTAATAGGGTCGCCGGTCAACCCAGCACCTGCATCTGAGATAAAAAAGATAAGAGCCTCTTGATACCTGCATTGGGGCTCCCTACTAGTGGCCACTGGGTTACCCAGTATGGATTTATCTTAAATAGGATGTATTTTAATGGGCAAGCCTCGTGACCTAAACCACAGCTCATAGCATTACCCTGAACTCAAGGAACAATTTATATGCAGGTTTTTATATTATAGAATCAAAGGCCATAAATATATTTCCGACATTTGAAATATATTAGGGCAGTCAGGGTGTCCGGCAGAGACCTGGTTTCGCGAATTTGATGCATTTGAGGGGCAGGGTGGTCTCTGCGAAAAAATTTAGGAGTAGGGTGATTTCTCTTTTTATGGGTATACTATGGGTGTGGGTGGTTACTATTACGGAGGTAATTTTTCTTAAATATGTAAACTGTTGCCATGGTTACCAATGCAATTTCGTACCATGTCAACAATTGCTTGGTTGTCGTACCTACTTGCAGCACAGGTACAATTTTGTTATCTAACTATCTACAGTAAAATCTCTTTATAACAAACTACTTGGGACAAGCAAAATAATTTGTTATAAACGAATTTCGTAGTATCCAAATAAGAGAATTTATAGCCCTTGAAACCAGGTATAGACACTATTAAAGAAAGGGGTGAGAGTTCTGTTAAATGCTATGACATCCCTCTGAATAGGGATGCCAATCACTGGTCATTGAGAATTCGCAAATCTCCCAATCCCGGAATTCATATGTGGAAGGGGGGGGGAGAAGCTGTAATAAAGGTAGTGCTGTCACAGCCTTACTGGGGACAGGTAGGTGCAGGGGGAGAGGTCCTGTTCAAAGGCTGTGACCCCCTTTTGATGTATCCCCACCCTTCCCGGCCTTACTGGGCACACTCCGACAGGTAGTTGAGGGGGGGGGGGTGAGAAGTCCTATTTAAAGGCTGTGACCCCCTTTTGATGTATCCCCACCCTTCCCGGCCTTACTGGGCACACTCCGACAGGTAGTTGAGGGGGGGGGGGGTGAGAAGTCCTATTTAAAGGTTGTGACCCCCTTTTGATGTATCCCCACCCTTCCGGTCTTACTGGGGACAAGGAGTTGGTAGTGGGGGGGGGGGTCCTGATCAAAGGAGCTCTAAAAACTACAAAAAAAATGTTTTTAATTTTTTTTTCCAGGCCCCGCATTGTGAGGGAAGGTCGCAATCCACCTAGCCTTTGTCAAAAATAAAAGCTCTAAAAACTACCACAAGACATACATTTTCAGTCAGATTTGTACAGAGCTACAAGGGGAAACATCATGTCAACAATTGCCCGGGCAATTGTTGACATTATTAATTTTGTAGCACAGGTGCAATTCTGGTATTTAACTATCTAGTACTATATGTCCATTTTGTGAACCCACATACCCCCTATGTACACCCCTAATTTCACAGTTGTGCCATGTATAGGAACAGAGCTATAGGGGGAAACATCATGTCAACAACTGCCCGGGCAATTGTTGACATTATTATCAGTTATTCATGTAGCACAGGTACAATTCTGTTTTCTAACTATCTACTGTATGTCCATTTTGTGTACCCACATACCCCCAATGTACACCCCTAATTTCAAAGTTGTGCTATGTAGAGGTACAGAGCTACAAGGGGAAACATCATGTCAATTGCCCGGGCAATTGTTGACATGTCAACAATTGCTGAGGCAAAAATTGACCTGCCCCTCTGTAGCTCTGTCACTATACATGGGACAACTATGAAATTAGGAAAAAATGGAAAGAAACACAACAAAAAACGGACCCACCTTACTAAAGGTATAGAGCCCCACTACACCCACCTGGTGTGAAGGTGGGGCACGGGGTAGGGCGGGGGGGCAACAGACCGTGACCTCCCCGTTGGGGACGTCTACAGTGCCGTTAGAAGTAGCACTGGTTGGTTAATCTTTTGAACCATGTTAAATGTCATTTTGGCAGTTTTCGGCATCCAGGAACTTTAATTTAACAAGAAAAATGTTGCAAGGACCACGGATAGGAGTTGCCACTCTGCGGCCGACATGTGACGTCACGGCCGACGTATGACGTCACAAATTGCATCACAAGGTGACTGTGACGACACTGACAAACCGTAAAAGTCTAAAGAAAAAAAAACTCTGACCTATCTACCCTAATTTTTTTAAAACATGTTTATTTGGTCCTGGTTTACATTGATCAGTTATACTGTTCTACCCAGTGGAAACCAGTGGCGTGCGAAGCTAGCATCACCAATTGTTACAGAAACACAATTGTCTTTCCACATATAACATACACACGTATTTGCTTGAATGCTTCAACTGAGAGTAAGGTGAATGAATAAAATGTAAACATAATACAGGATAAGACAGAATATAATAAATTGTACATTACAGGTTACTGGTAACAAGGACACGACAAGCCCGGGGGGTTTTGAATATATTTGCAGACGGAGGAATATAGCCTTACATGCTGGCTTAACCTCATGGAGGAATACAAGAAAATCCATGAATGCTGTGTCAGACCCAATGGTACAAATAACAATGTGGTTAACCTTTACTGATTCTGCTCCAATCACACCATTATACACCTATGCTCTCTTATATGAATAAAGTATAATACTCAATCGGTCGTTCTGTGCGATTTTATCAAGCTTCGATTAAAATGGCTGCCAGTAAAAGCAATTCACTTATGTTTAACCTACTAGGTTATGTTACCAGTTTTCCATAAGCTCACGGTTCACGCTGGTCCACCTACAATATCTGTCCCATCAAAAAGGAGGTAGGGATTTTCTCTTCGCCATTTGTCTAGAAAGAGTCGTCCTAATCTACGTTTAACTTGTACACCAAATTCATTTTTATCAGTGACCCATCTGAGATTGGGGTCCAAAACATTCCATCTGGATGCGGCTTGATAGGTGGATCCTTTAATATAGGAGGTGAGCTTATGCCTTGGTAACCTTATTGTTGGAGCATTGGAGGTTCGCGTACCCAGGGATGGGAGAATATCAACTTTCCCAGCATACACTAATCTATGGCACAAAGACAATTGGAAATAAACTCTTCTAAGGTCAAGTGGTAACATGCTTGCACGTTTATATAAATCTTTGACATGACATTCAGTCGGATTGTTGATTTTAAAACAAATTCTAAGAGCTGTATTACAATACACTTGTAGTTTTAGAAACGAGGCCTCTGGGAGTGCGGTCAGGAAAATACATCCATAATCAAAGTAGGGAAGTAGCATGGTTTTGAACCATCTTAAAGCTATCTCAACGTCCAAAGAGGACCGTATTCTTCTGAACAGCCACAATTTGTGTCTTATCTTTTTACACATTTCAATAAAGTGTCCATTGAAGGTAAAACCTTCCTCTATAGTGACCCCAAGGTACTTATAAGTTCTGGTTTTACCTAAACTGGTACCTCGTAACCTAAGATCAAAGTCAGTAACCAGCGGGTCCAGGGACGTTAACATATACTTGGATTTATTGGGGTTAACAGTGAGACTGTTCAAATCACACCAATTGGAGACCAGGTCCAAATCATCTTGCATGAGTAGTCCTAGGACCTCTGCATCCTGGTGCTGTAAATGCATTAACGTGTCATCTGCATACATTTTTATGTTACCTCTTGTATTCAGTTTGGGTAGGGTGTTTACATATAGTAGAAATAACAGAGGCCCAAGTGTTGAGCCCTGTGGGACTCCATGTGTGAGGTTTCTCCATTCAGAAAGGGTGTTATTACAGATTGTACGTTGAGATCTCCCTTCCAAGTATGACTTAAACCAGGCCACAACCTCCTGTGATAATCCAAATTCATTCAGCTTAGACAACAGCGTAGTGTGATTTAACGAATCAAAAGCACGTGAAAAATCCAAATAGACTACTACAGAGTTGAGGCCCTTTGATAGAGCTTTATGGACAGAATCAACGACTTGATATACAGCATCTTGGGTACCGTTATTTCGTCTGAAGCCATTTTGTTCTACAGACAATAGATTGTTCCCTTCTAGATGCTGGTACAATTGTTTATACATTAACCTCTCCATTATTTTACCTGTCACTGCTAGGAGAGAGATGGGCCGCAGTTTATCAGGGGCTGGTGGACTTTTAACTTTGGGAATAGGAACAACCTTAGCTCTTTTCCAGGCAGAGGGAAATTTGGACTGACGCAGTGATTGGTTAAGCAAATGGGTGAATGGTTCCAAAAGCGAAGTCAAACTGTCTTTTAAGAGCCTCCCTGAAATATCCTCAAGTCCAGTAGACTTAAACAAGCTAAGTTCTTTTATTTCTTTCAGTACCTCTGCTTGTGTAAAGGGTCTGAGGGAAAAAGAGGCAAGGTCTGGGCCGTTTTGAGGTAGACCGATACAAGCAGGGCCGGTTGGATTAGAAGGGATATTTTTTGCAAGGTTGGGCCCCACATCCGCAAAGTAATCATTTATTATATCGGGGACCTTTTCTGCATCAATAGGCTCTCCCTCCTTATCCATTAAGTTTACAGGGGCTCTTGAGTTCTTTGACTTTAGTAACTCTTCAATCACCATCCAAAATTTTTTGGGATCTTTCTTATAGTCAATCAACCCTCTTTTGAAATACCTGTATTGTGCTAAATTTGTTGCATCGTTCGCTCTGTTTCTCATAGTTTTGGCCCATTCTCTGTTAGCTGGGGTTCTGTGTTTAGCGGCATATTTGTGTGCCCTATCTCTCTCTTTCATTAAAGCCAGGAGTTCATTGGTGAGCCACGGGGGTTTCTCTCTGGGAAACTCAAAGTTTTTAAAAGGGAAGAGGTTATCTGCTACCCTAGTTATTAAGTGTAACATGTCATCCCATAATATATCAACATCTTCATCCGATAGCAATGATGTATCACCTAGTTTGGTAAATTCATCCTGTACAGTGGGGGTGCTGTAATTCCTATATGATCTCCCCCTGAAAGCTGCTCTGATATGACGCTCTCTGGCTTTTTTCATTACAACAAACTGGGGGAGATGATCACTTATCCCTGACCAAAATATCCCTGATTCAGCTATGTGGGGGGAATTAGTATAAATTTGGTCAATGACGTTTGTCTCATGATAGAAATAATTTGGGTAGATAGGTCAGAGTTTTTTTAGGCTAATTTTTTGGGTTAATTTTTTGGGTTATGTTACCTGAACACAAGAATTTTTTTATGCCTAATTATCACTACCGTAATCTCCCGCGTATATATAAGGCGCGTCTTATACGCCAAACAAAATGCTGCGGAGTCTTATACGTGGGAGGGACATTGCCTTGAGTTTGGGGTGTGCTTTATAGGGGGGGTATTTTTACTATAGATCAGTACTAAACTAACAAAAATCTGCCCTTGTAGGTGCGCCTTGTACGTTAAACAGTCCTGTCTTAATTGGGGGTGCGCCTTATACGCGAGAGATTACGGTACCTTACTGTTTTGCACAAAATTGCATGACGCAGGATCGCGCACCAATTAAGTATCAGTATTTCAAATTTAATTGGTTGCTTAGCAACTACCGGTAGCTATTAATTAAATACCAACACGGTACACCGGTACCGGTAGATCTACTTACCTTTTTATTGGGAGCAGTGAACCAGACTTCACTAAACTTCAACACCAGCACGTAGTCGGCGTCCTGTTTTACGGGGAATTCGTAGCCAAACGTGGTTATGTGATACCTTTCTGTCTGGTAGAGAATCTGATCTTGTGGCACCACCCTTTGGATCATCAAACTCTTGCCGTAATCAGAAGGAATCCCTTCAGAGGCATAGTCTTTCTGGTAGCGTATACCATGTATATCAGTGTGGGTCTCTCCGCCACAGTTGACGGCCCAGATCACTTCGCCCACGGCGAGCGTCTCTGTAATTAAGCCTAGAAAACATGTCAATAGACAGAGGGCCTGCCTCTTGAGTAGCCGGGACATCTGCATGTCTGGAAATTTACGAGCTGCTTGCAAAAATCAGCTCTAAACAAACGTCAACTTGTATATTTGCGCTCCACGCTTAGCTTCGCCGGCGGAAGTGCACCTGATGGGTCCGGGCATGCGCCATTGCAGCTGTCCACGTAGACTTCCGGCATAGTTCAAGATTTAGCCACCAGAGAGCGCCACAACACGAACGTGTGCTGCTTTCTAGTGGGATCCTTCAGAATTAAAATGTGTTTTGGATTTTGTTGTGAAATGGGTATCCAATGTTTATTGAACGTTTAAGGGACGTTCAAGTCTTGTATTACAAATTCAATCATGAAGGACGAACTCCAAGCCTTCAGGAATAAATGGAGGGACGAATTAGCATCTATAACATTTTCAAAACAGAAGGAAACAACAAGAAATGATGGTGAAGACAACAACAAAGCTGCTGCTGACGTTTCAGAAGCATCAAATTCACGACAGAAAGAGGAGGGCCCTGGGCAAAGGAGATCATTGTCAGATGTAGACAGGATAAAACGTCTCCCCAATACTCTAGAACCTTTTCTCCTAGCAGAGAGACTTTTAGAGGAGAGCAATTCAGCAACCCCCTCCAGACCAGGGGCTGACCATTTAGGCTCTCCTCCACACAAGAGACAGAGGACATTATCATCAAACAGCAAAGCCAAAGACAATGCAGACCTATCTGAGGAAGATAAGAGAAAAGGAACAAAAGACAGCAGCAATGATAGTAATAAAACAACGACAGATAATTATCTTGATGCATTTCTGGCTGATTTGGTAGGTGACAGTCAAATTAACCACTTGTAAACATTTGATGTTTTCTAATAGCTTGGGCGATAATAGGGGTGTTTACATTGAAGCCAACCTGACTTAAAGCTGGTACTAGTGGTAGCCTATGTTATGGGTCCCCATGTCACATGCCACTATCAATTTCACTTCCCCATGTCCTAAAGCCCCATGTCACATGTCGATTTTAAGAAAAACCCATGCCTGCAGGTGTTAGTGTGGGGGACAGGAGGAGAGCCCAGTCCTTAGGCGCCACCTTGTAGCAGACTAGAGTATGACCATGTCTGATACACCGAAACCCGCTGGCGCTCTCAGTGCCTAGTGGCCGCTAGCGCTATATGGCACTGATATCACGCTAGTAGTATCTAAGACGGTCTCCTATAAATCACACCTTTTGGATTCAAAGTTTGAATTAAAATTTTGAATTCAAAAGGTGTGATTTATAGGAGACCGTCTTGGATACTAGAGCTTAACGTTTTAATTTTGTTATACTAATAAAATATTATAAGAAAAGACAAAAATCTTAAATTTGATTTACTATGTTTAATTAAGATCTCGAATAGTAATCAACAATGTTATATTGCTATATTTAGCTTTGACATTTAGAAAATGAGTTAGCAATTACATTCCTTGTGTACAATAACTTTGATTATACCATACTACCAAAAACAACTGTTCTACACCTCAGCACCTACGTCAACAGTTTGGATAACATGGGTTGGTTTACACAAGAACTAGGTACGCTTTAGGGAACTAAAATTTAATATGATTTATTTTAAACCATTAGGATCCTGTTAACAAGTCTCAGTAATGTATCAGACCTTAGCACCTATGTGAACAGTTTGGATATGGAGTGGTTTACACCAGAACTAGGTACGCTTTAGGGAACTAAAATCTGATATGATTTATCATATACCATTAACAAATTTCAGTAGAAAACTTTGCCCATTGGAGTGATATCAAATATATAGTAAAAAAAGTGAAAACTTGGTAACCTATACCAACATGGATTTCTACTAGTTTTTTAAAAACAATGCAATTAAAGGGAAATGAAATCTGACATAAAACATCGCATACCATTAATATGGTATTAACTAGTTTAAATTAAGAACTTTAACAATTGTGGCGATATCAAATATATTCTATAGGAGTGAGAACTTTTGGTATTGCACTTTACTTTAACTTGAACTCTGTGTTTTACACCTGAACACGATTTACGTCTCATTTAGTATGAGTCTGCATCATCATTGTCACCGACACTGTTGCTGACATTGTTTCTGACTAATGTCTCATTTAGCATGAGGCTGCATCATCACTGTCGCTGACACTATTGCTGACACTGAGCGAATCAAAATGTAGTTTACGTCGCACTTTTCTGCGAGTGCTTTGCGCAGTAGGGGTCCCATAGCTTATGATATTTGAAAACTTCATACCTTGCAAAAATCTTACCCTTTTTCTTGGGTTAGGACTCATTTCTGATGCCGTGACACTTAACACAGGTTTCTTAAATAGAGCCTTACTTTGTGACTCGCTCAGATTGATGTCAAATTTTTGGAACACAAGTTTTTTTCCTTCATTTTTGCTAGATGATGTATCTTCATTTTCAGCCTCCAAGCTTATATTTACTTCTACACCTTCTGCGTAGGTGAGACTGTCACTTGCTTCATCAAAGTTACATCTTTCCTGGTGGCTTTTACTGGTGTGACTGTTACTTGGTTCACCAGAGTTACATGAACTAAATCCAATGTTTGTGCTGATACTATGTTTACAATTATCACATGTTTCATGGTGGCTTTCACCGGTGTGACTGTCACTTGGTTCACCAGAGTTGCATGAACTAAATGCGGTGTTTGTCCCGTTACTATGTTCACTGGAGTTACACAAACAAAATCCACTGTTTGTGTTGTCACTATGCTTAGAGTTATCACATTTAGCCCCATTTTTGACATCGGTTGATGAGGTCTCATCTTTGTCATCAGTTAATGAAGCCTCGTTTGATGAAGCTCCATTTTTGACATTAGTTGATGAAGCTCCATCTTTGACAGCCCCATTTTTGACATCGGTTGATGAGGTCTCATCTTTGTCATCAGTTAATGAAGCCTCGTTTGATGAAGCTCCATTTTTGACATTAGTTGATGAAGCTCCATCTTTGACATTAGTTGATAAAGTCCCTTCTTTGGTATTACTTGATGAAGCCTCATCTTTGGTATGAGTTGATGAAGCCCCATTTTTGGTATGTTGATCGAGCTTTGCATCAGTTAATGATGCTCCATCTTTGGTATGTTGATAGAGCTTCACATCAGTTGATGAAGCCCCATCTTTGGTATGTTTAGTGAGCTTCGTATCAGTTGAAGTAGAGCTATCTTTGGTATCTTGATTGGACCTTGTATCGTTTGATGTAACCACATCTCTGGTATTTTGATTGAGCCCTGTGTTGGTTGAAGCAAACACGTCTTTAATGTCTTGATCGAGCCTTGTATCGGTTGACATATCTCTGGTATCCTGAAGTGTAAAGTAGATTTGGGAGCCCACATCTCTAGTGTTACCGCGAGGATACAAAATCCAGCTTAAAAAGGAAGAAAAAAAGAAAATTTATGGTACCTGCTATTAGGATTGTACCAGGGCAGTCTAGTTTAGGTTTGAATATTAGAATAAACCACGGCTTATATTAAGACAGTTCACGCAATAGACTGAATCGATGATTTTTTTGGCTTCTGTTGGAACTTGATTCTGTTAAAAAAGTTACCGGTGCATTTTTTAACTGAGGTTTACGGTGCATTTTTTAACTGAGGTTTAAAGTTCATTTAAGACGATAAGACTTTAATTTACCTGTCCAATATTGTCCTGACACGATAATAAGCTCGCTCCATCGTGGAAAATTGCAGATAGGAGACTTAACAAACCGCATAAACCACAATAACTTCCGAGCAAATTTTTGGTAATTGTTTACGATAACTTTGAGCGATGACTTTGTGTAGTCACGTGATCCGCAGTTAATCTCGAACCAAAATTTCAATTTTTTATCTTTTTAAGATCTCTCCATATTTGAAAGAGCTTCTTTTCTTTTTTTTGTTTAAAGCCATGTTTAATAGTTTTTATGAAAAGCACAACAAGATTAAGTGTTAAGTGAAGACGAGCACAAAAAAGCTTCCAGAGGGGTGTTCAATAGGCGCGCGCTACCCACGCTTGCCACTGGTTCTTTAGTTGCAGTGCGAGGGTTAGCGCTTGCTCCTAACTTTCTAAGTTGTTTAATGAACACCCCTTGGGTTTGCTTTGCGCTTCAGATGTTCATAGTTTAGTATGCTTTAAGTACTGGTTGCAAAGCAACTACTATGCTCGGCTTTATATGTCCTTTAAGGATGTACTTTTACTCCTTATGTAGTCTTCTTTAAGGACACAAACTATTATCCAACCAAAAGGAATACATTAATGTGATGAAAGAGCTGCGCTGTAGTTGAATAATTTCCTGTATCTTTAAATTGCAACTAGCATCGTTGTGCATGCTCGCCTGAAAACCATTATGTGAGCACCCCTTGATCTATCAGATTGTTTGCTGGTTCCTACCCTGGAAACAAGGAACAACTTTTTACCTCTTTGACATGAGTAAATCTGATGAAAATTTTGTTTAGAGAAATTTTTGTGAATTCTTGTGGATTTCACAAGTTTTTCTCTTTTTATTGCTAGATGTACACGTGAAATTCACGTGAAATTACATGACTTTCATGTGTCTGTTGAATTTCACGTGAATTGCTGCTCACAAATTCACATGAATTCCTATGATTAATATTGTGAAATGCATTAAATTTTTGGTAAAATCACATGAATTTAGGAGAAATTGTTTCCAGGGTATGGATTTTGTCTTGTTTTTGGGTTGGTTCCTTTAAAAGATAATAATGATTAAAAGCACTTTTTCAAAAACTGTTATTATAAATGATTTTATTTCATTGAAATGAAAACTGTTTTAGTGGTTCAGCTTTGATTGACATTTTTGATGTAAAAGTATTCCAACTAGTTTTTTGCTTTGATGCAAACCATTCTATCATTAAGTACATATGATTAGGAAAGACACCATTGTATTTTTTATTTTTTACTGACATAAGAAAGGTTTTAAGTGAAGATGGTATTGGAAGGTTGAGTATGCTATGTTTAAGATGTTTATGCATTTGTGGTAAATATAGGTTTTTTGGAATATAAACTTTTCTTTTTTTATTTTTATATTTTAATCTATTAAAAATCGCAATGTTTAAGCTATACAATATAGCAAGTTTGCATTGTATCATTAAACATAAATGATATTCTTTGAGTTTATATTTTTGTAATATGTTTTTAGCTATATTTTGCACCAATTTCTCATTTTTAATATCAAACCCAGTTTTTTTAAAAATATGATCATATGTCTCATACATCATATTTTTTACACTTTTTTCTTTTAAAAAAGTGCATATATCATGATATTCTGAATACTTTTTATGGTGAAAATTGTAAAATAAGTATAAAATTATTTCAAGTTTTAATCTAAGCTTCCACTGTGGTTGAAGCATTATCCATTGCTTACATGTATATGAACACATAACTGACCATGTCCTAAAAGGAAGTATACATTCATCAAAAGAATTTTCCACTTTTTCATAGTATTTACATATGTGTTTAACCATTCCTGATTTTTATGCTTTGCATAGTTTCATTTTAGTCTCAGCTACATATGTTGTGGTTTTTTAAAGTTTTTTGTGTAAAAAATTGATTTAAAAAAAAACAAAAAAACACGAGAAATACCATATACATTTTTTATCGTTTATTATTTTAAAAATAAAACATATTTTTAATCTTATTGTAAAAATTAAATATAAAGTATATATTTACAAAGAAGGCAACCATTTAATAACTACTTTTGATGATATAAAAATTACATATAAGGTATACATTACAAAGAAGGTAACCAGATATAATCAATTACATAAGACATACTATATATTTTTAATAAACTACATTCAAGACACTTTACTTAAATTTAAAATAAAATACAATTACATTTTAACAAAAAATAGACATATATTTATAATTAATGTTAACATTTATAACCATACTACAAGTAATATTTTTTCTAAATAAAATTCTTTAATAGCAGGAATTTATAATTTTAGTTTGTAAAAAATGTGCAATATCATTTCTACGCATATCATGTTTAAGGACATTTATGAATTCTGAGGCAGGTAAAGTCTGCTTCTTTTTCCACAGTTTTAATACTTCTAATGCTCGATTACAAGGATTACTACAAGATGCTTGACTTCTTATCATGTTGAGTGTTTCATATGGTATATCAAGTTGAATTCCTATAATTATCCATTCTTTTCCTATATTTTCTGCTATTTTTGACAATAATATTTGAATTTTTTTTTCATTCATATTAAAGGGATATATATTATTTTCTATACAAAATATGTTAGCTAATTCAATTAGATCTTTTCGTTTGCTTAATTCTAAAGCATTTTTAAGGTCATTAAGGCTATGATTATTTTCCCACCATAAATTTAACATATCTAATGACATATCATACAAAGATTTTTGATCCTCTAGTGACATCAAATCTACTTTTGAGACGTTTAGATATATCCCCATTTTTTTCCAGTCATGATAAAACATGGAGCTTATCTCTTTAAGAGTGTTATCAGAAGGATAAGATTTGATGATAGGAGTAACTATATAGCTATCCATATTTGTTTATTTTATGAAAATGTTTTTTGGTTTTACTTATATGTATATTTAAGATGAAACCACAATCAAATTCTGTAAAAATAGTTACTCTTTCCTTATTTTTCACCCGCTTTTTCTTTATCCCAAATGTATTTTTACAATGAAATTGAAGAAAAACCTAAACTTTTTATAATACTGTTGGTGGATTTTTTAAAAATGCTTATTTTTATTTTTAATCTATTTCATCTTCATTGGATATATAACTATCACTAGCAATGGAAGCACAAGCCTGTGTTTTATTATTTTCACTTTCATCGTTTTCTCCATCACATACTATTTTTCCATAATTTTTCATGTAGTTAAAATTTCTGTTTTTTCGCTCGTATTCCATGTTATATCGAGCCAAAGTGGCAGCTCGTTTTTGTGCAAAGCCCTCCATTACTTTTTTTTGAGAATCTTGGAGTTGTTCTTTTAATATGTTATTTATACCTTTTTCTTCTTTTAGTTGATTTTGCAAATTATTTTTAATTTGTATGAGCTTGAAAATGTAATTATGTTGAGCATTTGTGATCTTTTCTAAAATATGTAATTCATCCTCATCTTGAATAACTTTGTGGTTGTCCATTTCAATAAACTTTGTATTACTTTTGAATGAAGAAGGCTTTTGCTTTTAATCTCATCCTAGTTTCTCATATGATATTACTTCTCTTTTAAAAAATTTCATAGGAGTCATTTTTGTGTTCATTGTTAAAATTAATATCTGATGATTCTGTTTTTTTTAAGTTCATTTCAATGTAAGGAACAAATATATCATTGGATGTATCATTTTTTTGAACTGAGCAGCTAAAAAATGATTTTATTTTTATATTATTTTTAAATTGATACCCTGATTCAGAACATGTGAGATATATTTCTTCATTTAATTTACCATATTTAATTTCTATTAAAATTCCTATGGTTGTAAGGAAAAAAATAAGTAGTGCTCCAGCTGTTCCAATTTTATTTTTTTTTATTTTATTAATTGATGATAATCCTTTCATAGTGTTTTTTAATAGTTATTTAATTTTTCACCAATAAATGTGTGGAAATTGTGAAAAAAAAAATTTAAATTTTTGTTTTTATATAAAGCTTTTCATTTTTTTAAGTTGTTTATGAAATCACAATGTTTAATGCTATATTGTCCATAGTTGGATCCTTTTCTTTTTTTATTCACAGGAGTGTTTATTTGTTTATTTATGTAGAGTTGAATCTTTTTTTCATTCCACAAAGTGTCAGAAGAAAAACTAGATATAATTTTTTGCATGCTTATATTAGAGGCTCTTTTTTTTAAAAAATATAAGCAGTATTCTCCACATCTTAAAGATGTTAATGAAGTTTGAAGTTTCATAAGTGTTTATTGGCCAATAAGACAATCACAACATTTTGGTGCTTTTCTGTAACATCAGCCATAACAATTCATACACATCCAGAATAATATTATTTATAATGAAGATGTAATTAAACAGTGAAAAATGTTTCCATGAACCCCAAGTAATAACTATAAATCATTTCCATATATAATACAGTATACTTCATATTAAACATTATCCACAATTTTCTTTTTGAACTCCTTACGTGATGCAATTCGTTGTACATCAGCATCTAACATACCCCATAGTATTGAGCCTCTATATAGTGGACTATGTCTATATATTTCAAGATTAGGTCTACTAACACATAGTTTCAGTTTGTCATAGCCTCTCAAAACCCTCGCTGGTCTGATTAGCATATCCGGATTTTTCGCTCGATCATACATCATTAATGTGAGTACTCTCTCACGTCTACTCCACAATGGTTGGACTTTACAATTCCTATGTAGATCTGTTACATGAACATCCTGGGCATGTCTAATTCCTAAGCATGATCGTAAACAATTGTTTTGCAACACTTCCAAGTGGTCTGTTAATGTTTTTGGACCGCTGTCTAGTATATAGTTACAATACTCAAATACCGGTAGCACCATAGCTTTATATATTTTCAAGGCTGTATCTTTGTCGACAAAACGTATGGCATTACATAATTGCTTGTGTCGTCCTATCGCCATAGATTCAATTTTTTGGCACTGTTTTTTAAAATTCAAGGCGTAATCAAGTATCACACCTAGATAGTTAAAGTGCTTCACAGTATTCAAATTCCGCTGATTCATGTGTACCTGTGGTATATTGAAGAATTGGTATATGCTATGACACCATAACATTTTTGTTTTTTTGACATTTATAGTGAGCATATTTTCCTTACACCATACATCCACTCTATTCAGATCATCCTGTATTAGTTGTGACATGATTCCAGCATCTTTACCATGTATTAACATTGCTATATCATCAGCATACAAGATATATTGACTATGTAAAAAACAATGTGTAATATCATTGATATAAATGTTAAACAATAGAGGACCCAACACCGTCCCTTGGGCTACGCCCCATTCTATTACTTTGCTATCGGACAGGCAATTATTGGCTCTTGTAGTCTGATATCTATGTACCAGGAAACTTTTTAACCATAATAACAAGTTACCTCTGAGTCCTATGTGTTCCAATTTTTTCAATAAAATTTCCTGATTTACCGTGTTAAAGGCCTTTTTTAAGTCCAGGAAAACAATCACAGATATTTCACCTTTATTCCTAGCTTCTAATAGGCTCTGTATCAATACAAATGTGGCATCTACTGTGGACTTCCCTGGCATGAAACCATATTGGTGTTTACTTATAATATTATTCTCCTGGAGGTGACTCATCAATTGTCTATGGACTAGTTTTTCAGTCATTTTAGAAAAGATATTAGTCACCGTGATAGGGCGCCAGTTCGCTACATCACTTAAACATCCATCTTTGGGTAATGGCGTTATTGTGCCAACCTTAAGTTTATCCGGTAGTACACCTGTATCAAAGGATTGATTCACAAAGTTTTGCAGTAATTCAATCCTAGTCAGTAAACAATCCTTGACAATAATTGTTCTGACATTTCCAATACTAGAGCTTTTATACACATCAATATGTTTAATGACTTTTGTACATTCATCTCTTGTTACATTAGTTAGAGTAATCTCTGTATCACATCTGTCGAATGTGGCAACATAGTTTATATCCCTGTCAAATTGTTCCGCCAACAGTTCACCAACACCAATATAGTAATCATTTATATAATTAGCTACAGATTGCTGATCCACTGGAGTACCGTCTTGTTTTTTCAGAGAGATATTAGGGATACCAACTCTACCTCTCCAAATACTGTTAATTGTTTTCCAGAATCTACGAGGATCGTTGCTATATCGTTCCAGATTATACAACGTAAAACGTTTCCTCTTCTCTATCAGTTTCATAGCAATTTTCCTCTTTAACCTTTTTGCATTTATTAATGGTATATTTTCTACTCCAACTGGCCATCTCCTTGCCCTCCTGAAGAACCTTTTCTTTTTAACAATTAGATTTGCTATATCCTCATCATAGAATGGATCATTAGGTCGTATTTGTCTCTTTTTAACTGGATGGTACCGATCTAAATATGTGGTAAGTTTTGATATAATCTCTTCATATAAATCAGTGGCTGTACAATCATCAATATTCATCCTCCAATCACCCTCATTAATATACTGGGTGAATGTTTCCTTGGAATAACCTCTATAATCACGACCAGTTACAAACGTCAGAGGATCTTTAACTCTGGTTTTATGTTTTCTTACAGTGTATACAGGTATATGATCACCACATATATCATCAAAAAGACCAACTTCACTTATTACATTACAATTCGTGTATATATGGTCCAGGGTTGATCTACCATGTGGGTGTATGTACGTATGCGCAGTCCTTAGGTACTTTAGACCATTATCTCTCAAAAAACCACTTAAGACTTTGAATTTGGGACAATTTCTACTACGAGTATTCACATTGTAGTCGCCAAGCAACCAGCACTCCTTGTGTTTTGTTAACTCATGTTTCATGCAGTTGTTAAGGTGCTCATAGCATTCTTTGACTTTACCTTTGGGTGGTCTATAGACTACAAAGATGAAACGTTTTTTTTGACCTGGATAACATGTATTAATACATAGACACTCTATATCCTTATTCAGTACACTCAATTCTTCAACAACATTAGTGTGATATGCATATATATTCCTGACATAAAGTGCCACTCCGCCACGTTGACCTCTTTTTCTATCCAGTCTGTATAGTGTCATACCCGGTATATTTATTTGGCTATCTGGAATATCCGGTTTCAACCAAGTCTCTGTTATAGCTAAGTAGTCTAGACCATACATATATTTTTGCATATAGTCATGCTTGTCCCTGAGACTTTGCGAGTTCAGTGTTACTAATCGTAGACCCCTATTTTTCCGTAATTCAGTAGGGCTTTTGTACCTCATTAGCTATCCTTAGGGTCCATTTTTCACCATTCAACCCATCCCCCCCACTCACACAACAGTAATCAATGTACATCATTTAAAGCCAGTGCAGACTGAGACAGGCGCTATATTATAAAGGGCCTGAATCAAGAATATCTTGTGATTGATATTCTATACGGTGAGATCCGTAATTGGAATGACACGGTATAACAGAACCGTAGAAAGTCAAACCAATTGGCTCACTTGGTGGGAAACAAAAAATATACTTATTACTAATTTAACACATAATCACCAAACCACCTTAATACAATATCTGAGCACAACCAATGTATGCTCCTCAGGGTATAACGACGTTCAGCCAACTACTTCTTTCCAAATTGGATTATTTTTGAGCTCCCCATCACCCAGGTTACGGTACACCCAAATTTGTTACATTTCATCGGTATATTTGTCTCCATTTATTAACGACATACTTATACCATACAACTTTTACACATACTCTAAATTCATCAGTTCATTTTATTTCAAGCAATATTCCTTTCTATGAGAGACAAGTTTTGAGTCCAAGTCATATTAAGTCTCTACACAGCCGGGTCTTCTGTTTCACCAGTGTCTTGTTCAACTACACTCAACGGGGCATTCGTATCACCCTGTAGTGGAGGTTTACCTGCATCTACATGCAGACGGTATTCTGCCTGTAGTGTTGCTCGGAGTTCACACAACAATATACCATTCATATTCTCACCAGTGTATGCGTCACTGTCCAATTTGGAGTCATGGTAACTGGCATTACCAGTCCAAAATCCATTTGTACCACTAGCAATTAGTAGTAGTTGCCCAGTGCGCCGCAGCATGGTTGCATATTGTTTGTTCTGTCTAAACTTGTGATGATGCGCTTTCTTCATGCATGGGATCCTAGACCTTTTCCAATGTGTACTCGTCGTCAAAGGATCCACTTCCCGTCTTGCTTTCAAGCCATCATCACATTTAAGAACTTTTTCAGCCACGTCATCCCGTTCCATCTCTTTACACATCAGCCAAGAATAAAGTTGTTCAGCACAATTGAAACTATGGTCCTTGTATTCTATCAGCGTGGGATATAGATTACTCAGGTAGCTGTTTGCTTCAGAAAACACTATGTTGCTGTCTGTCTCACGCATACTCTCATTGGTAGTCAAAATATGTTTGGCTATATCAAGACTGACACTCGTAGGTTTGTCTTTTTTAACACCTTTTACTCCCACCCCATCATTTTTTTTTGGACTGGGATTTTTTTTTGGGCTTGGTGTTTTCTTGAGTACCGTTAGATTACCTTCATAATTGCTACCACTGATTCGCAATAACCTGGCATTTATAGGTGTTGGCGGTGATTTTGAATTTCTCCGTTGCTCTCTTATACTTGCAGCTCGAAAAGGGTTTTCATTTGTATTCTGTGGACTTTTTCTCCATGATTTCGTAGATGTTGTAGAGCTCTCAACACTCCTATGCTTCTGCATACTTGTTCCGGGTGGCACTGCATTTACGGGCAGGTATCTTGCAGGTATTTCTGCGGGATTGTATCCATCATATTCAGTTCCTTCTATGGTTATCCTTGTTCCCCGTACGAAAGATGGTATTGATAGGCTATCCTTGCAGTGGCGATGTATGCGTCGTAGATAGCCTTTCAAGTGTCTGACATTTGGCTCTTCATCAGGATTTATGAAGACCTCCTCCCATCCTGGCTTACCAATCAGTGATGATTTGTTTTTGAGACACGAGTCACGACGCCATGTTGTATTGAAGCAAACCAGTAATGGACGTGTGCCAATTGGCTTAACTGTAGGGAGACGTCGCACAAGAGTTAATTCAGTGGGATCTGCTTTTATTGATATTTGACTCAAGACCTCCATAGCTTGATCGATGGGCTGTACATCATCCTTTTCATTCAGTCCAGTTATCACGATATTAAATCGCTTTGGGGATTTATACGCAGCACTAGCATCTTGTTTAACTGCATCAGAATATTTGGGATTAATCTTGTGTACAGACCACTCCCTTTGCACACGACTAGCCTCCTCCCTTGCCAGTCTTGCATCTTCAGCAGCCTTTTCCGCAATCCCCTTGATTTTATCTAATTCGGACACTGTATCTTCATGTCTCTTATTAGATTTAATTTCAAGTTCATCCATCCTCTTATTAACTGACTCATTATAGCCCACCATCTTCGTGTCTAGTTTGTCTATTTTGTCATTTACCAATTGGTTTGATGCCGCTATGAATTGCTTCATATCAGCAAAGCAGTTTGCCATATGGTTACCCTTATTCTGCTTAATAGTCTTTGTGCGTCTATTGGTAGGGTAATCCACTTTACTTATCTCATCCATGTCACCACATGATGTCCAGTCAGAATCACTCAGTGAACTATCATCCTCTTCTTGAATTTGCCCACTCACCATTGTGGATACCTCAGTATCATCTTGCCTATCTTCTGTACTCTCCAAGATGGATCGTCGTTTAGTGCGTGATATAGGTAACGCAGTAGACTTGTATCCATGTCCGTATAGTCCCTCCGCTCGTGGTGACAGTTCTCCGCTTGATGTGCGACATCTCTTCTGCGATGTGTTATTTGACAAACCTCCGACCCTCGGGGTTGTGCTACCCTTCTTTTTGCTACCTCTCGGTCTCCCTCGCCCTCGTTTAGGTACATTTTGTATCAAATATGATTCAAATTCTGCTGAAGCACTTTGGGTCTGACTCATACTGACCGGTCTGTATACAATATGGCGGATACTCTATGTTTACACCAGTCTAGAGGAAGTAGGTCACCACACTGGTCAGCACTTCTCTGTGTTGAGGTAGAACCGATGTTATTTCCAGTGTACACAGCCTATTAGTTCATTATTTGACCCTACTTACTTTATCACCAATAGTTTATATCACTCCTTGCATGGTTTTATAACCGTGTGACTCCTAGTTTCATTGAAATCCGTGATATAATGGAGAGCTCCTTTGTACGGTCAACTACTCAGTCGCCATTATAGTCGCCCAAGGCTTGTATAGTATGTGAAGAATATTTGTATTTTTTGGATAATTTTTTTAAAAAAGAATATCTTATTGGAGGTAATCCATATGAATCAAAATATTCAGGAATATCATTTTTAGATTTAAAATAAAATGCTACCCAGTGTTCTCCAGGAAGATAGCTTACATCTGTATTTGCTATGAAAGCTGTAGGATAAGATTTTATAATGGGGATTTTATCTGCTGCATAAATACCATAATTTCCTTTGGTTATATTTTTATCTTTTTCTAAAATGCTTATTAATTCCTCACCGTTCATTTTATTATTTTAATGAAGTGGCATTGTTAGGTCCCAATATTAAAAGAGAATCGTATTCTAAATAAATAACAGCTGCTATTCCATGGGTGGGGACTGTTCCCAATTTAAAAGTGAAGCTTAAAGATCCGTTTTCTGATAGTTCAAACGTTTCTGAATTAATTCCATTTCTTGATAAATCAAAACAGTAAAGCGCATATCCATTTTTAAATTCTTCAGGGGTTATATTCACAGGTTCATTTCTGAATATATTTCCTGTACCTTTTAGCATAGCTAAATATGCCATGAAATATTTATTGTTGGGAAAATCTATATTATATTGATAAAAAGGTGTACCTCCATCGTTAACTTTTAATTCTACTTCTGTTACATTGAAGTTATCAAATTTAAATGGATTATGACTATAATGACCCGAGAAGCCATCGAGTCTTACTAAAGAAATAATGACTCTTTTTGGTAATTCTGTGTTATTTACAATATGTGATCCTTGTAATATTGATTTATTAGGACCAAAAGTAACATATTTCATTAATGTTTTCCTCATATTATATTTTAAAGTGAAATTCTGATCTAATCGTGCTCTCATTAATTCATTGTAAAAACTATCTGTTAGACGATATCTTTTTATGAACATATTCATATCTTCTATTTGAATTATATATTTTTTGTCAGCTTCTTTTGCCATTAAACAAAACTTTTCATCTGATCTATCGAATTCTATGATAAGAGGTAAATCCCCTGGAAACATCTTAGTTTGTGCGAACAAGTCATTGTGAACTCGACACAACATTTCTATTTCTGTTCCGTTTTTAGTTAAATTATAGCGCTGCTTGACACCTGCATTGTGTGTATTACTATTTACATTTTCTATTTCATTAAAATCTTTGGTGTCTTTGTAAAATAAAGATAGTATACCCAGTCGGCTAGCAACTAATGGATCATAGCTTAGCAGCATTTCAAACATAGCTTTGTATGCATATAAGTCATTACTTTCTGATATCCTTATACCATTGATGAATGCTTTTACATTTTTAAATATGCTTGCTCCAAAAAAGTTTACTGGAAACACCCTTGCTTCGTCTTTAATTACATTTGGAGTGTTTGCATCAGGAGCACTTGGAGCTGTTTTGTCTTCTTTTAATATTTTTGCTTTTATTTGGATAAAGCTGTCATGTAAAGAAATGAAATCCTTGTTGTTTGACTTAAGAGAAAATTGAACAGTACCACTGTTTGCAGATGCCGTAGGCTCAACTTTTTCATAGTAGTTTTTTTCAACAGAAGTATTTGCTAAAGGCACACTGTCAAAATCTAAATCTGAACTTATACAGTGACAAGGACTCTCATCTATGAGTGACATTTTAAATTGTTTTTACTTTTTTAACTTTCTATAGGTGTCTATCCCAGCAGTATATTTTAAGTTTGGCTAATCAAAAATATCTCTTGAGTATGTTTTTTTTTTTTTAATTTTGGATCTTTTGGTGCTAGAGTTAATTTTTTTTTTGGTTTTAGGTTTATTTATTCTGTTTCCTACATAATTTAAAGCGCTTGAACTTAAATCATTTAAGCTGGATTGAGCCTCATCTTTTAATGCCTCTTTTATGTTCCCTCCAGATAAAACATTTTCTGCAACATTTATCCCTCCTTTTAACATTCTTTTGCCTACTCCTTTAGCAGCTGACTTAAGCACTGGTGCTATAAGTGGAACAACTTTTTTAAATAAGCCAGCAAAAATATTACCTAAACCATATCCTTTTTGATATTTAGTCCCCATGAAAACTGGGAGCCCTTGACCATGTTGAATGTATTGAAGAGGATAGGCATTTTTTTTTTCAAATAAGTTGTGATATAATGCTCTATCGTTTTTCCTTTGGTTTGAACTGTAATGTTGGTGCATAACCATTTTTTAAATAAAATTTAAATGAAGGAAAATCGTATAATATATATATATATATATAAATTAAAAGAAAAGATTTATTAAAATAAAGTATATCTCATCTTATCTCAACTTTATTTTCTCTTATTTTTTTCTCCAGTTTGTTACCCACTCTTTTCCTAAAAACAATTTATTTGGTTTAGGCTTTCGTTTGCTTAAAAGTAAAGACTCTTGCTCATATATTTTTTGTCTAGGATGTAGTTGTACAGATGCTTCTGTGTCCTCATCTTCTTCTCTAGTAAAAATGTCTTTTTTCAATAATGTTTTTTGCTGTAAAACAGGGGATTTACTTACAGTAGGTATAGGCGATGTTTTGGTTAAAGGTGAAAAAACAGGAGTTTTGGTTTCTAAAATTTTTCCAAGTGATATGCTTTTTGGAGTTGAGGTATGCATTTTACTTTTGGAAAAAGGTGGTAAATCTTTGGGAGAAAATAAATTCTTAGATTCATATTCATCATCTGAAGGATATTCATCATTATCATCATCATCATCATCATCATCATCATCATCATCATCATCATCCATAGACACATTTGTGAAAGTAGGAGGAGTTATATCTAATATGTTAGTCGCCCCCTCTTTCAGGTCATGAGTTCCTTGTTTTAATTCATCTTCTTTTTTTTTCAGTTTTTTAGTATGATATATTATATCTGTCATTATGTCTTCACTTGGATATGGTCCAGGAATATAAGAGCTCGATCTTTTTTTTTGCGCCATACTTGGTTTATTTTTTATCCAAGAAGGGGGTAAGATAGTAATGAGATGTGAATATAATGTTTGCGTACCTGTAGGCTCATTTTTAAAACCAGATTTTGAAAAATATTTCATTATATCAATGATATTTGAATTCGCTATTTTCTTTGAATCATAACTTATTTCTCCAGCTGTGTCCCATTGGTACTTATTTTCTAACATTTTTTCTAAGATCATTTTAATGTTTGGTCTTTGTGCCAAGGGTACTTTGTCAAGAATGTAGTTTATGGTTATACCTATTTGTGATGTTTCCTTAGGTTTAGATTCTAGGTTGTTTACTTCTACAGGAAGTTGATCAGTGTTTTCAGTAGAATATATAGAGTAGGGATTAATTTTAAACACTCGCTGATTTATTAATTCTTCCTGTCTTTTTAAAACAGGATTTTCCTGTTTTGAATTTTCATTTATTTCGCTTTGTATATTTTTGGTTTTTAAAGTATTTGATATATTATCTTCATTTTTATTCATATTTAACATTTTTTCATATTTTTTATATAAAGATAAGGGTATAATTACACTTTCTTTAAAACTGTGACTCATATTTTATTTTATTTTTTCACCTTCCTGTTATAGCGCCGGCTATTGCGGGTATAATACCAGACAACAATGGGAGTAAAAATTGTAAAAATCCTCCTTTTTGTTTTAAAGTTGATTTCCTTCTTGCTTCACTAACTCCTTTTTTGCTAACTAGCAACCTCAAAGTATTTTTATGACGTTTTAGCTTTGAATGTGTTTTTTTATCTATAGGCACATTACCAGCTAACACATTAAATATGCATTGGTATATTGCATCTAAGTCTTTTTTTGATGCAAAATCAATTAATATATTTCTTTTTTTGGCATTTTTGGCTGAGGCTAGCAATGAAAGAAAATGCTGATGTTTTATTATGTTGCAACATTTCTTTTTTTTAACTCCAACTTTCCTTTTCTTTACTTGTGTTTTAGCCATTTTTTAAAGTATTTTATTTATCAAAGATAAAAAATCTGATTTTTTTTTATAGTGCAAGCTTCTAAACTTCACTTATCTCATGTAAGTTTTTACTTTTTATTTGGTATAAATATTCGCTGTGAATCAGAAAAAATATCTGTTCTAAACATGAGATCTTTGTTTCTTTTTTGATGACCATCTATAAATAAATATCCATGAGGAGAATTTGTTGCAGCTGAAAATATATCATGAAAAGTTTTTACTCGATCAGGCATAAGTTTTCTTCCTAAAGAATGGGATATTGTTTGATCCAAAGGAGAATTAAATATTACTAAGTAAGTTGCATTTTTTGCCAATGTTTTTCTTTCTTTTCCTTCACAAAAAAAATTCTGCGTAATAAATACCACACTTAAACCATCATGATGAGAACGCATAGTAAATAAATCTGTAACTAATGGATCCTTAGAACATTCCATCATTAAATCATCTAACACTATAAGCTCGTGATTATTAGGTGATATATAATCATCAAAAGTATGAGGCAACCCTTGAATAAAATTAATGTTTTTTAAGTTTAAATCAATTACATCAGAAGGGGGACTTTGTCCATAAAACCAGTTTATTTTTTTAAATTCATTGTCTATAATGCGATCCATATTTTTTAAAAGATTAAGAAGAAAACTGGTTTTTCCTGAATTACTAGGGCCTGCTATTATCATAGAAAATGGAGTTTTTAATCTCGCATCAATTAATTCTATGTCTTTAGTTTTAGTTTTTTCTACCATCTTGTATCTTATTTAATTCTTGTGCATAAAAACTACCAGTAAGTATTTCATTGTTTTCATCTAATAATATATAAGTAGGTGGCCATGTTCTAAGTACAAAAGCTACTTGAAATATTTCTTTTTGCCAATTTGGCTTATATCCTTTAGTAAATGTTTTTCTTTTAGTTGTGATTTTTACTTTATCTCCTACTGAGAAAGGAAGTTGTATTCTTCTAGAATGTAAATATGGTTTGTATTGTTTGTCCCAAATTATCTTTTGGTTTTTTTCATCAACTTCAGAGGGGCTAATTCCTAGAGTACGATGTGGACTTTTATTGTAGCTAAGTACAATGTCTTGCAAATCATCGATATATCTCAAGCTTTTTTTAAAGGTTAAAAATCGATGTATTTTATTTTGTATAGTTCTTATAAAACGTTCAACTATTGCAGCCTTTGTGTCTTGTGATGTGCTAAAAGAGTGAATATTTTGGTTAATGAGATATTTCTTAAAAACACCCTTAAATTCACTACCTTCATCTACTTGAATAAGCCTAGGCTTGTGTTTTGCCCTAAATAATATAGCTTTAAAGCCTATTAATGTTGTTTCTGCTTTTTTGTCTTTAAGAGGTTCTATGTAAGCATATCTGGAAAAGCAATCTATAGCAGCTAATAAATATGAAATGTTGTTATTATATCGTCTAATTTGGAAAGTACTTATTAAATCTAACTGCCATTGATCATTTAATCCTTTTACAATAGTTTTTCGTCTTAAAAAGTTATATTGTATAGGTTTGTGTGAAGTATAAGTTCTAGTATTTTGTAAAAATATTTCAGCGTCTTTTAAAGTTATTTTTTTGTCTTTTTTTTTAGCAGATTTATATAACTTTTTCACAGAACTAAAAGATGAAGGATGACTTGGGTTAAAGTAAATACTTTCAAACAACCTTTTTATTTCTTGGTTTCTTTTTATTTCTTCTTTTTTTGCCATATTAAAATTAAACACTTCTTAAGAATAAACATATAAAGATGTAAACATGTTATGTTTGAAACAGGTGCAGTCCTTAAAACATTAAAGCATGCATTTAACCCTCTTGTTTACTAACCATCTCATTACAATTCTTAAGTTATGTTTTACTTTTAACTAGTGTTCGATGGTAAATATGATTTGTCACATTTAGTACATGAAATGAAAACATTTATAAACTATGTTTGGAACAAATGCACGTATCCTGATGAATTAAAAGTAAAATTACATAAAAAAACAATGTTAGGATCTTAGTATTTACACACCCAATAATAAGTTAATATCCTTAAGGACAAATACCAGATTCCTAACAACAACAACAAAGTATCATGATAGCGTATTATTTGATTTGTTCACTAAGCATTTCAATGTAGATATATGACATCAATAAACATCATTTAAAATTACAAAATATCATTTCACTGAAAAAAAGAAACACAAAAAATAAACTTTTTAGGTTTAAACTAATATATAAGCAGCTAATACTTACTAAATATGAATTCTCTTTTACTATATACACAACTTGTTATAATAATACAAAATAATATTTTCAATACAGGCACATGAAAAAACATTTAAAAGCAAACAAGAAATATTTTAAAGAATGACATCAACAGTTTTAGATTTTTTTTGATAAATATTTCCCTTTTTGCAACTTATTTTAAGAGTAAGCTGTAGTGGCTCATTTGTCTTTTTTGTTAAATTTAAAACTGTATTGTTATCTTTACAAGCAGATGTGTTTTTACCTGTTTCTTTTTCATTTTGACTGTTGCTTAATGTAATTTTTTTACTTTTTTTTTCAGTTAAATCGATTATTTTGTTAGAAAGGACATTACTTCTTTTTTTCAGATTTTTAGTAATTATTTTTTTTTCTTTTTCATCTTTTTTTTTAAAAGAATCTTTGCTCTTTGATTTTAATTTCTCCAATTCATATTTTTCATGACATGAATTACATCTAGATGGGTGTCGACTAAAAAAATGAGCGGAATGTAAGGGTCTATGACAGCGGATACATTCTTTGTACATATTTTCATAACAAGGAATACAATATTTTTTTCCAGTTTTTAAGTCATGACAAATACCACAATATATACATAATTCGCCCATTTTAAATATATAAAAATATTTGGAAAACAAACATTAAAAGTTGATTGTTTTTTAGCTAATTATGTTCACCTAAAGATGTCTATCCCACAGACTTTTTCTTAAAATTATTTTTAATCACTGTCAGAATTACTGTCTACATAGGAATTATCGCTGTCACTTTCATCACTGTCTCTTTTAACTGATGATTTACTTTTCTTTTTACCTTCATTTTTTGTTTCTGTTTCTTTAGGACTTTTAATCTTTTTTATTCTTTTTTCTATTTTAACCTTTAATTTTATAAGTTCATCATATTCAGATTTTTGCAAGCTCATATTTTTATCTTTAGTCATATCATGCAAATGAATATATTCTTTTCCTCTAAATCTAGTTATATCTATTCTCTTTTTTTTTCCAAAAGGAATGGTGTGAAATTTAGAAGCCATCAGAAGTAATTTCTTTTAAATTAATTTGTGATTTCTTTGAAAATAGATTTTTAAAATATTAACTTTTAAGTGCTTAGAAATGATTTCTTTATGTTGATATAAAATACCCTGCTGTTTAGATCCAAAAGGTGAATTTCATTTGTTTTAAAACAGTATAACACAAGTAATCTCAAGTATATTTTCACTGTTCCATACACAATGTTATGCCTTTTTAGTTTAATTTAAATTTTTTTTTTTTAAATTTACAGATGAATCAAAATATTTATGTCTTTTACGCACATTGATCATATGATTCCCATAAGCAAAAGATTTGATTCCATCTTTTTGTAGCCAACGTTTATCTTCAAAAGGTGAAAGAGCCAGTTTATTTTCTTTTATTACATGTACTTTATGATTGTAACTTCTCATAGCATGATATGATTCTCGATGAAATTTCTTTTTAAACAATACTTTTTTAAACTGGTCATGTCTCATATCTCTTATATTACTTTTTTTAACACCTTTTACTCTTTTTGTTTCTTTATTTGATTCAAATAAAATAGAATACATCTTAGGACGTAAACCAATGAATTCTTTTATTTTTTTCCCCTCACTTTCATCCTTAAATTTTCCTAATACTCTACAATTCTCAGTACAGTGCAAGGGGTGATCTAGTTTAAGATTTGAAAAATCAAAATATTCTTTTATACTTTTCAGCTTTTCAATAAAATGTTCATCTTCTATAAAATATATGAATGAATCTGTGTCTGAATATAACAAGTTAATAACAGATAAAGAAAAAGTAGGTAACATTACCTTATAATGGAACCAAAACATGTGCATTTTAGATAATTCTAATATAGTAAATCCAAGATATATCGGCTTGTCCAAATATACTTGTTCTTTAACATTTTGTATTCCTACATAATCTTTGTCTAAAAAATACAAGGAATGAAAAGTAGGTTTTCGAATAAGTTTTTTACTTTTAATTTTACATGAAGTAAGGGTTAAATTTTTCCTTTTTTTAACATTTTCCATGCATTTTCCAAAACATGAATTAGTCATTAACTTAAAAAATGCTTTATCGAAAGAAGAAGTTGATTCTCTCCGTTTAGTGTTATTAAAGTCAATATATTTTTTCATCCAAGCAGATTGTTTAAAAGATAGAATTTTATGTATTTTAACTATTTTCATCCCTAATTTAAGGTATAGTTTTAAATTCTTATAGTGAACGACATAATTTTTTTTCTCTCTTAAATCACATATTAGCTTATTCCCACTTTTTTTGTATTTAATATTTAATTTATGTAATAAATCTTTAGCATATGGAGATAACTCATCATGAAATATTTCTTTTTTTTCTGGAGCCAGTGGAAAATCATCATGCAAAAAATGTAAATGCTTTGGATACAATAAAGTAACTTCTAATATATAGCCTTCATCACTGTTGTTAGCTACTTCTAATACATTAAACTTAGAATAACTAGAAGACGGTAACCAAACAAAATCATGAGTGGGAAGTTCTTGACACATAGCATGGCCATAAAGATTATTACAATCATAATAAACCAAATGTTGGGAATCGTTTTTTACTTTAACATATCGTTGTACAACGTTTGTAATACCTCCGCGTATACCTTTTTCAATAAAGTTATGTTTATCTATATCATCTAAAAGATCAAGCTGTATCTTTGTGTGTTTTAACATAGCCTGATAACTAAGAGATGGAGCAGTAAGGAATTTCGCAGGATCTAAACCATAATTTTCTAAACTTCTTTCTCTAAAAGATTCAAATACATCGCATAATAGTAAAACATCAATTTTAAGGTATTCTTTTAAATAGCTTCCTAAAGATTTACAATTCAACAAATTAAACATTGTTTTAGCATGAGTGTAAGCTTCTTTAGATATATTTTCTTTAGTTAGCTTATTATAGAAATGGGATCTAACAGGTAGATTTTTTTCTTTTAATTTTTCCCATGAATCTATGTAATCATAACACATAATTCCCTTTTTTATTACATAAGGTAATAATTCCTTTTTGGTTAAGTTTTTTTTGGTTTCTATGAAATTATCTACATTATTAGCAGCTAAAAGATCTGCCAAGTGTGACAAAGAGGCAGATAAAAATTGGAATGAATCTAAAAAGTAAAAATTTTCAAATTGTAAAGTTAAAAATTTTTCAGAAGATCTAGGAAGAACTCTTATATCATCATTTTGAATATATTTATAGAGCTTTTTTACTATAAAATGTAAATCAAAATTCATAGCATTATGCATAACAATTGGTATTTTCAATGTGTCCATTCTAAGAGAAGAATGGCTTAAATTACATCTATTGCAAGCATAGTTAACATCTCGTCCCTTGCCTTCTCGACCTATATGGGCATGGTCCAATACTTTTTTAATTTTTTTATTTTTAAATGAAACATGACACAAATAACATTCTGTTTGTTTATGAATTCTGCTTATGTCTTCCATTGTTAAAAAAATCGGCTTCCTATTTTTATCTAAAATATGAGATATCTCTGCTCTTTTTTGATATAAGTAATTCACAAATTTTTTTAAAACATAACGTCCTATATATAAAAATGGTGTCTGTGAATATTTCTAATACTTTGAAATTAAAACTGCACCTATAGCATTTAATTTTTGTCTAGTTTTTATTGTGATATTTCCCCTTTTAACGGGCACTTTTAATTTTTGATTAAATGTTTCAAAGTCTGCATATATGATAAAAGGGTTTTTAATTTGTTTAGAATAATCTTTGTATTCAACTTTGCTTCCTTTTATGGGCATTATATATGATTGACCAAAGAAGCTATTATTGTCACAGGTTTTTTGGGTATGAAAAAGGAGATCATTTTTTTTTAAAAAAGAAGTTAAACATTTATGACAATAATATCTTGTTTTCTTATAAAAAAAGGGTCTAACAAACTTACTCATGTCTCTTATAAGCCAATAATGTTCTCGATATAGTAAAAGGTTAACATGATTTAAATGTTTTTCTTCATTAAAATTAGTAGAAATATACATAGGATATGGATGATAATTTTCGTTTTTATTTTTAAATATACCAAAAACATTTACAGTTATGTGGTTTTTTTCTTCAAATTTAGCTATTTGACCAAGTTTTACAGGAAAAGAAAGACAGGATATATTTAAACTTTGCAAGTAAGGTAAATAAGTGCTTGCTCTGTTTGCATTTGTTTTACTTTTAAACAAGGCAGCTAATATGCTAAAAAGAAAACATTTATTTCCTGCTCCTTTAATATTAAGCAATGATCTTTTCTTAAACAAAATACTGTCTATATCAGAAGGCTTATAACCTCCCAAAGGATTATATCTATAAATAGAAATTCGCAAACATATAATTTCTTTTAAAAACCATCCAGATCCTAGTTGAATAAAAGAATCAAAAAAAGCAGAAATGATTCTGATGGCTTCATAAACTTTTTCTTCTATAGATTTTACATTTAGAATTACAGCTACTGGACTTTGAAACCAAGGTTTTATTTCAAAATGTTGGTTAGTTTCTATTTTATATTTGGCTAAAAATGTATTAAGACCTAATTGGAACTTAACTCCACCATGCTTTAACATCCACTTTTTTATTTTAGATGTAACTCTGTTTGATATATATCTTAAAAAAAATTCTAAGTCATGATTATATATTTTAGGGACCAAATTATATTCTATTGCAATATTCCTGAAACCATTTCTTCGATTCATTATCTGAGTTTACAACGGCGAAAGTGAAGTACTACAAATACTTTGCCATACTCAAATTTTATAAGTTTTCCTTGGTCATCAACTATTTCTATTTCTATTTCGTGTATCTCAGACATTTTAACTTTTTTATAATAGGGAGAAGAAAATATCATTTTAAAATCTTCTCCAAACAAGCCATTACATCTTATAACTCTTAAAAGAGGAACTTGAACATTTCCAACAACTTCATTAGAAACTATATTGGTATATAAATAAATATTTGAAGAACTAGAACTTAAAGAAGGTACTCCTGTTGCTTTATAAGAAGCATAATGTTTATGTATTTTTTTTTGAAATAATAAATTATTATAATCATCTATGGATTCTAAAGGAAGACCATAGTAACCTGTTACTTTTGAATCAGTTTCATCTTTAATACCTCCTTCTGCATTTGTTAAGCAAAGAATATCAGACAAAGAGGAAGGCATCCACACAGTATCTCCCCTTGCTACATGTAAAACAGGCTTTAAATTTTCTTTTTCTATACTAATATAAGGCTCTCTAGCCAAATGAAAAAAATCTAAATTTTTTTCGGCTAACTCTATTGATTTCATTAACTTATTCATTACATCTATATAATTCTCTATATTACCATAATTTCCATATGGCATCATTTTAGTGTGAAAGCTCATGTCTGTTCTAACAGTGTCTATTTCTCCTTCTTCTAATACATGTAATTCATCATTGACCCCCATTTCTTTTCTGTAAATAGCAAAAGTTCGATCTTGTGGAGGATCCTGTGGAATATTGTACCAGGATACAGGAAGGTTTATTTCTACTATGGCCACCTCCCAATGACCTTCTAAATGAAATTTTCCAGGAATTTCTACAAAAAAATGACTTGTTTTATTAATCCGAGATGAATGAATAGTATTAGAAGGTAGAGTAACATAAAAGTCATCTGAGTGAGCCATTTTTTGTTTACCCATAAGCTTCATTTATTTTTAATCTCATTTTGGTTTACATTAACTTGTTTTTTATGTGACGATTTATGCTAGTTTCATACTCATTTAAACATAGAGCTAAATGATCTGTAGTGTATTTCACCAGGTAAGTAAAATTTTCTCTTTGGTTCCATTTCAAAAACATAGCATCACAAACAGGATTCCCATTTAACCATTTCATGTGGCAAAATGGACAATTCATTTCTAAATTAATCACAACTACTTCACCATCATTTTTGGTATATTTTAAATGACAATGAACCACACTTGCGTAGCAATGCTTATGAATAGGTTTGCCACAACATATTGTGTATTCTATATTACTTTCATGTTTTTTGCTTACAAGAACTACCCTTCTACATAAAGCACATCCCAAATACACATTACTGTAAAATAAACGTTTTTCTCTTACTTTTTCTTTTATTTTACTTTGAAGCCTTGAAGAGGCATACTGTCTTGTGCCTTTACGTTTATTTTTATTTTTTATGAGATGAAATATTGCTTCTTCATTGTAACCAACAAGATCACTTATAAATTTACATATTTCTTTAGTAAAAGAATGATTCTCTCCTAATAAGATACTGGATGTGATTAAAACTCTAGCAGCTTTAATTTCCTCTTGTATTATCATATTTTTTATTTCTGAGAACATAAAATAACATTGGAAATAATGAGAAAAATATACAAGAGCTTCTGTTTTAATGTTTGATATGTCAATGAATTCATCAGATAAAACAGAAAATATGTTAGAACATTCTTTGGCACTCATAAACGTTTGATTTGGTATGCTCACATTTAAGCAAATTTTAAATTTCTGCATATTTGAAGTAACATTGTTAAAAGAGCACAAACATGAAATGTACTCTACTCTTTCTTTAAGCAGCTCTATGTTCACATCAAGCAACATAGTTACATAGATAAATACAAGTTTAAATATGATAAAATGCTTAACAAATGATTAAATTACCTTAATCCTTTCTACCATGAGAACTTGTATCCTCACTTATTTATTTTTATATTGTTTATAAAAGCTGTTTTAATGAAGCTGTACAAACTAATTTCTAATTTATCTATACCTCTATAATAACTATAAAACCTTTAATTTTACATGTACTTGTTATACTTTACAAATATCAACTAAAATTAAACCAACTTTACAACAAAGATAAGAAGAAAAAATCTTTTATCTTATTTCATTAAGTGGTTTACAAAAGAAATCTATCCTATCTAATATTAGATTTCTACGTATTTCAGTATATTTTTTGTTTTGAAACTTTGCATAAAGAGGGGTGCAAGTAGGTTTTCCATCAAACCAAGGAATAAAACAGTTTTTACATCTCGCAACCCTTTGGTTTTCAACATAAGAGGAAAAATATTGTAAAAATTCGAGACATCTTGTTTTACTTGGGCTCCCACAACATTGCATATATGTTATTTTAGATAATGCTCTTTTTCTGTTTGTCCTGTCTGCTTTGTGAAATCTTCCACAAGATGCACAACAATAAGTTAAAAATCTCAGGCAATTGTTATATATCATATTGGCTATTTTCATCTTTTTTTTAAGTTTTTTCACACGTTTATATTGAGTAAATTTCCTTTTCCTAATAGTCATAGTTAATGCAGTAGTTTCGCTATAATTATCCTCACAGTCTTTCATACATTCAAGGATTTCATATACTCGAGGTACTCTTAAAAAATCGGCTGCAAACCAAATTATTTCTAAAGAAAACTTGTGAAATTCTCCCATAAAGAAAATAGCCATTTTGATAACGCAAGGAACTTCTTCCACGTTATTTATACACCGACTTTTTATATATTCATACAAGAAATCACTTTGAAAAAAAATTGCAAAAAAAACAATACTTTTAATATCTCTAATATCATTTAAAAGAATGTGACATAATTCATCTTCTTCTGATAAGGTCATCATTAAATAAGAGCATTCAGAAATATTCATATATTTTATAGCAGGTATTTCTAAGCTAAGCTCTTTCTTTTCTTTACCATAAAAAGATTGATAGCTTTTAAAATAGTGACATCTTTCATACAACAAAGAACTATCTAAATCTATTTCTATAAAACTATTCATGGTTAGTCTTTTATTTTATCGCATAAAATGATGCTTTCTTCTATACAATTCGGGAGATGGTTATTGGGGAACACTTTACAAGTTACTTTCTCTTTGTTTTTTAAATATTTTTTTGTGTTTAAATTACATTGAAAAATTTTTTCATTAAGTTTTTTTTTATCAATGAAACGTAAAATATCATCAATATCCATAAGATTTTAAAGATGAAAAGTTTTTTAACTGCTACTTGATTTTACTTTTAGGTCCTCTTCGTCCTTTAGTACCTTTAATTAAAGGAGGTGTGCAATGTAAAAAACAACATGCACATCTGTTTATATTATCTGGTAAAATATTCCTTAAAAATACTTCTGCGTGACTCTTTATTCTATCGCATATAGCTATAGTCCTTTCCAAATTTGCTCTGCAAGTATCTGTTTTTGGTTCAAATAAAGTAGATGTTGGATTAAATTCAGATAGTTCTTTTACCTGATGGCTTACTGATAAAGGAATTTTTCTCTTTTTATTTTGAACTTTATTTTTAAAATCAGTAATTTCTTCCTCACTTAAATCATCATTGCTGTCTGATAAAGTTTTGCTAACTTTCTTTCTTTTTTGAAGAGAATGTGTTCCTTTTATATCTTCTTCATTACTGTCACTTTCTTCTAAATCTTTATGTAAAATACCTAGTAATTTTTGCTGTGATTGAATGAAAGCAGGGTGATCTTTTTTTTTTACTGGGTCATTGTCACTCTCACTTTCTGTAGAACTGTTTTGCTCTGAAGAGGATGGTCGCTGTTTAATATTAGACCGGCTTTTATTTTTGTCTTTTAATTTTAATTGAGAAGTGGACGTAATGCTCTCTTTTTTACAAGAATTAAAAGAACTTAAAGCTGAATCTGACAATTTTTCTAAAGAAGGCATGTGATACAATTCATTATTTACTTTTTCTACTAATGAAGTAAAAAAGTTGAAATACAATGAAAGTCCTTTCCCTGGTTTTAAACTCTGTTTTGAGCTTCTGTATTCTGAAGATTTATCGTGGCTGTAATAAAAAATGATATTTATTTGGAGAATTTCAACCAAACATTTTATCAAAATACTTTCTGAAGAAGTTATATCTTTTATTATACCATTACTTTCTCCGCATAAAACCTCATAAAATTGTCTAATTTTTTTATTTTTTTTAATGTAAGAATGAAGAGACGATTTAGTTTCCTGAATTAAAGGATCTATGTAAGATTCTTTGTTGTGATGATACTTTTTATATAGGTGATGCAAAGCAAAATTTAAATTATGTTCTTCACATAAATGAACCCTGTCCCAATATTCTGTATTGCTAGGAGTATCCTCTAATAAATAAACCAGTATCACCCTTAATAAATTATCTATGACAGAAGCCATGAATTAATTTATTATTAAAATATAGTTTACAGAGAACCTTAGCTTCATATAACTTTCTCAACAAGATTGCATAAAAACAGAAATTGATTTATATCTTTAGTTATACAACTTCCAGTAAAAGTGTGAGTAAAAGAAAAAGTTGTTCCTTTATTTTTTATTCTAAGAGAAGAAAACCTAATAGCATCAAAAGATTGCTTTGAGTTTAATAAGTTATGGTTTATTTCCAACCATATTGACTCATATGAATTCGATTCTTTAACTTCTATGCTATAGCCCTTTTCTAAACTTGACACTATTTTAAAGCAAAAATCATGAAATTTAATTCCTTCTTTAATTATAGTAAAAGATATTTGAATATTTACAATGTCTAAACTGTATTGAATTATATTATCTTTGCTGTATTTTTCAAAAAAATTAATGCATGAGGAATAAATAAAGTCTTCTATCTTAGATAAAATACGAGGGATACTATTTTTTATAAATATATAACAATAATTATTTTTAGTAAATTTTAAAGTGTAATCTTTTTCAGAGTACACTATAGAACCTCTATAAGAAGAAGAATTTACCACCTCTCTTTGAAATGAAAGTATGTCAAAAGATGACTTAGGCAATGCTGTTAATCCTAACACAACTAGATGGGTAGAATAATCTATAGGCATTGAAAGCAACCCTAAAATCTATAACTTTGATATTTCTCCCAATGAAGGAAAAAATTCATCTTCACTACGCAACTTTTTCATAGGAATATAGCCCTCATGCTGAACTATGGAAAATAAAAAAATGCTAGTTGTAAAGTGAAAATCAAAAAAAGGAGCCTGATAATAAGAAGGTGTATTTACTATATCTCGAGGATTTACTTTGGTGTAATCATTAAGAGCTAAATTCGCATTGTATACACATGTTTCTGTTATAATCTGATTAAATGTAATATATTTGGCAGAAAAATCTGCTATGTCTAAAGTATGTAGCATATATGTACAATTATGACAAGAGCAAAGTTCTTCAGTTTGACTATCTTTAAATGCGAGATAAAACCTAGTCATAGAGACAGTAAACAATTTGCTCTCCTATGTGATGTTTCAATAAAATAGGAAGATGGTTTATGCTTAGTCGCTTAGTTTTTTTAATGAAATCTTCTTCAAATAAAATATCATCTACTAAGCTCAAAGGTAAAATAGAAAGGAGCTTTTCTCTCCTAGTGTCTTTAAGGTAAACTTTAGATAAACTTAAACAAAGATTTTTTAAAGTAGTAATTGGATGAAACTGATGATTAATCTGTTCTGCTATTTCTGACACTTTTTCAACTAAGTCGTGAGTTATAACCTCATAAGGAGGGCAAATATGTTCATATGGTTTAAAAGATGCATGAAAATGTGTTGTTCCAAGAAAATTACAATAAAAACATTCACAAAATCCTTGACCGTTTGTTGTAAAATTGATTAAAAGATAATAAATATCAATTGGTTTATCCTCTTCTAGTTTAGCCAAATCCATTTACAGCAATAAGGCTTTAAAAGTTTTCAGCGCTTTTCAAGAACAATTTGAATAAACACTTGTTCAATGGACACTTGCATTAGTTTGATAAAAGTTTACAGTGTCTACCTTTAAAAGTGGACTCAGCTTTTATCCTAGGTGAAGCTTTACGAGTTTTCAGCGCTTTCTGAGAACGATCAGAGTCCAAACAGCTTCACTTAAATCGAGCGATCCTTTTCATGGATGTCCAAAGGTAGACCATCTGTAGCCCATTTGTGGAACGTCTAGTTGACTCTCAGCAAACGAGCATTAAGGAATGGAACCGCAGCTTTCTTCTGTAAGTCAAATCATGTAGATTTAGCATATCAAATATTATATGGCTATTACAAAAAGTTCAGTTTCTTGCTCTTTGTCTTTAAAACTCAATGTTTTTAAACTGCTATTAAATTAAAAAAAAACAACAATTCTCAGTGTTATTAACAATACCATAATGCATTTGTGTGTATGAGCTTCATTGCACATTTAAAGATTTTTTATAAGTTACTACATGTCTAAAAGTTCATTGAATGATGGAATTCATACAGCTATAAAGCATTCGCACTAACAATATGAAGGAAAAATACACGCTGACAGTTTGATATTTAAAATCATATAACAATTTCATGGAGAAATTCACGCTGACAGTTTAATTCAATTATCTGAGTGCTGTTGTCAAATTGCTAATTTTATAAAGTGCTTTTGTCCCTTGTCACTCAGCTCTATAACTATTTTTTATCTTAAAAAGATCTTGCCAATGTGGGTTTTAGCAATTTGAGACCCTAAGCAAGCCAAACTACTAAACCCAGTTTGCCCAAAGCATAATAAGTAAACTTGCAACATAAATGTAACTTAATTTCTCACAATATGAAACCTTAGCCCACTAAATGGGAAAGCCAATTAGTAAAACTGGTCTTTGCTATAGCAATCCATGCTCTCAAAACTAATTGTATGAACCAAAATCCCCTAAGCATAAAAGAATCTCACATACAATATGAGCTATCATGTGTTAACTCTGGCTTGCAAATTCCCTTGAGATACAGCATATCTGACATTTTTATAAAAAAATTAACAGCTCTAAATCTCTGCTATAAATATATTCCATCACCTTTCAGTTAAAGCTCTATGTAGCGTATTTCCCCGTGTATTGGCTTAGTCAAGTGTATTGGTCTACCTCGTGTATTAACTAAGTTATATTCAAAATATGTGAAAAAAAACACTGTAGTCCTTAGCCCATGTATATCCCTACCCGGTGTATATGTTATGCACAATATGGGAATTTGCACAGTTTAGGAATAATAAAGCCTAATAGATAATTCTGTTGGAACAATTTGATTTAAAATCAGATCTCTAAAATTTATGTGTCATTTTATTTTTCACCTCGCCCACAAGCTGTAATGGGTGTTGTATAGGGTATGTTTGAAGCATCTTACATCTAACTTTAGGTGTGAATTAAGCTGTGAGAATGACACATTGGGACTGTCAAACAACAAACTCTGGTGCAATTATGAGTTACCCATCACTCTTTAAACCAAAGGTATCAAGGAATTTTCAAGGATGGTCATTTTGCAAACCTTTGTGCAATGTTAGAATGTTTATTTCATTTAACTCTTTAGACCTCAACCAATTGCAGGAAACAATGCTTTATTTCCTCAAGATTTCACCGATTTTAGCTAAAAATGGACATTTTTTTGGCCCTTCACCTCATTTTAAACCTTTGTAAATTTTCTAATGCTCATATGGTGATAAGAATTCAACTTTTAAGTTCGGCTGAACAGTATCAAACAGGAACAGCAACTTCTGTTAATTTCTCATCAGTGATATTTGCTTTTGTCTTGCCATGAAAAATCAGTGAAAATTGTTCAAAAATCGATCGTCAATGGTCGTTTTGAGGAGACTAGACCCGACCGTTTTTGGCCGTTTTAAGGTCTAAAGGGTTAAATTTTCCTGAACTGCGCAGCCTAAGAGAGGACAATTCCAGAATTGGGCAAAATCAGTAATGGGCAATTCCGGAATTGTGTCCATTCCTACTTGGTGCATAACATATAGACCCAGTTAATTTGACAGTTTTGCTTGTATTAGCTCAGTTTTATACATGGGGAAATACGGTAAACAGGTCCATTCTTTGGTTAGAGTATCAGAACAGCTGGGTCATGTTCCTGGTCTTAATGGCTGGTGTATAAAGCTGTTTACACCTAACTTAAATGGAGAGTATCGACAGAGCGGAATGTAAGATGTAAGTTAACACCATGCGTTCTACTTAAATCATAGATAAAGAATAGGGTCGAGTCTGTTGTTCCCTCAATTCCCTTAGCGAGCTATTCTTTCTTCATTCTAAGCAAGCACCATGTACTGCACGGTTATATTTGTTCTGCTCTCTGCTGTTTCTATCATAGAGGCAAAATCGTGTTTTTGTGAAAAAAAACAGCATTTAAAATGTGACAACTGTCTACCAACACGTGCCACGGTGGACACAGTGAAAAGCTCCTTTGTAGAATGGGAAGATTTCGTTGATATAAACCACATAAATTACAGCACCAATACTTTCCCCTTCTTAAGAAGAATTGAGATACAAGGAATACCTATTTTCTATTGCTCCTATGGAACATGTAGGTAAGTTTGTGAAAAGTTGATACTTAATAATATGACAATCAATGTCCTTTGTGTAGCCAAAGTCAAGTCCTCTGCGCATGTGCAAGTTATAGCCTTGAGAATAGGTCAGCAAGGTAGCAGGTAAGGTCATGCACCAGTGATTTCAGTCAGGTAACAGGTAAACTTACATGCTGCTGGCGACCTCCTGTGAAATATACATGTACTAAACCAATAGATCTATAAACTAAATTTAAAGCTAGTTTTAAGCTCCTCACAAAAGTTTGCAATGAAGCATGCTATGGTATATTTTAAAAGCAGCAATTTATTTAACTTAAACTAAAAAAAGCTCACTTTTTCCTTTGTAGTTTATTTCTTGTTTCAATGGGGAAAAAAAGGGCGACTAAGTGTTATCCTCTCTAACAAAAACCCTGCTAGCTTAAAAAAATATCTCCCCCCAGTCTTCAACACACGTGGCTTCGATTTTTCTCACCTGGGAAAAACTACAATGTATAACCGTAATGTGTTTCAGACCTAACTGAAGGTAAACTATCCTAAACATGAGTTTGACCCCCCAGCTTAGATGATAAAAAATTTCTCGTATAAAAAAATATAGAAAATAATTATTTCCCACAGGAAAATTCAACTTACCTATCCTGAAGGTGTGAGAGCGTCAACTAGCAGCGCTAGCATCTATCCCAAAAGTGAGATAGCATCAACTGAGACCGTTCTCTTCATAAAGAAGTCATCAGCAACTACTAAAGCAGCAAATTATCATATAGAAGTGACCGCTGAAAGTGCTAGCTTAACTACAAATTCAGACAGCACCTCAGCTTATATAGACAATGGCTCAGAAACTCTGGAGAAAAATTCTCCTCGTGCAGACAGCGTGTTGACGTCCACCCGTGTGAATGATGATGCTGATCAGAGCTCCTCCATTTATATAGACAGGGGAAGTGATGTCACCACTGTGGCAAATGTTGCAACATCTTTCCCCTCCTCGCCTTTGAAAGCAGCTGTCACCTCATATTTAAATTTCACATCTGCAGGTGAAACAATGGAAATAAGCGCTGTGTCAGCTAATTTTGAAACAAGTCCAATGCCTGAGGAAAAAACTAACCTTCCATTTCGCCATAGGACTACTCTCATAAATGCCATATCTGGAAGCTTTATGTCTCCAACATATGCCACAACGCAGGATGGAACCTTAGTAACTAATTTGCCTCAAGGTATAAGTCAACAGCTCTCTAACACCTTGGTATATACCAATGTGATCACTGCTTTGGGTTTCATGATTTGTCTCATTCTGGCTATAACTTTTGGCATCAAATTAATGAAGAGGGGAAAAACTAAAGAAAATAAAACCAAAAGAATGGCATACATGGAAAGAGGGGAATCACTATGGAGCGAATGTGCAGAACCACTGTCTGGTGGGGAATCAGTGGAAATGCAGGAATTATAAATTATCCTGCTATATTATATGGTAAAAGCCACCATATTTTTGTTTGAGATAAAACCCAAACAGAAGGATCACTTAAAAAGCAATAAGTTATAAACAGTTAAGCACTAAAAATCATGATAACATCATTTCTGTATCATGATTTAGATCTGATCATAGTCGCCATCCTATGGGTCACTTATTTAAGATATCTTAAAGTATCTCACCCTTAAATAGCAATATGTAAAAGCAATTATTTACTCATCATATTAAGCTCAAAAAGTATCTTAAATAGAACTATATCATAACTTTTTTATATGATATAAAAATAAAGCGCTATTAAAATTGTATAAGATTTCATGGAAACTCCATGTTAACTCTTAAATTACCTATATATGTGCTACATATGCAATCTATTGTAGAGTTAGATTTCAGCCAGTACAAAAAAGGTTCAAAGGAATCCTAGGTTAACACTTATGCTAACAATCATTTATCTATACTTTAGTGCTGGTGTTTATCAGTCTGCTTATATATTGTACCTATAGGTCATCATGATGCTCCAATGAAATATGGATAAATCTGCTCAACAAGAATTCATTGGAGCATCCTATAAACCATGCAGAGCTGCTAACAATCTTTTATCTTTAGTTTAGTGGTGGTGTCCATCAGTCTGCTTATATATTATACCCATTGGTCATCATGATGCTCCAATGAAGTGCTATAAAGCAATCTCACTATCTCTTCATCAATGCATATTAAAAACCAGTAATCAGGATATATACCATAGTCTCTAGTTATCCTTAACTTACTTCGATTTTATATCTGTGTTATATTGCTAAGATAGCACTCATATATGGTATGAATCTTTTAGGTAAAATAAATGCTATCAAGCAAACAAGATAGTGTTTTATTAATGTTTAATTATAACGAAATATTATACCATTATGCAATGTCCAAATGATGTAAATTAAAGTCAACATCTAAAATGTGAACATGAATCAAAGCAAGAAGCTGACCATAAAAAAGTTGCATGTAATTACTTCGAAATGACAACTACCTGGAGCTATATCGTTGTAGTGTCCCTCATAAAAATGGTCAACAGCGGTCAGCTTTAGCCCTAAGCTATGCTGACCTTACTAAGGACATGAGTGATAATGAGATGACCACTGGTCAGCAATTTGCTAAAGGCGCTCCCTACATGATTTCGAAACACACATGACGCCTTACATAAGGCCAACCAAATTTATTGTAAACTTAGTTTAAAAAAACATTGAAAATGATTTTTTTAAAGCTTTATACTTAAACAGGTGTAAATTTTAAAGCTAAAACCAATATTTTTATCATCATAAAAGTTTATAAAGAGAAAGAAGTAAAAAAAAACAACAAAATGTTGTGAAACAAATACTTTAATATTGTTTAACCTTACTTAACGCTACAACAAAGAAAGATGCAGGTCAACCCCCAATTTTCATTAGGGTCAAGTTTTTAATAACGACTCACTCTGCTATAACTGCTTGGCGAGACAAGATGGAATCCTTTGGTTTACTTGAGGCTACTATACCTTTTATGAAGGTTTTTCAATACAACATCAATACTAAATTCCTATGGGAGCTAAGAGACAAGAGAGCAGATCCAGTGACACACCGTGGTAAGTGTTCAGCACTTAATGGTACTGCAACAGAATGTCAGAAACCAGCTAAAAAAAACCTGTGTCCTTTTCACAACCATCTGAAATTTCTTGTTGAAAAATTTCAAAAAAATATTGAAGAAAAAGACAGCTCATATACAGCCACAGATTGTGCCCATGGTATACCATTGAGAATGCTAATAAGAGCCACCATGTTCCATGGGATAATGGACGATGCTCATGTTTATTGGCTTGTTCACATCTTATGTCATCGCATTTCAGTTAAAGATATATTAGATATCTTAAAGGTTAACACCAGTGCTCATCGCAATGGGGTAAAAAGTTCAATCATCCAAAGCTGGATAAAAAATGAATCACTTAACAAAAATTCCATAAAAGAAGCACTGGTAGGAACCTTTTGGCATTATAGCAGATTTTTTAACAAGAAAAAACTTTACGTTATCAAAGGCTGTTGTTTCGTATATTCTTCCGATCTGTTCAAATTGTGTTTAAAAAAAATAGAAAAATGTCACACTGGATGTGCTCCTACTGAATACCCCAACGTGTATGATATATTACACAAAATCTACATAAATCAGGGGTTTATATCATAAAGTATCTAAGTTCCCATACATAAACTACATTTTAAAACAGGGAAATTTTAGACCATTAAGATCAAAATTTAGATGCTGCTCTATAGGATAGCCTTCTCGCGGCGGCAGTGAAGAATTCACATAGAAATAGCCGTATCTTATTACAGCAAAACATTCTATGTTAATTTACCAATGATCCTATTACATATAACAAAATAAAGATTTCACAAGACAGCTTAATTATCTTTAATGGAGCTCTAAATTGGTAGCGTCCACCACTGTGCTAGAGTCAGCGGGTGTAACTCCTCTATCTAAAGCACCTTAAATACCAGCAAATTTTCCTTATACAAAACTAACGAAAAAACAAAAGATACTTACTCAATGTTACTTTTATTAACAAAATTCGTTTAAAAAATAGTAAAACTTCGTTTATCTTAAAATATTAACTTCATAACATGGTGTAAAACACCTCTGTGATTTTTCAAAGTTAAAAAACCATGCGCGTCTGCCAAACAGCGGCTAAAACCAAACACAGACCCAGAGCAATGCACTGGTGACATCTAGCGGATAAAAAATACAACATATATATCAATGCTAGTTCTTCCCACTAGAGGGAGACAACAAAATGCGCCCTGTGTTCAGGAACGCAATGAAAATCTGTCATCTCAATTGTAAGCTAGCGCTGTAAGAAAATCTTGGTTAACTTTATTGAAATCTCACACTATTAGTACCTGGCGCAAGATGAAATTGGCGATCGACGCAGATTGGCGAAATGCGCCTGACAGTTCTTGCTTTTATCGCAAGAGGGAGACAACAAAATGCGTCCTGCGTTCGGAACGCGTTCGAAATCTATCGTCTCAATTGTAAGCTACCAATGTAAATTCCTTTAATAACGTAATAGATATTCTTCATTAAGACGAATGAAACATATCAAAAAACAGAAGAGAAAGAGCGCTATACACGAGAAGTATTCCGAATTTAAAAGAATCTATATCCTGATCACTAAAAATGTATTTGCTCGTGTGCTTTAACAGTAAACACCACATCTGTGGTTTCACCAACGTGAGGGGGTTTATAAGAAAGCCGATGTCAAACAGTGAATAGAGAGGTCCGGCCCCCATGTCACGAGCCACCTCACTTCCGCTCACGCCACTGGTGCGTCTGCGTCTGGCTTCGCTGCGCACAAAATCTCTACCATAAGATATGTCCATACCGCCTATGCCGCGGTTATCCAGCTGAAGCCTTCAGAGACTGTCAAAATCTCTCCTCTGCTTCCACTGGTGGCCCTTGAGCCATACGTAATGGTCCTCGTGCTCAGGTAACGCCACCTAGATTGCCGAGCCCCAGTGAGTGCTTCCAGATCTGTGCTGAAAATGAATGTTGCTATACCCGGCTTAACCCGGATGCCCGGCTTAACCCGGAAGAATTACTAAAACCTTAATAAAACGTCGATCATTACTGACTAACTAAAAACCTTATAAAAACCTCCTAAAAACCTCCTAAAAACCTCCTCCTCACTCCAAAGCACATTCACTAATCAGTTGATTCCTCTGCACCAAAAGCTCAGCGGAAAAAGAACAAGACTCGTGACATGGGTACCACTTGACCTCTTTTATTTAAAACCTAAAGTAGCTTAGTATAAGTTCTATTTCTAAGGCGGTCTCCTATAAATCACACCTTTTGAAATCAAACTTTAAATTGAAATCTTCAATTCAAAAGGTGTGATTTATAGGAGACCGTCTTAGATACTACTCACGCTATTTGGATCCGCCAAAAGTGGCTGGAAGTGGCTTGAGCCTCAAACCACCCATTTTGTTCTATTTTTTCAAAAGATTTCTCACTATAACTACTATTCAGTTGTATTTATAGGTTTTGACAAGAATAAATATTTTAGCTACCCAGTAGTAGAAATTTCTGTCATATCCCAATATTTATCAGTTTTTATACACAAAGGTTTGAGACTACAGGTGCTCAAATCAAAACAACCCAAAAGCAAGATGGCCACCAACAGTTTCTCAAGGCCATTCTTGACTGACTTTCAGCAGGTACAGGTCCTTTAGATGTTGGAATTAAACAATCATTTCTTGTCTAGAGCTAGATTACGACCATGAAAGTATCCTCGTAAGATTCAAATATTGTGGGGACATCTGTTATATGCCAAATTGGAATGTAAACAAACGAATTTGCTACCCACGGACGTAGTGAGGGTCACAGGAGGCGAACACAGCGCCTTCTGAATCCGGGCGCTGTGAAGCACGGACGTACATATCTGACAGAGCTAGAAGGCAAGGAATATGAACCCTTTCGTCGAGAAACGGTATGAACGGAAGTGTGTCCCTGGTTCCGGTGGTGAATATGCGAAAGTTTACTGCTAATATTTTACAAGCGAAAATGGCGCCGCGTTAGCGCTTTTCCTCGAAAGACGTTACCGGCAAGGAAATGGTCAAAGTATGACACAGTGGAGACATCATGTGAGTGGCATGGGAACTAAGCAAACATGAAATGTACCAGAAATGACTTCACGGAGCTCATATTAGTGGTAATTGAAATATCTTTCTCACTCTCCAGGAATGGTGCTCCAATGTTCTCTACTGCTCCCCCTCATACATTAGACATTGAAATAATTTTCACAAAATGTAGATTTAATGGATCTCAACTCAATTATTTTTATGAAATGCTCAAAGTTGACCTTTAGAACAGCCCATTATCAACTGAAACAGGATGGGTTTCTACATACTGATACATCGAAAAGCAGCTAACCTGGACCCATTACATAGAGTGAAGTATATGTGATGTAAATGTATCATAGGATATTTGACACATGTGTTAATATAGCAGAATTGAAGTATTTCCTCAGGCATACTGAGCTATACACACAAACATGAATGTTACAGTTGCCACAAGATGGCGCTGAAGCACTGGTCACCCCCCCCCCCCCCCTGTGGGGGAAGGGGCGTTCTTGATAATTTTTTATCATAGTGGTGATGGGGGGGGGGGCAGAAAAAAATATGTCGATCTGCCAAAATCCATCACATCAGGCCCCCAGCTCACCAGACCCATTATGGTATCCTATGGTGAGATCTAGACAGAGGTTCTGAGTACCATGTCTCAGTGATATAGTAAATCATAGGGGTCTGGACCGCTAGGTTCTACATGGTGATATCATTATTTCTTTAAATCGACGTGACATGGGCCACTAATACTAAAATTAGTCATGATACAAACAAAAAAAAAATGCTTAAGAAAACAAGAAAAATGTGGCAAGGACCACGCATAGGAGTTGCCACTCCTGTTACGTCATGTTTGCCCCGTGACGTCACAGATGGCATCACACGGTGATTGTGACGTCACTCACAGAAACCGAAAACATAATAGGAGTTGCCCAGCGATGATGCTATGCAACATCGCTGGCCGCTGCGCGGCCTGCCAACTCCTAAAAAAGAAAGTGACAAAACAATTGACATAACTATAGGTGCCTTCTTAAATTTGGCATTTGACATTATAGTTTCTTAGGGCTGCCAGAGGAAATGGGGATTTAAGTGACATGTGATATGAGCATATCTTAGAGGTGACAAAAGAAACGGGGATTTAAGTGACATCAGACATGGGCACTTCTTAAGAGCTACATATGACCCCCCCCCCCCCCAACATCTCCTCATTCATATCCTATACCCAGATATATCATATAGCCTGGACTGCTACTGGGGTGATGGGGAAGGGGCATTAGAATCTAAAGGTATAGACTCATGATGTAAACTTTATTGATACCCTTAGGGAAGAAGGGGGCATGTCCTGACAAGGGATGCAGACAGTTTGATGAGAAATGTTTGCCTGAGATGTAGGAAAACTGATTTCTAGTGTCTCTGTTGCTGTTTCATTTTCAGAATGAAATAAATGAAATTCCATTCTTCGAGATCTCACTTCCAAGAGAAATCGCGATGAAAATATTCAAGTTCCTTGATGCCACTGACCTCTGTCATTGTGCCCAGGTAGGTATTCTAGTCCTATTACTGTGTAGGACCTTGAATCATTGGCTTGCTGTGAAAAACTTCCCATGCTATGTAATCATGTTTAGTCAAATAAAAATATTTAATTCGAAAATTAAATACCTTGACTATAATCAGAAAATGTTCACGACCATGGAGTATTTTTGTATCGTATTCCCCAAAGTGGAATATTAAGCATATGCCAAGAAGCCATTATATACAGTGCAAAAACAATATGCCTGCCCCACTAATCTTGCTAGCGCAGCATTGATATCTGAGGGTATAATCTATTCAAAGCACTATTAAACAAGCTTTGAAAGTCTTATACCATTATATATATAGATCTGAGAGAGATTGCCTAATTCCGTAATGAGACTAAATTGATAAGTTGATGTTGTACAGGTGAGTAAGGCTTGGCAGAGTTTGGCGGAAGACGAGGTTTTATGGTGTGCCATCTGTCACCAACTGAAGTACGAGCAAGACTCGGTCCCAGTCGATAAACAACATTGGAAGGAGATAGTCCGTCAACATATAACGCAGAATAAAGAACTTCAGTCCAACTGGAAGGTGGGTAGAACCTCATTGATGTAATTTCTGAGGTTCGCTTTGGCCCTTAAGGACTACATACTCGGTACATAGTGCATTACTGCATCATGCCCATGGTTGTCATCTTGTATAAATGCGGAACTTGCAAATTTATCTCATAAGGCCTAAAAAATAAAGTTGTTGTGTTCAGGTAATTAGGCTAGGTAGGTAGGGAAATTTTTTTTTTTGAGATTTTTTTTGAGGCTAGGTGCAAATTTTCGTGCTACGTGACGCAAATTTAATGTGGGAGATCATAAAAAAAACTTCCATGTCTCATAAGTGCCCAAATATAAGATTTTCCGCCCCAAAAATGCCCTGAAAAAAAGTTAGGGTAGGGCCAAAAAATTGGGGTAGGTAGCGTTACCTGAACACAACAATTGTTTTTTTAGCGCCTCCCACGCCGCGTAGCGGCGGTACCGCAAAGCGGTACGGGAGTGCGTATAAGAAGCACCCCCAACTTGAAAAAATCCTATAAGACGCACCAGGCATTTGTTTGGCGTAGAGGACGCGTCTTATACGTGGGAGATTACGGTAGGCTGGCCGGAGCATTATTTTAAAGCGATATGATTAACAGTTATCATGCACTTATGTGACATTTGATATACATTCTGTGTTAGGTTGATAGACTACCTACAGCCAAAACTATACCTAATTAAAACTGAGTCACCACTAAACCCCTTCTAACAGATCTGAGTCTCCACATTGAGAACAGTCATGCTCCACATACCCCAGCTATGGCACTGGCCTACCACCTAGTGACTACTGTATGTACCATACATCCAGACACCTAAATTGACATACCCGGTACATATGAGATACCACTCACTGGTCTCCTAAAATCTGGACATTGTCCTGATTTTCTCAATATACAATAGTGAATGCTTATAATAATTTGAGCCAAAAACTCAATATTCCCAAAAAGATAGTAAAAGTAGCTGGTGGGGCCCTCTGTTGATATTATATTACAAACAATGGAAATAGGCCCCCAATATGCCCCAAAATGTTGTCTGACGACCTCTGACGCTGGCCTCTATCATTGTCACTCAAAAACCATCCTGTTTATCTAGTTTAGAGCTATTCGTACCAATTTCTTTAATCAATCTATCAAATTGCCAAAGTGAGGGGGCGTGAGCTTAGCAGAGCATGCACGTTCACTTACTAGGTCAAATACGCAATATAAGTTGTCATTATGCATAAACACAGCCTCAGATGCATGCTAAACCATTCTAGATTACATTTTTAGGAAATCGGAGACCGAATGCAGAATAAAAAAAAATCAGTTCAAAATTGACAACCCTTGCCTGCTAGATTAAAGACAGATAAACGCAGATGCATGAACTGTCTTTAAAAGGTTTATTTCAAAAACAACCTTAAAGATTACCAGTGACATCTTAGTGGCGAATTAGCAAGGGTCAGGCCAAAAAAATATATTGTGTGTTTCCAGTTACATGGCTAAAAAGGGCAGGGTTGGTTGTTTTTGTTTGTTTTTAATTTTGTACAGAAATATATGGGCAGACATGTTGGATTCTATGGTTTTACAGTAGGAATATTAAAAACATGAGAAATGTGAAACATTTGTAAAAGATAGGAATGACTGTTATGACCAGTATACTAAAAGATAAGGGCCTATATGAACTCCCCGAAAAATTATTGGAAAACTGCCTAAAAATTCCCCAAAAATGCCAAAGATTCCTCAAAAAAAGAAGAAAAAATTCCAGGGTCGGCCCTGTCTTGCTAGGGTCAGTCAGGTAACTGGAAACAAACGTTTTTTAGGCCCCAAAGAACAATGCACACTAGATACAAAGATTAAATGTAAAAGAGTGGCAGTTGTAGAACCATGACAGGCACTAGAGACTCTGTGATGACTTGTACATACACATTTGTGACATCATGAGCACTATTCTTTTCTACAGTTCTGATATGACCTCTGCAACTGTGTGCTTCTTCAAGGAATTAACATAAACCCTTGAGTACATGCCATGACTAATGTACAGAGATATAGGGTGGCTAGTAGACCCTATAATAGAGATATATGGTGGCCACATTTGATACTATTAATATAATAATATGATAGACATTCTAGAAATCCAATGAATGTAAGGAGTATTATACATGTACAGAATAGAATGGCGCCCTGCAAGTTCAAGTTTGGAAATTTTCATTGCTAGGAAAAAGTACAGTATTCACCATCCCGGCGATCTTCCTGTATGCTTCACCTAGGAGGTTACTGTAAGTAGGGTGGCCAAAGGGTCAGGCTGATTTCGCCTCCCTTGTCTGATGCTATAGTAAATGTCACTTTTCTAGAAGCCCCCCATTCTGGATAGGGACTATGTGGAGATGTCTAATAACTTGCTCAAAGATGATCTTGGATGGGAGCACCCCATATATAAAGCATTAGGCTTAATTCTTACTCTTTAATGGGGAAATCTATTGAAAAACCTCAAGGTACCTGCCTGTTTCACATTCACGTCAGTTCTATCCATGCCTTCTTGTTTAACCTGACCTTTGGGAGAATAACCACCATTCAACTACAAATCAACATTTTAACAAGATTCTTTCTTTTTTTTTTTTTAAATATATCTACTCTCTTCTGGCTTTCCTCCCAATATTTATGTCATTGACTCTAGTCAATGACATATATAAGAGTATGGTAACTAAACCCTGATTCTGCTACTATAGAACATGGAGGAAAATTACACACTTGCATGGGCAGTAACTATATTTGCTGATGGTGAGCAGTTTGGCTATCACAGGCACATTAGAATATAGTGAAATACTGAGTATGTGTTTCATGTAGTCTAACAAGTTTGGCCCATGAAGAGGTATGTAACATGAGTTGGGTATGCGGCAGTGCAGTCCTGACAGGCACTCATAGTCAGTGTTCACATAGTTGGCAGATAATCATTGCAACTTGTTAGAGTTAACATGATTTTTTAAGGTTTTTGTGTATATCCCAATATTGAATCTTATGTGGAGACATGATATATTAATTCTAAAACAAATATTTATTCATCTTCAATGATAAATCTGAGTTTAAAGTTCTGTCACAGAAGATAGCCAACTTGGTTGATACATACCATGGGTAGGGTAACATGTTCACAGGTCATAGCTGTCATTATAAAAACAAAGAAAGGTGGAGGAGGATTAGTTCTATCCTCTGACCATTAACCCCTTAAGGATCACCTTAACCCTTTAAGGGCCATCAGTGCATAAATGCCTATTTGTTGTCTGTATATAATATAATAACTCTTGCAGCAATGACATAGAACATAGACAATGACATAGAACATAGATGCCAATTACAACATAGGCCAGTGACCTAAACTTAACCTTCATTTTATGTCCACCTATAGATACAAATAATTTCTATTCAAAATAAGCACTTCAAAAAGCCCTTTTTAGGTCAAGGATCATTAGAAAAGTAATGATGGGGGGAAAAAAGCGGGAAACTGCTACAAAAAGCTCTAAACTAGGGGATCAGGATGTTTTTGGAGTGAGAATGATAATGCCAACCCCCAGAGATCGCCAGGCAACTTTTTGGGGCTTGTTTTGGGGCCTATTTGCCTTGTTTTCAATATAATATCAACAGAGGGCTCCTCCAGCTGGGCACACACATACATGTAAAAGATGCCACTTTTCATAACTTTTAAGGTGTTTTGCATGTTGTGGCTTAACTTTCTAAAAGCATTGACCCACTATTGGAAATTGAGAAAATCAGGGTGATTTCTGAATTTTCAGGGACCAGTGAGTGGTATCTCAGATTTATGACAGTGTAAGGGTCTCGGTAAATGGTACCTGCAATAGTCACTAGGTGGCAGATCTGTGCCATACCTGCGGGATGTGGAGCATGTGTTTTTCCAGTATGGAGACTCAGATATGTCAGAACGAGTTCAGTGGTGACACATTTTCAATTAGGTATAGCTTGGGTTGTACTTAGTGTAATAACCTAACACAAAATGTTTATCAAATGTCAATATTAGGCCTATAGGTAGGTGCATAATAATTGTTAATCATATCGTTTAAAAGAAATACTCCGGCCACCCTACTGTAAGGGAAAACCTCCAGTTGCGTTGGCAAAACTCATGAACTACCAACAGTTAATTACAATATAAGTCTTTACATCAGTATAACCTTACGGGTGCAAATTTACATATAAGTACATTTACATGGACATATACATGGAGAGATATTACAGAAACAGACCAATGAACAGACAGTACAATGAGTCTCATTACCTTACATGGCAGTTTACATGAGCAGTTTAGTACAGCGCCAGTAGTGTTATGAACATAATCAGTGCCGGTGATTAGGTGAATGGTACCACGAAGATGATATAATGCTAAGATATGATACAGCCATGACTTACATGTTGCTTTGTTGGGTGAGTGGATGATAATCAGTCTTAACCGGTCAAATTGAGGATACTGGTCCCATTGTAAAGTAGGGAAGGGAGTGTCAGGCCTCCAATGGTCAGTGAAAGCCTAATGCTGAGTTACTGCCTCACCATCTATACATAAGGGACAAACCAGGGGTCCCATGGAGAGCCCTATTATTAGGGGCATATTGTAAGAGGTTACCCGAAGTGAGAATGCATCTTATACATGAGGTTTTACATGCATGGACTTGGATTATCCTCATGAAACCCATGAGTTCTCCAAAAGTCAGGATGCACCTTTTAGGTGAGATAACCTGTTTAAAGATCCATCTCCCAATCTCAGGGTATCCAATCTACTGTTTTTCATCATTAGGCCATGTAATTCTGATTACTTTGATTATGGATTTGTTCCACTCAACTTTCTGGTCAGTCATCGGTAGAAAAAAAATGTTGTCCCAAGTCCCCTATGAGATTCAATCTATATCATCTGCTAGAGCCAAAAAGAAAGGAAGAAAGGAAAAAGGTCAACGACAAGTCATTTCTAGGCCATTGAGTGCATTAAAAATGAGAATCATACTTAAATTTTGGATGGTTACACTGTAGCGCATTCATCATCATTGCTAGAATCCAGTCCAGACTGGAACATGCTCATTCTGGTCCCATCCAGGTTCAGAATGAGGTCAGAAAAGCTGCTCGAATTCAGCGGATCATCCTCAGGCAGGTCACCAAACAGGTCATCAAGATCAGACTTAGCCAATGTGCAATCATCTGAATCATCTTTGCATGTAGCATCCTGCTTGGTACTACTTGATGTGGCGGTTGAGGATTCTATCGAGGCCTGGGTTACAGTATGACTTTTGTTGTGATGGACGCTCTTCTTTGGATGCTGGGAAACTCTATGCTGCACCAAACTTGAGACATTCTCAAATTTGTCTTGGCAGATGCCACACTTGAGCAGCTGGTGCTTCTCATGCCATTTCTCATGCTTCTGCCTGTGCCATTCAGACTTCATCACCTTATCACAATATCTACAGGTTTTACTCTCATGGTGACTCCTCTTGTGGGTGGACAACACCTGGAAGGTTTGACAGACAAGTCCACAGATATTACACTTGTACAACTCCTCAGAATGCTTCATCACCATGTGGTTTGTTAACTGGTCATTCTCTGAGAACTGCTGGCCACATCTCATACACATGTGCTCCTTCATCTCAATGCTGTGCTTCAGTAAATGTGCCTTTAGTGTTTTAGTAGTGTGGAAGATACTCAAACAGACATAGCAGCAGGATCTAGTTCTGTCCTCCTGGATAGAAATAGTACTGAGACTGCTTTCTGCCTCCTCCCTTGGAAATTTTGACTTTTTTACACCATCTGTATTTTTTGCCCCTGACTGTTTTGTCCCAGCTGCCTTTTCCTTGGTTGTCCCTTCAGCTGCATTATCATCATCAGATTCACACTGGGGTACATTTGGTGGTTTTTGCTGCAAAGCCTCAGCTAAACACCTACTTATATGCATCATCCTCATATGGGTTTTGAGGGACAGGTCTGTGGCACACCTTTTCCCACACTCCTTGCATGTGTACTCACTCTTATGTGATGTCTCTTTATGGTCCGTGAAGGATTCCTCATCACAGAACTTTATCCTACAGATGCTACAGGTCAGCGGATGTTTCATCAAGATGTGCTTCTCAACCACGGACTCTGAGTCAAATTTCTTGTTGCAGATGTCACATTTGGCTTTGTGTTTTCTCCTGCTAATTTTGATGTAAGGGTGGCACAGGTCTTTGTGGTCTCGCAGAGATTTTTCATCAGGGAAATTTTGTGCTGGGCAATAAGGGCATTTAATCGTGTGATGGTTGCGATGACTCAAAGATTTCTCAGCTGTTCCAGTTGACAATGATTTTGATACTTTTTGTGAATCATAATGTTTGTGGCCCTTTCTTCCCTTGCCATTATGCTTACTTTCCGTATCAGTATATCGCACATGGTTACTTTCGTTCGGGTCCTTCCCCTTACCACAATCCTCAAGGGACTTTTTATGTTTGTATAGATGCATTTCAAATAGGTTTGACCTTTTGAATAATTCCCCACAGACATTACATAGATAGTGCTTCTTCATTTGATGATGATTCTGAATGTGACTAATATACATCTTTACGTGTGAGGTCTTGAAGGTACAGCTTAAACAGCAAAAGCGGCCGAGTTGATCTCGCTCTTTTTCATAGAAATTTGTTGAGCCATTATGTGGCTGTCTATTGTGATTATCTACTGGATTGTTTGATGTGCCCTTTTTTTGTACATTACTTTTTCCATCTATATGGGACATTAAAATCTTTGGCTCTAGAGGGATCGGTTTTGGTTTCGCAGTGTGGTGTTTCTCTGAAGTGTCATCTATCACTACACTTGTAGTGTTTGGTTCTCTATCAGGTGTTTTATTCTTGTTGACAGATTGAGCTGCAGTTTTGTCCCTTACCCTGAAATGAAATATGATGTTTCCAGCCCTGAATTTCTTGTGTTGGAGTGATGATGGTTTGGACTTCTTTCGCTCATCATCAGACACTTTTTGATTTGCTTCATCTCCAACTTCACTTACATCCTCTGAACCATCTCTATGATCTTTGCTGCTGTTTACATTCATCTGTAAGTCAAGTGAATCAAGTTTTTTGGTACTGCCACTAACGAATTCTGAACAATCAGTGTCCTCCAATGCTGCCATTTTTTCATCTTCACCATGCTTGGTTGCGTAAATGTCAAATCCACCATTGCCTTCAGAGGAGAATTTTAAGTTTTGAGATTTTGAATCCTTAGTGGAAAGTGCAGCATCTCTGTCTTTCTGTTTAAAGTCATCTCCTGTTATTTCAGAATATTTAGCAGGTGGGAAGTTGTCAAGCTCATCTTCATCCATTTCTGGAATTTCTTTATCAAACAACATTGCTTGAAGCCTCTCCCTATCAGAGGCCTCCTTAGAATCTGACACTTTTAGCTTGTCCATTTCTGGTGTAGCAGACTCGGATGTACCGGCCACTCTCATATCTACAGCCTTATCAGAAATGGCTGATTCCCTTTTGTCATCTATCAAAAGTTGAACATCTCCCACAGGAAATTTAGATCGCTTTACATTTATATCAGCTGTCATAATCTTTACATTTATATCAGCTGTCATAATTTGCAATCTGGATGCGTCATTGCATTTGTCTCTGCGAGACGCTTTCTCAGAATCTTCCTTTGCTGAGGTCAGAGAAATGTCTCTTGTTGGAGGTTCTTTTGTAGAATCATGCTCAGTACTTGTTCCTTCTGTAGATTTTTTTGAATACCCATGGATGCGGGGCAGTTCTAGGCTAGTGCCTTTGGGACTGAAAATGAGAGTGGCCTTTTCAGCTTTTAAGTCATTGTGAGCAAAGGACATGTGATCCTTCTGTGTGGTTGCATTTTCATTTCTATCTGATTCTGGAGGCAGAATATCTTCAAGCTCATCCTCATCCATAGTAGGACTATTAATTTCATGAATGGATGATCTTCCAGTGCTATCCATAGAATCTGGGGTTACTTGCTTTTTATCTCTTGACAATGACTTTGAAGGTTCATTTATTTTGACTGCTTTAATTTCTAAACTTGTAGGATCAGTCAGAGAAGCTGCCGTTTTCGCTTTGTCACTCGCGACTAAATGATGTTTACTTTCCTTTGGGGATGTTGATGATTTTATATCTGAAACAGCTGTCAACATATGTGATCTACATTTGTGACATTTTTCATCTTTGTGTATAGTCCTAGATACCTCTGTCTTTGAAGGTTTCGTCATAAGATCTGGTCCAAAGGCAATTTCTTTCTTATAGTTAGTTGTATAATCAACTGTAGCCTCATCTGAAGATTTAAAGGGTGGGATATCATCAAGCTTATCTTCATCCATAACTGCCACATTTTTTATAAGTGATATTGAGTGATTTGGCTCCTTAACATCTTTAGAAGTTGGAATCCTTTTCTTATTCTTCCTTAGCTTTGAATGTTCTTCAGTATCAACAACCTCAGAACCTTTTCCTGAATCAACAGATTTAGACACTTTTTTCACACTACCATATTCTATAGAATGCTGTTTGATTTCTGGAGAATGTCTTGATGCTTTTGTTTGTAAACCGGTTGTCACCTTTGGCAGGCTGGACTTGGGAGGGCTTACTCTGCCAGATCCTATCCCTAGATTTTCCTTCACTGTATTCTTACAAATGCTTTTTGGGGTGAGCATTTTTGTGGAATCTGTTTTACACTCAATGCCTGTCTTTGATTTTCCTGATGTTTCTGTACCCTTGCACAACTTGTCTGATGCATCTGCATTATCATTTCCTAAAGTGTCTCCACCACTTCCTTTTTCTTTTTCCCCTGATACCAGGGACTGTGCAATGCATCCTTTTGGAGCATCAGACCTGGATCTTTTTATTTTTGAAGTAGAGACTACTTTTGATGATATTGTGGTGGTTTTATCAGACTGCTGGCCTATATCTACCTCAGGAGTTGTCTTCTGGTTGTCAGTTCTCACAGTAGATGTCCCTGATTGCACTTCTTGTATTGCTGCTGTTGTTGGTTTTTGCAAATGGAGAGTTGTTTCTTTATTACAACTGAGCTCATTTTCTCTTGCACTGCTTGTTGAACTATCTGTCTTATGGCTGTCAGTTTCAAAGGTCTCCTCTTGGCTTCTTATATCTATTATGAGAGCATCCTCATCACTTGTCTGAGATCCGGAAGGGGAACTTTCTATGGCAGGTATGCATCTTTTAACTTTTGATTGATTATTCTCCTTTTCAGAGCCATCCTTAGAATCTGAAGGTATCAGCTTCTTATTTTTATCTTTTTCATGCGCCCTGGCATTACCGATAGTAATTCTCTGAGAAGCAGTTGGTTTGCTTTTGTCCCCCACCGCAGGATATTGTTCACCCTCCTTGGTAAATTTAGATCTTATTTCCGAAGCTGGTGTCTTGTTTGTTGAACTGGATTTGTGGCATTGTTCTCTGCTGTCATCACTTGTCCCTGAGACTGCTGAAGGGGAATTTTCAATGGCAGGGGTACATCTTTTAACTTCTTTTCCTTCATCAACATTTGAAAACCCCTCCAAGGTAGACACAGATGGGGAACAATAGATTTCTGTCGCACATCTTTTTATTCCCCTTCCATTTGGGGTTTCAGGAATAACCTTAACCTTTGCTGGCTTAGATTCAGAAGGCTTCTGTTTTTCTGCTTCAACTACAACTTCACTTCCTATTTCCAGGAATGACAGTGTTGGTAACCCATCATCACTCACAAGTCCTTTCTCAGAATTTGAGGGATGATTCAATTTGTTTTGTAAGGTAGGGAAATCACTCTCTTCTGGTATACTTTCTGCATCACAGAGCTGCATGCTTTCATCTTCTCCTTCCTTCATCTGAGTGTCTGGGGTGCTACTTGGTATTGTAGAAGGTGCACTCACATCTACAATTGATCGCTTGATTGTGTTTTCTAGTGAATTGGACTTTTCCGCATATATCGCCTTCAGTCTAGCTTGCTGACTCAGTTTCTTTTCTTTATTTTCCTCCTCTGTATAAGTAGCTCGGTTTCTATGTAAAAGTGTTGTGAGTACACTCTCCTCTTCACATGAACCAGTGGTACTGTTTCTCATAGAAAATATCCTTTTTGTTTGCTTTGCTTTCTTATTGACTGGAAACTTCTTGCTCCTAAAAGCATTATCTTCTTCTTCCGTTGTTGATTCTGATAGTGGATGGTATGGGGATGATTGTGTGTGTTTCCGATTCTCAACTGACTTCTTTGATTTGTTTGTATTTTGATGACTCCTTTTCCTTATCCTAGACTTTGGTGGTACCTTCCTTTGATGTTCTTTTTTGCCTTTTGTTGAGGTGTCCTTTCTTGATGGAGAAGGAGATGTACTTCTTTGTCGCCTTTTCACTGGAAAGCTTGAAAGAGAATTATCAGAAAGAGTATCTGTCTCAGACTCTCTTTCATACCTAGGCAATTTCTTTACAGGAAAGGGTCCATCAATTCTTGAAATCTCCATCTTGCATACTTTCATCAGTCCAGAACATTCGGGAGGTAACTTCTTTGATTTTCTCTTGCTTGAGCTAGAATTCCTACCAGCGGCATTTCTCTGAATAAAATATCGCGCCGTTTTATCCTCAGAGGTAGACACCTTGACATGTGTTGCACCTTGGTATGTACCAGGAACTAGAATTGAGAATTCTCTATCAGCTGAAACCTCAAGTACTTCTTTCCTGCTCTGAGATTCTGTTACTTCACATTTTCCTTTCTTGCTCTGAGGTGCTGTCAGTTCATCTTTTCCTTTCTTGCTCTGAGGTGCTGTCAATTTATCTTTTCCTTTCTTGTTCTGAGCTTCTAACACTTCATCATCAGAGGAGTCTGTATCATTTGGTCCTTTTGTGGTGTTGGTGGAAGGCAGCAGAAACCGGTCCTTCCATGCTGAATGTTCCTTCAGTTTGTGATAGCGGAGGAGGCCTGTTAAGGTTGTACTGAACGAACACTCTGAGCATTGTAGCTGCTTCATGTTGGAGTATGGGAGAATCTTCTCATTAGGATCATCTGAAATAGAAGAGAGTATTAAGACATTGTACTTAGGTCAATATGGAAATTTTGTCTGGATTAACATACATGTGATCGGTCTTTTGATAGATCTTACTAATAACAAAACAAAGAACACATATTTCTCTGGGTCAGCTTTTATAAAGCAGTGATAGAATGTATCATTGTCATCTGCTTAGCAGGAAATCTCACTTTAATGAAGAAATGTGTATTGAACTCCCTTGGATTTCTTCTTTACAAATAGACAGATTAGCACATGAAGTAGATAAAGGTATCATTATTACTGATTATCATACTTACATATTTTAGGGAATTCAAGGTCATCGTCACCGCTGCTGTAGTCATTAACTGGCTCGGCATCCTTTGTTTCATCTTTGGCTGTTTTATCGACAGATTTTGTATTTTGGGACTGTCTGATTTTCCTGCAACCTTTCTTTTTATGACCATCTTCAAGATTGTTTTCTTCCTCTGTATCATCACCAGATTCTTCCAAAACCTTTGATTTATGTGATTTTTGCAGTGTGCCAGTAGGTTTACTTTTTTGATTTCCAGATTTCTTATGATTGTCGCTGTTCCTTGTGTTCTTCCAGTTGTCCTTTTTGCTGATGCTAGAGCAATTCCTGTTATCTCTCCTTGTAGTATTTGCAACGCGAAGCCGCTTTCCATGTCGAACTGACCTTGTAGGTCTACATCTTTTGATTTTCCCAACATAAGTTGCATTATCATCATCTTGATCACTGCTACTGTTACCTTCCCCCATTGTCATGTGTTTATCCCCGTCACCATGAAAATCACTGTCCTCTGTCACGTGATTATCTATGTAACCATGACAATCATTATTTCCTGTCTCATGAATACCCCTGTTGCCATGACAATCAGCCTGTTCTGTCACATGATTATCCCTGTCCCTATGATAATTGCCACCCTCTGTCAAATGACTAAGTGTGTTGTCATGGCCACTACCATCCCCTGTAACATGACTACCCTTGTCGCTATGATGATCATCTTCTTTGCCATCTGTATTACAATCCTCATTCCCTCCCAAATTATGGCCCCTCTCACCCTTTCTGGTCACCTGACTATCCTTATCAAAATGGTAGTTTCTATCCTCTGTCACCTTACTATCTCTGACATGATCGCGATCTTCCCCCTTGACTGCATGACTACCACGATCACCATGTTGATTGCTATCCCCTGTCACATGATTATCCCCATCACCATGACGATGGCCATCCTCTGTCGCATGACTGCTACCATTTCTTATCACATGATTATGTATGTTACCATGGCGGTCACCATCCTCTGTTATATTACCATCATTGTCACCATGGCAACCTTTCATGTGACTATCTAGGTCACCGTGGCAATCACCATACAATGTTACATCTCTGTCATGATCAACATGGCAACCATCATCACAATGTTCTTTGGTAGTAGAGTTATTGTCCTTGGCCACATTCCTCTCTTGGTTGTCATAACAATCATCATCCTCAGTCATTTCACAGTCTCCATCACAATCATCATCAGCATTGTGCTCTTGTTGAAGGTTGACAGATACCTCAGGAGGAAGGCTACATTCACTGTTATTGTCTGTGCTGTTCCTTGTATCTTTCTCCGCATCAGCCGTTTTTACTTCTTCGCTTATTTCCACTGGTTGAGTGGTGATGGCTTTGAGGGCCTGGAGGTAGCATCTAGTAAAAGGCCGCCCAATGTAGCTCTGCTCTATTTGAAACTCTGCTATATCATCACTGGTATCTGCTTCAGGTTGACTGTCAGCGTTGTCGTTATCATCGTTATCAGAGCAGGTACCCCCTGCCAGGAACTGTGACTTCATAGAGGCCTTCACTGTGAAAATATAAGGGATACAACAAAGAAAATGTAGTAGACAGCGAAAATAATGTTTGGACTTTCTATGACTTGAACCCGAGACTTTCAGATCACAAGGCAGATGCTCTACCATTGAGCTACAAGTCCTCACCTGTCATCTTTAACCAAGCAACCACAACTGGACTGCTATAATACGCATTGGGGTAGGGGGCATTGATTACCCAGTGACCCACCCAAAGGGGTTGGTCTACCGGATACAGGTAATTATTATTGCCCCGACAACAAGAGAATTATTTGCTGGAAATCTCCTATCATGATTTTGATTTGAGTAAAAATGTTTTTGGAATAAGCCAGTCCCCCATTGTTATCTGCAAATCAGTATATTTCTAACATTGTGAATATACTTTAATTGAGAGAAGTCAACCTACTCTGTTCATCCAAGATATCCTCCTGACTGTTGTCCTGTGTAGATGCATTATCACCTTCAGATACTTCTATAGGCTGCTGGGCAGTACTTGGCACCCCATGTCCTCCATTCCAGGCCTCTTGGGGGCTGGTTTTAGGCTCCCATAGTGGCTGAGACTGCCTTAACCCAGGGTGAGGACCCATACCAGGGTCCTGCTGATACTGATCTACCTGCTGCTGATCAGATACATCATCCTGCTGGTCTGGGGTATCACTGAAAGAGGCAAAGGCTCACAAATTTCTTCTAAGGTTTAATGGGCTACCCTAGCACACATAAAAGGTTCTATATCTCCTCTTTCCTATCCCCTTGGATGTGTGTGGTGCAAGTCATTGGTGCATCACACTAACCCTCTTAGGCTGTGTCAGCCCCAAAGGGTAGACATGATGCTTGACTGCAACCCTGGTGAATTACTTAGCATGGCTAATGCAGGAGTGCATCATGCACAAAGGACCCAATGAAGTGCTAGCGAGTCTGTTCACCAGCACGTCATTGGATTATCATGCCGAACCTCCAGGACTGTATAAACCCCACACCGTTGAAATGATTCATGAATGTAGACCTGACAGGGCTATTTGTGCTATTGCATGGATGCATTATTTACTTTTAAAGGATTAAAGGGATAAGCTATACCGCTGACTCAGGACCAGACTGGTTCCTGAGTTTAGCACATGCGTGCTGACATCAGCTTGCAGGGGCGTAGGAAAAGGGGGCGCCTGGGCCCCCCAATAATGAAGAGGTTCCCTATATACGCCTATATAAAAATATAGCGGGCCCCCCCAACCGAGACCCCTGGGCCCCCCCAATAAAAATTTGCTTCCTACGCCCCTGGCTTGGATGTATGACACCCAGCTGAATATCGCGAGATATTCCGAGATTGGAACTGTCATAGCAACGCACACAGATAAAGAAGAAACCCTGCTATACTCACTTATAAGGCCCATGGTCAATGTGTAGAGGCCCCTGCTCCTGTTCCCCCACCTCCTGGTGATGCTCCACACTGACACCAGGTGACAGCAGTGGTGGGTGTAGAGGGGCTGAGGGACACCTTCTAGGGGGACTGAAGAAACAGGCACCACTGGGTGAGGGTTCTATACCACTGTCATAACCTGTAGTGTCTGCTTCCCCCCAGTCCATCCTAGCCTGGAGGTGGTGGTGGTGGTGGTGGTGGACCCCAGGTGGTTCCACAGTTACTGGTGGCGGCTGGGGGTGGTGGGCGATTCTGGGGGATGGTGTGTTGAGTTGTAGGATGAGGCTGCTCTCACCTATTATAGACATTAACAAAAGCTACCGTAAATTCCCTCGCATAAGCCACACTGTGTGTAAGCTTCACCCCTGACTCTGAGATAAGCTATGAGCTGCTTCTGAGGCCTGGGTGAATTGAAGGTTTTATACTGTTCTATAGGGCTATTTACCCACACATAAGCTGCTCCCTAACTTGGGACACGCTTTGAACAGCGTATAGCCCGGAACTTATGGTAGTATTGTATCGAAGCGAGAAAAGGGGTAATTAAAATTAGAAATACTGTTCAAGTGATACAATTCATGATATTTTTGACTGATGATATTTCATGAATTTCTTGAAAATTGCTTCAAGGCTTCTAGTAAGGACCACAATGATATGAAGGTTCACATTTCTTTGCCATAATGCACTAGCAAGAAATGATGAAAAGGGAGTCTATATGGAAACCAGAATCACCATTTGTTTTCTTTTAAATTACCGTAATCTCCAGCGTATAAGGTGCACCTCGCGTAAAAGGCGCACTTAGAGTTTTAGAAAATAGTCAAAAAAAAGGAAAAATTCATAACTTTTATTCTACTGAATGAATTTTCAAAATTCAAAAAGCCATGTGTTGCTAGAGCCCTCGGGACCCCCATGGCCCCCCTAGATCCTATTATGACTTAGGGTGGAGTGTAAGATATCAAATGAAAGGTTTGGTGTCCCCCTTCTGGATCCAGTAAGAACTAAACCCTCTCATACAAGACGCACCTTGTACGCGAGAGATTACGATATGTTTAAATGGAACAATAATGAAGTACTTACTCTGTGTGTGCTGCTGTACCTGAGTTGTCCTACCAAACTTCAACATGCGCAGGTGTTTGTCATTATAACTAACATTACTCTCTGCCCTGCTCGGAGAGAACATGTTCAGCTTGTTGTCGTTAACCAGGCGCCCCATCACAGGCTGCTGGCGTATCATGGCCGCCATGCCATCTTTACCCTCATCCGGGTTCTCCCGTTTTGGTGAGTGAGGGGCTGGTGACAGCCTGTCAGCGTCCACAGTGACTGGAGAGACTGGTGAATCTTGAAAATAACAAATAAACTTGCATTGGTGCAACATAGTTACAATTAGAGTTCTAGATATACAGGGAAAATAACCTAAAGAATTCTGTGTCAGGGAAAATATGGAATTCAAAAGTCTTGCAAAAACCCAAGGAACAAGGTACCGTAACCTCTCGCGTAGAAGATGCGTCTTCTACGCCAAACAAAATGTTGCTGGGTCTTATACGTGGGAGGGTCATTGCCTTGAGTTTGGGGGGGGGGGGGTATTTTTACTATAGAACAATACTAAACTGACAAAAATCTGCCCTCAGAGGTGCGCCTTATATGTGAAGCAAACCTCTCTGAGTTGGGGGTATAGGCGAGCTGCGCCTTATACGGTACATGGCATACAACAGAGAGTGATGAAAGGACAAAGATTTAAGACAATCTCCTTAGACTACCAACACTGTTTATGAACCAAATGACTGTGTCATTGTTTGGACAAAAGCATTATTTACTGTACTAGAGCAGCCATTGCAACATACTCACCACATTCATGCATCATGTCGATCCTACGGTGTTGATACACAAGCTCCCGGAGGGTCTGCATGATGCTGCAATGAAGTGCTGGCAAGCAGTCTTGGCAGCACCTCATTGGTGCATCATGACGACCAATGGGCATGATGCAATCCTGCATCAGTGACCCCTAATGAGTTAAGGTAAAGATCCGCCCTCATACCTGGGTTGGAGAGTACCATGTGAGACACAGTCATCCTGACCAGCCGTCTGTTGTCCACGTTAAACCTGAGCATCCCTGTCACATGTACAAAGTCGAGCGTGTCCAGGACCTGGGCACACACCGCCTCACACACCTGACTCATGTGGTAGTGATGTCCTACCCCTGCCTCCTCCTCCTCCTGGTGGCTCCCTCCTCCAGGGTCCTCCCAGGGTAAGGGGCCGTGGCTACCTGTTGGAAGCGACAGGGGGAACACTTTCATTATTGTATATTCACATCTTAATGAAATAAATTGAACAAATTCATGCCAAATTTGATGTGGTAACTTTTGTTAGATTTCCCTCAGAGGCTGACTGAAGTTTGGAATTTAAGACTTAATTTAGCTTTCAGCATTTTTGCAATGTTAGGGTGGGGGTGGTAGTAGTAAGCTTCTTAAGGAGTTAAGTTGCATTGCTCTTACAATTGGTCAAAATCAGAGCTATTCTTAATTTGCTTCAAACTATGAGGAGGCTAAAACACATAGTCCACTTGTCCTCTATTACACGATGGAGCCATACATTTCCTATATAAATTTCTGTGACAGGGGCCTAGTGGACTATTGATGTAAGGAAAGAAATCGGATTCCAACTTTCTACCTACTGCTTTCACCATACTCACTTTCTATCTACTACTTACACTACTTTCCATCTATCATAAAACCTCCCTTAGAAGCTAACCCTAACTTCAGGAAAACATAGAAGCTGAATTTGGTTCCATTTAAACATGCTTAAACTGGATTTCACCAGATGAAAAACATTCCTCATTAGCCAACCCCTTAACTTCAGGAAAATTCAGAAGCCAAATTTGAGTTAAAACATCAAAATCTAGGTAGGCCTCTCAGGGAGGGTTTATGCCCACTACTAATACTTTTATCTACTACTGATACCACACACACACCAGTTTCCTTCTACTGCTCACACCATTTTCCATCTATTAATCACACCACTTTCCATCTACTACTCACACCACTTTTCATCTACTATTCACACAACTTTCCATTTATTCCTTACACCACTTTCCATCTACTCCGTACACCTCTTTACAACTACTGCTTTCCCCATTTTCCATCTACTTCTCATGCCACTTCCATCTACTACCTACACTACTTTCCATCTACTACTCACACCACTTTCCATCTTCTACTCACCCCATTTCCATCTACTACCTACACTACTTTCCATGTACTACTGACACCACTTTCCATCTACTACTCACACCCACTTTCCATCTACTACTCATACCACTTTCCATGTACTACTTCCACCACTTTCCATGTACTACTTCCACCACTTTCCATCTACTACTCACACCACTTTCCATCTACTACTCACACCACTTTCCATCTACTACTCACACCACTTTCCATGTACTACTTCCACCACTTTCCATCTACTACTTCCACCACTTTCCATGTACTACTGACACCACTTTCCATCTACTACTCACACCCACTTTCCATCTACTACTCACACCACTTTCCATGTACTACTTCCACCACTTTCCATGTACTACTTCCACCACTTTCCATGTACTACTGACACCACTTTCGATCTACTACTCACACCACTTTCCATCTACTACTCACACCACTTTATCTCTATTTCTCCCACCATTTTCTATGTACTACTGACACCACTTTCCATCTACTGCACATGCTGCTTTCCATCTACTACTCACACCACTTTCCATCTACAACCAACCTCTTTCCATCTATTACTCACACAACTTTCCATTTACTACTCACATGACTTTCCATCTACCCCTTACACCACTTTCCATCTATTACTCACACCACCTCCAATCTACTACTCACACCCACTTTCCATCTACTACTTACATTACTTTCCATCTACCACTTTCCATCTACTCATACCACTTTCCATCTACTACCTACACCACTTTCCATCTACCACTCACACCACTTTCCATCTACCATTCACAGTGCTTTCAATCTACTACTCACAGCGCTTTACATCTACCACTCACACCACTTTCCATCTATGACTCACAATACTTTCCATCTACTACTCACTCCACTTTCCATCTACTCACAATACTTTCCATCTACTACTCACTCCACTTTCCATCTACCACTCACACTACTTTCCATCTATGACTCACAATACTTTCCATCTACTACTCACTCCACTTTCCATCTACTCACAATACTTTCCATCTACCACTCACACCACTTTCCATCTATGACTCACAATACTTTCCATCTACTACTCACTCCACTTTCCATCTAATCACAATACTTTCCATGTACTACTTACTCCACTTTCCATCTACTATTTACCACTTATCAGACCATAGGTGCGCCTTATAGGATTGCACCAAGGTCTGGGTGCGCCTTAGACGCTGGGTAAGGAGAAATACAATTGAATTGGGAATTGTATCACACCACAAACATAAGCTCTCCCTCCCTAAGGCCAGAGCAGTTCACGGCCAAAATTGTTTGAAGTGTGGCGGTAACATCCTACCCTTACCTAAGTTCTCTGAGGCTGACTAAAGCAAGCCAAAAATGTGTGAAGTGTGCCCCCCCCCCCCACCGCATTACTAGCTATAGGAATGTACATGTAGTACATTGCTCTTAAATCACGAAATCTGGGGTACAACTTATCCGGGGGGGTTTACAAAACATTGATACAGAGGATGCACTTTTTCAGTATTTGTTGTAAGTAGTAGGTGGAAATGAAGTATGCTTTTTTTTTTTTTTGGCGGGACATTTTCACAGATTAGTACTTGCCAGTCTTACTGCCCTTACGCCTCAGCACCATCTGTTGCACTGGTACATGAAGCTGGTACCGGTGATCCACGTTAAACTCCAACTGTCCCGTAACATTGACGAAGGCACGAGCAGCGAACCCTGACCTCACAGCCCAAGTCACTCCCCGTGCCAGCTCACATTGTAGCCGAGCTTCTCGTGCATTCCTCCCAGACCCCTGCCTCACTAGGGTGGTGGCCATCTTGGTTGTGGTTTATCCCCTTCTTATGGTTATAACTGATGTGTGACCGGTCCTACTGATAGGGCAGCAGGGTGGTTATGATTTATTATACGTCTATGACTGACATAGATCTACAGTAAAATAGCTTTTTTTCTGGCAGGAATTGTTCCGTGTTCAGCTCAGTTTTTTTTTAGCCATACACCGCTGGCACTGCAGCTCATAGAGGACATTAGGGTTACCAATATTATGTCCAGGCTTAAATGAATGTAGGTACTTTATGTTCCTTTCAATATATTGCGTAATTTTACATAGTTTTATTCCCCTATATTTGTTGAGTACAGTATGAGTTAAATCCAGTTAGGTAACTAGTATTCCTTGTTGGCTCAGGGACCACCCTGAGTCTATACCGCCAGGTAGGTGGTGGCATTGGCAAAAAGTCAGTTATCCAATTTTCAATCTCAATCTTCTACAAGAAACAAAGCATGTAAACAAATAAAATCACCATACATGAGTAGTTCATATATCAGTCTTTAGTTACAGTGAAGAAAAAAATTAAAAAATCCATGCATGAGTGCATACAAAATTAAACAAAGAAAAGGGTCATTTCATAAAAATACTTTCTCCAATCCAGTCCTCCATAGGTTTACCTCCGGGCTGGACTTTTCTCTCTTTGTTTCTATTTGTTTCGAAAACAGAGTCTAAAAGTGAGACGGTTTGGACGCCTTTCAAAAAACGCGGGAAAAGTCACCCTGAGCCCTCTGTGCCAATGCACGTCATTGAATTTTATTTGTTAAGCTCAGGCTTCATTCACGTTGGACATTTTCTATGTCAAATTTCACTCCATGGTGTATTCAATATAAAACCACAATATCCATCATATATAAGTTCCAGAATACAGTAGGAATCACGCACAAACCCTGACCCTCGGGTCTCCTAGGGGCAACTGACTTTTCCTCAAAATCTAAGGTTCTTTACAATAACCCCGTTATCATCCTGAGACGCTGCTTTTCATTGTTTACCAGGAATTCCCGTTTTTTGTGAAAAGATTTATGTATCAAATCACGTTTATTTTTCAAGGGAGAATTCAATCTCCATGATCATAGGATTTTCTGTTTCCAAGTACGTTTTCGCCGACCTCTACATTGGTGGAAACACCGAGTGGCCCTGCCCGCGTAAGGGGGGACTACAGAACTCGGTGGCTTGGCCGGTATGACACAGTTAACGCTTCAACCTGCTAGGGGTAAACTAGTCACCTGCTGGAGGTTGGGTTGGAGGAGTAGGGTTGGCTGAATCTGGTGGGGAGGAGTGTAGGGGCCAGCTCTGGCTGTGAGTCCATGGCGGTATGCTATCTGTCCCCGTTCTAGCTGCACCAGCCCCCAGGGGCTGGTCAGCCAGTGAACACTGCCCCCTTGTGTCATACTGATCCAGATGTAGGTGGAAGATAGAGAATGTCAGGTCTGGGGATGTAGCTAAGTGGTAGAGCGCTCGCTTACAAGTTGAGAGGTTCCGGGTTTTAAACCTGGTGTTTCCAAGTAAGTTTTCGCCGACCTCTACACTCTCACTTAATATTCTCCTTTTGTAGCTGTGCCAGTACCGATACATACAACGAGTTCATCAGGGTGGAGAAATCTGGTCAATAAATGTGAAATCATCTGTGAATGTAGCTGGGTCTGAGTCACAAACGGCACTGATATTCAAGTTTGCTGTATTCGTACGTCGTCCAAACTACGTGTACTGACAAACTTTCTAAGGGAAGTCACCTTGGGTGTAAATCCTGCAAGTAAGACATAAAAAGACATATTAATGATAAGATATAATAAGATTTGGTTGAAGATTCATCCCACTTCTACCCTATGATGTGCATCTGGGATAATATTTTGGCCACTTTTAGCACGGTACTATTCTATAGAGTAAAGATCCCCGCCTATAAGGTGGACATTGATCCCATGAATACACCTAGAGCTGTCCTATTTGATAGATATAGGTATAAAGGCCCTACTTATGTAAACTAATGATAAAACGTCTCGATGAAGAGATGTTGTAAAACCCGAGCGTGAATTAAAGCATGCTCATACATATGTTTTCTACGTCTGAGAAAGATAGAAACATAAACAGCAGGTTATTACAGGGATTGCCAACTGTAAAGGAGACGCTATAGGTAGGGTATTACATCAAAGATTAACTACCATAATCTCCCGCGTATAAGGCGCGTCGTATACGGGAGGTTTTAGTTCTTCCTGGATCCACAAGGGGGGCACCAAGATCTTTCTTTTTATATGTTACACTCCCCCGAAATCCTAATAGGACATAAGGGGGTGCAGGGAAGTCTGGGGGACCCCAGCTTCACATAGCCTTTTGAATGTTTAAAATCCATTCAGTAGAACAAAAGTTATGAATTTTTTATTTTTCTGATCAAATCTCTAAACTCTAGGTGCATCTTATAGGCGGGGTGCACCTTATACGCGGGAGATTACAGTAATAGTCTCACATAATATCCAAATAGTGGATCTGATAGAAAAGTCATGTACTAATGCCATGTAAGAAACAGAATACTGAAATATTCAACAGGGAATGCTGGAGAGTAGTTTAAAGTTGAAAAAGTGACTGATATTTTGTCCCCACTGCTCTATGTATATAGAGTATGGGGCTATAGTGGCCTATGTGAGTGCAGAGTGGGCCCAGTAGACCATGCTACACACAATGATCACACTACCGGTAGCCACAGGGCAAGATAAAAGAAACTAGGGGTTGTAGAGATTATTGAATATCAGAAAATTATTTGTGTATATACTATGATATATAGTACTTTGGTTAGTATCATTTGCCTTATGTTCCTGCTAATTTGTCCTTGTTTATTGATGCTGGTTTGCCAAGGTATAGAGATGAAAGGTTATCATAGGCCTATTTTTGCCTCCGGTATGCAAGAGTTGTGCAGAGCGATATTGATGGGTATCGGTGCATTCTTTTACTAGTTATGGTTAGTTCTAGGGAACAAGTGAACACTTTCTGCAGGGATGTAAGTCTTCAGGATTTATCAGGATTTCCTAATTTCTGAAATTTTTGAATGGCATTTATTTTCCTTACATGAGTGGTAATGAGGGCTATTTGTGAAAAATAGAGGGCTTTTATATCAAGTAAATGTATGGCTTCCTGATTTTTGCCTTTTCCTGACTTACATCCCTGTTTCTGAGTTATTAATTTTCATTGACATAAAACCATGTTTTTTTTTTACCTAAAAGATAACACAGAACTGTGACTATTGGTCATAAAAAAGTGTTCAACTAAGACAAGATGCATAAATCTGTGTAGAATAATCCTGCATCACTCATTTCACTAAGTTTCCACCAGCTTCCCCCATACAAGACATCGTTTGAGGACATGCATATATTTCCTTTACTGCAAATATAGGTGCCATATGCTACCTACTCACACTACGCCAAAGGTAAACTTTCTTCCATAAAACCTTTAGGCACAAATAGCCATCACCAGTAGCTGACGTGCCGTAAAACACTAACTAACTATAACTAACTAACTACGCCAAAGGTGGCAGTTCCCTAAGAAAAATAATGACAAATGAGGAAATGATAAACCCATCATATGCACATGATCAATAGCTTTATATCAGTGGCTTTATCATTACTGAGGTATGTAGAGTAATATTTTGAGGAGCACATGAGTAAGACCATGTCAGAAATCTGTGCAGAGGTGCCCTGCAGACACGGATTCACACGGCCAGTGTAACAACCGACTATACCGTAATCTGCCGCGTATAAGGCGCACCTCGCGTATAAGGCGCACCTAGAGTTCAAGAATAATCTCAAAAACATAAAAAATTCATAATTTTGGTTCTACTGAATGTATTTTCAAAATTTAAAAGGCTATGTGTAGCTAGGGCACCCCACATCTCCTTCGACCCCCCTATGTCAGATTTTGAGTTAGGGGGGAGTGTAAGATATCAAAAGAAAGCTCTTGGCGTCCCCCTTGTGGATCCAGGAAGTACTGAAACCCCTTGTATAAGACGCGCCTTATACGCGGGAGATTACGGTAGGTAAGGGGCTAACCCAATAAGAAAACATTTTGATGTAGAGATTCGTTATGGTACCTAAGATATTTTACAAGTTTATGGCGCACAGGGTTTGTGTTTCCGCACCCTGGAAGCTACCTTTTACAAGTGATAGAGAAACTTACTGGTTAACAATAAGAGAAGTTTATAAATTAGAGATGGCTTCTTGGGTAGATCTTACCTGGTTGGTATGGGTAGCTCCGAGCAGCTCCAGCGTCTTGTGTTCTGCTGTTAGGGGAATGGGTGGAGCAGGGTGCACCAGCCCGTGACCCGTCATTGGGGATAAGGGGGGGGGGGCGTTTGGAGAATCCTTCCTGGGACCTCATTACGAGAGACAGCAGATGTATTGGTGTAATTCTTTTTTTTTAAAGAAGCATCTTTTATTCACAGGCACCTGTTTTGCGCTGATCTTTGGTATGTAACCTATATTTTTTTTTTATTTCATGCAAATGAGAACACTCCATAGCTATAGGACTTCAGTGCCGATCTAGAGTGCCGACCCCCCCTAGTATACCCCGCAATACTCACGAACACTAATGTTGTGGGTATAGACTTTAATTGTTCAAAAAGCTCTGGTATATTAGAGGTTGGTTTCATTCTAGCTCCCTTTAGCTTAATACTACATGGATCCACCCCAGGTTCTACATGCAGTATCTTAGTGTCTTCTCTCATTGTGTGTTTTTATATTTTGTAAAATGTATCTCAATTCTCCACAATGTGTCACTTTGATGAAGGTTATCTGCACAGGTAGGTTTATCCTTTGCCCCACTGAGACTACCTTTAATTGGTCTAGACATAACTATAATTACCCAGTTGTCAATTTCTCCCCTGCTAATCAGCACTTGACAGCCAATCATGGCTTGCAGTGATTGGTCTAGACACAACTAATACTATTAGCAGAACACTATCGCTGACTGAAATCTACAAACCAGAGGGAAATTGACACTTCTGGCTGTAACTCTCAGCCCATCCCACTGAGAGTTACAATGCCGTAACTAAAACCTCCCGTGCATTAAGCTGTCTCGATCTGCACCTCTGCTACACCCATCCATTTCAGGTATTTTTGAATCAGATTTACTTGAAATGAATACAGAGATGAACGACAAAGGTGAATTAATCCATCTAGCAGACACCACACAAATCTTGCAGCACAGTATTACCATTTTCCGAACGCCCTTTGAGAACTTCTCTCTTGGAGTCACCCAAGTGGAACAGAAGTCAGATCCAGTCAATACCCCCTCACCCCCTCACCCCCTCCAACACCCCCACCCTCCATCTGCTCACCCTACAGATAGGCCACCAGCTGTAATGAGCACCTCATGAGCTGGTCCACATCAACAATCTATCACACAAACACAAATCTTACTGCGAGTTATCTTCAATTAATGTAGGTCTTTTCTACACACAATTGTTTTCTGATGTTAATCAAGGAGCGCATTCAAAAGAAGCAAAAGACAAAAAAGGCATATCATGGCCAGTCTATACCTATATCTATTTGATATTTAACTCGAAAAGAGTTATTAGCATGAGGGTAGGTGGGTCCCTAGTAAGAGTTTTTGGGGTGTTGGAGGCTGAGGTGGTGGTCAAGTTTAGGGTCGAAAAAAGAGGTTTTAAAAGTAGATATGGTTATCAAATGCATATTAAGTGCATCCTATATATGTCAGGATAATGGAGGAATATCCATTTTGTATTAAACATGAGCAGTTTTGTAATTATGATGAAAAATGTGAGGCAAGGTCTATGTGAGTGATAATAGGTGAAAAAAGACGCTTTTTGGCTCAGTGCTGAAGGTATAGGGAGGTGGGCCAAGGTATCAACATTGATCAATTTTTCCCGCCCTTTTTGCAAGTGGTGTGAAAAGAACAGTTTTGGCGGGAGTTATGCAAATAGTGGCTTGGTGGTGCCAATAACCTGGGTGAGGGAGTGCTGATGTCAGACCACAAGCTAGACTAGCTCAAGGCTATTTATTTATTTATTTTCGAGTTACGAGCAATGCACATTACTGCCCTATATTTCATACAAGTTTTTGAACTACAAGAGACAAGCTTTTGCCACTTCCCATAGTTTGTAGTTTGTAGAAAATAATACAAACAAGGTAGGTAGAGAGCTTGGTGGCTATTAATGGTGGACCTTTTTGGACTCAATTAAAGATGATTGCACCCTGAGAGACTATTCCTATACTCAGGGTGCGTCTTATATGCGGAGTGCGCATTATACACGAGATATTATGATAATATCGTTGCCTCAGTGCAACAAGGTTGTAACTGACATTTTGACAAAATTTAGTTTTCTTCTACTGGTATTTTAACATCTATTGACCCTTATCTACCTTCTATGAAAGTATTGAAGCTCTATCTATGATATGTTTGTCTACAGGCCTCAATACAATAAGGTGGTGTCAACTGTGTGCTATAGTAAGTGCAACCCTTCTTTTGCCTCTCCTGCAAAACTTGAAATATGCAGATACAAACTTGTTGCACTGAGGCGACGATATAATGTTATCCCCCCTCCCCTTATAAGGCATGCCTTGACTTTATGAAGAGCGTCTTATCCCAGTGTATGAGGTGTGCCTTATACACCAGGTTTTTGTTGTATTATGATATTAACTTTCCAACCTTACCCTCCATGAGGCCCCCTGGCATTTTCTGCTGGTTTGTTGGTGCCCAGTGGCAGTAGGGTGGTCTTAACCCATGACGACCCTCCGAGGTGTAGCAACCGCATAGAGTCGGCAAGATGTACCTACCGTAAATCCCCGGTCACAAGCCGGCCCCGGTCATAAGCCGGGGGGTGAGTTCAGGAAAAAAATAAAAGCCGGTTTTTGGGTCAAATTTTTACCATTTTCTCTTTATTCTATAGTAAAAAAAAAAAAAAACGGTCATAAGCCGGGGGGAATTTGGTAAAAATTTAGAAGCCGGTTTGGGCCCAAAATAAAAAAAAAATATCCGGCTTATGACCAGGGATTTACGGTATGAACCTCTTGAGTGCCTGCTCGGCAGAACTGACATTTCCCTAACTTCTGTGAGTTTATCAACACTGGGATATTAACCCTGTAGGGTCGTGAATGAATGTAACCCTGGCGGGTAAATCACTGGGGCATGCATTCATGCATCAAAACGACCTTAGTGCATAATGCATTAATATGCACAAGCGGCCCTTCAAGGGTTGAGACTGGAAGCAGTCAGGTGTGAGATGTGGATGAATATGTAAGAAGGCAAGGTAAGGGGTGAGGTGCAGTGGGCTGTGACCGCTGTCAGCCTCTGAGGGGGGGGGGGGTGTGGAGGTGAGGTGCAGTGGGCTGTGACCGCTGTCAGCCTCTGAGGGGGAGGGGGTGTGGAGGTGAGGTGCAGTGGGCTGTGACCGCTGTCAGCCTCTGAGGGGGAGGGGGTGTGGAGGTGAGGTGCAGTGGGCTGTGACCGCTGTCAGCCTCTGAGGGGGGGTGTGGAGGTGAGGTGCAGTGGGCTGTGACCGCTGTCAGCCTCTGAGGGGGGGGGGGGTGTGGAGGTGAGGTGCAGTGGGCTGTGACCGCTGTCAGCCTCTGAGGGGGGGGGGGTGTGGAGGTGAGGTGCAGTGGGCTGTGACCGCTGTCAGCCTCTGAGGGGGGGGGGGTGTGGAGGTGAGGTGCAGTGGGCTGTGACCGCTGTCAGCCTCTGAGGGGGGGGGGTGTGGAGGTGCTTCTGTTCCACTTCACTGAATCATGAATCCTGTATTCAGGTCAAGAATCATGGTGATTTTATCATGTTTAAAATGGTGCAGAATAGGCAGATTTATAAAAGATTTTCTGTTTTCACCTGTGATCCATTTCAAAAGCGCATATATTAGGTTGCGATGTTACCAGCATGTTCTAACAAGTGGGTTGATTATGGAAATGCAGAAAATAGAATGTATTTATATTTCAACATTTGTAGCAGTTTTAATTGAGTCTATAAATGTAATTACCGGGGTACCAGGTTAACCTTTCCACACCATTATGTATTGTAGACACGGACAGGGCACTCCAAGCAGCTGCAGTACGTACAGGGCGGTGTACTGCGGGCAGCGCACTCACACGGAGACAAAGTAGTACTAGGGTAAGATGTGCCACTGATATATTACTCATCTTAAGGTGGGTCGCTACCATTGAAATTCAGCCCACTGCACAGCTTTCTGCGCAGATAGGTTATTTTCATCAGAATGAAATATTTTTTGGTAGGCACATACCTAAATACACCCTAAATGTCTACAAAATAAATTCAGGGGTTTCTAATCAGAATTGTCCATGTTATGACGATTTTGAATTTTGGCATATTTACATGTAAATTATTTTCTTCATTCTCTGACATATTTTTGGACCTCATATTACCTAGACAATGCTTTAAACGTGATATGCTGCTGACAATGATTGAGGGCTTGTAATAAAATAATGGGATGCCAAGGATTAATATATTTTACCCATCATGCAGTGTGTTGAATATGGATTTTACCGTAATCTCCCGCGTATAAGGCGCGTCTTATAAGCGGGTGCCCCTTATAGTATTCCCCTGAACTCAGGGTGCGCCTTATACGCAGGAGATTATGGTAGTCATTTTTTCCAATACTTTTTTTTTTTAGAAAACCAAAAATTATGCACAGGACCCTATATAAAAATTCTTTTTATTTAAAAGCAAATTATTTGAACTACATTCTAAAAAAAGTTAAAATAGACACTGGTAGAATCTAGTGGTTAGATATAGCTAATCTAATCAGTTTTGTTTAGAAATAGTAGAAAATTTATCATTCTTTTGGTTGAAATATGACGAATTTACCCAGAATGCCTTGTAATTGAGGCTCAAACAAAAATTCTTGATAAATGAGGATATTAATACCTTCGCTATGTGAGGATTCATTTTTCTGTGCTTGTTCGTTATGACAGAAAAAAGCTCTCAAAGTTGAGTCAATGTGGAAAGGTTTACTTTTCTTTGCAAAAACATATTCTAGATGATATAACGTATATTTGACCAAGAAATGGAGAATTTCTAGGAACTCTGATTCAATGGTAGCGACCCACCTTAATTTCATTAGGGCTGTATGACGTCTTCAAGTATAATCTATACTGGGGAAGGGGGTCCTTGGTTTTAGCCTTGACCAAGACCGACTATACCCGTTGGTTCGCATAGTCTATGAATGCAGATTTTGCGAGTAACTCAGCGGAGCTGCATTTATTCATCATGCTGATTCTATAGGGTTGATATACACCTTAAAGGTCGGCAAGATCCACCAATGAAATGCTGGTAATCACATTCACCAACACTGCATGCTACCCTAATGCCTCAGTGGTCCTTAAGACGTTAACTTGCTAAGGGACGCATAATGTCTAATGGTATAAATTCCTTATACAAAGAGTACAATCTTAAAGTGAGGAAGGGGGTGTGCATGGCTTAACTCCTCCCCCCCCCCACTGATTATACTGTTTGGTAAGAATTTATTCAGGGTTCCCATTGGTCAGTTAAAAGTCAGTTAAACCTATTTTTCTTTAAAGGTCAGTTAAAAGTCAGTTTAAACAATATTTTTGGAAAAGGTCAGTTAAAAATTTTGACTAATTTAGGGGGTTAATTGTCAAATTCCATGCTTTTGTGCTGCGAGAGTGGATAAATTTTTTTCATGGGTGCCGTAAATCATCCACTATTTGGTCAGTTAAAAAACTATAAATGTCAGGTAAAAGTCAGTTAAAACCATGATCCATAAATAGTGGGAACCCTGTTTTTGAATGAATGCAGACAATTATATGCTATGTCGATTTTATCTAATGATACATTGATAAAGGATCGGTATGATGCCCCTATACAGACTCATCCCTTAGTCATATGAACTTGCCACATCCAAATCCAATCTGAAATTCAGAAATGAATCCAGCAAGAAATGACAACAAAAAGAAAGGACCATCGTTCATGTTTTTTATCTGAAAAAAAATCGTCCTCTGTCCCCTGACTTCAACACTTAGGGCGAACTAAGATAAATAAACAAGAAAAAGAAGGGGGTCGGGAAATCAAAGCCAATCAATCCCTTTCATTACACACCCTGCCTTGCTGTTCCAGGTTCACAAACGGGGATGTCAAGTTTTGGCGGGTACATCAGAACGGGGAGGAGTGCGTATTTAAACCGTCCAACACCGCCCTCGCATTGCTTGACGATGATGGTGACAACCTTGGCACCACCTCTAATGTCGTCACCAAGGTCGTCACCAATGACACCCATGTTGTCGCGGGCTACAGTCAAGGTATGTCACCAAGGGCTCTGTATGTTATACCCTACCAGCCAGAACTCATAGATAGCTTTATTGCAACAGGCCCTGCCTGTTCCATTTGACTCTTGACAGGATTTGCATTTCGTGAAAAATGGACGAGTCCAATTTAATAGCCTTGAGTTGACCATTTCCTTTGGTTAGAGCTGACCTCGTACCAGTCCACTGGAAATAGCACTAAATACCATTACATGATGCTGGTAGGTGGTTGAATTATGGCTGCTTCCCCTTCAAAAGTTCAGTATTGATATGTGAATTGAGGCCTGTTCCTTAGGACTTAGTCCCTCACATGTGACATTTTAGATATCCTGCAGAGTCAATCTAAACTGATGAGCACTTTTTTGTTTAGTGAAGCCCTTTACCTTATTTCCTTAGAGATGAAGCATAATATCTCGCCAAAATATAACCAACATGTATTTCATCATTGTCTTTCATCCTTTGTATACTCCTTCATGTTTAGGTAATGTTGACATTTGGTCGCAAGAGGGCAGCACCAACCCCGTCCATTCACTCAAGGGTCCTCAGGATGTCACCGACATAGTTGTCGCCATGGATACGTCACTTATTGTCGCCAGCTACCGGTCCCACCTAGCGGTGGTCAGTCACCAAGGGGGGCAGTTTACGAAAGTCGACTCCTTAGATATAGATGTAAGGACTCGCTTCAATACCAGTTTATTTATTATTTTTCAGCTTACATTTCGTTATTTGGAAGGTAGGTACATGTACAATGTAATAGAGTTGTGTAATTTTCCAAACCAAAGGTATATTCCGCCATAGTTATTTCCAAATAAGTTATTTAGCTGAGGTGAGTCTGCTCATACATAATGATTGTATTTTAACCCTGTAAGGGTCGCTGATGCAGGAGTGTATCATGTCCAGTCGTCGTCATGATGCACCAGTTAAGTGCTGCTTACCATCACTTCATTGGAGCATCATGCCGACCCTTCAGGTGTATCCACATAGCCCAGGCGAGTTACTCACCAGGGTTGCATCAATGCATCATGACGACCAATAGACGTGATGTATTAATGCTTTATCGGCCTTTAAAGGGTTAAACATATACGGTGAACAAGATACAGGAGTGCAGTCCTAGTGAGTGCACTCACACTGACTGTATTTATTCATATATCAATCTTAAGGCATAATACATTAATGTACAGATAGTTAAAGAAAAAAAGAGATTTTAAATAATATTTAAAGAGCAAACACCAAAAATTATCATTATTGATTTGCCGTTACTTTCTGCAGACCAGTCACATTGCGCTGGTACCTCGGCGTGCGGAAGCCCCCCACAGGTGCCACCTAGTGGTACTAGCGGAAGACGACACGGTGTCCACCCACATACCCGGTGATGACGTCACGTCCATGACGACTGTCAGCCAGGTGTATGGACAGCAAGTACTGACTATGGATGTAAATAATGAACAGGCAGCTTTTGGATTTAGTAACTACCTTTATAATATGGAGTATGGAGTAAGTACCACACAGTTATTGTTGCAATAAAGTTCAGAGGTGTTACATTTCCTGTTTTTGTTCTATATTTAATTCTGTGGTTATTAATTATGTTAATTTTATATATAAATGTTTTTTTATTTTCTCTCTCTTCTTGTTAAGCAAGAATAAAAGGGGAAAAGCAGACTATCATATGGCATAAGCCATGGTTCATACCTGAAACGAATCCCAGTATGGCTTATTTCTTATTCCACAATTCTGGGGGCAGCTGATCATACATTAGGGTTATAGTATGGTACTGAAATTCCCAAGTCAGGGAGCTTGTTCGGCAGAATAAAAAGTTTCTCTAACTCTTATTTCTCAATATTTCAGGTTCGGCTTTATGATGTGGCTACCTGTCGCCAGGTCGCAGCACTAACAGGTTACACTGCGGCACCAAACTGTATCAACCTCCATGATGCACCACCGCATTCACTAGTCACTGGGTGTAGGAGTTCTGTGTAAGTACCCCCCCTACCGTACATTCACTAGTCACTGGGTGTAGGAGTTCTGTGTAAATACCCCCCCCCCCACCTTAAGTTCTCTGATCACTGGGTGCAGGAGTTCTGTGTAAATACCCCCCCCCCACCTTACATTCACTGATCACTGGGTGTAGGAGTTCTGTGTAAGTACCCCCCACCTTACATTCACTTACCACTGGGTGTAGGAGTTCTGTGTAAGTACCCCCCCCCACCTTACATTCACTGATCACTGTGTGTAGGAGTTCTGTGTAAGTACCCCCCCCCCACCTTACATCCTCTGATCACTGGGTGTAGGAGTTCTGTGTAAGTACCCCCCACCTTACATTCACTGATCACTGGGTGTAGGAGTTCTGTGTAAGTACCCCCCCCCCTCACCTTACATTCACTGATCACTGGGTGCAGGAGTTCTGTGTAAGTACCCCCCCCCCACCTTACATTCACTAGTCACTGGGTGTAGGAGTTCTGTGTAAGTACCCCCCACCTTACATTCACTGATCACTGGGTGTAGGAGTTCTGTGTAAGTACCCCCCCCCCCCCACCTTACATTCACTAGTCACTGTGTGTAGGAGTTCTGTGTAAGTACCCCCCCTACCTTACATTCTCCGATTACTGGGTGCAGGAGTTATGTGTAAGTACCTCCCCGCCTTACATATATGTTCATTCTCCTTTTCGCCAACTGGGACAGTAAGGTCATAATCTCGTAGAACACAGTTACATATTAAGCCCACATTTTTGCATCATAATGATAATGTAGATGTACCGTCATCTCCCGCGTATAAGATGCTTATAGGTTTTTCCCAAGAAGGGGGTGCGTCTTATAGGTGGGGTATTTGTACTATAGAACAGTACTAAAAAAAATCTGCGCCCAAAGAAGCGTCTTATATGCGAAACAGCCATTGGTGAGTTGTTGTGTTGCGTCTTCTATGAGCGCCATGTCCTCTACACGGGAGATTACGGTATTAATGCACTATGAGGATCTCAAACATTTGATTAAGAAAATAAAATTTCCCTCTAATTTCAGTGTGCGTGTGTATGATATTCGGGTTGCGGGTGGGTACCCGGTGATGACGCTCCAGGGACATCAGCGTGGTATAATGACCGTACAGATGGATGAGTGGAAGGTGGTGTCGGGCGGTGGGAATGGACTGGTGTGTGTATGGGACAGACGCATGGCCGCCAAACTGTGGGAGCTACATGGAAGGTAGTGTAAAAATTGTGTACAGGCTGCTGCATGACACATAATCCCTAACCTGAATTTCCAGATTTGCTTCAAAATGCAACTCAGAAAATTTGAATTTTGGCATGCTTTGTGATGAGAAACAAGAATTTCTTTTTGGAGAGCCCATAACAATGCATGATATAATATATTAGTAAACAAATTTGTAGAAAGATTTATATCACATAAAACCAGCACAAGGATTTTAAAGACAAATCTTCAAATGAAGTTTTCTTGGGCATGAATGGTGACAAGAAACAAGGATTACTTTTTGGAGGGCCTACATCAATGCCTTATATGGAACAAATTTGTTATATTGTACAAAATTCTTATGCAGGTATGCGGTGAAGTATGCCCACTTTGACAAGGATTTCCTGGTGACCGCCAACATTCCATACCCTGATTCTGTACCTGTGGACCCCTTTGACAACATCCCTGCACTAAGGTAGGTCATGATATATCACTTAGGTAGACAAAAGACATAAAGTTTTAAACATTCACCCTGTTAGATTTATTAGAGACTGAATTATCCTTCACCCTCTTAATAAGGCACTAAAAGTTCGTCATTTCAAGTTAGCAAGACAGTGCAGGTAAACTACCCAGGTATCAATTATATCTTTCTCTAATATTTCACCATGTAAAAAGAATGAGATTAAAAAAGAAAGCATATATCAATATCTTAGACCCAAAATGTCTTTCATCTCAAAATTCGGATAGCAGATCCAACTTGGGCTGGTCTATAAAGGGCAGCAACATCCGTCGGCTTCATCCATTTTCTATGGAGAAATAAACGGATGAAGGGAGATGGATAGTCCATATGCGGGTAGTACCTTAATCTCTCGCGTATAAGACGCGTCTTCTACGCCAAACAAATTGCTGATGGGTCTTATAACATTCTCTCAAGTTGGGGTGCGTCTTATAGGTGGGGTATTTTTACTATAGAACAGTACTAAACTTACAAAAGTCTGCCCTTAGAGGTGCGTCTTATACTTGAAATAGTCTTCCCTGAGTTGGGGGGTGCGTCTTATACGTGCACTGCGTCTTATACGCGGGAGATTACGGTAGATGTTGCCCTTAAGTGAGTTGCACACTGTCAGGCACCTCTGCCTATGTACATGTTAAATGATGGTTGTGCATTTGTGACATTTACAGATATCGGGGCAGTGTCCATGTATATGACTTCTCCACAGACCAGACAACAAAAGGACTTCCAGATATATGCTCCTCTACATACGATGAACCTGCCGCCTATAACTACAATGTCAGACTGGCTGTACCATATGACAATATATGAGGAACCTGCAGGCTATAAATACTATTTACCTTGTGATGATATTTAACTCGAAAAGCGAGTTATAAGGAGACATCCTGGGGCCCTGCACTTTCAGTCATTTTGTGGTGCGAATAAGTTTAAAAAAAGATGGAAATTTTATATATAAGAGGCAGAAGTAGTGCCATCAAAGGAGATGTAGAGGTCTTGCAGGAAAAGGAATTTCATCACCAAGTTTTGTAAATTTTGAGAAATTCTCAATATTGTACAGACTCAGTTGGATGGCAGCCATAAGATGCTTTTTGCCTCCAATGGTGAAGGTATATGATGTTGATCCATGTATCAACTTTCCCGCCTTTTTTTTGCAATGTGGTGTAAAGGATGGAGTGACAGTCAAAGTGAGTGCTGATGCAACAGGATGAGTGCACAACTCATGGGAGCCAATCACAGGCTTTTCACTTTTCGAGTTATCAGCAATTTACATTGCTGCATTATATTTTAGGAACCTGAAGGCTACAACTAGAATTGTACTATATAATGATAAATGAGGAACATGCAGGCTGTAATTATAATGTAGCATATATATTTAAGGGACCTGCAGGCTAAAGCTATAATGTAGCATATGATATATGAGGAACCTGCAGGCTACAATTAAAATGTAGCATATAATGATATTTTAGGGACCTACAGGCTAAAGCTTACAGTGTACACATAGCATATGATGATATTTTAGGAACCTGCAGGCTAGGTACCATATGAAGATATATGAGGAACCTGCAGGATATAATTACACTGCACCATATGCTGAAGTGGTGGAAATATTCCCAAAACTGCCCCACTTTGTAAACTCATATCCTCCTATAAAACAAGAAAAATATGGCATTGACCATGTGAAGGATTTGCCACATTTTTCTTGAGCTCACTAAACTATAGTCACTGTAAAACTTTACAAAAATCATGTAGAATTGGGAACTGAAGGATGTTATAGCCTAATGACAACTGAGCCAATAGAGAGCTACCCCCCAGACTGAGTGCCGTCTTTCTGCCGACAGGGCTGCTCATAGTGCCCGGGTCATAGTGGCTACCCAGAACTCCACGCTGGTGTTAAAAATGGCTCTTAGTGATATCACCATGACTACCGGAGGGTAGCAATGAGTGTTTGGGCATATGCGGGCATCAGACGACGTGGTGTTCTCCACTCTCCCCCATTCGAGATTGTACTAGATACAATGTATCTACAGACCTAGTTACCAAGGGTTTATATCATAGAAAATATCTACCAAAAATCTATTTTCAAATGAAAGATTGTTTTTTCGTCGGCAAGATTCCATCTGTCACGGCCCTTGAAGCAGTAGCGCAGTGGCTGCTGATGTTGCTTCACAAGATCCCACACTCACTGAGTTTGACTTCTAATGCGGGAAGGCACAGATCCTGCATCAGAATTTAGATCTAGAGACTTAAATGTTGACAGTCTGCACAAGATCCCTGCTTTTGGCGTACAGGTGCTGCGTGACGTCACTACAGCGGTGTGACGTCACAAGTCACATCACAAATGCCCAGAGACAAAACAGAAAACATAATGGAGTTGCTACGGTCGCTATGCTCCCGGCCGCTCCGCGGCAGCAACTCCAAATAATGATATATGAGAGCCTACAACTAGAATTGAAACCATATGTCGATATATGAGGAATCTGCAGGCTATCAATACAATGTACCAAATGACGATATATGAGCAACCTGCAGCCTATATCTAGAATGTACAATATCAGACTGGCTGTACAATATGATGATATTGTCGCCTTGGTGCAGAAAGTTTTTTCAGGAGAGTCAAAAAAAGTGTCCGACTTACCAGAACGTAGCACAAAATGGAAACCGTATCATTATGTATAATATCATAGACAGAGCTTCAATACTTTCATAGTAGCTAGATAAGGGTCAATACATGTTAAAACAGAAGAAAACTCATTTTTTCCCAAATGTCAGTTACAACCTTCTTGCACTATATGATATGATATATCTGTATAGATACAAGACAATTACAACATACCTAATGTGTGTAGTTAACATTTTTATGATACGTGTACATTTTGATTGCATATTTATCACTTTTTATTTTGATGTCAATATCTAGTTGATCATGTAGATGTGTGGTTGAAGATAATAGCAGCATGTGAATTAACTGTTAAACTGTTAAACTTCAGTGTGTTGTACTTCCAAGCTGCCTTTTACTGAAACTGAAATACTTTTTGGGGAAAATACAAGTCTAATACTTTTTACTTAATTAGGAATAATTCCCTGATAATCATTCTGTGCATTGAGCTCTGTTTATGAGAAAGAAATCTCTTCAGCTTTGAGGGCCTTTTTAGAATGTAATGTAAAGATCATGGATGTTAAGATGCATTTATTAGTCACAATAGAAAAAATATTAATATATTTGTTGTTGTTGTTGCAAAATCAGTATCAAGCACTGTCAGAAAGGGATATCATATCACAGAAATGTTATAGACTATGATACCAATTCAGGGATCCACAATGTTCATTGGTGTTGTAGTCTATCATTGCAGCCCTAGAGGCTGTTACACGAGAATTAACCTATTCTCTCTGTTGCTTTTCTGAACGTTTACACAAATGTTTTCTCATTGTGAGTCCCTCATGATCACCAGTTCTGCATCCATGTATCATGTCCCCATGACTGCCTCTGATGGACTAATTCATAATATTTTTTTGTTTGAATGAATGAAGGCACTGTGCAGCACATAAACAGTACAGAAGCATTCCATAATCCTTGAAGGTGTAGTATACAACTTCACTGCTGTTTTCATTTGAACCACAATAATATCATATATCAGTATACATGCAATTCAACAGAATTACGTAATCAAAACAGTGGGCGGCACCACCAACACCGGACCTTTCCCTACTTGTGGTGGGCATTCCGTAATAGATTTCTACAGGAAATTTAACCGATATGACTGTAAATATCTCAATATCGATCGTATTGACTAATCAAGCACATCAATGGATTCGAATTGTTAACCCCTATCAATAATGATTGAAATTTGTTTCAAAGTAAATGTAGGTTCATTTTGTACCCCTGCAATGATAAAGAATAGCAAATAGCCCACCGGAAGTCCATTATGTTGGGGTTGGGCTGATTGAGAATTGTGATAATTTTATTGTAAACCAGAAGGCAGCACATGTACTATGTACAAAGATGGTATAGGATTTTAGCACATATTCTATACATTTTATGTAACAATGAATAAAAGTATGAAGCAAGACATTTTGATAGTTCATCCTTTTATTCATGCCTCAGTATGGAAGGCTGGCCTCTGCTCTGCTCTATGACCGTGTTTGCATTTTCAGGGTTCCCACTGGTCAGTTAAAAGTCAATTAAACCCATTTTTCTTTAAAGGTCAGTTAAAAGTCAGCTAAGAAGATATTTTGGGGAAAAGTCAGTTAAAAATGGTATATTGACCATTTTATGGGGGTGATTGTCAAGATGTCAAGCAAATTTGCAAAATTTCTTTAGCATCCTCGCTTCAGAGCCAGTGAATTTTTTTTGTGAACCCTGTGAATTATCCAATATTTGGTCAGGTAAAAGCCGATAAATGTCAGGTAAAAGTCAGGTAAAACCATGACCCGTAAATGGTGGGAACCCTGATTTTGTCACTACTATCCAAGCATCCTCTTTAGCTGGACACAGTTGTATATGTAAAATCATATACCCCTAATCATTCCTTTGAAACTGTTCTCTCAAAAGCATAACATATCACATTACATATATTATCCTAAATAGCAGGAGTAGAATTATGCAGAAACTTGTATTGAAAATTAGAGTTTCCATAGATGATCTGTATAGGCTTTGCTAACATTCCCTTAGCCACTGTAAAATCCCTGTGTGTACAATGATACCAATATCAGCGAGTTCTATGACTGGTGGCATTCAATATGTACTAAAAGCACAAAGTGGTAAACGCCCTGCAGCAATACCAAATCAAAGAGTTCATTGTATCAAGGGTTTTATGAAAGGCATCCCATCCTCTACCAGGGAGCAAACATCTATATCTAATATTCATGTCATATTTTCTACTGTCATGCCACATTGCAAAACAAATTTATAACGAGGACATACCGTAAGGGGTTTCTTTGGGCTGAAACACTCTCCTTTTTAAAAGATTTATCCATTGAAATGTATCTTTTTTTTCTTTTGAAACACTTACAAATATCTTGATGTACAGAGGTTTTATGTCAACACATTAATATTATTGTTTGCAAATGTTCATTTTGCAAGGTATTTGCAAATGTTCATTCATCCTATAATTTGATTAGCTGGGTATATGATCTCAAATATCAGGGTCAATTCTCCCTCCTCTTGATACTTTCCTCGGTTATGTACACCTTTCCGTCTTCCACCTTAAACGCTGTCATGACACCATTTGTCCACAAATTGAAAATAACACAAAGTGTTCGACTTCAACTCATTAACTTGGATCAGGTACTGGGTGGTTAGAGGCACTTCTCTCCTTTCTGAAATATCTGCCACATCATTTGAGAAGACACCAATGAGGAAATTCATCAGGGGTAAATTAACAAGAATGGTATTTGCAAGGTACCAAATGTGGTACAGTGCATTGGGTTTGGAGGAATAGTTCATGTCTAGGCCTGTTAAAAGTGGTCTAAGACAATCATGACTGAACTCATGAAAGAACTCATGTCAGGATCACATGGGGTTATGATATTTCAGACCAAAAAGGCCTGATGACCAATGAAGAGCAAAATTACCATGGAAACTGCCACTAATATGTCCAGCATTTTGATAAAAGTTAGGAGAGATACTCCTAAACAGGAAAAAAATCGTGAGAAATAGAGAATCTGCCAGAAAGCTAGGGAATGTAAGGGCAATGCTAGAAAGGCAATGTGTGAAGAATCAGATTTCCAATTAATAAAGAAAATACAGATTCCATAAATACATGCTAACACTGAATAGGCCAAGTGGAGCAGCTTAAATACAACTGGGTTCAGACTGCCCAGGTATATATTGGGGGTTCACATGTCACCTGTCAATTTTAAGAAAAGCCAATGGTACATATGTCACTAACTTTGCAATTTCCCTGTCATTGTCACTAAGATCCATGTCACATGTAGATTTCAAGAAAACGACATGTTCTAGACCCGGGAAATGATCATACAAATGCTAGGGCATGCAAACCTGCAGAGGCAGCTTTCACCTAGAATTACCATTCCACAGCTAACAGTATTAGGACTTAATTATTCTATTTCTTTTTGTATTGAGTATTTAGAATCTACCGAAAGTAGAAGAGAAATTTGAGAGTACATGGTTTGAATGATGACGTCATTGATGGCAGTAGGCAGTGATTGGCTGCCTGTAGGTGGTTGTCAGTGCCCCCTGTGGTAATAATGAGAACCATCAATCACATAGACTCTCCATTCATCATATTCTAACATTACGTTTGAACTCAGGGCAGCTGGGCAAAGTATTCATTTAATATTATTGTTGGAACTACAACAGAAAGCACCAAGTTAACTTAGCACTTTTCATTAAAGCTGGTATAAAATCTGGCATTGTTTGTTAGAAATGTGCACTCTTAGGGCCGTTTTCCACCATCCGACAGGGTACCTCTTTCGGCTGACAGCTGCACCACACCACCACTTCTGCCGACGGGGCTGCTATAGGGTTCAATGAAGGGCCTTAGCCCCTGTCGGCCGACGGTAGCACTTACTATAGGTCTATCGGCGATAGAGGGACCATATCGGGTGGTGGAAAGGGGCCTTAATGCTGCAAATACTATGGCGAGAAAAGCTCTGTTTGCATATCATAGAATCACATACCTCTTCTCCTGTGATCAGAAATGCACAGCACAGGACTTCAGTTTGGCTATTCTTTCCTCTTTGGTGGGTGGGGGAAACCCCTTGGTGAATTAGGGAGTGATCATTTTTTAACAACAGGGGGGGGGGGGCTGGTGGGTTTGCGTGCGGACATGCGAACAAAATTTCGGCCCCCCTCTAGAGGGGGTAAAATTTTTTCGACCCCCCCATAAGGGACAAAAATCGCACGCGAACGTCCCCTAGTAACACGCGGGGTTTTCCACTGAAAACAGGTGAAATTATTTTGACCCCCCCATCAGAGGTATTGAAAAAATTCTGACCCCCCCCGGTCAAGGGGTTGAAAAAATTCTGACCCCCCCTCAAACCCACCAGCCCCCCCTGTTGTTAAAAAATTGATCACTCCCTTAGCTGATCGATACCTGCCTGTACAAGCACTGAGTTGTCTGTTGGTGATTAACAATATCAAGATTCATAAAGAGCGTGACAATTGCAATTAATTCTCACCAAGATTTACTCTCCCTAGACATAGGTCTAGACATACATGCCTGATAATGCTCCCTTCAAATTCTCTCTTCAGTAAATTCATAAAACTCAAATCAGGATGCCAAATTTGAAGTTTTCCTACCATAATGGCTTATATAAGCGCCCCGGCGCTCATAGATTTCAACCCACCCTTATCCCCAGCCCTTATTCAAGACCGGCGCTCATTCAAGACTTAGTTTACAGTGTATTTTTCAATTTGAATGCTTCTGTACACCCCACCGCGCTTATTCAAGACCGGCGCTCATTCAAAGACCGGCACTAATACAGGCCAATACGGTATACGCTCTAGAAAACTTGCCAGACAGAATGTTTGTAACACTCATATATGGCACGTATTTGTTTTAAAAGAATTGCCCCACATCTTTACACTCATGAAATTTGACACTTCACCTACAAACATAAAATAATCACCAAACTTTCTGAATTGGCTTCCTGCTGTCACAGATCCTACCACTTGAGAATACCACTAAGCATTTATATGTCTGGAAGGCATTTCTCAAGATGGTACGACTAGACCCCTTCAAATCGTAGTGGGATCCCTAACTTTAACGCCATTAAAGCCCTGCGTCTGGTGGTCACTAAAGATTACACTGGTACGACTGCCCTACCAAACCCTATGTAATCACTACATTAGGTGCTGATCATACAAAGCAGTCATAAATCATTACTTATGACCAGCCACTCTAATATTGGACGTTTCAAGTCATAGTGGCTGGGTCTAGTCGTACCATCTTGAGAAATGCCCTCCTGATGGAGACTGTTTGTCAAGATTTTTGAACAGCATGGCCAAAACATGCCAAATCAATTGGGATCTTACTAGGACACTCTAACAACGTGGTTGATGGTAGAAAATAAAAAGTCTATATATCTTAACTCTTACAACAACCTTAGTGGGGCGTAAAAGGATATTGAACCATCTAGAAAATGATGAAACAATTTTTTTAATGCATCCCTGGTGAGTACCTCATCTGTACCGCATCCTCAGAGGGGGCCAAAAGGATTTCGATTCCCCTTTTTCTTTTTGGAAAATGATTATTTTTTAAATTATTCGAGACTTACCTGTAAGTTGACGTATAATTAAGATTATACGAGGGAACCTAGCGGTTCAGGGAATTGTATGGCCCTAGACCCCTAAATTCAACATGGTGACATGGCCTTTTAGTAAAATCGACATGGTAACATGGCCATTTCTTAAAATCGACATGGGACATGGCTATGCTAGTGACATGTGACAGATCCATTTCTTAAGTTTGACATGTGACATGGAGCTTAGTGACATGAAAATTAGGGCTAAAGAGCAGATCTCATCTAAAGCTTCAAAATGAACCTCTTGGCCTCACAATTTTCCTGGGGGATACCCCCACGCCCCCTATTTTCTTTGACATGAGAAATAACAACAAAAGTTTACTTTTAAGGCCCGGTTTTAAGGTGTCCCAGTGGACTCCTATTTTCCAGCTTGAACTAAAGGAAGTTATAGAGTGACCTTATAAAATAAGCCCTACAGGCCTAGATGGATTAGCAATATTAGTGACACTAGCGACATGGGTTTTTGCTTAGTGACATGGGACATGGTCATTTCATAAAATCGACATGTGACATGGGGACCCCCCATCAAGGGCCTCAATTGTAGTGTCTGCACTGGTGTCAGTAGTGACCGGGGTGTCGGTGGTAGCATTCCGGTCCCCATTCTCAGAACCATTCTCGCTCATAGCATGGCTTACTGTGCATGTGCGACTCCACCTCTCTCGTAGGTTTCCAGAAATGCTTAGGTTTCCGAGGGATAATCCCTGGATACTCTATACTTGACTGGCTAGGTCTGCATTCATGTCTCGGTCGGCTGAACCGACGGGCTGCATCATAGCAACAAATGGGCATGATGCACTAATGCACCAGGGTACTAAAGGGTTAAATGCATGGGTGTGTACTAGTTACCAAGTTGAGTCTGTGTAGGTGTTATCCATATACTAAGAGAGGGTTGGCCACTCAAGTACCTTTGCTGCCCTCTGGCAGCTACCCTTTGAATTATTTCCTATACATATAGCCATGGGTGACAGAGGTGAGGGCGGACTTTGGCAAAGTCCCCCTCACCTCTGTCACCAATGGCTATGCATAGGAATAGAGCTCTGCCAGAGGGCAGCATCAGTCCTAGAGTGTCACACCGTCTCCTTAGTATATAGATAAAAACTATGCAGACTCAACTAAGTAACTAGTACACGCCCATGGTTAAATGACAACTACTCCCTAAGCTGCTAAGTACTTGCCTGCTCCAGGGTGCCAGGGTAGGGGTTCACTATTAACTGAGACACCTCTAGTAGAACCTACATGCAGTCCTCCACCAGTACTTTAAGGACTGCATCATGCCTCCAGATCTGTAACGTGTGATTCACTCATCGGTGCAGATTGTCAATTCTGGCGATATACACAGCACTGTCGCACATTGTGCAAATTCATACTGGGGAAGGGGCAAGCACATGATACCTTCCAAGCACATGATACCTTCCAAGCACATGATACCTTCCAAGTTTCAATTTCTATTTTGAAACAACTCCTTTTGACAACACTTTTGGCATCAGGGCGAGGATAAAAATATGATCATCAAACATTCAATTCATTTCACAAAATCCCACAATTCAGTCATTTTGATTCAATGGTAAGCACAAACATCTCAATCTCATGAAAATTTATGGACCGCGTAAGGGTTATTGGCAGATCCATGCTCCTTGGCGAGTAGACTCACCAGCACTGCTTTGGTGCATCATGCCAACCACACAGGAGTGTATCGGCCAAGAAAGGTTGACATGATGCACAATTGTATACCCAGATGAACTTTATTCATGCTTCATGAAAGCAAACATTAATGCACTCAGTGGCACTTAAAGGGTAACTAAGAGATAAATGGGCACTAAATGTCAAGTCTTGCCACTAGGTGTCAGGCCACCTCTGGATCCCCCCACATGTTGGTCTATATCAGGACCCACTCATCTAGTGTCTAGTTACACCCCTCTGGCTACATACCTCAGTTCTCCTCTATCTTACCAACCTTAATACCATGACCCTGCTATTAATTCCAGACTGGGGGGGGGGGGGCAGGGCAGAATCAATGGCTCATTTCTTTAGATCTAAAGTGTGAATTAAGATTGGTTTCTGTGATCTAGATGCCTGGGTGTGACCACAGTCATTGGCATCAGGCCTAAGTCAAATTGGATCTTGGTAGTGCTAGGCTGGGCTTTCCTATCTTTGCTATCTCTTCAAAGGGGGTGGCGCACACAGTGGTCCATCGATCATTCCAGGCACCAGAGGGCAGACATGTTGTCTGATGAGGTTTATGATGGGAAAATTCCCAATTATCGCCCACCTAGAGTGCCTGCAGCGCCACCATGCAGAGAAAGAAGGTAAAAATGGTGCATAAGAATTAGACGTATATTGGAAATGACTCATGATGATGCCCCATCACTGGGGAGGAAGGCTGTGGTCTGGGGCTGATGCTATCTGATGTCTGGATCTCCCAATAGATGGCGGGTCGGGGATGGTTGTGTTTTTCCGGTTCCTGGACAGGTTGTTAAGGTCATGTTTGATAGCAGCCTGTTCGTGTTATAAACACGTGACAGGTGTCAGGGTATCGAGTGCTTTAGAGAGTGCATTTCGATTAAATGTTCATTTTCACTTCTTGTCATGATGCACCGATTGATAGAATTTTGGGGTCTAGATGGGGGGGCCCCATGTCACATGTCGATTTTAAGTAAAGGCCTTGTCTCATGTCACTAACTTTTTCCTTTCCATGTCCTTGTCACTAAGCTCCATGTCACATGTCGATTTTAAGAAATCGCCATGTCACCCTGTCGAATTTAGGGGTCTAAACCCATAGAATTCTGCCACTCCTTCAGGTTGTATCATTGCAATCTCAAACAATCAGCATGCATATGATGTTTGGATAACGTGGTCCTAGATGTCAATTCACAATGTCAAAGAGAGTGAAAATTCATGAGACGGAAATTGTGATTCTCACCGATATTTACTCTCCCTTTGAGTTTGCATGCATGCCTGATAATACTCCCTTAAGCATACCTCCTGGGGGTATTCTAGGATGTCAAATTTACCAGACAGACAAAATGTTTGCCAGGCTTCAAGTCTGACAAGTATTTGTTTTAGAATTGCAGCACATCTTAACACTCAGTATACATGCATGACAATTCACTCAATATCAAATATATTTACCTAGCTTTCTGAAGAAGCTTCCAGGTCAAAGGCACTCTGCAGTAAAGGGCTAGTCTCCGCCATGTGATATGCGTCCATAGGTGTCACTCCAGGGGGATTTAACCTGCTACAAGATCAAATAGCTTCTCAGTATGTTGGGGCACTTGACAGTTGACATAGGAAAAATTCCAGGTTAATTCCCTTAGCTATTCTCAATTACCCACTTTGATAAGGATGGACAGACTGACTGAATACCTGATAAAAAGCATTTCATATACACACAGAACTTGTCAGACTAATGACAGTTACATAGCGTCTATAGGTGACTATCTGTGGACAGCCACTGATCACTCCATAGGAATTTATGGAGTGAAATCGGGGCTTACATAGAAACAAAGATTTGAGCAAAAATCTTTTGAATGAATCTGATAGTTTAACGTATGCCCAGTGGGGATCACACCAAATTAGAGGTGAGCAAAATCATATGAGTTTGATATTGCCAATTTTGTGTGTATACCTACCTATTTTTCAGTTCCCAAATCCCTCTCTGCCGGTGTGCTCCCTCATTCTCTATCCAGGTTTTTACTTTGAGTGTATGACTTGTAGAGGGAATTTGTATGATTGCAGAGTGTCTGCATGGTTTACTGGTCCTTGAACTGTGCACAACTGATTGACTATAACAGCCAATCAATTGATCATAATAGCCACTCACACACTCCTCAGTCACATATCTCCCTTCTTTACTCACTCCAACAAACTAACATGATCTGCTGAAGACTGATTGAGGCCAGAATGGGCTTTAGGCTGAGGGCATGGCAAACCTCAGTTCTATACCTCTGGAATTGACTGAGTAACATCTCAATATTGGCAAATTGAGACTGAGATTACTCAATGGTAAAAGGTGGAGTGAATGCAGTAAAACTTCTATCACATGCATATTCCTTTCTTGGCAATCTACCTTTTCTTTACCAGTCAATAGCTTGGACATCTTCTAGTGTGTCTCATATGCAAATAATACTAAATTGTATTCTGTTTGACTTTGTAAATAACATTAAGCCCTCGTGTATACACACGAAATTGTCAAAATCAAACTTATATGAATTTTGCTCACCTCTAATTTGGTGTGAGCCCTACTGGGCATACGTTAAACTATCAGATTCATTCAAAAGATTTGTGCTCAAATCTTTGTTTCTATGTGAGCCACGATTTCACTCCATAAATTCCTATGGAGTGATCAGTGGCTGTCCACAGACAGTCACTTATAGAGGCTACCTCTGGAAGCCAATTCAGACAGTTTGGTGAATATTTTTGATTTTTAGTTGGGGTGAGTGAATTTCCAGGCAAGTTTCCTGAGTGCAATTCTAAAATAAATGGTTATCAGACTTGAATCTTGGAAAACATTTTGTCTGGCAAGTTTTCCAGAGAATATAGGAAACTAATTAATATAATATATTAGGATACATCCAGGGGTATACTAAAATAGGTTTTATGGATAACTCCTTTCCTATCTTTTCTGAAAAGAAAGTTTGAAGGGGGTATTCTCAGGCATGTATATCCAGTCTCGAAGGGTGATAATTACAAACTGCACCCTCTTCATGAATATCTCCTCTCTTTGACAGTGTGAATTACCATCATGACCTATGATTTACCTTGAAGCTGAAGGGCATGACCTGTCCCTGACCCGTCCCCTAGTGTTAGTGGGTGTCACTAGGTGGCGCAGGATGCAGATAGAGCCCCTGGTGGGTTATCTGTAAATGAGTAACCCTGACACCACCCTGCGGCTACTGTCAGGTGAGAGGTAGCAGACTGACAGAACTACAGGTATCTCTACAGGTGTATAGAGATTATAACATAAAGGGGTCATCTCATAGGTCGATCCTCAGGTCTGTACTGATAACATAGGGCCTGAGAAGTGGCAGCATCCTTTACAACTGTGATACCTCGCACATAAGACACACGCTGGTGTCAAACCAGACCTATGAGGCTTCATATTTTTGGCAATTTGATACTTTTCTGTAGCTCCCATGCATGCATGTATGAATTTGTTCCCGATTGGTTCTCCCTATGGACTGACGCTGTGTTTACTAGAGCTACACTGTGGGGTTTTTATAAGTACAACACTATGTTGTGGGGTCATTTTTTGCTTGTGGGGTTGACCCCACAAGCAATGTCCTTAAAATGGTTCAAAATGACCTTGTGGGGTGCACGTGAAGAGATCGTGGTACAACCCCACAATGATTGTGTCTGTCAGACAGACCCCATTAGTCTGTGCATATTACAGACAGTATCACCACCTACTGCCCCCTAGTGAGTAATACACATTGCACCCCACATGTTCAGACGCAATGACCCCATAACGACAGACATAACACCCCACATGCACAGACATAATAACCTCATAGCGACAGACATTGCACCCCACATATTCAGACACAGTAACCCCAAAACAACAGATGATTGCACCCCATGTATTCAGTAACTGAGACAGTTAATTCCAATTTGAAGAGTGCCTGGTAGCCCTTGCGATAAGCTTCGATTTGCACCCGGTCCCGTGTCTCTAAGTGCAACGGTTCACGGGTTAGAGCAAAAACAAACAATTCTTTGACAGGCCCCATCACGCAGCGGAGGCACTTTTTCCCAAATAGTCCTACAGTGAGCAGATGAAGCCTGCATCATGTAGGTGCAAGAGTTAATGCCCACTGAGCCATGATCCAGTCTCCGCCCCCCCAATAGCACAGCCAGAAACTAGCATTTTGAATAGGGACTCTTTTACGATACTTCCGCTAAAACTTTCAAAACTAAATATCTCAGCAACCGCTGGTCCGATCGTCTTGATCTTAGGTGCGTTTCGAGGGCCATCAAAGCTTCTTTCTTGTTTTGCTATTTGATGAAATATATTCCTGAATAACAATATGACCCCACTATATTCAGACATTTTAACCCCATAATGTACATATGTACATGTATGAAATGTGCACCCCACAATGATCGTTTGTACCCATTACCCAACCCCACAGTGCCCAGACCAAATTTTCCCCCACAACGTAACTCTCGTCTGTCGGGCTGTCTGCATGTCTGTCAGCCTGTTGGGCTGTCTGTCTGTCTCTCTCTCTCTCTCTCTGTGCGATGCTTGTCATGGATACTGGGAAGTCACCTGTAACTGCCTATGATAACTAGTCACTGGGCGCGACTCAGTTAAGGACTGAGTCGCTGGGACTGGTATACCTAAAACTTTCAGGTGCTCTAGAAACGGCAAGTTTCTAAGAATAACATTTGACAGAAATAAATCCCCAACAATCAGCTTATGGTATTAACAAGAGTACCACCTTAGTTTTGCTGTCTGTGAGTGGGAAGAGTGTCTTTTGTTGGAAACTTTTAGATCGCACCCTTTTCCAAGATTTGGCACATGCCGTGTGGGTTGCAAAGGGCAGCTATCAGCAGGTGCATTTTCTGCCAGACAGGAAGTCAATCTCCACTCTCCAAGCAGATTCGCATGAATAACATTATTTCATGAATAACACCTCTGTTGTGAGACCTGAAACCACATCCAACATGGCCGACCGTGGCAGCTAAACTTGATATGAAGGCTAACCGATTTGTGAGAACCAAATAATCTGGGCCCCCGTATTAAAGGTTTCTCACAAAATGGCAACAAACATATCTTAGGAAGCCATCTTTAAGAGGAAATCGACATAAAAAGATTATGTCCTACAATTCCAGCCACCTGACAAATGAGCCCTATGCAGGAAGCCTGACTCTCCCGTCAGGTAAGAGTCAGTGCCCGCCGGACAAATGATAACTGAAAAGGGTAAAGTGTCCTATAAAGTAACACACACCTAGTTCTCATGAACCCCCTGCTACACCCAATGTACCCCATTCTGCTGTCTCCTAATAGGTCCGTCCCATATAGTAGTGGGGGTATTTTGGTTTAAAGTATTCTATTACCCCCGTGTACACTGTAGTTTGCAGTATATGGACTAGGCTGCTTATGTTAAGTTATATTTCTTATTTCATGTGATACGTTAATGCATCATGTCTGATGGTCTTCCTGATTCATGATTGCAGTCCTGAGACGTATCTGGGGCCGTATCATACAGCCAGGTGAAGCATCCCAAATGGTTACATAACTGATTATGAAAACAGTTCTAATGCCACATAAATGGAATTCTGAACAAATATGACCAAATTAACTTGAGATAAATACAAAGGTGCGGCTTCACCTTGTGTGCTAACCCTCAGTGGCCGGACCAATTCTTGTGCAACATTATATATGTTTGCAGAATGTCTGCCCGTGAGGCTGATACACTCAGAGGGTCGGCATGATGCACCAATGCATCATGTCTGCCCCGTGAGGCTGATACACAGTCAGAGGGTCGGCATGATGAACCACTGCATCATGTCTGCCCCGTGAGGCTGATACACAGTCAGAGGGTCGGCATGATGCACCAATGCATCATGTCTGCCCCGTGAGGCTGATACACACTCAGAGGGTCAGCATGATGCACTGCTGCATCATGTCTGCCCCGTGAGGCTGATACACACTCAGAGGGTCGGCATGATGCACCAATGCATCATGTCTGCCCCGTGAGGCTGATACACAGTCAGAGGGTCGGCATGATGCACCAATGCATCATGTCTGCCCCGTGAGGCTGATACACACTCAGAGGGTCAGCATGATGCACCAATGCATCATGTCTGCCCCGTGAGGCTGATACACTCAGAGGGTCAGCATGATGCACCAATGCATCATGTCTGCCCCGTGAGGCTGATACACAGTCAGAGGGTCGGCATGATGCACCAATGCAGCATGTCTGTCCCGTGAGGCTGATACACACTGAGAGGGTCGGCATGATGCACCAATGCATCATGTCTGCCCCATGAGGCTGATACACACTCAGAGGGTCGGCATGATGCACCAATGCATCATGTCTGCCCCGTGAGGCTGATACACACTCAGAGGGTCGGCATGATGCACCAATGCATCATGTCTGCCCCGTGAGGCTGATACCCACTCAGAGGGTCGGCATGATGCACCAATGCAGCATGTCTGCCCCATGAGGCTGATACACTCAGAGGGTCGGCATGATGCACCAATGCAGCATGTCTGCCCCATGAGGCTGATACACTCAGAGGGTCGGCATGATGCACCAATGCATCATGTCTGCCCCGTGAGGCTGATACACACTCAGAGGGTCGGCATGATGCACTGCTGCATCCTGTCTGCCCCATGAGGCTGATACACTCAGAGGGTCGGCATGATGCACCAATGCATCATGTCTGCCCCGTGAGGCTGATACACACTCAGAGGGTCGGCATGATGCACCAATGCAGCATGTCTGCCCCATGAGGCTGATACACTCAGAGGGTCGGCATGATGCACCAATGCAGCATGTCTGCCCCATGAGGCTGATACACACTCAGAGGGTCGGCATGATGCACTGCTGCATCCTATGTGTACTGCATTGGTGCATCAAGCACTTAGCTGAACAGTAATCGTCTTTTTTCTCTCCAGCAGTTTGATAGCTGCTCTGACAATACAGGGCACCCTGAACTTTCTTTGATGGCCTGGAAACATGTTAGTTATAAAGTGTATAGCACATAGGTGGCGGCACTGAGCTGTTAGTAACCCTGTTGGAATTTTGGTAATTTTTGTTTGTTTTTTTGTTGTCTTTTCATGGAAGAAAATAAATTAGGGCTGTATATATTATAATTTTGAAAAAAAACTTGAAAAAAAAAACACATCGAAAAACGTTTTTCTGCGAACTCAAAATATGTTTTTGACATTATTTAACACGTTTCCATTCATAGGTTAAAGGTTTGACTTCAAAAACGGTTTCACAAAACGTTCTTTTTTTTCTTTTATTCTGAACATTGAAGAAACATTGAAAGCATTTTCAACATCAATTTTCAACGTTTTTTTACGACGCTTTTTAGGCAAACTTTTCCCAAATGCTCTATTCAACACTGTATTTTGCCCTAGTCTATTTTAATAACCACAATGTCAAATGTTGGTCTCAAAGAATCTCATTTCCATCAATGAAGAGCCTGTACAGATCCAGCGCAAGGTGGCGTTGCAATCGAGACGTCCTTACTGGTAACACAGCCAAAAATAACACTCAGATATCAGGCAATGAAGTATTGTTAATAGGCTATGGTTACTTAGTTCGCCATTTATGACCTTTTTAGCTTTTTATTCATCTTAAATACGAAAATGAATTTAGCTGTATTAATAACTGCTACAATGGCCACTAGGGGGCAGCCTTGAGGAGGGACGCAGCGGCTCCTTGGTGCCATGCAGAAAGTGCACAGCAGGGGGAGAGATGGCGGGAGGCTGGAGGATGAGGCACCAGGAGGTGGTTATTGTGGAAGGACTGGAGGAGGGAGAGTGTCCTAAACCCCATGGTAGGAGGGGACAGTCACTAGGACCAATAGGAGGGGTCCTGGAGAGGGCAATAGAGCTATACACATGCATGTTCAGGGATTGAGGGAAGGCCAGACTTGAAGTAAAATCATCTTTTGAAATTTGACGCTGTCCCATGCACTGCTTGGATCCAGGGTTTGAGAGAAGCTCAAACTTGTGTAAAGTCATCTCTGGTCGCTGTCTCACGCACTGTTCTGATCTCTATCTGCAGAAACTCCTTAATCCTACAAGTATACTTCTGTCCGACCTGGTATCTCTCGTCTGCCCTGGAGGAAACGTGGGCTACAGGGAAGACTGCAGCAGAGACAACATTTAGGAGAGACATATTAGAGACTTCAGACCCACACAAAGTCACATGACAACTAGTAACAGGATATCTTAAAGTAACGGCACACTAAGTTGAGGCGATGCAACACTCATTGCAGATCTCCTGGGAGACAAGGGACACCAAGTGGAAGTCACATGACAATTAGTGGAGGCCTCCCGGAGGTCACATGACAACTAGTAGAGGCCTATAGGTGGTGACATGACAATTAGTGGAGGCCTATTCCCATCTAGTGGGATACATTCTTGACCAATCAGAAATTTCCCTTCATTCAGTGCAGACTTTTTAGGGTGCATTGCATAACACTTGGTACCCATCACGCTGGCTATTATCACTCTTTATCTCTCAGGGTACTAGATCCAGCAGGGGTCACCCCACTAAGGATCCCGCTAACCAGGAATAGGTGGTCATATGACAATACGTGCAGATGTATAGGAGGTCACGAGGCCCATAGGAGGTGATGGGACATTTAGTCTAGGCCTATTGGAGGTCACTGACAACTTAGTGGAGGCCTAAAAGAGGTCATGGGACATTTAGTCTAGGCCTACTGGAGGTCACTGAATACTTAGTGGAGGGCTATAGGAGGTCATGGGACACTTCTTTTAGGCCTACTGGAGGTCACTGATAACTTAGTGGAGGCCTATAGGAGGTCATGGGACACTTTGTCGAGGCCTATTGGAGGTCACTGACAACTAAGTGGAGGCCTAAAAGAGGTCATGGGACACATCGCCTAGGCCTACTGGAGGTCACTGATAACTTAGTGGAGGCTTAAAGAAGGTTATGGGACACTTAGTGGAGGCCTAAAGGAGGTAACTGAATACTTAGTGGAAGCCTACAGGAGGTCACTGAATACTTAGTTGAGACCTTCCTATGTCTCTCTATGACTATGTCCACTAGGACAGTATGAGAAGTAGATGTTATTGATGATCATCTACTCAAAATTATGTCTCTAGCTTTTGAGCCCTCCCCTCAATGCTACGCACTTGGGGTCATGAAAACGGCCAGTCAAGACCCAGTGTAGGTAATGTAACAAGACGTAATGGAGGTCAAGGGACACTTGGCGGAGTCCGAACAGAGGTCATGCAAGATTTAGTAGAGACCAATGGTTGGCTGGGAGACACTAAGTGAAAAGTCACAGGATCCAAAGCAGACACAGGACACTCCCAGTTGGGATACCTAGTGGAAACCTTCTTTAGGTCAAGGGACACTTAGTGGAGTCCCAAATGAGGTCACAGGACACGGGACCTACTGGGGACCAAAGGTCACTCAGTAGAGACCTACCAGAGGCCATGGGCCACTTAGTTGACACCTATCATAGGCCAAGGAAAACTTAGTGGAGTCCCAACAGAGGTCAGGGGACAGTCGCAGGAGACACAGCAGAGGTCAGGGGACAGTCATAGGAGACCCTGCAGAGGTCAGGGGACAGTCACAGGAGACCCTGCAGAGGTCAGGGGACAGTCATTGGAGACCCTACAGAGGTCAGGGGACAGTCACAGGAGACACAGCAGAGGTCAGGGGACAGTCATAGGAGACCCAGCAGAGGTCAGAGGACAGTCACAGGAGGCCCAGCAGAGGTCAGGGGACAGTCACTGGAGACCCTACAGAGGTCAGGGTCAGTCACCGGAGACCCAGCAGAGGTCAGGGGACAGTCACTGGAGACCATACAGAGGTCAGGGTCAGTCACCGGAGACCCAGCAGAGGTCAGGGGACAGTCACTGGAGACCATACAGAGGTCAGGGTCAGTCACCGGAGACCCTACAAAGGTCAGGGGACAGTCACAGGAGACACAGCAGAGGTCAGGGGACAGTCATAGGAGACCCAGCAGAGGTCAGAGGACAGTCACAGGAGGCCCAGCAGAGGTCAGGGGACAGTCACTGGAGACCCTACAGAGGTCAGGGTCAGTCACCGGAGACCCAGCAGAGGTCAGGGGACAGTCACTGGAGACCATACAGAGGTCAGGGTCAGTCACCGGAGACCCAGCAGAGGTCAGGGGACAGTCACTGGAGACCATACAGAGGTCAGGGTCAGTCACCGGAGACCCAGCAGAGGTCAGGGGACAGTCACTGGAGACCATACAGAGGTCAGGGTCAGTCACCGGAGACTCAGCAGAGGTCAGGGGACAGTCACAGGAGGCCCTGCAGAGGTCAGGGGACAGTCACCGGAGACCATACAGAGGTCAGGGGACAGTCACCGGAGACCCAGCAGAGGTCAGGGGACAGTCACCAGAGACCCAGCAGAGGTCAGGGGACAGTCACCGGAGACCCAGCAGAGGTCAGGGGACAGTCACAGTAGACTCAGATGAGGAGATAGTGAGTGCTCACACACCTACAGGAGCAGATGTGAGCAGCTTCTCACACCTCACACCTATAACACCAGGAGGAGCAGCAGCTGGCCGCGGTCAGTGTGCTACCTACATACTACTACCAGGCTACCTGTCGGAGCTGTGTCTTTTTGCTGTTCTTGCCCCCCTTGCTGCAGGAGGCGGAGGAGGAGGCGGGGGCGGTGTAGGAGTCAGTCAGTGAGTGAGTGAGTGAGGGCAGGGCACTGCGGAAGCAGCTCCTGTAGGAGGAGGAGGGCAGTGAGTTGCTTGTTGTACTGAGTAAACCAGTACACTATAGCTGTAGTGCAGGGGTACAGAGTCACCCACCACCTCTTCTGTACCTCCACAAGGAGCAGGAGGACGACTGCTACTACTCACAGCACTGGGACAGCCAGACTGACTGTCCTCTAGAACAAGCGTGGATATTGGGAAACACATTGTACAACTTATTTATACATTCATGCTACAGGATTAAGCCAACTTTCACTTTGCTCTTCCTTGGTGGTCTTAACCAACCCCAAATGCTTCATATTTATAGAGCAGGAGAGGGAGCTGGGAGAAAGTCCCGTACGGATCTCTTGCCTCAGAAACACATGGTACGGCATCATATGTTGTGTGATATATAATTCTGGCTACAAGTTGTTCTGATAGTTACAAAGTAGGATCAGGAGTTGGGGAAATTCTAATAAGTGGTCTGCATTCAGCCTCCAGGAAGGGAGTCATCAGTGGTCTGCAGGGAGGATGTCTACAGGGAGGTTGAGATTACAGGTACAAACGATATAGCGATAAATCTGGAGGCTATGTTTGTGCGGCCATGACAGTTCTGATCTCGCAGAAAGTTGACAGCGTGACGCACTGGCCTTGTTGACACTGAGGGAAACAGCGGCAGCCATGATTTGGGACCGTCTTCGCTGGGAAGTGTGATATACATTTCAATATGAGGACAGGCACTGACTTTTTTGCTCTATACATAACCCGATTTATGGCTATAACTGTTGTGGTTATCATCATTACCAGTGCCAACTGGGCACCACCGGCGCCACCTGGATAGCACAGGTGACATTATACAGGCCGGATCTAGTTACAGGGACAGGGGGTTGCTCAGGAGCATATAGGAGCATCAGGAGGTGAACAGAAATCTAACTGAGCAGTATGAACTGTAGGCAAAGAGGGCAATTATTGCTATTCAGAAGGTAAACTGCACACAAAGAAGCAATACTGGAAACAAACAGGGCCAACAACACTATGAGGAACGCATATAAGCTTCTGAAGCTGGGCAAGATGCGATATGACCTGTGGGTGTAATATTGTGCTAAGTGAGCAATACATGCTCACTGTATACCAAGTGAGCAATACTTCCATATGTATTATATGCAAAGTGACCAATACATACTACATGCCTAATGGGCAATAGGTTCTATGTGTCCAGTGAGCAATACATACTTTACACCAAGTGAGCAATTCATACTATATGCCAAGTGAGCAATACTTGCAATGTACAGACTGAGAAATATGTACTCAATGTGAATACAGTAATACTAAATATATACACAGAAGTAGCAATACATTTTTTGAGCAATACATACTATTCACAGAGTGAGCAACACACCGAGCAACTCGGTCCATTTACGAACAGCCATTAGTGAGCATTATGTGCTATGCATTATGTGAGCAATACAAAATATACAATGAGCAATACCTACAGAGAAAATGACAGATATACCTCTGAGGCAGATAAACAGAACATCTAGAAAAGTTCTGAGAGCGAGAGAAATGTATGTACCCAAACTGAGATGTTCGAAAGGAATGTCTGAATATTATTTTGAGCTTGTACACGACAGCGAAAGTGTGTCCGGTATAAGTAGGATTAAATGAAAGTTGCATGCAAGGAGCCAAAAAGAAAGCAAATTCATCCCAACAATCGAGAAAGAAGTACCAAGTGGTTGCGCTGTTTCTTGTTGCATCAGAATGACCTTGCTGCTACCCTAGTACGCTCAACCCATTTGATTGCCTCTGAACGAGCAAAGATATCCCACACTATATCCTAGAACCTAAGAAAACAAACCTCTGATAACAGCTATTTGAATCATGCACCAGTGCCATGAGGGTACAGAGATATCTAAATCTCTCCTACAACTAGAGAAAATAAGCTTTCCCTACCTCTATCCGGACCCCACAAACTGATCTGAAGCTGTCTGAAGCAGCATCTAATACCATAAGGCTACACAGGTATCTGAACTGGAGAAAACAGCCATTGCCTTCTACCATCCCAACCCACAAAGTGTTCACAGCTAGGAGACACATCTTAAGGTATCCAACAACTAGAAAAAAATACACTCACTTCCAGTTCTACATCCCCTCAAAGTGCTCCAGCTATGAGGTTAGGTTGTAAACTTCATCCAGGAGGAGCAGTTACAGGAGGAGGACTAGATCCAGGTCCCGTCAAATTAACCTCTCCAGGGGAGAACCAGGAGGGAGAGGAGGATCCAGCAGTCCCAGCAGTAGACGGAGGAGCTACAGGAGGAGGGGTGGTTGTATCAGTAGAAGCTATAGTATCAGGGGTAGGAATTAGGCAGGTCCAGCTGATAACACTACCGCCAGCACTAGCAGCAGTAGGGAGGGGGAGACCGGGTCGTGAGCTGCTCACTTGACGGGAGCAGCTCTAGGAGGGGCCGGCAATGGGTGGTGGTGTAGGACGGGCTCAGGACGGTGGATGCTGCTGTTTGGAGGGTATAGCTAGGATGGTAACTAGGGGTACAGGCCGTTCTAACAACTAGAAAAGTACCTGTTTTATTGGAGACTGATGCCCTGTCCTGCCCTCTTGTGGAGAGAGAAAATCACAAAGGTCTGATATAGAGAATAAGTTCATCCTTATAGATGTGGGATCGTGGGTGTACGTGACCAAAGTAGTACAGAATGCAAAAGACCTGAGGTCATTTGGAACTTCTCAAGCTGGAATCTACTGCTTATACACATTCAGCCATGCTAACAAGGAGCCTCTGGCCATGATTACAGCATGTCAAGTTTTCTAAGTGTCACTTACAGCCCGGCTCAAAGGAAACGGCTAAATGTGAAATCGGATTGTTATTTCCTATGTTTGATTATGATTTCATTGTGTTCAATTTCATCCTCAGAAACTCAGATGTGACTCTATGTGGATTAAGTGTGTTTATTTTCAATACATATCAGTGGTGATTGGTCATCTTGTCATTAAGATATCATACCGAAAGGATTTACCACAGGAATTAAAGAAATCCTCCATGTTCTCGAGTACGGTGGTCGATATTGCCGTGTACAACTTCTTGTCGCAGCCACATCTGGTGAAAACCGATGTACCATAATTCATAGTGCACAAAGGTCAACTAAAGGTCGAAATCAAGACTAAGGTCATCTGTATCAGAGAAAGAAATGTTGGAAGTATCTATCATGGGATTACCTGAAAAAGCCAAATGACCACAACAATATAAGAGTTTGGTTAATGGCTGACCTTCTGATGCGATTGGAGAAAAGTCAAGTGAATGTCGCTTAGAAATACCAGCGTCATTCCATCTGTTTGTCTATCGTTCATCGGTCATACCAGGACTCGTAGATGTTAACAATCACAACTACCTCATAGGTAGCACGTACCTCGGGCTTCCACACCTGAATGATCAGAGAACAGGTTATCAAGACCAAAGTACAATCACAAAGTCACCATGGAGAAGTTCTGGTTGAAGATGGACGAAGACCAGCGGCGGGAACGCCGGCGACGTCAGCGACAAAAATGCATCAGCTGTTTCAAGAAGATGGCCGCCTTCCTCTTCTCACACATTGGGTTGGCCGCCATGGTGGTCGCCTACTCCATCGCTGGCGGCTTCCTCTTCAAGGCCCTCGAGGCGCCTTTTGAGGTCCGCCAGAAGATGAGGATTAGAGAGTGGAAGGAGGATAAGATCGAGGACATATGGAAGTTAAACGTTCACAATATGGACAAGGAAAACTTCACGGAGCGTATCCGCAAAATCCTGCTGGAGTTCCAGGCCGAGGTGACGACGGCCGTCAAGGATAAGGGCTGGGATGGGAAGGACGCCACTGACCAAACCGACCTGCAGTGGTCCTTTGCCGGCGCGCTTCTCTACGCCGTCACTGTCATCACAACAATAGGTATGTACTGCAAAACTACCTACTTCCTCTCTTATAGGACCTAGTATGGACACCCTGTGGGTCCACCATTTAATGGGTACTTTGTTTCTGGATATATTAAAACCCTGCGTCTAGAGACATGCTGGTCTCCATCTTATCATCTCATATCGGTGGTTATCACCAGAACCTGCTACAGTCTATATGTAGCCTATAATGAATTCAGACCGGAAGTTGTCTAGGAGTTGCTCCAGTGAGCTCACATATTGTGCAGGGTTGTTTAGTTTAGTCCAGTAAGATCTATAGACGATCTGTCGTAAAACAGTCAATTGGATTTCAATTTCCAGTAATGATTGAAATAGGTCAATTTTTTTTTGAGAACTACTTTCATTCAAAGAAACCAGTTTTTCTCTCCAGCAAATCTGATGAGCGCATCAATCATTGTACTAAACATGAGTACACTTCTTTTCCAACCAGAAATGTATACGAGGAACTACACATACCAACGTCACTTATAGAACAGCATAGTGTCTGTAAGCCCTGGCTATGCAGTTTTGTCATCATGATACAGAGGTATAGACAGCAAATCTTCATTGGGGGGGGGGGGACCCAGTCAGGGCCCCATCGTGAATACCTTGAATTATTGGCTGAAGCATGATGACATCTATCCCAGCAAATTGTTGTGACTCCTCGTCAACCTGTGTGAAGTGGCTCACACATGTCGCTAGATGGAACACAACGTCGCTATAGCACAAGATCACCAGGAATAGCAATGGTGGTGATCACATGGCCTCACCTCAGATGGCGAGGATGGTGATCACTCAGACTCACCAGGGATGGCGACGCGGGTGATCACTCACCTCGCTAGATGAAACACGCACCTCGTCATAGCACATGTTCACCAGGGATGGCGAGGATCGTGATCACTCATCCTCACCAGGGATGGCGACATGAGTGATCACTCACTTCGCTAGATGAGACGCACACCACGTCATAATGCACATTCACCACGGATGGCAAGGATTGTGATCAGTCACCTCGCTAGATAAAATGTGTACCTCGTGATAGCACAGGTTCACCACAGATGGTGAGGATCTTGATCACCCACACTCACCAGGGATGGCGACACGAGTGATCACTCACCTCGCTAGATGAAACGCACACCATGCCATAGCGCATGTTCACCACGGTTGGCGAGGATCGTGATGACTCACACTCACCAGGGATGGCAAGGCGGTTGATCACTCACCTCGCTTGATGAAACACGCACCACGTCATAGCGCAGGTTCACCATGGATGGCGAGAGTGGTGATCACTCAGACTCACCAGTGATGGCGATGCTGGTGATCACTCACCTTGTTAGATGAAAAGCTCATGATCATCGACATTGGTCATCATGCACCCTCACATCTGCCAGATCAAAGTATGTTTTGCCAGAGAAGGTATTGCCATATGTATCTTCCCTCTAACCACAGACAAGGTGTTCATGTTGATATTTCCCTATGTATTTTTCCTGTAACCAGAGAAAAGGTGTTTATGGATAGTTGCTTTCATTTTAGAGATACCTCTATCTAAATTCAATTGATATTCTCTCTATATAATCTTGTTTGATTCAACTCTGAAGTATTACATGGAAATCAGTGTGAAACAAAGCACATTTGATACGTATGGGACTTATACTTCATGCCCACACTTCCTAGATAGGCTACATGTGGAACAGTGGTGCTGTCTCAACACCTTTGGCAATGGTGGTGATAAGTTGCCACTGTGAGTGAGAGTGAGTGACAGATGATGCAATCCTCAGAGAGCATTGACTTGGAGTGACACAAATTCACGCATTGAGTGAGACAAAGGCTGGCAATGGTGGTGATAAGTTGCCATTCTGAGTGAGAGTGAGTGACAGATGATGCAATCCTTAGAGAGCATTGACATGGAGTGACACAAGTTCACGCATTGAGTGAGACCAATGTTGGCAATGGTAGTGATAAGTCGCCATTATGTGTGAGAGTTGATGCCAGTGGCATGGGAGTGGTACATAATCACACAGTGAGTCAGATCCATGTTGGCGATGCTTGTGATAAGCCGCCATTCTGAGTGAGAGTTGACAGGCAGTGGCACATACTCACGCAGTGAGTTAGATCCATGTTGGCGATGGTGGTGATAAGTCACCATGCTTTGTGAGGGATGACAAGGGGTGGCACATACTCACGCAGTGAGTGAGATCATGTTGGTGACTGTTGTGATAAATTGCCATGCCATGTGAGACTGACACACAGTGGCGAAAGATGACGCAGTGAGTTATCACTCAGAAAGGAGTCACCATTGATGACCAATCATGGCGACAGATAACGACAATTTGCTGGGATACATATACGTATATAGAATTTGTATAGAAAAGTAATTTTTGTTGAATCTTGGATCTGACTTAGACTCACACCCCTACTTTCCCTATCCCATCACCATATAAATCTAATTTGAGATGCAAAGTTTGAGCTTCTTTTCCATTTTGTGTTTGAGTTCTTGGCCAATATTGGGGGGGGGGGCAAACATATTCAGGCCCCACCTCCTTCATGATTGGGGGGGGGGCCTTGGCCCCCCTGCCCCCCCCTTTTCCTACGCCCCTGTGATACATGAATGCAGCCCCGGTGATTACCTTACAAATGCTCCAATGTGGAACTATATGAGGCTGATACTCTGTCGTAGGGTCATCAGCGCTGCTTAGTTCTTTTACTGCTGCTGCATTTTTGTATTATGAAGACAGATGAACATGAAGAATTAAGGCAACATGTCATTCTTCATTGCACTGAAAACATGGAAGATCTGAAACTAGTCAGCGGTGACTACTTTAGGTGCTCAAGTTGACGATACCTAAAACTACAGCTTTAGGTAGTCAAAATGACGACTTAGGTCATCAGGATGACGACCTGAGTCATCAGGATGACAATACTGACAGTACAGGGTCGTCATATTGACGACTCAGGTCGTCAGGATGATGACTTAAAGTCGTCATTTTGACAACCTAAAGTTGTAGTTTTAGGTATCGTCAACTTGAGGACCTAAAGTGGTCACCGCTGACTAGTTTCGGATCTTCCATGTTTTCAGTGTGGGTTAAGGTGATACTGCCTGAACTATTATGAATATTTTACACAGTACCTCTATTGACATATGTTCCAAGACTTCTTCCTTATCTTTTAAGGTATGTTAATGCAATAATGCATTATGCCCATTGATCGTCATGATGCACAAATGCAGCCCTGGTGAGCCTATTTGACAGGACTACAAGTCGCCCCTATGAGAGTACCTATATATCAACTCTGTAGGGTTGCTTTGGAGAGCATAGCCACCGAGGCTGCATTTATGCATGGATCATGCTGACCAATTGGTAAAATGCATTGATTTATTAGTGGTCCTCCTCGCCAGCACTACATCGGAGCGTTATGCCGACCATCCGGTACAGTATCAACCCTGTATCAACCATTCAACTTGCACTCACCACATTAGTCTGAAAAGTCACCTGCCTTGTTTAAGATAGAGAGAGCTGCACTACCAGGTACCTACTCATGTCACACACTCTATAGTTTATTATACTGGCTGACTTCTCCCAACTAGGTACCTACTCAAATCCCCCTTTTTTAGCACTATACTTGAATGACAACTTGTGAGCAACAAAAGGGACAAGTTATAGCTACATGAAAAGAAAGGACTGGAAACGAGGGCATTTTTAGCCAGCTCTCCCTTTTACTGTAGGTACAACACCCTTCTGGTGAGTTACTCACCAGGGCTGCATTCATGTTTAGGTTACACCATTAAAGCATTAGTCGTCTTTAAAGAGATAACCTGAAAGTAGAAGCCCCAATGTCAGCAAAGTATCTGGATCCGTCTTCATTGGTGTCTAACTCTGTGGATCTGGAGATGGCAGTTACAAGCACTCTACGTTAGTGACTTCACTGTTCAAAATGCCGTTGAAATAACGGTGCATTTCTTGTCCCAAAGTTGCCAGAGATCCGTCGTTATTTTCACAGAGATTCCTTGTACACTTGTGTACTACTGTACTGCAACCTGGGGCTACGTGTAAAAATCACACTGGTTCGCTGCTTTACAACTAAGGGGGTTCACTGTTCTGTTTTATGAGTATCCCTGGTAGATTCAACAGTTATTCCTTACAGTGTGCCATCCCCGAACCCCCTCCAGTCTTCAACTGGAGCTTGATAAGAGCCAAAGGCATATAACATGTCTCAAAGTGTTTATCTGGGGATTATTGTTGGCTTTTAAATCAGTCCTATGGTTCTTCTGTCCGAAAAAAGAAATTCTGAAAGTACATTATTTATCAGAACCTTTCTTTTGCAAGGGAGCCTTTCTAAAAAGGATTTTTATCTTGATTTCTTCATTGCTGAATGATGTTTTATTAAAATGATGATAGGCAGCTCTTGGTCAGTTCCTATTCAGATCTAGACGTGACGGAGAAAGCACATTTAAGGATATAAATCGTATCATTAGGTTCCAAGCATTAGACTCACTTCCATCTGATAGTCAGAGGACCCTGGTTATTTTTAAAATGCAGTCACGACTCACATAGTGTCCAACTGAAGGAAAACTGTTGGATCTACTTTCACACTCTCTTCCATCTCTCTGTGTGAACTATGAATATATATATATATATATATATATATATATATATATATATATATATATATATATATATATATATATATGTGTGTGTGTGTGTGTGGGGGGGTGGGTGGGTGGGTGCATAAATAGCTTGAATAATAAAAAGCGATGAAATATAAAGTACAATTTTACTTTCCGGTATCTAGGTATAATGACAAAGGGTCTGTTTAATCCTAGGCAAGAGTACAGCTCTCCACAAACCTTAAATGCAATGAAACATACCAACATCACAAGTATCCAATAATCCTAAATCATGATAACCATGGACATAAAATACTCACCCCCATCTCTCATAACCTACATCTAGAAAGATTAGTGCGACACACAACATTTTGATTTACAATCTGTATTCTTGATTTGGAACCTTTCCATAAGAAAGAGGGACATCCTTCCTCCCTTCCACAAAAAAAAAAAAGATGAAATAAAAACCAACAAAAAACCTAGCTGGTTAGGAGGTGTATGTGTAGACAGGGTTGGCTGTGTAAGGGGGTGATGACATCGGACCCCGGAGGTCGCCCTGGAGGTGGGGCAGGGACTTAGTATAGGGGGGAGACCTGGAGCCTTGGTGGCTATAATTAAAACAGCTCGATCCTTCGACCAGGTCTACCTCCCACCATCATCCAAGGTCCCTCTCTAGTAGATGCTGTACCCAGGGTATGTCCCATAAGGGGTGCATCCACTGCCGACGAATGGACCATCCGTCGGTTTCATCCGTTTCATTTATCATCGATTTCTATGGAGAAATAGACGGATGAAGGGAGACGGATGGTCCATCCGTTGCAGTGGACGCAGCCCTATAGGCCAGCACTCCACTTGAGAAACATGGGTGTATGCGTCATGGGCGACACGCCAAAATCCATTGTTCTAGGCAACACAGGTGCATCAGTGGCATGATATTAATGTAAAATTGCCACGACACTCGCGCAAAACTTTATGCATAATATAAACAAAAACAACTAGAAGATTTTGAGATTCACCTGTGATGCGTACGCCCGTGTTTCACTAGTGGAACTTGAGCAGTATACAGATGGTTGTACATGGGCTTCCACTGTGACTGCAACAGAACTGGAGGGTGTTGCTCCTTTAGTAAAAGGAGGAGCTGGCTTAAAATGCCCTCATTTCTTTTCATGTAGCTATAACTTATGCCTTTTATTGCTCACAAGTCATTCAAGTAAGGTGCTAAAAAAGGGGGATTTGAGTAGGTACCTAGTTGGGAGAAGTCAGTCAGTATAATATACTATAGAGTTTGTGACGTGACTAGGTACCTGATAGTACAGCTCTCTCTGTTTTAAACAAGGCAGGTGACTTTTCAGCCTAATGTGGGGAGTGCAAGTTGAATGGTGAAGCAGAGCGTGACTTCTTTTTTTTTTTTAAAAAAGAGGGTACTTACTGATAGCTCTTTTTACCATAGGAGCAACACACTCCTGTATGTCTACCCTTGGAGGGAGAGTAAATCTTAGCGAGTGAAGCCCTGGTGAGGGCTACATTCAAGCATCATGTCGACCCTATGGGACTGATACACTCCCAGATGGGCGGCATGATGCCCCAGTTACGAGCAGCCCCATCAGCAGTTCATTGGAGCATCATGCAGACCCAATGTGCATCATGGACCTCTGCATTAGTGCCCCTGAAAGGGGTTTTTAAGGTTTAAAATAAATGATGCCTTCAGAGAGTACATACCCATACTACTTAATCTGTCAGTCAGGTCGATCTGGGTAGATATACAAATGGAGGAATACACTCCAGGTTAGAGATCAGAAGGGGAAAAAAAACAGCTCCACTCCAGGAAACTGGGTAAAAAGCGCTGAGTAAGACTGGATTGTACAAATGTCACTAAATTCGTATCTAAATGCTGCTCTGTGATTTCTTGGCTCAGCATTATCCGATCTGTACCTAATGCAAGTTGCTCACTCTGTGGAGAAGAGTAGGACTTCTACACTGCCAGACCATAGCAGCAAGGGTTTTACAGTAGATTGCTTCTCTGGAAAACAGTGGTAGGTGCTGTCAATACAAAACCAATGTGATGATGCGGGTTGTACTGTACCCGCTACAGTGGTCTTTATAACCCATTTACAATTGGGGCTGAGAGTGTACACTACTCTGATACCCAGGCTGTGATACATATATGTGCCTTGAGTATAATGTGAACTCACATATAAGGTGCACCGTGAGTTAAGAAAAATGGTATAAAGCACAGTTAGAGCTTGATTTTGGAGCAGTTTGATACTTGTCAATTGCAAATTCATCTCTCTGATAGGACACGTTCTGACTTTAAGTCAATACTATATGATTGGCAGAAAGAGTGATCCTCATATTACGCCCATTTATGGTACTCAATATCATGAAATCAGTATACTCTATATCGTGAAATATTTGTAAAACTGTAAATCAGGCGTTATAAAACTATTTTATACCTAGGGAATCAGATATAATGCAGCAATCGTGCAATGTATTTAGCAATGGACAATTTACTTTTTATATGTTAAGATTATAATAATGTGTAGGTCAATACTGTTACTGAATATGCATACTTTATACAACTAAGCCTCCCAAAAGGTTTGTTACCCAACCTAGCTCAGCAAAACAGGGTCTTCCTCAGAATTTCTTTTCTCCTATTTCGATGAGAAAACCAACTCAAGCCTATATAGTTGGCATTTATTGTGTCAATTCACTGTTCTATGGATAGCCACTGTAAGTCATGTATCATCATAGCAGTTTAAAAGCTCATTCATGGGTATGGTTGGGGCTCAACAACAAAAAAAAGAGATGCAAATGAAAAGAGAATTCCGATCTACCTTACCTAGACTTCTAAACCTTGTGACCTGAATTATTAGTCTTCTTTAAACTATCATAGTACCCCGCATATAAGGCGTGTCTCATGCACGAGGGTGGACCTCTGATGCGCCTTATAGGATGGGCCAAAATTGGGGGTAAGTTCTCCCTAAAGGTTTCCTCGAAATTCTAAGGTAGTGTTAAATACGCATAAGTTTTTGAAATTTGAAAATCCATTGAGTAGAACAAAAGTTATGTCATTTTATAGTTTCTAGCAGATCCACAAGCAGGGAGTGCCGTATACTCAGGGTATTACAGTAGGTATTTCTTTCTCCACATATGATATGAATTCATTTTCTTGAAATGTGAAAACTAAAAGTGTTTTTGCCATGAAGATTGATCATATATTACTTACAAGTCCACTTTTGCTTTTGTAGCAGAAATCTAGTCTCTATTTTACAAACACTTTGACAGGCAACTTCAGTACGAATAGCATTTCTATTTCTACTTGCTTTATTTTGTTCATGTTCCTGAAGAAGGCCACGTCTTCCGCTGTCAGAATATTTACAGCTCCTTTGCGCCACAATATGGGTGGGCTGCTTAGAAATTGGCAAGTCACTTGGAAAGGCAAAAACATGAGAATCTGAGACAAGTAGCTAAGGCTTGAAGATGCCTCTGATTTAAGGGGTTTGTGCGGCTCTTATCACTCAAACTGCTCTTAGCCCTCAAATGGGTTCATGTTTGAGAGTCAATTAATAGCTGCCACATGATCCTATCCCTCAAATGTGGCCTTTAACCTTCACACAACCTATCACTCCACCCCCCCATCTCTCAAAAACTCGTATTTCTCAAATGCCTTTAAGGTAATTTTGTAGAGTTGCAAGGGCACAGAAAACAAGAACAATAATTGGTATGACAAAACAAAATCATAATAATTGCAAGAGAATGCTGGGTAGAACCTTGAGTCTATAGCATTCATGTAGATCTTTCGAGGGATAAGAACATTTGACTATTTTTGAGGGATAAGAACATTTGTGCTTTAGTGTTTGAGGGGTAAGATCCTACAATTGCGCTTAACCCCAAACAGATACCTATTTAAGGGTTAAGAGCTTTCTGAGGGATAAGAGCACCTGAGTGCACACTAGTAGGCAGGGAAGCTGATGGGTAGAGAAGCATGCTCTCCAGGGCTTTTAACTATAGCTGACCCCTATCCCACCTCGGCCGTCCCTCTGGGGTTCTTTAGGTTCATGGCATTAAACAATCGGACAAAAAGACAGTATACCTACACATAGCGCCTCACCTTTCTTGTACGATGCTGGCATTTCCTTTGGATCTTAACCCTTCAGGGGCAGAATCAGAGTTTGTAATACATTATATTAGCCCTTGTATAAATATGCCCTTTTGCTGTTATGATACATACTGCAGTGGTTCCAGGATTTGGAAAAGGAGGGGGAATAGGCCAAAAGGAGATGGCACACCCCCTTATTATTTTTAGTAATTTCCGGGTCCGAAATACGCAAGTAAACACTAAACTACAGACACAAAGGATAGGGAATGTGCCCACAACCCCGTGTAGATCTGCGACTAATACATGGATGCAACCTTGATGAGCGCTCTTATTCCATCCATCCGCCCATTCACGAACTACAAGTTTGATGTATTTTGAAAAGTTTTCCATGATGCACTCAGGAAGTGCAGTTTAGACATATTTTCATCAGTCCTGCATCAAAACTTATGCATAGAGAATGAACATTAAATCTGTAGGCGTTAAAGAGCTACAGATCAAAATACCCAGCGAATGATCGAGAGAAGAATTTTTTAACAACAGTGAAATTCCGCATGCGCATGGCGAAAATATTTCCGTCGCCCCCTCTGAGGGGTCTAAAATTTTTCCGTCCCCCCTTTTATTCGGGTTTTTACGCTCAAAAGGGGCAAACTTTTTTTTGTCCCCCCTAAGAGGGGTCTGAAATCTTTTTGTCTCCCCCCTAAACCCACCAACACCCCAGTTGTTAAAAAATGACCACTCCTTAAGAAGAGTGCAGCTGAAGGGGGGAGTTCAAGGTGAATTATATGTTTAGGTAGACTAGTGGGTGGAAACTTTATGAAACTGAATCCAAGCTCTCTTTACACCCTTTTCTGAACAAGATACTTTTTTCACTGCCTTTCCAAATATCACATAGAAAACTTACAGTGATGTGAAATCCAGGCTGGCAAATACTCTTTGACAGTAGATGTATAATAAGGGATGATTGCTCAGAAGGTTTGAATCTTAAAACAAGATAAAAGTTATTTGCACTGTGCTAGTGCCCATAAAACCTATACTTACTCCATTGCATATAATTATGTGTTACTTATAAAACGTTGGGCAGTGCTCTGCTGCACGATAGAAGTGACCTTGAGTGCATTATAAGAGTGTAGTGCACACCTGACCAAGGTCAGCATAGCAGTAAACAAGTCAAGTACCATTAATTGGTCTAGATATATACCTTGATTGGGTGATTGATTGTTTGGAAGGAAATCTACGTTTTATAAAAACAATAGACAACTCCTTCTTCACATCTTGACTGTCTGTTGTTATATAATGCATAAATGCATCTGAGTGCAACAGTCTCAATGCAAAGAAAGTGATTGTCTTTTCTCTAAATAATCCATACCATAGTGGCGCGTTTACCACCCGGTACTTTTAGATTTCCATACCTCTGGATCCCCGAACCTTTTTTTGAGACCCCAGAAATTAAGCGAATACAGCTAAGAATATGATATAAGCCATGGGGAACCCCTGGAATTCTTTAACTCATCCTCAAAAAAGATATAGTCTTAGATAAAAATCTATGCCATTCATCAGAACCAGAAAACATAGAGTGTGCAGTGGCCTCTAAGATGTAACAAGAGACAGCTGCTCTGTGAGAAAAATGTCGTCGGAATAATGGCGCAATCCTTGTCTCAAAGCTGCAAGAGATCCATTGAAAATTTCAGAGATTCCTTGTGCTCCTTGTTCCTCTGCACTGCTACCTGGGGTTTCTTGTAAAAACTACACTGGTTCACTGCAATACAATTATGGTGGTTCACTCTTCACTTTTAGGAGAATCCTTGGTAGTTTCAACAGTTAATTTTTAAAGTGTAGGACCTGAATTACAAGCAGCTTCTGTCATAGAGACAGTGCATAATGACCTAGCACAGGTTCAGGGTGGCAGTTAAAGCTGACAAAGGATGTGCTTGGAGCTGATGGTAGGGCCCCTTATTACCTCTCCCTCCGCACATAAATAATACAGCCAGACGGGTCCCGGCGCCTTGACAGTAGAGAGAGAGAGAGAGAGAGAGAGAGAGAGAGAGAGAGAGAGAGAGAGGGAGAGAGAGGAGAGAGAGAGAGAGAGAGAGAGAGAGACAGAGAGAGAGAGAGAGAGCGAGACACACACACAGCAAGGCAATTGCACTGGAACCAGCTCCTAAATGTCGTACAGTGTGGATTCATCCAGGGAAAAGGGTACATTTAGGTCAGGGCCCTGCCCCTGTCTTAAGTCAAATAGACATGTACAGTCTTATTAGGGGTTGGTCCCTATGTGCCCAGGGTTGCCACAGGATACACACTCAGGATGTGTAATTTGGGACTACCTTCACGTATTATTGCTGGCAGCCAGTTTGTCTTTTGCCCTCTACTTCACCCTTTTCCTGACTTTATGAGATAAGAAGGGGTATGGGAAAGTTTTTTTTCTGCACTATAAAAAAAATAACTGGGATCCTTGTAAATTGAACAGTGAACCACCGTAATCTTATTGTAGTGAATAAATGTAGTTCCTACAATGAAGGCCCAAATGTCAGTACAGTGGTACAAGGAATCTCTGTGAAAAAAAATGACGGATCTCTGGAAACTTTCGGACAAGGATTTCTCTGTTATATCGACTTCGTTTTACAGCACTGCAATATGCACATTGGAATTAAAAACAGAGGAGCACATGCCCCATGGCCAATGGCATGATCGAAGTTTGGTAATATTTATTTCTGACCATCCTATTCTATGCAAGATACCCTTCTCCTTCCCATCACTCTACAGCTTCATGGGATGTATTTGACACCTCATATTCGTCACTTTTATTTTACTGGAGAGTGCTCGATTGGTTCACTGCGATGTATGACTGGAATTTATGTTAAAAGATGTGGATTTTTCCTGGTGGTAGAATGAGTAGTTATTCACCTATACATCCATTGAAGGTTGTCCATTACCTATCTCTATGTCCATGGACGATTTCCTCTGATGAAAGAAGAATCCATTTATTTATGTGACCTGATTAAGAGGAACAATAGATTTAGTGTGAGGTATGATTCCTTTATTGCGTTACTAAGTCAACAGATTACATCAAATATAAAGAATATTTTGAGTCAGAATATAACACAATAAAAACGTGCAGGCCTGGTATCGGCACCTGAACACGCTATACTCTTTTAGCCAGACATGTAAACAATTATTAAGTATATGTTAACACTTTGGAGTACATACCTATAGAGAAAAGCATTACATCAAACAGGTTAGATTTTCAGATGATAACATATTTACCTTTATGATGTAACATTACACAATAGACTTATTACTTTCTAAAATAAAAGAAAAAATATTGTTTTTGCTCTCTCACTTGGGCATCAATCTTAGAAATTATTGGTTCTGTTTTTCTCTATACAACAGAACACTCCGGTGAAAAGGAAATAAAACAATTACACTGTGACTATTCATCCCCTAATTGATTTTTGTTTTTTTTTAGGTTTGAAAGTTTTTATTGCCAAGTCACAAATTATACATGAGTGATAAAATCTGACAATAAAGGTGATATCCTTAGGTTCACAAGGTTCTCAGTTTTCAACACATAGTTAATGAGATTAATGATTTATGTAAGATGATGAGGGATGAGAAAACAGTAAATATAAGGGTAACAGAAAAAGCACTATATACAAAAGGAAAGAAAAATGTACAAGAAGAAATTGATCCATGTTAAGTAAAAATACCATGAAAACAGATTCGTAATCTGTACACTTGATAATAATTTTAATAATTGGGCTTGATAAAGAGACAAGGGGAACTTAAAGATTTGAGATTTAGAAAAAAACAAAAAACTCACAAAATGCTGAAACTAACATTAATATATCCAAAGAGACAACGTGACTGGTTTTTACTGATTTAACTAAGTACATTCGATTATATCAATCTTGTGCATGTAAGAAACACCCATCTATATGCAGCAGCAAGCTCATAACGCGAAACAATACACCTATGTATCTAGCTACAATTATATCAGATGTAGCAGTTGCATTAAGAAGGCGGTAGGTTAAGTAATTACAACCCATCCCCGACACCTTCTTAAATAGTCTTGCAGTCCAGAACAACAAGGTGAGGTCACTACTACCCATCCCTGTCACCTGGCTGACATTTGACCCAGGCACAATGAAGTGAAGTGCAGGTGAGGTCATTACAACCCATCCCCACATCGACTACACCAGGAATAGATCAGAAAGTTAGACACTTGTTTAGGCTGTGTTAGTAAGTCTACCTTTGTACGCTTTTTGAATTCATTCAGGTGTTTAACTGCTCTAATTTCATCAGGCAAATGGTTCCAGTAAAATGCTGCTGCATGTTCTATACTATTTTCATAGCTAGTATAACGGGCAAGGTTAATATTTAACAGAGGCTCTGTAGAAATACGAGTTTGTCTTACTGGTACTTTAAGGTTACCATGGCTTTGTGTTAGGTTGAACGCATAGTTCCGCAGATGTTCCTCTCTTCTATATTTCAAATAAGGGATGTTTGCACTTCTGGGTAAATCTAATGTTGAGGTTAGCAGGGGTAATTTTAGACATGTTTTTATACAACGATTTTGAAGTACTCATTCAACAAAGTTTTGTTACCATGTGTGTATAGAACATCGCCTTGGTCAAAAAAGGGGCAGAATGTGGGAAGGAAGTCCATTGTTTGCCTTAACTGGTATGATCTGAAGCCAATGTTTTTTATAATATATTTTATGTGTGCTTCATAGTTCAGCTCTTTGTCCAGAATCATGCCTAAATATTTATAGTTTGGAAGTTGTAATAAAACCCTATTGTTTAATGCCAAAACTGCATGTTTGTCAAATTCTTTGTTTGTTTTTTTATTGAAAGATCATAGTTTTGGTTTTTCCAACATTAACTGAGGGTTTGTTTGCTAAACACCATTTTGAAAAATTCTGTAGTTCAGGCTGGAGTTTTGCTTCCGTTTGCTCGACTGTTTTTGCTGAGGCATATATCACAGTTTCATCGGCATACATATATACATTGGCATTTTTTATTTTATTAACTAGGTCATTCATATATACCAAAAACAATAGTGGCCCCAGGCCCGAGCCCTGGGGAACACCACAAGACACAGGTATGGTAGTGAAGATCCTATTATTTATTTTTGTTTTTTTTAATCTATCTTGGAGGTAATTTTGAGAAAAAGTCTAAAATTTCCTGAAATACCAAGTTTTCCTAATTTTTCCAGAACTATAGAGTGGTTGACAGTATCAAATGCTTTCTGCATATCAACAAACACTGCCACAGTGGTGTTGCATGTGTTTCTTTCTCTAAGAAAGTGAATTTTCAGACAGTATCGAGAGTAGAGAGACCAGGTAGGTACCCACCTTGATTTTTTGTTAGAAGTTGCTTTTCCTGTAAATGACCAAGTACCTTTGCATGAACAATTTTTTCCATAATTTTGGAGGGTAGGGGTAAAACTGTAATGGGTCTATACCTTGTAACCAATGTGGGGTCACCTCCATTTGGCAAGGGGATAACGGGACCACTCTTCGAGTCTAATGGGATTCTGGATGTAGCCATAATTTTTCTCATGATAGCATTAATACATTGAGGAATAATTTTGAAAGCTAGTTTTAGAATTTTTGTCTATATCGGTTTTGAAATGTTTATATCTTTTATGTATTTCATCAGATCCACCGTGGGTATTTCGAAATTCTCCATACCTTAAATGTCAGAAGCAGTGCAACCTTGAGATTGGGATGAACATGTCTTACCTCCAACTTGATATGCATCCGCCCTATGGTCTCCACACTTGTTTTATAAATCACACCTGCCAATGACCCTTTTGCATTGATATCAACACATTATCAATCTCAGATAACACATAGAATATCAAGCCACACCCTGATGATAAATAGGACATTATTTTCTCTTACATTTATAAATCCTTCTTTTCCTGCCTTGTACACATGAAACCTACCCCTCACAAATTAGTCTTCCTCACTGTCCCGTTAGACAAGGTCTTACCCCTAGATGTATGGATAGGAGCAGGGTCAGGGGGCTGGAGGAAGGTAGCACATACGACGCACATGTGCTTGTGCAACCTGTAGCTTTGGGGTATGGAGGCCACAGGTTGGGATAATGTGCAAAGACCAACTATAAAAGAAATGTTTTCCAAATAATAGTGAAATCCATGTCCTGATATTGCCTGACGCCCATCATTCCTTTCGTGGAGATTCCTTGTACCAACCTGTGTACTATGCTGCTTCATTGTAGAAACTGTGCTGCTTCGCTGCAATGCATTTACGGTGGTTCATTGTTAAGCTTTACAAGGATCCCTGGTAGAGTAAACAGAATTGATTAGAGTGCCACTTGTCATGGTGATGCATGAATGCAGCCCCGGTGTGTGACGTGTCAGGACTGTGCATTCATGCATCATGCTGTACCTACACTAATAATCCACTCCTGAAGGATTGATGCAATGGTGCAGAAACAATACTGGTAAGTGACACTTGACCGGTGCATCATGTCGATGTACCCATAGCAGCATGATGTTACTCTCAAAGGCTTTAGGGAGTGATCTTTTTTTTAACAACATTGGGGGGGGGGGCTGGTGGGTTTGAGGGGGGGTCAGAATTTTTTTCAACCCTTGACCGGAGGGGGTCAGAATTTTTTCAACACCTCTGATGGGGGGGGGGGTCAAAATAATTTCACCTGTTTTCAGTGGAAACCCCCTTGCGTTACTATATATAGGCTAAAAGGGGACGTTCGCATGCGGTTTTTGTCCCTAATGGGGGGGGGGTTGACAAAATTTTACCCCCTCGAGAGGGGGGTAGGAATTTTTTTTCGCGCATCCGCGTGCAAACCGACCAGCCCACCCCTGTTGTTAAAAAAAATAATCACTCCCTTAATATGTATTAATGTCGCTGGTGCATTATTGCTATATTCTCCTTGGTCGCCGTGATGCATAAATGCATTACCGATGAGTAACTTGCAATGGTATCATGATGACCCAAGGGGCATAGGGAGTGGTTATTATGGGGGGAATAAAAAATTTTGACCCATCCCGAGGGGGGCATAAAAAAGGTTTTCACGCATTTGTACAAAAACTCAGTGGCATAAAAATTTCAGATCCCTCCTGAGGGGGAGGGGGATTTTGACCCCTCTTGAGTGTAGGGGGGGGGGGGGAATCAAGAGCACTAATGGACATGATGCACTCCTGCATCAGATACCCCTAAAGGGTTATGGTACTGATAGGAAGTTGGTTGTGTTGGTGGGAGGTTGAAGGAGTGTCTGAGTTATGATGAACAGGTGGATGAACAGTTGGGGGCGGGGTGAGGGGGACAGGTCGGTATATTGGGATCCTATCTAACATCAGGGACCTTGGGGTGAATGTCAAAGGGAGGGGCACTGATGTGTGGTAAATAGAGGATTATCGCCTTTCCTCGGAGCCTAGGTCTCCAATAACCGCTGCTCTCATATATACTTTCTTTGACGAAATGAGGACACAAACCATAAGAAGCCCATATCCTCACTTTCTGCACTTATTTTAGACTAGGAATGGCCCAAAGTCTTTTGTTTGCAAAATCCAATAAAAGCTTTAACTACTAGTCACACATTTTTGATATTGCTTAAAGTGACATAAAATAAGTTATAATTCTGATGATTCTTTCACGTATAAGCTTCATTATGGAGAGTGGGAATAAATAGATTAGAAGACAAGGGGAATGTATTCTATGTGGACATCTATTTTTGAGGTGATTGATTTTAAGCGCCAATCAATGGTGCACCGACTACATGGAACAAGGTAAGTGCTGAGGGAAAGGAGCTATTGAAGTTAATCTTAAGCGCTGAAAATAACATTAGAATAAGTGCTAGTTTCTGATATGGGTGCTTGACTGGACCACTGCGGTAGATAGAGTAGGTAAGGTTAGCTTACTGAGAGAACGTGGACAGGATGACTTCAGCATGGCAGGCAGGGGAGGGCAAGACCGGAGAGTGTTGCTCCTATGGTACATAGAGCTGTCAGTATGTGCCCTCTTTTCAAAACAAGTCATGCTCTGCTTCACCATTCAACTTGCACTCACCACATTAGTCTGAAAAGTCACCTGCCTTGTTTAAAATAGAGAGAGCAGCACTATCAGGTACCTACTCATGTCACACATTCTATACTATTCTATACCAACTGACTTCTCCCCACTAGGTACCTACTCAAATCTGCCTTTTTTTAGCACCGTACTTAAATGACCACTTGTGAGCAACAAAAGGGACAAGTCATAGCTACATGAAAAGAAAGGACTTGAAACAAGGGCATTTTTAGCCAGCTCCTCCTTTTACTATAGGAGCAACACCCTCCAGACCAACCTGCAGACCGCAACCCAAGGCCACATACCGATTAGGACCCTGACACTTTTTCCTGAGACACCATACTGTAGAAAATAACTGTTGAGTCAACCAGGGATCTTTGAAAATACTGAACAGTGGACCACTGTAATTGAATAGCATTGAGCCGCTGGGGCCGTCCATAAATGACGTCATGCAAAATTTGCCCATTTTTGACCCCCCTCCCCCCTCGTTTTTTTTTTTTTTTTTTTTTGCCAAATCTGCAATGCTGAAGGTATATGGACAATTAATTTCGTCATGCTGTGCCTAACCCCCCTCCCCCCTTCCGCATGACGTCATTTGTGGATGGCCCTCATGGTAGGTGGCAGTACGTTGGTACATAAATGTACAAGGAATTTCTGTGAAAATAATGACGGATCTCTGGCAGCTTTGGGACAAGGAATGCGCCATTATTATTACGGCATTTCTTTTTACAGTGTACCCCACGTGCCTTGTACAAGATGGCGGCCATGCCGTCACCCCTGCCCCTGAATCCACCTCCAATCATAACACACAACTGTTTCTTTTACTGCATACAGAACCCTGTGAGGGCGGGTGGAACATATCTTTATTGACATCACATGAAAGCACTCTAGTGGTTGTGTCTATGATAAATATCTACCATCAGGATTGTCAGGAGTGTGGGTGGATGGGGGTGGGGAGGGTGGTAAGGTGTTGGGGAGTTAGTTGGTTGGGTTGGCGGCTTGGCACAGGGGGCCACAGAGTTCAGTGTAGGGACTGACGCATTGCAGTGGGCAAATGTCTGGGGAGCAATTACTCGTGATCACTGACTCTAATTTGGTATTTTTTAGTAGAATTGTTTACATTATCAAAACAACATCATCAAAATGTACATTGGCTTTAAGGATGAATAACCTATTTGAGAAATCACCTAAGCCTCATCCAGGACTGAGGTAAAACGATCACCAAGGAAGAAAAAGAGCAATGCTGTGATGATTTATGTATGCACTATTTAGTAAAAGTAAGGTATCAATGACTTTAGGTACACTAGTAACCATCGGTGTTGTTGATGTTATCATTGATCTGGTCAGTTGACTGGTTAACAATGTGAGAAGTTGGAAATACTGCAATATTAACATAATTTACTGTTTTAGTATGCCATTGCACATGTACGGGGAGATGCTGGAAGCTACTTACCTCATTACTTAAATGTCTGTTCAAGCCCCTTTTGAGGCATGCTATGTGACGTGTTTATTTGACCCAATGTATGATTCTTTGTTATTTGCGGGTAGGGTTTGTATAATTTGTTCCTTTGTAAAATATATTACATATAAACTTTTTAAATATGAAAGTTGGTGATGCAAGGTAGCCTTGATTGCCATATTTTGAATGCACAAAGTCAGATTTCCAAATGTCAATCTCACTTATTCATTGATGTCATGTACTGTGTTATTGTCGATGAATGGAAAGGAGCAGACCTAATGTACTTATGCGAAGGACCTAACCAAGTCCTATATTTGTAAAGGAAGATCATATTTTTCCAATGAAAAGACAAATAAAAGTTTACAAAATTGAACTTGAATTGAACTTGAAGAACAATGCTTCTATTGTATTCTTTGACCATGAAAATGGGGATATAGCCACACAGTATGAATACTTATCTATTTGATTAGCAAAGTCATTGCAAAAATTATGAATTTTGGTAATGGCAACCTGAAATAGACCTATGATAAGCTTAGTGTACTTGTGAGAAAAATCAGGATGTTACCAATGAGTTCATAGACCCTGATGCTAGTAAACACCTGAACTGAGTGTCTGTCATCACCACCTGCAGAGTTATTACAATTGTAGTGGTCAGTGAAAATGTCTCTGGAGACACCGGGATTCGAACCGGGGTCTCTCGCTTGCAAGTCGAGCGCTCTACCCCTGAGCTACTTGGCCCTGGCCTGACATACCCTGTCACCAACACGGCCCCACTGACATTTCCACCTTCCAACTACCCTGGATCGGTATGGTATACATAGGGGGAGTGACACAACCAAGTGAACAGCCCCTCTGAAGGCTCTGCGCACCCGACAGGGGAACGAACCCCTACACTCCTCCCAACCAGCTTCAACCGTATCCCGCCAGAACCGGTCCTCCAGTCCAGTCTGAACGGTACCAGTACTGAGTAACACACAGCCCATCTGTTTCCAAGTCCCTCAGCACTAGCAAGTTGAAGCGCTTGTCTATACCATACCGGCCCAGGTACCAAGCTCTCTAAAGGTCCCCCTTGCGAGGCAGGACCACTCGGTGTCTCCACCACTGTAGTGGTCAGTGAACACGTCTCTGGAGACTCCGGGATTCGAACCCGGGTCTCTTACTTGCAAGTCGAGTGCTCTACCGCTGAGCTACATCCCCTGGCCTGACATACCCTGTCACCAACACGGCCCCACTGACATTTCCACCTTCCAACTACCCTGGATTGGTATGGTATAAATAGGGGGAGTGACACAACCAAGTGAACAGCCCCTCTGAAGGCTCTGCGCACCCGACGGGGGAATGAACCCCTACACAATAATAACGACATTCGGTAATGGCGACCTGAAATAGACCTGTAATAAGCTTAGTGTGTGTCTGAGGAAAATTAGGATGTTACCAATGAATTCATAGACCCTGAAAATGTGCTAGTAGACACTCAAAATGAGTGTCTGTCATCGCCACCTGCAACATTATTGCAAAAATAAGGAATTTTGGTAATGGCTACTTCTTCGGGCCCTATTTCAGAGAAAAACAATTTGTATGCATGATATCATACTCAATTATAACATTTCAATGGGAAACACATGGCTTTTATTGGCCTTCTGTTATTTTCCACCCCATCAAATCCTCAATGAATTTTGATGTAATTCATTATGAATTATTTACTTTTTCTTTTCAAAGTCAATTTAGAAGGGGAAATGTGTCTTCAACACATTCAAAAACCCCTACCTGCAAACTGTCATGCTCTCTGCCAAAAGTGCCAAGATCGGCCCAAAATCATGCTATATCTCCTAGACTATATCACACGTAGACTGATTCACGTTGACAACCAGCGCTTTGATGCCACTACTATACTCCCTTTTCACACAGACTTACCCGAGTCAGACTCACTCCCTCCAGCGGCCATGATGTCTGCTATTGCAACTTATACTACTTCATGAAAACCCCCGCGTTTAAGCCACTGCTTATAAACCATTTCAGGCCCTGATATGGGTTATTCTTTTGGGCAGGTAAATGGAAGGTGGGGTATGATTGGGGGATGAAATTTATTGTAGATTGTAGGTAAATCCCATACCTATTTATTTCTCTCCATAGACTTAACACTAGAGTGCTATATGCCACACTCCACGGGCTATAAACTAGTCTGTGACCCATTCTCAGTATATATCTTCCCAGGGTGTGACACTCACCAAAGTCCCCGGTCTGCCCTGTGTCAACACAAGCCACCCTACCCATATGGCTACTTTGCATACGTATTATTCCTAGGGATCTAACATGTCACCATAGCAGTCTTACATTGAGGTAAGATACACTTCATGAGTGGTTATTTATAGGTCACTGCAGGCAAACAGTCCAATCAACTACAGTGGCCTGTGGGTATGTGTTGGGTAAGGTGACAATATCTTACTCTTTTGCATTTCATACATATATATAAAGGGTAACTTGCCCAGTTCTCAGACAGGTCCAATTCTCGGACAATTTTTTGCAGTTAGCTAATTGTTATTTCAGGCTATATACCCTATTTTATTTTAATTTCCTCTCTGTTATATCTAATAGATGTCTATTCCCAATGGCAAATTGATAAATTTCAAAGTGTGTTGTGCTCTTAAAACTTGTGTCCGAGAATTGGACCATTGAAAATGCGTGTCCAGTAATTGGGCATGATGACATGCCTATTTCTTGACAATTTTGATAATTGATATTCTAAAACCAAAATTAGAGTGAATAAACTAGCAAATACGTCAAGACTTTTAGTTCATCAATATCTAATAATGGTGGTGAGCCTGCTTCAGCTTGTAAAGCTATCTCTAAAATACAGAGGCTGTCCTTGAACTGGGACACCCGTCCGAGAACTGGGCACTTTTGAATGTCTATACAAAACCCCTTATAACAACTATAGATAATAGGCTTCAGCTAGGGAGACTTTTTATTATGATACCAAGGGGCCCTATCCATGCATCCTGCTGAGCCTAGATGTAGGAAACAGTGTTGGGCCTGTTTAGTAGTCTCCCAAATTAAAACTGTCTGAGAACTGGGCAAGTTACCATATATATATATATATATATATATATATATATATATATATATATATATGTATATATATATGTATATATATATATATGTATGTATATATATATATATATATATATATATATATATATACATATGGTAAATCTGCTGATAAGACCCATTCTCTAGGTTCAGCTAAATGGCTTACTTACTTTCAGAATACAGTTAGAAAATGTAAAAGCTCTGTATAGCTCTTACAGTGTCTAATTTGTGATATGCTAAAAATCTCATTGAATTTCTACTCATGGTGTAGCTACCTCCTGACCATGTGTAGGCAATACCTGCCCGCAGCTTACCAACCTGTGGCATAGTCACAGTGTAGAAGGTACTAGTGTAACTGGACAGTTACCCCATCTAATATGGCAAATCCAATATGTAGGATAGTGATCTAACATTGTCTGACATTGTCTAGAACGGCAGTATAGAGGGTTTTCAGATTAGTCAGTACTAGGGTAACTTGGTTTGTTTACAATAACAAGTACTGGGGTAATTCATGAGGAGTTACCCCGGTGCCATACTTTTAGTTTTGCTATTTTCTATGTATTCCACGTAATGTAGTAACCCCAGAGCTTGTCTCCATAGGTATCCATGCCCTAGCTAAAATTCTGCAATATTTTAATTAAGTAGAATAGTGTATTAACAGCATAGACTGAGGAAATGTGTTCTCACTTGTTTGCATATGAGTATGGCCCTTCGTGTTGGATGAGGTAACTGCCAGTTACCCTAGTACCTTCTGTACTGGAGGGTATCTCAAAAAGATTTGGAATTGATCCTGTCGGAGGTGATAATTCCAAAATTGAACTCACTGACCTTCTGAAGTGGATTCCCTCTTGTATTGTAAAGAGGGAGTCAGTTATAGGAGTGGTATAGGAGGAGTCCAGTCTCTTATTTTGCAACTCGACCTATTTCCGTGCAGTTCACTTATAGCAGAAGTCAAGCAGGGAAGTCTGTTCTTAGGGTGAGAAATGTAGGAGAACTGCAGGATCAAATAGTTACGGTGAGAACTGGTTTCCCAATCTTTTTGAGATACCCTCCTGTGATAGTAGGGGTTTCCTCTAAGAAGTCACCGGTGAGGCAATTAGATGGCAATTAAGAACTCAACCATATAGACTTGAGAAGTGTCTGTACAGTGTGTTTGGATCCCTAGGAATAATGCATATGCAAAGTAGCCATATGGGTAGGGTGGCTTGTGTTGTCACAGGGCAGACCGGGGACTTTGGTGAGTGTCACACCCTGCGAAGTTATAGAGAGAACAACACTGAGAATGGGTTGCAGACTAGTTTATAGCCCGCGCCACGCCCCCAGTGGCGTAACATATCTCGATCCACACTGCTTGTCACATGACTTGTTAACATGCAATATTCATTGATTTTAAGCATCTTTATATCTTTCTAACAGGAAATAAATACAGAACTAAACTCCCAAATATTGTGATTGACCCACACCAAGGGGGGGGCAGCCCCCCGAGGTGCATCCTGCAGACTGTGCAAGGTGTCTATATACTAAGCTAATAGATCATGGATATTGGAGCCCTAGGGGAGTCTATGCTGGATATACCCGAGCCGCGGAGCGGCGAGGGTATATCCAGCATAGACTCCCTGTGGGCTCCAATATCCATGACCTAATAGGTTTATACCACCATTTCCTCCATTTTGTATCAATTTCTTACCTGAAATCCAAAGAATATAGCCAGGCAAGACATTTTGTAAAAGCAAGCGATACGGCCCGGGTCCGCTCTGCGCGAAGCCATTGTTTTTGGTCCTTGCCGCTGTGTATACAGTCACTTTTCGTATCGAATCCAACCATGACACGTTTTCAAATTAAAACATACATATCCTTAGACATTCTAGATGATCCCTCCATACGTATTATGTCCAATATATTCAAAATAAAGGAGAATCCATTGATTTTTCCATCGTAAGCGAGTCGCGGTACGGCCATTCCCACCCGCCTCCTTGTTCGGCGAAAGTGTGTCAGTGGCCCGGATGTAGATATAGGTCAACTGCTCGCCGTACAAGAAAGACGCTGAAAATTTCGGACCCGTTTGGAAAATCAATGGATTCTTATTTATATTGAAGAAAATGGAGGAAATTAGCACGCATTACTCGTCTATGGATCGAAAACTTCTTGGGATTTCAATATTATAACATGAAAAGGTTGGATTCCATACGAAAACTGACTGGAAACATAGCAGGTTAGAACTTATTTACCTTCGCATTGGATTTCATCACCGTTCAGTGTGGCGCTATGGCTAAGGCCTTCGCCTACCACCACTGCGGCCGGGGTTCAATCCTCATACGAGTTGAGATGATTTTTCACCTTCAAATAATGGCAAGACTAAATTTCTATGTCCGCCAGCGTCTCCCAAGTCCAACTTGACCTCGAAAAAGTATATACCAAAAATTTCAAAAATGCACATGGGTGGTATATGCAGAATAATGCATGGCTAAACTGCATATAAACCCACCGGAAGTCCCGAAATCGTGGTATAATACATTGTATACATGAGCATGTGGACCATCACGCTGTACGTACTCTCACCTACCTGCATCACCCCCCCTCCTACTCCCACGTCTACAACTTCCTGTATCTGACAGGCTAGATTTGTTTTTGTGTGATTTTGATCTTCTCTCAAAATATAGACCAGCTGGGCACGTAGTAGCCTTATCCAACCTAACTTCTTCAGGGTGGCAGAGGGATTTTAATACACATTATAGGCAACCGCTTGTTGGCATGAAGGAGTGAGTGAGTGAGTGAGTAATAGATGTTTAATGCCATTTTGACAGCTAAGGTCATATTCATGGCGAGAACGACATTACACAATTCACAGAGGAATGTGTCAGTGCCTGCGCATATGTGCACCACACACATCCTGAGGGGATAGGAAAGATGAGAAGTAGACCCTTTTAAGTGGGCTAGGGAAGCCCATGGCATGAAGGAACATCGCAACATGTTTATAAATTGGACACTGAAGTGCACACCATTATGATATCATTTAGGAACCCTCTAGTGTGTTATTTAATGCCATTTATCAAAGAAAGTAAACAACCACAGGGCATTTGGCTGTAGTCTAGCAGTGCTGTACAGTCACAGCTCTGCTGCATTTGGTCAATTGTGACGTCATACAATGCAGCTGAAAGGCCTGCTTCTCTCCCTTATAATAGTGCATATCTTAGTATGCAAAAATCTGGTTTATCTGCACAAAAATTATCAAAATAAATCAGCATGAAAAAAGGGTGGTCTTTTCTTTTAAGTAAGACTAATTTTGATATGGGGTCCTGTGCATAATTTCATAGTTTTGGTCATTTGAAGTAAAAAAGTATTGGAGAAAATGACAAAAATCCAGATTCACAGAGCTGCATGATGGGTAAAATGGAAACATCCTTGGCAAACAACTGTTTCATTATATAGCCTCAGTAATTGTGAGCAGCCTATAACATCTACAGCGTTATCTAGGAATTGTGAGGGTTATATTTATAAGGTACAAAAGAACGTCACTGAATGATGAAAAAAATTCAGAGGCAAATATGCAAATATGCCCAAACGTCAAAGCCTTTAAAGTACACAAATTTAAGCAAAGGTTTCCAAGACTTCTTGTGAATATCAAGGGCTCATATAAGTATGTGATTACCAAAAACCATCTCATTCTGTTGAAAAAAGCTACAATCACAGGGACCTACACATGCAGTAGGTCCGATTGCAATGGGAGCAGGGGCAGACTAGGTGAGGGGGCAGATTGGGAGAGGAGGGCGGAGCAGGTATGGTAGATCTAGATTTTCTTGTAACAGGCAGCTTTGGTATAAACTGACAGATTTGGACAAGTCTGGCTAAGGTTGGTGTTTGTCAGCATTAAGCCTTACCAGGTGTGCGCGAAATGATCTGAGGGATAGGTTAGGTCTATCATGACAGGTAGACTATTGCACATAAGCTAAAGAGAACAAAAAGAAGGTACCCTCTCACCTTAAAAAGTGACACCCTGCTTTACCATTCAACTTGAACTCACCACATTAGACTGAAAAGGCTCAGGTCTGCCTTTTTTAAAAATACTGTGTGACTTTCTTTTTTGAGTGCTCTTGTTTTGAGTACCTATCGTCTTCATTGAAAGGTGCTTGTACCTAAACATTTCTGTGCAATATGAAACAAGAAAAATGTGGCAAGGACCATGGATAGGAGTTACTACTCTGCGGTGATGTGTGACATCACGGCCGACGTATAACATCACAAATGGCGTCACAAGGTGACTGTGACGTCAGTGACAAACTGAAAACATAATGAAGTTGCTACAGTCGCTGCGCTCCCGGCCGCTACGTGGCAAGCAACTCCAAAAAAGTAAGGACTGGAAAAAGGACTGCTGCAGGTGAGGCACTTCCTAGGCAATACTACCTTTTCCTCTATGTGCAACATCCTCCTTGTAAACCAGGAATCTACAGGTAAAGGTTAAAGTAAAGGAACAGGCTAGACAAGTGTTAAAACCTTGTTTGTGTGCAACAGTTCAAAGTGAGTTTGTTTTTTGTGCCCTCTACTCATGGATCAGAAAGCAAAATCTTATAGCAAAAAAAGTTGTGTTAACTTCTACATAATATCACACTTAATAAAGTTATAGATATTCCTCGTCATATTGGAGCGATTGGACCTGAGGTCAGTTCCTAACACAGTATGATTGCTCACTTTCAAGTTGTAAAGGGACATTTCAGTATTCAGTAAATCTTAAACAACCAGTAATTTCTCCAAATCACTTTGGATTAGATGAAGCAATAAGATCCACGATTTGTTAGTTTCAGATTTATTGGCATCTGAAGATGGGGAATTCATAATCCGCCTATGGGAGAACCCCCATTTTTCATAATTTTCTCAAATGTTGAAAAATTCACAATTGATATCCTAACAAAAGTTTTCATATATGTCTAGTAGACATCATCCGTACCATAATCAAGCAATAAAAACACGTGTTCATTGAGCAAACAAAAGAGCCATGAATAGTTCAACCAAAATTGCAGAAGTGAAAAGTGTTGGAATTTCTTACATTTCTCACTACAGGAAATTACCAGGTATCAAATCGTAGTGGGTGTGTGCAGTCTTAGTACCTGAAGAAACGGTCTCCTAAAGGACTCCCCAAGTATAAATTTGTGTCATCAGCTGATAGACTTACCAGGAAGGCATTTCTCAACACGGTACGACTAGTCACAGCCACTACGATTTGAAACCCGATTTGAATTAGAGTGGGTGATCGTAGACAATTTGCTACGACTGCTCTGTCTGATCAGCACTTAATGCAGTAATCACATAGAGTTTGGTAGGGCAGTCATACCGGTGCAATCATTAGTGTCATCGTTACTATATATTAGTACTAGAACAGCCGTATTCCATGGGGGGCATGGAATACAATATGCTTGTATTCAATGGGGTCTGCCATCTTGGATTTTGAATGGAGCTGAGCTGTTTTTCTTTATCTAAAAGCATTTTCTTATTTATCGAGTAAAACCCAGCATCAAAAGACACTCACCGTGGCAGAATCCGGACAGAGACAAAAGGTTCAAAACACACTCGATTATGTCACTGGATGTAATTTTTAAATGCAGGATGCTCATTGGTTGACCAATGAGCATGAAGACCAATGAGCATGATGACCAATGGGCATGACGACCAATGGGCATGATGACTAATGGGCATGACGACCAATGGGCATGACGGCCAATGGGCATGACGGCAAATGAGCATGATGACCAATGGGCATTTAGACCAATGGGCATGACGGCCAATGGGCATGATGGCCAATGGGCATGACGGCCAATGAGCATGATGACCAATGGGCATGACGACCAATGGGCATGATGACCAATGGGAATGACGACCAATGGGCATGATGACCAATGGGCATGATGACCAATGGGCATGATGGCCAATGGGCATGACGACCAATGGGCATGACGACCAATGGGCATGATGACCAATGGGCATGATGACCAATGGGAATGACGACCAATGGGCATGATGACCAATGAGCATGATGACCAATGGGCATGACGGCCAATGAGCATGATGACCAATGGGCATGACGGCCAATGGGCATTTAGACCAATGGGCATGACGGCCAATGGGCATTTAGACCAATGGGCATGATGACCAATGGACATTTAGACCAATGGGCATGACGGCCAATAGGCATGATGACCAATGGGCATGACAACCAATGGGCATGACGACCAATGGGCATGATGACCAATGGGCATTTAGACCAATGGGCATGATGGCCAATGAGCATGATGACCAATGGGCATTTAGACCAATGGGCATGATGACCAATTGGCATGATGACCAATGAGCATGATGACCAATGGGCATGACGGCCAATGACCATTTAGACCAATGGGCATGACGGCCAATGAGCATGATGACCAATGGGCATGACGACCAATGCATCAGCGGCCTTTAAAGGGTTAACATCTTAGTAACACCTTAGTATCCAGCTCTGAAACCTTGTTTATTGCAATATACAGGAACTGTGTCAGGCCTGGGCAGTGGTCCCACTGCTCCACCCAGACTCACATTGGAGTGATCAGTGTTCTACCATAGTTTTAAGGCCCTAATAAGTTATGAAAATTGAAAGTTGAACACTATTTCTATGTACAGATAAGCACTGTGGTTTGTGATCTGGCAGATCAGCTGCCCAGTGCCTCTTTCTGGTTAACATAGGTTTCAGGGGGATCACCCTGCCCAGCTCCACACCACTATGGTAGAACCAATGATAACCCACTACACATCAGACGGTGTATGCTGACTGTATAGTCATAGCATAGGAATTGACCTCCAGACCTCCTGATACAATGTCTGAAGCAATAACACAATATTCCACTAAATGGAGCATTGAGATGAAAAGATATTCAATAGACATTGTGCAGACAGGGTCAGTTTGAGGGTTATTGGTCGGTCGCTCAATGCCATAAGGAGAATCCCATTGAGCAGTCAGGTTCCATTGGGTGGAAAAATCTTGTCAACTAAATGCCAATTGAACAGCAAAACGCCTAAACGCTCAACTACCTACTGGGAGGAAATTGTGTCATTGCTTTTGAAACCAGGATCAAAAGGTTCAAAACACATTAACTATCAGTTCCTATGGCACTGTGCTGACCCATACATTGTGCTGTCTGTTGATCCTTTACCTAAGACAGTGTAAGGCGATCCTAGACACTGTCTTGGCTTACTTCTTAGAAGCTACACCCCCTACTGTTATTGGCTGCGGCTGTATGTTATGGGACAAATGAGAGGACTACCTACAGGACATACCCCTGCTACCACAAAAATGTCCAGGTATCTAACCCTCTAATGTCTAGGTACCTAACCCTTAATGTCTAGGTACCTAACCCTCCAATGTCTAGGTACCTTACCCTCCAATGTCTAGGTACCTTACCCTCCAATGTCTAGGTACCTAACCCTCCAATGTCTAGGTACCTAACCCTCCAATGTCTGGGTACCTAACCCTCCAAAGTCTAGGTACCTAACCCTCCAATGTCTAGGTACCTTACCCTCCAATGTCTAGGTACCTAACCCTCCAATGTCTAGGTACCTAACCCTCCAATGTCTGGGTACCTAACCATCCAATGTCTAGGTACCTAACCCTCTAATGTCTAGGTACCTAACCCTCTAATGTCTGGGTACCTAACCCTCTAATATCTGGGTACCTAACCCTATAATGTCTGGGTACCTAACCCTCTAATGTCTAGGTACCTAACCCTCTAATGTCTAGGTACCTAACCCTCTAATGTCTAGGTACCTAACCCTCTAATGTCTGGGTACCTAACCCTCGAATGTCTAGGTACCTAACCCTCGAATGTCTAGGTACCTAACCCTCTAATGTCTAGGTACCTAACCCTCTAATGTCTAGGTACCTAACCCTCGAATGTCTAGGTACCTAACCCTCCAAAGTCTAGGTACCTTACCCTCTAATGTCTAGGTACCTAACCCTCGAATGTCTGGGTACCTAACCCTCGAATGTCTAGGTACCTAACCCTCCAATGTCTAGGTACCTAACCCTCCAATGTCTAGGTACCTAACCCTCCAAAGTCTAGGTACCTAACCCTCTAATGTCTAGGTACCTAACCCTCTAATGTCTAGGTACCTAACTATCTAATGTCTAGGTATCACTAGACACCAGTCCACTGCTAATGAAAATGGCATAGTCTGATTTTTCCATCAAGGATCAATCTTCTCAAAAATGGGATGTCCACATAGATCATACTTTCATGGGTAGGTACACTGCTAACTCTCATTCTCCAAATTCTAGCTTCAATGTGAAGGAATCATCAGAATCAAACACAGCGATCAACGAGCAATGTCTGACAGCTGCTGTACAAATCAACAATTTTTGATATTTGCAACAGCTGTCACACGGCCAGTCGTGCGCAAAGGGAAATGGAGTAGTTGACTCCGGGTTTACCCCCTTGCAACCAATACATTCCTGAAGGGTCAGCATACTTCTATCAACTCAATGCAGTATTGGTGCATCATAACATACAAGGACCATAAATCTGGACGCAGTATGTGGCCTTTCAGTGGTTAGACATTCAGCAAAATTCTGTCAGTGTCTAGACTTACAGCCTTCTCCATCCCCCACTGAGTGGCCCAAGGAGGCATCATCTTAGAGTACAAGTGTACCTGGCCTACATCAACATGAGAATATGACTGATAAAAGTTCTGATGTTCTCTAATGTCAAAAAGCTGCTGAACAATGATACATGGAAAGGCATCCATTTATCATATGATGTGAATCCCATTGAAAAGAAAATGCAGAAAAATCTTTGTGCACTCCAAGCCCTTGGGAGGAATAAGGGGAGTGCATCGTAAGAGGAACTCAAATTATCACTGCTGGCACTACCTATCAGTAGAAGGATATCTCACGACTACCATTCAATTTGTCATTAGAGAATGGCAAGACCGTGGAAATGCCTGACGGCTTGGCCTTTCAAGATAAATATTCTATCTTTTCAAACCTGTACAAATCAGTAATCAATTTCGAAGGGCATGATTATGACTCAGTTGAAAGGGCATATCAGGCCAAGATGTGTGTGGTGTTCAATCAAATAATAATGTCCTACGGAAAGTCAACATGGCTCCTCCCCTTCTTGACAGCATGTTCGCGGCGAAGGCCTGTAAGAATAGCACAGAATGGTATGATAGGGATGAATCTGACATGCAAAGGCTACTTGAGATTAAATTCTCTAAACCTGAACTACTACAGAAGTTGGCTGATTCTAAGGGAAAGTACCTATACGAGACTACCCTAAACCGTACATATAGAGCAGGGTTCCATTTGGGACAGAAAGACTCTATAATAATTAAGAACGTGGCTCACAATGAGCAGGAGCGTGCAAACAAGTTGGGAGAATTTCTGATGAAACTCAGATACCAGCATACAGGAGAACAACCCCTCCCTACTGCTGAACAAGTGCGCCTTCAAGACGCAGCCAACATGGCAGATAACCAAACCTAAAACCTGAACTCCAAACAGCCGCTGAGGGAAATTAGGTTTCATAATACTTTTGTAGCATTTTCTGTATAGAATGATTATTGTATATATAGGGTTACTTGACGGTGTGATACTTATTTTCCTACTGTACTTAATGTGCTACTCCATTATATTATGATATATTGAGAAAACATTGAATCAGAATATTGATATACACTGTTCTGAGAGCCCCACACTGTAACAAGTGAGTGTTACCGTCTAACCTACTGTTGTATACCACAGTACAGGACGGCATAAAGGCCTATGTCCAATTATTGGTGTACCGTAATCTCTCACGTATAAGGCGCACCTCGCGTATAAGGCACACCTAGAGTTGAAGAATATTGTCAAAAAAATAAAAAAAATCATAACTTTGGTTCTACTGAATGGATTTTCAAAATTCAAAAAGCTATGTGTAGCTAGGGCCCCCCACACCCCCCAGAACCCCCCTATGTTATTTTTTGAGTTAGGGGGGAGTGTAGCATATCAAAATAAAGCTCTTGGTGTCCCCCTTGTGGATCCAGGAAGAACTAAAACCCCTCGTATAAGACGCGCCTTATACGCAGGAGATTACGGTATATTTTATATAGAATTGTAGTGGGGGGGGGGTCACTACCCTAATGTATCCTGAGCGACATATAATGTATCTTTACATTTTACAATTGTTTCTGAAATGTACATGCAATACACTGATGTAATTAGCCTCCAATCCACCAAGGGTTTATGCTTTTTGCATTTGAATGCTCGTAGTATAAAATCCAATTATGCAACCATAAGTGCTGAGATCCAAATAAAGCCAATAAAGTTATAGACAAAGCCAGGAAGAATTTCTTTAAGGAGCAGGCTGAAGCCTAAAAAATGACTATAGAAAATTTTGGCGAGTAATTAAAACTTGATTCCGGGTCATCCAAACAAATCCAAAGATATTGTCTTAGTGGACCATGACAACAATAACAACTACATAGCTAATGAAGATCTACTAGGGCTTTATTAACCAATATTTTGCTAACATTGACTCAACTTTAGCTAAGAACCTATATATACTCTGGAAACCCTATGATGAATTTGTGGGTAACCAAATGGATCCTTTTGTAACAAATATTCAAGAGGTGTCAAAGTTGGTACATGGTATTACTGTTATTAAATCATCAGATATCAATAATATGTCCACTTCAGTTCTAAAAAAAGGTTTTCAAGCACGCTCCTGAGAAACTAGTTAAGATATTTAATTTATCCTTCGCCACAAATACTGTCCCGGATTCTTGGGAAATTTCCAAAGTCACCCTCATTCCCAAATCTGGCGATACAAGATTAGTAAACATTTATAGACCAATTTCCTTATTACCTCTTGTTCATGATAGAGTGTATGGTTTCTTGGTAAAGGAGAATATCTTGACGCCTCATCAGGGCGGCTTCAGTACAGTGGATACTATTGCATCTTTTTCTGATGCTATTAAAAACTGCCTTAATGTGGGACTGTCAACAGTAGCAGCCTTTATTGATTTGAGGAAGGCATTTGACACCGTAGACCACTCTGTGCTCTGAGTGAAACTTAATTATTATGTAATTATATCAGATAACTACCACTGGTTTGAAATTATTTAAGCAATAGATTTCAGACAAAATTTGCTAATGGTACATTGTCTGGGAGAGCATGGGTGGTCTGTGGTGTCCTCCAAGGATCAATTTTAGGTCCTCTCTTGTTTTTAATGTATGTAAATGATGTCACTTGATGTATAAAAGATTCTAAAATTATACTTTATGCTGATGATACTGCTATCTATGCAGTAGGAACTAGTTTTGATATTGCTAAGGGTCATCTTCAGCATTACCTTGAGTCATATGAAACATGCTGTATATAAAATAAGCTTTCTATAAATGTTGCCAAAACAAAGATCATGATTTTTTCCTCTAATACTAAAAAACCTAACACACTCTCTGCAGATATACAACTAAACGATCAGCTTTTCCAATTGGTGCCAAGCTACAAATATCTTGGTGTTATACCTGACCCACTACTTCACTATAACATGCATTTAACAAATCAGGTTAAAACCATGGCCTTCAAAACTTATAAGTTATGTCTTTTGCGAAGGTACCTTGATGTGAAGTTAGCCTTAAGAATTTATAAAGCGACCATTCGTCCACATATGGATTATGCAGATATTTGTTTTGCTACCACCTTTGATAAGTACTTAGATCCATTTCAGTATGCTCAGAATAGATGTATTAAAATATGTCTTGGGGTGCATTATTTAACAAATACTAATTATATACATAATGTTACAAAGTTGAACAAGTTAGAGGACAGGAGGTATGCACATGTATTGAATTATATGTGCTCAAGGTCTCGGTCCTCCTCATACAGAGATGACAGAGTATTGGCAGCTAGACTTCATCATGCACCCACTGTAAGGTTATTGACTTCACATAGCCGGGCATAATGCTACAAGTGTAGCCTATCATGGTGGAATATGCTGGAATGCACTCCCAGCGAATAGAAGACTGGCTTCCTCCCTGGAACAGTTTAAAACTGACTCCAGGCGATATTTAGTAACTCTCCTGCCCTATGGGGGTATAGCACAGGTATACATTGCATTAATCATTTTTAAATTAACACCTTCTTATGTTATACATATTTCAAGTTGTGCTCCATATGGTTGTGTCCCCCCCCCCTGTTCTATTATTATATCTATTAAATGTTATTGTGTTAACTGTTTATAACTTTTGCTAAGAAAGATGGAACCAGAGGCATCAACCTACACACTTCTTAAGTGGGGATGAGGTTCTTATACTTCTTTTATTGACCAGGGGCCTGTCTTTCCTCTATGTTAAAATATATAAAAATGATACAAAATCATAGCAGATACAAACCAAATATACGGACCTCCATATGCCACATACGGAGGTCCGTATGTAACATACGTACCTCCGTAAGTCAGATACGGAGGTCCATATGTCACCTTTAGGAGACCACCTGTACCCCCGTATGTGATTTTCCCTCATACGGACGTCCATATGTAACATACGGACGTCCGTATGTGTCCGTAAGATAGGGAAAAACAGGGCACAGGGGTGACTTATTTATGTTATAAATGTTATAACACTTCCATTAATCTATATGTGTATAGGCCCTACCGGTAACAGAACCCTATTATATATATGATATTTTACTACTGTCTGTATGTATGAAACCTTTGTATGGCTACTGATACCTGCCTATCCTATACACTTTGTAATACTGAAGAAGATGCAGTACAAGTTGGTCTACCTTATGGTCAATAAAGTAAATTCAGTGAGTGAGTGAGTGATTAATAGATGTTTAACGCCATTTCGACATCTAAGGTCATATTCATGGCGAGAACGACATTACACAATTTCACAGAGGAATGTGTTGGTGCCCCCGCATATGTGCACCACACACATCCTGAGGGGACAGGAAAGAAGAGTTAGACCCTTTTAAGTGGGCTAGGGAAGTAAATTCAAATCAAATAAACTACGTATATATATATATATATATATATATATATATATATATATATATATATATATATATATATATATAAAACACCTATACACAAAGTGATGGTTTTGTACTAGACCTATGGCTATATATAAGACAGTGGGCTATACACATGTATGCACTGTAAAAAATAACTGTTAAATCTACCACGGATCCTCGTAAAACTGAACAGTGAAGCGCTGTAATTGTATGGCAGGGAATCAGTGTAGTTTTTACAAGAAGCCCCAGGTAGCAGTATAGTGGTAGACAAAGGTACATGTATGTGAAAATATGAGGGATCTCTGGCAACTTTGGGATGACGTTCCCTTTGTTATTACGATAACATTCCTTTCACAGTGTAGGCTATAAATCTGCAGCATGGTGCCGCTTGTTGCACCCGGCTACTCTGGTGTTCTGTAGGTAATATAGTAGACAAGAGAGTCATGATGGATAGATAATGCCAAAAAAGATAATTTTTCATTCATCAGGTCCTGCCCAAGTGGCCACCTGTTGAAAATATTGAAGCTCTAGATCATACACAGAAAAAGTCTTCCAGATGAGCAGCATAAAACAGGGCAAAACCTGTAAAATTGAGCCTGTTACACAGACTCCTCATGTGGATAACTTCAGAGATTTCCTCTAAAGAGTTCTCAGGTAGAAGAACAACCTTGGCCAACTGAAGTTAGCAATAGAAAGGCCCTGTATTTCAAGTTGAATATCAAAACTCCAAGGAGCCCCATATTGCAGACCCCCATGCAATAACCCTATGCTGTATTTCAGGGTCATTCGCAGCACCTTAAATGGCCAAATAACTATGTTTATGTCATTATTCTATGCCAAATAAATGTGATTTTAAGCATCAAGTCAGAGCAATTCTCGTGACATTTACCATTGTATCAGGAGTGAAAAGTTAGATTTGACAAGTTTATCAACTCTGACTGCTTAGAAGACTTTGATGACCCTGTATTTTAGGATGTAGTTATGGACATCTATGCACTCAGGTTGGTGTCAGTCATGACACCTTGGTCATAATATATCCCTTAGGTCTACCTCGTAAAATATGCCCCTAGGCCCAACTTGTGGGGAATCTGTCAGCGTGAATACAACCAGGTGGACCTGTGTATGTTTTATAAATGGTCTCAATGTTGGGTGTTGATTGGTCAGGATGTTTTACACACACCTTGCCCTTGTTTAAAATATCCCCATTATATTCCTCAAAGACTTCTGCATCCAAGGATGGAGAAAACATAAGAAAACCTGCCATGGTGTGTTGGTGATAACTGATAGCCATATGTACACCTTGACGTTACCATAGTTACCCGAATAAGCACCCGGGTCTAAAATAAGAACTGGTCTCGAAGACTGTAGTGGTCCGTTTTAGCGCATTAGTGGTAATAGATTTCAACGTCTGATTTACCCCGTATTTATATGATTCCTGCACTTACCTGAAGCATAGAAATGTATGAAATTTTGAATTTAACAAGAAAAATGTGGCAAGGACCACGGATAGGAGTTGCCACTTCATCACAAGCCACTGCGGGTGACGTCACTACGACAGCATGACGTCACCAATGACGTCATAGGTGACGTCCTAGGGAGAAAACCGAAAACATTATGGAGTTGCTACGGTCGCTACGCTCCCGGCTTGCATCTTGCAACTCCAAAATATGTCCTTTAACCCGGCACTAAAATTTCCTTTAAACCAGCACTAAACTTGCGCTAATTTGAGAACCTGCATGAAAATGGGGCACTACTGTAAGTGGAAGGGTTATAGGAAAATTGAAATTGATTGTAAGCACTATAAACTGTGTCTCATGTGAGTAAACGGCGGTCTCTGAGGGGTGTGACAAGGTTGTGGGAAGCCCACTGGATGCTGCCATTACCTGATCGGTTGCCAGTAAGTTTCCTGTTATCTGAGAGATGACAGGCCTGGGTACCAGTTGTCCCCTAAACAATACCCCAGTGAATGCTGGAAAGTTCTGCAGTGAATGCAGGAAAATGGTTGAAAATTCATCTCCCTACCTGGATATAGAAATCTGTCAGCACCCAGACACTTGTACGGGTTACCCTGGTATGTATGAGTAGGAGTCAGCAGTCACAGTCAATTTCAGAACTCATCCTTATCTCTCAGTAATAAGTAGAGAATATAGCACAGTCTGAGTGAACGAGCAATGAGATAAAAAAAACAAAACTGCCTAATAAATGAGGCGTCTGACCACTAGCAACAAAGTGGCAGAAATCTTGGTATTTCTAGCTACTGTAGCGACTCGCTTCAGCACGCAGCCACTTTAATGTGTTGATATGATTGTACATCCAGCTCTTATATAAGACAGGCACTAATTTAAAATAAAAGTTTTTAGTACTGAATGTTTGTATTGATACCCATATGTTCCAGGCACTGTGTATTCAATATTGGTATTATCCAAATATCGGGGCGAAAAACTAGCCATTACGGTATATGTTACTGATATTTGTATGGCACTAGGCAGACAGGAACAGGAGGTAGAAATGTGAGGATTTCCACTAATCTGGCAACTGTCATGTTGTCTGTCTGTAACTAAAAAACTCACTGCTTGTACCCAGAACCCCTCAGCACTCTAAAACAATGTTAACTGCCCTCCCATTGGTTAATGGGAGGTCACTTGGTGGGCAGTTGACCTTAGGTGACCTTTTTGTTAGGTATATCCCGGATGTAGGCTGGTCATGGTGAGTGCAGAATAACCTAAATACATTAACAGGTATTTACACGTATGCCCCTGTCTACAAGCCTACCATACCCCAGCAGCGGCTGCACAGCCATGGGTGAACTTAGTGCAGGGTGACCGTGTACCGTATTTGCTCCTTTCAGCGCTTTACCAGGATTTCAGATAAGCACCGGTCTTGAATAAGCGAGTGGTCATTATCAACAGGGAGGTGGGGAACGGGGGGTTTGGTATAAAAGCTTTTAGATGTGTATTTCAATGTTCAGGGTTTCAGGTAAGGACCAGATCAGGGAGTGGTCATTATTTATGAACAGGGAAAATTTTCATGCCCCTCTTTGATCTGCAGTAGCATGCAGCTTTTTTTTTTTTTGCTAAAAAGAGTTTAGATTTTTTTATGCCCCCAACCCCCTCAAAGCGATTGTGCGCTTAAACAGGCTGCTATGGTAGCTATATATTATAGTCTAGTGATTGAAATGACAGGATTTGAGATGATGTATGACATACTCTGTTACTATTTTAGACACTTGCTATGACGTCTGCACTGTCTTGCCTTCTGGTTTACTTGGTGCATTGGGATCTGGGTTTGCAATGTTTGGGAGACTCTTCTATGAAATTTGTATCATTTCTTTGTTTTTTTATTTATTGCTTTATAGAACATGTATTAGCAGTTACTGTCAGTGGTATTTTAAAATTTGTTAGCTTCCAGGACTGACATGCCAACTAGTGAATCTATCATGGATCCTCATAGATCTGAACAGTGGACACCTGTAATAGAAAAGCACTGAACCAGTGTAGTTTTTACAAGAAGCCCCAGGTGGCAGTACAGTGGTACACAAATGTACAAGGGATCTCTGTGAAAATAACGACGGATCTTTGACAACTTTGGGATGGGGAATTTTATTTTGACAACATTCTCTTTACAGTGAATACCAAGATAAAGCTCTATATTCCCTTGTTTCCAGATAAGATAAGATGCAACTCACTTCACACCAAAGTCATTTGTCACTAGCCGCATCATTCCTGGCGTTTTTGGATATTTGGTTATTCTTTTTCTGATTGGTTCCCAACACCACTCCCCATCCATCATGCCAAAGAACGGGTAAAAGGCCTTGAAAGGAGGTGTGTAATGGAATTCCGCTTTCACTCAAACATGAGAATTGGAAATCAATACAAAGTCACATTTAATTATCTAGGATCTAGTATTCTATAAACCTTTCACTCATGCCATTGAATACCCTGTTTCCACATATATAATCTGGACAACAAAGTTATAGAAGGCATGTGTATAGCATCGATATTATCGGTGACTTCCGGCTTTGATCTTGCACCAGACTTGTTCCTGGCATGTCATACTATTTGCAAGTATCGTACCTACTTAATCTTACAAGAGTAATCTCGCAAGAGATTCCGAGATCATAACTGTCATGGTCGCACATACAGATAAACTAGAAAACTTGCTATACATTAGTTTTACCAAGTTGATACACTAGATGGCGCTCAAGTAGCCCCACTGCTTACATGGGCATGTCAAGCATCTACTCCCAGGGCTCCATAGGTTTACCCTTAGTACACAGACACCCCTCACAAAACTTCCCATTTGCAATGTAAACTAGAGCTCAGAGCTCTATGTCAATTAAAGCTGGACACAGAGGAATAGTGTGTTAATAATCACTATCAATATTTTAAGAAAATGATGAACCCAACAATGGTGGGGATTGTGATCACTCACCCTGACCATAAGGCAGATCATTAGAAACATGTTGACCTATTATAGGTACTGGAGTCCAAACCAGCCATTCCCCTGTTGGAGTAGCAAAGTGCCATGGTCGCAACTAGCGCCATCTAGTGTATCATAGCTGATGAAAGGGCCGTATAGAATAGCAATGTCATATAGAAGAGTGAAGGGCAGGTATATTTGAACTCTTGTGCTGATTTCTACAAGTATTAACAACTTCCCCAGGGTCCTCACGAATATTAACTTCTGGACTTCTTCCAGACAACCAGTGGAGGAATGTTATAAACAAACCGAAACTGTAGAAAGCTGCTGAAAGGCCTTTAGCACCCAGCAAATTGTCATGACTCCTCATCACCCTGTGTGAAGTGGCTCACACATGTAGCTAGATGGAACATGACGTCACTATAGCACAGGATCACCAGGAATAGCCATGGTGGTGATCACATAGTTTCACTGCAGATGACAACGCTGGTGATCACCCAGACTCACGAGGCATGGCGACGCTGGTGATCACTCGCCTCGGGAGATGAAAAGCCACCTTGTGATAGCGCAGGTTCACCACGGATGGCAAGGATCGTGATCACCCAAACTCACAAGGGATGGCGACGTGGGTGATCACTCACCTCGCTAGATGAAACTCCCACCTCGTCATAGCACAGGTTTACCACAGATGGTGGGGATTGTGATCACTCACCCTGACCAGGGATGAATAGTTGTTTTCATTTTAGAGATACTGTCATACATGGAATATGTGTATGATCAAGTTGTCATATGAGAAATATCATATGACTAGTGGCTATAATGTGCAAGAATATCAAGCTCTTATATGGTTTCCAGTTATCACTGGTTTCTTCAAGGTTTAGGCAGTAGTTATGTATCAGTAGTACAAATCTACATGTAGTTCATACACAGTAATCATAATAAGTGTTCCTCACATACATATGATACTAATATTAAGACACTGTCCAATATAGGTTCTAGGTGGGTTCCCACAACCTAGCTCCTGGCCTGCTGAGAGAGGGATAGTATGAAAATACAAGTAACATTACCTTCTTGTAGGTGGATGGTAGAGTATAGCCCCTGGCCACTAGTGGGGTTTAGTCCTATGTCTGGCTGACATAGTCTAACCCAGCAGAGAGTTCTTGTGGCAGGAGCATGGCAGGCTCAGGAGAGCTGGACTGGAGATGGTGTCTTGGAGGTGTCCCACTGGATACTGACTGGATGGAGGCTAGAGCTGAGCTTATAAGGCCTACCCTAGCTTCCTCCCTCCAGACTAGCTGGATCCAACAGCAACTGCCACTGCCATTGTCCATTAGTGCTGAGTCTTTGATGTCCATGGGGGTACAAAGGACGGCCCTATCATCAGTGCGGCTCCCCCATTGTCTCGCTCGGTGTGACATGTTCAACGGCCCGTATATCTTTTTAATCCAACATATCGATTCAAATTGTATCCTCTTACCTTTCTTATAATATATTTCTACAATATAAACCTCAATTTTTTACAAAAAATCAATATCCGCAATGTTTGTGCCGAAATTATGACATTGGAGACATGTGCACAGATCGAATGATGGCAAATTCATCAACATTGGATCAACGTAGGAGAAATTTTGCACTGAATCGCACCACTTCTGACCAAAAGCGCGGGAATGTTGAACCCATTTGCACCTTCTATGGGATTTAGCATTGGCCGGAAAAGGGTCTTAGTTTTTCCCACTGTTAGTAGTGTCTTAAAAGATGCATTTTCACCCCGGCTCTTATAACCCCTTTCGGGTTAATAATTACATGAGTTTGATGTGAAACAAGGCACACATTGGATACTTTTTGGAGTGATATAGGATCACACCTCTGTAATGGTCCAGACATCGAACAGTGCTGCTACCTGAACACCAAAGGAGGAAAATGAGTGAGGTTCCACCATTTTTGTGAAGGTGAGGGCTGCATAGTCACACAGTGAGTGAGAATCATGTTGGCGACAGTGGTGAGGCTTCACCACACTGAGAGTTGACGACGAGTGGCACACATAATCGTGATGGCCACAGTGGTGGAGATTATCCATTATGAGTGAGAGTTGACTGTGAGTGACAAAACATGACACAATGAGTGAGGACAATGTTGGCAACAACCGTGAAGAGTCCAGACACTGAGTGAAAGGTGACACGCAGTTGTGGACAGACACAAGGTGGGTGAGAAAATTATTGATGACAGTGGTGATGATTGACCAGGCCATGCATGATCACGACGACGCATTTCATCTAGCGACATGGGTGATCACTCAAAAAGGCCTCACCATGGATCACCAATCATGGCGACAGGTGACGACAATTTGCTAGGCAGTAAGGGGCAATTAGTGGAGGCAAGGTGGCCTAGTACTGACCTATCTTGTCTAAGTACTCTTTGTTAAATAAGTAGGTGGATAAATAAATTAATGAATAAATAGAATTAATTTGTTTCTCATCAATGAAACATGACAAAAATTAGACAACAGAGGGGACGTAATTCTACAGCAGTATGCGTGCAACAAGCACTTGTTGAGTTGTAATAGCAATGTGTGTGTTTTATCTAAATGCATTTATGAGTGTAGCTAAAATTAGTGAAAATTTATCATTTTTTTAGTAACTAAGCAAATTTGGAGCTCTCCTGACCTCAACAATTGGAATATCGACAAAATACAAAAAGTATCTCTAGGAAATGACTTCATGATAATTCTCCAATCATCAGATCTGATTATGTTGAATTTTCATCCCATGATGTTGTTCAAACAAATAGAAGCTCGTTTTTGTTCCATTTTCATTCCATATGCCTAGCAACGCCTTCCAAAATAGAACTTATTTAAATCAGACAGCAACTACAGTCATATTTGTGTTTATCTAACTATCTGAGCCTCAGCAGTGCTTTTTTGCTCATAACCCCAGTGCGTTATCCAGCCATAATGCACTCTGAGACCTTTTCTTCGTCTTCAAGAAGCTGCTGGTTTCAATCCGGACATGTTAATAAATTGGAGAAGTATACAATGTCAACTCCTCCATAGGTTTCCTGTTAAAACCGTTTAGGTTCAACGGGGAATCGATCCCCGGCCGCTGGGGCAGGAGGTGAGCTCGCTGTCCACTATACCAAGCCGACCGGTGATACAAAGCAATGTACATCCAGTATTTCAAAATTTTTTCCCACATACCTGATGTTTGCAGACCTCGTTAGCATAGATTTCAATGGAAACTGGTGGAGTTATTCACAGGAAAACATTGTTAGATATCCTATATGAACATGCCATGCTAAATTCCTCCATTTTCTTCGAAATAAATAAGAATCCATTGATTTTCCACATCGATACGAGTCGGGACCCGCCCCGTCCGGCCATTCCTTGCTCGACACGTGGCTGACCTAGTTTTTACATCCGGGCACCTACCCGCTTTGTCAACAAGAAGGCAATGGCCGTGTACCGGGCCGTGTGCGTTGGATCGTTATGGAAAATCAATGGATTCTTATTTATTTTGAAGAAAATGGAGACTAAATGTATGCGAACACCAACTAGAGATCGTATATTTGGTGCTGCTTGAAGTACAGGACTTGACATGCTTGGATTCTACCCGAAAAATAGTTGGAAAGACGAGGGTATGACGGGTGGAGTAAAATCAATGGCTACGGTGGATTGGCAAACCGTGCGGATCGCATGCATTTACAAAATGTCTTCTCCTGGATTAAATCTTGGGTTATAAGGTAAGAAATTAATACAAAATGGAGAAATATGTTAGATAAACGCCTTAATCAAGTTATGATAGAGCACTTGTGGGTATATGGTTCAATATTCCACTCCCGCTTCGCGGTCGTGGAATATTGAACCATATACCCACGCGTGCTCTATCATAACGTTGATTAAACGCTAAATATTAAGCTATTAATGTATGTTTAACCTAGGACGAGGTGAGGTTTGCTGGAAATGCTTGCCCAACCGTGCAGCGGGAGGGCGAAAATTTTTCCAGCTAACCTCACTGAGTCCTAGGTTAAACATATATTAATGCGTTTATCACACTTATTCCTCTATTTTGTATCAATTTCTTACCTTATAACCCCATTATAAATCCAGGAGAAGACATTTTGTAAGGCTGAGCGATACAAAAATAATCCTTGCCATGTTGTCAGCGGAAGTCATCCTGTGCTTTCTTGTCCATATTGCCGGGCCGCTTTGTCGCAGGGCCCCGGCATGTGGATAATCAATTTCTTACATTGAAATGTAATGATATTAACCTTTTAACCTATCTATTCTATACTACATGGTGCCGAGGATTATTCTCGCCATGTTTCAATGCCATTCTGGGCTATATAGAGGCCAAAGGCCAACAGATTCATTATAAATCGAAGCGAAAACCAAGCCGGGCTGTGTTGATACTCTGAAAGTAGACCGGATATCGGTGCGTGACACACTTATGGGTCAAAGGTCAGCAAGCCGCAATGGCAGGTGCCGAGATGTATCGCTATTGAAAATCATTGGATTCTTATTTATTTCAAACAATATGGAGAATTTAGGCATGGCATGTTCATTTAGGATATCTAAGGATGTTTCCTGTTGCTAATTCCACCTGCCACCATTGGATTCTATGCTAACGAGGTGTGCAAACATCAGGTATGTCAGACAACTTATTCAAATCCTTCATATACATTGGCTTCTAGTACCGTTCGGGTTGGTGTAGTGGATAGCGAGTCTGTCTATTGCCACATCGGCCGGGGAACGATTCCCATAGAGCCCTTTTTAGTGGAAATGTATGGTGAGGTTGACTTTGTATACTTCTCCCAGATTCACACCAACATGGTCTTAGAAAAAAATAAAAGCTCTCAGAGTGCGGTTAAACCCCGATAACGGAACGGGGTTATGACCGAAAAGGCACTGTAGAGGCCAGAATTGTGAGATAACACATTATAATTTCATTATACCTGAGACAAATAATGCACTAAAGTGTATTCAGCTGAATTACCTTGGACCCTACCTTGAAGGTTTAAATAGTCAAAGACCAGCTCGGACACACGCCTTATAGTTTATTATACTGACTGACTTCTCCCAACTAGGTATACCTACTCAAATCCCCCTTTTTTAGCACCATACTTGAATGACCACTTGTGAGCAACAAAAGGGACAAGTTATAGCTACATGAAAAGAAAGGACTGGAAACAAGGGCATTTTTAGCCAGCTCTTCCTTTTACTATAGGAGCAACACCCTCTTGACGTCCATACATCTCCACACACCTCAAAACTGTATGCTACACTGTAAAGAAAATGTCTTAGAAAGAACAGTGAAATCCTTGTCGCAAAGTTACCTGAGATCCATCGTTATTCGTTATTTTCCCAGAGATTCCTTCGCTCAAAGCCTCTCAGTTTCGAAACTTTAAATCGTCATTTTGAGGACCTAAGTAGTCAGAATGACAATACTGACAATATAGAGTCGTCATACTGTGCCTAAAGGGGTGCATCCACTGCTGACGGATGGACCATCCGTCGGTTTCATCCGTCATATTTATCATTGCTTTCTATGGAAAAAATGACAGATGAAGGGAGACGGATGGTCCATCGGTCGCAGTAGATGCAGCCCTATAGGTAGTCAGATTAAAGATTTAAAGTCGTCATTTTGACCACCTAAGATAGTTGTTTTAGGTATCGTCAACTTGAGGACCTAAAGTCGTCACGACTGACTAGTTTTGGAACCGCCAGGTTTTGAGTGTTGTACTACTATACTCTCACCCACAGTAGCTTCCTGTAAAAGCTACACTGGTTGGCAGCAATAGAATTACGGTGCTTCACTGTTTAGTTTCAATACAAAGATCGCTTGTAGATTCAACAGTTATTTTTTTACAGTACATGTATGTGATGTCTGCTTATCAATGCCGACTAGAAATATTCATCTTTTACGTGTAGCCTTTTGCTTGTATATGAGTAAATTCCTCGGCCAATTCCTCTTTGGAGTTACTCGGCAGGGCCTCTGCTCCCAGACCCCACCCCTACTATTATATCTAAACCATCCAAGTGCAGTAAATTGCTATAATGCACCATGTGTACTGTTCTATTGGTCATCATGATGCATTTATGGAGTCCTAGTGAGTCTACCTAACTTGACTGCATTGGTACATTATGCCCACCCTTAGGAGGTGCATCATACCGGTTGGCATGATGCATCAATACAGCCTGGGCTGCCTTAGGGAGTGGTCAATATTTATCAACAGGGGGGGGGTGGTGGGTTTGAGGGGGGGCGTAAAATTTTCACACCCCTCCCGAGGGGGGGCTAAAAAAAAATTTGACCCCTCTTGAGGGGGGCGCTAAAAAAATTCACCCTCTTTTTAGCCAAAAAGCCAGCGCGCTACTATAGATCAAAGAGGGGCGCGAAAACTCTCCGCGCCTCTGGCGCGGGGGGACGCAAAAATTTTTGACTGCCTTCGTGGGGGGGGCGTAAAAATTTCCGCGCGTCCGTGCGAAAACCCACCACCCCCCCATTGATAAATAATGACCACTCCCTTAGTGCATGATACTGGCTTCTCAGAAGGGTATCGTATACTGGCATTATTTCATCTTGCAGAGAAATGGGCTATATGCCCTTCGCATCTGCCATGGGGTTAATGGGGCATTTAACTCAATCTTAAATAATTAACAGTGCCAGGTTTAAATTAAGGACTGGGGTAGATAACTATTGAAAACTATGAATGCTGGGATGTTGAAATGGGTCACAAAGGTATACTGCATTAACTCAACTTGTGGTATTCAAAGTGTTACAAATGGCGTCGTGTGACGTCACGTATTTTGCTGGTAGCGGCAAGTGTCGTGTTTTTGGAGGGGCACATGGTTCAGGTAAAGTTTCCATGCCTTCTGCTCCCCGCTACTCAACAGTAATCCTCAAACCTTTAGGGGTTGCTGATGCAGGAGAGCATCATGCCCATTGATCGTCATGACACAAGGATACAGCTGCGGTGAGTATTCATGCATCATGCCGACCCATGATGACCACGATGCTTGGATGAAGTGCCAGTGAGCGAGCAGTCTTGCCAGCACTTTGTTGATGCATCATGCTGACCATTGGATCCTTTTAGCCCTTGAAGATCTGCTGATGCAGGAGCGCATCATGCCCATTGGTCGTCATGATGCACCAATGAAGTGCTGGTAAATCTGCACGCCAGCACTTCATTGGTGCATCATAGAAAACCCCTGGGAGTGTGTCAACCCCATAGGGTCGGTATGATCCATGAATGAATCATGACGACCAATTTGCATAATGCACCACTAATTTTGGTAAGACCATCCTGGAAAGTGGTGACAATGCCCTCATACACTGCTGGCTATTGTGCTTGCTAGCATCTTCTGATCATCATGAGGCCTGCTCATGACTGCCAATAACGTGCTGGTAAGCACACTCACCAGCACTTCATTGGTGCATCATGCCGACCAAAGCACATGATACACTCCTACATCAGCGGCCCTTAGGGTTAAGTTGATCTGTCCCGGGGGGGGGGCGGGGATAAGCTAAATCTCATAGTTTTACGTCAACTTTAGTTATTGCTGGGTCGCTGCTGCCTGATGCCCATCAGTCGGCATGATGCACCAATGAAGTGCTGGCGAGACTGCTCCAGGAGTGCATCAACCCTTTAGGGTTGGCATGATGCATAAATGCATCCCTGGCGAGTTACTCTCCAGGTCTGCATTTATACATCATGTCCACCAATGGATTTGATGCATCAGCATCCCCCCCACCACACCTGTGGGTTGTCTTACCTCCAGTCGGTAACCTACAGGAGGAGGTCTACCCTAGGTCTACCTGCTCCCAATTGTTTGCACCTTGACTGCCAGACACACCTTTGCTTTCAGTGCTATATGTAATGCCCCTTTTTACATTCTAAGTGGAATGATAGTATTTCTAGTAATATCGCTTGCCCTCGTTTTCTGATTCTTGCTAGCCAACAGATAAATGCAAACACTATTGGCCCTATATCAAAGCTACCAGGAGGGCATTTCTTAACCTCCATAATGCATTAATGCATCATGCCCATTGGCCATCATGATGCATGAATGTAGCCCTGGCGAGTAACTCACCAGGGCTACATTCATGCATCATGATGACCCTACGGTATTGATACACATACTCACAGAGGGTCGGCATGATGCTCCTATGAAGTGCTGGTGAGCAGTCTTGCCAGCTCTTCATTGGTGCATCATGACAACCGATGGGCATGATGCACTCCTGCATCAGCAGCCTTTAAAAGGATTAAGCATATTTGCATATTTAAGGAACATTAAGCATCTTTACACTGCTTAAACCTGAAAGTTCATGCAGTGCATGTTCACATAACACAGTTCTATCTATACCTACATAGAGCTGTCGTAGCTCTGACAGTCATATCAGTCCCTAATGTAGGGCTGGAACCGTAATGGCACTATATCAAGAATGCGTACCACACACGAACCACTATGATTTGAGGTGTTGGGATCACACGGATATGTTGAGAAATCCTAACATTTTCTTCTGACTGTTTTTCTTTCTTCTCTCCAATACATCAAAAGATGCCTGTGATCTACGACCCCCTGTGGCCCTTACAGTGGAGGGGTGGATAAGTCTAAGTCGTGGTGTTCCTCCTTTGTCTTGTTATGAGTAAGACTGGCACCTCCGAACTCCAGGGTATTAACCTTTGTACGTTGAGACTGTGTGTGTGTGTGGGGGGGGGTGGATGTTACCCTGTAAACGAGTGTCATCAAAATAATGCCGAAATCCTTGTCTCAAAGTTGCCAGAAATCCAACATTATTTCCATGGAGATTCCTTGTACCACTGTACTGCCATCTGGGGCTTCATTGTAGAAACTACACTGCTCTTCTGCAATACGGTTATAAATGATGGTTCACTGTTCGATTTGCAAGGATCCCTGGAAGATTCAGCACATACTTGCCTGGAGGGTGTTTCTGAAATGAGTCAAGGCAAATGTTGCCACAAAGCGGTAAGATTCCCTGTATTTGGGAACAGGAAATTTATGCCATTTCCTTTATTATAAGGCATAGATATGAAGTGGCAGGTATTTAGTATAAACCGAAAAAATGGGTTCTTCAAAGTGAGTAGCATTAAATAAACAAGGCAAAACCTGTCTGATCAAACCTGTCAGAGCTGGCACAAACTCTTCATGTGGACAACTTATAAATGTGCCTAGGTTGACAACATCATGGCCTGTCAGTAAGGGGCGTCAAGAAGAGCCTTGCGCCTTTGCCATCTAAAGTTGATAAGCTGAAGATTGCATGCCAGGGCTGACAAGTTAAATCTGACACACTGTTATAAATAACTGTTGAATCTACAACATATTCTTTTAAAACCGAAGAGTGAACTACCGTAATTGTATAGGGACCAAATGTAGTATTTACAAGAAGCCCCAGGTGTCAGTATGGTGGTACAAGTAATCTCTGTGAAAATAATGACATCTCTGTTAAAATTTATAATGGCAACTTTAGGACGAGTTATCCATCGTTATTTTGATGACATATATTTTACAGTGCAGGTTTTGACTTGCTTATTTTTGGCTTGTTTATTTTACCCTTTTTTTGTTCAACTAAAGGGCCTATTCCACGTCAGGCAAAGTTTCAGTCAGGCACCAAAAGTCAATAAAAAAGTCAAATAACTGTCCTCTATCTTTGACTTTTGACTGAAAAAGTTAACTTTTTCCATGGAAAGTTAACTTTTTCAGTCAAAAGTTGGCTTTTTCAGTCAGCCTGATCAGCTTACTTTTGACTGACGGACAAACCCAATTCCACTACAGGCAAGTCAGCAGAATCTGGCTGAAAAAGTTTTTCAGGCAACTTTCTTACTTTTCTTTTAAATATCTGCCTGACAAGAAATATCAAATTTTTTTGATATTTTGAAAAGTTAACTTTTTCAGTCAAGGTCTATGGGGAAATACCACCAGGACTTAGAAAATCTCTGCACTTCAAAACTTTGAAATGCTGTATCTCAAAAACCGGTACAGCTAACATAGCAAAATTTCGCATGCACACTAATCACCATGGTAGGTGTCTGCACATCAAATTTGGGTTGATCAAAACATTTTGATTTTTGGGCATGTAGTTGGATAGTCCCATTTGAGATCTTTGAAACTGAAAGAATTACCAAAAATGTGTAGTTGGACAGTTTTCGAGAATTGTACAGTTGGACAGTCCTGTTTCAGAAAAAAATATTGAAAATAGCTATCACCACTGATTACTGCTTGGAAAGAGTTCATCTGTTGTGAACAAATCTCCTGGTTGTCATGTAACATTTCGCATCTAGACTCTATAACAATATCAATCATTGTACAAATCTGTGCCACTGGAAGCAAGACTCTATCAAGTCTACAGTGTTAAAGATGTCTTTTTCAAATATCAGTGGAGAGCTACAGTACCTCCCATCCTTGCCCCCACCCTGACATCACATATTGGCAACGTTGGTCTAACATCTAGCCAACCACTTAAGTGCCAGAATTTGATGACATTGGTACAACATCATAATAGCTTAATTGGTCCAATGGTGGTTTAAAAACTTATTTTTTCCACCTTAAAGGTGATCACATCTATTCAGAAATATGGCTGGCAAGAATCATTTTTATAGACACAGCCATGTCTTCATTTCCACTTTACCTCTGCTTAATTTGTGAAGGAGTGATATTGTAGTGGCAAGCGCTAGGTTTGCCATGGGACTCGGCAGGGCAGGCTGGTTCAGTCCAAGACCATGAAGGCCTGCGGCTAGTACCATAAAGTCTCTCGTATAAGTCAGATCCCTCATATAATCCCCAACTTTGGGAGATGGTATAACTCTCATCCAAGGCTTGGAAAGTGAAGGTTTTATACTGTTCTATAAGATTAAATAGCCCCCTATAAGCCGCACCCCCACTTTGGGCTGATCCTATAAGCCTCATTTTGATTTGGGTTCTGGTATAAGCCGCGGCTTTTATGAGAGAATTTACAGTATATAATGTGCTGCGAGACTGCTGCCCCCTCAGTCAACACTCAGGCTCAGTTTGGTGCAGACAAGAAGAGCCTCCCTAGCAGAGTCAGCTCTAGGAACGATGTGGGCATTTGATGTTATATTCCCTTATGCTGCCATAAGACTATTTACTGTACTTGAAAGAAGTTATAATGTACGGGTGACAGTTTCCCTTACATTATATCTCTGTGTCTGGTCTTGTGTCCAAACAAGTCATTACAATATATTGTCCTTCCATTACAAAGACCTTATCTATCTTTAATTACCTGAAAAATTGTGTCCTCTTGTACATGTATCAATTCTATTTTTATCATTTACAAAATATCTTTGACTTAAGCATGATATACTCTGTAAATATAATTATTCTGACATTTTGATTGTAAATAGCACACAAGAGCGCTGCCAACATTGGTACAACATCAATTATGTGACATTGCCCTGACGTCAGCAGATCACAGGGCATATCATTTACGTTGGCACAACATTGATTTGCTAACATTGGTATGATGTCAGAACATTTCCCATGGTGGTGCTAACCATTGCCGATGTTGGGCCAACATATCTTTGCTAGCTAGGTTTCTAGGGAAATGTATCTGGTTACATCTTTAAATTTGCCAATTCCTAAGTTCCCTTGTTTGGTAATTATTTGAGCTGATGAATGCACAGATTAGTGCATAATCATGACTTTAATAATGATGAGCTAGATAACAAAATCCAAAACCTAAAGACTAGTCCTCTTCTCAAAAATACAGCCTATAAGTATGAATGAAAGAGTAGGTCATAATAAGATGTTACTGACTTCTGTAAGGCGGAGACACTTTACTTTTTAGGCAAGGACACCTACTCTTGAAAAGTGAAGGTAAAGTTCAAGACATGTGACTGAGAAAGTTGACTTTGACAGAAAAAGTCAGGATTTTTGACTGAAAAAGTTTACTTTTGCCTGAAAAAGTTAACTTTCCCTGGTGGAATCAGGTTTGACTTTTTCAGGCAAAAGTTAGGTGCCTGATGGGCTTGCCTGACTGAAACTTTGCCTGACATGGAATCACCCCTTATAACACCAAATAATACACATCATAAAGCACACATGGCTGTCTTAGACATAGTGATCGATCAAAGATGCCCAAGGCTCACTTCCATGATTCAAACAGCATTTCATTTAGGGGGCAAACACCTGAATCTCGTTCTTCTGCTGGCAGTTTGGAAGCTATGATTGATTTAGGTCCCTCCTCACAACTAACCCATCCATCAGCGCCGCCCTCGGCCGAAATTCACACTAACCTGTCAGTAAAACTCTGCTGGTTGCTGGCAGGAGGTAAGCAGTTAGCAAATATGAGATTTAGAGAACAACTAGTGGGGCTCTTCCTGTTTTTTTCCCACATTATAGGCACATGATAAGGATTGGCACAGAAAATCATAAATTTCAGATCTGGAGGTTAATTCAGAAGACACTACCATCAGTACCCGACCGATGGTAGGGATTTTCTGCCCTATCGCTTTTAGTGGTGGTAAGGTATGACTGCCTTGCTTTAACACAGCCAACCCTTTGTATTGTCTAGTGGTAACCTGAGCCCTGCATACACTATCACAAGCAGAACATACTGTGCACAGTGGCAAGAGGGCCAAAATAAATGAATAACTGTGGAAACACTCCTTTTCACAACAGGGATTACACAGGTGTCCCCCTTCCCTATATGAGCTATTAAGAGAGAGAAGGGAAGCATGATGTTACAGTGCACTTAACGCATGAGTAAAGTCCTCCCTCCCCTATATATCTATACAGCAGGCACATTCACTCTTGAGAGGAGGAGTGTTTCCTATAGGTGCTCTTGTACTTAGGACATATGTATAGAAAATGGCATCAAAATCAGTAAAATAAGGTTCCTATCATGGTAATCTTGGAGATATTCTGTGGGAAAACCCTTTAAAGGTTGCTGGTGCATTAATGCATCATGCCCATTGGTCGTCATGATGCTTGAATGCAGCCCTGGTGAGTTACTCACCAGGGCTACATTCATGCATCATGCCGACCCTACGGGGTTGATACAGAAACTCCCTGAGGGTCGAAATGATGCACCGCTGAAGTGATGGCAAGCAGACTCGCCAGCACTCCATGGGTGCATCATGATGACCAATGGAGTGGCCTTTAATCGGATTAAGGCCCAGGGTTGTTTCGAAGGGTGGGGCTGGTCTATACAGGCAGCAGAAGTAGAGCTATATGTAGGGCCAGGTTGTAAACAAAACTCTGTTATTAGTATATACACACTGAAGGGGCTATATATTGGTATATATATATATATATATATATATATATATATATATATATATATATATATACCACTCAAGTGTCTCTTCTAACTGAGAGTAACCGTAATGGCTCGTTTTAATGCCAGGTATCGGGATAAGTGGCGCTAGTGGCATGTAAAAGCGGTTTTGAATGGTTTTTGAATGAGTGCAAGTCTTAAATAGGCGCTGGGGCACAAAGTTGAAAAAATGCACGTTAATCTATGTATTGAGTGCCATTGATTGGTTGGTAATGAAATCCATGACTGATGATCTAATTCAATAGGCCACAATGATTGCAAGGATGCTACAATGTCTATCTTTAGGGAGTGATCATTTTTTAACAACAGGGGGGCTGGTGGGTTTGAGGGGGGGGTCAGAATTTTTTCAACCCCTTGACCGGGGGGGGTCAGAATTTTTTTAACACCTCTTATTGGGGGATCAAAATAATTTCAGCTGTTTTCAGTGAAAAACCCCACGGACTACTATAGGCTAAAAGGGGACGTTCACGCACGATTTTTGTCCCTTATTGGGGGTCAAATTTTTTTCCAGCAGAACCATGGTCAATAGCTTAGGCTCCATTTGTGGCATTGCGAAACACCTTCCTCTTTGTTTTTTTTTCTGTTATTGTTTAAATTTCGCTTCGGGGATACTCGCAGAAAGGATACTCCAGTGTACATAATGTACACAATAACAGACAACAAAGAAAAGACTGTGCTGCATGTACTTCTCAGGAGGCCGTTTCTCAACACACTACGACTGCTGTCCTTCAAGTCGTAGTGAGAAGCCTTGAGTTAAAGCCATTACAGTATCATACATTAGTAACCACTAATGCCTGCACCAGTACGACTGCACTACCAAACCTTTTATAATTACAGCATAGGTGCTGATCGTACAGAGCAGTCGTAGGGCCTTACATACAATGGCCCGGCTTATTCTTGGCAGTCTTAAATCGGAGTGCATGTGTGTAGTCATAGTACATTAAGAAATGGCCTCCAGGCATTTGGCTGCCTGGGCGCTAATGTAGAGGTACACTTTACTAAACCATAGGAGTTGGGTACCGTCTGACGTGGCGGGTGAGTCGAGTCGTCGGACGTTCCTCAGGTTCCGGATAGGTGGCAGCACCGATCCGGGTCTGTGGGGACATCTGACGACGAACACCTGGGTCCGTATATAAAGCCCAGGACTCAGCCGCTACGTCAGAGGCCCTTCTGGCCTCCACACTATGTAAACCACTGTCTTTTAATATTAGCTGCCTCTTTGATATCATTCGGCAGCCGTGAGTGTGCATTAAGTAATAAACCTAACCGTTGGCATACACTTGGAATACTGTCTTACTCTTTCTTTCCGAATCGTAAGACCCGAACCCCCCCAGGTCCGTAAGGCCACAAATCCTTACACTGGTGCCGTGACCAGTTAATTCTGGTGTATAGCCCGGACGTTATAACGTCCGAACGGCTAGTACATGGGTTAGACACCCTTAGGGAAGCTAACCCAGCAGGGCAATCACTTGCCCAAGAGAATGGAAATGGATCGCTAATGCTCCAAGCCCATTCGGACTCACAAGATGCAGAATCAGCATCCTGGAGAGATCCCGGACCCCACTATAATGATAGTGAAGAGAATCTGCCAGACTCTGTACGACGCGAACAGTCCATACAGAGACATAGTAACTTAATAGGCCAGCATTCAATTGTTGACGAATTATGTGATTCGATGTTCGAAGTCGGTGGTAGTACTAACCCAGAACATCCGGCACCAATGCGAAAAAGGGTAACATTCGGAGAACTACCTTATAGGTTACCCAGGCCCGAATTACCAATATTAGATTATAGCGCTATAGATGGCGACTTAACCTATGCGGTACCGGAAGGTGAAGAATTAAAACGACCGGATGTCCTGTTGTTGAATGAAACTTATGTAACTTTGAACGAGAATTTAAATACCTTGGTCAAAGCTAAGGATGAAGTATTGCATGAAAAACTTCAAATGGAAGAGGACCTAACTGGCATGCGAAAGGAATTCGAAGCCAGAAGGAGCGAGTACATGAAAGAACTCGAGAGTGAAGAACTAAAACTTCAATCTATGAGAGATTCATTCAATAAAGAATATGATAATAGGCACATTCGTATCCAAACATACATAGATACGAACGACCAACTAAACCTTGATAAGACAAAATTCGAATCCGAAATTCGCCATTATCAGGAGGAGTTGGATAAATTGAAACTTCAGTGCAGTAAACAAGCTGAAGATAATGAAACCATCCGGGTAGGCATCATAGCTTACAACAAACAACTGGAGGAGGATAGACAGAAACTCACGAATGAGCTTCAGGAATTGCAGGCCACTGCAATAACTCTAGATAAATATGTAGAAGCAGCCCAGTTAACTATAGGTAATATAGACCCAGCTGTGGTATCTACAATGTTGGGAAAGACATCTAAAGATGCAACCCCAATTAGATACAGCCCATTCGTTGATGATGGGGCTGACAAGAATGTGGTATCCGGAATCTATAAGAAACCGGATAATGCTGCAGTAAATGGAACCGCATCTAAACCAGTAGTTCCAATGCTGGATACGATAGGACCAGCACCACCCATACCAGATTTGAGTCACAAAATCAAAGCGACTCACGATGGTGCTACAGGGAATAATAATAATTCACCCGTGGCACAACCAAGAGCACCCGGACCAATGAGACATATGTTGACACCACCTTCATATTTCCCCCAACCCGGCCACAGTACACCAGCAGTACCAAGATTACCGAATCCACCCCCAGGTTCTGGTAATGGTCCTACTGATGGACGTTTTCCGAGACCAAATCCGCCACAGAACAATATCAACGGCGGTACGTACCAACCGAGAACATCTTCCTATGGATATAAAAATAATTATAATCCATCGGGAAGTGGCAATTATCAGAATGGTAATAGCTATAACCAGGGATGGAATCAAAATGATTCTTACCCTAGATATGCTTCTTCTGGAAACACCGGTCACAATAGTGGATACCCTGGTGGTTCATCTGGAGGCTATAATAATAATGGTCCACCAGGAGGAAACCCTCCAGGCGGCCCAGGAGGATCCGGATTCGGAGGATCAGGATCAGGAGGAGATGGCAGGAAACCTAACAGGAGAACTTCTATGCCTGCAGGGATGCAAACCATCTTTGATAGAAGCCAATGTATACAAAACCTTGGCATTGACTGCTACCGAAAGGGAGCAGACGGCATGGAAGTCATGAACTGGAGCATGCGAGAAGCAGATAGACTACGCGGATGTAATAATCCGGCACGTAGGCAGGCACGGATACCCCCTCCATATGATTCTAATGATCCATGGAAGGACAGGTATCAAGCTTTTGTTGACGAAGTCAATTGTAGTGGCTGGACAAAAGAAGAAGCTCTGCCATATTTGATTTGTTGGTTAAATAAAGGCGGAAAAGTAGCTCTCAACCAATGGAGAGCAGCTTACGGAATATATGGTACCTATGATCAATTGGCCGAATGTGCCGCATACCTTTTCGGATCAATCGTTAGAGAAGATCCGTGGGTAAGCTTTAAGAAGAGGACACAAAAACCTAAAGAATCACACAAAGTCTTTGGTTTGGAGCTACAGGACTTGCTTTCGAAAGCACGTCCAAATTGGGCTCATGATGATGATTGTTATCTACAAGAATTGTTTATACAATTCTACAGTGGATTGCGTGATCCGGATCACAAGCAAGTGGTCTGGGACTCGTGGAAAGATGACACTTCCTTCAGTGATCTGTTCATAGCAATCGATGGACATGACATGAAGAAACGTCTAGTAGGTCTCGGACCTAATCCAATAAGAGCAGCTCCATTCCAATACGGAGGTACACCTGCTCCGGTATACGATACTTCCCAATTAGCTCCGGTTGAATCGAATGAAGTGGATGAGAATGATGAATATGTCTCCGATGAAAACGGAGATTATATTGGTTCAGTGCATGTAGCTGGAAAATATTACCGACAAAAGCGGTATAGGAAAGTACATTCGAGAGGGAGAGGAGGATCAGTTGCTGGTAAAACAGCTTCCGGATCAACTCAACCTGGCAGTGTAGCCTCTACGGCGAACCCAACTGTAGCAGCCACTGTTGCTCCGACTAACATGATGGAAACATTATTAGCCGGATTAACAGAAGCTCTAAAGAGACCGAGAGTTGACAAATCCCAGAGGAGATGTTTCAGATGCCAGAAACTGGGGCATTATGCTCCAGAATGTATGGCTGAAAAACCTGTCCCTCGTAGACAGGAGAGTGTCTCTGGAGTAAGTACAGAGGAAAACTAAGGAGGGGTCTCCCGAGGGGCAAAGAAGGGGATCCCAGTGACAAATCTTGCCATGATATCACCATCCGTGATGATAGTTCACATGAAGTAACAAGATCGCCTAACACCGAGGTGGTTGTAGACACCCGGAAGGTTAGGGAAGCTGATATAACAGGTGCTATGGGAGCACAGGGGAAACCCAATATCAGTAACGAGGCAGGCGGCTATTCGTTAGCCAAGGTCTGTGGTGCCCACCTGCCCCCGGGTCATCCTTGTCTGGAATTCTTAAAAGGATGTGGATTGACTCCTGGTGTGAAAAATGACGTTCCGATTGTCACGGACATGCCCTCTGTTCTAAACGGAAGGCGGTGGTATGTTTGCCTTACTGTTAACGGAAGGTCTGCCGAATTCCTTGTGGATACGGGAGCTAGCCACTCTTGTATCTCCAAGGGGTTCTACGACCTTATACCGGATGAACATGATACTCTCAAATCGGGAGGAAGTGCTCAGACGGCCGACGGCAGTACCTTGCAAACGTATGGTAGAACTTGTGTGAGACTACAGTTAGATGGTATACATGACTATGTCATGAGCGCCACCGTTGCGGATATAGCAGATGAGGGGATACTCGGGTTGGATTTCGCATCCCTGTATGGTGCTGTATTGGAACCCCAAACAGGAGTGTTGAGTGTGAGATACCCGTACCCCGTAAAGGTTAGATGTGCACTGAGACAAGTGAGCAGTATGGCTAGTGTGGCACACACTGTGCGAATCCCTCCGGGAGTAGCCTGTGATGTGCTTGTAAGAAGTGATCCTGCAATGCGTAACAAACCTGCAGTGATAGAACCGGATGTAGTTACTTTGTCAGGTATTGGATTAAATTCTGTAGACACGATAGTAGCGAATGCATCCTGGTCGGTAGTACCTGTCTCCAATACTGGAAACACTACTATCTACTTGAAAAAGGGACAAGTTTTTGGAAACGTGACCCTTTCGGAATCTGTAACGGATAGTAAGCTAAGCTTACAGAAGGTAACAGGAGATGATGAAATTTCGGAAGACTTACTTAAGTTGTATGAAGAAACTTCATTAGAAGATCCGGAACACCGGAAAGAGTTCTATGATATGCTCTGTCAGTATCATACTGCCTTTGCCAAACCTGGTGAAAAACTAGGTACGACAAATAAGGTATTACATAAAATAGATACTGGGGATGCCGAACCCTTTAAGATACCGTATAGACGGTTACCCTTAGCAAAAAAGAGAGTAGCTGAGGATGAAATAAATAAGATGCTGGAACAGGATGTAATAGTCCCTTCCAATAGTCCATGGAGTAGTCCTGTGTGTATGGTAACAAAAAAAGACGGTACTATCCGTTTCTGCATAGACTACAGGAAGTTGAATGGAATAACGAAAAAGAATTCGTATCCATTACCGAGAATAGATGAAACCATTGACTCCTTAGGAGGAAACAGTTGGTTTTGTACCCTAGACTTGCAATCAGGCTATTGGCAAGTGGGAATGAACCCTTCAGATATGGAGAAAACTGCATTTTCAAGTCATATTGGATTATTCCAATATAATGTAATGCCGTTTGGATTGTGCAATGCACCTGCAACATTTGAAGCAATGATGGAAACAATTCTAAGTGATTTATTGTGGAAAAGATGTCTTGTATACCTAGACGATGTCATTGTCTTCGGAAAAACATTCGAAGAATGTTCTAATAACCTAAAAATGGTACTAGAACGTATTATTTCAAATGGTCTCAAATTGAAACCTAAGAAATGCCACATGTTTAGAAAGTCCATAAATTATTTGGGCCGCATCATCAGTGATGAAGGAATAAAGGCTGATCCGGAAAAAATCGAATCAGTTACGAATTGGAATAGACCTAAAACACCCAAAGAAGTGAGGTCCTTTTTAGGATTCTGTTCCTATTACAGGGAATTTATTCCGAATTATTCTAGAGTCAGTTACCCATTACAAGCAATAGCTAACTGGACTCCAGGAAGTACCAAGGAAAAATTTCCTTGGACGCGTGAACAGGAAACCGCTTTCCAAAAGCTAAAAGACCTGTTCACGAGTACTCCCGTATTGCAATATCCGAATGAGACGGATCATTTCATACTGGATACTGATGCTAGTAATGATAGCATTGGTGCAGCTCTCTCGCAAGTCCAAAATGGGAGAGAAGTGCCAATTGCCTTTGCCAGCAATACACTGAGCAAGACCCAGCGCAATTACTGCACAACCAAAAGAGAGTTGTTAGCAGTAGTCGTATATACCAAGAAGTTCAAACATTTTCTATGGGGAACAAACTTTACTTTGCGTACGGATCATTCCTCTTTAAGGTGGCTACTGAACTTCCGAGATGCTGAAGGCATGTTAGGCCGATGGCTAGCCCATTTATCCGAATATGGGCTTGAACATCAACAGATTCAGCATAGACCCGGAGTTAAGCATTTAAATGCTGATGCTTTGTCTCGAATACCAATCCGGAAATGTGATAATCCGGATTGTACTGATTGTGGAGCTCATAAGGCAGTGTTAGCAGGGATTCGAAGACCATTCGTACCCCTAGTTGCCAGTATACTGGATTGGTCTATGGATCACATACGACATTTCCAGGAAGCTGACTCGATAACTGCACAGCTACTGCAATTAGTACCAAAGGGTATACGTCCAGTTAGACCAGAGGTCTCTCTGGAAAATCGAGAAATGAGAAGGTTTCTTGCTCAATGGACCGAGCTTGAAGTCCGGAAAGGCGTGTTATACCGTTGGAAGCCATGTAATAATGGTGGTAGAATCATGCAAGTGGTGATACCACATGCCATGAGACATGACATTATGTACTTCTGTCATGGACATCGGAGCAGTGGTCATTTCGGAAGGAAACGCTCGCTAGCACGACTTTCCAAGAAATACTATTGGCCTGGCATGACACGGGACTTGCAAAGATGGGTAACCACCTGTCCGGATTGTTGTAAAAACAAACCCGGACCCGGGATGGGCAAACTTCCCCTATCCCAAGAACTTTTCGGAGTTAGATTCGCAAGAATCGGGGTAGATATTATTAGTGGATTTAATACAACCGCTAATGATAATACCTGTATGATGGTAGTGTGTGATTATTATACGAAATACACTAAAGTATTTCCACTACCGGACCACAAAGCAATTACTTGTGCCGAAGCTTTTGTAAAAGGTTGGGTACTAAGCTTCGGTGTACCATTAATGTTACACAGTGACCAAGGCAGAGAATTCGAATCAAATCTCTGGCAGGGTATGTGCGAGTACTTGGCTATTTGCAAGACTAGAACCAATCCGTATAGACCACAAAGCGACGGATTGGTGGAAAGGTTCAATAGAACCCTCATCCAAGTCCTAAAGTCACTCGTTAATGAACATATGGATGACTGGGATGAGCAATGTCATTTTGTGACACATGCTTATAATAGTACAGTACATTCAAGTACAAATTGTTCTCCGAACCTTTTAGTATTCGGAGAAGATCTGATAATGCCTGCTGACCTAGTTTTTGGAGTCGTAGGAATGGACCCTGAACTACCTTGCCATGTAGTTTTTGTGGAATGTTTAAGAGACAGATTTAGAAAAGCATATGAGTCTGTCCGAATTGATTTGGAGAAAAGTGCCAAATGGCAGAAAGTAGGATACGATACCGATCTAAAACATCGGAAATTCCAATCCGGAGACAGAGTCCTTAGATTACATGAACCACTTAGACACATAAAATTAGCGTCTAATTGGGACGGTCCCTTTACTATAACACAAATTATCAGTGATTGTACCGTAATTATTAAATCTGACCTTGGTCGACTCTATAAGTCAAATGTGGCTAGATTAAGGAGATGGTCTGGGAGGGAGACCTCCACAGAAATGTATGGTGAAGGTTCCGAAAGGATCCTGAATCAGAATCGCATAATAGACCAGGTAAAGAACACTACAGTGAAGCGTGGTCAGGGTAGACCCAAAAAGTGTTCCGAATCAGTGACACCCACGCCAACACCGATTAAGCGTGGGGGAGTTAAAAAAGTCTCGGCAAGAAGCACCTAGAGAAAGCTCTTCAGACTGTCAGGTCCGATAAAGAACTATCCGAGAAGGGGAGATACGTTCGCCGCAGCCCCCGAATTGCCCAGAGGACTGCAGTGACCTAACCTGTATACACAACGAGTGTAATGTTTACATTTAGAGGAACGGATGACAACTGACCCTAAAGGCTTATTTGTCGCCCCCGCATGATGTACCAATGGGTAGTGGACGGATAATCCGGTGGATTTGCTTAAGCTTTCCATAATCTCCACTTAAATCCCCAGTCGAGTCATCGGGGTGAGCGATAATTACCTAAAAACAATCAGTTTGTTGATGTACCGCCTGTAGCACGTGCGTTTCCGCATGACGTCACCGTGTCCAGTCTCGGCTGACCTCTCGTGACCTCGCGGACCGCGGGGAAATGACGTCACGAAAGCTGGCCTGTCGCCATATTTGTTTTCGGTAACGTCCAAGACGGTCGAGCTCGCTCCCTTCTTGGATTTTACCGGCTAAGCAAACCCCCCGCTGCTCCTCCAGAGTCTGTCTCCTGGTAGACAGACTCCGTTTGTGCCGGCCCCGGCGCCGTAAAAGCCGGAAAAAGGAGTAGTTTACTCCCGTGGTCGATTCCCCAGTCATGGCTTAGGAATCCGTAGCTGCAGCCAAGCTATCCGGTGACCCGGATAAGCTGACTCCGTCCGCAGAAGCTTTTCCGGAAGCTTTGTCGCCTGTTACACAGGAAGAGAGCGAGATGATGGACGTGGAGGAACCCACGGATCGCTCGTTCGAGGAGAAGCTGGCTTCATTCTCACTCAATGAGCCAGAGAAACTGCTATCTCCACTCCCAGCAGAGGGATCCGGAGCGACTGCGAGTGCTGAACCCGCAGCGACAGAGTCCGAAACTACCCAAGTTGACGGACAGAAGGATGAGTGGAAGCCAGCAGTGGCGGAGCCTTTTCCAGCTAGTTATGATGGTCGCTACCTGTATGTCCACCCGGAACTGCAGGCACAAGTGACCTACGCGGACGGGACACCAGTCAGGATGGACCCGAAAGTCAGGATAGCTATCGAGGGCGTCATGGCTCCCGAACAGCTGACCAGGATGCCTCCCGAGTGGCTTCGAGACTGGCCGTGGTTCCAACGGGGACTTATGGTGGACGCCGGTTTCCGTGAAACCGTGTACGCAGCTAACCGAGCCTTCGAGCTCGGAGCGTATCCGAAGCCTGACAAGTCCCTGTGGAACGTCAAGGCTACGAACATTAACTGGGTAGGCTGTGTCTGGGATACCGATGGCCAGACCTACCTACGTCCTAGTGCTATCCGGACGCCGTGCCGGACTACTAAGGAATTCCGGGAGGCCGCTGCTAACTTCGAGCAGTGGGACGACGGTTACTACATAACCGAACAGGAATTGGTGGATGTCCAGAACAATTCACTAATCGGATTGGACCGAGCTGCAGCCCTTCGGACGGTTATTGTCCGCCGCATGACTGCCGAACAGGAGGCACAGGAAGAGGCTAAGAGGGCCGCGGAAGCACCCGCACCTCCTATCCCCGACCTGAAGCTTGCCACCAGAAGCTCCGCCAGTGCTACATCAGCTACCGGCAGCACTACTACTCCAGTAGAAGCCACGACCTCCAGCACATCCGGAACCCAGGAACCGGAGGAAGACTGGAAGGTCAGTAAGAACCGACGATCCGCTGCTCGGAAGCTCAAGAATCTCCCGGATTCTGCGAGAGCCGAGCCGAAACCCAGCACCTCAACCACTGGTAGTACTGCCATGGAGGTTGAGTCGTCTGACGAGGAGTCGGTGCACGAATCCTCGGTTGAGTATGATGAGAAGGCCACTCCATCAACTCAAACCGAGGCCGAACGTTGGGCTAACGCCAAATCCGGATTCAAAACCCGGATCCCGACGTGTTTCTCCGACTGTGCGTACGGAGTTAAGAAGGACGGCTCTACCCTCTATGCCTGTCCAGACTCAATCAATAAGAACGATGAGTCGGATGATGAAGATTGGATGCGCCTTTCGGACGAGGACCCCAATCCGAGCAAAGCCTATCGAAAGATGTGGCTTATGCTAAACCACACCGAAGGGTATTACACTTATACCCAGAGGAGGAAGCTGCGTTGGGCTTTAGAGAAGTGGTACGGTGACGATCAAAAGTCCTGTCCCTTCTCTATCTGCCAGGATGCGAGTGATGTCTCGATCCGGACCTGGAGTACTCCAGCCCGGTTCCAAAGGCATCTGGTAGAGGCCCACTTCCACCATCACCCGGTTTACATTTGTGATCCGAGTTATGGTAAGAAGGGCAAGAAGTGTACTACGAAGGTGCAATACAACCGACGTAGTGATCTGGCTAGACACCAGAAGAAATGCCACGCAGAAGGTTTGGACGGGGCCCGGAAGCGCATCATGGAGCTTCATCAGGAACTCATGAAGGAGTTCGATAGCCTGAGCGAGGATGCTTGGTCTAAGATCCGACCAGGGGACCAAGTCCTCTGCGAAGTTCCGAAGACCAAGGATTTGAAACTCCGAGCAAAGATAGTCCTGACTCCTGGAAAGGGTAAACTGGACATGCACGAGTCTCTCTGGCAGAAATGCGAGGAATCCGGAAAGGATGCAAAGAGAGCTCGTGAAAGGAGCAGGAGAGACCAGAACCGTGGCGGCAACGGTAATGGTCAGAGCACGACAAAACCAAAGGTCAGAGCAGAGGACCGTTCCAGGTCCCCTCTGACAAGGCACCCCGCAGAACAGGCTCAGGGCACTCCGGTGTTCAAGAAGCCTGAACCTGCCGGATACGCTGGAGCCGTATCTAAACCTGGGAAAGTGAGTTCTCGAAACTTTCCGTCCTTAAACCAGGGACCTGGACCTGAGAGCCAGACCTTGGTAGTAGGAAAGGATGGTCGCCTTATGCCAAAGAAGACCACCGCATCTGCTGCCGCCGGATCTGCATCCGCTCCAGCCGCCCCACCAGTTACCTTTACCCAGGAGCAGTTAAACATGTACCTGCAAATGGGACTGAAACAGAATGTACCACCTGCCTTCTGTGTACCAACGACAGGTGTGTCCGGGAGTCCTAAACCCGGAAGTGGTCCACAGGCCGCCTCGACTCCTCCCAAGGCTGTCGCGGCACCTGAGAAACCGAAGGACGCCATTACCATTAAAACTGGTAATGCGGAAGTTTGGTTTGAGAAGTCTCGCCAAGGGGAGGCAGATGTCCAGAAGGCCATCTACACCCATTGGGAGAAGACCGTTCGGGAGAAAGCGATCGAGTTTCATCAGGGTCTCCTAAACGAAACTCTGTTGTGTATGAAACAGGTGGGCGACGCTGAAAAGCAACGTCTCGAGACTCTCATCCGGGACGATGTAAAGGCCCAGGAGGAGGCTGCCTCAGCTGCTCAAGAAAAAGCAGCTATGGATGTACACGTGTTGGAAAAGCGTGTAAAGGAGGAGATCACTCGGAACACCAACCTGAACACTAAGTTCATGAGGGTGTTCGGAGTCGACTTGGACGAGTGGGACGGCACTCCCGAGTCGGCTTTAGCTCTTCTGAAGAAGAAGCATGCTAAGAAATCCGTTTAAAGCATGCTAGGGTTATTTCTTCCATAATTTTTTTTCCAACACCAAATGACCAGATATAGTCTTTGCGGAACCCTAAAGGTCTGCGAATGCTTTTACTAGTGCATGAACACCTATGCTATGTGTTCTGGGTTCCTTTGACCAGTCTAGTATTCAGGTTGTATAACATTTATTACACCCTGAATAGCCTATTCGGATTTATAATTTCATCCATGAACAATCCGATAGTAGACTTGCTGCTGTGAGACGTATCCGGATGCCAGTTCCAGACTCCTGCTGTTACCCGTGCTAACCAATTACTAGGATGGACTTTACGATTTACCTCTACAACTCATCTGTACTCCCGAATGGACTTATATCTCTACTACTATTACTTCCGGATCAACCTATATCGGACTATTATTTTACTTATGTCAACTAAAACTTAAAAAGGATTACGTTCTCTACATAGTTGACACATCCGGACTAATATTCTACAAATCTACACCATTCGGATATACTATAAACTTTAGCACTACTAGAGGATTGTGGGTAGCTGCCCCAAATCAACTACCGTGTTCACTCAATATAAGGAAACTATAAACTTTAGCACGTCCATCCCGTGGTTAGCTGACCACACCTACCTACTAGTACCCGGAGGATACAGCAGAAGACTCCAGCAGCATTTATAATTCCTGTATATTGTATATAATGTCATATTTCTATTTTTCTATAATATTATATGTATGTACATATCCACTAGATACATATTATAATACGGGTACATAGACATTTCCTGATACGGATCTCTAATCACTATTAGTATTTATATTATAAGATCCGTTAAACTTCACCAGATAACACATATTATTGTCCTGCGAGACAAAATATATAATAAGTATAATGATCTGGTGCTATAAAGGTTATTAGGTACACGGTGATAATATATTATTATATTCATTACCACACCGTGATGTTTTTTTTTCAAGTGTATGTTATAAATAATCATATTCGTACTACTCACGGAATCCTTAACGGATTCGTATAATATTAATATACGACATGTCATTAGATAGTGATGTTACTATAACAGTCTTCTTTAAGACTACATATTCAAATGTGTTGTCAATGACTACAAACACACATACGGATGTTATTTGGTGATATGTTTTATTATCGACAGTTCCGTTACATATAGCTGTCATCATCACATGTATACGATTCATATTACTTGTCTTATTAATTATACCTGAAATATAATACAATATTATGTGGTATAATAATTAAATAGACAGTTCCGTTTCACATAACTGTCTCTTCTTCAAGTAATTCGTATAATATTTCAACATCCTAATCGTTATATGTAACTAAATTTCACTATCGAATATATATATATGACATCTGGTTCACAATTTATTTAGTGTTAATACCTATGGTTGTACCTCTATTACTAAAGGTTTAGACATGTAGAAATGTTATCCTAGTAATATTATACGTATAACACCCTCCTAAATGTCTGGGGGAGTGGTGTAGAGGTACACTTTACTAAACCATAGGAGTTGGGTACCGTCTGACGTGGCGGGTGAGTCGAGTCGTCGGACGTTCCTCAGGTTCCGGATAGGTGGCAGCACCGATCCGGGTCTGTGGGGACATCTGACGACGAACACCTGGGTCCGTATATAAAGCCCAGGACTCAGCCGCTACGTCAGAGGCCCTTCTGGCCTCCACACTATGTAAACCACTGTCTTTTAATATTAGCTGCCTCTTTGATATCATTCGGCAGCCGTGAGTGTGCATTAAGTAATAAACCTAACCGTTGGCATACACTTGGAATACTGTCTTACTCTTTCTTTCCGAATCGTAAGACCCGAACCCCCCCAGGTCCGTAAGGCCACAAATCCTTACACTAACCAGAACCTGTATAGTATAGACAAATGGGCAATATCACCCCTGGCTGGCACTATGGAATACATAGTATAACCCAGAGGAAGAAGTGCCTAGTGTCACATCATTAATGACATTGCTCAAGGACGTATGGAGTACTAAGTCGAGAAAGGACATTTATCAAGGTGCACGGTTGGTATTTGGCATCTATGACGTCCGAAGAGATGTAAACCACACAACGAATCACACTTAGTCAGCCATATGGTTATATCTCTGGAATCCAGGGAGATGCTACTTGTTTCTGGACATAAAATCCACGTGGGGCCAAATATTATTTCTTAGCTGGATCTATCATAAATGTGATTGTTTCTACTACTTTTATTTTTGTGTAAAATGGACTTTGTGTCAGATGCTGATTGCTTTTGGAAATGCTTATTTTATCATTATCAACATCTAGGTATTAAAGAAGTAAGATCTACTTAAACCCTAAATGCTCAGATGGTGTCTGACAAGGACATAGGGCAGAACATAGAGCATTTCACAGAGCAGCAGACAGGGCACCAAACACAGCAGTACACAGAGCAGTACACAGAGCAGCACACAGAGCAGCACACAGAGCAGCACACAGAGCAGCACGCAGAGCAGCCAGGGATCCCTAGGATGGTACCACCTGTGTCTATCACAGCGGGTCCGTGTCAAACAGAGGGCGGGACATTAAGGTGAAAAGTTCAGAATGATGCATCTTTAGCCCCAGCTGCTCTGTGTGAGAGCTGCTCATTGGTGCTGGGTGAGCAACTCAGTCAGAAGGTGGAGCAGGTAGGTGGGGTTCTATTAGAGGGATACCGTAGCTGCCCGCTAATGTGCTAGGGCCTCAAATAAGCGTAGGTCTCGAATAAGTGTCGGGGGTAAGGGTGTTTTGAAATTAATCTAAAGCACTAAAAAGATGATTCGAATTAGCTTGGGTCTCACTTAAGGGCCGGGGATACTGTGGTATTGAAATTAATGATTGCGCTGGCACTTAAACGGACCACTACGGTAGACGGGGGTGAGAGGAGTAACAGTTCTCTACATAATGGACCTGTAGGGAGACTTTGTTATATGAGACTTTATTTCATATTGCAGATGTCTTACTCCAGATACTTTTTATTCTCTTTTTCTTTGTGTTTTTCATATCATTCACTTATTTATTTATTTTTTTATTTTTTTTTTTAGCATTTGTTGAGAAGCATTCTGAGAGGCATTTTAGCTATCTGTATGCGTAATGAGATCCATGTGCCAGGTTGAAATCTGTAGTTGTACTAGGATGCTACTTCAGGGGGAAAATACAGACTATATAACGTCTTCATTCTTAAGGATGATATATCAATGATACTTAGATTATACATCCAGAGACTTGTCTAGGATTGTTTGCTGAATATGAAATATTTTTCTCAATATACCATTCATTCAATAATACAATATATCAGGTTAAGTGTAGTAACACTTTAAGAAATAACTGTTGAAACTTCCAGGAATCCTTGTACAACTGGAGGGTGTTGCTCCTATAGTAAAAGGAAGAGCTGGCTAAAAATGCCCTCGTTTCCAGTCCTTTCTTTTCATGTAGCTATAACTTGTCCCTTTTGTTGCTCGCAAGTGGTCATTCAAGTACGGTGCTCAAAAAGGGGGATTTGAGTAGGTACATAGTTTGGAGAAGTCAGTCAGTATAATATACTATAGAGTGTGTGACATGGGTAGGTACCTGATAGTGCAGCTCTCTCTGTTTTAAACAAGGCAGGTGACTTTTCAGACTGATGTGGTGAGTACAAGTACTTTGGTGAAGCAGTGTTTGACTTGTTTAGAAAAGAGGGCACATACTCACAGTTCGTTTTACAATAGGAGCAACACCCTCCAGAATGATGGATCACTGCAATTGCATTGCAATGAAGCAGTATAGTTTCTACAATGAAACAGTGCAGTATTGTGGTACAATGAATGTCTGCGAAAAGAAGGATGGATCCTCAGCAACTTTGTTTGGGACAAGGATTATTTTTACAGTGTAGGTTAGGAAGCACATCCAATTAATTATTAGATAACCACCAACTATATTCTGACCTCCTGTTGCTATCTTACCTTACATAACACAATGGCAGTGGCCCGGAGACAAATCTCATAAAGCTATGAATGTAGACTATTAGATTAATGCCTGTAAGATCTGCGTATAGTGTTTTACAGTCCCAGACTGACACAGACTAAACTAACTACAGTCTGGGACAGAGCATATGAATCTGCTGCAATGTTATTGTTTTGGGTTGGGGTTATACTAGCTTACTATTGCTTGTAGCATAATAACTGAATTCTGCCTTATGTTATAGGCAACTCCTTGAAAGAAGAGGCCAAATGTAGCATAGCCTAGAGGGTGTTGCTCCTATTGTACAAGGAGCTGTGAGTATGTGCCCTCTTTCCTAAACAAGTTGTGCACTGCTTCATCATTCAACTTGCACTCACCACATCAGTCTGAAAAGTCACCTGCCTTGTTTAAAACAGAGAGCGCTGCACTATCAGGTACCTACGCATGTCACACACTCTATAGTATATTATACTGACTGACTTCTCCCAACTAGGTATCTACTCAAATCCACATTTTTCAGCACCATACTTGAAGTAGGAGGTCCTTGCTTCCAGTTTTAGGGTGGTTGTGCTTTGATGCACTCCCTTGAAACTCGGCATGATTAACCCAATGCATTGCTGCGAACTTCCATGGGGTGCACTTAGACTAGACCCCTTCAAATTGTACTAGTATCCCTGACTCCAATGTCATCACAGCCCTGCGTCTAGTGAATACAAATGATTGTACTTGCACAACTGCCCTACAGTTCCAAATCCTATATAATTACTACATTTAGTGCTGATCGTACAGAGCAGTCATAGTGCATTCATTATCTATTATCACTCACTATAATTTTGAGGGTTTCATATTGCCGTGGATGTGAGCAGTTGTACCATCTTGAGAAATGCTCTCCAGGGTGAAACTACCCAAAACAGTTAAGAAAGCGGTACAACCTTGAGATAACCCCTAACCTCTAAGCAGCCCACAACAGGCTGTCTATCTACCTAGCTATGTCCCCCTGTCAGTCTTGGCACCCATACAGTACCCCAGGGCCAAGAACCCTGCCCATGCCCCTCTATGACGTCACATAGCCCCCTGGTGGACGTTTTTGGCAGATGACAGGCATTCCCGGCTAATCGGGTAATTCCTGCTTTACGTAAGGTTTTCACCATGACCACCAGATGGCAGTGTTATCTAAGTTATAATCTGGCGTTCCTGTGAACTACTTTCTGTAGTTGGCTGTTGGTTGTACACTAAAGAAACATAGGGTGTTATCAGAAAACACAGGTTCAACGGGTATGATTCAACAAGGCCAAAATTGTCGCGATAAGTACATAGAACTGTTCCTGTTATTTCAGATTGAATTTATCAAGAGGGTCCACTTGACCCACATTAATGCTTGTAGAGCTAAGACTGCCCTACCAAATCCTATGTAGTGATGATCCTCTTACCAGCATCAATTTGGTGTATGCTGGTCTCTGCCATATCTGAGTAGAGGTCAGGACTGTAGTCTAACTTTATAATAGTCCCTGCACTCTCAGCCACAATAGCAAATGTAGTCTAGCTTTATAATAGTCCCTGCACTCTCAGCCACAATAGCAAATGTATTCTAGCTTTATAATAGTCCCTGCACTCTCAGCCACAATAGCAAATGTAGTGAAGCTTTATAATAGTCCCTGCACTCTCAGCCACAATAGTAAATGTAGTCTAGCTTTATAATAGTCCCTGCACTCTCAGCCACAATAGTAAATATAGTGTAGCTTTATAATAGTCCCTGCACTCCCAGCCACAATAGTAAATGTAGTCTAGCTTTATGATAGTCCCTGCACTCTCAGCCACAATAGCAAATGTAGTCTAGCTTTATAATAGTCCCTGCACTCTCAGCCACAATAGTAAATGTAGTCTAGCTTTATAATAGTCCCTGCACTCTCAGCCACAATAGTAAATGGGCTATAAATACCCCTGTTGGGTCTACAGCAGAATGCCCTTCTGGTAATTGGTTTTATACCTACAGCAGGGCCAAATCAGCCAAAATAAGGGCTAAACGAGGGGCGCTACTCCTTATCAAAATCCTGGATCTGTCATTGAATTCAAGAAATGTCCATGTCTCCCTATCAATGTCAGGTTTTAGAGGCCTTATAATGCACTGATCCATGGTGTGGCACTTCAGCCTATAGGAGCTAACAGCTGAGGCATTTCAACAGTGGTACAAGGGTTCCTGTGCATTCCCTTCTTCATATACCTGACAAACGCTGGCAGTCTTCGATAAGGCGCACACCCACCACAGCAGGTAGTGAGGAGGGTATCTCAACTGCTCAAGGTGTGAATATTTGTAGCAGACACTATCTGAGAACCAGTATATCAATGCCCTGAGTATACATCTGGTAAACTGAGGTAAGAAGGGTGAGGTGTCAAAGGTTGGGTTCGAGTGAGGGGGGAGGTGGCTGAGGTTGGGTTTGAGTCAGGGTAATGGTTCTGGGTTCAAGGAGCAGGATTACACTCTGATAGAGGGTGGTGAACCCCTGGTATGGGTTTAATTTCTGGGGAGGGCATACGGATTGCCTTTATCTCTATGGTATTACCAAGATTTGGGACTCTGTGGAAGTCTCACCTGTGTTCTCCATTGGCATGTTTTGGACCCAAGGTAACCCGTGGTCGTGTACAATAAATCTGAAACCACAGATGGAAAAGGAAGCAACATCAAGGAATTTCACACCCTTGGATTAAGTATGTATTACATGTAGGATCTGTCTACATTAGCTGTCCAGGTATCAAAAAGTCCCTTTAAAAACCTTTTTTTTTTTCAGTCGATTAACTGCCCCATCCCCCCCCCTATTTTGACATGTGGGGGTGTTGCTCCAAATTGGAAAAGGTAGTTTTGTCTAAGAAGTGCCTCACCTGCAGCAGTCTCTTTCTTTGTAGTCCTAATTCTTTTTGTGTTGCACACAAGTGGTCGACACAAGGGCACTTGAAAGAGTGTATGACAAGAGGAGGTATCTCATAGTGCAGCACACACTATTTTCAAGCAAAGCAGGTGCCTTTTCAGACTTATATGGTGAGTGGAAGTTGAATGGTGAAGCACAGTATAACTTCTTTGGAAAAAGAGGGCACCTACTCCCAGCAGGCTTCCCTATCCCACTTAAAAGGGTCTATTTCTCCTCTTTCCACTCCCCTCGGGATGTGTGTGGTGCACATATGCGTGGGCACTGACACATTCCTCTGTGAAATTGTGTAATGTAATTCTTGCCATGAATATGACCTTAGCTGTCGAAATGGCGTTAAACATCTATTACTCACTCACTCACTCACTCACCTACTCCCAGCTCTATTCAACATAAGAGCAACACCCTCCAACTTCTAAGGGTCAGTAGTGCAGTTGGTACCTAATGTTAGACTAATCGTGTCTGCCTGTCCTTACCTCTGTCTCGTCCCTCTACTGTTTCTCCCTTTTCACCGTCTCCCCTTCAAGCCATTGCCCCTCCTTTCCATCTCTTCCTCCTCCCGGTCATCTCGCCAGAACTAGGGCCATATATCAACAGGTGACTGGACACCTTAGAAGCAGACATTTTGGAAGCAACTCATTTTTGAAGCACTAGCAGACATCTTAGAAGAAAACAACTTATCTTTCCGAACTAAAAGCCTGTCTTTGCCAACCCTTACTTACTGGGGCTTAATTTTACAGAGTGGGCACAGTATCACTAGGGTTATTGGTTCTTCATATCATGGTTCAATTTGAACCCGAAATGTCCTGATTCTGATTTGTCTGCATCCGACTTGCCTTCCCAGATGTCCGGTATTCGCTCCTTGGACAGTTTCAGCCTAGGAACAAGGACTTAGATGTAACCTTGGATCCCCCTAACTCACCTAACACCCTGGGGGGTGTCTGTCTGTTCGTCCCTCTGATGGGCCCCACGTGTGGCTGATGGCTTCTGCCCATCCCGGATCACCACAGCTAATTAAGAGGGCACCCCATTATATACTCCTATTATCCTGACATGGCCTCTGGGATGTCCACATGCTGCCCAACACACCCAACCTTCAGGCCTAGCCTAAGGCTTACAGACGGCCTAACCATACAATCCTCAGGCCAAAAGTGCACTTGATTTTGTATTCTACGGGCTGGACAAACACTACCCTTGGTGAGAGCGTTTTTTGTCAAAAGTGAGACTTTATTAGAGAGATTTTCATTAAAAGATAAAATTGGTGTTCAGGCGGTTAGAATTGGAAAACCTTACGCTAATTTTTCCAAGTTGCTTTGAAATTTAAGAAAAGAGGCTGTTTGTGAAAAGAATTTTGGCAAAAGGTGATCCTTCTTGACAGGGATTTAGGCTTTTGGTGAAAGGGATTCCGGCAAAAAAGTGGCCTTGCTGGCCGCACACCCATGTCTCTGACATACCGTATTTGCCCGTATAAGCGCCCGGGCGCTTATTTATTTCAAGTGGGCTTTACCCCGGCACTCATTCAAGGCTGGTGTTTATTCAAGACCAGTGTTTATTCAAGACTTTAATTTAAGTGTGGTTTCAACACCCCTGTATACTCCCGGCGCTTATTCAAGACCGGGCGCTTATACAGGCCTATACCGTAGTGAATGTCCCCCCATCTTAGGGCCTATAGGGCATATAGCTATCCCTCTATGGAGGTCGCCATCTTTGTTTTTAGCCCACGACGCCATCTTGGATTCTGTCAGGGAATTCTGGGTATTCTCTTATCTTCACCCTCATCCACCACAAAACAATGGTCACTGATAAGACTGATAGGGTAGATAAGCTGCACCCTGCCCCTATCTGAATCACCTTAAGTACCTCCCTATTGTTCCAGGTCTGAGGGGAGAGGATTAGCTTGATATTAAGACAATGGCCTGGACTACTCAATGTGGGTGACATGATGTCTCTTATTTAAATCTTAAAGTTTTATTTCTCTTATATTGAAAGTATTACATTTATAATATGCTTATCTAGTAGAAGTTAAAGGTTTTTGCCATCCATAGATATAAATTTTACAGAATATCTACAGATAGTACATGACTATGACACCATCAAATTAAACTATACAAAGAGGTTTATTGTAGGGTTAGCCCCCGACTACTTGAGCCACATGGCTGATTTTCTTAACAATAGCAATGTGCTAGTCCAGTATAGATAGGCTAAGTGTGTAAGCTGAGCCTGCCTGTAGCCACCTGGGAACATGGCTTAATTAGCGGAGGTCTTGTAGCAATAGTGGGGGAGAATCATGTTCCGCTGATCATGTTTTCCATGTTACCCCTCTGCCCATTATCCTGACTACCCCTTCTGGATGAGGTTACATGTGTAGCTCTGTAGCTGTAAATCCTGATGCTTCGATGTCTGAAGGTCATTTCTTAACAGGCTACGACTGCACCCTCCAAGTCGTACTGAAATGGCCAGAGGAATACCATTGAGATTTCAGGTGGTAGTGCTGTGTGTGATTGTAGTGCACTAAATAACCCACCAAATTGTCGTGAGTCCTCTTCAACCTGTGTGAAGTGGCTCACACATGTCGCTAGATGGAACACGACTTCGTTATAGCACAAGATCACCCGGAATAGCAATTGCTATGCCACATGAGTCTAACACACAGTGGCAAAAGATGACGGAATGAGTTATCACTCAAAAAGGAGTCACCATTAATGACCAAACAGATGATGGCAATTTGCTGGGAATCTCCAGGCCTGCCATCTTGGAAAATATTGTGCACAGGTAGCCAACCAACACTACATGGTCCACCACTCAGAGTTCGGATTTTGTATACAGTACATTGTTATGCTCTTAGTAGCGTAATTTCAATGATTATCACCATGCACTAGAGGATCATAGTAAGCCAATGGCCAATCCAGGATCTGGAAAATGAGGGAACGTGGCCCAAAAGGAGGGGGTGCACCCCTGCACCCCCCATTTTTTTAGCAAATTTTGGGGCCCAAAATTTGCAATTAAACTCTTGGGAAGTACTAGGAGAAGGGGGAGTGCATGCCCCTGCGCTATCCTCTATATCCGCCACTGAACCCCTGTGCTACCCTCTATATCCGCCACTAAACCCCCGTGCTACCCTCTATATCCACCACTGAACCCCCGTGCTACCCTCTATATCCACCACTGAACCCCCGTGCTACCTTCTATATCTGCCACTGAACCCCCAATCCCGGCCCCCAATCTACCCTCTATATCCACCACTGAACCCCCCTGCTACCCTCTATATCCGCCACTGAACCTCCGTGCTACCCTCTATATCCACCACTGAACCCCTGCACTATCCTCTATATCCACCACTGAACCCCCATGCTACCCTCTATATCCACCACTGAACCCCCATGCTACCCTCTATATCCGCCACTGAACCCCCCTGCTACCCTCTATATCCACCACTGAACCCCCGTGCTACCCTCTATATTCCACCACTGAACCCCTGTGCTACCCTCTATATTCCACCACTGAACCCCTGTGCTATCCTCTATATCCACCACTGAACCCCCGTGCTACCCTCTATATCCACCACTGAACCCCCATGCTACCCTCTATATCCACCACTGAACCCCCATGCTACCCTCTATATCCGCTACTGAACCCCCCTGCTACCCTCTATATCCACCACTGAACCCCCGTGCTACGCTCTATATTCCACCACTGAACCCCTGTGCTACCCTCTATATCCACCACTGAACCCCCGTGCTACCCTCTATACCTGCCACTGAACCCCTGTGCTATCCTCTATATCCACCACTGAACCCCCGTGCTACCCTCTATATCTGCCACTGAACCCCTGTGCTACCCTCTATATCCGCCACTGAACCCCCGTGCTACCCTCTATATCCACCACTGAACCCCCGTGCTACCCTCTATATCTGCCACTGAACCCCCGTGCTACCCTCTATATCCGCCACTGAACCCCCCTGCTACCCTCTATATCCACCACTGAACCCCCGTGCTACCCTCTATATTCCACCACTGAACCCCTGTGCTATCCTCTATATCCACCACTGAACCCCCGTGCTACCCTCTATATCCGCCACTGAACCCCCGCGCTACCCTCTATATCCGCCACTGAACCCCTGTGCTACCCTCTATATCCACCAAGGGCTTTCCTAGCCTACTAAAAAAGGACCCGTCTATTTCTCCTCTTTCCTATCCCCTCGGATGTGTGTGGTGCACATATATGCGGGCACTGACACATTCCCCTGTGAACATGTGTAATGTCTTTCTCGCCATGAATATGACCTTAGCTGTCAAAATGGCGTTAAACATCTATTACTCACTCACTCTATATCCACCACTGAACCCCTGTGCTACCCTCTATATCCACCACTGAACCCCCGTGCTACCCTCTATACCTGCCACTGAACCCCTGTGCTATCCTCTATATCCACCACTGAACCCCCGTGCTACCCTCTATATCCGCCACTGAACCCCTGTGCTACCCTCTATATCCGCCACTGAACCCCCGTGCTACCCTCTATATCCACCACTGAACCCCCGTGCTACCCTCTATATCCGCCACTGAACCCCCATGCTATCCTCTATATCCGCCACTGAACCCCTGTGCTATCCTCTATATCCGCCACTGAACCCCCGTGCTACCCTCTATATCCACCACTGAACCCCCGTGCTACCCTCTATATCCACCACTGAACCCCCGTGCTACCCTCTATATCCGCCACTAAACCCCCATGCTGCCCTCTATATATCCACCACTGAACGCCCATGCTATCCTCTATATCCGCCACTGAACCCCCATGCTATCCTCTATATCCGCCACTGAACCCGCATGCTACCCTCTATATCCGCCACTAAACCCCCGTGCTGCCCTCTATATTCTGCCACTGAACCCCCGTGCTACCCTCTATATCCACTGAACCCCCGTGCTACCCTCTATATATCCACCACTGAACCCCCATGCTATCCTCTATATCCGCCACTGAACCCCCATGCTACCCTCTATATCCACCACTGAACCCGCATGCTATCCTCTATATCCGCCACTGAACCCCCATGCTACCCTCTATATCCGCCACTAAACCCCCATGCTATCCTCTATATCCGCCACTGAACCCCCATGCTACCCTCTATATCCGCCACTAAACCCCCGTGCTGCCCTCTATATTCCGCCACTGAACCCCCCTGCTACCCTCTATATCCACCACTGAACCCCCCTGCTACCCTCTATATATCCACCACTGAACGCCCATGCTATCCTCTATATCCGCCACTGAATCCCCATGCTATCCTCTATATCCGCCACTCAACCCCCATGCTACCCTCTATATCCGCCACTAAACCCCCGTGCTGCCCTCTATATTCCGCCACTGAACCCCCCTGCTACCCTCTATATCCACCACTGAACCCCCGTGCTACCCTCTATATATCCACCACTGAACCCCCATGCTATCCTCTATATCCACCACTGAACCCCCGTGCTACCCTCTATATCCGCCACTGAACCCCCGTGCTACCCTCTATATCCACCACTGAACCCCTGCACTATCCTCTATATCCACCACTGAACCCCCATGCTACCCTCTATATCCACCACTGAACCCCCGTGCTATCCTCTATATCCACCACTGAACCCCTGCACTACCCTCTATATCCACCACTGAACCCCCGTGCTACCCTCTATATCCACCACTGAACCCCCGTGCTATCCTCTATATCCACCACTGAACCCCCGTGCTACCCTCTATATCCACCACTGAACCCCCGTGCTATCCTCTATATCCACCACTGAACCCCTGCACTACCCTCTATATCCACCACTGAACCCCCGTGCTACCCTCTATATCCACCACTGAACCCCCGTGCTATCCTCTATATCCACCACTGAACCCCTGCACTATCCTCTATATCCACCACTGAACCCCCATGCTACCCTCTATATCCACCACTGAACCCCTGTGCTATCCTCTATATCCACCACTGAACCCCTGCACTACCCTCTATATCCACCACTGAACCCCCGTGCTACCCTCTATATCCACCACTGAACCCCCGTGCTATCCTCTATATCCACCACTGAACCCCCGTGCTACCCTCTATATCCACCACTGAACCCCCGTGCTACCCTCTATATCCACCACTGAACCCCCGTGCTACCCTCTATATCCACCACTCAACCCCTGTGCTACCCTCTATATCCACCACTGAACCCCCGTGCTACCCTCTATATCCACCACTCAACCCCCGTGCTACCCTCTATATCCACCACTGAACCCCCGTGCTATCCTCTATATCCACCACTGAACCCCCGTGCTACCCTCTTTATCCGCCACTGAACCCCCGTGCTATCCTCTATATCCACCACTGAACCCCCATGCTATCCTCTATATCCGCCACTGAACCCCCGTGCTACCCTCTGAATCCGCCAGTGAACCCCCATGCTATCCTCCAAATCCGCCACTGAACCCCCATGCTACCCTCTATATCCACCACTGAACCCCCCTGCTACCCTCTTTATCCACCACTGAACCCCCGTGCTACCCTCTATATCCACCACTGAACCCCCGTGCTATCCTCTATATCCACCACTGAACCCCCGTGCTATCCTCTATATCCACCACTGAACCCCCGTGCTATCCTCTATATCCACCACTGAACCCCCATGCTATCCTCTATATCCGCCACTGAACCCCCGTGCTACCCTCTGAATCCGCCAGTGAACCCCCATGCTATCCTCTAAATCCGCCACTGAACCCCCATGCTACCCTCTATATCCACCACTGAACCCCCCTGCTACCCTCTTTATCCACCACTGAACCCCCGTGCTACCCTCTATATTCCACCACTGAACCCCTGCGCTATTCTCTATATCCGCCACTGAACCCCCATGCTACCCTTTATATCTGCCACTGAACCCCTGTGCTACCCTCTATATCCACCACTGAACCCCCGTGCTACCCTCTATATCCACCACTGAACCCCCGTGCTACCCTCTATATCCACCACTGAACCCCCGTGCTACCCTCTATATCCACCACTGAACCCCCATGCTACCCTCTATATCCACCACTGAACCCCCGTGCTACCCTCTGAATCCGCCAGTGAACCCCTGCGCTATCCTCTATATCCGCCACTGAACCCCCGTGCTATCCTCTATATCCACCACTGAACCCCCATGCTACCCTCTATATTCCACCACTGAACCCCTGCGCTATTCTCTATATCCGCCACTGAACCCTGCGCTATCCTCTAAATCCGCCACTGAACCCCCGTGCTACCCTCTATATCCACCACTGAACCCCTGTGCTACCCTCTTTATCCACCACTGAACCCCCCTGCTACCCTCTATATATCCACCACTGAACCCCCATGCTATCCTCTATATCCGCCACTGAACCCCCATGCTATCCTCTATATCCGCCACTCAACCCCCATGCTACCCTCTATATCCGCCACTAAACCCCCGTGCTGCCCTCTATATTCCGCCACTGAACCCCCCTGCTACCCTCTATATCCACCACTGAACCCCCGTGCTACCCTCTATATATCCACCACTGAACCCCCATGCTATCCTCTATATCCACCACTGAACCCCCGTGCTACCCTCTATATCCGCCACTGAACCCCCGTGCTACCCTCTATATCCACCACTGAACCCCTGCACTATCCTCTATATCCACCACTGAACCCCCATGCTACCCTCTATATCCACCACTGAACCCCTGCACTACCCTCTATATCCACCACTGAACCCCCGTGCTACCCTCTATATCCACCACTGAACCCCCATGCTACCCTCTATATCCGCCACTAAACCCCCATGCTATCCTCTATATCCGCCACTGAACCCCCATGCTACCCTCTATATCCGCCACTAAACCCCCGTGCTGCCCTCTATATTCCGCCACTGAACCCCCCTGCTACCCTCTATATCCACCACTGAACCCCCCTGCTACCCTCTATATATCCACCACTGAACGCCCATGCTATCCTCTATATCCGCCACTGAATCCCCATGCTATCCTCTATATCCGCCACTCAACCCCCATGCTACCCTCTATATCCGCCACTAAACCCCCGTGCTGCCCTCTATATTCCGCCACTGAACCCCCCTGCTACCCTCTATATCCACCACTGAACCCCCGTGCTACCCTCTATATATCCACCACTGAACCCCCATGCTATCCTCTATATCCACCACTGAACCCCCGTGCTACCCTCTATATCCGCCACTGAACCCCCGTGCTACCCTCTATATCCACCACTGAACCCCTGCACTATCCTCTATATCCACCACTGAACCCCCATGCTACCCTCTATATCCACCACTGAACCCCCGTGCTATCCTCTATATCCACCACTGAACCCCTGCACTACCCTCTATATCCACCACTGAACCCCCGTGCTACCCTCTATATCCACCACTGAACCCCCGTGCTATCCTCTATATCCACCACTGAACCCCCGTGCTACCCTCTATATCCACCACTGAACCCCCGTGCTATCCTCTATATCCACCACTGAACCCCTGCACTACCCTCTATATCCACCACTGAACCCCCGTGCTACCCTCTATATCCACCACTGAACCCCCGTGCTATCCTCTATATCCACCACTGAACCCCTGCACTATCCTCTATATCCACCACTGAACCCCCATGCTACCCTCTATATCCACCACTGAACCCCTGTGCTATCCTCTATATCCACCACTGAACCCCTGCACTACCCTCTATATCCACCACTGAACCCCCGTGCTACCCTCTATATCCACCACTGAACCCCCGTGCTATCCTCTATATCCACCACTGAACCCCCGTGCTACCCTCTATATCCACCACTGAACCCCCGTGCTACCCTCTATATCCACCACTGAACCCCCGTGCTACCCTCTATATCCACCACTCAACCCCTGTGCTACCCTCTATATCCACCACTGAACCCCCGTGCTACCCTCTATATCCACCACTCAACCCCCGTGCTACCCTCTATATCCACCACTGAACCCCCGTGCTATCCTCTATATCCACCACTGAACCCCCGTGCTACCCTCTTTATCCGCCACTGAACCCCCGTGCTATCCTCTATATCCACCACTGAACCCCCATGCTATCCTCTATATCCGCCACTGAACCCCCGTGCTACCCTCTGAATCCGCCAGTGAACCCCCATGCTATCCTCCAAATCCGCCACTGAACCCCCATGCTACCCTCTATATCCACCACTGAACCCCCCTGCTACCCTCTTTATCCACCACTGAACCCCCGTGCTACCCTCTATATCCACCACTGAACCCCCGTGCTATCCTCTATATCCACCACTGAACCCCCGTGCTATCCTCTATATCCACCACTGAACCCCCGTGCTATCCTCTATATCCACCACTGAACCCCCATGCTATCCTCTATATCCGCCACTGAACCCCCGTGCTACCCTCTGAATCCGCCAGTGAACCCCCATGCTATCCTCTAAATCCGCCACTGAACCCCCATGCTACCCTCTATATCCACCACTGAACCCCCCTGCTACCCTCTTTATCCACCACTGAACCCCCGTGCTACCCTCTATATTCCACCACTGAACCCCTGCGCTATTCTCTATATCCGCCACTGAACCCCCATGCTACCCTTTATATCTGCCACTGAACCCCTGTGCTACCCTCTATATCCACCACTGAACCCCCGTGCTACCCTCTATATCCACCACTGAACCCCCGTGCTACCCTCTATATCCACCACTGAACCCCCGTGCTACCCTCTATATCCACCACTGAACCCCCATGCTACCCTCTATATCCACCACTGAACCCCCGTGCTACCCTCTGAATCCGCCAGTGAACCCCTGCGCTATCCTCTATATCCGCCACTGAACCCCCGTGCTATCCTCTATATCCACCACTGAACCCCCATGCTACCCTCTATATTCCACCACTGAACCCCTGCGCTATTCTCTATATCCGCCACTGAACCCTGCGCTATCCTCTAAATCCGCCACTGAACCCCCGTGCTACCCTCTATATCCACCACTGAACCCCTGTGCTACCCTCTTTATCCACCACTGAACCCCCCTGCTACCCTCTATATATCCACCACTGAACCCCCATGCTATCCTCTATATCCGCCACTGAACCCCCATGCTATCCTCTATATCCGCCACTCAACCCCCATGCTACCCTCTATATCCGCCACTAAACCCCCGTGCTGCCCTCTATATTCCGCCACTGAACCCCCCTGCTACCCTCTATATCCACCACTGAACCCCCGTGCTACCCTCTATATATCCACCACTGAACCCCCATGATATCCTCTATATCCACCACTGAACCCCCGTGCTACCCTCTATATCCGCCACTGAACCCCCGTGCTACCCTCTATATCCACCACTGAACCCCTGCACTATCCTCTATATCCACCACTGAACCCCCATGCTACCCTCTATATCCACCACTGAACCCCCGTGCTATCCTCTATATCCACCACTGAACCCCTGCACTACCCTCTATATCCACCACTGAACCCCCGTGCTACCCTCTATATCCACCACTGAACCCCCGTGCTATCCTCTATATCCACCACTGAACCCCCGTGCTACCCTCTATATCCACCACTGAACCCCCGTGCTATCCTCTATATCCACCACTGAACCCCTGCACTACCCTCTATATCCACCACTGAACCCCCGTGCTACCCTCTATATCCACCACTGAACCCCCGTGCTATCCTCTATATCCACCACTGAACCCCTGCACTATCCTCTATATCCACCACTGAACCCCCATGCTACCCTCTATATCCACCACTGAACCCCCGTGCTATCCTCTATATCCACCACTGAACCCCTGCACTACCCTCTATATCCACCACTGAACCCCCGTGCTACCCTCTATATCCACCACTGAACCCCCGTGCTATCCTCTATATCCACCACTGAACCCCCGTGCTACCCTCTATATCCACCACTGAACCCCCGTGCTACCCTCTATATCCACCACTGAACCCCCGTGCTACCCTCTATATCCACCACTGAACCCCTGTGCTACCCTCTATATCCACCACTGAACCCCCGTGCTACCCTCTATATCCACCACTCAACCCCCGTGCTACCCTCTATATCCACCACTGAACCCCCGTGCTATCCTCTATATCCACCACTGAACCCCCGTGCTACCCTCTATATCCGCCACTGAACCCCCGTGCTATCCTCTATATCCACCACTGAACCCCCATGCTATCCTCTATATCCGTCACTGAACCCCCGTGCTACCCTCTGAATCCGCCAGTGAACCCCCATGCTATCCTCTAAATCCGCCACTGAACCCCCATGCTACCCTCTATATCCACCACTGAACCCCCCTGCTACCCTGTTTATCCACCACTGAACCCCCGTGCTACCCTCTATATCCACCACTGAACCCCCGTGCTATCCTCTATATCCACCACTGAACCCCCGTGCTATCCTCTATATCCACCACTGAACCCCCGTGCTATCCTCTATATCCGCCACTGAACCCCCATGCTACCCTCTGAATCCGCCAGTGAACCCCCATGCTATCCTCTAAATCCGCCACTGAACCCCCATGCTACCCTCTATATCCACCACTGAACCCCCCTGCTACCCTCTTTATCCACCACTGAACCCCCGTGCTACCCTCTATATTCCACCACTGAACCCCTGCGCTATTCTCTATATCCGCCACTGAACCCCCATGCTACCCTTTATATCTGCCACTGAACCCCTGTGCTACCCTCTATATCCACCACTGAACCCCCGTGCTACCCTCTATATCCACCACTGAACCCCCGTGCTACCCTCTATATCCACCACTGAACCCCCGTGCTACCCTCTATATCCACCACTGAACCCCCATGCTACCCTCTATATCCACCACTGAACCCCCGTGCTACCCTCTGAATCCGCCAGTGAACCCCTGCACTATCCTCTATATCCGCAACTGAACCCCCGTGCTATCCTCTATATCCACCACTGAACCCCCATGCTACCCTCTATATTCCTCCACTGAACCCCTGCGCTATTCTCTATATCCGCCACTGAACCCTGCGCTATCCTCTAAATCCGCCACTGAACCCCCGTGCTACCCTCTATATCCACCACTGAACCCCTGTGCTACCCTCTTTATCCACCACTGAACCCCCGTGCTACCCTCTATATCCACCACTGAACCCCCGTGCTACCCTCTATATCCGCCACTGAACCCCCGTGCTACCCTCTATATCCGCCACTGAACCCCCATGCTACCCTCTATATCCACCACTGAACCCTCGTGCTATCCTCTATATCTGCCACTGAACCCCTGCGCCATCCTCTATATCCACCATTGAACCCCCGTGCTATCCTCTATATCCACCACTGAACCCCCGTGCTACCCTCTATATCTGCCACTGAACCCTGCGCTATCCTCTAAATCCGCCACTGAACCCCCATGCTACCCTTTATATCCGCCACTGAACCCCCGTGCTACCCTCTATATCCACCACTGAACCCCTGTGCTACCCTCTGAATCCGCCAGTGAACCCCTGCGCTATCCTCTATCTCCGCCACTGAACCCCCGTGCTACCCTCTATATTCGCCAATGAACCCCTGTGCTATCCTCTATATTCCACCACTGAACCACCATGCTACCCTCTATATTCGCCAATGAACCCCCGTGCTATCCTCTATATCCGCCACTGAACCCCTGTGCTATCCTCTATATTCCACCACTGAACCACCATGCTATCCTCTATATTCCACCACTGAACCACCGTGCTACCCTCTATAATCGCCACTGAACCCCTGCGCTATCCTCTATATTCCACCACTGAACCACCATGCTACCCTCTCTATCCGCCACTGAACCACCATGCTACCCTCTATATTCGCCACTGAACCCCTGCGCTATCCTCTATATTCCACCACTGAACCCCTGTGCTACCCTCTATATCCGCCACTGAACCCCTGTGCTACCCTCTATATCCACCACTGAACCCCCGTGCTATCCTCTATATCCGCCACTACACCCCCGTGCTACCCTCTATATCCACCACTGTACCCCTGCGCTACCCTCGATATCCGCCACTGAACCCCCATGCTATCCTCTATATCCGCCACTGAACCCCTGTGCTACCCTCGAAATCCGCCACTACACCCCCGTGCTACCCTCTATATCCGCCACTGAACCCCCGTGCTACCCTCTATATCTACCACTGAACCCCCGTGCTATCCTCTATATCCGCCACTGAACCCCTGTGCTACCCTCTATATCCGTCACTGAACCCCCGTGCTACCCTCTATATTCGCCACTGAACCCCCGTGCTACCCTCTATATCCGCCACTGAACCCCCATTCTACCCTCTATATCCACCACTGAACCCCCGTGCTACCCTCTATATCCACCACTGAACCCCTGCACTACCCTCTATATCCACCACTGAACCCCCGTGCTACCCTCTATATCCACCACTGAACCCCTGCACTACCCTCTATATCCACCACTGAACCCCTGTGCTACCCTCTATATCCGCCACTGAACCCCTGCGCTATCCTCTATATCCGCCACTGAACCCACGTGCTATCCTCTATATCCACCACTGAACCCCCATGCTACCCTCTATATCCGCCACTGAACCCCCGTGCTATCCTCAATATCCACCACTGAACCCCTGCACTACCCTCTATATCCACCACTGAACCCCCATGCTACCCTCTATATCCGCCACTGAACCCCCATGCTACCCTCTATATCCACCACTGAACCCCCGTGCTACCCTCTATATCCGCCACTGAACCCCCGTGCTATCCTCTATATCCACCACTGAACCCCCGTGCTACCCTCTATATCCACCACTGAGCCCCCGCGCTACCCTCTATATCCACCACTGAACCCCCGTGCTACCCTCTATATCCGCCACTGAACCCCTGTGCTACCCTCTATATCCGCCACTGAACCCCTGTGCTACCCTCTATATCCACCACTGAACCCCCATGCTATCCTCTATATCTGCCACTGAACCCCTGTGCTACCCTCTATATCCACCACTGAACCCCCGTTCTACCCTCTATATCCACCACTGAACCCCCGTGCTATCCTCTATATCCACCACTGAATCCCCGTGCTACCCTCCATATCCGCCACTGAACCCCTGTGCTACCCTCTATATCCGCCACTGAACCCCTGTGCTACCCTCTATATCCACCACTGAACCCCCGTTCTACCCTCTATATCCACCACTGAACCCCCGTGCTACCCTCTATATCCACCACTGAACCCCTGTGCTACCCTCTATATCCACCACTGAACCCCCGTGCTACCCTCTATATTCCACCACTGAACCCCTGTGCTACCCTCTATATCCACCACTGAACCCCCGTGCTATCCTCTATATCTGCCACTGAACCCCTGTGCTACCCTCTATATCCACCACTGAACCCCCGTTCTACCCTCTATATCCGCCACTGAACCCCCGTGCTACCCTCTATATCCACCACTGAACCCCCGTGCTACCCTCTATATCCGCCACTGAACCCCCATGCTATCCTCTAAATCCGCCACTACACCCCCGTGCTACCCTCTATATCCACCACTGAACCCCTGTGCTACCCTCTATATCCGCCACTGAACCCCCGTGCTACCCTCTATATCCACCACTGAACCCCTGCACTATCCTCTATATCCACCACTGAACCCCTGCACTACCCTCTATATCCACCACTGAACCCCTGCACTACCCTCTATATCCGCCACTGAACCCCCGTGCTACCCTCTATATCCGCCACTGAACCCCCGTGCTACCCTCTATATCCACCACTGAACCCCTGCACTATCCTCTATATCCACCACTGAACCCCTGCACTACCCTCTATATCCACCACTGAACCCCTGCACTATCCTCTATATCCACCACTGAACCCCTGCACTACCCTCTATATCCGCCACTGAACCCCCATGCTACCCTCTATATCCGCCACTGAACCCCCGTGCTACCCTCTATATCCACCACTGAACCCCCGTGCTACCCTCTATATCTGCCACTGAACCCCTGTGCTACCCTCTATATCCACCACTGAACCCCCGTGCTACCCTCTATATCTGCCACTGAACCCCTGTGCTACCCTCTATATCCACCACTGAACCCCCGTGCTATCCTCTATATCCGCCACTACACCCCCGTGCTACCCTCTATATCCACCACTGTACCCCTGCGCTACCCTCGATATCCGCCACTGAACCCCCATGCTATCCTCTATATCCGCCACTGAACCCCTGTGCTACCCTCGAAATCCGCCACTACACCCCCGTGCTACCCTCTATATCCGCCACTGAACCCCCGTGCTACCCTCTATATCTACCACTGAACCCCCGTGCTATCCTCTATATCCGCCACTGAACCCCTGTGCTACCCTCTATATCCGTCACTGAACCCCCGTGCTACCCTCTATATTCGCCACTGAACCCCCGTGCTACCCTCTATATCCGCCACTGAACCCCCATTCTACCCTCTATATCCACCACTGAACCCCCGTGCTACCCTCTATATCCACCACTGAACCCCTGCACTACCCTCTATATCCACCACTGAACCCCCGTGCTACCCTCTATATCCACCACTGAACCCCTGCACTACCCTCTATATCCACCACTGAACCCCTGTGCTACCCTCTATATCCGCCACTGAACCCCTGCGCTATCCTCTATATCCGCCACTGAACCCCCGTGCTATCCTCTATATCCACCACTGAACCCCCATGCTACCCTCTATATCCGCCACTGAACCCCCGTGCTATCCTCAATATCCACCACTGAACCCCTGCACTACCCTCTATATCCACCACTGAACCCCCATGCTACCCTCTATATCCGCCACTGAACCCCCATGCTACCCTCTATATCCACCACTGAACCCCCGTGCTACCCTCTATATCCGCCACTGAACCCCCGTGCTATCCTCTATATCCACCACTGAACCCCCGTGCTACCCTCTATATCCACCACTGAACCCCCGCGCTACCCTCTATATCCACCACTGAACCCCCGTGCTACCCTCTATATCCGCCACTGAACCCCTGTGCTACCCTCTATATCCGCCACTGAACCCCTGTGCTACCCTCTATATCCACCACTGAACCCCCATGCTATCCTCTATATCTGCCACTGAACCCCTGTGCTACCCTCTATATCCACCACTGAACCCCCGTTCTACCCTCTATATCCACCACTGAACCCCCGTGCTATCCTCTATATCCACCACTGAATCCCCGTGCTACCCTCCATATCCGCCACTGAACCCCTGTGCTACCCTCTATATCCGCCACTGAACCCCTGTGCTACCCTCTATATCCACCACTGAACCCCCGTTCTACCCTCTATATCCACCACTGAACCCCCGTGCTACCCTCTATATCCACCACTGAACCCCTGTGCTACCCTCTATATCCACCACTGAACCCCCGTGCTACCCTCTATATTCCACCACTGAACCCCTGTGCTACCCTCTATATCCACCACTGAACCCCCGTGCTATCCTCTATATCTGCCACTGAACCCCTGTGCTACCCTCTATATCCACCACTGAACCCCCGTTCTACCCTCTATATCCGCCACTGAACCCCCGTGCTACCCTCTATATCCACCACTGAACCCCCGTGCTACCCTCTATATCCGCCACTGAACCCCCATGCTATCCTCTAAATCCGCCACTACACCCCCGTGCTACCCTCTATATCCACCACTGAACCCCTGTGCTACCCTCTATATCCGCCACTGAACCCCCGTGCTACCCTCTATATCCACCACTGAACCCCTGCACTATCCTCTATATCCACCACTGAACCCCTGCACTACCCTCTATATCCACCACTGAACCCCTGCACTACCCTCTATATCCGCCACTGAACCCCGTGCTACCCTCTATATCCGCCACTGAACCCCCGTGCTACCCTCTATATCCACCACTGAACCCCTGCACTATCCTCTATATCCACCACTGAACCCCTGCACTACCCTCTATATCCGCCACTGAACCCCCATGCTACCCTCTATATCCGCCACTGAACCCCCGTGCTACCCTCTATATCCACCACTGAACCTCCGTGCTACCCTCTATATCTGCCACTGAACCCCTGTGCTACCCTCTATATCCACCACTGAACCCCCGTGCTACCCTCTATATCTGCCACTGAACCCCCGTGCTACCCTCTATATCCACCACTGAAGCCCTGCACTACCCTCTATATCCACCACTGAACCCCTGCACTATCCTCTATATCCACCACTGAACCCCTGTGCTACCCTCTATATCCGCCAGTGAACCCCCGTGCTACCCTCTGAATCCGCCAGTGAACCCCCATGCTACCCTCTATATCCGCCACTGAACCCCCGTGCTACCCTCTATATCCGCCACTGAACCCCCGTGCTACCCTCTATATCCACCACTGAACCCCCGTGCTACCCTCTATATCCACCACTGAACCCTTGCACTACCCTCTATATCCACCACTGAACCCCTGTGCTACCCTCTATATCCGCCACTGAACCCCCGTGCTACCCTCTATATCCACCACTGAACCCCCGTGCTACCCTCTATATCCACCACTGAACCCCCGTGCTACCCTCTATATCCGCCACTGAACCCCCGTGCTACCCTCTATATCCGCCACTGAACCCCCGTGCTACCCTCTATATCCGCCACTGAACCTTTCAGGAAGTTTACAACCCAATAGGGTCGGCATGATACATTTACGGCCCTTACTACTAGTAATTCACCAGTTATTAATGCATAATTAATTCTCGACTCTACAAGTATCATACAAAAGATATTGGAGAATACTCCATGTCAACGGCCATGGAATATTGTGGGACTAGTCACATTCCACTCAGCCACATAATCTGATAATGGCTTTGTAGGATACACCAGTCACACCTCAATCACTAATACATAGAATTAACTGACCATGGGATACATTTTCATGGATCCACCAAGAGGGGGAGCTGTCTCCCCCAAGGGTGAAGCCGAGGGGGATGGTGACATTTGCTCCGACATCTTAGACACAATACTTGTGCTCAGTAGGTTTGTTGCCATGATTGTATGATGGCACTGTACCTGATCTTCTTTGTGCCCCACCACCCAGCAGTGTGACGGCACAGACACCTTATAGCTGGGACTTACTCCAACTGATAAGATCTGTCACACAGACACGCCCCTGCCCCTCTCCGACCCCCCGACCCCCCACACTCTGTGGCACCCCTACTTTGTATTGATCAAAGACAACAAAAAACTCTGATGTCTTCAGATGTCTACTAGTACTACTACTACTGTCTACGGTTATGAGGAGGATCGAGTTCCTGAGTATATATCATTGTATGTATGCTAGTTTGAATGTAATATATAATGATTAGACTTGAACGAATGCCTTTCAGGGGATGATATAGGCACGACGCGGAGCAGAGTGCCTATATAAGCCCTGCTTATATATAGGCACTCTGCACTGTACCATTAATTCTAAGTAGTTACCTTTAAAAATGATATAATCCATTCATTTCTTATGCGAGTCGACAAGACGGCCCTCTGCCATCTTGGTTTCATGTTGTCGTATGGTTAAGCTGGCGAGCTCCTCAAAGTCCCACTCTCATAGGCCTACTACTCCGAACACGTCGAGACAGAGCTGCGCCAGTCTAAAATATAATCCATTCTGTACACACCAGGCGGCGGCACCTGTAGTGTTGACAGAATGGGGAAGACGCATGGCAAGTCGCTCGATTCGAAAGTTTAATAATTTTTTATGTTAAATTCAGCCATAGTATCAAGTAATCTACCCGAAAGGGAGTTAGAATGAGGTTTCAACTATGTTATGTCCAAAGCATTTCGCTATATTTGGTCTATAAGCTTCAAAAATGGAGGATTTACTTTCGTGTCAAGGTAGGTTTCAAGATGTCCACCCCGCTGTCCGCTCGCCGTGAATTTTGAGTGCTTTTATCGCGAGATATTTGAACTCATATTATCCATTTTCTGCACTGAAAGCTCTCTAACCGTGTTATAAACATTACTAACATGGTGGGATTTATTAGGGTATTGGGTGAATAGGAATAGTTATTATCTTGAGTCTGTTTTTGCCTTCAGTTGAGGTTCATTTTGTAGGCAATAGTTTGAGGAAAGCGTCTGGCAGAGAATGGGGAAGAGAGAGAGACAGAGAGAGAGGCAGAGAGAGACAGAGCCAGACAGACAGACATACAGACAGAGACAGAGAGTAAGAGAGAGACACACACAGACAGACAGACCGACAGAGAGAGAGAGAGAGAGACCCCCCCCCCACACCCACACACCCACACATACACAGAAATAGAGATTGGTGAAATAAAGAGACGATAGAATAAGCCAGACAATAGGAAGAAAAGTATAGCTCAAAAGAGGCATTCCAGATGCCTATATAAACCCAATTTAGCCAAAGGTTCATACATTTTACCATTCCTATACTGTTCTAATGCCTATTACAACATTTGACTTAGTCTTACAAGTTAGAGTATTCTGATTCAATTTTCTTCAAACAAAGTCTTCCCTTTTCAAGCAGAGACAGATGAGTCTCAGGAGTGTCTGCAATGTTTGGAGAGCCATCAGACGCAACCAATCAGAATGCCCCATTTTCCTTTTACTGGAGACTAATTAGGTCCCAATCATAGCGTGGGGTAAAATCAAATGACAGTAGGAATGAATTGTCACATTTGTGAAGATTTACAAAATGCTCTAAACGCCTGCTGACCATTTCTTGCATTAATCATCAAACCACAAAGAAGAAAGGAAACCATTAGCCTATATTTGTACCATTGACACCAAGGGGTTATTCTCTCAATGTTCTGTCCCGGCGCTGGTTTAAGCATGCTGTTGAAAAGATTTTTCTAAAATAAAGTAAAATTAATCTGTCTGCCTTGTGCCTCACAACTGATGCTGTTCATTATCCTTGCTCCTTTACTTTGAAACTAATTGATCATGATTTGTATAGCGTGATTCATATGTTGATCCACATACATTACGGCGCTACAGGATTATTCATATTGTATATAACCCTAGGGTGCTCAGAAAAACGTCCTATTCAGGACGATTTGTGCAATAAACAAACCTCAATAGTGGAGGCTCCACTACGCGGGTTTTTGCTACATTCTCATGGAATGTTATCCCGATAGTGCCTAAGGTATAGGGTGTTGACATTCCTATATTGTAAACATGAGATTCAAAATTGTAAACATGAGATTTCAAGTGTCATTTCATGGGTGATCTGTCTCCTTGTGTGCCATATTTACAAACTAACCTGCACCTGCATAGACTCTGTGATTGGGTGGGAGTTCAATATATAAACATCAACGCAGCAAAATATAAATAACAACACAGCAGTCACACAGATCGCAGGGTCTTGTACTGTAAAAATCAAACCTGTCTGATATTAAGTTGCATAGAGTCATCAGTGTGAAAGTCTGCAATATTTGCATTAGGTCAGCTTGATTTGGTAAACAAAAACATCTTTTTGACAACACAAGCATGCCTGAAATTGCACACAATGACATCCCAACATAAACAAATGGCTCCTTTAACATACAATTTCTACCTTGCAATGATAACAAATGCCACTTTGAGTCTTTGTTTGAGTCTCATTTTGTGAGAATAGCTCCGATTCTCTGCAAAAATCGTGTAGTGGAGCCTGACCTATTCTCAATCACCTAATTTCTTGCCAAATGTAGGCAGATGTTTCTATCCTTTCCCATATATCATGACTCTATTTGTCATTTTTTTTCTCCTCTCTTTCGAAGGGTTCAAGATTCAGGTGACTTTGCATCCTATTATTTTAGACTTTACATCCATTGTGAACTGAAATTATGCCCAAGAAATATACTAAAAACTTCCGGCAGTTGGAAAAGCCCTTAGAAATACATGGGTAAGGGCCAGTATACATGATTCTACTACACTGTATAAAGAATGTTGTGAAAATGATGGAGAAATCCTTGTCCCAAAGTTTCCGGATTTCGGGCGTTATTTTTATTTGGATTCCTCAGACCACCAAACTGCAATTTTGGGCTTCTTGTAAAAATTACTTCACTTTAACAAGATTTTGGTGGTTCACTGTTCAGAACTTATTCTAACACTGATTCCCAAAACCTAAGAAGACATCTTACAGGCCATCTTATCAAATCCCCACAATAAGCAGACCGTTCAAACAAAGGTCCCAAGCATCAGAGCCATTTGTATTCATAGATCTAGACCCGCCCACCTAATTCTTCTTTGTATGACTAAAATGAAGCATCATAACAGACCCTACTCCCAAGCTGTCAGTATGATGTACAGATGAAAAATTTGTCACTTCCCAGCACTTCATTCATGCATCATTCATGTAGATGCATTAATAAACAAAACTGTGGGATACAATTTTTGTTGTTCCCCGCGAGGCGTGCAAATTCTGAGGGGGAGACAGCCTCATGAATCAGTGAAAATGCATCGCAGAGAGTCCAGTTCTGTATTTATTTCATGGTATTTTTATATAAATTAGCTTAAATCATTTGATTTAGCATCTTAATTAGTCACATGGCCAGAAGTGGCGAAATTTCAGAGGGTATAACTAAACGACCATGGTGTAAGAGGTGGCCGATCCACCATGAGGGGGGATGACACCCCCCCCCCCCACTGAGGGGTGGATCGGCCACTGAGGACACCAGGGGAGTTTACTTCTTTATTTATTTTATGTTTTTAGAGGGTTTAATGAACTGAAAATTAACAAAATCGATTACCGTAGTTCCCCGTATGAGCGGCGGTCCGCCATTTTGAATGTTTACATGCACCCGGAATGAGGCTGCGGTACTGGATCGGCCGCTGTGGTGGATCGGCATATGTTATGCCACTGTGGGTGTGGCGATCGGCCCTGCAATGCTATCTCTATGGGAAGAAGTTATTCACATAAAATAAAACACAATACTGCACTTGAAGGTTTAAGTAGCAAAAGGTTGTCTCTTTAGAGGAGGAAACAAGTCCTGTAGATGTACATTAGAACAGCGTGGCAGCACTGGTGGAGGAGTGAGTGATTGGGGCGTGGATAAGATAGGGGATGGGACGGTCCGGGCTCTGTAACTGTATCAGTTCCTCTCACATCACACACGTCACCGTACCCCTGCTCCAGTCCCTTCTCTCCACGGTCTCTCCTCCAGGGGAGGCCATGGTGCGTATTGTTCTATCCGGGCTCATCACGAGGAAACGGTCTTGAAGTTTCTTACATTGCAGTGCCACTCTTCCATTTCACACCTGCTTTTCACTGTCAAAATTGCTGTAAAAGATAACAACAGTTGCTCAGCAACTAAGCCACAGATTTCACCATAATTGGCACAGGGGTTCCTCACAATACAGTGCTTAACTGTAGTATCCTGTACTGTTTTCTGAGGCTTTATTGTAGAAAGTTCACTGTTTCACCAATAGAGCGGGTCACGGTGCATTTTACGCGGATGCCAGGTAAATTCAACATTCATTTCTCAGAGTATAGTATAGTTAGAATCTGGCTTTGTCATTGAATAAGGGTCTTGTGGCTTTAGTATTGGTCTCTTCCTGAAATGTGGACGACTATTTATGACTTTCCTATCCCTCAAATCTTTTTTGAAACATTCTTCAAATGCACAATGGTATAATCCGAATACTATTAAATTGCTGAATATTTCACCTAGTGATTACCCTTTCCATATTCTGAATGTAAGAGCAAAATTCTAAAGACCCAATTTTCATTCTTTCCATGTTCAATATTTCTTGATCAATATCAGATGAAGTTCGTTAGAGAGTTATTGCAGTAATCAGGTCTTGCCCTAGATTCACAGGGAATTTTGGCACATATAACATAACATAACAAATTGGTACAATAAGGTGCTGCGGTGGCTCAGACTCTGTAAGACAACATCAGTTGTAGTAGTACATGACACATGAATGACCAAGATTCTAACCTCTAGGTTTCATGGTTGAACTCAGAGGTTGATAGCAGGCGTGGCCGCCGTCCTGTCATTAGGGGCTACCTTCCTCAAGACAAATTGGTGTTAGATTGTCTGACTTTTTATATCTGTGTGCTGGATATCTAGCACGAACAGAATGTAGATTCTACATGGCTTCCACCGTGACTTCATAATAAATCTTATCATGACTTCTTGTGGTCTTATCAGATGGCTTCTTCTTCCCATTCAGATGTTCTTCTTAGACTATAGAGATTAATCAATGATGTTCAGTCCGGTCAGTGTGGGGTGCTTCTATAGCTCACATGCGATAGATTTTGCTTCTCTGCATGGGATAACAACTTCAATTGGTGATACCTTCGAATCTGCTTAGATATTCATTGTCTGATTTTCTAATATCATCTTTGCATTATCGTTTATCATACTACATATTTCGACCCTAGCATTAGTGTTTTATTCCTATATTCTAATTTCTGGTTACACCTATATGATATTTAGCAGAGGATGAATTTAGATTCTGAATGGATTCCCCATGGCTTCAATGTTACTCCTATTAAAATTGGCTTTTTCTTTTTCTGCCAAATGGCTGCTTCCTCTTGCAGTTGCAGTATTCATATATCATCCCTATAGAACTTGACCAATGGACTGATAAATTTAGCCTGTCAGGCCATCAATATCTTGCTTTTGGAAGTTTTTATTCCATGTATGCCGGAGATGTCAAAATCAGCTGATTTCTCATATCAGAGAAAAAGGCAGTATCCTCACTTTGAGTGTATTTTCGACAATCTGGAACGGGGACACAAATGCTAAAATGATCACTTCCTAAATGAACTAGCCTGCCTGAGATAGTTAAATAATGAATTTAATTGGCAGCAGAATCTTAGACCCGTGGCTCTAAATGAACCAAACCCATGATTGAACTGACACACAGTTTTCCTGTCAAACCGGAAACATCATCTACTCCATGATCGATACCACAAGACACGCTGAGACTTTGCAGGCCATCTTATCACGATCTAGGAACCGGATGATGACCATGATGCAGTCAGTGCCCATGTGACTCAGCCTCTCAGCCAATCAGATTCAGGGAGTAGTACGGTAAGACTAGGGTACCAGGAGGATCTTGCCAAAAAGGAAACGAGAACCAAAAAATGTATGTTTTCGTATTGATGAATAGTTTTCATAAATTCATATAGGTAAAACATGCACGTTTCATAAACTGAAAAAGGGCCCTTCTCATGCATTCTACTATGAAATTATTTGTCAGTACTATGAAAACAAGTTATTCCATCAGTACTCTATGAGAAAATGTACAGAGGTTTTTCCTCATTATCTTTTAGAATGACACTCGAGAGTTACTAGTTTAACGACCCTATATTTGGTTAGGTCATGAGGTTCATTCTCCTTAGGCATTAATAACAAGCAGCCTACTTACAGTGCTTCATTGGTGGACCAGGATCGTATCCATCTCTCAGTGTTTGCATGAAGCGTGGATGCAAACCATGGTCTATCAGACTCACCAAGATCGCATTCAAGCATCCTGATGAGCCAATGGCATGATAAAGTAGAGCTTTATACACTGCGAATGTGGTAAAACCATGGCAGGGGCGTAGGAAAGGGGGAGGTTCCCTATATAAGTGTCAATAAAATATATTATTATTATTATTATTATTATTATTATTATTATTATTATTATTATTATTATTATTATTATTATTATTATTATTATTATTATTATAAGACTATATAAAAATATAGCAGCCACCCCCCCTCCCAACCGAGACCCCTGCCCCCCAATAAAACTTTGCTTCCTACGCCCCAGCATGGTTCCCAAATGTTGGCACATGCATATGATAATCATGGCATCACTTATCAGCTTTGCAACTGAGAGGTGTCCAAATCGAATTGACCTGTAACTTGGTGACCGCTAGGGGCAGAAATATCTTGAGGGTTTTCTGACCTTATTTGCATTTTGCTCCAACGCCAAAGAACCAGCCCTCCCCCTATAGGGTAGATTAACCCAAAGACGTCTGTATAGATTGAAAATGGCCGTAACGTTGGGTTTGTTACTGAATTAACATTACCACCAATTTGATACTATACTCAATAATGATTTGGGAATATTGATTCTACTTTTTGTGGTAAATTTGTGGAGTGGACATCTCATTCCGGTGTGTGGACGTCCTTAGGTTAACCTACCCTTGCTAGTTGTTATTAAGATGTCCAGTAGCATTGTGTGGTCCACCTCCACATACAAACCTCCCCCCCCCCCAACATGATTGATGTTACTCTAACCTTAGTCCTTTACACGCCACCATAGGTTTTGTGATATACACACTTTCGTCACCCTGAGTGATGAATTCAGTCATAATCAGTAACTCTCCAAGATTTTCTGGATCACCATGTGGGGCCTCTGGAGAGGATGTGCTGCCAAAGGGACTATGTGGCAGTGACTGATTCAGGGTTTGAAAACAGGCAGAGTTTATTATGTAAAAGGAGAAGGTACATCCCCCAGATTTTAGTTATATTCGGGGCGAACAACTCTGAGCTGCAGGATGGAGTGTGCTTCCATGCACCCCAGTATCACCCCAGTATCAACCACAATATAATGGTAAAGGTGAACGATGATTAGTTTGAGCTGACCGTTTCTTCACGAGTGTTTCCTGCCCATTCCTCATGAGGCGTTAGGCTGAGTGCGGAGAGGGCAGGAAGCGCGAGTGAAGAAACAGGAGGCTGAAACTAATCAGAGTTCATCTTTACATTTATGTCAAGGTGTTTGAGTGGAAAATCAATCGATATTTCATCAATATCCTGCAAAATTATCTCTTATTTACCCGTCGTCATTGGGAAATGCTGACCACCGCCATCTTGGATATTTACGTTTCAAAAAGGCTGCGCATGTGCAGTGGGCATATAACGTCATCGTGCAGAATTGGCCTGAGTTATTCAACGCAGGGTACAATACGCGGTCTCAGTGCATTGTCAATGGGGCATCGATATTCACCTTGGCATAAGATGCACTGATGCAATGCTGAAAGTACTTCATGAGTACATCATGACAACAATCGTGCATCAGAAATCAGTTCAACTTGAGCATGATGCACTCTGTAAGTGTTTTAAGGTAAACATGACCAGGGGAGCCTGTCTCTAGTCCTACCTGGGACCACCATACAGGTTTGATACACTGTCGCCACCATCCTCTATTATCGCCCAAAGGCCTGCTGACTCATCTACCCCAAGACGTAACAAGAAGATTATTCTTATCTGAAGATATAGGGGGCAACACCAGCGGCCTTTGGCAGCCGCTCAGAACATGTAAATCACGTTATAAGCTAAAACGTCACTTTTTACCTCAGAGAATCTTGTTGTGGGTTTCCCTCATTCCCTGCTTTTTGCCCCAATTCACTTTTTTCTATTGATGATATTTATTTCTCTTGGACCATGAGAGCTGCGTCGTTGGCAGACGTTATAAAGGGATAATTGCAAAGTATACTGGCATACATTGTTCTCCATGTTTATTGTGTGAGTGAGTTGAAACATGCCCTTCTTTGTGCCTCAAACACATGTGTGCAGCAGGCAAGGGAAGGCCCTTGAAAGAGGGTCCAATCTCCATTGCCGATTATAAGAAATAGGTCTTATCCCTTGTCTCTTAATCCCATGTCCCTTAGCGATCTTGGGAAGTGGCCTTGTCACTTGCCTCTCAACCTGTCCCTTATCGATTTTACGAAGCATACGGCCAAGTGAACTTTTGGTAAAAGCCTGAGTGTGTGGGAAATGTCCAAGTTTTGGACATATGTCTTAGATCATGACCTTCTTTACTTACACAGTCAATCCTTTGGGGACTGCCAATCAATCAGTGCAGCATTTCGATTGGATACACCAATGAGGTGTGGCAAGTGGTGAACTACTCACCAAAGATAAATCAAGGCATTATGAGGACCAGGATGCATCAATTCACTCGTGGCCTTCAAAATGGTTAAATGCCTTTTTTATCATTCAAGAAGAAGAAGAAGAATGAAGATGTCAAAATAACAGTGGAGTACTTGTCCCAAAATTGCCAGAGATTCATCACTAGTTTCTCTTTAATTCCATGTACCACTGTGGTTAACTGTACTGCTATCTGCACTGATTACTGCAATGTCATTATGGTGGTTCACAGTTCAGTTGTATGAAGATGCTTGGTAGATTCAACAGTTATTTCTTAGATTGCAGGTACATGGAAGGCGGAGAGGTGTTTGATCCCTGGTGTTGTGAATCTGGGATCAAAGAGCGCTGCAGATGGATGCAGGATTTCCAGTACACCTTGTGCCATGTCAGCTCCCCTCCAGGGGTGGGTGGGGTGGGTGTTGGGGGTCAGAGTTGGCACAGATATAATATTTGGGCTATAATTAGCTGATATATAGGTGAGTGGTAGTGGGAGTGGCAGGGGATGTACTCACAAGTCAAGTGACCAACAACAGCACCCCCGACCCTGTGTGCTCAAGAATCAGCCAATCAGCCAAGGTGTTTCTTTAAGTCTGGAATTGAAGTCTGATGGAGGTGCTATTCCCAGAACGGAACTGCCCCTGTTTTGCAGCAAGGTAATAGGTCATAGAATAGATTCTTAAGTTTTCATGAATTGGGGAATGCTTCCCAGTGTCACTCACACTAAGGGGATTGATCCTGAGTGTATGGTGAGAAGTTAGCTCTGAGCAGGGAAACAGCCAGGATCTGGAAGGTGAATTCATTCGTGGCTAGTTCCTTCCTCCAATTCCCAGGCCTAGGTAATATATCATTCAAACCCTGAAGCGTTTAGTTAGGACTAGTTCTGAGGGCAGAGAGCTGGAAGGTGAGTTCGCTACAGTGAGAATCCTAAAGTCGTATGTAGTTTCGGACCTTCCCTGCCATTTCAATGTGAATATGGCAAGTGGTGCAGAGTTTGCACTCTTCTGTTAATTCCTTTGGCCTGGACAAGTGATATCTGCACCCAATAACACAGTACACCTGCCAGCAGTCAGTCTGGACTAGTACATACCACCTATATACTGATATACATAGATAGAACTAAATGACCGTGGTGTACGAGGTGGTCGATCCACCACGAGGGAGTTGTCGCCCCCTCGGGCTAACGCCCTCAGGGCCCTGTTTCAATAGTTGGTTTGGATGGCACCATTTGCATTAGTGTTTCTTAAGTTGCTCTATCCAAAAAAGCTCAGTTTGAGTTCTATCTAAGTCTGTGTTAGCCATGGGCCTAGATCCAAATGAATAGAGCAAGAGGTGCCACTGTTTCTAAACTTTTGGATAGAACTCAAACTGAGTCCCATCTGTTCTATTGGTGGAAGTAAATTTGTTGTTTTCTAACCAACTTTGCTGCCATCTCGCCCTGATTGTGTACCTGAATGGCACCATCCATGTTTACTAAGGCAAAGCTAATAGTGTAGACCCAACAAAAAACATGCTTCTGTTTCTAAACTTGAGTTCTGTTCTAATGCTCTATTGGCTAGAGCTGGATAGGACAACTTCAGAAACACTCATGCAATGGTGCCATCCAAATCCTTGAATTTCAGCTCATCTATCATCAAATGAATCATCCAAGTTTTCATGTGTATTTCACTTATTTAAAGTTGTGCCGACCACCTATAAGGGTTGGCGGAAGAATTGTTTGAAAAGCAACAATTTTGCCTTCATCAATGGAGCAGATGGGACTCATTTTGAGCTACATCCTAAGGTTTAGAAACAGTGGCTCTTCTTGCTTTATTTATTTGGGTTTAGGCAGTTGGCTAAAATGAGCTCAGATAGAACTCAAGCTATTCTATTTTGGAGAGAGCAACTTAAGAAACACTAATGCAAATGGTGCCATGCACAGCCTACTATAGAAACAGGATCTATGTAATTCAATTGATTACACATAAAATATAAGGTACAAATGATAGGTGGAAGGCCCTAAGGATATACCAGTGAGAGGTGCACTGGAGGTGGATGGCACCATTACATTAGTGTTTCTTAAGTTGTCCTAGCCAGCTCTCGTCAATAGAGCAGGAGAGTAGAACTCAAGTTAAGAAACAGAAAGCAGTTTTTGCTCCATCTGCACTTTTAGCTTTGCATTAGTGGGCATGGATGGTGCCATTCATTTTTGAAAAGTATAGAAACAGGGCCCAGGGGAGACAACTCCCGAGGGGTGGATCGGCCACCGAGGGCCGATCCACCCCTCGGTCCGCCATTTTGAATGTTTACACGCAGCCAGAACGAGGCTGCAGTGGTGGATCGGCCGCTGTGGTGGATCGAGACACGTTACGCCACTGGGGGTGTGGCGATCGGCTCCGCAATGCTATCTCTACGGGAAGAAGTTATTCACATAAAATAATATAGAGAATCCACACAGCAGTGTCACTCAGCCACAGTGCAAAGAGAAGCTCAGAGTATTCACCTTTATACTAACTGTTTAAGTCTTTATGTGGGAACAGAAGTGGTTTCCCTGGAATTAGATTGAACAGGCACGGAGACTGTATGTGAGTACATGTATGCCTACCAGTATTTAGTGGTATTGGGGACATCCTTATATAATGGCCTATTAAAATGGTGGGCTTCTCAACTACCGTAATCTCCCCCGTATAAGGTGCACCCAGCCTATAAGGCGCACCTAGAGTTTAGAGATTTGACCAGAAAAATAAAAAAAATCATAACTTTTGTTCTACTGAATGGATTAAAAAACCTATGTGTTGCATGGACCCCCCAGACCCCCCTGGACCCCATATTCAGCTGTTATATGGGAGTGCAAGTTCTTGATCTCCCCCTGTGGATCCAGGAAGAACTAAAACCTCTCTATAAGACGCGCCTTATATGTGGGAGATTACGGTAATAAGTGCCAGTATCAAACAAGTGCTGGGGGAAAAGGAGTATTGAAAACAATCTTAAGCACTAAAACCGTCTAAAAAGAAATGCCTTTTTCTTGTATAAGCGCCAGAGACAAATTACCGGGGCACTTCTGCAGGCCATTACAGTATTTGGACATCCTAAAATCCAGGCCCCCTATATCTTCTTGAATAGCTCATTGCGCCCACAATATCTTCTTCCAATAGCTCAGTGAGTACTTTTTATTCCCCAAATAGCTAAATAGCAGTTCGCCCTCCATCTGTACTAATAATACAATTATCTTCCTGCCTTCCTCAATAAGCTCAATGACTCCCTCACCTTCTCAGTAAGCTCTGTTTTCTGTAGTAACTGCCAGAGGGTGTTGCACATAGGGTAGTTTTGCCGTGAACCCTTTCGGGGAGAAACGGTATGATCGGAAGTGTGTCAGTGGTTCCGGTGGGAATGCGAAAGTCTACTGCTCATATTTTACAAGCGAAAATGGCGCCACGTTAGCGCTTCTCCCCAAAAGACGTAACCTAGTTTTGCCTAAGAAATGCCTCAGCGGCAACAGTCACTTTCATTTCAGTCCTGACCTTTTTCGGGTTACACAGAAGTCCTCATATCAGTAAGGTACAGGTACCTTTCAATGAAGATGATGGTTAATCAAAATGAGAGCACTAACAGGGGAGTCACACAGTATAAGGTACCTGGCAGGTACCTGCTTGTGCAATGCACACTGTTTCTAAACAAGCCAGCTGGCTTTTCAGTCTAATGTGGTGGTACCGCGAAGCGGTATGGGAGTGTGCTATGATGATTGCATTTGCCCCATGTGATGAGGTCTCACAATACAAAATTGGGACAAAATTACTGAATAGAAAAATTGATAATTGTGAAATCTTCTTTATGTCTGCTTTTATGAGACATGTCATCAAACACTGGTATACCGACATTAACGGCGGGAGGCATTTTTTTACGCGGTCACAACCGCATTTCTTGTTATATGAAAAGGTACCTATTTAGTCCTCTCTTTATCTTATGTGCAACGACCTCCTGGGTGAGCAGCTGGTTGGTAGTAAGAGAAGTTCTGATTTTGTAACTCTGACGTCACGCACCCTGACACGCTCCGTGTACAGTATCTATGCGTCTTTCAGATAAGGTTCCACAAAAACTTGCAAGGATAACCAAACATATAGGAGGCAGGACGGTGCAGGGTGGGCTAGTGTTGTGGTGTTCTGTATCAAGGCTTTGAGAAGAACATGAGGCTGGGAGGAACAGCTGATAGAGGATAAGTTCACAATGAGTTGGAGCCATCTGCCTTGGGTTGGACACCTTCAACTGTGGTTAGTTATTGTTATAGTATGGTCATTATTGTGTTCATTTTTATTTTTACTTTTGAGAATAGGCCTTACTTTAGATCCTATTGTGGACCTCGCGAGTTGAAGGAAATAAGGTGCACATGGGGGTTGATGTTGGGTAGCCTTATGTACCGTTAAATTCTGGTCATAAGCCGACCCTGAGTTTAAGATCTTTTGGGAAATTTTACATACTGACTTCGCGGGCACTTAATCCATTACAACAAAACCTAAGTAATAAGCTGGCTGGGTGTTAACTTTCAGCACATTTTAGAAGCCACTTTTTTGTAAATATGTGCAATTATCTTTTACATCAGAGAGCACACCATAAAGGGACAGTTAATTCCATTATAATATGTTATCTGAAAGTCTGATTCAAGGTGTGTGTCTGGTCCCCTCCGGACTCTTAGTCTGCCCCCTCTAGTCACTGATGTAGGGAGAGTATCCTTAGCCCTCCCCAGCTTTCTAGTTCTATTAGAGCTTGGAGTATGATTATTTGGTTCACAATTCATCCCAAATCTTTTAAATAACATTATCAGTGCACACCGGCGTCTGACGGCCGCCGCCATTGCTGTAGAATATCCGTATTAATAACCTGGCTATATCACCAACTTGGTATTTACTCTCAATGTGCTAAATATTTACCTCAAACCCATAGGCAAGGAATTCCAGATAAAAATCAGGTAAGACAAATTATGAACAAGCTGACTTTTTTTTTTTTTTAGAAAGATGCACAGAACAGTATCAAAACAAACTAAAAGTCCTCGAAAATCCTATTTGTGTCCTTGGAATTTGAGGACATTACCACTCTTACCATTGTCAACCCTTTAAAGGCTGCTGGTGCAGGAGTGCATCATACCCATTGGTCGTCATGATGCACCAATGAAGTGCTGGTAAGGCTGCTCGCTGCCACTTCATTGCAGCATCACGTTGACTCTACGGGCTTGATACATATACATAATGAACCAATGAAGTGCTTGCTAGCAAATTTGGTCCAATTCTTTTACACTTAGGAAACCTGCCTGGACATTCACTGACTTCACTCAAGCATTAACTGGAATATTCACCAAACCTTCTGTATTTGTTTCCTAGTACAACTTCCAAACACTACTCAAACAATATGAAACCATGTTACCAAACCAACAACTCATGTTTGGTTCAAATATTAACCCTTTATTAACTACTATTGCGTCAGTCAGCATGATGCATCAATGAAGTGCTGGCGAGTTACTCACCAGGACTGCCTCTGTGTTACTGTATCATGCTCACACTGCAGGGGATTACCTTGTAATGTCAGCAGGATGCATGAACACAGCCCTGGCGAGTTACTCACAGCGAGTTACTCACAGGGGGTGCATTTATATTTGAAAAAAAAAAAAAAATACAAGGGTTTGTTAAAGCTGTACATGTCCTTTGAATGGTTGTTATGTTGTGATTTATTTAGTGTTATCTGGAAGCAGGGCGTGTAGAAGTTAGCAGGGCTTGTAGAAGTAAGCTGGTGACGTGTTTCACCATTTGACCTATACACACTGCAACATTTTATAGACACCTACACACATACAGGTGTTTTACTGACATCGGCCATAGTGTGTAAGCACACTGCCTGCAGCCTTGGCACACGCCGTGATGTTAACACGTAAAGGCTGCATAGGGCTAGGCTTGGACTTACCCAGACTGTACCTATTACAGAATAGCATTGTTTGGGGCTGGGGGTTCATGTCATATTCGCTCACTATTGCTTGTAGCATAAAGTACACTTATTGAATTGTATCCTCTTTTAAGGCCTCTGCTTGATACTTTTCACAACCCTGGAAGCTAATTCAGAAAGTTTGGAGAATATCCTTGAGTTTTGTGTGAAGTGAGTGAATTTTCAGGCAAGTTTCCTGATTTTAAGAATAGCGTGCAATCCTAAAAAAATATACTTGCCAGACTTCAACATTCCGTTTAGCAAATCTTCTACAACATATAGAAAAAGAAGTGGATTTGACATTTCAGGATACCTCCAGGAGGTGACCTAAAATGTGTTTTATGAAATACACCATAATCACCAAATCGCCAATCTTATAGTGGGGGGCCTGTCAGCTGATCTACCTATCCATCTATCAAAATAATATTATAAATAGCACTAACACTGTACCACAAAGGCTCCACCGCATTGAAAAAAATGATCCGGCATCCTGGATCCTTTTTAAAATGGGGTTACAGTGATTTGATAAGGAATGGTCCAGTGCCAGAGTCCTTAGAGGGCCACTAAGATAACAGCGTTTATGTATTACTCAAATTGTAATGTTTGAACTATTAACCCCTTAAGGGCTGCTGATGCAGAAATGCATCATGCCCATTGGTCATTATGATGCACCTATGCTGGTGAGACTGGACTCTGAGCCCTAATTGTAAATCGGCTATAAAGACCACTGCACTGGGTATAGTAGAGCCTACTGTAGGGTCAGTAGATTTGTACTAACAGCAGCTCCTACTGTTTTCCAAAAATAAAAGCAATGTGCTGTAAAGAGAGTGGCAAAGTCTGACGGTGTGAATGCCATCTATTCATTGGAACATCATGCTGACCCTACGGGGTTGATTCAAATACTCCTGGAGGGTCGGCAGAGAGCGGTCTAGCCAGCATTTCATTGGTGCATTTTGCGGAACTATGGGCATGATGCACTCCTGCATCAGCGGCACTTCGAGGATTAAAGGATTAGGTGGGGATTCTCCACCCTCACTATACCCGACCCTGGAGGAATCCCTCCCCCTCCCCCTCCTAGTGCCCCTCCTCCTGCTGCCATGAGGGGTGAAGGGGTCCCTCCAGGGGCTGAAAGGTGTAGGGCCCAACAGGAGGAATGGCTCACACCCAAAGGTTGTATGTCTGATGTGCATTTAGTGGGATGTACAGGGTTAGTCCAGCTTGCACTCAAGATTGTCTATGGGGTGGGGTGGTATTGGGGCCCTTCCGCTGGTTAGTCATCAACCAAAGGTATAACCCATTTTCATAGCGGAGAATTTTATATCTTGACTCAAATATGGTTACATGAGCAGGATTCAGAGAACTTTACAAATATATTTGAGGAGCGGTAATTTGATGAGAGGGAAATTGCAGTTGGGGAGGCAGGGTAGGGCAGCAAAGCCACATGTGAACAGGAATGTACCCCTTTTCCTCACTTGTTACTTCTTTAAGATGCCATCTTCTATTACCCGAATACTAGGAGTACCCATTTTTCATCGCAATTGCCTCGTACACTACCGGCATTTGCAGCGCAGCATACGCATCAGAGCTTGCTGTTGCTGCACTGTATTTGCAGCTACTTGCTGCAGCAACTTGCAGCAGCTAAGCCTGACAGTGGTTCCTATGCTGCAGCAAGTCATTGTGGCAGATACAGCCAGAAATACCACCAGTGTACCAGGGGTGAGCCATGATTGACTCAAGATGCGGAGGGCAAGGACGGTGAAAATTCATCTGCTTTCAGGCAAAAAAAGAAGACCTTTAAACAGATGTAATTAAAGTTTTTAGAGAATATTAGATTGAATTCTAACTCCTAAGGGAAGATAGGGGCAACACTATTCCAGCACTCCTTTCCCCCTTTGGTTACGAAGGGTTTATACTCCCTTAGTGCCTTCCACTGTCTTTACCAATGCTGCAGCTTTTCAGTCTCCCCTGTCAGTGTCCTAGTCAGTCTGGTCTGTCAAACAGGCTCTAAACCTAAAAACCTGTACACTGCAAAAATGGTGTTTAGATCCTAAACACAATTCTAAACATATTCTTGCAACAGCTTGGCAGGAAGGACATTGCCTTATCTATTCCAGAATAACATCAAATAGGTGTCAGTCATGGAGCTTCTTGATTATTTTATGCTAATGATGGTGGCATAAGGTGAATCTAGTCAATTTTCTATTGCCCTTTCTATTCACATGACATTCTATGAAATAAAAACCATGATAAACATGGGATCTGGGGACATTTGTCACAACAATTGATTATAACTATGTGCAGATAGTCCATTCAAAGGTAGTGCTGCTACCTGGTGTGGATTTAACATCCAAGTATCTAAACATATTGATGTTTAAATCTAAACACCTATTATTCAACTGTTTAAACTCTAAACATCTAAACATGTTTAGCATAAACGTTTATGTAGTTAGAATAAAAGTGTTCATTTCCTAAATGTGTAGTCGATGAGACACCTAACTGACCTATATGTTTAGGTTTTAAACGTGTTTAGACCTAAACATGTTTTAAATCTAAACACCATTTTTGCAGTGTATACTTATACTCTAGTTAGTACACACTATACCGTCTTTTTGTATGCCCATAATATAACCTATGTCACTGTCTGAGTGGATACATTTTTTCTATTTAGCCAAGGAGGGTGTTGCTCCTATAGTAAAAGGAAGAGCTGGCTAAAAATGCCCTCATTTCCAGTCCTTTCTTTTCATGAAGCTATAACTTGTCCCTTCAGTTGCTCACAAGTGGTCATTCAAGTATGGTGCTAAAAAAAGGGGATTGTAGTAGGTACCTAGTTGGGAGAGAAGTCAGTCAGTATAATAAACTGTAGAGTGCGTGACATGAGAAGGTACCTGTGGGGTGTTTCAGAAGCTGGACATGATAATGAACATTAAATATCTGTTTCTAAAACTGCTAGACTTTAAACTTACAACTGCAACCATTATCATCTCTCACCAGTCATATAGTTATAGACACAGTAAGATAATGGTAATGCTTTAGAAATACATGCAGTTATAAGCCTACAATCACTATTAAAACTACTATCATGTCTCCTTATGACCGGTTGTGAACATTACCTGCTTCTGAAACACCCCACTGGTAGTGCAGCTCTCTCTATTTTAAACAAGGCAGGTGACTTTTCAGACTAATTTGGTGAGTACAAGTTGAATGGTGAAGCAGTGCACGACTTGTTTAGAAAAAGGGCACATACTCACAGCTCTTTTTACAATAGGAGCAACACCCCCCCCCCCATTGGCCTGTATTTATATCATTTGTAAGTGCCCAGGCGCTTATTGCATTCAATCCCACTGTACCCTTATGGCTATTCGAGACTGGTGCTTATTTGAAGTCCTGGTGCTTAAACGGATCACTACAGGGGGTTTCTTTAGGTCTACTTTATAGTCTGCCCAAGCCTTATCTATATTTTCTGTTAGCAAATTCTGAATTGATACAAGGTATCTTCAATGACAATTTGAAATTATCACTGCCACGTATAACAAATTTGCCTTATCATTCAAGTAATATGATGCTAAAGGAAGGCTGAATTAATTATTCAAACCAATTCCATTGTTGACAAGGGAATGTTAAGGATTTCCAGAAACGCTGTTTTCTAAGCACACTCTTCTTCCAAGGAGGTTATCAACAATTTGTCTCAATAATCAAATGATTTATTCCTCTCTCACCAGACCATCACCATAAATCCAAGACAGCTCTTCAGAGAGGGAGATGACTCATTTCTGATCCATCCCAGTGGCACCACATCTTTTACCCTTAACCATTTCAAGGCCCTTTTAGTACAATTTGTGTTCATGGTTTGCCAATGGTACATCCCCAGTGCAACAATGGTCAAAGACCCACTGATGCAAGGGCCCCAGGAATGGATTTCGTAAGAGTGATGATGAGCATTATTGAGAAAAACCCTCCTGGAAATTCAGACCTATAGCAAAGTGCGCAGTTGTATGAATGGACACTAGAACTAAGTCTGGGCTGTATGACATAAAGCCGGCCATGGATTGGTCCAGATTCAGTGATTGCATTCGATGACAAAATGCAGCGAAAAGGTGATCATCCATCATTGGGTACCTATATACATTACTTCATGTGTGCATCTAAAAGAAAATAAAGGAGGAAGCAAATGTAGCTGTATAAGGCTTTGAGGCATCACACCATCCTTAAGGGGTCACAATGCAGATATACTTCCATTCCCATGGCAAGCATGTTGACATATTGACAGACCAATATAAATCTGGCCCCATCTCCAGCACCCTGCCCCAATACTGCCATTGCACCTCATCATATCATACACATAGCTTCAAATTCTTTAGAGCCTTCATGCATAAAGCTGCATTATGACCTTCTGTCCTCATGATGTGTGAATATGATGCTGATTCTTTATCTTCTGAGTAATGCGCTAAAAAGTGACAAAGTTCCTGGTTGGGATTAAACTTTATCATGATCCCTGGATCCCTGAGCGATTAGTGTATAACACACCAGGATCTGACATAGGTGCTGGTACCAAATAAGTGTAAGGGTAGGAGAGTGCTTTGATTTAAATCTTAATCACCAAAGTCAAATAATTATAAGCTCTGGTCTGAGGTGATGGCCTGGGCTGCTGGGATATAGAAATCCTTAAGCGCCAGGTCACACAAAGAGGCCACAATGGAATGCATACAACTCGTAAAGAGTTAAGATGATGCTGTCTGCAAATGGTATTTGTAGCAGATGGCAGCCCGGCGCTGTGACAGCTCAATTTCAGCGCTTGTTTTACGAGCTGGTTTGTGGTGGAATGGTTCAAGGACACACAGAGGCTGTGACAGATCTGTGGTTAGGTCATGATGATCTCCATAGCTGTAGGAGCAGATGTATCTTGTATGAGCCTACCGTAGTGGCCCGTTTGAGTGCCAAAATCACATCGAAACAAGTTCTTACTCACTTGAGTCTGGCTCCAGGCAATGTCACCAAAATGAGTATGATTTGAAACTCAGGCTGATCCTGGGATGATACTCAGGCAGAGCCAGAGTGGGATCCTGGGATGATGGCACATCCCAGGATCAGCCTCAGGATGTGCCAGAGTCCAATAAATAATTTCACAGCACCGGAGTGATTACATGGAATATTCAAAGTTACTTTCTGTCCATCCAAGTTATAATGGGTATTAACAGCCCCCTGATTTTAAGATGTAATTCAGTCAACAACCCTCCTTCTCTCTCCTTACTGTTGCATCGACAGCCACTGCTCTGCGAGGTCAGTAGCCTACCACAGTTGGTTCCCAAATTTAGGGAGAGTGCCCCCCCCCAGGACAGCAATATGCCCCTGTAACTATTCAGCCCTCCAGTGTCAACCCTTTAAGGGCCGCTGATGCAGAAGTGCATCATGCCCATCGTTCGTTATGAACACCCGCACATCATGGGTGCATCATGCTGACCCTATGGGGTTGATACAGTCCCGTAGGGTCATGCATGAATGTAGCCCTGCTCAGTTACCCGCCAGGGCTGCATTCATTCATTATGGCGAACAATGGGCATGATTCATGAATGCATCAGCTGCCCTTCAAGGGTAAACACCTATAATATGTCCCTGTAACTGTTCAGCCCTCCAGCATACACAGAGGTGCTCCAGGGTGGAGAGGCTGATCCAGGGGTCACACCTGAGGACAGTCTATATAAACAGGTGTGACAGCTTTACTTTCAAAAATATCAGTCACCAAACAGGCTCTCAGATGGAAATTGCCCATTTTCCACCAAATTCTACCCTGAGAATCATTCAAACTGTACACATTTATCCAGGAGGGTGTTGCTCCTATAGTAAAAGGAAGAGCTGGCTCAAAATGCCCTTGTTTCCAGTCCTTTCTTTTCATGTAGCTATAACCTGTCCCTTTTGTTGCTCACAAGTGGTCATTCAAGTACGGTGCTGAAAAAGGGGGATTGGAGTAGGTACCTAGTTGGGAGAAGTCAGTCAGTATAATAAACTATAGAGTGTGTGACATGAGTAGGTACCTGGTAGTGCAGCTCTCTCTATTTTAAACAAGGCAGGTGACTTTTCAGACTAATGTGGTGAGTGCAAGTACTTAGGTGAAGCAGTGCACGACTTGTTTAGAAAAGAGGGCACATACTCACAGCTCTTTTTACAATAGGAGCAACACTCTCCTGTTCAAATAAATCAAGTCCTCACTCAATTGATTGCTCAGACCCTGAGTGATTTGTCAAAAGCATGCAAATATGTTGTATGAAAATGATTGGACAGATGTGCAAAGTTTATCCTGTAGTGAGGGCTTCAACTCCAATGGGAAATGCGACGGTTGGGGGATGGAGGTTCCCAAGGGGAAGGAAGGGGCTGGTATTGGCAGCTTAAGGACCTTTTTTGGTTATCCGACTGAGTACAATCATCTGAAATCTGACCATAATGCAAGTTTTTATTAAAACTAGAAAACCTGTGTTTGATGCAAAGGGAATAATTGACCTCCCTGTAACACATAATATAATTCAAAAAGTTGAAAATGTGGCCGATATAGACCTGTTTAGGCCAAGTTACCCCGTAATGTAAGCTATTCCTATAATCTATTTAGCTCTAGAGATGCAATATTGGCCTAATTTCTCATCAATTCTGCTTTGAAATGATGTGCCAGGCCTCTCCTGTATGATTAAAACAGAAATGACTGGCAAGATTGCTTTTAAGCTGAAAATTCCCTTCAATGAAGACATATCTTAGATCAGTCCTATACTTGGTGGGAACATCTATAGACACCTCACACCTGGTACACACCTACACATGTAGCACCTGGGAGACCTTTACACCTGGAGGGTGTTGCTCATATGCTAAATAGAGCTGGGTGTAGGTGACCTCTTTTCCAAAAAAGTCACACTCTGCTTCACCATTCAACTTCCACTCACCATATAAGTCTGAAAAGGCACCTGCCTTGCTCAGGGGCGTAGGAAGCAAATCTTTATTGGGGGGGGGGCTGCTATATTTTTATATATGCTTATATAGGGAACCTCCTCATTATTGGGGGTCCAGGCCCCCCTGCCCCCCTTTTCCTACGCCCCTGTTGCTTAAAAATAGTGTGTGCTGCAATTTAAGATACCTACACAGAGAAAAGAAGACTGATCGCTTTGACACATACTGCACAGGTCACAATTGTCTCCCACATGACATGCGTGAAAGGCATGTTGAATGAGGTTGACACTCTCACATTTGGTTCGTCTTGACATGCGTAATGAAGACAGTTGTCATGATGACATATGTGCCATGTCCCAATGACATGTGCTCTATGTGTCAAATCAAGTTGACATGGATATACATGTCATTTTGCCAGGAAGACTTTTTTCAGTGTACTTTTGTTACACACTATTTCAAGTATTCTTACAAGTGTTGACACTTGTGTGCAACACAACAAAAAGCACTACAAAGAAACAGACTGCTGCAGATGAGGCACTTCTTAGGCAAAGCTATGAATACCTGTACCCTATGTGCTTATGCAAGACAGGCGCTTATTTGAATAGTGCCTTTAGTGCTTAAGAATAAATTTCGCTAATCTGCATTCTAAAAGAATACTTGGCAGACCTGGGTTCTTGCAAATATTCTGCCTGGCAATTGTTCTACAAGGAATAGGATTATGTATAATGTGACGTTTGGGAAACCTCTGGAAAGTGTCCTAAAATGTGTTTTATGAATTAACCAAAGAAAGACTTTCAAAAGAATATTCTAATGCATGGACATCTTGCATCATAGTGATTGATAAAGTCTGGTGAGAATTACAATTTTCACACTCTTCATGAATTGTCACTCTCTTCAACATTGTGAGTAACCTTCCAGGTACTGCATTGGTGCCTAACGAAGACAGATAAATACATACTTTCATGCATCGTATTGTCCACATAGGCCATAAAGGTGTCGGTCCGGCTAACCTGGTTGGCTTCTCCTGTTTTCTCCCATTTGTATCGAAATATTTCACCTTGAAATGGAGATTTTACGCCCCGCGGTAAATGCCACAGCTCGGCATAGAGTTCCTCTGTTATATGAAAGTGAGTCGCTCCCAGCTGGAACTGGGTTTAACATCTGGGTGAACTTTGTACAGCTCTTTCTCTACTTTTTTTTACCAGCCTACAGCAGAGCCTTTTGAATTAATCTCCAGGTGAGTAACTCGCCAGTCCAATCACCATGCATCATACTGACTGGAAGTTGGCATGATGCACTGCTGCAGAACAGGGGAGAAGCCCTAAACCAGAAACGCGTTTCAGGATACATGTGTATTTGGTCTAGAAATCTTACATACTGGTAGATAGTCTCGTAACTGCTCCAATTGCTACTGGCAAATATAATAAATTTCTTTATTTTTTTCAAATTGAAGGAAAAAAAATGTTAGGGTCTGCCCTGATTTTCTAGATAGGGTTGTCTAACCTTAGTCACACCCTCTGATTTTAGCCCAAAAGAAGAGACTATTTAGTGTGTGATGCAGTGTTCAAATGGCTATAATCCCTCTCCAGGCCAGTAGGTCATCACTCAGGCTGTTGATGGGGAGAGTAAGACAGGTACCTCCAGGTGGGAACAACAAACTACCTGCACCTCTTTCCTAAAGGTTAGTTACCTGAAGGTTTTGAGATGCTAAATTCTAGATTTGTAGACCAGTCACCTAGGTATTTGATAGAGCAAAAAAAACCCCTCTGTTTCCAGTGCCTCCAAGACAAAGGGTCGGTAGATCCGATAATTTCTTTTTCTTCCCGAGCACCTCAATATTGTCGGCAGCAATATTGTCGGCAAAAGCCTGTGTCTTACCAGTTTTCTTATTGATTGCAGTTGATGGGTGCCAGGCTGCCTCCAGGTGGGCTGGTAGGTGTACAGGTGTGTCAGGGAGACCCTGGAGGAGGGGGGGGCAGGTGGGCGCCCTGCTTGGGTACACTTCCTTTTGATGGTGTCAACTAGTATGACATACAGATGGGCACGTTGGTACTTAGTAGCCACATGTGTGTGTAGTGGAGCATTTTGAAATATTGAATGTGTTACAGGCTGGAGAACACTGTAAAAATGTCTTTTCTCGTCCCAAAGTTGCCAGAGATCAGTCAGTTATTTTCAGAGATTCCTTGTACTTTTTGCACCACCGCACTGCCAGCTGGGACTTCAGTGCTTTTCAAATACGGTGGTTCACTGTTCAGTTTCACTGTCCAACAGTTATTTTTACAGTGATGAACATGTGAACTTAATCAAATGTGACATTGACGTCACATTGATTACTAATCCCTGAACTTAGGTTATTTCCTAACTTACTACGGCTGTACCCTTGTGAACTGAATTGTGGGAATTTGTCTCTTGTTTCTATGACTGCATCTCTGCATTATTACCAAAATGTCTATAGGAGTAGGACTAAAATTTGGGATTATTTCATTGGCTGATAATTAATCCAGTATATATGATTTGAAGAACAGTGGGCCCCAGGTGGATTAATCGTGGAAGGGCTGGTGATTCTGCTCGCTAGCACTACTTCATTAGAGCACCTCTGTGGGGTGTTTCAGAAGCCGGACATGATAATGAACATTAGATATCTGTTTCTAAAACTGTTAGATTCTAAACTTACAACTGCAACTATTATCATCTCTCACCAGTCATATAGTTATAGACACAGTAAGGTAATGGTAATGCTTTAGAAACACATGCAGGTATAAGCCTACAATCACTATTCAAACTGTTATCATATCTCCTTATGACCGGTTGTAAACATTACCTGCTTCTGAAACACCCCACTGGTACTGCAGCAGCCCCAAAGGCCCAGCAGGATGCATAGATGTAGCCCTGGAGCGTGTTGCTCCTATGGTAAAAAGAGCTGTCAGTAGGTACCCTCTTTTCAAAAGAAGTCATGCTCTGTTTCACCATTCAACTTGCACTCACCACATTAGTCTGAAAAGTCACCTGCCTTGTTTAAAACAGAGCGAGCGGCACTATCTGGTGCCTACGCATGTCACACACTCTATAGTATATCATACTGACTGACTTCTCCCAACTAGGTACCTACTCAAATCCCCCATTTTTAGCACTATACTTGAATGACCACTTGTGAGCAACAAAAGGGACAAGGTACAGCTACATGAAAAGAAAGGACTGGAAACGGGGGCATTTTTAGCCAGCTCTTCCTTTTACTATAGGAGCAACACCCTCCTGATAAGTTACTCACTAGTGCTTCTTTAGCAGCCACCAAACGGCAGAAACAGTTGTATCCTTGTCCTTGGTAGACTTCATCCAGTCCAAAGGTCAGCGTATGAGGAAGGGGTCATAACTTAGTTAGCGGGTTAACACTTTAAGGGCCGCTGATGCATTAATGCATCATGCACATTGGTTGTCATGATGTACCAATGAAGTGCTGGCGAGACTACTAGCCAGCACTTCATTGGAGCATCATGCCGACCCTCCGTGAGTATATGTATCAACCCCATAGGGTCAGCAGTCTCACAAACACTTCATTGGAGCATCATGACGACCAATGGGCATGATGCACTCCTGCATCAACGGCCTTTAAAGGGCTAATCTGCTCAATGAGATGCTCTAACGTTGTCATGTTACAAACCCATTAATGCGTTATGTCCACTGGTCGTCATGATGCACCAATGAAGTACTGGTGAGACTGCACGCCAGCACTTCATTGGAGCGTAATGCCGACCCTCCGGGAGTATATTTATCAACCCCATAGGATCATGACGATCAGTGTGCATGATGCACTCCTGCATCATGCCCCTTAGTCGTCATGATGCACCAATGAAGTCCCGCAGGGTCGGCATGAAACTCTAATGAAGACCAATGGGCATGATGCATTAATGCATCAGCGGCCATTAAAGGGTTAAAGGGTTAAACTGCTCAGCTGGTAAGTGAGCTGCTCTAACACAGTTGTCATGTTACAAACCCCCACAGGTTACCATACTGTGTACACACTGAGATGAGGTTATTTCAAGGAGCTTCATTAGCCCTGGGTCACAACTCACAAATCAAAGCACAACTTACCTGCCCAAAAACCAGTGGGTCAGTTGTTCATATTGTGGATGGGAAGGTCAGGAGGCCATTTCTTAACACACTACAACTGCTGTCCTTCAAGTCGTAGTGAGAAGCCTTGAGTTAAAGCCATTACAGTATCATGCATTAGTAACCACCAATGCCTGCACCAGTACGACTGCTCTACCAAACCTATTATAATTACCGCATAGGTGCTGATCGTACAGAGCAGTCATAGGGCCTTACCTACAATAGCCTGGCTTATTCTTGGCAGTTTTATATCTTAGTGCATGTGTGTATAGTCGCAGTACATTCAGAAATGGCATCCAGGAGAGTATTGTCAAGAAATAATGAGGAACAACCTCTGTAGACTTTTCAGAGAAAACTGAGGGAAACGTGCATCGCTCATCTTCACTCTATTGCCAGGGAATCTCTTAGTAGGATATATTCTAATAGATATAATTATTTCAGATGACAAGTGTACGTTTTAAGTTGGGACTGCCATGCAAATTTAAGCAGTGTCAGTTGACGAGAATACATGTGGCAAAACAAAAACTTGCACGTTTTATTTTTGCTTCTCATTTTGTTTATGGCAGATGATTACCCCATCCTCTTAGCTGTAGGTACTCTGTTAGATGCTGGGAATATTAGGAGATTGGCCAATTACAAAACCACTGATGGAACATGTATACTCTATGTCTTTGTTCCTGTTTCACATTTCTAACAGAAGTTTAACCTTGAAAAAAGTGACTTGGGTGAAAGTGTCTAATGCGAGGCCCCAGGGGGGCTCACCCTGAAACGACCAAATTCAGAAAATCTGGTGAATGTCTTTAACATCTGGGTGAAGTGAGTGAATTTTCAGGCAAGTTTCCTGAGGGTAAAGATTTAGTGTGATTACTAAAAAGAAATACTTGACAGGGTAACTTTTTAATCCTGGATAACTTCCACTTCCACTTCTAGGGGCATTTCACCAGAACCAGCTCCCACTTACACCAAATTACAGTGCTGGCTAGTGGTCTAGTGCTGTCTGCAACAAAGGAACATGCACCCAGATACATCATCCAGCCCCATCACACTTTGTAACAGATAGGTTTGCTCTAACCTTCTTACGCTGACACCCCCTATTCTGGGCAGACCTGGCTATATTCAGCACTCTATATACACATTTACCTTGGGTCTGTGGTAGGGTTAAATACCTGGGTCGTAGGGGCGGAGCTGACCAGGGGGAGGCAGGCGCCAAGACCATTAGTACAAAGTCCATTAGTAAGCCATACATGCAATCCACCGACAAAGACAAATGGACACCATTTCTCATATTATGTTGTACCAATACATGTGCAGAGATGACCTACCATTGCCTCCCCAGTTGTATCCTAGTATGTATACCAATCTTTCAGGACCGTACTGGTTCCTGAGCTCACCTCGTCGATGCTTACGTCAATGATTTACGGTTCTGATTTTGCAAACAAGCTTCTTCCGAGATTGGAGAGAGGGGGAGGGCTGGTTATCCAAAGCTAATGCACTGAGCTCCACCTCGTACATTAACCATGGATAACCAGCCAGATCTAGTTTATTCATGCATGGTATATAAGATGGCATCGATCAACCCGAGATGGCATCCATCAACCAAAGATGGCATCTAGCAACCAAAGATGGTGCCTAGCAACCCAATATGACACCTGGCAACCCAAGGAGGTACCCAGCAAGCCAAGATGACACTAGCAAGCCAAGATGGTGCCTAGCAAGCCAAGATGGTGCCTAGCAAGCCAAGATGATACTAGCAAGCCAAGATGGCACCTAGCAAGCCAAGATGGTGCCTAGCAAGCCAAGATGACACTAGCAAGCCAAGATGGTGCCTAGCAACCCAAGATGGTGCCTAGCAAGCCAATATGACACTAAGGGAGTGACCGGGGGGTCAGAATTTTTTCAATACCTCTGATGGGGGGGTCAAAATAATTTCACCTGTTTTCAGTGGAAAACCCTGCGCGTTACTATAGGCTAAAAGGGGATGTTCGCGCGCGATTTTTGTCCCTTATGGGGGTGGGGGTCGCAAAGATTTTACCCCCTCGAGAGGAGGGGGTTGAAATTTTTTTCGCGCGTCCGCGCGCAAACCCACCAGCCCCCCTGTTGTTAAAAAATTATCACTCCTTATTAAACAAGCCAAGATGGCACCTATCAAGCCAAGATGGTGCCTATCAAGCCAAGATGGTGCCTAGCAACCAAAAATCGCACCTAGCAACCTAAGAAGGCACCTAGCAAGCCAAGATGGTGCCTAGCAAGCCAAGATGGTGCCTAGCAACCCAAAACATCCAGGAACACAAGGTGGTACCGGCATCCGGTAAGCTACACACCATAGGACCCAACATCAGCCATTGCTAGCATACCTCCTGAAATCCATGGAGAAGGCAGCCAGTCCCATAGATCAGGAGGCTTCTTTTTGTCCTGCTTAATGAAACCTTTTACACAGCCTACTCCGGTTTATACTCTAGCGGCCATTAGTCTACGCGTCATCACTTAGCACTGTTATAAATATTAGGGGAGAAGTGATTGCAAAGTCCAACATCAACACCTTGAAAGGCCTAGGGGACTTTGCTCCTTTACCCTCTCAGCTCACAGTTCTCATTTATATCTATTTCTTGTGGTCTCCTTTATTTTGCTGTGCAGTTGTCACATTTTCTCTTCCATGAATTTTCAAAGGGACTGGCATTAACACCTCTGAACGGCTGGGGCTCTATCAGATCATTGCAGTTCCTTTCAGATCAATTTGTTAGTTATGCATTCGATGTTCCTCCTTTTCCTGCTTATTTCTAAATGATATGCAGTTATCTGGCTATTGAAATACCTTTATAGTTTCACCCTTCCTTAAAGTCTTTAAATTGTATCCCCATCCCTACTTTTGTGCACTGCTGCATCAGCGGCCCTTAAAGGATTAAGGGCCGCTGATGCAGGAGTGCATCATGCCCATTGGTTGTCATGATGCATCAATGAAGTGCTGGTGAGACTGCTCACCAGCACTTTATGGGGGCATCATGCCGACCCTTTGGAAAGGCATCGGTCCCATGGTATTGGCATGGTGCATGAATGTAGTCCTGGCGAGTTACTCACCAGGGCTGCATTCGTGCATTGCAATGACCAATGGGCATGACACACTCCTGCATCCTGCATCAGGCGCCGTTTAAGAGTTATAAAGGGGTGTGGCACAATCCCACCTTGTGCCATACCAGGTGGGTGCCTATCTACAGGTGAGGAGGACGGGGTGCTGACAGCACTGTCTGCTGTGGAAGGTTACATTCCTCCACTCCTACCTCACAACCCGATAGGTCTGCAGAGAACCCCTCAGAGGATCCTTATTCTCCATGGGCCCAAACCCGCACCCACATCACAAACTATTGGCATCATAAGATGGCATGTGTCTAGAGGACAGGAGTACTTCATAGTAATAGGGCTCTGAACCTATTTTATCTGTTTGTTGTGAAAAAAAAAAGAATTTCATAATTTTTCATATTTTCATATTTACATGAAAATCGGAGTTATCCCTACCCATCGGTCAATGTCGGTTTTGTCACAAATTGTGCAAACATGCCCACTTTGGATGGTTTCCATGACAACCACGCGATTTTCAAGGGTTTGAAATGAGACATTTAAATGTCACTCTAATTCTGGAATCACTTGAGCCACATATATAATATTTTAGTGTTTATTCCATTCACCCATCTTTCATGCCATCCACCTATCTTTTTTCGCAAGGAAATATGGGGGAAGGGTAAAAGGACACTTGTAAACAAATACCGGTATGCACAGATCTGGTCAACTGTGACCTCATACTATCCATCACAGGGATCTACTTCCTGCCCTTACTGAAGCAGATGTGTAAGAATAATTTATGCCTGAATCATTTAAATCAAGGGAAATACTACCAAAATTAGTCGATCCTCATGAAAATAGGGTTGTCTTTTTTTAAGTGAAACGGAGGGAATGGTATGTCTAGGCGTGACTGTATAAATGCGTTCTCTCACCTGGAGTAGCAGGTACCCTTGGGCACCATAAGGGCACCATAGCAACTGTCCAAGAAGATTTATAGTGGAGGGGGTGAAGAAGGTAGGAAGTTTGGATGGTGTTGAGTGTATGGATGCTATTAAGATTTATGCTACCTGTGGAGAGTTGAGGAAACCCTTCAAGAAGATTGTAACCCTGAACCATGCCATAGAGTTGCACCAGAAAAAGAGAGACAATGAATTGATATGCTATTTATTTTTATGCATAGAGATTAATTAAGAATGAAAGATGATACACACAACCTGCACACTATGGTCTGAGGGATAAAGGTCTAGGTTTATCGCCTCCCGTTTTTATTTTAATATTGTGGAAAAGACAAAGTGCTGTGCTTACTGATATGCCAAAATATGAATACCTGAAAATGAAAAAAAAGATTACAGACAATATATAATTGAAGAGCCACCCTCATTTCTACTCTTAGTATAAACGAATTAGTCCTGACATTAAAACATAAGAGATAGTGTTCACTAAACTCCTGTATTGTGTTTGAGAGCAATAAGGGAGTGATACTTTTTTAACAACGGGGGGGGGGGGGGGGCTGGTGGGTATGGGGGGGGGGTCAGAATTTTTTCAACACCTCTGATGGGGGGTCAAAATAATTTCACCTGTTTTCAGTGGAATACCCCACGTGTTACTATAGGCTAAAAGCTAATTTTCTCACTTATGGGGGTCGAAAATTTTTTACCCCCTCAAGAGGGGGTTTTAATTTTTTTTCATGCTTCTGCGTGCAAACCCACCAGCCCCCCCTGTTGTTTAAAAATGATCACTCCCTAAAGCCTTCCTAATGTCTGTCAAAGCAAATAAAAACTCTCATCTGTCTTGAACTTTTAAACCTTTGATGGCTGATAGTTCATTTATTCGTCATATCCATTGGCCATTAAGATGCCTAAATGCCACCCTGTTGAGCAACTCTTCGGTGCTGTATCCACATGTCATGTTAGTCTGATGGGAGAGTCGCAGTCCCAGAGGGTCGGCATGATGCACCAATGAAGTGCTGGTGAGCAGTCTCACCAGCACTTCATTGGTGCATCATGATGACCAATGGGCATGATGCACTCCTGCATCAGTGGCCTTTAAACGGTTATATAAGGACCTATGGACATGACGCATTAATGCATTAGCGGTGCTTAAACGGATTAATTACTACATACCATCTTATAGCCTCCCTTAACCTAAATACATGTGTTAAGGCAAAGAAAGGGTGTTACATGAGGGATGCACCCCCTCCTTTTCAAAATCTTAGACCCCCACTGTATTTCTCTACCCTATATGAGACCGGTACCTACGTCAGATACAGTGATCAATCTCCTACCTCAGCACATATTCAATCAAGACTGGATCTTGTTTGAGACCCCAGCATCAATCATGTATGAATGCATCCCTGGCGATCTACTCACCAGCACTGCATTGGTGCATTATGACAACCAAAGAGTGTATCAAGGAGCATGTCAGTCATTAAAGGGTTAACCTGAAGAAACTGACTTTCCTTGAAACCCGGACCCTTGAGAGTTCTCACCCACCATTTCCTAGCCGATCGCAGGCAGACAGCAGGGAGTGTATGTCGGCTAATGAATCCGCGTCCCGATTGGGCTCTGAAATTAGCCACAAAGCCCCTTCTATAATCAATGTAGACAATTGGGGGTTGGTATTGTACAGAAGCTAATTGGCTCAAGGTTTCTTTTTCCTGTGTATTCAGAGGCAAAGGAACTTAAGGACGCATCTCCTATTTAGTTACTAGATAAGGTGCTAATAGTACAGAGCAGTCATAGCGAAGTACCTATGAGCATCCACTCTTATATTGAGGGATTCAGATCATGATAGTGACTACGTCTAGTCATACTTCTTTGAGTAAGGCTTTCCTGGAGGCGACTTCTTAACAGACTATTACTGCACGGTTCATGTACCAAATTTCTAATAGGCATACCTTTGAGATTTTAAGTCGTTGCGCTCTGTGTGATCGTAGTGCATCAAGAAATGACCTCCAGAGGTATACCCCTACCAAAGTGAGATGTATGCAGGGCATTTTAAAATGATATAGCTATGGGTTTGACATGCCCTCCTGATCTAGTGAATATTGAATCCACTTCTAGCATCAGCAGACACCCACCCCATTGTGAGTAACATCCAGTGGCTTCTTTCAGCCTAAGTTTACACATCGTGGCCACCCGTTGACGTCTGAACCCCCTCCCAACCCAGGGGGGGGGGGCACACGGGTGTGTGGCTGGTTCTGTTACCACCCCTTACACCCTTACTGAGAGGGATTTTCGTCAAACTTAGTGACCATTAATGGCAATATTTTTGCTGAAATTTCCAAAAATCATTACCAATTTCGCCCTTTGGTAAGAGAGATTTTGACAAAATATGACCCTTGCAGAGAGGTATTTGGGCAAGAATTAGATCCTTGATGGGGCGATTTCAGCCAAAGAAATTGTCTTGTTGGTCGCACAAACCTGACCGAGTGTATTTTGCTGAAATTGAGGGAAACAGCAGCAGGCATTGTCTGGTTGGAGACTTTGGCACCGCTTTGGCTGGGGATGGTGATTGGCCCATACTAATTTCATTGAGAGGTCGGTACCAACTTTCGCACCCTAACTTCCTAAGTAACCCGGTAGAACACTGTACAGTGAGTGCCCCCCCCCCCCCCCCCCCGGAGCCGAACCCTCCATCCTGGCCTGCAGACGTTCATATCCATGTTATCTTGCCCTAGTGGATTGGAACCATCAAATACTGGCTATTTTTAGCCGACCCAGGGTTAAATATAGACAGGGGCCCTGGGCGGGGCAGTGGGAATGTGCATGTGGCGTCCTGGGATACCAGTGAATGAGTCAGGGGTTCCAGTCATTTGGCCCCTCTTTCCTTTAGCCCCCTGTCATTTGGCCCCCATTCATTTGGCCCCTATGTCAACTGGCCCCTATGTCATAAGGCCCCCTGTCACTAGGCCGCAGCTTAAGTGCCTCCAGTAGGTCACCAGTGCCTCCAGTACGTCATCAGTGCCTCCAGTCAACATCGTACGTCATCGTACATCATTGTACATCATCGTACATCATCGATGATGTACGATGACGTACGATGTTGACTGGAGGCACTGATGACGTAGTGGATGCACTGATGACGTAGTGGATGCACTGATGACGTACTGGAGGCACTGATGACGTACTGGATGCACTGATGACGTACTGGAGGCACTGATGACGTACTGGATGCACTGGTGACGTACTGGAGGCACTGATGACGTACTGGAGGCACTGATGACGTACTGGAGGCACTGGTGACGTACTGGAGGCACTGATGACGTACTGGAGGCACTGGTGACATACTGGATGCACTGATGACGTAGTGGATGCACTGATGACGTAGTGGATGCACTGATGACGTACTGGAGGCACTGATGACGTACTGGATGCACTGATGACGTACTGGAGGCACTGATGACGTACTGGATGCACTGGTGACGTACTGGAGGCACTGATGACGTACTGGAGGCACTGATGACGTACTGGAGGCACTGATGACGTACTGGAGGCACTGATGATGTACTGGAGGCACTGGTGACATACTGGATGCACTGATGACGTACTGGATGCACTGGTGACGTACTGGATGCACTGGTGACCTACTGGAGGCACTGATGATGTACTGGATGCACTGATGACGTACTGGAGGCACTGGTGACGTACTGGAGGCACTGGTGACGTACTGGAGGCACTGATGACGTACTGGAGGCACTGATGACGTACTGGAGGCACTGGTGACGTACTGGAGGCACTGATGACGTACTGGAGGCACTGGTGACGTACTGGAGGCACTGATGATGTACTGGATGCACTGATGACGTACTGGAGGCACTGATGACATACTGGAGGCACTGATGACCTACTGGAGGCACTGGTGACGTACTGGAGGCACTGATGATGTACTGGATGCAGTGATGACGTACTGGAGGCACTGATGATGTACTGGATGCAGTGATGACGTACTGGATGCACTGGTGACGTACTGGAGGCACTGATGACGTACTGGAGGCACTGATGACGTACTGGAGGCACTGATGATGTAGTGGATGCACTGATGACATACTGGAGGCACTGATGACGTACTGGATGCACTGGTGACGTACTGGAGGCACTGATGACGTACTTGAGGCACTGATGACGTACTGGAGGCACTGATGACGTACTGGAGGCACTGATGACGTACTGGATGCACTGGTGACGTACTGGAGGCACTGATGACGTACTGGATGCACTGATGACGTACTGGAGGCACTGATGACGTACTGGATGCACTGATGACGTACTGGATGCACTGGTGACGTACTGGAGGCACTGATGACGTACTGGATGCACTGATGACGTACTGGAGGCACTGGTGACGTACTGGAGCCAATGATGACGTACTGGAGGCACTGATGACGTACTGGAGGCACTGGTGACGTACTGGAGGCACTGATGACGTACTGGATGCACTGGTGACGTACTGGAGGCACTGATGACGTACTGGAGGCACTGATGACGTACTGGAGGCACTGATGACGTACTGGAGGCACTGATGACGTACTGGATGCACTGATGACGTACTGGAGGCACTGGTGACGTACTGGAGGCACTGGTGACGTACTGGAGGCACTGGTGACGTACTGGAGGCACTGATGACGTACTGGAGGCACTGGTGACGTACTGGAGGCACTGATGACGTACTGGATGCACTGGTGACGTACTGGAGGCACTGGTGACGTACTGGAGGCACTGATGACGTACTGGAGGCACTGATGACGTACTGGAGGCACTGATGACGTACTGGAGGCACTGATGACGTACTGGATGCACTGATGACGTACTGGAGGCACTGGTGACGTACTGGAGGCACTGATGATGTACTGGATGCAGTGGTGACGTACTGGAGGCACTGGTGACGTACTGACGGCACTGATGACGTACTGGAGGCACTGATGACGTACTGGATGCAGTGATGACGTACTGGATGCAGTGATGACGTACTGGAGGCACTGATGACGTACTGGAGGCACTGATGACGTACTGGATGCACTGATGACGTACTGGAGGCACTGGTGACGTACTGGAGGCACTGGTGACGTACTGGAGGCACTGGTGATGTACTGGAGGCACTGGTGACATACTGGAGGCACTGATGATGTACTGGAGGCACTGATGACGTACTGGAGGCACTGATGACGTACTGGAGGCACTGATGACGTACTGGAGGCACTGATGACATACTGGAGGCACTGATGACGTACTGGAGGCACTGATGACGTACTGGAGGCACTGGTGACGTACTGGAGGCACTGATGACGTACTGGAGGCACTGATGACGTACTGGAGGCACTGGTGACGTACTGGAGGCACTGGTGACATACTGGAGGCACTGATGACGTACTGGAGGCACTGATGACATACTGGAGGCACTGGTGACCCACTGGAGGCACTGATGACGTACTGGAGGCACTGATGACGTACTGGAGGCACTGGTGACGTACTGGAGGCACTGGTGACATACTGGAGGCACTGATGACGTACTGGAGGCACTGATGACGTACTGGAGGCACTGGTGACGTACTGGAGGCACTGGTGACGTACTGGATGCACTGGTGATGTACTGGAGGCACTGATGACGTACTGGATGCACTGGTGACATACTGGAGGCACTGATGACGTACTGGATGCACTGATGACGTACTGGATGCACTGATGACGTACTGGAGGCACTGATGACGTACTGGAGGCACTGATGACGTACTGGAGGCACTGATGACGTACTGGAGGCACTGATGATGTACTGGAGGCACTGATGACGTACTGGAGGCACTGATGATGTACTGGAGGCACTGATGACATACTGGATGCACTGGTGACGTACTGGATGCACTGATGACGTACTGGAGGCACTGATGACGTAGTGGATGCACTGATGACGTAGTGGAGGCACTGATGACGTACTGGATGCAGTGATGACGTACTGGAGGCACTGATGACGTACTGGATGCAGTGATGACGTACTGGAGGCACTGATGACGTACTGGAGGCACTGATGACGTACTGGATGCACTGATGACGTACTGGAGGCACTGATGACGTACTGGAGGCACTGGTGACGTACTGGAGGCACTGGTGACGTACTGGAGGCACTGATGACGTACTGGATGCACTGGTGATGTACTGGAGGCACTGATGACGTACTGGATGCACTGGTGATGTACTGGAGGCACTGGTGACGTACTGGGGTCATTGATAATGTACTGGAGTCACTGATGACGTACTAATGATGTATGGTGACGTGTGATGACATACTGGCTGATGTATCATGATGTATGATGACATATGATGACGTAGGCCTATAATGACATATGGATGATGTATGATATATGATGATGTATGGATGTTGTATGGTTAGGAAAAAAAAGGTGGGCTACAGTATTTTGGCCAAAAGACATGGGGGCCAAATTGTTTTGTGGCTAAATGCATAGCGGCCAAATGACAGGGGGCCAAGAAACATGTGGCCATATGACTGAGGGGCTAACTGACATGTAACCATGAGTCAGCAGTATAGCAGACGACAATCAAACTGGTTCACTGGTACTAAGCTATGCAAGACGTTCGTTTCGTACCAGAACACTAGGGAAGGCCATTTCTCATGGAAACATATTTTCTTTTTGCCTTATAGTTAATATTACACGTGGCCTACGTGACACTTCAGTAAAATATAACTTTTGGCCTAAACTGAAAGAAAAGGTGCAGAAGTATAATACATAAAATAAATGATATAAATTTGGCCCCAGGTGCGCCTTTCCAATATATAAGTCACAGTCAGTTGAATTCTTCATCATCAAGTGATATTATGAAATTGGGTAGACCTGCGTATAAACATGTGCATTGTATATTGAGTTCCTATTTGACAAAACAGTGAAAACAAGCTAGACCGTGCATGTGTGAACCCCTAATTTCTCTGAATTAATTTGCACAGGTTCTTCTTCGTTTTCTTTTTGGCAAGACCCCCCAAGGCGTTTATAACAGAGGTGACGTTAAGAAGGTCGTTTCAGGGTGTCCATAGATGAAGTTATAAATCTTGCACTTTCAACCACGACCCCTCAAGAAAAAAGCAGCATCAACAAGCAAACAAGACAAAAACAATAAAACAACAACAACAACAACAAACAAACAGATTGAACAGTAAAAGACAACAAGAGAACAAATAGATAAAAAGGGAAAGGAAAATGGAGGATGTGCAAATCATTACACATGATGCCTACTTATTATGTTTATATTCATGATAAGTTACAAATACAGTTCTATCCCAGTGTTCCGTGCAGCTTTAGAATGAGAGTGCAATAAAAATAGGAGCAAGTTATAGTATTGAAAAGAGAAAGAGAGGGAGAAACAGAGAGGGATCTCATATTCGATAACTTTAATGAGAAAGTATTGAATCAAGTATGATAAAAATGGGGAACGTTAGGAAAACCTTCTTCAGGGGAGTTTTGGCCCAAATTCTACATTCCGAAAAGGCGAATTTTCACTAAAAATGGGGACACAGTTGTTCTCTTCCTCTAAAATCCACTTCTATAGAGAACTGCCTCTAGTGCATGCATGGAGGTCGGTGGCTTTTTACCTGTTAGCACGTTAGAGGATATCGCCATCCCCCTGAGGTATACGTGTCCAAATCACTGCATGACGAGAGGTTAGTGACAGGTTAGGTCAAGTAGCCAAAACAAAATGGGCAGCAACGAGGGTAAGTAGCAGTTTGAACTCAATGTGACCAAACCACAGTACAAGGGTATTGAGGGCTCGGGAGGCCATTTCTTAACACACTACGATTGCTGTACTTCAAATCGTAGTGACTGGCCTTAACATAAGGCCATTACAGTATCATGCTTTAGTGGGCACTAATGCCTGCACTTGTACGACTGCTCTACCAAGCCCTATGTAATTACTGCATAAGTGCTAATTGTACAGAGCAGTTGTAGTGCTGTTCCTACGACAGCCTGGTCTATTCCTGGGATTCTCAAATCGTAGTGGTGGTGTGTAGTCGTAGTATCTTAAGAAATGGCCTCCAGATACAGTTTTTCTTTGGCAGATAGGATAAATCCTCATAGTTTCTTTTTATTGTGCTGTAGGGGTCTTATTCACAATATTTGAGGAAAGAAAAGATGATTATTAACAGAAAGGATAGATCTCAAGGGATAACTTTGGGAATAGGAGCATTTATAACCGTTGTGGTGCTCTAGACTGTATTGAGACGTCGAGGGGTCTTATAGACCCCGAGACCAAGCTGAAATAAAAATTTGCTTCCTATGCCTCTGAGTACACTGTAAAAAAGGAGCTTAGGTTTTAAACATGTTTAGGTCTAAATGTGTTTAAAGTCTAAACATATTGGATAGGTAGGTGTAATCTTAGCTATCTATTTAGGATTTAAACACTTTTATCCTAAACATCTCAACACCTGTGCCTAACATGTTTAGGTGTTTAGTATTGAGACAGTCTGAAGTTTAGGTGTTTAGGATATCAACATGTATATGTTTAGGTGTTTAGGTATGAAAGACTCACTAGGTGGCAGCTCTGTGCTTGGATGAAGTTTCTAAAAAGAGTTATACTGTCTTCTTATCAAAAATATGTTCAAACCCCTTTGTAAATCATTGATGAGAAATGTCATGAAAGAACCTATATGCTATGATTAAACATTTTAAATTGGTCATCTAGATCTTATATTGTTTGGATCAATGGGCAATCCTTTCCATAGACACCTCAACTGTGTAGTCAAAAAAAAAGATAAGGCTATCTTCTCTCATCCATTCTGTTGTAATCTACATACATGGGGTTACTCCCTATTGTGGATAATGGATGTGATGATATTCCTTCAGAGTATGATGCTCCTCAAAGTATGATGCTCTCTCTGCCCTTACTGTAGCTAGGATAGAATAATTGAGATGATCTACAAAAGATCAATATCTACAAATATATCTAAACACAATAATCATAATGCTAAACACCTTAACTTTGAAACATCATCTCACCATGTCATGTCTAAACACATGGGCAAACCTAAACATAAACAAAGTAAACACTTTATAAAGCTATAAACACATTTAAATCTAGACACAAAGGCTAAGTACATTATGAGGCTAAACATGTTTAGGTTTATAAAGTGTCCTCAAAAACGGGACAAGAAAATGTTTAGCAATGTGTTTAGACTCTAAACACCTTTTTTTTACAGTGTACCGATAAACCATTTATTTCTGTTGATGAGCAACCTTTTAGAGACTTTGTGAATAAAGGTATCAACGCCACATATAAATGTACATTCTCAATATCATAACTCTCTCTGCATGGAGCACATAAACACCTACATGATTCCTGTGGCATCATGAGGAACAGGATGGTGTAGGAGGGGGGCAAGGGTTGAAGATAACAAGGTAAGAAGTGCAGACACACCTCCCAGCATGCTGCTGGCGATCCACCTACACTCCCAACTAGGTCAGGTAATAACCCTTACCGACGGAAAATAACCCTTTAGGTGTTATAAAGTGAATAAATGCAGGGCACCTGGTTGCCATTTTGACCCAGGAATGTCCCATAGTGGTGGTGTGGAGCTTGGCAACAGTGTGATCCCATAGAACCCATGTTAAGACCATTTTCCGCCAGACACTTTGGTCATTCTATTGGCTGGTAGGGGCCTCTGTCGGTGCCACACGCTGCAATTGACTAGTATGGCTAAGGCCCATTTTCCACCACCCGATATGGTCCCTCTATCGGCCGATAGACCTATAGTAAGTGCTGCCGTCAGCCGACAGGGGCTATGTCCCTCCATTGAACCCTATGGCAGCCCCGTTGGCAGAAGTGGTGGTGTGGTGCAGCTGTCGGCCGAAAGAGGTACCCTGTCGGATGGTGGAAAACGGCCCTAAGGCTGGTTTTCCACCTCCCCATATGGACCCTCTATCGGCCAAGATGGTAGTGTGGTGCGGGTGTCAGCTGAAAAAGTGACTATATTGCCAACACTTCACGAACTTACAAATGTAACATCAAGTTAGAAGAATCATCATGTGGCCCTTAGAGGACACTGAGCGAGATTCAATGTAAGATTAAAATGCTCTCCCCGTCCACGGAAGCTAAATCCTACACCGAAAATGTGTTTATCGCTCGCAGCCAGGAAAAAATTATTGAGAGCATGGGGAGCAGATGAGCATGCAGGTGCGGTGGAGTGAGTTTGAGATTTGGTTTCTGACTTATCAGAAGGTGTCTGGATAGTCTGGCTGTCTGTCAGTCTAGATAAGACATCTGTTAGTGTGGGATCGGGCATTCGACAGACAGGGATAGAATGCCTTGATGATGGTCAATGTGAGGCATTGAACAAAATGGCTGACCGCTGTGAAAAGTATTAACTGACTTTAAATAAGGCAGTTTTTATACTTGATGGAATAAGCCAAATGGGACCCCGAGGGCATTTCTGAACACTGTTATCAGTGTCCTTTAGAAATTACCTCTAAGTTGATGTTATCTACGATAATACCCTGCATATAAGGTTCGCCCCATGTATAAAACACCCCAACTTGTGAGGATCAATAATATAGGGCGCATGTGGGGGTCGATTTGGACCACTTTAGTGCTACAGCCTACAGTGAGGCCTCAATAGTCCGTCCCCTAGTTGTCTGTCATTCGTAGGATCCGGCCAGGCTATGGCTGGGACAGTTCTACACAATCTTTTTGTAACATGTCCCAATAGTCCGTCAAATTTCATATCTGACCAAGATTTGTCTGGAATGGGGAGGCGAGATTATTAGACTATAAAGCGCATGCCTAATTTTGGCTATTTTTATAAGGAGATTCAGGGTTCCTTCCTCACATAAAGGCCACACCTTATATCTGGGGAATTATGGAAGGCATGTGGACTGGAGACAACCCAGCAGCACATCGTGTCATCCATAGCCAGCAACCCTGGATGGCCGACATGGAATTTTGTGAAACGTGAAACCAGTTTTAGTAGTTGAGTGAAAAAGCTGATCAAGACTTTGGAAAGAGTTTATCATAAAAAGACCAAGAGTCGTGAATACCTCTGAATCTATTTTACAATCAGGTCTTTGAAACAAAATCAGTTAGTCATATTTACTGTGTATGAGCAGTACTCAAGATGGCAGTTACGTCTCAGACGGCCATATTTCATCACTGTTGATTTGTTCAGAAGAAAACAGCAAAAGAAAATCTGTTGAGACTGTGGAATGAACTCGGTCAGACGATAAGACCTCCCTGTAACATACGGTGCACTCTAAGAAATAACTGTCGAATTTACCAGGCGTCCTCATAAAACTGAACAGTGAACGACCATAATCATTTTGCAGTGAAGCACTGCAGTTTCAACAATGAACCCCCCAGATGGCAGCACATTTCAGCACAGTGGCACAAGGCATTTCTGTAAAAATAACGACAAAGTGCTGGCAATTTTGGGACAAGGAGTTCACCGTTATTTTGACCACATTTTGTTTACAGTGCATGTGTGCAGACAGTACAGACAGACTGGCACGTTAGTGGGATTCATTGATCTAAAACTTTTAGTAAAATTCTCACCAGTACTGCATTATCGGATTATGTACTGGCGGTTGTAGACAATACCTAAATGGTTATTTGCATATTTTGTACACCAGAATTTTCCCAGGAATAGGCAGTGCGCCCCTTCCTTTTGGGCAACGCCCCCTCCTTTTCCGAATGCTGGATCCGCTACTGTGATATACTAATGACAAAAGGAGGATTAACTTGAAGGGGTCGCCAGACAGCAGCAGAAAGGTTAACCCTACACTGCAAAAATGGTGTTTAGATTTTAAACATGTTTAGGTCTAAACATGTTTAAAACCTAAACATATAGGTCAGTTAGGTGTCTCATCGACTACACATTTAGGAAATGAACACTTTTATTCTAACTACATAAACGTTTACGCTAAACATGTTTAGATGTTTAGAGTTGAAACAGTTGAATAATAGGTGTTTAGATTTAAACATCAATATGTTTAGATACTTGGATGTTGAATCCACACCAGGTAGCAGCACTACCTTTGAATGGACTATCTGCACATAGTTATAATCAATTGTTGTGACAAATGTCCCCAAATCCCATGTTTATCATGGTTTCATTTCATAGAATGTCATGTGAATAGAAAGGGCAATAGAAAATTCACTAGATTCACCTTATGCCACCATCATTAGCATAAAATAATCAATAAGCTCCATGCCTGACACCTATTTGATGTTATTCTGGAATAGATAAGGCAATGTCCTTCCTGCCAAGCTGTTGTACTTTTTAAGTCTCTCATTCTGATGCAGTGTGTACTATATGTACACGTATATAGCTGTGGCTGACATCTTTGGAGACTTTGACAAGTAAATACCTGCTGATGCGACCCCCCCCCCAGTAAATGAGAAAACAAACAAAATATATCTCTTTTTTTAAGGCATACATGTCTGCAAACTTTAACTCTCCATCAAATCATTTAATCATCTAAACACAAAAATTCATAAACACCTAAACACAAAAATTCATAGATATCTAAACACAAAGTTTTAACCTAAACACCTACATTTCTAAACACTTGAGCTAAGCACATTGTTTGGCTAAACATGTTTAGGAAATTAATGTGCTTACAAAAACGTTGCAGGAATATGTTTAGAATTGTGTTTAGGATCTAAACACCATTTTTGCAGTATACTGCTAGTGCAAGCCTCCCACGCACCATAGGTATGTATACTCACCTGCACTGCACACTGCTGGAGGGTCTTGGGATAAGATAACGAGGAAGAACCTCTGTAATCTTTTCCCCAGAGAGCACTGAGAGAAACGTGCATGGCCTAACTCGTTTTCATAGTATTGACAAATAATTTCACAGTAGAATGCACGGAAAACATTTGTTCAGGCGGTGCATCATGCTGACCAATAGGCATGATGCACTCCTGCATCAGCAGCCCTTAAAGGCTGTCCCCCTTTTTGGTCTTCTAGACTAATGAGGGCATCGTTCCTGGCATCGGAATTAAGAAAAGATATTTAAGAAAATGCTTATAGGCATGGTGAGGATGTGTTCTTTCCAGTTCTAGGATACATGGACCATTCATTTGTCTTTGAACCCATATTAGTAATACCCTAGTAAGAAAGAACATTTAAAAGACCGCATTGATAGGTGATTAAAGGGAAGACAAACATAGGCCCTCAGTTATAAAAAAAACAACAACTTTACAAACCATTTTGGAACATTTCCCTATGGCTCCTTATCACAGCCAAAAGTTTCTTCTTTCATTTGACGTTACACATCTTTAATGTGTGCGAGCAATAAGAAAAAAACGATGGCCGCCATAGCTATTCACACGTACCAATATGTGAAAGAATTTGGAACCAATAACCTTCTACGTCAACGGGCAGGAGTAAATAAAAACTTGGTATTGAAAGGTGAGGCTCCACTTCGCGATCTTTGCAGAGAATCGGAGCTATTTTCACAAAATGGGACACAAACACAGAATAAATAGTAGTGTTTGCTATCATTTCAAGGTAGAAATAGAATGTTGAAAGACCTATTTGTATATATATAGGAAAGGGTTTGTGTACAATCTCAGGCATATTTTTGTTGTAAAAAAAATGTTTTTGTTTACTAAATCAACTTGACCTAATGTAAATATTGCAGACTTTCACACTGATGTCTGTCTGCAACTCAATATCGGACAGGTTTGATTTTACAGTATAGGACCCTGCAATCTGTGTGACTGCTATGTTGCTATTTATATTTTGCTGTGTTGATGTTATTATATTGAACTCCCACCCAATCACAGAGTCTATGCAGGTGCAGGTTAGTTTGTAAATATGGCACATAAGGAGAGAGATCACCCATGAAATAACCCCTGAAATCTCATGTTTACAATTTTGCATCTCATGTTTACAATATAGGAATGCCAACACCCTATACCTTAGGCACTATAGGGATACCATTGGATGAGAATGTACTAAAAAAAATGCCTAGTGAAGCCTCCACTGAAGTGTTACCTGATAACTGGTCTTTCAAGGGGAATCCTTGATGGGTTCACTCGTTTTTTCTGTTTCTTGCTGACTCCATAGTGAGATAACCTCATACCGTGCGTGTGAAGTGCCGCAGTCATGCGGCGTTTATATCTGGGAAGTAAATTGGTATAAACCTCCAGGTGTACCCTCTCCCCTCATATCTATGAGGTCATTAATTCCTGCCCCATCACACATGTTATGCTTAGACCAAGGATATAGGGAAATACTCATAGTAGCATGTTTCAATATAGGCGGTGGGCTTAAAACTAAGAGGGGCGAAAGTATGTTTTTGCCCCAAACATCTTTGGAAAGAAAAGAATTATAAGCTCAGAATGCCCTACAATGCAAACATCAAGGTAAAATTCTAAAATATTCTCTAAGAGCCCAAAATGCCCAAAATAAAGATTTGAAGATGTAGTCCAGGAGGGTCTTGACAAAACAAAAACGAGAACCACAAAAAAAAAATAAATAAAGCGTGGACGTTTTGGTATTGAAACATGCACATTACCTATACAACTCCAAAAGTGTTTTCCATATATTCTAATGTAAAAATATTTGGCAAACTATGAAAACGAGTTAGTCCATGCACGTTTCTATCAGTTCTGTATCTAAAAGATTTAACAGGTTCTTCCTCGTTTTCTTTTGGCAAGACCCTCCTGGTGAACAACTCATCACTTCATTGATACCAACTCACTACTTCTATGGAGCCGGCATTATTGCATGAATGTGTGAATAAAGTGCAGGAGAGCTACTTCCAGCAGCTGGTGCACAAGTCTTGGTACATGGGTAAGTTGTCGGACAGACTCCTGCGTATCAATCTTAAATCTGACTTCTACTTTTCACATATCTCTTTTTTTAATATTTTATTTCTTAGCCTTGCTACTAATCATCATACGTTCTATCCCAGATTGGTAGACACGTACATTCATATATTGATAATTACGGGAATTTAGCAGATGAGTTATATTACCCCCACACACTAGAGCTAGACCCCCTTCAATGCAACATGCGGCCCTCAAAGTGTTTACTCATAGACCATCGGGTGCATAGATCACATATACATCTATAAAGATATCAGGAATCAAACCCTTTACAGAAATCGCAGACATTTAGTTAACCGGAGCAGCAGGTGGTACGACATCATGGGGTCTACGTAGGAGCCTAGGACAGGACATTTTCACATTACAGCCATGTTTGATTTGGACGCTTGAAGGGGTGAGCCCCTCTATTTAAATATGGAGTTATAGTAGTAGTACTGGAAGGCATTTTTCAAGATGGTATGCCTGAACACAGCCACTAAGATTTGAAAGTGAAACCAACTCTGAAAATAAGAGCAGGTCCTCTGTATGATCAGCATATAACATAGTAATTACCTACATATGGTTTGACAGGAGGGTGTTGCTCCTATAGTAAAAGGAAGAGCTGGCTAAAAATGCCCTCATTTCCAGTCCTTTCTTTTCATGTAGCTATATCCTGTCCCTTTTGTTGCTCACAAGTGGTCATTCAAGTACGGTGCTAAAAAAGGGGGGTTTGGGTAGGTACCTAGTTGGGAGAAGTCAGTCAGTATAATAAACTATAGAGTGTGTGACATGAGTAGGTAGCTCTCTCTGTTTTAAACAAGGCAGGTGACTTTTCAGACTAATGTGGTGAGTGCAAGTTGAATGGTGAAGCAAAGCGTGACTTCTTTTGAAAAGAGGGTACCTACTGACAGCTCTTTTTACCATAGGAGCAACACACTCCAGGTCAGTCGTACCAGTAAAATTAGAGACCACTACATGCATGGCTCTAATGGCTTTAGAGTGAGGGATCCCGGTATGATTTGCAGGAGCCCTGTTGTACCATCTCCAGAAATGCCTTCCAGGACTAGTCAAAGTGAATGCTGGTACGACATAGCTCATGTTGTAGCATGTTTAGAAAATGTTAGAAAACCTGGCCAATACAGAATGCAGTTGTTGAAGTACTGTTATGGTCCATTTATGTGATGTGGTCTCAAATAAGTGCTAGAGGTACAGGTGTATTAAAAAAAATATCGTATGCACTGAAAACAGTATTCAAATAAGTGCCGGGGTAAAGAGGTATTGGAATGAGTGATTGCCCGGGCGCTTACAGTTGATGCAGGATTGTATCTGCTCATTGGTTGTCTTGATGCACCAATAAAAAGTGCTGGCGAGACTGCACTTCATTGGAGCATCATGCTGACCCTACTGGGTTAATACCTATATACTCCCAGAGAGTCGGCATGATGCTTCAATGAAGTGCTGGCAAGCAGTCTCACTAGTATTACATTGGTGCATCATGCACTGAAAACATGGAAGATCCGAAACTTGTCAGCGGTGACCACTTTAGGTCCTCAAGTTGACGATACCTAAAACTACAACTTTAGGTAGTCAAAATGATGACTTAAGTCATCATCCTGACGACCTGAGTCATCAGTTTGACAATACTGCCAGTACAGAGTCATCATACTGTAGTTTTAGGTATCGTCAACTTGAGGACCTAAAGTGGTCACTGCTGACTAGTTTAGGATCTTCCATGTTTTAGTGTGACGACCAAAGGCATGATGCATTATGCATCAGCGGCAGTTAAAGGCTTAGATAGGGCGCTGCTGTAGTTGTCTAGCAGCTGCAGTACCATCAGTCTTATAGTGACATTTGTAGTACTTGTGTTACCCAGACACCTACTGGGCATGTCTGGTACCTAGGATACTAACTACCCATTGACCCTCAAGTACTTCTTGGAAAAGAATACCCAATGTCTGGTTTAAGTGCCCGGGTGGTTATAAATTTTGTATAACCATGTACCCCAGAGCCTTGTTTGAGAATGGGGATTAGGGTCTGTCTCCACTATACGATCATCGTGACCGATGCACGTATCTGTCCCGATATTCACCTTGAAAGACTGACATGCTTAATTTTTTCAGACGATTTGGTACCAATCTGGATACTGAGAGGTCTCCTTTTGAGGTACCCCACCATCACTCACATGATCACATACAGTACCGATGGTCGTTGTGGCTATTTGTCGCCTAGTGGAGAAAGGCCCTTAGGGCCATTTTCCACCAAATAATATTGGCACCTCTATCGGCCGATAGAACCATAGTGAATAATACCATCGGCCGACAGAGACCATGCCCATCCATTGAATCCTATGGCAGCCCAGTCAGCCGAAGTGGAGCTAGCGGCCGATAGTGGGACCATGTCGGGTGGTGGAAAACGGCCCTAAGTTGAATACTGCTTTATGCTTAAGCTTAATTTCAATACTGTCTCTATAGGGCTTAGTATTGAGGTCCAGTGGGTCCGCCATTGCCTGATCTTGGACCTGGTGAAATAAGCACTGATAACAGCCAGCATGGTGGGCACCAGGTGTTACATAATGTACCCAAAAAATTCTGCAGGCGATGGAGGGAGTCATCTCATTAGTCGAAAATGCATCCCGGGTCAGCCCTATACATGATGCTTATTCGGGACTGGTGTTTATTCGCAACCCTGGCGCTTAAATGTACTACTACGGTTTGCAATTTCTGCCCCTTAACCCATGTATGTTAAGTACAGGTGTAAAAACCTGTTTAATCATTAGAGGAGATGTAAGCTTGTCCGATATAACAAAATGACCCTCTCCAAGTGTACTACCATATGGTGGTTTATATTTTACCACCCCATATTGCTTTTAGAAAATAATGATTCTAATATTTCTCTACCCATGGCCCTAGTTATACATTTCTTTTCACAATCTACATGCAGTGATGACTTAAGATATTTGAATTTGAATAAATATCTGTATTTCATAAACACCAAGCTATTGAGGGGGTGTGGATGGGAGGGTCCCCCATGTCACATGTCGATTTTAAAAAAATGGCCATGTCCCCATGCCAATTTTAAGAAATGGCCATGTCCCCATGTCGATTATAAAAATTGTTCATATCACCATGTCGATTTTAAGAAATTGTTCATGTCCCATGTCACTAAGCCTAAAATAGCCCATGTCACCATGTCGATTTTAGTGATACACACCCATTATTGTAATCTACTATTGGGTAAGCATTTCAACAAGGGACTATGATAGCCCCATAGATTCCAGCCTCCATATCAGGAGATTAGAGTATCAAGACCTGGAAGGTTTTCTCTATACAGCTGAAGTGTATTCACACCTCCTCTAGATCTGATACAGAACCTCTCCAATACAAAGTTTATGATGAGACAGGCTAAGGTTGAGTCCATTGATGTTTTCTTACACCCCAGGGAATGCAGTATTTTGATTACATGCACCCGAGGTGCCGAACCGGCCTTAAAGTTTGACCCAAAATGGCTGCCAAGGGAAAGTACCCATAACCCCTAGGGACTTCCTGTCTCGTGTTATCTCATGAGACTATATGAGACATTTGTCATGGAGGGCGATAAGATGCTAGTTTCAAGTTGTGCGTTATACGGTACTGCATTCTTTGATAGAAAGCTATACAAAACCCTAGTTGTATTGATTTCTATAGGCAGGGTGAGACAATATCTGGCTTTGTGGTCAATTGAACCTGTACAGTGTGAGGGTTGCCTATTATGGCTTCACTTCTTTATTGAACAGTCATAACTAGTGGTACTTATCACACACCTGGTATGAGTCTTGTGTTATCTGCAAACCAGGAGGTCATTTCTTAACACGCTATGTCGGCATGTGCATACTGATATCAACGAATATCAGCTCTGGTCTTGCACCAGACTTGTTCCTGGCATGGTATGTGTCTTGGAAGTATGGTACCTATTTAATCTTATGAGAGACTTTTTGGTCAGACCTGTCATGGCCACGCATACAGGATCTCCCGTAACCTCGCTATGTCATAACTATATAATTGTAATGGTTCAGAGCAGTTGTAGGGAACTGATTATGCTTGCTGACTTTAATTTTGGGGTTTCAAATGGGAGTGGTTGTGAGCAGTTGCAGTCCCTCAAGAAAAGACCTTGAGACGCTTATGAGGGTACAGACGGGTATTGAACACTACTATTCAACTGTTCTATGCTATTAATTCCCAAGCCCAGGAGCGGCTTATAGCTTCTTCCAAAGTTGGGGCATGGCTTATACAACTAACAAGGGTGCAGTTTATAAAATACGTGGGAGCAGACGTTGAACTAAAGACCTGCACGAGCAATAACATGACATTAAGGATTTTAGAGCAGTATTTTGAATACTTGGTATTAAATTAATTCATGGTCATTCTATTCAATATTATTGCATCCAGCCACAATTTGATATGGACATACCTAACCCCATGCCCTGGATATAGGGTCCAATATTTATCAGAGGAATGCTACAGCAGTGAGAATGCAGTCTATATATATGAGTGACAGACAGAGATAGATTTACCCCATCCCATCTCAACCACTGCAGGAACCTTCCATGCACTCACTCTGACCCTGACTTACTTCTCTGCCTTATACCCAGCATATATATATATATATATATATATATATATATATATATATATATATATATATATATATATATATACCGTATTGACTCGTATTACCACTCGGTCCTTAAGTAAAGCCCCATGTTTACACAGTTTCTGATCAGGAATTTGAGGAAAAAAATAAAGAGGGTTTGTGGTCTAAATCTGTATAAAAAAATGGCCTCGTGTATAAATTTCATAAATGAAGTACACAGGTAACAAAATGACAACGAAATAACCTTTTCCCAAAGTTGCCAGAGATCCGTTGTTATTTTCGCAGAGACATCGCGAGAAGATGCGAGATTGGAACTGTCATGGCTGCACACACACACACAGCCTCCCGACTCCTCCCTATAACAGTGGTCTGTTGCAGAACCAGTGCTCCTCTCGTCAGTGATGTATTACGACCACACAGTGGTGCTCAACATTTAGCAAGAGGTGGTTATCTTATCTTATCATAGCTGAGATTTACCTATTTTCAATGGCAGCATATTGTGCAAAAGACATGCCTCTCGCTAAAATTGTACTCGCAGTGGTGGCATTTTTATGACCATATCGTTGTGCACCTGGAGGGTGTTGCTCCTATTATAAAAAGAGCTGTGAGTATGTGCCCTCTTTTCTAAACAAGTTGTGCACTGCTTCACCATTCAACTTGCACTCACCACATTAGTCTGAAAAGTAACCTGCCTTGTTTAAAATAAAGAGAGCTGCTGTACCAGGTACCTACTCATGTCACATGCTCTATAGTTTATTATACTGACTGATTTCTCCCAACTAGGTACCTACTCAAATCCCCTTTTTTAGCACCGTACTTGAATGACCACTTGTGAGAAACAAAAGGGACAAGTTATAGCTACATGAAAAGAAAGGACTGGAAACGAGGGCATTTTTAGCCGGTTCTTCCTTTTACTATAGGAGCAACACCCTCCTGGTATTACAGGTGACTATGGTAGATCTCACCCCCCCCCCCCCAACACCCATGGGTTTACCTTCTTCCCTTGGTGAGGTACAGGAGGGGTATGTAGACAGGGGGAGGGGGAGGTACATAGAAACTAAAGGTGACACATGTTCACTTTGAGGCACTGTACCAACTGTAACCCATGCATTGTTAGCACCCTCATCACTGGGGTCCATTTCACAATGATTTACTATTTGCCCCTTATTGAGATTTTAAGCTGATTGCAGATGAGGTAGACTTGATTGGTATCTAGGGAATACGGTCCTGATCTAACCAGGAAAATCAATCGTATTTGATATTATCAGACTCACGTATATGACTGTATGATCTGAATTGTCCAGGATTGTGGTCGTCTAAAGGGCGAGCGTAGAGAACCACTCTATGCATCAAGTGATTATTTCAGCATTTATATAGGATTTGGTAGAACTGTCATAGCTGTACAGGCACTGATGTAGTGCACTATTCACATCATCATATTATTGAGTCTCACTACAATTTGAGGCTGTCCAGTTGTAGGATATGGTGCAGTGCCCCCCTGAGCTGCTCTACCTTTTATCCCTGCTACAAACCAACTACTGTGAGCTGGTAGATGAATATTACCTGGTTTATTTACCGTCTATACCAACCCTCCAACGGTGGCATGATGCAGGAGTGCATCATGCCCATTGGTCGTCGTGATGTACCAATGAAGTGCTGGCGAGATAACTCCTTAGAAATAAAGACGAAGAAATAAAAGGGAGTTTAAGGCATAGGAAAAGGGAGGGGGCAGGGGGGCCCGGGCCACTATTTGTCATTTATGCCCTTAGTAATTACTCAATCAATCTACCCTTACATCCACTGGGTGCTGGCCTGCTACTTCAGCACAGACAGGCCCTGTATAGAGAAGGATTTCTTAACCACATTACCTGTACGTGTACTGCAACTTGTACTTCTAGACCTTGAAGTAGACGTACATGTACAAGTAACAACATCTTAAACTCTCTAATGACGAATGTGCATCAAGACGCTAACGCACTATGTGGTGCGGGTGGGCAGGGTCTAACAGGGTGTGGGTGGCATTTGGCAGGGTCCTGGGTCTGGTACACTGGGAGTATATATGTGTACATATCTGTAGACATTCCGGGGTGGTTCCTCCAGGGTATAGTTTGCACCTGGGGGTAACCTGAGTTGTTCTTTGTGTGAAACTCATGATATGCTTATAGCTTTGTACTTTTACCGTCAATGATATCCAGGCAACAATATTCTTATGACACAGTGTAGAAGGTACCAGGGTATACCTGGCCGTTACCCCATCCAACAAGTGTGAACTCATTTCCCCATTATTTGCTTTTTAATACACTATTCTACTTCATAATAGTATTTCAGAATCTTAGCTAGGCCATGGATGCTTATGGAGAAAAGACCTGCACTTACTATATCACTTGGGTTACTTAGGAGCCAAAACTGAAAGTCGGGTACTAAGGTAACTCCTAATGAAGTTACCCGAGAACTGAGTTAGCCTAGTACTAACAAATATTAAACCTCTCTGTACTACTATTGTAGACAATGTCAGCCTACAGTTATTAGTTCAAATGACTGTGCATGTTGTAAACCACATCTAAACAACTCAGCATTACTTTAATCAGTTGAAATCTTGGTTTTAGTGCTGTATAATACGTCACAGGATCCGCCATTGGTTGGATGGGGTACCTGTCAGTTACAACAGTTCCTTCTACACTGTGTATGAGGAACTCAAGATGTTCCCTTTTCATGATACATGGTTCATTCAAAAATTGAACTCAATCACTTTGTAAGGCACGAAGAGTGACCATCAGGAGAAAAAAGAACAACCTTGCTCATGATTCTTGAAAATCTACAGTGCCTTTCTCCTGTCAGGTAATCCTTCCATGATTCGCCTTGTTGTGACATGTTTCAAGAGACTCAGGACATGCAGTCAAACCTATGATTTTCCTGTTTATGTATAATTCTTGAAAATATCCCTTCTCTTTGATGTCCTACCACCTTCCTCAGATTCATCTCAACTGAAATCCCAAATCATTGCCAATGGGTTTCCTCCCTTCACCTCCAAAGTCTTCTGTCTAGGGTAATATACCTCCCAAAAATAAAACCAATGACTAAACTTTGTTTACCTCTGTTTAGAGAACTTCAAAACCTCCCTGAACATATCTTTCCCATTAGTTTGTGAGACACCATGTATCATCTTCACAAAAACAGGAGTGTACATCAAGGTCTGTTATCTATCATGTGCATATGACAAGCTGTCGTACCCCGCAGCTAATGTGCCATACACACGGGTTAACCCTTTATCTGCAGTACAGTGTATTGTGTCATACACATACATTAACTCTTTATCTGCAGTACAGTGTATTGTGTCATACACACGGGTTAACCCTTTATCTGCAGTACAGTGTATTGTGTCATACACACGGGTTAACCCTTTATCTGCAGTACAGTGTATTGTGTCATACACACAGGTTAACCCTTTATCTGCAGTACAGTGTATTGTGCCATACACACGGGTTAACCCTTTATCTGCAGTACAGTGTATTGTGTCATACACACACGTTAACCCTTTATCTGCAGTACAGTGTATTGTGCCATACACACAGGTTAACCCTTTAACTGCAATACAGTGTATTGTGTCATACACACACGTTAACCCTTTATCTGCAGTACAGTGTATTGTGCCATACACACGGGTTAACCCTTTATCTGCAGTACAGTGTATTGTGTCATACACACACGTTAACCCTTTATCTGTAGTACAGTGTATTGTGTCATACACACACGTTAACCCTTTATCTGCAGTACAGTGTATTGTGCCATACACACGGGTTAACCCTTTATCTGCAGTACAGTGTATTGTGTCATACACACACGTTAACCCTTTATCTGCAGTACAGTGTATTGTGTCATACACACACGTTAACCCTTTATCTGTAGTACAGTGTAATGTGCCATACACACGGGTTAACCCTTTATCTGCGGTACAGTGTATTGTGCCATACACACAGGTTAACCCTTTATCTGCGCTACAGTGTATTGTGTCATACACAAGGGTTAACCCTTTATCTGCAGTACAGTGTATTGTGTCATACACACACGGGTTAACCCTTTATCCGCAGTACAGTGTATTGTATCATACACACGGGTTAACCCTTTATCTGCAGTACAGTGTATTGTGTCATACACACGCGTTAACCCTTTATCTGCAGTACAATGTATTGTGTCATACACAGGGGTTAACCCTTTATCTGCAGTACAGTGTATTGTGTCATACACACGGGTTAACCCTTTATCTGCAGTACAGTGTATTGTGTCATACACACACGGGTTAACCCTTTATCTGCAGTACAGTGTATTGTGTCATACACACACGGGTTAACCCTTTATCTGCAGTACAGCGTATTGTGCCATACACACGGGTTAACCCTTTATCTGCAGTACAGGGTATTGTATCATACACACGGGTTAACCCTTTATCTGCAGTACAGTGTATTGTATCATACACACGGGTTAACCCTATATCTGCAGTACAGTGTAATGTGTTATACACACGGGTTAACCCTTTATCTGCAGTACAGTGTATTGTGCCATACACAGGGGTTAACCCTTTATCTGCAGTACAGTGTATTGTGCCATACACAGGGGTTAACCCTTTATCTGCAGTACAGTGTATTGTGTCATACACACGGGTTAACCCTTTATCTGCAGTACAGTGTATTGTGTCATACACACGGGTTAACCCTTTATCTGCAGTACAGTGTATTGTGCCATACACAGGGGTTAACCCTTTATCTGCAGTACAGTGTATTGTGTCATACACACGGGTTAACCCTCTATCTGCAGTACAGTGTATTGTGCCATACACACACGTTAACCCTTTATCTGCAGTACAGTGTATTGTGCCATACACAGGGGTTAACCCTTTATTTTATGTGAATAACTTCTTCCCGTAGAGATAGCATTGCAGAGCCGATCACCACACCCCCAGTGGCGTAACGTGTCTTGATCCACTACAGCGGCTGATCCACTACTGCAGCCTCGTTCTGGGTGCATGTAAACATTCAAAATGGCGGACCGGCGCTTGTACGGGGAACTACGGTACCGGATTTTGATAATTTTTCCTTATTTAAACCTATAAAAACATAAAATAAATATAGAACTAAACTCCCCTGGTGTCCTCGGTGGCTGATCCACCCCTCGGGGGAGTCTCCCCCTCGTGGTGGATCGGCCACCTTGTACACCACAGTCGTTTAGTTCTATCTATTTATCTGCAGTACAGTGTATTGTGCCATACACATGGGTTAACCCTTTATCTGCAGTACAGTGTATTGTGTCATACACACACGTTAACCCTTTATCTGCAGTACAGTGTATTGTGCCATACACACACGTTAACCCTTTATCTGCGGTACAGTGTATTGTGCCATACACAAGGGTTAACCCTTTATCTGCAGTACAGTGTATTGTGCCATACACACAGGTTAACCCTTTATCTGCAGTACAATGTATTGTGTCATACACAGGGGTTAACCCTTTATCTGCAGTACAGTGTATTGTGTCATACACACGGGTTAACCCTTTATCTGCAGTACAGTGTATTGTGCCATACACACGGGTTAACCCTTTATCTGCAGTACAGTGTATTGTGCCATACACACGGGTTAACCCTTTATCTGCAGTACAGTGTATTGTGCCATACACACACGTTAACCCTTTATCTGCAGTACAGTGTATTGTGCCATACACACAGGTTAACCCTTTAACTGCAATACAGTGTATTGTGTCATACACACACGTTAACCCTTTATCTGCAGTACAGTGTATTGTGTCATACACACACGTTAACCCTTTATCTGCGGTACAGTGCAATGTGTCATACACAAGGGTTAATCCTTTATCTGCAGTACAGCGTATTGTGCCATACACACATGTTAACCCTTTATCTGCAGTACAGTGTATTGTGCCATACACACGGGTTAACCCTTTATCTGCAGTACAGTGTATTTTGTCATACACACGGGTTAACCCTTTATCTGCAGTACAGTGTATTGTGTCATACACACGGGTTAACCCTTTATCTGCAGTACAGCTAATGTGTCATACACACGGGTTAACCCTTTATCTGCAGTACAGTGTATTGTGTCATACACACGGGTTAACCCTTTATCTGCAGTACAGTGTATTGTGTCATACACACGGGTTAACCCTTTATCTGCAGTACAGTGTATTGTGTCATACACACGGGTTAACCCTTTATCTGCAGTACAGCTAATGTGTCATACACACGGGTTAACCCTTTATCTGCAGTACAGTTTATTGTGTCATACACACGGGTTAACCCTTTATCTGCGGTACAGTGTATTGTGTCATACACACGGATTAACCCTTTATCTGCAGTACAGTGTATTGTGTCATACACACGGGTTAACCCTTTATCTGCAGTACAGTGTATTGTGCCATACACACACGTTAACCCTTTATCTGCAGTACAGTGTATTGTGTCATACACACGGGTTAACCCTTTATCTGCAGTACAGTGTATTGTGTCATACACATGGGTTAACCCTTTATCTGCAGTACAGTGTATTGTGTCATACACACACGTTAACCCTTTATCTGCAGTACAGTGTATTGTGTCATACACACGCGTTAACCCTTTATCTGCAGTACAGTGTATTGTGCCATACACACGGGTTAACCCTTTATCTGCAGTACAGTGTATTGTGTCATACACACGGGTTAACCCTTTATCTGCAGTACAGTGTATTGTGTCATACACACGCGTTAACCCTTTATCTGCAGTACAGTGTATTGTGCCATACACACACGTTAACCCTTTATCTGCAGTACAGTGTATTGTCCCATACACACACGTTAACCCTTTATCTGCAGTACAATGTATTAATACTTAGTAATCCTTTAACCATTTTGCATCACAGACAAACAACTGGCCAGGAACCTATATGGGATTGATGGGCTGCTGAATGATAGCAAAACTTGTAAACACATGGTTGCATTGATGTTTTGTATTTTAAACATGTTTAGACCTCAACATACTTAACAATACAAACACCTTCATGCATTATATGTAACCTACATAGAGTGACAATACAACCCCTCTGAACAAAGTTCACTTTTATCTGATATTGAGAACGATAGACTCTATAGTTAAGTACAAGGGTGTGAAGAAACACATCCCATTCTCCACTGCCACCTTATCAAAAATGACTTCCTCAGAAGGAACTTGAAATAAATACAAAATTTCATTCAAATCTGTTCAAATTTGCAGTTGTTTGATGCAATCTACCCTCCTGCTCATGGAGAAACTGTCATTTGCACAGCTCATGTCCCCTTTATGCCAAAAAAGATTTGAGCTCCCTTTTTTTCCAGAGAGAATCCCTTAACCTGACGGTAATTGGTTTGAATACCATGCAACTTTGAATCCATTTTAGGCGTTTATTCACTGCTGTCGGTAGGCTGAATTTTTGCTCATGCAAAATATTGAAAATTGGTTGGGTTAGCAAAAATTTGACCGACTGATGGCAGTGGTATGCCCGGTTTAGGTAGATTACTACTGTCTCCTTCTCTACATACTCCATAACCGAGTTGTCTCATGTGGTCTTTTTGCTTATTGTGCCAATGGGCCAATCAATAAGATATCATTCATGTGTACCATGATAGATTAATGGAATACATGTACTTGCGGAGCGGAAACAACATTAATGTCCTCGTCACGGGTCAGTGAATGCTGATAGAGATATCCTTTTATTCATTTACAGTACCAGCGTGTGTAGGAATTGTCGAGTGACTAAAGCTATAAGGTTTGGTGTGGCATATTGCCTAAAACCAATGTTTATCTATTGGCATGATTGACCATGCAGTTCTAGAGCCCACGATGGGTATAATCAACAAGGGGAAAAGGTCACTTCTTAAAATTGACAAGGGACAAGGCCGCTTCTTAAAATCAACAAGGGACAGGGCCACTTCTTAAAATCGACAAGGGATGTGGGTTGATAGATAAGAGACAAGAACCATTTCTTAGAGTCTATAGGGCCTTGGTTCTCCCCATTGGGACTATATTTGGGTATCATCCTGCCATGATCCATCAATGCAGTAGCTCCCCCTTGAGGGATAAGCTATCATATGAATGCTTTGTACCCCGTAGGATTGGGCATTCTGCATATATGGAGCTCTGATGTGTAATCCTACCATGACTGAATAATTTATCACGGGGAAAGTACATCCTTTTATATATATGTGTGTGTATATATATATATATATATATATATATATATATATATATATATATATATATATATATAACCGCTATACTTAACTAAGGATATATATAACCAAACAGTAATTAAGTTGTCACAATTGGCGCTCTTAACGCCCTTAATTTATTAAGGAAAACAAAAGAAAAATTGGGGTCCAAACAAAACAATATGGTGGCCTCCTTGTGTGTGTGGTGGCTACCTGGGAGGGGGTCAGGTGACTTAGATGAAACTATGCAGGCCTGCCCCCTATGTGAGTCCCAGTGTAGTAGACACCTGAGTAGCAGAACCGCTACAATATATACCATTATAACAACTAGTAGCTAGATAATTATAACACCCATATATATATAAATATATTTATGCAAGGTGAATATTGAAGCTCCATAGAGAAAGCACTGAGACTGCGTATTGCATCCCTGCGTTAAATAACCAGTGCCAAATCCACACGATGACGTCATACGCCCACCGCGCATGCGCAGCCCTTTTGAAAACGTAAACATCCAAGATGGCTCCGCACTTGGCCTATCGGCCTCGTGCGGAATGGCCCAGATCCTCTCATGAAGAAATGGTCGGCTCAAACTACTTATCGTTCACCTTTACTATATAGCTACCCTTTGGTAAGACATTGATATATCCTTCATAGCTTTATTAACTTTCATACAGCGCATATTTAACTGCAATAGTCTCCCTGTATACAGAGATGGGTAGATTCAAGAAGTGTTTTCTTAAACATAACAACATCCAAGTCATACAAAACTGCCATAGAAATGTAGTTGAACGGTTGCATGTGATTGTGTTGACTGAAGAAATAACCCCAGATCAAGATTCTTGAAAATCAGATGTTGTTAGAGAAGTTATATATGGTAGCTTTTGGTATGTAATATATTTGATGTACCATATATAAATCAATTCTTCTCATTACAATTCAGTGGATGATTAAATACACTGTTGTTAACAAATGTCCCAGCAGATAGAAAACCCACATAAAACCGCAAAGGAGCCACTGCTTCGCCCCCGTCAAACTATTCCCCACACCCCTGTCTCATTTCATCGAGATTGCTTCCATAATTCTACAAACAGATCTAATATAAAAATGAAATTAATGAAGCGCACCCTAAGGACGCCCAGGCTCATTAGGGGCCCTGCACGCAGGGGCCCTAATTAATATAGCGCATGCAGTCCGTAATTAGTAACCTCCTGTCTAAAGCCCCAACCCGGCCTTTTTTACTCGCTGCCGGAATGGTATAACGCCTTTTTAGTGTGGACAATTACAGCTGTATGAACACGATAAACGCCATTTTGCAGAAATCTGGGTGCAAAAAGGGTGTATTGGTTGAGGGTAGCTGTCTGTGTGGCTTGTTGTTCTGTCTGAGTGATCCCACTGTTTGTTGGGGAGATTCAGAGGAGGGGTGGTAGGGTATTTTATGGGACAGTAGGGAAGTCTGTAAGGGCCGCTGATACAGGAATGTATCATGGTCGTCAAGATGCACTAATGAGCATTGTGCATTGTATTGCATTGCAGCATTGTGCCGATCCTCTATGGACATATCAGTCCTGGTGAGGTACTCACCAGGGCTACATACATGCATCATGCCGACCAATACGCATGATGCATGAATGTAGCCCTGGTGAGTAACTCACCAGGGCTACATTCATATATCATGCCGACCAATAGGCATGATGCATGGATGTAGCCCTGGTGAGTAACTCACTGTGGCTACATACATGCATCATGCCGGCCAATAGGCATGATGCATGAATGTAGCCCTGGTGAGTTACTCACCAGGGCTACATTCATATATCATGCCGACCAATAGGCATGATGCATGGATGTAGCCCTGGTGAGTAACTCACTGTGGCTACATACATGCATCATGCCGGCCAATAGGCATGATGCATCAACCCATTAACAGCCCCTAGATATTGCATCATGCCTCAATAAGGCATGATGTACTAAATCAATGCCAACTCTTGACCTTTCAGCCATGCGTGTCGTGGATTATTTTGACGATTTGTAATATAGCCATTATGATATTTGCTCTCTAATGAATCTATTTGTAATCAATGCAGCAATGCCAAGTTACTCCCCAAAGCTGCATGTATGCTACATAGTGCATGTCATTGCAGTACCCAGCCTTTCCACCTAGTGCATGTCATTGTAGTACCCAGCCTTTCCACATAGTGCATGTCATTGTAGTACCCAGCCTTTCCACATAGTGCATATCATTGCAGTACCCAGCCTTTCCACAAAGTGCATGTCATTGTAGTACCCAGCCTTTCCACATAGTGCATATCATTGCAGTACCCAGCCTTCCCACATAGTGCATGTCATTGCAGTACCCAGCCGTTCCTCATAGTGCATGTCATTGTAGTACCCAGCCGTTCCTCAAAGTGCATGTCATTGCAGTACCCAGCCGTTCCTCATAGTGCATGTCATTGTAGTACCCAGCCTTTCTACATAGTGCATGTCATTGCAGTACCCAGCCTTTCCACATAGTGCATGTCATTGTAGTACCCAGCCTTTCCACATAGTGCATGTCATTGTAGTACCCAGCGTTTCCACATAGTGCATGCCATTGTAGTACCCAGTCTTTCCACCTAGTGCATGTCATTGTAGTACCCAGCCTTTCCACATAGTGCATGTCATTGTAGTACCCAGCCTTTCCACATAGTGCATGCCATTGTAGTACCCAGCCTTTCCACCTAGTGCATGTCATTGTAGTACCCAGCCTTTCTACATAGTGCATGTCATTGTAGTACCCAGCCTTTCCACATAGTGCATGTCATTGCAGTACCCAGCCTTTCCACATAGTGCATGTCATTGCAGTACCCAGCCTTTCCACCTAGTGCATGTCATTGCAGTACCCAGTCTTTCCACCTAGTGCATGTCATTGCAGTACCCAGCCTTTCCACCTAGTGCATGTCATTGCAGTACCCAGCCTTTCCACCTAGTGCATGTCATTGTAGTACCCAGCCTTTCCACATAGTGCATGTCATTGTAGTACCCAGCCTTCCCACATAGTGCATGTCATTGCCGTACCCAGCCTTTCCACATAGTGCATGTCATTGTAGTACCCAGCCTTCCCACATAGTGCATGTCATTGCAGTACCCAGCCTTTCCACATAGTGCATGTCATTGTAGTACCCAGCCTTCCCACATAGTGCATGTCATTGCCGTACCCAGCCTTTCCACATAGTGCATGTCATTGTAGTACCCAGCCTTCCCACATAGTGCATGTCATTGCAGTACCCAGCCTTTCCACATAGTGCATGTCATTGCAGTACCCAGCCTTTCTACATAGTGCATGTCATTGCAGTACCCAGCCTTTCCACATAGTGCATGTCATTGTAGTACCCAGCCTTTCCACATAGAGCATGTCATTGCCGTACCCAGCCTTTCAACATAGTGCATGTCATTGCAGTACCCAGCCTTTCCACATAGTGCATGTCATTGTAGTACCCAGCCTTTCCACATAGTGCATGTCATTGCAGTACCCAGCCTTTCCACATAGTGCATGTCATTGTAGTACCCAGCCTTTCCACCTAGTGCATGTCATTGTAGTACCCAGCCTTTCCACCTAGTGCATGTCATTGTAGTACCCAGCGTTTCCACATAGTGCATGTCATTGTAGTACCCAGCGTTTCCACATAGTGCATGTCATTGTAGTACCCAGCGTTTCCACATAGTGCATGTCATTGTAGTACCCAGCCTTTCCACCTAGTGCATGTCATTGTAGTACCCAGCCTTTCCACATAGTGCATGTCATTGTAGTACCCAGCGTTTCCACATAGTGCATGCCATTGTAGTACCCAGCCTTTCCACATAGTGCATGTCATTGTAGTACCCAGCCTTTCCACCTAGTGCATGTCATTGTAGTACCCAGCGTTTCCACATAGTGCATGTCATTGCCGTACCCAGCCTTTCTACATAGTGCATGTCATTGTAGTACCCAGCGTTTCCACATAGTGCATGTCATTGCCGTACCCAGCCTTTCTACATAGTGCATGTCATTGTAGTACCCAGCCTTTCCACATAGTGCATGTCATTGTAGTACCCAGCCTTTCCACATAGTGCATGTCATTGCAGTACCCAGCCTTTCCACATAGTGCATGTCATTGCAGTACCCAGCCGTTCCTCATAGTGCATGTCATTGCAGTACCCAGCCTTTCCACATAGTGCATGCCATTGTAGTACCCAGTCTTTCCACCTAGTGCATGTCATTGTAGTACCCAGCCTTTCTACATAGTGCATGTCATTGCAGTACCCAGCCTTTCCACCTAGTGCATGTCATTGTAGTACCCAGCCTTTCTACATAGTGCATGTCATTGCAGTACCCAGCCTTTCCACATAGTGCATGTCATTGCAGTACCCAGCCGTTCCTCATAGTGCATGTCATTGCAGTACCCAGCCTTTCCACATAGTGCATGTCATTGCAGTACCCAGCCGTTCCTCATAGTGCATGTCATTGCAGTACCCAGCCTTTCCACATAGTGCATGCCATTGTAGTACCCAGCCTTTCTACATAGTGCATGTCATTGTAGTACCCAGCCTTTCCACATAGTGCATGTCATTGTAGTACCCAGCCTTTCCACCTAGTGCATGTCATTGTAGTACCCAGCCTTTCTACATAGTGCATGTCATTGCAGTACCCAGCCTTTCTACATAGTGCATGTCATTGCAGTACCCAGTCTTTCCACATAGTGCATGCCATTGTAGTACCCAGCCTTTCTACATAGTGCATGTCATTGCAGTACCCAGCCTTTCAGGGGTTGCATAAAGGGTAATCAATGTATCCTGCTGATCATGTAGGACTGATGCACCACTGAAGGCTGACATGATACACTAACGCTATTCTGGCAAGTTACTCGCCAATACTGCACTGGTACATGATATTGACAAACGAGCAGAAAAGTGAAAGGCATGCGTTGTGACCCTTAGAGTGTTTAAAGGGGATGAGGTGCAGGAAATTCAGTAATAAAGCATTTAACTGACAGCCGAAACAGAATCTCTGTCAATACAAATTTTATGGGGATCATTGAAAGTTCTAGTGATGATGTTTTGCAAGATTGTCATCTAAACTAGTCATTAAATCACACTATCCCCCAAAATGTACTCAAGATGATTAAAATACTGGTTACACAGCGATAAATTCAGGTTTCTGAGAATCATTCCAAATTGAGTGATTTTATGAGTTAGATGAGGGCCTATGGATAAAGGTATAGTTTGCAGCAATTTTCTCGGTCCAGAGACATATTCAATTGATACACCAAATTCAATTAATACATCAAAAATGATGTGTGTTCTATCTTTGATAGCACTATAAAACAATTTATTCAGGAAATGACATGTTTGTAGAATCCCTATTCCCTTAGATATTCAGTGTACCAACCTAGTTGGATACATTAATGACATAACGCCTGGTACCCATCATGCTGGCTGGTATCAGTGCTTATCTCTCGGGGTACTAGATCAAGCATTGGTGTCCCCTCCTAAAGAGCCTGCACCCTCGACATACCGTATTGTCGTGATAAACCGCCCAGGCGCTAATAGATTTGCAGGGGACATTACCTCTGGCCGTTATACAAGACAGGCGCTTATTCAAGGTCTGTTTTCAATGCTTAAGAGTGAATTCAGCTTCCCCTTACCCCGTCACTTATTTGAGACCGGCGGTCATTCAAAACCCAGCGGTTTATCGCGATGATATGGTAGCCCATCCAGCGGTTATAGGTTTTGCTGCAGCGGGGTGAAGGGAAGTGGTATTATCAGCAATCTACATTTAGCATTACACCACCATTACACCACAGTGTCCGTACACTGATAAAAAATAGAGCCTAATATCTTAGTCAGTAGTGATTAACTTAAGATAGTCACATGATAGTGTGATTTTTGGCTATCCCTCTATAGTCACCTGTGACTAACTTAAGTTAGTCATATAGTCAACACATAGTCATGTCTTTAATCTATTGAAACAGTCCTTAGTCAGATGACTATCATTTTGTTGCTAAGCAACATTTAGTTAGTAAATATGACTAATATATACAGTCAGTACTGAATATACCTGCAAGCAAACATTCATCCAATCAAAGATGGCTGCCATATGCCTTTCCATTGATGAACAGTTTGAACCCAAAATAACTATTGTTATACTGCAATGGCCACAAATATCACAACAAATAGTTAAGTTACCTATCCATTAATGGCCAGACATATTGAGTTTCCATGGATGGACAGGTTAGGATGATGATTTGGCCTGATTATAATTGTCTCCTCTTAGTCCAGGCAACCATAAATATGTCCTCTTTCTGGATGACGGTTTTTGTGCACAGAAACCTGTGGCATCATCAATCTGTGAGCTCTACATATAGTCAAATTGACTATCTTTCTGACTAATATGTGACTAAGGTATATAGTCATGTGACTATGGGGCTCAGAATATGTGGGTATAGTCACTACTGACTATAGGTTTTATTATCAGTGTAGGTTATATCGCTAAATGGCTGATCGATTTAGTAACATATCTAGGAATACCATGATTATCCATGATGACTAAATGTAGTTCTTCCTAGTAACCTGCTATACCGAAATGGCCCGTTTAAGAGCTGGGGTCTCAAATAAGCGCCTGTCTCGAATAAGCGCCGGGGATACAGGGCTATTGAAATCATTCTTAAGCACTGAAAACAGTATTCAAATAAGTGCCAGTCTCAAATAAAGGCCGAGGGTAGAGAGGTTTTTAAATTAATAAGTGCCAGGGCGCTTAAACGGGCCATAACCGTAGTGCTGCACACTGTAAGGTGGTACACCAATGTACAAAGAATCTCTGTGAAAGTAACGAAGGATCTCTGGTAACTATGGTACGCGGATTCCATCATAGCTAGTCGACTGTTCAGTTTTACAAGGATCCCGGGTAGATTCAACAGTTATTTTTTGTCAGTGTACCATGCAGAAACAGTGATGGCGGGCCCAGAAAACGGCTAAAAATCACTGTCATATTTGTTAACCATTCCAATTCTACCCTAAAAGGGTTAACGTAGGATAGCTTCTTTGGAGGCCAATAAAAGTGGCTTCGTTGAACCTTATCTAAAATAGCCTTTTGGGAAGTAGCATTACGTGTGGTACAAGCAGACATGCTAAGTAGACTACCACATTGGCAGGTTTGGTGTGTGTAGGATTTAACCTATGACCATATGACCTTTGACCATGGAAGAGACTGGGCTCTAAGCCAGGAAGCCTAGTACCAAATAGAACAGCATTGATGGATTTAGAGAAGGCGTAGGTTCACAAACTCCCACTATTTCTCCATTTAACGGAAGAAACTGTGGTTTAATTCTAAACTATCATAACACCACTAGAAAACTAAGTGTAGGAAGAATAGGTCTTATTATGTTAGGAGATGTGCCTATGCTAATATCGCATAGGTAGCGATGGCAGAGCCTTTTGAATTCACCTCCAGGAGGGCTTAAGTAAGCAGTAACGAAAATCGGATCAAGAGGTCCAAAAACCATTTTTCATGAAAAATGTGCATAAAATTACAGAAAAATCACGTCTTTGAAAGTAAGTAGGAACTTTAGTGATATTGACTAAAAAATGGCAGCATTAGAACCTAGTTCCTATTACTGCCACTAGGGGAAACAAGGGTGGTCCAAATTAGGCAACTTTCCCCTATGTATACTTTACAAATGGAGGAAATTGCTGAGGGACATCGTGGGCTTGGCAAACAAGAAACCCAAATGGCAGAGGACCAGACTTTCTTATCGACTTGCAACGAAACTCTTCGTTTTAATACATTTATAAGGTAAGAAGTAAAAAGTTAATGGTGGCAACCATGGTATAAAGGCTCTATGTGATGATTAGAACTCAGCGGGTCTATCATTGCATATAAACTGCACCTATAGACAAAGACAAACATACATAGCTTGTTTTCTGACATGCGACATGCGGATGCACACATGCATGTCACAGGAAATACTTAAAAGGTGATGTCCCACATATGTTGGCATGGAAATGGCTGTCCACGTGCATGCAATGTTCTATGTTTGATTTTAGCCTCATTTGTGAGGTATAACAGTAGTATATATATATATATATATATATATATATATATATATATATATATATATATATATATATATATGCCACATGCACCTGTTTGATGAAGTGTGAAGCAGGTGGTAGTGAGTGATACACTGGTGTACTCTGCCAAAGGTCTACTTCTACACTGGTGCACTGTGCCAAAGGCCACCACAGGGGGCAAGGGTTATACCAGCTTGGCATTTCACAGAGAAAACAAGCCACCCTTTCTTAACGCCTTTGCCTCATCGATCTGTAAAGTATTAGTTTGCAAGTGAATGCCATAAGAATCCACCCCTTCATAATTCTGGAGATTGTGTGGGCATTTTTCCTATTTGTTCGTCTTCCGTCAAGAATCTATAAACACAACAATAAGATAATGCAATACCTTTTGTTAAAGGCTCCAAAGTACCGAATTCTATTGATATCACTGACTTCTAGACATTGAAATAAACTCCAAAACCCCAAACACCAACGTGTTTAAACACATTTACTTTTCAAAATGGAATAGATTTGCTCAATCTCATGTGGGCCCCGAATTTACAGGTACCAAGCAGGAAAGGTAACCAGGAAGGCATTTCTAAAAAATATAATGGTCCATCTAGATCCCGTCAGATGATAGTGAGATCCCTCACTTTAATGCAATTACAGCCCTGCATCTAGTTAGAGGTTACATGAGTTGATTGTATTCAGTGGCTAAAATCAACGAATGGATCAATAACTCTTATCTAAGCTCTTAATACCATGGTTTCAACCTCTATATTAAGTATTTACCTTGAAAAACTATGAATTCTCTATGCGAGTCGGGGCAGACAACGAGGGTGGCCTTCTGCCATATTGGATTTTCTGTTTGTCAACACCGTGCAGTCCGCCGAGAAAAACATTCGATTAATTCCATTTATAGAGCATTTGTGTCCTCCTAGTTTTCACAGAACAAAGAATAGACCTTTTTAATCTTACCAAGGTACAATAGATGATTTGAAGCCTATATTCCCTCAAAATGGCCATAATCCAATAACTTCGTGTTTTCCGTCCGACAAGAAAGGTAGTACTTTGTCTATACACCAGACGGCAGGACTGCAGAGGGACAGGAGAGGTTGACACTAAGCCAGAGACGCGGAGCCCGCTGTCTGCTATGGTAAAGGATACGAGTCAACTCACAGTCATGGTTTGTTTCGGTTTAGTGTCAACTACTGTTCATTCTAGCCGTGGTTAATTGCACCAGTTTTATCCTTAAACTTGAATGCAAAAATACGCAAATGACCCATAACCATGGTATAATGGTTACTAATGATTGCACTGGTACGACTGCCCTACCACACCATATGTAATTACCGCATTAATTGCTGGTCTTATAGAACAGTCATAGTGCAGTTCCTACGATTACACACTCTAGTTTTGAGGGGTCTATATTGTGGTGGACGTGTACCATCTTGAGAAATGAGTTCCAGAAAGGTATTATTTTTTTTTATCCTACACTCTGTAGGACCTACCAGGGATCCTTGTAAGACTGAATGGTGTACCACTATACTCTTATTGCAGTGAAGCAGTGTAGTTTCTACAAGAGGCCCCAGATGGCAGCACCTTTAAGCAAAGTGGCGCAGGGAATTTCCATGAAAATAACAACGATTCTCTGGCAATTAAAGGACAAGTAGTTCACCGTTATTTCTCCATGAAAATGGATCTCTGGAAAGCTCTAAGGCAAGGGTTCTGCTGCTTTTTCGACGACATTTTTTATATTGTAGGTTGTTCTTAGACCTGTGACGTTGGTGGGAGTCTGGTTTATGGCCCTGCTATATTTAGTGTAAGATTAGGATCGTCTCCAAGCCTCCATGGCTGATGGTATCAACTTCAGAAGTTACCTCTGGGTCTTTTATCCTGCAAGGGCTGCTGATGCAGGAGTGCATCATGCTTATTGGTCGTCATGATGCACCAATGAAGTGCTGGTGAGATCGTCATGATGCACCAATGAAGTGCTGGTGAGATCGTCATGATGCACCAATGAAGTGCTGGTGAGATCGTCATGATGCACCAATGAAGTGCTGGTGAGATCGTCATGATGCACCAATGAAGTGCTGGTGAGATCGTCATGATGCACCAATGAAGTGCTGGTGAGATCGTCATGATGCACCAATGAAGTGCTGGTGAGATCGTCATGATGCACCAATGAAGTGCTGGTGAGATCGTCATGATGCACCAATGAAGTGCTGGTGAGATCGTCATAATGCACCAATGAAGTGCTGGTGAGATCGTCATGATGCACCAATGAAGTGCTGGTGAGATCGTCATGATGCACCAATGAAGTGCTGGTGAGATCGTCATGATGCACCAATGAAGTGCTGGTGAGATCGTCATGATGCACCAATGAAGTGCTGGTGAGATCGTCATGATGCACCAATGAAGTGCTGGTGAGATCGTCATAATGCACCAATGAAGTGCTGGTGAGACTGCTTGCAATGACTACATCATAGCATCATGCAGGCCCTCCGGGACCATATCAACCCTGTAAAATCAGCATGATACATGAATGTATCCCTAGCGAGTTAACGTAGAGTCGTATTCATGCACCCGGAGGTCTTTGATTTGGCGGCCTCAATTATCCAGTGTTTAAATAGAAGACAGGTGCTTATAGAAGATCCAGTTTTAGTGCTTAAGAAATGTTTCAACACCCCTTTAAGCCAGGTGCTTATACAAGACAGGCGGTTTTTCAAATACTTTCAGATACGGTACTCACCATGGCTGCATTCATGCTTTTCCGAAGGCTCTATAAGCTGAAGTGTGCATCTAAAATAGCATATAACCCAAGGCTTATATACAGGGTTTCACGGAATACTCCAGGAGGGCTGGGATGTTGCTCCAATGAAGTGTTGATGAGTGGTCTCTCCAGCACTTCCTTGGTGCATCAAGAAGACCAATGGGTACGAGAAGCCAATGCTTTAAAGGTGACCACAGATGGGGCCGATTCGATCAGTAGTTATGGAAAAGTGGGCCGATCCGATCAGGGACATCAAACATGTTTGATATTGTCAGACTCAATCAGACATATACACAGACGTCCCCAACCATCCCAGTTGGCCGACTCGGTCGGGCCTGTCTGCGGTCGGCTTTAGTTGCCATTAAATAGTTTGTCTTCTACAGGGACTGAATTGCTGCTACACACCTCATGAACCTCATGTGTGAAAAACAAGTTGTTCATCAAACATTCATGGCTTGATAAGTCTTACCCAACATTGGGTACAGTGAGAGAATTATTGATACTAACCCACTTACTACACTGCTTTACTGCAATATGATTATGGTGGTTCACTGTTCAGTTTTGGGGGTTGCATGGTAGGTTCAACAGTTACTTCTTCCTTTTATACATTTTCCTTTGAGTTGTACTACTTTATTTGAAATGAATCTTGCTTGATGATATTATATAGAATATAATGGAGTGTCCCAACCTAACAAAGAGGTCAATGGAATATATGTGAGCTGCAGGTCACTGCATTAGAAGATAGCAGATTGATAATAGTCTGCCGATAAAACAAGAAAGTGCAGAGATTTAGAAGATATATTGGTCTGTAAACTGAAGATGAAAATTGATTTAAAAAAGAAGCAATCGGCCTGTGTGCTTATCAACAACAGCGTGGGTTGGGCCTGTCTGTGGTCGACTTTAGTCACCATTAAATAGTTTGTCTTCTACAGTGACTGAATTGCTGCTACACACCTCATGAACCTCATGTGTGAAAAACAAGTTGTTCATCAAACATTCATGGCCTAATAAGTCTTACCCAACATTGGGTACAGTGAGAGAATTATTGATACTAACCCAAGGGTACAGTGAGAGAATTATTGATACTAACCCAAAGGTACAGTGAGAGAATTACGGATACTGATAACTCTGTCCCAGCCTACAGGGTAGAGTGATAAAAATAATTGTGACAGGATTTGCGAAAAAGGCCCTTAGCGCCTGGTGCATAAAGGTCCCTATTCCCAGTGATAAGTACATGCCAGAAACTTATGGCTTGTGATAATTCTGCCACAATTTCCAGGGTAGAGGGAACTAAAGTTCCTCAAGGCCCTGCTTCAACCTGGGATATAATGTGATAATTCTGCCACAATTTCCAGGGTAGAGGGAACTAAAGTTCCTCAAGGCCCTGCTTCAACCTGGGATATAATGGTAAAGGTGAACGATGATAAGATTTTGACGACAGTTTCTTCACCAGAGGGGTTTAGACCTGCGAGTGAAGAAACTAGGAGGCAAAAACTTATCAGAGTTCATCTTAACATTTATTTCCAGCCATAGGTGTTCAATTTCTTTCTTACAAAATAAACCCTTATTCACCTGTCATCAATGCGAAAATGTTGACTGCTGCCATCTTGAATGTTTACATACGCGATGGACCTATGACATAATCGTGCGGATTTGGCACTGGTTATTCAACGCAGGGGTGCAATACGACGTTCTCGTGCATTGTCAATGGGGCATCAATATTCACCTTGACATAAAGTATGATAGCACTGTGGGTACTGTCCAAAGGTAGTCAAGGGTACTAAATTCCTATTCCCAAAGTTGTCATTGAAGTTGCGATTACTGAAATTGGTGAAAGCAGTCTATGATTCACTGACTAGACTGTTTCTTTGAATCATTTTTTTTTCTGGTAGTAATTGTAATTTGGTAAAGGTTCTCAGTATCAACATCCTACATTGCATGTAAACTATGCATTCACAATATAACTGACTGGAAAGTCGACATGAATCTTAATTTTATGTGAATAACTTCTTCCCGTAGAGATAGCATTGCGTGGCCGATCGCCACACCCCCAGTGGCGTAATGTGTGCCTATCCACCACAGCGGCCGATCCGGTACTGCAGCCTCGTTCCGGGCCCATGTAAACATTCAAAATGGCAGACCGCCGCTCGTACGGGGAACTACTGTATCAGATTTTGCTGATTTTTCATTATTTAAACCCTATAATAACATAAAATAAATAAAGAACTAAACTCCCCTGGTGTCCTCGGTGGCCGATCCACCCCTCGGGGGGTGTCCCCTGCATGGTAGCATGTGCCAGTCACATGCTACCATCAGATAAATTGATAGGGCTGTATCACCCTACTAACACTGAGGGACTGATGGTAAGATGTTTTGAAAAAGAGAAAAAGTATTAACATGATCAAATGATAATGATATCCAGGTGCATCTATTTGACTGCATCTGACAAAGATTTAGAGGGCAGCTACTTGCATTGATTTTACATACTCCGTCTGGGTGCAATTCACTGAAAACATGGAAGATCCGAAACTAGTCAGCGGTGACCACTTTAGGTCGTCAAGTTGACGATACCTAAAACTACAGCTTTAGGTAGTCAAAATGATGACTTTAGGTCATCATCCTGACGACCTGAGTCATCAGGATGACAATACTGACAGTACAGAGTCGTCATATTGATGACTCAGGTCGTCAGGATGATGACTTAAAGTCATCCTTTTGACTACCTAAAGTTGTAGTTTTAGGTATTGTCAACTTGAGGACCTAAAGTGGTCACCACTGACTAGTTTCAGAACTTCTAGGTTTTCAGTGATTTACGGCAATTTGATGTTCTAGATTTGATGGCCAAAAGTCTTAGGAAAGGGGGAATGTCTGGTGGGCGCTGATAACATGTGAAATATTGACCTCTTATCTCAAGTTCTTTTTTCTGTCACATGATGGGGAATTTATTGTGAAGATAAGAAGAACGATCAATGACAAGCACATATATATATGTCACAGAGGTATGACAGGACCCTAGTAGGACCGCAGGTAATTCCTGGGTTGTTGGTTGAACCATGATGTCTTATGCTGACTTGACTATTAAACTCCTTGAAAATAAACTTCAAAATATTTGATATTCAAATCATTTCTACACCGTAAAGAAATGTTGTCAAAAGAATGGTGAACTCCCGCATCGGCCAGAGATTCGTTGTTATTTTCTCAGAAATTCCCTGTGCTACTGTGCGTAACTAGTGCCACCTGGGGATTTATTAAAGAAACTACACTGGTTTACTGCAATATGATTATGGTGGTTCACTGTTCAGTTTGGGGGGGGGGGTGCATGGTAGGTTCAACAGTTACTTCTTAGAGAGTAGCTCACTGATTCAGTGACACTGTAAATTTGGGTGTGATACATAAGCAAATGGCCACGACCATGGGATTGGCTTCGTGGGATACGCCAGTCTCACCTTGGCGAATACGATGTAAAAATCCCATGGAAGTGGACATTTGCATTTATGTCATGGCCGAGCGGGTTAATTTGCTTTAAATAAAGAAAAACAGCTCAGATCTGTTCAAAATCCAAGATGCCGGACACCCATTGCATACAGACACATTGTATTCAATGCCCCCCATTGAATACGGTGGTTCTAGTACTAATCTTTAGTGATGTTCGTATCAGCCATGACATAACAAACACATTTTTTAGTGTCTACTATTTCATTAAGAAGTGTATGAACAGTTAGGAAAAGTATTCATTTTCCTTTGAGTTGTACTACTTTATTTGAAATGAATCTTGCTTGATGATATCACCAAGAATATAATGGAGTGTCCCAACCTAACTAAGCGGTCAATGGAATATGTGAGCTGCAGGTTACTGCATTAGAAGATAGCAGATTGATAATAGTCTGCCGATAAAACAAGAAAGTGCAGAGATTTAGGAGATACATTGGTCTGTAAACTGAAGATGAAAATTGATTTAAAAAAGAAGCAATCGGCCTGTGTGCTTATCAACAACAGCGTGGGTGGGAACTAAAATTTAAGGCGAACCGATGTGCTACAGTGGACCCATTCTTACCCTACTATAATTAGAGATGATCAGCAACTTTTTGCTAATCCGACAGTTTGCAATATCACAAAAGTATGAAAATAAATCTCGGTTGCATTAGCAAAAATTTGTCCTATCAAAGTCAGTGGAACAAGTGATTTAGCAGAAAATTGACCTAACCGATGCAGTAGAGCCTTTAATTAAAAGGTTAGGGAATGTGAGCGGGGTGTTATACACGGCTAGATGCACTGGAGGGTGTTGCTCCTATGGGAAAAGGTAGCACTGGCTAAGAAGTGCCTTTACTGCAGAACTGGTACCTGATAGCACAGCTCTCTCTAATCAAAACAAGGCAAGCTACTTTTCAGACTAATGTGGTGAGTGCAAGTTGAATGATGAAGCAGAGCGTGACTTGTTTTGAAAAGAGGGCACATACTGACAGCTCTATTTACCATAGGAGCAACACCCTCCTGTCCTATTGACACTACTACACCGTGTGAGTAGTAGATGTGACTAGATTGGATCTCACACAAACACAAAGGAGGGGCTGCTAGATGACCGGCCCAGCCGTGATTATTACACCCAGCCAAGAATCAATGAACACTGCCTTCAGAGCCACACTGCCACTCTCTCTATTACCACCCACCCACTTACACCCTTCATACTATACTTAGACCTTCAAATACAGCATGATGTCCAAAGGCTTCATTCAGATCCATTCGTTGTCATAGCTTAGGACCCACTACATTTCGTGTTGTTCATTCATACATGCATGAAGACAGGCAATATGCATCAAAACATACTCCAGCCATTTAGTGCAAAGTTATGGGCGTTTCTTGCCTTCTTCCACAGTGCCACCACCCCAGCAAATTGTCGTGACTCCTCGTCAACCTGTGTGAAGTGGCTTACACATGTCGCTAGATGGAACACGACGTCGCTATAGCACAAGATCACCAGGAATAGCAATGGTGGTGATCACATGGCCTCACCTCAGATGACGAGGATGGTGATCACTCAGACTCACCAGGGATGGCGACGCGGGTGATCACTCACCTCGCTAGATGAAACACGCACCTCGTCATAGCACATGTTCACCAGGGATGGCGAGGATTGTGATCACTCATCCTCACCAGGGATGGCAACATGAGTGATCACTCATCCTCACCAGGGATGGCGACATGAGTGATCACTCACTTCGCTAGATGAGACGCACACCACGTCATAATACACATTCACCACGGATAGCAAGGATTGTGATCAGTCACTTCGCTAGATAAAACGCGTACCTCGTGATAGCACAGGTTCACCACAGAGGGTGAGGATCTTGATCACCCACACTCACCAGGGATGGCGACACGAGTGATCACTCACCTCGCTAGATGAAACGCGCACCACGTCATAGCGCAGGTTCACCATGGATGGCGAGAGTGGTGATCACTCAGACTCACCAGGGATGGCGACGCTGGTGATCACTCACCTTGTTAGATGAAAAGCTCATGATCATCGACATTGGTAATCATGCAGCCTCACATCTGCCAGATCAAAGTATGTTTTGCCAGAGAAGGTATTGCCATATGTATCTTCCCTCTAACCACAGACAAGGTGTTCATGTTGATATTCCCCTATGTATTTTTCCTGTAACCAGAGAAAAGGTGTTTATGGATAGTTGCTTTCATTTTAGAGATAACTCTATCTAAATTCAATTGATATTCTCTCTATATAATCTTGTTTGATTCAACTCTGAAGTATTACATGGAAATCAGTGTGAAACAAAGCACATTTGATACGTATGGGACTTATACTTCATGCCCACACTTCCTAGATAGGCTACATGTTGAACAGTGGTGCTGTCTCAACAACTTTGGCAATGGTGGTGATAAGTTGCCACTGTGAGTGAGAGTGAGTGACAGATGATGCAATCCTCAGAGAGCATTGACTTGGAGTGACACAAATTCACGTATTGAGTGAGACCAATGTTGGCAATGGTGGTGATAAGTCGCCATTTTCAGAGAAGATAAACAAGGAGTGATACACACTCACGCAGTGAGTGAGAGCCATGTGGCAATGCAGGTGAAAAGTTGCCATTCTGACTGAGAGTTGACAGGCAGTGGCACATACTCACGCAGTGAGTTAGATCCATTTTGGCGATGGTGGTGATAAGTTACCATGCTTTGTGAGGGATGACAAGGGGTGGCACATACTCACGCAGTGAGTGAGATCATGTTGGCAACTGTTGTGATAAATCGCCATGCCATGTGAGACTGACACACAGTGGCGAAAGATGACGCAGTGAGTTATCACTCAGAAAGGAGTCACCATTGATGACCAATCATGGCGACAGATAACGACAATTTGCTGGGACAAGTACGGATGGGTAAAGAAAAAAAACCCTTGTTTTTCGTGTTTTTGATGCTGGTTGTGTTGATAATGAAGTTGGGTGCCCCGTTAGAGCTTCTTATAAACCTCCTTCTTCCCCTCCCTCACGTGTTATCACATTATCTAGCATGTATGAATTGCTCCTGAACGGCAACATATTGCCTAAATAAATGAAGTTATACCTATAAGACATCCCCAGGGTTATAAACTTAATCCACTGTGGTCTTTTTCACTGAGGGCGAAGATATCTTCAAAGGGTAACAATATAGGTGAATGTCATTTCCAAACTGAACCAGTGAAAAAGACCACTGATGTTGGTCCTTACGTGGTATTTTCTCTGTTTTATTTTATTATGATGGTATGGTAACAGAATACCCGTTCTATCCATAAATGTTCACAGAGTACTGATATAATGAGGACTGGATGGCCTCCTGACGGAAAAGGCTGATGGCAGATGACAAATTTTAGTCAGACTGTAAAAAATAATGTCGTCAAAATAACGAAGGATTCCTTGTCCCAATGTTGCCGGAGATCTGTTGTTATTTTCACAGAGGTTGCACTGTATGTTAACACTAGAGTTGGCTCTTAAAGGCTTAATACTAATGAGGAGTGTCAAGGGAGAGGGATTAAAATGGGTCTGTGACCTGATTACTGCAATGACACCAATCTCCTCTCTCTATACCCTATCATGTAAAAAGATGTCATTGAAATAACGACGGAATCCTCATCCAAAAGTTGCCAGAGATTCATAGAGATTCCTTGTTTATTTGTGTACCACTGTACTGCCACCTGGGGCTTCTTGTAAAGACTTCACTGGTTCGCTATTATACAATTGCAGTAGTTCACTGTTCAGTTTTACAGGATCCCTGGTAGATCCAACAGTTATTTTTACACTGTATACTTCAGATCCCTATGGATCCTCCACTATGGTTATAATGACTCTGAGATAAGCTTTCTTAGTTATAACATGGGAGACATGGGAGTAGCAGCCATCTTTGATTTCTGCTAAGGCTATCCTGGATCTTTATTGCTAGGGGCTAACTGTTAGACACTAGGAGGTACTATTAAAGAAGGTGTTACCGTCTAGAGTATGTCTAAGGCCAACAAAGGTAAATGTGTTCCAGGTTAATTGGTGTAAAAATCAAAGAAAGAAGGTCGTTTTATTCCCATAATTTATTTTTTTTATCTTAGTCCTGTTATCATACCTAGAAATGAAATGTCTCAATCTTGGACGGCTGCTCATGCTATGACTCAGACGTGACTATTACTGATATATGAAAGAAAAAATGAAACCGACTTATATGATTGTGCTCTGTTTTATTAGGTAAATTTGAATTAACAAACTGAAACATACTGTCTTAATTTGGTCTAAATGATCTGATCTTTACAAGCCTTTTGTATTCTGATCAAAGCACATGGGTAGAAATACCATCCATAGAGCTGCAGGTTTCTTGGTTGATACCCAGCAGAAGGGTGGTAGACGGCTCGCGGGTCCGAAAGTCTCTCTCTGCCTCAAATCTCAGACATGTGTATGACAGTGACAAGTTTCTGTGACAGAATCTTTTAGAGGAGATTTCCCTGAGGTCAGACACAGAGGTCTATACGTACACATTGGTTGTAGTGAAGGGGTTTCCACTTATAACCTGAAGTAACTTTCTTTGAAGGAAATAAGAAACAATCTATTTCACTACATATATAGTTAGACTATTACAATATATATATATATATATATATATATATATATATATATATATATATATATATATATATATTACAATGAGCGCACATACCGCAATAAGCGCACACTCCCTCTCGCCAAAAAAGAACCATGAACCAAAAAGGAATTAGGCAGTAATTTTCCAAACGAGTTAGTTTTTCCCCAGACTTGCTCAATTGAGGAACTTTTTGAATACCGGTATAAATATTCCATTGAGTTCAGGCCTAGCTCTTGAATGAGTAGAAAATCAAAAATTGGGTTCTAAAGGCCATACACGTTTTTAAGACCACTGTGTGAAAGACGGATGCTTTCTCTGCACTAGACTTACCAACTAAATGCAAAATTCAACAGACCAATAACGGCCTCTTCTCAAGCCTCAGTGGAGCCCAGAGACTAAAGAATATGAATGAAAAGCTATCAGTGACGCCTGCACTTGTCAAACTAGCACATCAAGAGGAAGGCAATTTGTGCTACTCAAGTCATGTGTGGTGGCAGGCAGTTCGCCTGTGGTTTCTAGCCTCTCCTGATAACACAAGAGGCATGGCATAAATATACAGGTAGCCAGTGTTGAACGTCTGCAGTTGGAGTTGTAGGTGTGTGAAAAATCAGGATCTCATTTGTTGTCTGCGGGTATCGATTTGAACTGTACGTTATCGCCCCGATCTGAATTGGGGAGGAAAACAACAAGTTGTTTTCTTCTTGTATTGTCACCCACTTCTTCCGTCTTCACGCAGATCTTTACAGTGCTTTAGGTATTTTCAGATAAAACAGTCCCTTTGTCATCATGGCGTAAATATACTGTCCTTATGAGTTATTCACCATGTAGTTGCCCGTTTAGGTTCATGGAGCAAACATATATCAAAGTATCTCTACCCCCTGGAGCGTGTTGCTCCTATGGTAAAAAGAGCTGTCAGGAGGTACCCTCTTTTCAAAAGAAGTCACGCTCTGCTTCACCATTCAACTTGTACTCACCACATTAGTCTGAAAAGTCACCTGCCTTGTTTAAAAAAGAGAGAGCTGCATTATCGGGTACCTACTCATGTCACTCACTCTATAGTATATTATACTGACTGACTTCTATCAACTAGGTACCTACTCAAACCCCCTTTTTAGCAACATACTTAAATGACCACTTGTGAGCAACAAAAGGGACAAGTTATAGCTACATGAAAAGAAAGGACTGGAAATGAGGGCATTTTTAGCCAGCTCTTCCTTTTACTATAGGAGCAACACGCTCCAGGTATTGTGTGAGACCAGTACTCCTTTAAATACTGTTTTCACTGCTTAAGATTCGATTTTGATACCCTCTCACCTCTGGTTCTTATTTAAGACTGGGACTGAAGAAGGCCTACATGGTAGATACATTTTCAAAGGTAAAGCTCAGGGTTTGGCTTATATTTGGGTTTTTACACTCTAGAACAGTACTAAACTGGCTAAGGTCATGTAGATCAACCAGGAGGCTGTTGTGCATAAGCTAAAAAGAGCACTAAGTAGGTAACTCTCACATTAGGAAGTCATGCTCTTGTAGTGGTTCGAATGTATGACTCGTATAGCTTGAAGTAAAACCAGACAAGGTATCTCGGGTTAGTGCAACAGGCACATATTTATTTCTGTGTAGGTTTTCATCCACCTCGAAGTTATGCGCTTAATATGATAATAAGCTCAGTGGAAAGTGGTCCAACTCCGATGGTAGGCAGAGCCAGACTAATGCCTTCCCCGGCCCCAGATAGGAGCTGGAGCGAGGCTAACAGTGCTGCCACCACCCGGCAGCGACCAGGGGTCGTAAGGACCTCTAGTGACTACCGGTGATGGGCGCACCACTCAAAACGCCCTCTCGAGGAAGACGCTCACACTATATCACGATCTACGAGCTCCTACACTCTGCTTTAACATTCAACTTGTACTCCCGACATAAATTAGACAGAAAAGCCACCAGCTTTGTTTAAAAATAGTGTGTATTGCACATGCAGGTACCTTACCATGTGATTCTCTTTTAGGTGCTCTTGTTTTGAGTAGCTGTCATCTTCAATGAAAGGTCATTGTACCTGACTGATAAGAGGAATTCTGTGCAACACGAAAGAAAATGTCAGGACTAAAAATAAAGTGGCTGCTGCTTAGGCTGCCGCATTTTTTAGGCAAAACCACGTTTTCCTTTATTTGCAACACCAACCAGGAGGGTGTTACCCATATTCTAAATAGAGCTGGGAGTAGGTGGCCTCTTTGCCATTCAACTTGCGCTCACCATATTAGTTTAAAAAGTCACCTGCCTTGATGAAACATAGTGTTTGCTGCATTGTGAGGTAGCTACCTTTGCCACACACTCTTTCGATTGCTCTTATTTTGACCACTTGTGTGCAACACAAAAAAAAGTTAGAACTACAAAGAAAAGAGACTGCTTCAGGTGAGGCACTTCTTAGGCAAAACTACCTTTCCCTTTATGTGCAACACCAACCAGTTGTCATTGCCTCCCACCATTGACAGCTAGGCACACCTGTGGTGTGAGAGGAGGTGGCAGTATGTTTGTTTGTTGTTTCTTCCCTTGACTCTGTATTTACTATTCATGTAAACCTGCTATCCTGCTAAACAGTCCGAAATCCTCGCCCGCCCCAGAAACATGCCTCAGGGGCTGTCTGCCCCTGAGGAAGTTTAGCTCTTTCAGGGTGGCATAATGCACCTAAACCCTTGGTTATTGTGCATGATGCATCAATGCAGCCCTGAAGGGTAATTCTCCGGTGGAGCACCCGCCCTTGACTTCTGCTGAGCTGAGTGGTTGATACCACTCTGACGAGTTACTCGAGTTACTCACTTGCCCTGAATTGAAACACCTTGTAATTAAAAGGGGGTGTTAGACCGGTGGATTTAGCCACAGAGCTTACTTTGCGGCAAATGCAGCTAGTGTTGCAGAGTAAAGGCTTGCTGCAACAACTTGTCGCAAACAAATTAAAGCTGCCAGTGACTGCTTCGCTGCGGCAAGTTGCTGCGGTAGATGCTACACCGTAAGTGCCACCAGTGCAATTGGCGATTAAAAGAAAAGACCACCCTTTTTTCATGATAACTTTATATGATAGGTTTTATATTGAATAGAAATACTGTATCATATCTGCTGTCATAAAGGCAGGAAGCAGGCCTATCTGATGCATTGTATGACCTCACAATTGGTCAAATTGCATCAAGTGGTGTATTGCTTAAGCTCGGAGGGTGTTGCATCCATTTCCTTAATTATAACACTTATATGTACATCACCATGATATTGCACAAGATAGATCTAGATGGTAATGTAAGGCTTTTTACCAAAGGAATTATGAAAGCAATATGACGTGCACCCATGAGTAGCATTTCTTTATAGATGGGCAGTACTATGCAGTCGAAATCTTGATGCATTTGACCAATTGTGACATCATACAATGCATAAGATAGGCCTGCTTTCTGGCTCTATGAGAGGAGATATGGTACTAAGTCCCTATAAACCTATCAAATAAAGTCATCATAAAAAAAGGGTGGTCATTTCTTTTAAATAAACATGCACCTTGATGCATCATTCGGCCACTAAAGGTTTAAGGTTCTCCCTACCACTATAGCCCCAGGCCCCACTGCTGGGTGCCCCGTCTGAAGACTTGTCTCGTGGCTGAGCAGAACCGATTGCTCCCATGTGAGGTGAGTGAGTTGCTCGGGGGCGAGTGACTTGCTCCTGGGCATGCGTGAATACATCCCACCTACCGCACTTCCTTGCGTAAAAGGCCCAGCTTAGGCCACTTAAGAAATTTTCAGCTTTGCTGGTACACATCAGCATGTGGCCGCGTTTACCACAGGCGTGCAGAAGGTAATGCAGATGTATGCAGGGAGGGAGAGAGAGAGAGAGAGAGAGAGAGAGAGAGAGAGAGAGAGAGAGAGAGAGAGAGAGAGAGAAAGAGAGAGAGAGAGAGAGAGAGAGAGAGAGATCGGGTAGGGGAGAGATTCCCTTGACCAGGAGGCCGTTGTGAAAACACATATTCCTTCCTTATACTGCAATAAAATTGACTTGCCCTGAATTTGACTGTGTTGCAAAAAGTCAGGGGAACTAGTTCCATGATTGATTCCACTTGATGTAGGCCAGAGAAATAGAGCAGAGAACTAGCTGGAAATTTGCATTCATTAATTCCAAACCACTCCTAAACTACTTCTTTGACCATTTACATTGTGGCAACGCAACAGGGAACTGATTCCCTGAGGTCAGTTGGTTCTGTTTTGGGAATAGCACCTCCGAGAGAACTAGTTCCCAATCCTTTCGTAACAGCCTGCACGTCCCATAGATGCACCAGCGCATGTCATTGAAGCTGCAACTTTAGTTAGAACATCATTTTCTAATATTATATACTTCAGATGACATACATATTTTCCTCTTATCAGATGCCTTCCATTCCTGTAAGAGGTGTGCTGTAAAACATAGGGGTAAGGACTTAGATCTCAGCTTTTTCTTTTCATTTTAAAAATGCCAGTGTTCGCAGATATCATTTGAAAGTTGTTGATATTTGCAAATCCTGTCGAATGTTCCTGATGCTTTCATGCATCATGTCAACCAAGAGCTATAATTTGAAAATGCACCATGGTGAGTTAAATATAGAGAAGCTCATACAGGACCGTTGTAACTGGTTGATGACGTCAGAGGAGGCTATAAGGTGTGTCAGTGTTTACATGCTTCCACTCCGCGCCATGTGTGAGTACCTCCAGACCCTCCACTCTGTGTGTAGTAGTTTATATATAGGTGGTAGTATAGTAGTAATCGTAGTATATATATATATATATATATATATATATATATATATATATATATATATATATATATATGTGTGTGTGTGTGTGTGTGTGACCTGCACTGGGAAAAGGGTCCTTATTCCCCCTGAAATAAGGTCCCTTTTTGCAGATCCTGTCACACACACACACACAATATATATATATATATATATATATATATATATATATATATATATATATATATATATAGGGGTGAAGTGTCTTAACCCTGTAAGGGTCTGTAATGCATTAGTACTTAATGATCATTGGGTGTCAGTCCCGGGGGACACTCAATTTTTTTTGACACGGGTGTGCAGCTGGAGGTTCCGCAACCCTTACCCTTGCCTAGGGTGATTCCGAAGAAAATAGACCCTTGCCTAGGGAAATTAGAAAGAAGAATTTCTATTTTTTGTGCCATTTCATGATTTCTGGAAAAAAATAGACATTTTCTTTAATAGGGAACCTTTGGAGAAAATGGAAGACTGTTGGGTTTTCTAACTCAAAATGGACCCTTGCCTAGGGAGATTTCCCAAAAGTAGACATTTGCCTAGGGAGATTTCCCAAAAGTAGACCCTTGCCTAGGGAGATTTCCCAAAAGTAGACCCTTGCCTTGGGGGATTTAAGATTGTAAAAGCACCCTTGCCAGGCGCACATATGTGTATACAAAGTATATGAAGAGCCCCCCCCCAAGGGTGTCAGTTCTGCATCATACATGCAATCGGTTGTATGTGACTCCCGGAGGGTTGGCATGATGTCCCACTGTAGCGTTAGTGAGTCAGGGGTCACCACGGCATCAGGATGGCCAAAAGCATGATGCATTAATGCATTCACAGCTCAAAGACATGGAATATATAGGTGATATCATGGGTCAATATGATCAAACAGGCTGTGATTTGTTTTAGTGTATGACACCTCGTGTCCCATTGCACCATGTTATATCATTGTATTTATGCTTATCTTTCTATTTAGAGAATAGACAACGATATTTTTCTGGTCGCGGGCCTTATAAAGGCCCTCGACAATTGTGCGTTATAGTCCAACAGAGAGTCAATACATGAAGAATGAGTTGTCTATTGTCTTTATAAAACATGTTACCATTTTCATCACATTGATCAAAAGTCTAAAGCCTCTGATATCCCACAGCAATGATAGATAAGCTGTGACCTTGCCCAGGTGTGCACTGTACTCCTATAATGCAATCAAGGTCACTTCTATTGTGCAGCAGTGCATGGGCTGCGGTTTTATAATATAAATGAGATTGCTCTTGCTATTGTCCTCACTGGTGCATTCCAGTGGAGACTATCGCCTATCGTACAGGCACTAGCAAATGGATCTAAGGGGGGCAAAATGGCTGCCTGGGCAGGGCAACACATTAGAGGTCTATACACTCTACTTAGGGAATAATGCACGGGGCATGGCTGTGGGAGTGCTCTAGACTGTATTGAGACATCGAGGGGCCTTATAGGTCCCAAGATGTCTCAATACAGTCCAGAGCACGACCATGGCCATGACCAAGTGCATTATTCCTGTTATAACACAGATAAATCACATATCAGCCACCTGACAACACATGAATATCAACTGTGTAGTCTAAAGGTGAGATGAAGTTAACCTCCTTTGCCAGGAGTGCATTATCCATCTAGATAATGCACGGTCAATCAGCCGTGTTATAACACAACATAGATAACACATACAGTGAGCATCCCTGAGCTGTTCCACATATAAACCCTGTGTCTAATCAACAAAGTAAGGGCTTTAAAGGTCTAAGAGTGGCTTGCTCTCTTAAGACTGCAGATCCGTATATCTGTTGTTGATATAACATCATCCCGTAGAAACCAAAAAGTTTCCAGAAATCTATGAGAGGTGGATTTCTGAAACGCTAGGTTCCCTCGGTATAATGTTAATTATACCCCAACTTAGAGGTAAATCTCGAATAATTCCGAAATTGCAGGAGCATTAGCGACTTCGAAGGGAATTGAGTAACAGGCAAATGGTAATCTTCGTAAATAGTAAAATGTAATATATAGATCTTGTACCAAATACACAAGATGGAAAGTATAGTTGAACTGCCATTGGTGGCAATTGCAGTTTAACTGTATGTTTGCCGTAGCACACCTAGTTTACTGTGGTGGTACAGTGAAGGCGAACAAACTACCCCTATAGCAGCCTCCTTGGGATGTGTCACCTTTAGTTAGGTGACTGAGGGATCCACATCTTAAGAACACTAACAAAATCAGGCCGGCTCAGACATCTTTAAACCTTTAAGGGCCGCTGATGCAGAAGTGCATCATGACGACTCTCTGGGAGTATATGTTTCAACCCCGTAGGGTTGGCATGATGCTCCAATTAAATGCTGGAGAGAAAAAGGTGAGAAAGTGTATTTACGTATTTTAACCATTGGTCATTGGTTGATGCGCTCTCGCATAGTGGTCATGATGCATGTGTCCATCAATGAACTGCTGAAGGGCAGATTTACCAGCACAGCATTGGTGCATCAATGGTACCCATTGGTCGTCATGATGCACCAAAGATGTGCTTCATTGCAATAGCTACCTTAATGGTAAAGGTGAACGATGATCAGTTTTAGCTTACCGTTTCTTCACGAGCGGGCCTGACGCGCGAGTGAAGAAACAGGAAGCTCAAACTGGTCAGAGTTCATCTTTACATTTATGTCAAGGTGCTTCCAGCCATAGATGTTCAATTTCTTATAAAATAAACCCAAATTAACCTGTCGTCAATGTGAAAATACTGACCGCCGCCATCTTGAATGTTTACATTTCAAAAAGGCTGCGTATGCATGGTGGGCCTATGACGCCATCGTTCAGATTTGGCGCTGATTATTCAACGCAGGGGTGCAATACGAGGTTCTAGTGCATTGTCAATGGGGCATCGATATTCACCTTGACATAATATTATGAGGGTCTCAACAGAAAATAAAATAATTTACTCACGTGCCTCACGACCACCACATAATACGTTAAAGTGCTCTGTAGTTGTTAAAGAGTTAGATCTGGGTCTGGTTAGGTTCTCTAAAAGAGTTCTCGCTGATTTAGGCTGACATAGACCAGGCAGATCCTGAGATGCCAGGGTCTGTGATTTTAACCCTTTAAGGGCCGCTATAACAGGAGTGCATCATGCCCGTTAGTAAGCATGATGCACCGATGAATTACTGGCAAGTCTACTTGCTGGTGAGTCAGCATTACATCAGCTGTTCATTCGTGCATCATGCCGGCCCTACAGAAGTGCATCATACCAGCCCTCTGGGAGTGTACCAACATGGAAAGGTCAGCATGATGCATGAATGCAGGCCTGGCAAGTTACTCACCAGGACTGTATTCACGCATCATGATGACCAATGGGCATGATACATTAATGCATTAAAGGCCCCGAAGAGTTTGAAGTCAGCCTTTCTGTAAATTTCTTCCTTCTATGCACTGATGCTTATCCTTTACATAGGAGGAGGCCAGTGGATCTTTAGGCTTGTCTGCTATTTCTTTGGTTAGTTATACTCGTGTGTCAACATTCAACTTGTCTTAAAATCTTTGGTTCTTGTATGAATTTTTTTCTTTTGATCAGTTTCCTGCAGGCTTCTGTTCTTAGTACATCACGCAGTTAAACTTCTTGCCTGTAGGATATGTAGTCCCACGAAAAATATAGGGAGTTTTAGGATGGAACCAGGAGTTTAAAGAAAAAGAAATCGTTGTTAAATCATGTGGTACTGCTTTTGGCATGGTATAATGTATGCGCTTGGTGCTATTTTCAGCAGCACGGTGGTTATTTATGAAAGAAAAGACGGACCCTATTTCACATCTATCATAGTGAGCATCACAAGTCTGAAAAAATGACACAGCTAGTCTACCTGGTATGAAATGATTTGATAAAGACTCCAAATGTTCCACAAACCATCAGATTTAGCTATTCCTTATCTTAGATGTCTCCTCCTACAGCCTTCATAACTCAACATAACCCTACATGTGCTACATAGTGCAAAAAGACGATTTACAGTCCTGCCGGGCACTTTATTCAGTATTGGCCTGTATACGCTCCGGGTTTTTGAAAAAGGGCCGGTCTTGAATAAGCGCCTGGCTACAGAGGTATTGAGATTCTAAAATATAATGCAATATGATTTAAGTTTTGAATAAGGCCCAGTGTTATTGTACTGCATCGTATTGGCGCTTATATAGCCCAACGTGATAATAGGACTCCAGTCAAGAATTGATTTGATGCTCTGTACGGTTGGTATGCTCTCACAGATTTTTCACATTAAAGGCAAACAAAAAATATTCCACACTTCTCTACCCCCCCCCCCACGTGTATGAATTTTATTAAGACATACCCTAAGTTGTGGGGAATGCTATATATGCTACACCTACAGCCTACAGAGATGGTTATAAAATCATTCCTTACGCCTACATATATACGAAACCCCTTATATGAGCCACTCACTGAGTTCATAAATTATATTCTATAAACTACACCAATGGCTGGAAATGGTCTACAAGGTGTGGCTTATATGCGGGGTTAATAGTTATGCACAGTTGGTGAGTTAGATTGAATTGAAAGCCTTTTTTTTGGGGTGTTTCATGTAGACTTACAAAATGGATATTATGAAGGTTTGAGCCTTGAAGTGTTAACGATGATAATTATGTGTTGTCTAGACTATAGATACAGCACCTGTGAAAAAGCGTCCTTTGACGTAGGCTCCATTCTCTGAATGGTTCTTGATGCCCCACTTACACCGAATACTTTAGGGGCGGCACAATGCTTCGCGGCACATTATTCGTTGTTGATATGATGCATCAATGCTGTAATGGTGGGTCTGATAACTAACACTGCACTCTAAACAAAATGTCGTCGAAATAGCAAAGGGTCACTCATCCCAAAGTTGCCACATATCCATTGTTATTTTCTTTATTTTTATAGAGACTCCTTGTACCATCATACTGCCACCTGGAGTTTCTTGTAAAAGCTGCACTGGCCCCTTGTTATCTAAAGACGGTGGTTCACTGTTTTACAAGGATCTCTCGTGGATTCAACAGTTATTTTTTACAGGGTGCACTGGTGGTAACATACAAGGGGTACCACTGTTCAGGACTTGAGTTGGGACTGTTCACATCTGGGTGAATGTGGGGAGGTCGCCAATTCTCAACACATCACTTTGTGCAAGAACAGAAACAAGTCATTTACTCTAGAGTGACTGGAGATATGTTTATATAAATCCTGAGATTATCTTAGGGTGTGAACCCTCCTGAGTATAAGATGTTTAGGCATGTCCACATTTTAAGGAGGTAATTACATTCTCAATTCTTTACAAGTTTTTACAAGTTGGGACTTTTTGCGTGAATGCAGCCCTGGTAAGTTACCCACCAGGACTGCATTCATGCATCATGCTGACCAAGGTGCATGATGTGTTAATGCACTATGCGGTCCTTAAGCGATCAACTTCAACCTCAATGTTCCAGCCTCCTGTTTTACACATACCGACCACACCTAACCCCTCTCTCCCCCGACTTCCCCTCCACGTGGTGCCGATCCTGCACCAAGCTGGCCCCACCTCGATCGCTAGTGTGAGTCGTCGCTGGCACCTAGGGGTGCTGGGTAAATGTAGTTCTAGCCGCTGGCTATATAGCAGTTGGTTGCTGTAGTGGTAAAATGTAGGCAGGTACCGTGCATTGTAATATTCCCCACTTAACAGGGACCCACAATCCCCAAACGTAAGAGAGGTATTCCCTAGAATGCCGTCCGGACAAGTTTGATCCTGCACCTGCCACACAGCTCTGCCTGTCTCAGTGTAGGGTAAATCTGAAACGTTAGCAATCCTCAGATATGCCACCTAACGTTTTAGGAATTCCAAATTTTCACTGAAAAAAAGTTGAGTCTAGATCCAGACTCAGGCAATGCCGTCAAAATGAGTTTTATTTGAGACTCAGCCTGATCCTGGGATGATACTCAGGCAGAGCCAGAGTATCATCCCAGGAGCTTAATTCAAAACATCCTGGGATCGCAACCCCAGTGAAATTAGTGTAGGCACATATCATAAGACCGGGTCGGTCTACCCTATCTAATGCAGTGGTTGCAGGCCTGTCAGGAATAGCAAGTCCTGGGATCACTTCACTATTCCTTTTCCAGCACAAAGATCACTGCGATCTTAGTGAAAGAATTGCATAGTGGTTTCACCTGAGTACAAGAGCTCTAACAGGGAACACTCCTGATTGAAAGAATGAATAGCCTGCTGCATACATATAGAGGGGAGGGAGGACATTTGCTGAGTGTCCTTGAGGGCTCTTAGGGCTACTCATGCGTTAAGTGCACTGTAAGGTAATTCTTCCCTTCTCTCTCTTTGTCCTGGGGGGGAGGGCACAATGCTTCTAATATGCAAGCATAAATCATACATTCATGGGAACAACTCTTGAATACTGTACGGGGGTCAACTGCACCCTGTGCTCTTTTGTTAGCCCATATGGGGAAGGGGAACGATTGTATATATACACTGTTGTGAAGAAGAGTGGCTCCACAGCTATTCCTTTATTTTGGAACTCTTACCCCTGTGCCCAGTCAGAGTCGGATAAGGATAAGGATAAGGTAGGATAGGATAAGGTAGAATAATTCCTAAGATCGCTGAGGTTGCGATCCCAGGATGTTTTGAATTAACCTCCAGGATTAGCCTCAGGATCTGCCAGAGTATCACCCCAGGATCAGGCTGAATCTCAAATCATACTCATTTTGGCGACATTGCCTGAGTCTGGGTCCAGACTCAATTGAGTAAGAACCTTTTTTCCAGTGTTTGGCACTAATTACTAGAGGCATTTCCCATTGGAGATTGAGAAAATTAGGATAATTTCCGATATTTCTGAAATCAGTGATTGGCATCTCTGTAGCATTTGAAGGTTTATATTTATTTCATGTGAATAACACAGCCCCACAGGTTTGAGCAAAGAATGCCAATCCACACAACCCTATACAATAAGTTGTCTCGATCCACACCCGTAGTTGTGATGCATCACCTGTCAACTTATCAAATTCAATGAAGTCAATTCAATTAGAATTGATATGCAATAAATAGAGATGTGCACTCAGTGCAACAAATTCCTATGGATTCACCCTCAGGATGCCTGCCTGAGACACTGACACCCTCGGACGGCTCGTTGGTTACCGTAGTAGCCTGTTTAAGTGCCCGGTGCTTATAGATTTCAACCTGGCGCTACCCCCGACCCTTTTTTCAAGACCGGTGCTTATTCAAGACTAAGTTTATATTTTATCTCAAGTTGAATACGAGAGCCCCATAGGCTTAACCAAGAAACTCTGTATCACACCCCACAGTGTGATAACCCTTCCCCATATCACACTCCCTGGGAAAACATCCAAAACGGTCAAATAACTGATGATAAAATCATTTCTAATGCCAAATAAATCGAATTTTGAACATATCTGACTAAATTAACTTGAGATAAATACAAAGGAGCACTTGAATTGGTCAGCACTGAGGGTTATCACACTCGGCTTCGCCTCGTGTGATAACCCTCAGTGCTGACCAATTCTCGTGCACCTTTGTCTATGTATATTTAAATTCCAATGTTCTTTTACCCCCAGCCCTTATTCAAGACACGGCGCTCATTCAAAGACCCGGCGCTTATACAGGCCACAACAGTTTGTCTAGCAATGCTGTGCACTTTTGCCTATTTATACACTGTTCCTGCCACACACCTCTGTGTGTCTCCAGTGTTATACACTATCTTATACCAGCATGGTAATTCAGAACAAACTAAAAAGCCACTGTTAATTCAAACCTGCAAAACCACAGTGAGTGATCGTAGGCACTTATCATGACTCATGCCAGCATTTACATAAGATTTGTTAGGGTTCACAGTAGACATAATTTTCTTTTCTAAGCTACAGAATAAGGGGATACCTCAGATCAGGTGAAATGCATGCACTTGAAGGTGCAGTCAAAATGAAAACCTGTGGGACACAGGCTTTTGCTGGCAAAATCACTGCCGGGACCATGGACATTGCCAGACTACAGGCCCGAATGTCCCGCGGTACTATTCGGCCCTTGAGGTGGCTGGTGAGTGAGTTATAGATGTTTAACGCCATTTCGACAGCTAAGGTCATATTCATGGCAAGAACTACATTGCACAATTTCACAGGAGAATGTGTCGGTGCCCGCACATATGTGCACCACACACATCCGAGGGGATAGGAAAGATGAGATATAGACCCTTTTAAGTGGGCTAGGGAAGTCTGGGGCCCTTAAAGTACATTTTGGTTTGTCAAATGGATGTGTAAAATGCACACAAAATACACATCCAAATATCTAAGTTTCTAAACATAGAAACACAAATGATAGCTCATCAAAATAGTCTCAGATGTGATTTCATAAAGGAATTCATACCAAGGTTACATGAAGTAGTTCTTGATTTGCTCTCTATGCTAGTTTGGAGCATTCCCTGCAAATCTCTGCCTATAAAATGATGTGTAGAAAAAGAGAAGGAAGGTACTAGTACTAACCTCTAAAGCCGTGCGTCCACAGGGAGATGGAATTAGCAGCGACAGAATATTTCTATAGACGATCACTTCCGTCATTCATTTTCAATAATAAAAGTACTTCTGTTATTCATTTCCAATAAAATATTTCCGTCATTCAATTTCGCAATGGTATCTAACTAGTTGATTTTTGATCGATATCGATATTCTGTCATTGCAAATTCTATAACCCTGTATTTTTATTGTGGGAAATGAATGATATTTTGTCGTTACAAAATCTATCGCCCTGCGGACAGACTGCTATACTCGAGCCTATTGAGAATCATCTAGGCTAAAGCTGTATACTGTAAGTACTATTGGTCCCCATACTATCAAAGTCCCCCTCCTATGTGTGCCAGTTCCAATTGGACCTTTTTTTCTCCCTCTTTTTGTTCTGTTTTCTTTCCATGATGGAGTGTGCCATGGGCTTCCTATTAACCTGCCTTCCTCCACTGGCTGCCACTGGGCCCCAGAAACAAAAACACTGGACAATCAGTGGGACATTGTAGCCTCATACCGGGACTCTCTCTGTCCTGGTCCAAACCACTGCTAGCTTATAGGGAGTAGCCATTTGTATTATCTAGGGAGTGATACGTTTTTAACAACGCGTGGGGGGCAAAGTATTTATTGACCACTTCCCACTGGGCACATCAACATTGATTCAGCATTGAAACAACGTTTGCAATGTTTGCATATCAACGGTTGATATAGGGTTGAAATATAGTTGAATTTGAAAGTTGACACAACATAATCAAAATCAACTGTGATTCAATATCTAACCATCAGCACTGATTCAATGTTTGTATTTCTATGTTGATTCAACATTGACACAACATTGATATGATGTTGAAACAACGTTGATATTTATTAGGGCATTCTTTATTGACATTTCAATGTTGAATCACCATTGAATCAACATTGAAATCAATATTGTTGATTCAACATTGACAAATCAATGTTGAGTCAACATTGAATTGAGAACAATATTTCAACATTGATATGTCAACTGTTGATTGGAAGTTGAAATGGTGTTGGTTGACAACATTGAAATAGAATCATTGAAAAGGTGTTGAAGACAGGTTGATCAACATCATCAACACAATATCAGTGGGTTGTCAACGTTGATGCAACATTCTGTGCCCACTGGGTAGGGTGGGGGGGGGGGAAATATTTCAGAGAAAACCCCTGAGTTTTGTTCTAGTTTAAAAGGGCGCGTTCCCACTTGGGTTTCAATACTTCTAGGGAGGGGCCAAAATAATTGACCTATGAGAAGGGAAGGGGCGAAATCCTTTTCATGCATCCACATGCATACCCATGTGTACCACCCCTGTGTTAAGAAATGATCACTCCCTTAATTACATAAGCGAGTGATGGTGGTGGTGGATTTGAGGTGGTCAGAGAGAAACTCTGACTATAGGGGAGCGGTAATAACACTTTGACTCTATTTAAAAATATTTGAAAGAAGCATTGCCACAACCCCCTTTGATTCGACATCACTTTCATCCCCTACAACATTGAAGACGGCACCCTACCTTAACCCTTTAAGAGCCACTCATGTTGGATTACATCATGCCCATTGGTCAGCAGGATGTACTGCTGCCGGGTCTCCTCTCTACCATTTCCTTGGTGTATCCTAACGACCCATGGGATTGTATCGACCCTGTAGGTTTAACATGATGCTTGGATCTAGCCCTGGTTAGTTACTCCCTAGGGCTGATGCATGACGACCTATGGGAATGATGCATCAATGCATCAGGGGCCATTAAAGGGTGAGAATCCTGCTTTGCCCTTGGGCACAGACATCCAGGAGGCTGTTGCTCCTATAGTAAAAGGAAGAGCTGGCTAAAAATACCCTCGTTTCCAGTCCTTTCTTTTTATGTAGCTATAACTTGTCCCTTTTGTTGCTCACAAGTGTTCATTCAAGTATGGTGCTAAAAAGGGGGATTTGAGTAGGTATACCTAGTTGGGAGAAGTCAGTCAGTATGATATACTATAGAGTGTGTGACATGAGTAGGTACCTGATAGTGCAGCTCTCTCTGTTTTAAACAAGGCAGGAGGGTGTTGCTCCTATAGTAAAAGGAAGAGCTGGCTAAAAACGCCCTTGTTTCCAGTCCTTTCTTTTCATGTAGCTATAACTTGTCCCTTTTGTTGCTCACAAGTGGACATTCAAGTACAGTCTCAAAAAGGGGATTTGAGTAGGTATACCTAGTTGGGAGAAGTCAGTCAGTATAATATACTATAGAGTGTGTGACATGACTAGGTAGCTGATAGTGCAGCTCTCTCTGTTTTAACCAAGGCAGGTGACTTTTCAGACTAATGTGGTGAGTGCAAGTTGAATGATGAAGCAGAGCGTGACTTCTTTTGAAAAGAGGGTACCTACTGACAGGTCTCTTTACCATAGGAGCAACACGCTCCAGACTCATGAGCCTTGCTTTATTCGGCCTACCCTTAGTCCAACTTAGTGCTAGCCTTAGTCCAACTTGAAATCACTCTGCAATGAATTTTGAAAAAAAAGACTTAATCTGTAAAAAAGCTAGAAGAAGAAAATAAGAAAAGGAAAAAAAAAGACTAAGCAAAAAACGACAATTGTTAAAACGATAAAGTTTAGATTTATATTTTGGCTTGCACCTCATCTTCTTGCCACTGGGAAGTACCAACTCATCTGCTAGATGCTATAGAGATTTGGTGCTTTACTCTCAATAGACTTTTCCTTATCTTATGTGGTCCACCACTGTGAAGAAACTGGGCTCGATAAAGTCTATTTCAATCCACTCAAATTGCCCATGATAAGCACAGTAGGGTGTAAACAAGTCATAAATCCAAACATCTCCATTTCTTTCTAAACAAAGTTAGAATAAAATCCAGATGTGCATTTCTGTAATGTGTCAACTTGAAAAGATAGCAAGAAGGTAAGATTTTGAAAATAAATGGATTGAGAGCACCATCCAGGTGGACATTTGTAAGTTGAGGCTTGGTTGGAGAGATAAGAAGAAAAGAAGTAGCTGGAGGTTGATAATGTTAGACCCTATAAACCTTCCACCACTGGAAGCCATCGAGATAACTGATACGTACGTCAGACCTGATCGTGCTTCTTATCAAGGCTTACTTTGCCCAAGGGGCCCCATTTATCGCCCAGATCCCCGAATATCGCCCACATGTTTGTTGACTCGAGATCTCATCTTAGATGAGAATTGACTGCTTTAATTCCTGTGGGGGTTGCCAGGTGACGCCTCTGACAAAGGTCACGTGTGGATGACCTTGAGATGAAAGGCAGTTGCTGGTTTCGTGTTGTTAGTGAGAGGACAGGTTGGTGATGCTGGCTATCCACAGTGTACTGGTAAACAAGGGAATGGGGTATGCTAAAGATCAACAAGGGCCCAATCATAGATATACAGCAATTGCCAACACTCAAATTTGGGCTTGAAATGTTGCTGGGAAATGGCTTCAGTAGATTGCCGGTCAGGAGGCCACTAGCAAAACGTATAGAGTTAATCAGGAAGCGTTGGTTCCACAGCTGTTGGTCGGGTGTATTTTCACTAATCTGATGATTTATGATATTGGAGATTCTTCCGGGAAGTAAAGAAAAATTCATGGGATAAGGAAAAATCACCCAACAGTAGAGGAATCAGCTGCTTTGACAGGATGATATCATTCGCATTGAAGTAGGGACACTGATACAGAAATTTTAAAGGGGGGGGGGCTAGCACAGCAAAGTACAACATGGGTACCGATCCAATCATTGATAAACTCGCAGGAACCAGCGGAGCGCCGTGATTGGTCAATGGGTGGTCACCTGACCTTTTAATGCGGGCATGCATTCGCCGTGCCAGGACCCCTTTAAGATTTCGGATATCAGTTGAGTGATTCCTATGACATTATACTAGTATGGCTTGCATGCAATCTGGGAGAAACGGACAGTAGATAAATGATAACATATTGACAAACCTTTAATGAAGTCTATGAAATCAATATGCAAGCCACTTTAGTAGAGTTTTAATATGTACAACCTGTTGCTGTGGACTGACTACCTGTAACTAGAAGCTTAAGCCATAGACATGACTGTAGAAGCCATAGAATGTGAAGTCAGTCAGTCGGTTTTGATGATGTCATAGGTTGAAAATGGCACTGAATTAAAACAAGCGTCTATGAATCCATGGGTTGAATTTCATTTTGAATTCCCTCTCTAGACTATAAAACAAATGCAAAGGAGTGATCATGTGTGAGTTTGTCGTAGGGATATTCTACCGGCAGTGTCAATCCAGCATCCCCCCCACACCTACCGTAGTGACCTGTACAAAAACCCAGGCGCTCATAGATTTCAATCCCACTGTACTCCCAGCGCTAATACGAGACAGGTGCTCATTTGAATACCGTTTTAGTGCTTCAGATTCATTTAAAAAACCAGAACCCACTGCACTTATTCAAGACCAGCACTTAATCGAGACCCTGGCACTTAAACAGGTCAATACGGTATAACCCTTGAGGCTATGGGCCCCGCCTACAGTGACATGAGTGATGCCAGTGGCGCCCCCAACTTAAGGCCGGGTCATCTCAGGTACAGGACCACATGTTGTGATGCACTAATGACACATGCGCAGCATTTTGTACAACTCTGCAAGGGCCGTATATATATATATATATATATATATATATATATATATAGGGGTCATTCCAAGATTTACTGCACATGTGGTTCCTTGGGCATATAATAGCAAGGGAAACACTTCTACAGCACCAATAATATTTTTGTTCCTTAGTGGGTGGTCATAGCTAAGATTTCCATATGGTTTGGGTGAGTCTTGGGGCATAATTTATTTTTTATTTGCATTTGATTATGAATTTTCAAGAGTGGAACGTTACTGATAGAGTCCATCTAACCTGGTTAGGGAATATCACCAGTCTTCTTATTATATGCAATCAAGAGGTACCCTGGAGGGGGTCTTCCATAAACATCTTTTTTATGTGCTCCAGGAATTACCCATGCCAGGTACATATAAGTGATTTTTAATGCACACCGCAATCAGTAACGTTCCAGGGACGTTACTGATGGTTACAGATATTACTGGATGGTCAAAGTTATATTTTCATAGTATCAACCTACCACCTCGTATAGTGATTGTAGCATTTTTCTCAATTGTAGATGTGTCTGGCTTATGTGAAAAGAGTACTTGGTGTATGTAAAGATACATTTTAGCACCACATATGAGTAGGGAATGTTAATGATGGCTACAAGCATTTTTGAGATGATTAGAGTTCTACTTTTATATTGCCAACTTATTATCTTGTTAGGTGTTTCTATCATTTGTATTCAATTGTAGACATGTTTGGCTTATGAGAAAAGATTATTTGGTGTATGGAAAGATATATTTTAGCACCATCTGGGATGTGCGAGTAGTGACAAATGTACAAAAAGTTGTGATTTTAAATTTTCAAAGTGATATTACACACCAAAGATGCATGGGCCTTATGCATGTTTAAATGACTCTAGATATGCAGTACAAACTCTTTTATCATTGTTTATGTGATGTCAATGGAATATGATGATGTATAGATGAGCTGTGGCCATTCTTTGAGAGGTTAATGAATAGGGAATGTTACTGATGGTGCATGTGATATGGCCTCTACGCAGGTACTGACTATGCAGTACAAGTATTATATATCAGGCTAATTGTAATTATTTTGTATATTAGTTCTACTAGACAGTTAATATAGTCATTGTATGAAGGATTTTGTATGAGCTAGGCTAAAGTTACAAAATGGGAGAATAAATTCCCAAACTTTCAGAGTTTCCAATTTTTCCACAAATGCGTAACTTCAGGAGTTTTCAAGCCTCACTTTAACTTTTTCCTATACATAAAGTCATACATTATACCAGTCTGGCTACAATATTTGGTGTTTCTAAGAGTCTTATTAGTGGTGTTATTCATGTTTGATTACAATCAGTAATGTTCCCCTTTTTTAGAAGGTTTTACGGCATCTGTGATAAAAACTGACATCTTAGGAGTTGGATCCTTGAATTAACCTTTTTAATATGCCAAGATATAGGGCTATCAATAAAATGTAATGTTATTAAGAATTGCTGAGTTTGTCAATTCATGATCCGGGCCCCCCCCCCCATGTGCAGTATTTCTTGGAATGAGCCATATATATATCTTACTTTGTCATGATGCAACTTGTGGTCATAGACAGTCTATTTAATACTTTGCTCATGCATATATAGGGTTTTGAATGTGGTCGATTGTCATTCAAAACACCAGTAAGACCCTCCAAAATTAATTTTTAAAAGATCTCAAATTTATATGAATAAGCACAGGGGCAAACAGGGATTTGAAATTCTGAGTGCAGTGACGCTTGAACAAGCATTGATAAACAATACTATTACTAACCCACATTGCATTATGTTGACCACACTGTGAAAAAAAGTCAAAATAACAGTGATCTCTCCTTGTCCCTAAATTTCCAGAGATTCATCATTATTTTGAAGGAAATGCATTGTGCCGCTGCACTGCCATCTGAGGCTTCCTTGTAGAAACTATGCATGCTTTACTGTAATAAGAGTATTGTATTACAGTGTTCAGTTTTATGAGGATGTCATATATAGATTCAACAGTTATTTCTTAGAGTGTATTGAAGAATGTATCAACACTTTATTTTATGTGAATAACTTCTTCCCATAGAGATAGCATTGCAGGGCCGATCCGCACACCCCCAGTGGCGTAACGTGTGCCGATCCACCACAGCGGCCGATCCGGTACCGTAGCCTCGTTCTGGGTGCATGTAAACATTCAAAATGGCGGACCGCCGCTCGTACGGGGCAATACGGTAACGGATTTTGTTAATTTTCAGTTAATTAAAGACTCTAAAAACATAAAATAAATATAGAACTAAACTCCCCTGGTGTCCTCGGTGGCCGATCCACCCCTCGGGAGTTGTCTCCCGAGGGGTGGATTGGCCACCTCGTACACCACGGTCGTTTAGTTCTATCTATGTATGTTCAACATCATGCCCTGGTAAGTTATCCTACAAGGCTTTCATAGATGACGATAACAAATACCGTGATGGCCTGTTTAAGCGCCGGGTCTTTGAATAAGCGCCATTCTCGTATAAGCGTGGGGTACAATGGTAGGAAAATTGAGAAATACACTATAATCTATGTCTTGAAAAAGCGTGGATCTTGTATAAGCGCCGGGGATAGAGGGGTGTTGAAATCTATCAGCGCCGGGGCGCTTAAACAGCGCACTATGGTACGTATGATGCATCAAGCCATTATGCAGTATCTAAAGAGTTAACCCCTACGTCAATCACCCTGAGCAGGTGGCCACCACCGGGCTATTTTTAGCCCCCAAGTGAGCAGCTCAGTGTGTGAGAATGCCGCCAGGGGCACCCCTGTGGGTACAGGTAATAAGACTGGTGTAATGTGTGAGTCAACAAACAGTCTAAGTACATGACCCGGAGGGAGGAGGGGGGGGGGCGCTTCCTATACTTTCTATAGTTTCTATATACAAACATGCCTTGTGGTTAGGTACCATAACCAAGGGTGCATACATATCAATATTGGGAAATTTCTGAGGGGAATTATCAAAAATCATATCCTAATCGAAGGGTAATGGTCTGGAAATCGGTGCACAAAGTACCCCTAACCCCACGAAGTGACCAGAAAGAGGTCTTGAGAAAAGGCAACATCGAGAAAAAACAATACTTTTCAAGAGTAAAAGTTAACCCCTTTCCCCTAAAAAATAACTAAAATGCATCCATGATCAATGACCCTCAAGGGCCCGTGCATGCTTAGAGCCCCCAAGGTAGTACTTTCCCTTCGAATCATGTTCGCACACGGTAGCCAAATCTAAGGGAGTGCCCCCGCCCCTGGTGTGTACAGGATGTTGAGGAGAGGGGGAAGGGTGGTTTTTGTGTGCAGCCCCCTGAGTCAGGGGTCAGGGTGTATGGAGTGTACATACAACAACAGCACAGAACCTGATATGTCATGGAGTACAGGCCATGAGGATTTTGCTTTTGAAGTGTGGGTTTGAAGACAAGTGTACTGTTATTCATCATAGCACATAGGAAAGCTAGATCCCATTTTCTTCTTAAGGTTATTTCTGGATAATAAACCTTACTAATAAATGCCCTACTTATAAGAAAAAAATATATTGCAAAATCAAATTGATTTGATTCGTACAAAGACCATGTGATATACGGTGTTGGCTTGCTTAAGTGCCCGGGCACTTATTGATTTCAAATAGGCTCTACCCTCGGCACTTTTTCAAGCCTGACGCTTATTCAAGACTTATATTATAGTGTATTTTGAAACTTGAACACCCCCTATTCCCCTGGTGCTGATTCAAGACCCAGCGTCTATACAGGACAATTTGGTAACTGCTCAGTGTGACTGAGTTGCACTCTCAGTGGTACAACGTAAGCAGGTGTAACGTTTCACACAATATTTAACCACCTGAGGCATACAGGCCAGGTATCTCTTTTCTACACACTTCAAAGTAATGTCCCCAATTTCTAAACTCTAAAACTGAAAGGTTTATCCAGGAATATCTAGAATACTGCATATTTCTGGGTAGAGGGGCCGGTGTTCACCACTGCTTCACAATGGACAGACTGGACACAAACCAGCTTTGGTGGAGGGAACAACAATTTCAATCAGGGTCAATCCACCCAAAATCATCAGATTTTTAGAAAAGTCCCCACCACACCTCTTTGGAATTTATTGACCCTCCATCCATAGCTAGATCTATTCAATTGATAGAGCTGTGCAAAATATGTAAGCTCAATAGCACACGGTTGTGCTTTATTTCTGAGGCATTTCCAAGGGCTCATATTTCACAAACTATGATAAAAATTATAGGTATCTAATCTTTTGGGATTGTTCTTCTACTTGCTGGCATGAGGGAAATCCAACAATATGTTATTCAATATTGGATTTCCCATGCTAATGTGCTATGGAAGTGGAAAGAAAAACTCAATTTGGCTTGACCTCCAAGAGGAGTTTATGTTGATCCTGCATTAATACGACTGATGATAATGACTTCCAGCTTGGATATTTATGTCTATATATACTTGTTAACATGGGTTTGGAATCATGATGGGGAAATATGGTTTCTGGTGGAAATATGGCGGGCTAAAAATGGCCCAGCTCTAAAATTAGCACTTTACGACCCCCAATATTGGCCTCTAGTTTTCTTGTTTTAGATTATACCAAGCTTGAAAGGAAGAAACTTTACCTGCGGAGAAATGCTCCTTGCATAAGTGTTGAAACTGTGCTGTTAGTCATCTGAGGGCATGGGGGGCAGACTCTACTTTTCCCACCAGTGTGGCTAATTTTCACTCTAGTCAGTACATGTGTACCCAGTATCAAGCATTTGGTTGATGGAAGTCAAATGATATTCCGCGTCCTTATATGAGACTTAACAAATCCTGAAATATGCCAATGGCAGTCATGAACTTCCCCAGGTAACATACCTAACGATTCTGTTTCACCTGTGTGACAGTTGTGCAGTATCTTCAAGAAAAACACTACTCTATTTTCATGATAGCGTTTTTTTATGTACTTTCCACCATATAAAAGGATTCTGGCATGGTTTTTGAGATATCTCTCACTGAATGTAGTTTGTTTGAGGCTGCATTGAGAAATACATGTACCATACTGGTATCATGCTTAAGGCAGTCACTGATCACACAAAATGGCATGTGGGATAATTCTCCATTTGTTGGGATAGTAAATTCGAAAATGATGTAGTGTTGCTTGCCTATTCTCCTAATAAAAGCCTTCAATACAGTCTTGTACAATAAATGCATAGTTCTCAGTAAAATTCAGGAGAATGATTGCTCTGACCTCTGACAGATCCTCTTTTGTACTGCTTAGGAAAGCAATCTGGGACTTTGCTTTGACTGTGACCAGATGAGGGAAAACATTCCTCCAGAAGTTTTTTAAATTAATACTCACAGGTATTTAAACGAGATATTTTGAGCTAAGATATCCCAGGTAGTTAGCAGTATTGCCTTGTCAAATGTAGGTGGTTGTGTACAAATGAAAATGACAAATAAGCTCTAAATGCCTCATACCCTATCATAAATATCTATAATGCCAAAAAGAAATACAGTTTGATTGAAAAATACCCAAAGGATTGTGATGTTTTTATCATAAAATTCATTCTAGAGGGAATTTTGAGGTTTGTTTTCAGTTATGTGTACCTTATGGAGTTTCCAAAACAGTTCTGGCCAAATGTTTCCATTTGAAACAAGTGAGTGGTTCCCATAGCAACCAGAAGTTGCCATGTATACCAATTTTCTATGTTTCCATGGCAACCAAATGTTCCAAAAACAGAGTGGACCAATGGTTATCCCATTGAAAGCTGGTCTAAAGCATTGTTTGGTTCATTTCTCAGTGTTTTCCTGTATATTTTATGGAGAAGGGCATTTAATTTTGAGGAGGTGTGGTGGGGACAGGTTAATGACATTTGGCACAATGACTCATCAGGCTTTGGTAGAAGAGTCACATTAAATAGGAAAAAAGGGGGGGAAATATCAAAAGCGGGAGGATGCCAACAGATTTGTACGTCACTCCCATTCCCCATACAAACACAACGCAAAACAGAGCAGCAGAGAAATATGGTGAAAAAGTGGGTAAGAAGTTAGTACAATTCGGTGGTGCCAGAGTCTATGTGTGGAATGATGAACGGTGGCGGTGGTAGATAATTAACCGACAAGGAAAGACGACAACAACAAACGAGCACCCATGGTGTAGTACCCACAGGCAATCAGCATGTAGACCTTGGTACACTGATAAAAAAGGTCATCAAGATAATGGTGCAATCCTTGTCCCAGAGGTGCCAGAGATCTGTAGCTATTTTTACAGAGATTCTTTGTACCACTGCACTGCCATCTGGGGGTTCTTGCAAAGACTACGTTGGTTCATTGCAAAACAAGTATGGTGGTTCACTGTCCAGCTTTATGAGGATCCCTGGTAGATTCAACAGTAATGTTTTTCAGTGTTGGCCTAAAAGAGGACTATCCCTTACTCTGTTTTGCGTTGAAAGTCGATTGCAGATCGCTGTGCTTTTGTGGCAGTAGGGAATATGCTTTTAGGACACCCTGCCTGTTTTCCCACAATACAAAAATCTAATTAATACTAAGGGTTTCAAATCGTAGTTGATATGTAGCAGTTGTACCATCTTAATAAATGCCCTCCTCTAGATCCTTGTATAAAAGCCATAAGGCCCAGGGCATGGCTGCGGGAGACTTCAAGATTTCTCAATACGGTCTAGAGCATTACCACAGCCATGACCAAATGTATTATTCCAATTATAACACAGAAAGATCATGCATTACCCACATGATAATACAGTAACATCAATTATGAACTCGTAAGGTGGGATGAAGTTAACCTCCTGTACTGGCAGTGCATGATACATCGTGATAATGTGCGCTTAATCAGCCAATCAGAATGCAGCATTCACTCATGGTGCAGTATCCTCAATGATTGAATCATTGAGGATACTGCACCATGACTTTGCCCAATCGTACTAAAATGCCCCCTAGATGTAGGGCTGTATTGACATTAGCGTGAGGTATCCCACTATGATTTCAAGGGGTCTAGATGTACAATGTTGAGAAATGCCCTCCAGAAGTATTAGTGTATACAGGTGTGTTAGCTGTGTGAAGGTGTGGATCAGGTAATCAGGTGATGTGTACAGGTGTGGGAGGGTATGATGTGTACCTAACCCTTTCAAGGCTGCTGATGCAGGAGTGCATCATGTCCATTGGTCGTCATGATGCACCAATTGACGAGCAGCCTCGCCAGCACTTCATTGGTGCATCATGATGACCAGTGGGCATGATGCATTAATGCATCAGTGGCCCTTGAAGTGCTAGAGGTGTGGGAGGAGGGGATGTACTGAGTTGACCTCCGAGACCCCTAACAGGGGGCTGAGGAGCTCCGGACGAGCTGTCTTAGGTATAGCAGATGTGTGGCTGTTGTTGTTCTGCATCTACGAGACTGGGTCATCCTCTCATTGCTCCTTTCTCTGACTACATTTTCATCTTTTTCTCTCCTGTTCTTTAACCTCTTCTTGTAGCTCTCGTGTTTTCCTTTTATTCTGTATTTATTAATGATGCTGGTTCTCTTTTATTTTTTTTCTCTGTCTCTCTGTTTCTGTCTCTTTCTGTTTATATCTCCATCTGTCTATGTGTCTCTGATTCTATATGTCTGTCTCTGTCTCTCTCACTATCTGTTATTGGCCATTTGTGTCTCAGTCTGTCTTTTTGTCTCTGTCTGTCTGTTTCTCTGTCTGTCTCTCTGTATCTCTCGGCCTCTGTTTGTTAGACTTGCTCAAGTCTGTGACTATGTTTTAATGATCTTGATATAATATCAGAAAATCCATATTCATAAATGAGTCACCGAGAGTGAGTGAGAGTGAAGTAGATCTACCCTCCCCCCTACCCCACCCTGCCTATGGTCGTGAAGTAAAGTGAAAGGGATTGGAGCCAGTCAAACTGTCTGTCATTGCCCATTTGTGTCTCAGTCCATCTTTCTGTCTTTATCTCTGTATGCCTGTCTGTCCTTCTGATTCTCTGTCTGTCTCTTGTTCTGTCCCTCTCTGTGTATCCCTGTCTCTCCCTGTCTGTCTGTCTCTTTTATTTTTTATCTGTTGCCATTAATGATGCTGTTGTCTCTTCTACTTCTTTCTCTGTGTGTCTTTTTCTGTTTGTCTCGTCATCTGTCTGCCTCTGTCTGTCTCTGAAGCTTTCTGACTATATGTCATTGCCCATTTGTGTCTTAGTCTGTCTTTCTGTCTTTGTCTCTGTCTGTCTGTCTCTGTCTGTCTGTCTCTGTCTGTGTATGTCTGTCTGTCTATCTATGTGTCTGTCTGTCTCTCTCCCTTTGTTTATTTCTGTCTATATATCTGTCGCTATTTTTCTGTCTGTCTGTCTATTTTTCTGTCTCTGTATTTCGCTCCATGTCTCTGATGCTCCCCATAGTTGTACACCATTGACAGTTGTGAGTGAAGGTAGCTGAGTGTGTAGTTGAGTTTCTCCTGTGTACATTATACACAGACTGGCCGTATCCCTCTTACAAGTTCCAGACACCACTACCAATACTTCCTACATCCCAAAAAGATGTAGAATATACTATCTTCTTGGTGAGACACAACGAAAACTAAAACTTGTGGAACACCAGCTTTTGCCCCAAAAACCGCTGCTAATTTAAAAAAGAAATGACTGGAGGTGGATGGAAATACACTGGGAGGATGACTTATTTGCTCCCGATTCAAAATCAGCAAAAATCGACTAAAAGTTGAATACCCGGTTTATACACATAAATAAGTCATAATGTATTATCAAAAATAATACTGATAAAAGATGATGGGGGAGGGCTATACCTTTTGACCCCCCCCGCCACCACCCCACGGCTCGCTTCCCAAGCCACCTCTGCCAAGCCTATGTTACCAATCTGTAGACACTGTAATTCTTTACCTTTCCACCCAATGTAACTTGTTCCATCTTCTCTGTCAGTAACATCTGCCACAATACTTATTTTCTATTCGAGTTGAGAAAAGTAATCGCCAGTGACAGTCTGACAGTTGAAAGGTGTTATGGAGGTCTGACTGTACATTCACTCTTAACTCTTTGAGGGCTACTGTTAGATGCAGGAGTGCATCATGCCCATTGGTTGGCATGATGCACCAATGAAGTGTTAGCGAAACTGCTCGCAAGCACTTCATTGGAGCATCATGCTGACCCTCCGGGACTATATGAACCCCATTGGGACGGCATGATGCCTAGGTCCTGGTGTGACTCACGAAAGCTTGAATGGCGACCCTCCATGACAGTGTCAACCCGGCAGGGTCGGCATGATGTATAAGTGCAGCCCTGGAGGGTGTTGCTCCTATGGTAAAAAGAGCTGAGAGTATGTGCCCTCTTTTCTAAACGAGTCGTGCACTGCTTCACCATTCAACTTGCACTTACCACATTAGTCTGAAAAGTCACCTGCCTTGTTTAAAATAGAGAGAGCTGCACTACCAGGTACCTACCCATGTCACATACTCAAATCCCCCTTTTTTAGCACCATACTTGAATGACTTGTGAGCAACAAAAGGGACAAGTTATAGCTACATGAAAAGAAAGGGCTGGAAATGAGGGCATCTTTAACCAGCTCCTCTTTTTACTATAGGAGCAACAGCCTCCTGGTGAATTACTCACCAGGGCTGCACTACAGCATCATGAAGACCAATCACCATGCAGCATTAATGCATTAGTGGCCCTTAAAGATTGTTAACCCTAGCCATACAGTTCTAAGTATATGTATGAACGTAAATTCCTCTATTTATACTGAAGTCTTGTAGCTCACAGGGCTGTAATAAGTCTTACTCCAGCCAATTGTACAATGACTTAAGTTTATGTTGAAATAGAGTATGATAGAATATTAATGTATTCAATCATTCATGCTTCCAATCCCCATTGGTCGTAATGATGCATGAATGCAGCCCGGGTAAGTAACTCCTATGCACTGAATTAATATATCATGCTGAGGCTACAAGGTTGAGACACTCTTGGAGTGTCATTGTGATGTGCTCTTGCATTTGTGGCCCGTAATCACTGGAAATGAACAATGCAAGTGGGTGCCAAAAGAAATATTCTGTCTTTACAAATTCTATCACCCTGTGGACACATGGCTTCATTTGCCGCGATGTAAAACAAAACTGTTGAACCTACCAGAGATCCTCATAAAACTGAACGGTGGACCACCGTAAAAAAGAAAACCCACTGCACTAGTGTAGTTTTTTACAAGAAGCCCCAGGTGGCAGTATGGTGGTACACAAATGTACAAGGATTCTCTGTGAAAATAATGATGGATCTCTAGCAACTTTGGGGCGAGGAATGCTCCCTTATTTCGATGGTATTTTTTTTTACAGTACGCCAAAGTGCAACAGTTTTACTTCTTGCTGATCCTTCAGGGGTTCAGCAAGGGTTAAATATTCCTTTTTGGCCCAGTAATACAAGTCAGGCACCTTATACATAATGTTAAAAGGAGAAAAACCACCTTTGCCCCCATCCCCTGGGTGTGTATAGGTCTGTAGTACTGATGGCGCACTGACAGGTACTGTCCCTGTTCATTTGTGTTTTTATTGCCTCACCAGGAGGGCATTTCTCAAGATGGTAGACAGCACACATCCACTGTGATTTGAAATCCTCAGAATTAGAGTGGGTGACTGGAGGTAATACACTACGTCTGCTCTGTACGATCATAGTTTGGTAAGGCAGGAGCGTGTTGCTCCTATGGTAAAAGAGCTGTCAGTAGGTACTCTCTTTTCAAAAGAAGTCACGCTCTGCTTCACCATTCAACTTGCACTCACCACATTAGTCTGAAAGGTCACTTGCCTTGTTTAAAACAGAGAGAGCTGCACTATCAGGTACCTACTCATGTCACACACTCTATAGTATATTATACTGACTGACTTCTCACAACTAGGTACCTACTCAAATCTCCATTTTTTAGCACCATACTTGAATGACCACTTCTGGAGCATGTTGCTCCTATGGTAAAAAGAGCTGTCAGTAGGTACCCTCTTTTTAAAAGAAGTCACGCTCTGCTTCACCAAAGTACTTGCACGCACCACATTAGTCTGAAAAGTCACCTGCCTTGTTTAAAACAGAGCTGCACTCTCAGGTACCTACTCATGTCACACGCTCTATAGTATATTATACTGACTGACTTCTCCCAACTAGGTACCTACTCAAATCCCCTTTTTTAGCACCATCCTTGAATGACCACTTGTGAGATACAAAAGGGACAAGTTATAGCTACATGAAAAGAAAGGACTGGAAACAAGGGCATTTCCAGCCAGCTCTTCCTCTTACTATAGGACCAACACCCTCCTGAGCAACAAAAGGGACAAGTTACAGCTACATAAAAAGAAAGGACTGGAAACGAGGGCATTTTTAGCCAGCTCTTCCTTTTACTATAGGAGCAACACCCTCCAGTCATACCAGTGCAATCATGCATGATCATTAGATCTATGCAGGGTTGCACTGGCATTAGTGCGATAAATCCAACTAAGATTTGAAAGGGATCTAGTCGAACGATCTTGAGAAATTCATTCCTGATCCAGTTTGTATTTCAACATAGGCCAGCTTGTAGGTATTTCTCACGATGATATGACTAGACTCCTTCAAATCGTAGTGGGAACCCTCACCCTAATGCCATTACAGCTCGGCATCTAATAGTCACTCATGATTGTACTGGTACAGCTACACTACTAAACCCTATATAATTGCTACATTGAGTTCTAAGTGTACAGAGCAGTTGTAGCATATTGCCTAGAATTATCCACTCTAATTTTGATGGTTTCAAATCGTAGTAGTTGTGTTCAGTTGTACCATCTTGAGAAATGCCTTCAAAACCTCCAGAATAAACAACAGTCGCAAAAAAAGTTTTGTTTGTACAGAACGGTCAAAGTACATAACCTATAATCACTAACTCTAATTCTGATGGTTTCAAATTGAAGTGGCCCTGTTCAGTCGTACAATCTTGAGAAATGCCTTCCAGATCCAGTTAGCATTTCAACATAGGCCACCTGGAACTCAGCCTCTCACCCAGTAAACACCGTACCAAAATGCTACATAGATATCTGGTATAACTAGGTATGGTTGGTTCAGTCCAAATTGGTTTGAATTACGTCTTTCTGGTTGGTATGTCGACGTTCAAACATTAAGGTTTAACTACGTCCTAGATACGTAGTATCTAAGATATGTTTTCCCACGTATTTTTATGTTTTTCTCCTACCAAAAATATTCCTAAAAATACAAAAAAAAAGTGAAAAGAAATTGTAAAGCTCCCAACATCAAAATCTTTACCAGCTATGGGCTGGGATTGATCCCAGGACCCCTGAATTTGAAAAGTTTTGCTCTACAGACTGAGCTAACCAGGACACCAATATATCTGGCACCCAAAAGTATAACATATTCTCTTGGCTGTAAGTGTAAGGTAATGCAAATGACTTGATGGACTTTTGACACACACACATCATAATCAGAATCTGTAGTACAGTTGTAGCAAGAAGGAATCCGATGTGAGAGGTCTGGGGTTCAAGGCTTCTCCTTGGTGGAAATTTCACCAACGTTTTTTTTTTCATTTTTTTTACCCTTTTTTAGGCAGGACTTTGGTAGGAAAAATACTTAGAAATACATATCTGTGAATACGATGTAGCTAGAATGTAGATGAACCTTAACATTTGAACATCCACATACCAAGAAAAAATATGTAGTTACAACCAAATTTCTACATATCTATTCCTCTTACAATGTCCATATACGAAGTTGTGTTTACTGGGCATAGAGTCCAATGGAGTGCTCATTTTATGAACAGCGTATGAAATTGAGAGCGCTTGTACTTCCCAAGGGAATCAAAGAAAATTCAAACCCTCCCCTACAAAGAAGAGATTTCATCCTAGTTTAGGGGACAATTCAAGCTTTAGCACTGTGTCTTTCAACTTAGTAAAGGAGGAAAAAACTCTTTCATCTTACTTGTAGAGGGACTTAATCATTGACAAATCCCATGAGAAAGATTTTCCTGAAACCCACCATCCCATCTCTGCACCATTTTGAAAAATGAATACTCTCTTATCAATATAGCCAAAAGTCAGTTGGGGTAAATAGGTCTCAGCTCACAAAGTCGTTATCACAGTTAAAATAAAGCAGAGATCGGGGTACTGTGAGGTGATAACCAGCCCATGTGAGCTAACACAAAGCTTTTGTATTTTTTTCCTTTTCTTTTTCTTTACTCTATTTTTGATGAATTAGGTAGTTGACAAGGAAAACAATGATCAATGCGATGTTTTGAAAAGAATCTGATGAAAAGATTTTTTTCTTTTGCTTTTGGCATGTTAATTGGGCAAGACGATTTGTGGCGTCACTTCCATCTGCTCTTGGACCTCCAGTTTCGGTGTGCATTTTTTTTTACCTGTATGTATGTCAGCAAAAATATATCTGGTTATATTTCTGGAGCACAGATATTTTGTTCGCAGAGGCCATAGAGTTCAGTATAGGGCATTATACCAAGAGCGATTCAATTTCAAACTTCGTCCAACTTCCGAATGTGTCACTGCAACTTCTGTTACATACGTTTCAGATAAGCTCCTTCAAAGAAAGAAAATCATCCATTGCATTTTGAGGAGGACGACATTAATGAGGAATAATTCAAACCATCAGCCTACCTACCATATTACATAAATAATTGTAACATAGTGACCAGTTTAAGCACCAGGTCGGTGAAAAAGCGCAAGGTTCAATTAGTGAGTGAGTAATAGATGTTTAAAGCCATTTCGACAGCTAAGGTCATATTCATGACGAGAACTACATTACACAATTTCACAGGGGAATGTGTCAGTGCCCATGCATATGTGCACCACAGACATCCTGATGGGATAGGAAAGAGGATAAATAGACCCTTTTTTCGTGGGCTAGGGAAGCCCGCAAGGTTTAATTAAGCGCCTGCAGAAACACTTTGTCCTGAATAAGCGCCTGTCTTGTACAAGTGCTGTTGATATCAGTAACTGCAAGGAAGTTCAAGCAGTCTGCTACTATATATCATACAGAGACTTACAGTGGGGGTATTTAGTACTAACAATGGCAGGATAAAACACTGAGTTGTTGTTACCTGCACATACCTGTGTCTACATCACTAGGAGCTGGAGTAAACAGGTGAGAACTGGACACCTTACCACCCAGGTAGTAGTAGCCCACCACTAAACAGGACTCGAGTCAGGAACGTTCACAACTTGCGGCAAGAGAACCTGATTATCTCCAGAAATTTGGACAAGCCAGAACATCTTATACTCAAGAAACAAAAAATGTCCAGTTCCTCGGGAATATCCCGAGTTGTCTAGTTGTATTCATGAGTTGGGACTTGAGAAATTCCTGAGCCGTTCTTGAGATCTAGACTTGAGAACTTTCTCGAGTATAAGATGTTATGGCGAGTTACTCGCCAGGGCTGCATTCTTGCATGATGACGCCCAATGGTTATGATGCATTACTGTAGCATAAGCTGCACTTAAAGGATCGATAATTGCAAAAAAAAGGTAAAACAAAGTCGATTATTCATTTGAAAAATGATCTTCTATCTGTCCCTTACCTTAAAATCCTGCACTCAGAAAATATTCTTACTCACATGAGTCTGGATCCAGACTCAGGCAATGTCGCCAAAATGAGTATGGTTTGAGACTCAGCCTGATCCGTGGATGATAGTCAAAGCCAGAGTATCACCCCAGAATCAGCCTCAGGATCTGCCTGAGTATCATCCACGGATCAGGCTGAGTCTCAAACAATACTCATTTTGGCGACATTGCCTGAGTCTGGATCTAGACTCATGTGAGTAAGAATATATTCTCAGTGTGGTTAATGACTGCTAGGATGGGTAGGGCTTGCCAGGTTCTAGATCTATGACTATTTAGCTTTATGATGTAAAAGAAGCCATTCAGTTACCGAGGAATCATAAAGAAAAGCACCGCAAAAAGGAAAATAATCCAAGCCAATTCCATAGGTAAAGTACGATGTCTTTGCTACAAATCAATGCAATACAAAATGTTGGCATTTAGAGGTTTTTAACACTTTCTGGAGGTTTGACTGATAAAATAAATATGCCACCCAGCTTTTTGTTTTTAGTTTAGATCTAATACATGTATGTACATCTTAAAAGACAATTATCTTATGAATCTACTGATATAAGACGGTTGCCTATGCACACATAATAGCCAAGACAATCTTGGAGGTAGTTTGTTAGAACTAACATGAATAGATTTCTTGTGAAAGGTTTTGTTGAATGGGTCAATAATAGTATGTAAAACCAAAATCTAGCAGAGGAGAATAGTGAGGTCTAGAGCCAAAGCACCCAGGTTGCCATGGCATCAAATTTCACTCTTACCCTAGCAACGTTATTTTTGCACTCAAGGGGGAAATCAAATGTTTTCCTTAAGATTCCCCAAATACTAGATTTATTTTTTTAGTGGCAGCTTAGAAGCAGTCTCTGCTTCAGGCTGAAACACTACCACTCTCGTGTATCCTACCCTGCAGGGGTAGTAGTACTAGCAGATGCCACCAGGTGTTCTAATCCTGGATCAAAAGCTGAAAGAATAACAACTAAGACCTTCACATAAAACTAGGTACGACTGAAATGTGAATAACTCAAGGAGGCATATAGCTAGTACAGAATGGTTTATGTGTAGAATTTTAAATGTGTGCAAAAGAGGCAGTCTCAACCCTCTCACTCTTTGAGGGCTGCTTTTATGCTGAAGTACATTGATCAGCTTGATGTACCGATGAAGTGCCGGTGAGTCTGCTTGTTTGCACTTCATCGGAGCATCTTGTCGATCATCCGAGAGTGTCACTCACCAGAGCTGCATTCACCCCGGGGGGGCACTCTCTATGTAATGTATACACATATTCGCGGCTGGCAAGGATACTTTTTCAAGGAAAAGTCCCTAGCAAGCTTCCTGTTTCAGCCACAAATGTCCCTAGCAAGCCTCCCGTTTCAGCCACAAATGTCCCTAGCAAGGGTCAATTTTTATCAAAATACCTCGATTAAGCGGGAAATTTAAAAATTTTCATTGAGATCAGCAGTTTTCATAAAAATAGAATGAACCAAATTCAATCTTCTCCCCAATCAGTGTAAATTTAAGACATTTTGAAATAAATCTAGGATTATTGAGTCAAAAGTGCCCTAGCAAGGGTAGGCTTTTGAAGAAAACCCCCGCGAACGAGTGCAAGGGTAAGGGTTGTCGTGGGTTCAGCCACACACCCGTATCAAAAAAAATTGAAGTGCCCCCCCGGGGCATTCACTCATCATGTTGACCAATGGGTACACTGATACATGAATGCATTAACAACCCTCTACTGTAGTATTGTCACAGTGCATTCAGTGAGCACAGGGAGTAACCTTTCTCCATGGCTGCTGTCACTGCCCGTTCATGGCGTCCTTCTTGGTTCCAGTGTACACCACCAACCAAAATTGATGGCCCGCGCACTTTGGCAAAGAACCACATTTTCGTGTGGCTCCTTACATTTCCATGTATGATTATGCCGACATATCCAGTGATGCATAAAGTGCCCTCTCTCTCTAGACTCCTGATTAATATCGACCCACAGTCTCTCTACTTCTGTTTTTCTTACTTTTATTCCACCACTCTTTAACCCTCTAAGGGCCGCTAACACTGGAGTGCATCATGCCCATAGGTCATCATGATGCACCAATGACGTGCTGGCGAGACTGCTCGCCAGCACTTCATTGGTGCATCATGCTGACCCCCCTAGACTGTATCAACCCCATAGGATTGGCATGATGCATTACTGTAGACCTTTTGAGCACTGCATTCATGTATCATGCTGACCAATAGGGATGAGGCATTGATGTATTAGATGGTAACCAAGTCTGACATATACACTCAAAGACAATTATCAAACTCAATCAGGTTAGTAATATAAGACCTGAAGTGACTTACAGGCAACTTAATGGGCATTTCACCAATTTCCTTTTTGACTGATATCTGTGCATCAATCCCGTAGGAATTAAAGCATCATGCACCAGAATGGGAAATGGGGATAAAGCGTTAACATGCTATGGACGCCTAAAAGGGTTACAGGGTAAGATGCAGGAGACGTGGCATTTGGCCTCCCCAATTAGCAGTGTGCTGCAGTGGTAGGGGAGGGTGAGTCATTGTGTCTTATCCAATTACTGACTGCATTAGTCACTACATCTTACAATATGAACATACCCCACACTGAAATAATGTAGTATTGCAAGAGTATTCTACGTGAGCAGAATAATCAATAACTTGTACATGGTCTTCATATTTATAACTCTAGGCCTTGTCTATCCCCAGCTTAAGCGCTCATCCAACAGGCATAGAATCAGTCAGAATAGCTGTAATCGAACAACAAAATCGACCGGATTAGTGCTAATCCAACCAATTTACTCCTGTGGAATCAGTGCATGAGCCTGTATGTCTGGACAGCTGATGACAGGCATTGGTCACTTTGAAATTTGCATAAATTCGTCAGGAAATATCTGATTGGATAGAGGAGCTGGTACTTGGTGTGTAGGTCGCTAATGACTGGAACCAGCAGTGAGCTGGTTGCGGGTAAATGCACTTGCCAAGGCTGGAACCAGCAAACCACAATGCATTCTGGGCTAGGGGTGAAACCCTACCTAAAATGGCAGACCTTCAAAAGCTTATTTTGGGCTTGGGACACGCTACTCTAGGACACCTTGGTTATTCTTCGAACCAACAACCCTTGAATGGCATGCCATGAAGTTGTCAATTACGAGAACCTGGACTGACATATTGAATTTGAAGTTTTGCTTTTTATAGTTGATATGTTGCTCACTTTGCAGACCCTATTTTTTCTGTGTTTGCACTGCACACCCTACTTAGCCAACTGTATTGATGTAAGCCTATGCATTCATGCCAAATTAAAGTCAAGAGGAGCTGTTTCAATCTTATTTCAGTTAATATGGGACTGAAGCAATATGTAAATTCTGAATAAAGCATGCAATTATAAATGCCTTTCTATCCTCATCTAATAGATTTTCATATCTTTACAAAATCTTAACACACATATCAGATATTCTGGTGGTCAAAAGATATGAGAAGTGTTAACATACGGTAAGGTTTCTACATACAAAGTTATGCTCCCTATGTGTATGTACTTGTTTGAAAGAGCACTTGCCCACCTTTCATTTATTTGACATCTTGCTAAATCTTTCAAAGCTAATGCATTGGGATTCTAAGGAATTAAGAGGAGACTAGTTTAAAATGAATCCTCAAAGAATAAGGCAACTAAATCGGGCAATAAAATAATATATGAAGCGCATTATTTTGTGTATATATATATATATATATATATATATATATATATATATATATATATATATATATATATATATAATATTGTTGTTCTTTGAAAATGACTGTGAAGAACTAGCAAGCTTGCAACCAACAGACCTGAAATTAAAGGAATTAGTCTAATATATAAATAAAGCATTGGTGGTCTTTGAAACTGACTTTGAGAAACTAGCAACAGTACAACCACAGACCTGGTCGGGTACTGAATAATGTGAGAGGGAGCATTCATTATTACTGATGACTGTTATGGCCCTTACATGAACGCCTGTATGCCACAGGTCGACACTAACCTCTCCCCTTACACTGTTCTACACCATTACCTGTGCTGCCACCTATGTGCCGCCACATGAGTCAATTCCTGTGATCCAGAACGAGGCTGATGGTAGTGTCTTGTACCAGTTTACGACCTCCCAGAGTTAAAATGGCTTCCCCACACAACTCCATACAGACTAAATGGCAACATGAGATGGCATAAGAGACAAAAGCCCCAGATTGCCTAGCAAAGACGAAAGTGCTAAGTAGAAAGGGTTTGAGGCATACAAAGTTGCGGCCAGAAATGGCTGGGGAGGAAAAAATGTTGCTAGAAATGGCTGTAGGGTGACAAAATTGTTGCCAGAAATGGTTGAAGGCTGACTAAAATGTACCCTGAAAATAACTTCTTGCAATCAAAATGTTTGCCAATATCGGTTTTAGACGGAAATCAGCGATACATCCTATTTTTCTCGATAGACTAAATGGCTACCAGACTTAATGCATGCTGCATATCTCTCAGAGATGCACTTTAGGTTTACATATAATAAGGTCACAGATTTTCTAGATTTATTTCTTCATTCTTGGCAAAATGATAGTTCTTTATATTTCAAGTTTGGAAGGCTAGTATTGCAAAAGGATTTTTTAAAAAAAATCTTCCTTATAAAAGGATAGTTAACAATCTTGAAGCAGAATGAAATGATTGCCCTTGGTGACCTTAGGTAGACAGAATGACTGCACTGTCCAGATGTCTTTAGGCAGGCAAGATAACTGCCGGAAATGGCTTCTGACAGACAAAATGGCTGCAATAAATGGCTTCAGACAGACAAAATAATTTGGCAGGCAAACTGGATGCCAGAAATGGCTTCAGACAGGCAAAATGACCTTTGGAAGTAGCTTCAGGCAGACAATACGCCTGCCAGATATTGCTTCCATCAGATAAAATTGCTGCCAGAGATGGCTTCATGCACTCAAAACAGCTGCCATAGAGGACGTCAGGAAGACACTGCAGAGAAAATGACATTAGACAATCAGCAGATTCAGTGCCTTTGTAATTTGATATTCAGTGCTTTCAGCGTTCAGTAAGCTACATCCCCAGTGCACATACAAAAGATTTTCGCACAAGGCCCCTGATTTCTCAAGGCTCTGATCAATTTTTGTGCATTGGGTGATTTCAAAACCGCTGTGACCGCCAGCCCCCATTCAAAACCAGGAAAAGACCGGCCATATATAATGGCCAATACAGTAATGTCTAAATACCTTTTCCAAATTATGGCGATTGCAGTAGCTAACCCCTATATAACAGAAGTTTATTACACTGACTGTACCCTCTGCCATGGGCATTAAAAATCAGACGGCAGGCTGTCTAGCTACCTGGGGAATCTTGAACATAGATAGCTTTTGGGTGATAAGCACATCACATAGGGTCTTCTCTCCCAGCACAACTAGGTGCACTTATAATATACTCACCAGCAGATAGCAGCAGATAGGGGAGGGAGTATGAGGACTGGTAAGTAGTATATAGGGGTAAACTCAGCACATAGCTACATCTAATAAAATCTGTTTGACCTACTTACGAACTGGAAGTTTCCCTTTGACATCTTAGCCTATCAGATGCCAGCATTTGACCAGAAGCCATGCCCATGCTCATATATGGACATGCGACCTCGTTTCTTGATGTCTGATTGGCTAAGAGGTGGTTGCCATGGCATCCGTTAAAAATAAACAAACTATGTTGTCATGACAACACCTAGCAGATATTATTGGAACAGTTAATAGCTGGGTTTAGTGGAGACCTCTTGTGGTTAAAAAATAGTGGCGACACCTAGTGGAAATTATTGCAACTGCTCATAGCTGGATTTAGTGGAGCCCCCTTGTGGTTAGGAAAATTAGTGACTTTTTACGCCTGACACCTAGTGAATATTATTGGAACTACTTATAGCTGGGTTTAGTGGAGACCTCTTGTGGTTAAAAACTAGTGGCAACATCTAGTGGAAATTATTGCAACTCCTAATAGCTGGGTTTAGTGGAGCCGCCTTGTGGTTAGAAAAATGCATGACTCTTTACGCCTAACACCTAGTGAATATTATTGGAAATAATTATAGCTGGGTTTAGTGGGGTCCCCTTGTGGTTAGGACATGATATGTCTTATTTTTCCCATATTGATGCATATCCATGCAATTTAACCGTTACGACAAGAAAGTGTAAATAACACAACACAACGCAGTTTTTTCACTCTTTTATTTTACAGACAACCTCGACATATGAATGAACTTTTACCATTAGAAGGTTTTGTACATATGTGACAGAAAGAGCTGTTTGGGGTTAGTGAGTTAGCTCTTGTCCAATGCTTGCAATAGCAGGTTAAAACAATGCCTGAGCCAGAAAAAAGTCAGGTAGCCTTCCTTGAAATTAACTCGAATGAAAAATGACTCTTTACCCCAACCAAGTTTAAAGCTGAAAGTTCCAAGGTGCATTGTAGACAGGTGAAACATATGGTTTCACATATTTTGCTGATGTTTAGACCACTTTTACAATGACATAAAACACCCACTTTGGGGTAAATTTCTAGTTTCTGAAGGTAAGCTGGAAAATTTCGGACTCTGCTTAGTGGGTACCTAGTATAATTTTGTGGACATGCCTTTTTAGTGTGTAATTGATATACTCCAATACATCAATCCTCTGTCTGTAATGTAACATTGTTACGTTTACAGTAGTCAATGCAAAAGGTAAAAGCATCCCAAAAAGCCTCATTAAAGAATGTGCACATATTAACGCTAGATAACCAGTGATCAACAGTGTCTGGTTCAGCTCTTCTAAAATATTGAATGTTGTCTACAGGAATTGCTTCTCAGAAAAAGTTTTCTTCACATATGCATAACACACTACTTATATTATTGCCTGGAGTAATTACGGAAGGTTTACCTATGTTGTGCTCGACTGTAAATGAGGTCGCATATAAAATTCAATAGCAGGGTTAGACATTGTGGTGTCTGCTTAGCTAAAATACTACCAAAGACCAGATAAGCAAAAACACCTTTTGTCTGGTGGAGTTGTTTTTGCGCCTAGTTTTTTTTTTTACACAGTATGTGTACACATGACAGAATTTTACAAAGGATACGTGATAGAATACAACCTTAACATCTTTTAGTAATTTTCCACACAGTATACAACCTTAAACTATGTAATTTTTTACTTTTTTAGTTTTTTTTACTTTTACTTTTTTCACACAGGATACATGGATAAAAGAACACAACCTTTTACACAATATACACATGACAGAATACATCCTTAAACTATGCAATTTTTACTTTTACCTTTTCCTTTTTCCCTTTTTTCCCTCTTTTACTTTTTCACTTTTTTTTTACTTTTTTTTTATTACTTTTTACACAGGATGCATGATAGAACACAACCTTAACCTTAATTTTACTAAATCTTTTACAAAAAATGCTTTTACACCAACCTGCTTGACCTCTGAATCACTTTTTTAAAGAGGTAAATCTGACATTGTAAACACTTTTGCATCATTTTCTGAAGTTGTCGCCATAGGTTTCCATGTAAGAAGAGTTTTTTCTATCTTCAGACACAAAAAGTAAATTTTGTTATTTTTTCATCGTGCATGCTACACTATAGTTTCTATGCATTAAGATGATGCACTATAATGCTCTGATGATTGTTTGACACATGAGCACCAGTTGTTGAACCAGTTGGTCACCGAAAGCCACGCCCATGGCTTCTGATTGGTTGAGAGATCAAGGTCAAAAGGTCACTTCCGGTTCATAAGTAGGTCAAACAGATTTCAGTAGCTGTAGCTATGTGCTGAGTTTACCCATATATACTACTCTGGTATACTGGTATAATAAAACTGAGAGGACTACCTAGTCATCTTGTCTTTGTGATCAGACAGATGTAAACTCTTCAGAGATTGCATAATTTAATAAGGGCTCATAAGGACCCTCCCCCCAGCCCCTCCCACAGCAAGGTCATTTCCCCTTGAACACATGCAATATCTCATTGTGTTTTAGTGCAGGGATTTGAATGAGTGCCAATTCCATGGCGGGATACAGGGGTCACAAAATTCATCTTAAGGACTAAAACTAGATCTTAAATAAGTGCCTGTCTCATACAAGGGCCGGGGGAAATACCCCCTCCAAATCTCCAAGTGCTTGGGCGGTTATTCATAGCCATTCGCTAATATGATTATACTCTTGTCAGAGAGGGTTCGCAGAAACGATGTTATAAGGGTTTGGCACCCTAGAGATTTGTCGTAATAATTAGGTAATCAGTCTAGAACCCCCATGAGATATTCCTCTCAAACCCCAAAATGACCCAGCAGCGTTCTAATCAATGTCACATTACACCAGTAAATTATCCTGTTCATCAGGCACTAGAGCCCTCTTCTAGTTCTGGGACACAGCTCTATTTTATTTAATTTTTATCATTTTCCAATGAAGTGCTGGCGAGTCTGCTCACCAGCACTTCATTGGTGCATCATGCCGACCCTTTTGGAGTGTTTCAGCCCCCTAGGGCTGGCATGCTGCATGGATGTAGCCCGGGAAAGTTATTCATCAGTGTTCCATCATGACAACCAATGGGCTTGATACATGGCTGCATTAACCGCTCTGGAGGGCATCGCTCAAGACGGTACGACTGCACACAGCCGACTTGAACCCTTCAAAATTAGAGTTGGTGGTTTTAGGTTATGTCCTACGACTGCTCAGTATGATCAGCACTTAACGTAGTAATTACATAGGGTTTGGTAGGGCAGTCGTAGCAGTGCATTGATGAGTGACCAGTAAAAGCAGGGCTGTAATGGTATACTATAAGAATGAGCGATCCCACTACGATTTGAAAGGGTCTAGTCGTACCATCTTGAGAAATGCCTTCCTGTGACCACTAGATATAGGACTGCATTGACCTTAGAGTGAGAGATCCCACGATGATTTGAAGGGGGTCTAGTCGTACCATCTTGAGAAATGCCTTCCTGATAGGGTTAAACAGGTGTGGGGAGATGGGTAAAACAGTTGTTGGTAGGTTCTGGATGGGAGCACCTAGCATGGTGGTCCACAGCTCTATATATATATATATATATATATATATATATATATATATATATATATATATATATATATATATTAGTACAGCACAGAGGGTAGAGTGAGGACACGAAATGTCTAGAATTGTGGACATTGGTTGTAACTGTCAACAGCTAAATCATATTGAAATACTAAGCATTCAAATAAACAGGGGATATATTTAATCAGGGAAATGGTTGAGATAATCTTCAAATGTTCTAATCCAGCTTTATTCATCATACCTAACTTATGTATATACATAATCTTTGTGTCTACTCTATTGCACCTATCCTGGAAGGAAATAAGTTCTCACACTCAATCAAAATTGCATTATTTGCTTTACAAATGTCATTTTCTGGTGATTCCAGACCCTGGATCCAGGTCCCCAGCCATTGTCTTCTAATGGTGAGAAATGACACCAACCACCTCCACCAAGAATAAGATAGTATATATTGGCCACTAGCTGGTCTGGAGCTGGTTCCTGCGACCCACACTGATAAGATGGGACCAGCATGTCCCTGGAAGTGGTTGTTAACCAGGGACAAGGTACCCATCATGGTATGTGTTATCAGTGGGTTTTACCTCAACCAGCGAAATTCAAAATGGCGGTTTAAGCACCCCAGCACTTATAGATTTTAATGAACCTTTCAGTGTCAGGGTCTCAAATAAGCGCCAGTCTCAAATAAGGATGGAGTATAAGGGAACTGAAATTAATCTTCAGCACTAAAAACAGTATTCAAATAAGCGCCTGTCTTGTATAAGCGCCGAGGTACAGTATGATTGAAATCAATGAGTGCACGGGTGCTTATAGGCCACCCTGGACCTTGTCCCTCTAGGGGCCGCTCTTTGAGCCAAGGGGTACAACTTAGGGGCCCTTGATGGGGGTCCCTATGTCCTGTGTTGATCTTAAGAAATGGCCATGTCATGATGTCGATTTTAAGAAATGGTCATGTCACCATGTCGATTTTAAGGAATGGCCATGACCCTGTGTCGATTTTTAAGGAATTGCCCATGTCTCATGTCACTAAGCCAAAAACTGCTCATGTCGCCATGTTGATTTTAGGGGTCTAGGGCCATACTGAGCAGTCACCTACTCTTACTATAGAACAGTATAGAGTAAGGCCTGACTCATATAGCTGAACTATTCCTACCACTGATAAATACTTATACTGATTGCTTTTATTGTTGGCACTAATGTAGATACCAGGAATACGACCTATCATATTGTCCAGACATACTAACACAAAAGTTTATAGTTTGGGAAAAAATCCCCGACAAGATCACGGACAAGTGGAAATGGGGTCACTTTTCCTATGCTCTACATAGGAGTGTTTGTACCCCATGCTCCCACACAGTCATGACTGTGCAGCGGTACAAGGGGACTGCCCTATTTTTTTGGCACTTATTAAAGACTGATGCGTATTTGAGACTGTGGCGCTTAATGGAGTCGATACTGCCCGCGATACTGTAGTGGGAGAGGGCGAATGTGTGTATTTTTTGTTGTTGATGCTGAATGTGGGGTAGGGAATATTGCGGCAGCGTACTATTGTAATTTCCCTTGTTACATTTTCCCCCCATCTCTATAGAAGTTGTACAATGGAGCGTGTATTCGAGTGATGGGACCCACCCACTGCCACGGCCAATGTCATCATGCCGAAAATAGGCTCGCCTCATGATAAGATAACTCAGCGTCCCCCCCGCCTCCCTATCTCCCACTGCATCAAAATAACTTTACGACATGCTGTTGGTCGGTCCAGATGGTGCAGTGGGATAGGGAAGCTTTCCCAAGACACATAGCCCTCCACCTTCCCTCTCTCCTAGGCCAAGGGAAAATCAAATAATGATTTTCATGTCTCCCCTGACACTACTTGTGCGACATCTGGCAGTTTTACGACAATGAGACAATGTTCCAGTGGCAGTTGTGTGTTTGGTTGTGGTAAAAAGGTAATAATAGCATTGTCATTGTGTCAGGAAGACTTATAAATGTAGACTTACAAATCCCAGAACACAAAGACATCATTATCATTGGCATTTTCATTTTCTAAATAGGTAAAACTGCAAGTAAGTCTAAAGGTTCAGAACAGTAACTTGATGGATGACACCTGGTAACTAGGCCACGCCTGTGACATGACCAGTATACTATTGGGCTGTATTTTCACCAAATTAAGGATTCCCACTACTATTTTAAAGTGAGCAGTTGTACCCTGTTAAGAAATGGCCTCCAGACCATTTTTCATGACTGTTGTCATTTGGGCTGAGATAATGAGTTTATGAATTTTTGAGTAAAGAGAAACCAATTTGTCAATATTTATTCGGGATCCTGTGTGAACTATGCACACAGTTAAAAATCTTGAAACCGAAGACCATTGCCATGGTAACTAGGGAAAATTCATATTTCAACATCCAACCTTGCTTAGGAACTCCAAAAACAACATAAGAATGAGAAAAGAAACCCAGAGGTGATAGATGAAAACCTGAGCCTTTGAAGAATAACTCCCTTTGGAATATTTCAAGAGGCTGACTTCAGACAAAGCGTCCCTATTTTAAGATTCAAAGGACATGCAAATATCATAAAAAAATACCCTCTATTGCATTTTTGGGAACACAAGCATGTGCAGTTCCTCCCCACAGAGTATAGGAGATGGGACTAATGGACAGTGTAATATGATATCAAAAACTTCAATATCAATAACACCAGCATTTGGAAACTTGTTGATACCCAAGGGGGGGGGGTTGGGAATTCCCATGGGTGTATAAATATTGCCTTATGTTCTCCATGTGCCGCAAGTAGTCCGTACCACGTGTGGCCTATTAACCTCTACTGTGGTGCTTGGCTGCTCCGCCAGGCACCCGAATTAAAAAATAGTCCCTCATGTTCCACCTGTTGCGTTGTGGAGGCCCGGGATACCGTGTAGGTGAGGCTGCCAAATCACACCTCCCCCCCACCTACAGTGTATACTTACTCACTCACATACACTTCTTTTACCAACAATAGGGGCCTTCCAAGAAAATAACTCAGTACATTACACTTTGCACTAGTCAATTTTGCTACTCTGAACTTGGCTATGTACAGGCAGATACCCGGAACCACATCTATTTAAGCATTTGACCAAATGAGTAAATATCATCTGCCTGTTATTCTATATATTCAGGGCCCTGAGTTATCTAAGTATTTTCTAAAGAGCCTTAGGCCAAGGGTCTGTGTGTGTATGTCTTGTTATTCCTCCACTTTTTACAACATTTTAAGCAATTGAGCAGTAATTAATTGCCTCGTTTTTTTTCTGATGTAACAATGAGAGAAAGAGAGAGAGAGAGAGAGAGAGAGAGACAGACAGACAGACAGACAGACAGACAGACAGACAGAGACAGAGACAGACAGACAGAGAAAGCAAAAGAGAGAGAGGGAGAGGAGGGAAACAGAGAGAGAGAGAGACAGAGACAGACAGACAGACAGACAGAGACAGACAGACAGACAGACAGAGACAGAAAGAGAAAGACAGAAAGTCTGAGAGAGAGAGAGAGAGAGAGAGAGAGAGAGAGAGAGAGAGAGAGAGAGAGAGAAAGAGACAGACAGACAGACAGAGACAGACAGACTGAGACAGAAAGAGAAAGACAGACAGAGAGAGAGAGAGAGAGAGAGAGAGAGAGAGAGAGAGAGACCAAGTAGGCCCTGGTATAATGCAAAACACGGGAGGGTTGGAAAAAGGGGTGGGCGTGGGGTGTGGTTCCACACTTATGGGAACGTTAGGATGAACACTCTGGACGTATTGAAGTGTCTACAGAAGAGGAAAGTCAATTTAGCACAAAATTCTACCAAGCTGCATTTACCTAGTACTTCCAGGTGGTGATCGTTTACAACTGGAGAATCAGGCCTGCATGGGTCCAGTTAAAACTGGTAGCCAACAGTCTAGCTCCGGAGGAGCAGATCATCTGTAGGTCCTCTTTTGATTGTTCTATATAATATAGCGTGTAAAACAATCTATTTAGATATGATTTTGCCAAGTATCTATCTAAGCTTCTTGACTTTGCCTCAAAGAGGGATCCCTAAAATGTCCATTGCTCGCCGTATAGAGGCAATGGACATTTAGAATGAGTACCATATATATGGATAAAAGAAAGTTATTGTTGCCTGTATACATGTTCTCTACTGAGTATCGATCCTCGCACACATTTGCATTATTTAATCCATAACCAGAAGAAAAAGAGTATGACGGACTAAAATCCTCATCAATTTTCTGGCGATTAAGATGGAATCTGTTGCTAAGATTAAATCAGACACATTTATTATTCATTCCTCTTTTTTTGTTGTTTATCTATTAAAAAGTTCTTCTGATTGAAGACTTGCCTGGACAGACGTGAGGGAATGGCAAACAAGACAAACCCAAACCACAAACAAATGCCAAAAGGACTGACAATCTTGTTAATCAATTTACGCTAGGCCCAACACGAATGTACTATGCCAACTTTCTCTTAAGCAATAACGTGTATTGATATTAAAATAATGTTTGATAAGGGGAGTCACCAAACCTTCCTGCAAAGTTTGGATCTTCTACAATCAAACATTTTGCTATGAAATCACAATAGCCTTCCGATTCTAACATACAAAATGCTTGGGCTAATGCCTATGGATGATCCTAAATGTTTGTTTGTATTTGGAATAGAGATAGTAAATTAGAGAGGACAAACAGGGAACTGAATGACTGGATGATCTAGTCTATTTAGTGATGTGGTGCATATGAACCAATTAAATGATAGTGTCGATAGTTTTACCTATCAGAATGATCAATGACAAGTTCTAAGAAGAGAAAACTTGATAAAAAGTTAAACTAACTATCATTTTACCCCACAGGTGAGATAATCTAATTACTTTTTGGTTGAGTTTACTACTGAACACCTCAGCCTGAGACTTGGCGATTTTACTTTGATTGAGACATATAGTCTAATACAGGGGGTTATAAACTCTGATCTTTCTACTTCATTATGTGATTATATATAGGGTATTCTTTTTCTCTGAAACAGGTATACATAGCTGTGCCCAATACCTTTCCTGTTCTACATGATGATTATTCAAACATACCTGAATCCATCATATTTTATAAATGATAAATACGACTAGATATAGACAAAGACAGAAGGGGTCCTCCAAAAGCAATGGATATAATCGCTTTGTCAAAATGTTGATACAGAACAGTTTTTACAATGTATGAACCACATGCTATTTAGCAATACCACAAAGATCCGTCTAATCCTCTTTCCTCTGCTTCTCCTTGCAGGTTATGGCCATGTGGCACCTAAGACGACCTGGGGCCGCCTGGTGACTATCGTGTACGCCCTGGTCGGCATCCCGCTCACCTTCTTGTACCTTTCCAACATCGGCAACTTCCTCGCTGACTGCTTCCGCATGTTCTACAAAAAGATCTGCTGTGATCTCTGCTGTTGCCAGAAATGCGAGCGCAAGAAGAAGAGAGAGAGGATGCGACTAAAGAAACAACGCGAATGGGCGGCACAACGAAATAGTGTCCTGAAGGCTACAAGTAGTGCACGGTATACAGACTCTACGATCCATGATCATATGATGGACGATGGGTCGTCCATGTTGGGCGAGGTGATCGTCTTACCGGGACAACCGGAAGACGATGACATGGGCCATGATAACCTTACAGCAGAGAACGACGATGATGATAATAACCAATTGGTGCAGATAGAGGAGGGATGTCTGGGTGGATGTCCTTCTCCTTCTGCACAGGACAATGCTGGGGACGGCAATGATGAACAATGGCAGAACTTTCCTGATGATCTCCGAGAAACTGCCATTCTTGGGGATGAGGATGAACCTGGTATTGTTCATGATATTGATGAGTTTGGTAATATTATCAAAGAAACTGCTATTTTAGACTCTGATACTGATAATGAAGGTGAAGGTGGTGTTCCTAATTCAGCATCAGCTAACTTTGGTGCTTTGAGTAATCCTGATCGCCGACAGTCTTTGTTTACTAAGTTAGACGATGCTAAAGAAACTGCAATATTGGATGATTCCGATGATGAGGTTTTTACAAATGAACACATACCTACCCCTCCGCCTCCTTCGAAAACAAAAACTCTTGAAAGAAAGTCAAAAAGTAGTAGTGAAGGGTCCAAAAAGAGTAAAAGTAAAAATGTTCGAGCTGTTTCTCCGTCAATGGAGGATGGCTCAAAACCCAAATCTGCATTAAAGAAGGGGAGTGTTAAAGGTAAAAAGAAGGAGAGAAGCAGAAGCTCAGAAAAGGATAAAAAGGGTGATTCTACTTCCTCTACAAAAGAGAAAGAGACACTCTCTCCCTCTCGGGCGGTATCCGTGAAGGATGGTGGCTCACTGAAAGGAAAACATAAACCGAGCAAAAAGTTAAAGCGGAAAGAGACAAAAGAGAAAAAGAAAAAGAACAAGGACAGCAAGAAGAAAAAATCGAAGAGCACAGGTGATATAGGAGAGGAAACAAGAAATATCATGGAGGATGAATTCAGTGGGCAAGAACTAGTGAACTCTGATGATGAATCCTTTGTGACCGCCCGGGCCGAGAGTGTATCTGTCGTAGGTGAGGATGGTGATGCCATCAATGATGCTTACCAAGGCGATGTCATAACACAACAGCCTAAGGGCATAGTTACCATAGCAAAAGAGGACGGTGTTGTTAAGTATGACCCTGACTCGGTGGCCATCGATGTGGGTACCAATTCTCCCTATGACATAGAAATGATGGACTATAGGGATCTTTCCGCTGCACAAGCATCGGCCCTTGGGTATGTCGATGTAGACTTTGATGAGGAGGAGGAGGATGAAAAGGTGACTGTACCGATCTCAATTTGCCTAATCATCATTGCTGGATACATCTTTGGTGGGTCGGTACTGTTTACCCTGTGGGAGGAATGGGACTATCTTACGGGGTCCTATTTCTGTTTTATCACACTAAGTACGATAGGTTTTGGAGACATAGTTCCAGGAACTGACATGAAAGAGTGGGCTTCCTCCGAAAAATTGGTGCTGTGTGCGCTGTGGTTAGCCTTCGGTCTGTCCCTATTAGCCATGTGCTTCAACCTCATGCAAGAAGAGGTGAAGGACAAGTGCAAGTGGATTGGCACAAAACTTGGGCTCTTACGAGACGAAGACGAAGGGTAGCAGTGACTGATGCTAGCAGGGAGCCCCCTGCATTATACTTCTGAATACCTCAGCCTGGGACTTGGCGATTTAGGTGAGCTGCTGGACTGGGCCCTGAGACGCCGACCCATTCTCACCGCCAAGTCATGTACCCAATCATGTGGTCAGCCTATCACATGGTCATACAGCCAAAGGTTCCTTAACATGGGGAGGGAAGAATAGCTAAAGTGTGTGGAGGAAAAACCCAAACACTGGAGGCAGGGATGTATGAGTCGCATGCCCAAAAACTGTGCCGCGGTAAGAAATAGTGGGTGAAACACATGATGATACGGTTTGACATCAAAGCATAGATGATGGTGGATTACTATAGGAACTACATCATGGTGTTATCTGGCCATTATTGTGCAATAGATCCTTTCAATGCTGTTTTAGTACCAAAGGACTAGAAATGGGAGATTGGATCATATGTTTGTCAGTAAGATGGCCTACACAGAGAGAAGAATGGGTTAGGTTAGCCACTGAAGTATTGAAGAATTTTGCATTTTCAATTAAGCATCTCTAGGAATGATCTCTAGGTTTGATTTTTGGATAATCGTTTCAGTCTGTTGCCTGACTAATTGAGTTTAATATCTAGAGTCTATCATTTTGATTCTGTTTTTATTGAAGATGATTCTAAACCACACTAAATAAGTGTAGAATTAATAAGTAACAAAATATAATTAAGTAGTTGCAAAGAATTTTTTTTTTATAAAAAAATACTATGTCTGTTTATAAGGGTCAGATAGGCAGATTAGAACTGTCCATAAAATGCTTAAAGCTGAATGTCCACAGGGCAATAGAATTTGCAGCGACATGAAATTTCTATCTGCAACCATTTCCATTGCTCATTTACTATGATAAAACTACTTCTATCCACCATTTCCAACAATAGAATACTTTGACAATTCATCTCCAATGTTAAAATACTTACATTGTTCATTTCTGACAATAATATCTAACAATAAATTCTGTAGTTACAAATTATATCGCCCTGCGGACACACCGGTATAAACATTTGGTGTCATGATGCATCATTCCTGTATCATTGGTGAATAACTCACCAATGCATCATGCCTGCTCAAGGGGTCGTAAGGGGCAGCTCCCAAAAAAACATTTTGACATGTAGAATAAGTGAAAATCGTAATAAACCTGGACATATTATACATGGTTGGAAGTGTAATTAATGCCTTTATCAATTTCCTTCCATCCTGTAAATTTTGTTGTCTATGGAATGTAAATGGAACAAAAACGTTCTTTTTTAGCTTCTTTTGCTTACAACATCATTATGGGATTAAAATCTGTCATCTATGTTACTTCTAATGATTTCAGATGGATTTTAGGGGGATTTCCGAGGGCACTCCTTTTTTTACTTCTCTTGATACTCCAATTATGAAGGTCTACAGAGCTTTTCAAAGTTGGGTTGTCATTCAAAAGGTGTAATTTTCACCTATTTTTGCCCATTTTCCCTTGCAAATTACACTTTTTGAATGACAACCCAAAATTGAACAGCTCTGTAGACCTTAATAATTGGAGTATCATCAAAAGAAAAAAAATGCCCTCGGAAATCCCTCCAGAATTGTTCTCCACTCATCAAAATTGAAAATTATGACAATCTTCTACCCCCTAGTGCTGTCCTAAGCAAAAGGAACTAAAAAAGAACGTTTTTGTTCCATAAACATTCCATAGACAACAAAATATTACAGGATGGAAGGAAAGTTATAGAGGCATTGATTACGCTTCCAACCATGTATAATATGCACAGGTTTGATGTGTTTTTACATTTATTTTACATGAAAATTTGTTTTTGTGGAATCTCCCCTTTACGACCCCTTAAGGGCTTTGATACAATCCAAATAAGTTGGTATGATGCAGCAGGAGGTTGTTGCCATAATGCTAAAAAGTGCACTGATTTCTATATATAGCTCTGGAGGCCATTTTTAAGGTACTATGACTACACAAGACCATTACGAGTTGACAGCCTAAAAGTTAGTGTCAGTGATTGTAGGATTGCCCTACGACTCTGTACGATCAGCACTTATGTAGCTATTACATATTGTTTGGTAGGGCAGTCGTAGTGCTGCAGGTACTACATGACCAATACTATTGGACTCCAATGTCACTAAATAAAAGGTCCCCGCTATGATTTGAAAGAATGCAGTCTTAGTATGTTAAGAAATTTGACTGGCCTTCTAGCACAGTTTGACTAAAAAAAACAATCACGAGCTATTTCTCTGCAATTTCCAATCCCCCCATTACAGTGAAACGTTACCCAGATTGTTTTTTTTTCTAAATAGACTCTATTGCCTATGATAACTCAGATTTCACTTTCCTGGTGCCTTGTTTCTTGAATACTTTTGGGACACAAAAAGAAATAAAGACAGAAAAGAAAGTAAGGTACATTAGATGAAGTACCACTTTTTTCAGTTTTGGCAATAGCTTCCAGTTGATGCACTGCCAGCGATCACGTTATGACCGGTACTGCATGGGTGTATTTTCAAAAGAAATCAATACACACCATGTCCGGTATTCTGAAACAGGTAAGATCTAAAGTTTTGTGTCGGTGGTGGAAACAACATAACCAATAAATGCTACTCGCTGACCAAACCCATTATCTCAACTACCACCATTTTTGGTGTTTCATGAGTGCCCTATTGGATGAAGAAACCTCCCTCCGCAGATATGTCGTACTGAAGGCCTTCATGACGTCATGAATGGTGATGTCACAGACGAGTCATGACGTAGTGATCGGTGTGATATTGAGAGCAGTGCTGCCACCTTGTGTCCCTCTCAGGCAGTAACTCCTCTTCTTCCTACCTGGTCATGAACAATGTGAAAGTAAACAAAGTGAGATGAATTCACTTGCAAAAGAAATATAAGAATAAGTTCTTCTATCATCCATCCATGCCCAACATGTTGTTTAACCGCATGTCTTTTTGAGGTCTCGGAGATAATTAAATGTAATGACGATTACAAATTTAGCAAATCGACTGGTGTTGTCGAAATGGAGAGATCCAAAGGCAAGGATTATCATCAGAACACAGCATGTGCAAAAAGTTATGTCCGAGAGGAACACATAGACACTGAGATGTGATTTTCTATAGTGTACTGTCAGAGAATGAGAGTGATATTATGCAAAACCAGAGATTATTTACTTCCATTGAACATAACTGTAGTAGCATTGAAGTGTGTAGAACTCTATCAGCATGACAATAAGTATCATACTTAATGTGCAGATTACAAATTGGTCCATTACTTTAGTCAATCTTTTAAGTTAACCCTTTAAAATCCAGGGTTGATACACAAACTCCCAGAGGGTCAGTATGATGCTCCGATGAAGTGCTGGCAAGCAGACTCAGCAGCACTTCATTGGTGCATCATGCCGATCGATGGGAATGATGCACTCCTGCATCAGCGGTCCTTAAAGGGGTCCCATGATGCATCCGGTTGTGATGCATCGATGCGTCAATGGCAAAAATCACAAGTACTTTGTAAATGCTGCAATGGTGCATCATGTTAACCCGGATACATTTACCAAGGGTTGACATGGTGCACTACTGCAGTGCTGGTGAGTAGACTTGTGAATCAGCCATTGAGCCCAAATCAGCTTCTATAATGTGTCAGCGTCAATTTTGAGGAGTAGATCTAGCAATGCTTTTTGAATCTTGCATGTCTAGGGAACCCAGATCACTTTAGACATCTAGGCCACCAGCGTGGCATAACTACAAGGACATATAGCTACGTAGCACTTACATTATTCGGGAAGTGATCAACAGTGAGTTGTGGCCTCCCTGCAAGATGTTACCACCTGGTGTTGGACATCTGAACTACTGACAATTCATTTGGCAATAGGCCTACATTTCCTATTCCTGATACTGATGTCTAGCAAAGTATTGCTAGACTTGCTGTGCACTATAAGCACAGGCTGGGCTCATTGGCTAAATGCCGCTGATGCATTGGTGCATCATGACTGATGCAATAATGCATCATGATTAATGCATTAGTGCATCATGACAACAGAGGGACCTAGAGGCTGTCATTTACTTTGATAGAAATGCCTATTGAAATACATAATACAGTGCAGCAATGGATCACACTTATAGAACATTTCTTAATGTGTTATAGATTTTTTCCGTACCAATTGGTTTTATTCTCACAGTGTGAGGGAGGCGTTGGAAATGTGTAATTAGGAAAATTAATTGTCTGCAAAAGGATTATTGTTCTAACCTAGAACCGCCTTCACAAGGTATCTGTAATTTTGATGTTTTATTAAGATATCGTATAATGCCGTAGTCGTTCATATAGTCATTCATGTCTTCCTGGTTTTTCAGTATTTGAGTGATTATCTCAAACCCGAATAGGTCATATATAATGGCTTCGGCTCTCCATCCAAACGATGTATAGTTATCTATGCATGTAGCAAGGCAGGCAGTCTGCCAAACTCCTTATGCAATTACAGTGCTATTGAAAACAAGAATATTTGTCCAATGTCTTGCAACGTCCAATTTGAAAGCAGTGACTAGCAGGCTGAAGCATATGGTGTCTTTAAAATGTAGAACTATTGTTCTAGAAATCGGCTTCCACTTAGTCATCCGAAGGAATGGCTCTTTTATCAGGATAATGTACATTGATTGTTATCAGGCATATTGATCTGATGCCTATGTTACTAGACTTAGTGATTATTATAGTGAATAATAGGAAGTTAATTTAATTGTAAATACTAAAAATAAACTGCAATAGCAAAGGGTATTTACTTATTGCTCTGTTTATACTTGATCCAACATCAGCAAAGTAATAATACCACTAGACTACTGGTGTTATTATCATAGATTACCATGTATGATTACTGAATTACTTATTAATATCAATTGTCATTATAAAACCTATTTGATAGTATTTAAATGCCATTATTACTATGGACAATCCTGCAGATGTAAGGTTTTCTTTCAGTAATGATCTCACAGTATCTACATATTTAATGGTTCCTTTTTTCCTGCTGCCTTTACAGATACAGCCTCTATGTAGGTGTCCATGTGTATACCTGTGGCCTGTGTAACTATGTTATGTATAAAGTAGCCCTTTGAGGGCCGCTGATGCAGGAGTGTATCATGGTCGTCATGATGCTCTAATGAAGTGCTGGTGAGCAGACTCCCCAGCACTTCATTGAAGGATCAGGCTGACCTTCCGGGGGCATATCAGCCCCGTAGGGTCCACATGATGCATAAATGTAGCCCTGGCGAGTTACTTGCCAGGGCTACATTCATGCATCATGACGACCAATGGACATGATGCGTTAATTCTTCATCTGCCCTTATAGGGTTAACCCCAACCTGAGGCCACAGTATGCGCTGATAACACTGGTCTACCATGGTTGCTATGGTAACAGTTGATGAATAAATAAATAAAGCAATGTATCATCAATACCGTCTCATTTTTCTTTTAAGTAGTTGATTATAATGATCACTTTTGTATCGTATGATGCTTATTTATCACATCACTACCCTTAACACAATTTGGTATATATACGATCTGTAGCTCAGGACTCTGCAAACAGTAGACATTGTAAATATGTACATTGGTTTATTACATCTCCATCTTACATCCATGCATTAGGTGACACATACGTCTGATTGATTGAAATGGACTTTGGTAAATGATTACAATGACTGTGTCTTGAACAAGTCATCCACCTAGCTATACTACTAATTACTTCTGAGCCTGTGGCAAATAAAATCTTTAAATTGATTTGATTTCAAGGATCTTCGGCATGATCTTAGTTTAGGTCATTAATACTAGCAACCACTTTTTGGCGACCAGAATTGTAGCTTATTCCATATGAGAAAGATCACGACCAAACTTTTAGCGACCACTTTTTATTTTTTTATATAGCTACCTGAACTAGGAGATGGCCAGATCTGTAAGGTATTAGGTCTGAAAGGGTTATGGACATGATAACACAAGAGAGACCAAATACTACCAAATGACAACAAATGGAATATTTTGGTCACTATGGTTACTAAACCTGACCAGTGTTATCATGTATTAACTGCAAGTCTGGTTCAAGAGTATTCAGAAAAGATGTTAAAAGATATGATCAAAATAATACAATGAGGAATAATGTAAAATGAAATGCATATATTTACTTAGTTGTTTTGATACACAGAACTGTACCTCTGCCGCCTTTGGTTGAGAGAACTCTAAAGGTGTGCTCAATAGCAGCCCCTGGTGTTAGACTAGTATGCGTGAAGACATTCTCTTACCCCTGAGGTTTCTGCAGCAATACACACAGGTGGCAACTATTTAATCAAGAAAGGAATTATTTCAGTCTGTGCTGCCTTTGAGTAGTATAGTATGTATCGGAACGGAACTATAGCTAATCTAAGGATATTACTCACTGGGCATGCAGCCAATCAGAGGCCTTCATTTAGTAACGTGACCTGGACCCCCTGTGGTGCACCTCATTTGCATAATAGGCCATGACCCCTTAGCCAATTAGAGCCCTCCATTTGTTCACGTGACCCCTCATTTAAATAACAGACCATGCCCCTTTATGCTAATGAGACCTCATTTGCATAAAAGACTATGTGACTTAGGCCCCCTGTGGAGTGATTTCTAAATGGGGGTCTCTGATTGGCCAATGGTCTAGGTCATGTGACCCGATTATGTAAATGGGGGTTGCCCAACCACATTACCTCCCTTGTTTGTAAACAACATGTAATATAGCCAGCTGACTTAACCACGTAGTCCATACCCCCTTGATCACATGGTGTAGTCACGTGACCACTTGTTTGTAAACAAGGGGTAGGGTTAATTTTGCATGAAAGGTCTGAGTTTTTCTTGAGAAGAAATATTTAAGCGTTGCTAAATTGTACTATTGTATACCTTTTTTCGATGAGCGGACAAAATAAAAAAAAGGCAAGCTAAAAGCTTGCCAAAAAGAAAAAAATTTGCACCCTTTAGTTTGTTTTTAAGGCAAGCTAAAAGCTTGCCAAAAAAAAATAATATCATTTTAATTAGAGATTTTAATATCAGGGTATACTCATATTAAAATTTTTTGGGAATTTTATAAAAAAATCTATATAGCAAATAAAACACATCACTGTTATGCAAATGAGGATTAACCGTTTATTCAATTAGAAACCTGACTACCACCAGCATGTAGTAACATGAAGATATTTATCACAGTTTCTAACATCTGTGATTTTAGCGTATAAAATTCTTTAATGAAAAAATAGTTAAAAGGATGATTATGGAGGTGATACCGCACGAAGGAGGAGAAGGTGTCAGTAGTCTACCTTTGTGAAGACTGCGACATATCATTTGACAAGAGGAGGGAGGCCCTTCTACCATGAACACCCCACTACTACCTTTATGCTAGTTTTTTTATATAGTGATATGCAAGGGAGAAACTACATAAAAGGTGTGTAAGGCAAAAACGTGGAGCAATGCAAGTAAAACGATGGAGTAACGTAATGAGTGGGTGGCGCCATACTACGTAGACGGTAGTCTCTTTAGATAGTGATGTGTGAGGGAGAAGACACATAAAAGGTGTGTAAGAGTGACGCGAGTTAAACGACAGTGCAACGTAAGGGTGGGTGGCGTCGCCTAGCCCAAATTTTTAATATTATAAATTTGATATATCCATATTTCATATATGTTGATCACCAATAAATCAATCTTACAACGCTCTAACTCAGGTCAAGTAGAAGTTAAAAATACTGCCTATTTCTAGTAAAACGTTAGAGTGATGTAATGATTAATTTGTGGTGCATAATATAAAGTAAAAAGGGTATATATGACTTTGATACTTTTTTTTGTAATACCTAATTAGGGGATTACAACGGTTATACAACCCCTTATTTGATCTAATTAGGAGATTGTTGACCCTGCCTTAAGGTCAGAGGTGGGTTTACCAATATTAAAAAAGGATGAGTGTGGAGATGATTTTGGATGAAATAGGGTGAAGAAAGCAAGTGGTTAAAGTAGATGAGAATTTTTTTCCCCAGTATTTGCTCAGTACCACCACTGCACATGCCAGATAGAAGGATATGGGAATGGTTTAATATTAGGTTTGGGAGAAAAGGGAGAGGCAGGGCATGTAGGGGTAAAGTCGCCTGGGGGCCGACTACCCGTAGCATACCAGCTGCCGTAACAGTCGGTCGCCAGCCGACTTTGTTTTGGAGTGGTTCTAAGTGTTGCTGATTTATGCTGTGGCCTGCCTCAGTTTATAACATTTCCCGGCATGATCTTATATACTCACCCTCATCCACTAATCTACAGAAAAAGGTGTTTAAATCATACATGTATGTTAAATGTGCGTTGTCGTTGCAACGCCACCTAGCACCCTGTGGGGGAATTACATCTTATCTTTTTTAAATAATAAAAATTTTAGTACCTTAAGACGCTTCACAACCAAAAAGTATCACCCCTATTTAAAGATGTAGTTATTTTAAAGGAGGTTGTAGGATCAATCCATGATAAAACCTCAATACTGACTGGAATCATAATAACAAATCTTGGATATTCACCATGGTTACACCTGTTGTTACCAATCATAGCCCTGCTCTGCTACGTCCTCACGTACCGTATACATATGCAAGTATCACACCTGACTTAGCTCATCAGTATTTATAGCACCCCAGACATTGCGGACGTTGTATTTTAGACGAAACAAGGAGTGGACATCCACCACCGCACTGACAGACTAGGTGGATACTAACGTATATGGTTTATGGTAGAAATCTGTGACCACTACCCATTATCACACACCGTCTTTTTTGAACAGTTAGAAAAACTTACCAGAAAAGGGAACGTGGACTCCAAAGTGTCCAGTCTCCTTAGGATTTGTATATGATTGACCCAACACTGGCTTAGAGGGCCACTGATACATCATGTTACACCAGTAGACAGCCATAACTAACACAATAGATGGGTTTACACTGATACTTATCAACGCAAACACAGTCTGCAACGTCTGACCGGCATTTTCATGCCAAACGCTGCAGCCCGACGCCATCTTGGATTTGTATTAAAAGACCGAAATTAATGACCATCACGACCATCACCATGACAACCATGAGTCATATCGAATGTTGTGTAGCAAAGTTCCTTACCCTGGTGTACCAGCTGCTCAACTGAGAAGTAGCATGTTCAGACAAATTGAGAGAAGTACTTGATATAGTTCTCTGGTGGATTTCACTTGTAATATTGATGAGATGTGGATGGAAAATATGGCTTACACCTATCCTTTATTTCAAGAGGGTACTTGTACACAGTCTCCTAAATTTTATTTTATTTTTCTTGACAAGCTTTTAGCTTACCTTAAAGCAAACTAAAGGCCACAAAAATTTTTTATGCATAATTAACCCCACCCCTTGTTTACAAACAAGTGGTCACGTGACTACACCGCATGATCAAGGGGGTATGGCCTATTATAGAAACCACTTGGCTAGATCACGTGTTGTTTACAAACAAGGGAGGTCACAAGGTTGGGCAACCCCCATTTACATAATCAGGTCACGTGACCTAGACCATTAGCCAATCAGAGACCTCCATTTGGAAATCACTCCAGAGGGGGTCTAAGTGACGTGATCAAGGGAACATGCTCTATTATGCAAATCAGCTCTCATTAGCATAAAGGTGCATGGTCTATTATGTAAATGAGGGGTCATGTGACCAAATGGAGGGCTCTAATTGGCTAAGGGGGAGTGGCCTATTATGCCAATGAGGTGCACCACAGGGTCCAGGTCACGTGACCAAATGGAGGCCTCTGATTGGCTGCATCCCCAGTGAGTAATATCCTGTAGTTAGCTATAGTCCCATTCTGATACATACTATACTACTCCCCTTCAATCCTCACTGCCATGCCCCCCCCCCTCACCATGAGCCATGGGGGCAATATCTGAGCCTTGCCCCCCCCAACAAACTTTCCTACTGGGCTTTCCAATGGTTCAGCCACCCTCCTCGCGGTAGTCCTGAGGACTGAGCTCCCTACCCACACACCGACCGCTCGCCGCGCCTGTCCGCATAACTAGGTCAGCGCGGATGCAGCAGGCACTGTAGTCCTCAGGACTAGTTAAACCGCTGTCAGCTGTTTGCAGGTACAATGCTGCCACCTGTGGTCAGGCATGGAACTAGTGTAAAGTGTAAGGTCACATGGAACTGAATACATTTCCCCTGTGTTTCTATATAGAGGTCTGGACCATATTTCAATAGATTCCACAACAGGTTCAACCAGCTACGACTGGAGATGGGCCAAAACTTACCAGCTGATCTTAGGATTTTGGCCATAGTGACAAAATAGCTGGCTACATTACTGGGTGATCGTACTGCATACTGACTATTTAAAGATCGTATCCCAGCTAAAATTCTATCATTTTTCAGTCATACCATATTTGTAAGGGGCAACACACCCTTAAAGTATTCCCCAACTTTTGAAAAGATATTTAGTGTTTCTCACTGTGAAATATGGCCATGTACAGCCAGAATTTATACTGTAGGTCGACATTAAAACAACCGGATAACATAGTAAGTGTTCATGGATGAGTGATTACCTGTGTAGACTGGATTCCTCATGGCCCATGGGTGTCACCTTGTGGCTAAGGCATGTACTGAATGCCCTTACTACAAGGACATAACTATTAGGATAGTTTCAGTTTGGGAGGGTTTATTTCGAACAAAAGGTTCACTTGTGTTATGCTTGAATTTTCCAAGAGACAATAGAAATAATAGAAACAATACAACAAAGAACACAGGACTTTACAAGAACATGCAATATGATAGACCAACTAATCTAGGAGCAAGCTGGTGGAGCCCTCTTATGTTATAACCCTTAACTACCCTGATGTTGACTTTCATTTTCCGCCATAGAGAAGAGATACTCTACAGCTAATTGTGTTCTATTTACACATATAGAGGGCATACATACCAAAATAATATATACCATTCATTGGGGAAAGAGGCAATATTAAGCACAGTATGATTCATCAATTACGTTCCACCAAGTCATTTTAGTTGAAATTGCATCTTTAACCACCAGAGCAGTGACTCAATAAGGGGTGCTTGTATGATAGCCCCTATGTGAATAATTAGTGGGTACTCTTAGCTGCTGCCCTCTGCACTCCTTCGCTCAAATGAAGCCAATCTGTGCTCTTTGCTTTGTAATCATATAAGTATTCTCTATATATAGACTAATGATCTAAAATGTCTTGACCCCAGGCCACTCACAGAGGTCGAGGAGCATTCCTATATATAGCATCCCTGGCTTCAATCATCCTCTGAGAGATTGTGGGATCATAAACATCTATGCATTTTTTATCTAGCCTATGCATTGATTTTGCAAGATTATTCTAATTAATTGTGTTGTGCATTATATATATGGGCTCCTAGAAAATATAAGAAGTATGCAGAATCATGACCATTGACCTTTTTCAAAACTATGGTCCATTTTCATGAGAATTGACCATGTGTGTGACTGTATAACTGGGTGAGATCACCTTTATAATAGGTAGGGACGAGTCATTTATTGCCATGTGGGGGGGGGGGCTTGATGGATTTTGGCAGATGGGCAAATCTTTTCTGACAAAAATGATTGCGACCCCCCTGAAAACTGATTTTGCAAAATGACCCCCCTCTAAAAAAACAAAAAAAAACAGATAAACATGTGGAATGACTCGTTGCGATGGGTATTTGAATTGCCCAAGGGAGTTTTTTTTCAAAATGACTCCCCTATATTTAACAACCTCTCCCCCACCTGGCAATATATGACTCATTCCATACTGCAGTCCTATGCTCATTTGAACACAGGAGTGCATAATAGACCAGGAAGCAGGTATGACTGGTCACTATGTAGCCAATAGTGGCCCCTACGACTGGGTGCTATGACTTCATAGTTTAGGGTATTGAGTCAGTATTTGAATAAATAGCAGCTGCTATTTTGAGGCCTGTACTGTAGCTCACTATGTAGTCACTGGTATGGAGTCATTTCTTATACATCCCACTACGATTTAAGGCCATCCTGTCGTGGAAACTATTGAAACACGATCCTGAGCAAAAGCTGGGAAGATAGGACGCCCTCAGTTGAGAAGTGCGTCCTCACTGCTGGGGATGCACGCATCCCCCCTCCAACACCTCACAGCTTTCCCTCTCAGTACAGGGCAGGGTGTTGAAGTAGGTGGTGGTAGGGGGTGTGTGTGGAACTTTTGAAGTGCATGAACAAAGGACCCAAACTGTCAGGCTATAAGTGTGGCTTCTTAAACAGTGCACTTATGGTTTACCATCTGAGATCTGCATTATTTACAAAATAGTTGAATCAATACCATTAACCATTTGGACCAGACTATTTATGGCTAATTGAATTTAAAAAGTAGGCAAATAACCATGTTTTTTTAAGCAAAATAAAGTAAATATATTAATAAAAGATGTAATGTACGTTGTACCACTGGCTATACACGTTTTGTTGTACTTTCCCATGGAAAATAACATCAATAAATCTTATCAGAGTAAACTAAGGTCATTCCAATGTAGATAAACTAATAGACATACATTTTGGTAAATGTAGTCTTATCAACCTTTTTAATCAATTCTTCCTTTCTGTTATAGTTTTACTAGTCACTTTGTGGCAGTGATATATGGGGACGCTGCCATAGCTCAGTACCCATTGTTACCTAAACTTTGAGGACACCACAGAAGGTAGCCATGTCCTATAAGGCCTGTGTTGCTAGGACCGTATATATTGTAACACACAAAAACAGCCGCCTAAAATATCAGTTCTTTATGATTTCCCATGTAATAGATTAAACTGTTCCTCATACACAAGGAAAAGAGCTCAAAAATAAATGTTCGGTTCGGTGACAGTGGCAAAATTGACCAACAGGTCTGATTTTGATGCAATGTTGGATTGGATCCGAGAAAGAACATATGGGAAAAACTTGAGAAATTAAAGGAAAGGACCAGCCTGTTTTCATGATGACTTCTTTGGTGGACTTTATATTGAATAAAAAGAGTTGGGTTTACTTATGATCATATCTGCTATGATAAGGGAGGACAGAGAGCTTCTTTGGTGTCTTCTATGCCGTCACAAAAGACCAATTCCACCAGCAATTGATGTATTTGATGTACTACTAATCTGCATGACAGAAATGCACTTATCTTATATAGAAGTCATTTCAACAGAGCACAAGTTTTTTTTTTAGTTGCTTGCCGTGTAGCAGCCGGGAGCGCAGCGACCGAAGCAACTTCATTATATTTTTGGTTTGTCAGTGACGTCATGGTTACCTTGTGACGCAATTTGTGATGTCATACGTCGGCCGTGACATCACATATCAGCTGCAGAGTGGCAACTCCTATCTGTGGTCCTTGCAAAATTTTTCTTGTTTAACAACAGGGCCGGCCCAGGTAGCACACAAAAGTTGCATTGGGCCAACATAGGGCCAACCGCAACATTGGCTGCCCATCGGGCCTACGTAGGCCTGACCAGTGGCATTTGCCAACCAAATGCCAACATTGGCCCAATGTTGGCAGGACATCGGCAAATGTGTGCCAACCAAATGCCAATGTTGGGCCTATGCTGGCATTAGGTTGGCACCGTTGGGCCTACGTAGGCAGGATGGGCAGCGGATGTAAAGCCGACGGTCGCGCCAACATTGGCCGAAGGTTATGCCAATGTCTCTGTGCTACCTGGTGGGGGGGGGGTTGGTGGGTTTAGGGGGGGACAAAAATAATTTCAGACCCCTCTTACTAGGGGGGGGACAAAAACAAATTTCGCCCCCTTTCAGTGAAAAAAGCCTGTGCGCGACTAGAATACAAGGGGGGACGGAAAAATTTTCGCCATGCACATGCGGAATTTCACCAACCCCCCTGTTGTTAAAAAATGACCAGTCCCTTAGTAGAGTTACCCCACTTGCAGCCTTGAAGGAGAGCTGTGAGGCCCCTATACCGGTAAGTCTCAAAATGCCCCTATCCCTCAAAATCATCTGTTTTGAGACATAGGGGCTCGGCCAAGTCCCTATCTGTTAAACAGTCCTTATATCGCAAAATCATTTGCTACCGGTACATAGGGGCTATGTAAGGTCCTTAAATCACAAAAAAAAAATGAAATGGCCCCTGAATCACAAAATCACTATTTCAACCTATATTGACTTATTTTGACCCAATTTTTCTTGGAGGGGGCTCTGGGGTGAATGGCCCCAAGCCCAGAATTATGGGGAAAACATCTTCTACCCCCACACCTTAAATCTGTAGTTCTTATTTATGCTCCATTAAGGTTTGGAACTAGATCTAAAGCTTTTGGTTAAAATTGTAAATTTTCTGGTGGTGGGGGGGTTCTGGGCTGAATGGCCCTGAGCCCTAGAATAATATAAAAGAAATCTGCCACCTACACCATAAATATATTGTTCTCATTTCTGCTCTAGAAAGGTTAACAACCTAGATCTATAAAGCCTTGGGTAAAAATGCAATTTTCAAGGGGGGGCTTTGGGGTGAATGGCCTCAAGCCCAGAATTATTGGGGAAACATCTTCTGCCCCCACACCTTAACTCTTTAGTTCTTATTTGTGCTCCAGTAAGGTTTGTGACCTAGATCTATAAAGCTTTGGGTCAAAATTGCAAATTTTCAGGAGGGGGCTCTCGGGTGAATGGCCCCAAGTCCTACAAATATAACAGAAAATCTCCATTTTATTATTCCATAAATTGTAACATATTACTGTATTAATCAAAGAATACATAAGAAATTAATACATGGATTGGCTATAAGAGCTATAAGAGCGCTCAAACTTTCTATAAGAGCGTTCATGCTCCACTGCACACCAGCCAGGTCAGTTATACATAGGTTACAACATCAAAGACAGCGACCTCATGGTCCACTGCACAATATAATGATTCTAAGGGTCTAAATCAGCGACCTCATGGTCCAGCGCACAAACTAATAACTTGTAAGTGAATGCAAACGGCCGTCACGGGTGCCTGGGCACCGCTGACGCCGTCATGAGTGTCTCAGCACCCAAACACTGAACAATAGGTTACATAAGTCACGATGCCATAACCTTCCGGTCGCTCTAGCGTCGCTCCTGAGCAGACTAGGTTAAATATCAAAGCATTTATGGAAAGGCCATAATCAGACGGTCAAAATGAGCCACAAATCAAGGCTCTACTCCCATTATTAAGGAAGTTACACCATGTAGACTAATTCGACCTCCAAATGTGCCACAGACGAACCAGCGCGAGTTAAGTGCACAAAAAGCGGGCATTGACAACTTCACATATTCAAGTCCGCGCAGGCGCAAAATGGCGGTTGTAATGGCGTAATTGACCGAGTTATGAGGGTCAGAACATGCCACAGCGATCAAGACAATGGGGGCCATAGCGGCGTCCATGGGGGTCCTTTGTGCACCCAGTGACACATGAAAGACTCCCCTCAAACAATTGCAGAGTTAGGCAGATGCCACTGGCCCCAGTCAGTCTGAGGTGCAAAGCCAAGAAATGGTACAAATAGCCTGGCTGCTCCTCCTAGAAGGCAGAATCTCCAGAACCACTCCAGAGGTAACATCTTCAGTCATCTCCTGCTACCTGCTATACCTCTACACTATGGTTGAACTATGCTAGACAGGCATAGGGTTTAACCATTAGTGGCCAGAGGCTATCTCCTACAAGACATCCACCAGAGGGTAAAGTTATACATTATTACATTATTCCTCTAAGCAGCAGGTCAGGAGCTAGGTGTGGGAACCCACCTAGAACTATGCTGGACATTGTATTATTATTACCTCACAGGTGGAGTGGAACAGAACATTATACTCTATGAACAATTGTATATTTACTGTAAGTGGAAATTACCTGCATATTAACAACTGTGTGATTGATATTTCTTACATGTTGCCTAAAGCTGAATAAACCAGTGATAACTGGAAATAACACTATTTATGAGAGCTTGATGTATTTACACTATATACCACTAGTCACATGATATTTCTCATATGACAACTTGATCATGCATAATTACTAGTATGACAAAGTGGTCCCTCACTGCCCTAATGGGTTTGAGAATTTGTTCAGGATCAACATTGAATTCAATTTGAGATTTTGTAGTGCTTAAGAAATCTGTGCCTAGAACAACGGGCTGTGTGAGGTTGGGTATTACAGCAAATTGGTATTGGAATCTGACACCTTGGATTCTAAAATTCAGCATAGCTGAATGTCTAACATAACACACCGATCCATCTGCCAAATGGATGTTGATTTTTGACTTCTTTAGTTGGATATGGAATCTCTTTTGGAGATCCATGAGGAATGCTTGTCTGACACAGGTGATAGTAGCACCTGTATCAACCAAACATTGTACATCTGAAACATCATACAGATTTGCATTGATACAGCCATTTTGAAGAAGTACAATAGAAAGCTTGGTACTCTCACCTGTATCCTTTGATGATGAATCTGGTGGGGTGATGTGTATCACTGTGACATCCTAGTTTTCCTGGTTCTTTGGGGCGGTTGCGATGCTTGCCACCAGGAGCTTGGAGAGTTGGTCCATCACTTGAGGTATTGTTCGGGGGTTACTGTGTTGGTTCCCCTGGTAACCTCTTGTGTTGGGTTTGTAGTCCTCCTGATGTGAGTTGGGACCCTGGTTATAGTGACCAGAGTATTGTCCCGAGTTATTAGAACCCTGGTTGCTGTAGGATCCAGAGTTGTTGGATCCCTGATTGTTGTAGGCACCGTTGTTGTAGTTCCTATGTGGACTATGGTTCCTACCGTTGGATCCTTGACTATAGGATCCAGAGTTGTTGGAACCCTGGTTGTTGTTGTAGGAACCATTGTTGTTGTAGGATCCATTGCTGTAGTTCCTATGTGGACTATGGTTCCTACTGTTGGATCCTTGACTATAGGATCCAAAGTTGTTGGAACCCTGGTTGTTGTAGGAACCGTTGTTGTAGTTCCTATGCGGACTATGGCTCCTACTGTTGGATCCTTGGTTATCATAGGATCTGCCATTACTTGGGGTTCTGTCTCTCCTATCACTGTATGAAGAGTTACCATTGTTGGAGTTGGATGAGCTGTTGTCTTTTCTGCTGTTGTGACCCCCCGGTTGTTGCTGTTACCCCCTCTACCTCTACCTCTACTGGAGCGGTAGTTGGGGTCATAGTTATTTCCTCTATATCTACCGGTAGGGTCTTTGAATGCAGCCTTAGCTTCCTGTTGCCTTACATGGGCACTAGACATTAGGTTAACATCTTCATCTGAACTAGTGGTGATTTCCTGGACCTTTTTCTTAGTAGGCTGTGGGTTAGACTCTGCCTCCCTTATTTTCCTAGATCTTTCTTGGGTCTCAACCTCTAAGGCTAGGTCTAGGGCTTGGTCAAAAGAGTCTATTTTCTTGTTTTCAAGAGCTACAGAGATCCAGGGCCTCATGCCTTGGGTGAATGCTTTACTTAAGGTTTCATCGTTTTGGCGTTGGGCATTACACACTTTTCTGAGATGGCATGCATAGTCTAGGACAGGTTCATCTATCCTTTGTGCATGGAGTGCAGTCCTAGAGATGATATTGTCTCGAGTAGCAAAATACTCTTTCAGCTTATACACTACATTGGTCCATGTCAACATGTCAGGTGTGGCACTTTCCCTGAAGGATTCAAACCAAGCTAGTGCTTGTCCTTCAAGGTACTTGGGTAAATATGTTACCATGGTGTCACTGTCTGTTACTTTGTACTTGTCCCTCAGATATTCTGGGAATTTGTGATCAATAAATAATGCTGTTGACATGAGTGGTGATGGGTGAGAAAATGTTTTGGGTTTTGTTACCTCATGTTGCCTGATCTTTCTGTCGTCATGTTGTTGTCTGTCTATGAGCTTGGTCACGTTGGACACCATGGAGATTATGATGTCATCCTTTGATCCAGAGGCAGATGGTGTGACAACAGGTGTGGTAGTGGGTGTGGGAGGCTGTGAGGTCTGGGATGATACCATCTTCATGAGATCTGCTATCTGTTGTTGTTGTCTCTCTAGGGCCTTCCGCTGGTCTTCCATGGCCTTCTGCTGGGTGTCTATCGCCGCATTCCTCTCTGCCAATTGTTGGTTGAGGATCCTCTCCCTCTCCTCTTGTTGGGACTTGTTGGACTCTAGGGCAGTAACTGCATCTTGGATGGCCTTCTCATAGGCCCTTATCTTCTCAGCTGTCTGATTGGGTTGGGGGCCTTCATCGGTGTCCATGGTGGAGGGTGTGGGAGATGTGTCTCTGGAGGAGTGGCTATCGGAGGCAGGTGCTGGGGTGGAAGATCTAGATGAGGGTACGGATCCGCCCCCTGAGGCAGATCCCTCTTCCTCAGAGGTAGATAGTGTGAGTTGGGCGTCCTGTAGAGATCCCTGGGAGATGTTGGATCCCTGAGAACTGGTTGTTCCCTGAGTAGACAGGGTGGGTGGTGTGGTGTCTACTGAGTGTGGATCTGCTGTATTGGAGGCTGAGTTGCCCCTGTGGGTCTCCTAGATCTAGGTGGAAGGGAGACCTCTTCAGCAGGTCCCTGACTACGTAAGGTCTTTGTGTGTTGTTCTGCCAGCTTGACTGATAAGAACTTGATGTGTGGGGGGGGGCCTCACTGACGTGTGGGAGACCTCACTGACGTGTGGGAGACCTCACTGACGTGTGGGAGACCTCACTGACGTGTGGGAGACCTCACTGACGTGTGGGAGATCTCACTGACATGTGGGAAGATCTCACTGACATGTGGGAGATCTCACTGACATGTGGGAGATCTCACTGATATGTGGGAGATCTCACTGATATGTGGGAGGTCTCACTGATATGTGGGAGATCAATTACGTCAATTTCGCCGTTACAACCGCCATTTTGCGCCTGCGCGGACTTGAATATGTGAAGTTGTCAATGCCCGCTCTTTGTGCGCTTAACTCGCGCTGGTTCGTCTGTGGCGCATTTGGAGGTCGAATTAGTCTACATGGCTAGAGCGACCGGAAGGTTATGGCGTCGTGACTTATGTAACCTATTGTTCAGTGTTTGGGTGCTGAGACACTCATGACGGCGTGGGCGGTGCCCAGGCACCCGTGACGGCCGTTTGCATTCACTTACAAGTTATAAGTTTGTGCACTGGTCCATGAGGTCGCTGATTTAGACCCTTAGAATCATCATATTGTGCAGTGGACCATGAGGTCGCTGTCTTTGATGTTGTAACCTATGTATAACTGACCTGGCTGGTGTGCAGTGGAGCATGAACGCTCTTATAGAAAGTTTGAGCGCTCTTATCGCTCTTATAGCCAATCCATATATTAATTTCTTATGTATTCTTTGATTAATACAGTAATATGTTACAATTTATGGAATAATAAAATGGTATATGATACTACCACCCACACCATAGATATGTAGTTCTCATTTGTGCTCTAGAAAGGTTTGCAAGCTAGATCTATTTATAAAACCTTTGGTAAAAATTGCAAATTTTCTTGGAGGGGGGCTCTGGGGTGAATGGCCCCAAGCCCAGAATTATAGAGAAAACATCTTCTGTCCCCACACCTTAAATCTGTAGTTCTTAGTTATGCTCCAGTAAGGTTTGGAACTGGATCTAAAGCTTTTGGTGAAAAGCGAAATTTTCTGGTGGGGGGGTTCTTGGCTGAATAGCCCTGAGCCCTAGAATTATATAAAAGAAATCTGCCACCTACACCATAACTATGTAGTTCTCATTTGTGCTCTAGAAAGGTTAACAACCTAGATCTATAAAGCCTTGGGTAAAGAATTGCAAATTTTCAGGGGGGGCTCTGGGGTGAATGGCCCCAAGCCCAGATTTATGGGGAAAACATCTTCTGCCCCCACACCTTAAATCTCTAGTTCTTATTTGTGCTCCAGTAAGGTTTGCAACCTAGATCTATAAAGACTTGGGTAAAATTTGAAAATTTTCAGGGGGGCTCTGGGGTGAATGGCCCCAAGCCCAGAATTATGGGGAAAACATCTTCTGCCCCCACACCTTGAATATGTAGTTCTTATTTATGCTCCAGTAAGGTTTGCAAACTAGTTCTCTAAAGCCTTGGGTAAAAATTGCAAATTTTTTTTAGGGGGGGGGCTCTCGGGTGAATGGCCTAGAAATATACCAGAAAATCTCCTACCACCCATACCATAGATAAGTAGTTCTCATTTGTGCTCTAGAAAGGTTTGCAACCTAGATCTATAAACTCTTTGGTAAAAATTGCAAATTTTCTTGGAGGGTGGCTCTGGGGTGAATGGCCCCAACCCCAAAATTATGGGGAAAGCATCTTCTGCCCCCCCATCTTAAATCTGTAGTTCTTATTTTTGCTCCAGTATGGCTTGCAACTATAGTTCTAAAGCTTTTGGTGAAAATTGCAAATTTTTAGGTGGGGGGGTCTGGGGTAAATGGCCCCAACCCCCAAAAAATCTTCTGCCCCCCTCCACCCACAGACACATCCTATAGTATTTCTCAATAGTGCTCTACAAAAGTTTGAAACCTAGATGTAAATGCACCCAAGCCCAGTCCAATGTAACATCCATCAGCTGGGTTGGCTGGGTGGGGTGGGCTGCAGTGGTCACAGTGAGGGTCTCAGTGGTTAAACTTCACAGTGGACTGAGTGACCTGGGAGTGGCGCAGTGTCTGCTTACAGATTGGCGGGTCTATGGCGACCTGAAAACGGCCAGCTCAGTCCTACTTTAAATAATAGTGAACCAAATAATCATACTCCAAGCTCTAATAGAACTAGAAACAATTAAAGGGCTAAGGATAGAGTCCCTACGCCGTCCATCAGTGACTGACGACCATCAGTTGGCCAGGTTGATTCTCCAAGCATGCACTCTTTTGTGGCACAACCTGAAATTGTAGCCCACAACTTGCCTCCAAGATCTATAGAACGACGGGGCCCGACGCTAAACGTAAACAAGCCCCAGCGCTGTGATACAGTCTGGCATGTACAGACTAAGGGGAAGGAGGGGCGTCTGCCCAAGAGTTACATAACGAAAAATGGTAAATACAATACCTAACATAATTGGTTGGACTATAGTGGTTTGCACTAAATTGTGATAACAATTTTTTAATTTTCCCTTTTTGCAGAAATCTTAAAATTTTCCCTACTTCACAACACTCTGACAGCCATTAGAGAAAAACTAATATCACCATTTGCAAGGGAAGAGAACTGGAGTTGCAGAACTAAATTCTGCTTTTTCTGAGCCTAATTTGATACCGGTAGCTCTAGTACCTCTACTTTGGAAGATATTGCCCTCCAAACAGGTTGGCGAATCATGGTAAATTACCAGGTAGCACTTTTTCACAGGGAATCTGAGATATTTTGCATTGAAACATTTGCAAGGGAGGTGAGTGGGCTGGGAGAAAGCAGGATGAGTTCCCATCTAAAATCATTGATTTTGCAGATGTGCAGGTGAAAGGTGAGCTGGAAAGGGTCCAGGAGGGCTAGACTGAACCCTAGGGTGGGCCCTGATTGAGCTTGGAATGTTGGAGACCAACCCATTCAATGTGCCTACGCAGTAGGGATGTCATCGATATTCACTGTATCTAATTATCGGCAATATTACGATGGTAATAATCGTATTGACATGACCTTTTTATCAATATATAAAGACCCATATAAAATGTGGTTCCAACAGGAGACTAACACAAATACTTGAAATGTAGAAATACAAACGGCAAAGAGTGGTCATATTTGGTATCAAATTAAAGCTTACTGTGGGAGGAATACAGCCAACCATACAGACTCAACATATTTCTTAATTCACAAGTGCTAGTAGCTCCAAAACGTCTGAAGCGATTACCCATATTTCTAACCATCCTAGAGGCCCTGCTTGAATCATTTCCTGATATGTCTGTAACAAAGATAACAACCCTACTAATAGAACGTCAAATTCAAATTCACATCTTTTCTCTTTCTGTAAAGTGGTAAAGTTTTCATATAGGTATGATGTGAATGGGATGCGATGTGCAGGCAAGGTACTTATACCCTATTGTTCTTCTACTTTAAGACATATGAGACAGGTTTAGGCTGGTGTTCCAATGCATCTGAATATCGAGACAAAAAAATCGTGATAATTGAAATCAGGAAAAAGTGAATGTCAATGACATCCCTACTACGCAGTAGTGATTCGGTTCCTGGGCAGTGTAGGAATACAGGGTGATTTTTTAAAATTTTGGAGGCTGATTGTAGATGAACCACACAGTCCAGCTGGTAATGAATTTTAGCAGCATGTTTGCCACACTGCAGGCTTCCTCTGAGGATTTATATAAAACGAATTCAAAAGAAAGCATTATTTAGCCATCAAAAAATCATAATAGTTTTTTTTCTCTTACAAGCTCTTTCTCAGAAACCGCTCAGAATTTTGTTATGAAACTTGGTATTATGAAAGTGCACATCTTTCGCATTATTTTGATGTCTTAGTCAATGCTACAGAATCATTCTTGTAGAATTTCTTATTATTCAATAGCGTTTTCAGGATGTTTGTTGCCTGATAAGTCAGTCTGGACTGCGTCTGAGAGCTTAGAAAATTACCATAAGCTCTCGGGGATAAGGTGTGTCTTCTACGAGGGGTTTTAGTTCTCCCACGATCCACAAGGGGGACACTAAGACCTTTCCTTTGATATGTCACACTCCCATATAAGCCCATCTGCTGCAAATGGGGTCCAGGGGGTCACCGGGGTCCAAACAGCACATAGCTTTTTGAATTTTGAAAATCCATTCGTTAGAACAAAAGTTATGAATTGTTGTTGTTTTTTTTTACCATATTCTGAAACTCTGGGTGCATCTTATACGCGGGATGCGCCTTACACGCGGGAGATTACAGTAGTTCAGGTGAAAGCCATTGAAATTTCACATAAAATCAACCCCCTCACAAATGCAAATTGGATAAAAACTCGTGATTTGGCAGCCTCAAGAAGAAACAAGTGTGTTGGCACCATTGGGCAATTGGATTAGTACTCGTTTTGTATGAATTTAGTAAGATGGCAGTATTTTGTATATGATATATTAAAGAATACAACAGTGATTTAAAGATTTTGACTAGACAATATAGACAGTTATCAAATCATAATATTTTGGTGGTACATTGATATAACCAGCATAGAAGTGGTAGGATAAAATAAGAGTTGCTTACGTTTGAGTCCTTTAAACCTCCTAAATCTGTGAAGTACCAGAAAAGTGAGACCAGAGTTGACAGGAATATAAATGCAGATAACTATCTCACTGATGCACTCATATCCATCTTTCTGTATGGTAGTTCCTATTTATTAGTGAATATCTGGAAATATCCTGATCTCCTGGTCCATTGTGCCTGGTCTACTTTAATAGTGAGCAGCAATATCTTTACATATACTAACATAGCATATGTAGACCCATTATCGTTCAGCTTGAATGGTGATGAAATTGCATGAGTTAGTGCCTATAACTACCTGAGTTTAAAAATAGATAGATCACTAAGTCTTGAACCAGCACTGAAAGAGCTCAATGGCAAAGTGAGTAATTGGCTATTTTGCTTTAGCAAACTCCAGCATTACATGACTCAAAGTGTAGGTATCACTGTGTATAAATCTATGGTGCTATCCCTAGTTGATTATGCATCCTTTGCTCATGAAGGTGCAAATGAAGGAATGTTAAAAAAACTAGATAGATTGCAGTGCAGAGGCCTTAAGATCATCTTCAGGGGCAGGCAAATGTCTGAAGATGAGATGTACGAAGAATTGGGGATCCCAACACTGGCAAGAAGAAGACAAGAGCTGCTACTAAGCTATATGCTAAAACTCTCCAGAGATGAAGCGAAACTTGACCAAAAACCCTGACGAGTAGGCTTACGTTCTGAAGAAAAACTATTCTTCAAGTTACCTAGGGCATGAAATTCTGGACTATTCAAGTCCCCCTTACACGGAGGAGTTTATTTATGGAATAAACTTTGACTATGGTACCAGAACAGTAAAGATAAGTTAGTCTACAAAAAGGAATACGCACTTTTGCAGATTTGAATAAGATAAAACCTGGACCAAGCAATGAAAATGAAAGTGATTCAGAAAGTATTTATTTTGAAGATTGAGAATAATATTGTTAGATCTCTTAGTGTGCATGATGTTATAATGACCTCGTCCACTGGAAAAATTGGCATGACTGATGTTGTAATGACCTCATTCGAAGTATATTGTCTTTAGTTCCTGGTCCGTGTTCCTGTCCCCAGTATTGCATTGGTTCTGGTGTTCCGTAATGCTTATTGTCTCCCCCATTAATTATAGTGATTTATAGAGTATAGTAGACATTCTTCTTGATTTTCTGTTGTATAATATGTATGTTTGTATATATATTTAATTGTACAGCGTTCATCTCATTTTGTATCTTCATCTCCTTCATCATAGAAATGTGTACCAGAATTGATTGAAACAAGGGAAAAGTAAGGTATCACCCCATTTATTGGCACAATTAAACCACAAGTATGAAACCGTTGATTTGACAATAAAACTATTTTTAAACCTAAAAATGCTTTCAAAGACTGCTCTTTTAGAATGTAAAGCAAAACTTATACTCTCGCTGACCTATTAGAACTACCTATAACTCAGGAGGTCTGATCTTAACACACTACGACTGCTCACATTCAGCTATTTCCTTATCTCGGAGAGGATCAATTGCTATGCAAAAGGGAATGTTGCTGGGTAACTGATTGTCCTAGCAACAAACAGTAGGCTTCTTTGTGATCCCCAGCCTTAATCTAGGTAGGGGGTGAAGCAAAATATTTATTGTCTGATCAGTTTTAGTGTTCAGAGTGGCATGTTGAAGTGGTAAGGGAAAGCCTCAATTCAGTTTTTTTTAAAAGGTTTTATTGGGTCGAAAGTTAAATACCAGAATTCGGTCTGGCCGTTCTGCCGTCTGGGCCCACATTTCAGCCTCCTATGTTGACAATTGGTACGGCGGCGAGTAATATTATTATCTTCAGTGGACCATAAAGCAGAGAAAATAGCTTCTAACAATCGTATTCACACATGATAGATCAGAAAAATCAGAAAAGTTCAAGACTCCAGGCACTTGCATTATAGTATTGGTGAAACCACTCAGTGGTCTTGGGGAAGGGGAGGGGAGTGGCGGGTGAGGGATGAAGGGGGATTGAAAATGTGGAAGGAGTTTAGTATTTTGTCATAGTGTGATATTTTACATCCTGTAGTATAATACCTGTAGCTCATAGAGACTCCAGTACACTCAGGTTTGGCTCGATCAGTGCCGGAAGATCTACATGTATATGTATATACATTGCTGCTAGCACAGTGACATCAACATATAAACAGAGATAGAGGGAAGCAAAAGAAAATTATCATGAGGAAGAGATCTAATACTGTGCCTGGAGAATTCAACTTAGTATATGGTATTTTGAAAAATAAGATAAGTATAGTGTAATGATATGTAAGTGTGCATAGTATGAACATCTGGCATAGTAGTAAATACTATATTACCAAAAGACTTCTTTTCATAGGAGAAAAGCCCATATCAATCTCGAGCGTAAATGTCGATTCACCATAATGACTGCGGTAATACCACATTACATACCCTAGGATCAAAATAGAATGCAATATTAAGGACATAGACATAGATATGGAGAAACAGTAAAACAGTGATAATATCATAGATAATACAGCATGAAAAGACATAGATAATGACACAATGAGCAGTGGTAACTACCAGCTGCTGCAGTGGCAAATTATAAGATTATTGTCTAGAAGTGGTAATACCAGCTACTAGACTTACCTGAACCAGTTTGTATCAATTGGTATAATAAACCAATTAGGAAAATCTTTTTGGATTGTGTTTTTGAATAATTCTTTCTCCAGAATATTAGTGTATTTTGCACAAAGGTTATTCCAGCAGTTTATCGCTCTAAACCTGGCTGATTTACCATATACAGGATGTTTGATACGAGTGTAATGGTACCTTGTACCGTCGGAACGTCTGGTTGGTAAATCCCTATTGTCAATGAGATCAACATTAATTTTTAGATCATAGGCATTAGGTGAATATACCTTCTCTCTCTCAGACTTTTGACATTGGCCCAATTATGAGTTTATCTTGTGGTCATGCTTGGGTTAGGTCCAAGCCTGACATTATATACTATTCTCAAAGCCTTGTTTTGAAGGAGCTGCAAGTCTTGAGTTGGTCCTTACAATTATCATCATAGATTACATCACAATAATCATAATGAGGAAGAATGGTGCTGGTATAGATATTTAGAGCAGTATTAACATCTGTATATTTTCTTATTCTAGCTAACTGTATAACTTTGGAGTTTACCCTATCATAGACAGTACTAATATGCTTATTGAAGGATAGGTTATTATCTAAAATTACACCCAAATATTTGAAGGGTTGTACTTCTTCCAGTTGTACTCCCCTAATATAGAAATTGGGATGTATGGCCGGTGGTGGGCCTATGAACATCCATTGTGTTTTTTCTGGTTTATCGTAAGACTGTTCATAATACACCAACTTGACAACTTGTTTAAAGCAACTTACAAGTAGCTCTCTCTGATCAGTGGAGGAAATCACAGCATCATCAGCATAAAGAACTATATTACAGTTTCCTACCTGCTTTACCAGGTCATTTATATAGATAATGAACAAAATAGGACCTGCTGTTTTGCCTTGTGGCACTCCATACGTTATAGGCAAGGTCTTAGAAAATTTGTTATTCACACCAACTTCCTGAGTCCTATTTGTCAAGTAGGACTTAAACCAATCACATGTATTGTCACTAAGTCCATAATCAGATAATTTTTGTATTAGTATAGGGTGAGAAACAGTATTTAATGCCTTTTTATAGTCAATGAAGATAGAGAAGGTAGTCTTCCTATTGTTAAAGTTTTCATAGACCATATCCAAGTAAGCACTGACAGCAGATAATGTAGAGTGATTTTTCCTGAAACCATGTTGGGCACAAGTGATATAATTTTTGCCTTCCATATAATTTTTAGGCCTTGTAATAACTAATTTTTCAAGAATTTTGCCAGGTAGCGGGAGTTGGCTTATGGGCCTTAGATCGTTCACGGATTTGCTATTGGGTTTCTTTGGTATGGGGGTGACAATGGCATGTTTTCACACATCAGGAAAACTTGCATCTAATAGGGATTTGTTACAGATCATCCTAAGCTTACTACAGTCTCGAAGTAATAACTGCTTAATGACAGAGGATTTCACATTTGTGATAGCAGATGACTTAGTGACATCAATTTCAACAATAACTTTTTTTATATCATCTTCATCAAACAGAGTAAACAGTAGGTCATGCTTTACATGTATTTGTGGTATTTTGCTCCTAAATAATACCTTGGGTAAAACATCCACAATTTCTTTTTTACCAATTTTTAGTGAAAACTTCATTGATATAATCAGGGATTTGAGCAGGACCATATTTGTGCCCAGTCTCATCATCAATAAGTTGATTTATACAGTCACCTTTATATTTAGGGAGTAATTTTCTAACACCTCTCCAATATTCACGAGGATCAGTTTTATGCTTATCCAGCAGCTTGCTCAGGGTATTCTTTTTATTTACAGTAATAGCACTATCAACTCTCTTGGCAAATGTATCAGCGACAGCCCAGTCACCTGGGTTATTGTATAGCTTGGCTTGTTTATAAGCATTGTCACAGAGCCTCATTGCACCTATGATCTCATTTGTTAACCATTCTGGTTTATCTATTGACACATATGTCCTCCTCAAGGGGGCTGTGGCACTTAATGCTTTAAGGAAATTAGCCATATAGATCGAACATAATCCATTAACAATAACTTGGTGATAATTGTAGTCAACCCAATTGCTATTGCAAAAGTCATGGTGAAAGATATTAATATCAAAATTTCTGTACACCCTAATAGTTTTTAATTCCTTAGAAATTTTGTTTCTTTCACATTTTAAGATTAGAAACACCGGCATGTGATCACTTAGGTGAATATTAACTGTACCATGGTGACTTACATAATCACAGTTTGTATACATATGGTCAATAAGGGTTTTGGATAAACCTTTTACTCTTGTTGGGATCGTAATATACTGCTTAAGACCATTGACATTAGCTACTCTCTTAATACGTTTTTGATCTATGTCAGACAGTGTAAGTAAATCAATATTAAAATCTCCCATAATAACAATCTTTCGAGTGGGTACAGTTTTATCAAGTAGATTAATCAAATAGTCAATAACATGTTGATTTCCTACCTCAGGGGGCTTGTAGACTAGAATCACCTTATATATAGCTTTATGGATCTCAAGGTTAATAGTCAAACCTTCATAATTTGGAGTTATTGCTGACTCAAGTGGACATTCAGTTATGATAATATCCTCTTTGACATAGAAAAGTAATCCGCCACAGTCTTTATCAACATAAGGGCGTCGATCCAGCCTTACAATATTATAGCCAGGGTATGATATCATTGATGTATCATGATGTTTGTCTAACCATGTCTCACAGACACCCATTACATCGGCATATGGAAGAATGTATTTTAATGGTTTTCCCATATAGGCTGCATATGTTACAACCAATAAACTTCAACCCTTTATGTTGACCTAAATCATTTACCTTGAAGCATTCACTCATCAGGGCCATTTATGACATTCTGGCAGATAAGACCATATCTGTATCTTGTAAGTGAACAATGGTAATGATGAAAAATGAAAACACATAGGGGGGAGGGGGGAGAAATAAATTGTTTGCATGGTGTGTTGCTTATAACTATAGCTATGGGACCACAAAGTTGTGATATAGTCGGTGTGTGTGTGAGACTGCACACAAGCGTTCCCTAAAGAAAACTGGAAAACAAGTAGCATTAAGGTCTTGTTATGTAGCGCACTGGTTATAGTGATAAAGAAAATATAAGTCGTGAAACATAGAAATCCAGTGATATTCACTGTTATATGGCAATTTCAGTTGCCACAGTTAAACCTAAGGAACATATATACACATAAAATTTACATACTTACCATTGGCCAAACGTAAGCAATGAACAGTAATCATTGTGCAATAATCTCTAGTGATCTATTGATCAAATGATCTTAGATACTATAGATACCCTTATATAGATAGACTGACATAGATTAGATGATGATACCTGCAGGTTTGACTGAAAACAAAATAATCATTAGTACTGGAAATGATTCGTAGCAATGTACAGCTTGTCGATTGCTTTTGTGAGTTCATTGGCATAATAGAGGTTGCCATCATGATCTAAATGGCAGCCATCATTCAACGAATCATAGTTGTGGATTGTCCTTCCTTGTCCAACCCCTTTATGAAAAAGGGTAGCTGTCCAAGGAGTGGGCACATCATTACTACAGTTGTAATGTGTGATCTCTCTGTTGACATCCAAAATGACTTGATTCAAGATCTTCTGATGTGGGTGCTCATATAGTAAATCATTGTAATGGAACAAGTCAATTCCTATAATCTGGCAGAACATGATATGTGCGTCGGTAACAACTCTGAATTTTGATGTGCAATTTATCATGGCCTCAATGTAGTCAGATATAATATCTTCAGGGCTGGCTCTGAGCTCGACAAGACCAGTTTCATAATATTTCACGGTTATGTTGCACAGGCCTGCAGCCATGACAATCAGTCTTGGGTTATACTTGTGGAGCTCCCTGATCCCTAGGTTGGTTATTCTACCAATATCTGCTCCACGCTGATAATCAAAGAAATACGTAATCCCATCATGATTCTTCATATAATCTTGGAGGAACTCCCCCCTAGAGTCGTGCAGTGTGTAAACTGACATCGCTGCTGTCTGGAGACTGCCAATAAAAACAAATAGGCCAGGAGATATCAGCTGTCTTGTAACATGATGTGGCACATTATGTGGTACGCAATGTGTAATTTACCCAGGTAAGTATTATTGTGGCACTATAGTTCAATTCCCACGCACACCCAGGGCATTGATATGGTTTAAAAAAACAGTGACATTGCTCAATAGTAATCTTATAGTATCCTACGTATGTGCATACACATTAGTCAATAGTTTAGGAAAAAACACTAATAATTCCAATGCAGTATCTCGTATGGAGTAAATCATGTTTTCACAGTGATTTAATAATTTACCTAATGAAGGGCAGTCAGTAGGTCAGTATGGTTTGTAGTGGTAATACCAACTACGCTTGGCACATCAACTGATCACATTAAATTGGGTATTCAACCCTGTGGTGCTCCTGGGTCGGGGATCGGCAATGCAGGCTGTGCTGACACTGGATTTAGATTTGGGTCGGGCCCTGGTTGTGGTTGTTGTTGTGGTTGAGGGACTGGGATTGGTGCTGCTGTTGGTCCTGGAGGTGGGGGTAGGGGTAGGTAGCACCTCGTTAGTTCAGCACGCACTTTTTCAAGTACCGCCCCCCCCCTTTATTTTGCCCCTTAAATGATCTGTCAGCAATTATCTTGCTCATAATAGCACACTGGCTCCCCCATACAGGGTCCGGCGTACTTTCGACTAATTGCTTGTTGGCCCTTTGGTCACATAGTAGGATTTCTCAGGCCCTTGTTTTGTTCAAACTTGCATAAGTTATACCTGTACAGTAGGTACTCTGCTGTGTTTTGCCAATCAGGGATTGTAATCCATTTCACCTTGCGCTTGACCTCAAAAGGGTCCGCACAAGAGAGCACTTATTGTAATGTAGCTGTAGCCCCTACCATTCTACACTTTTCTGCACACAGCGCTTGCTCTACTGAGCAATAAATTATACCATCCATTTCCAGTCGACAACTGAAAATGTTTGAATATGGGCTCTGTGGGCCATGGTATGCGACAAAGTCATTCCCCACTCTTGTACGTGCATTTTCGAGTCTGAGATCATGAGGGAGGTCAGAAAGGGTACTGTGGTGGTAGAATCTAAGGCGTAATTTGTTTGCCAGCGATCGATGCTAGTTTACCAATTGTCCTAATGTCTGATTTCTGTGCCTTTATAGTGGGATTTGTATCCTCTGAGACGAAAATGTTCTGGGTATCGAGCAGCTTTTGAAGCCTGCTTTTGGACGCCACGATTTTGTCCATAATTTCAGCTCTTACAAAGGTCACAGTGATAGGCCTATTGTGCCATGTTATAGGGCCAGTTCTGTATGCAAGATCAATGCTAGTATATATTAGGTTTGGATGAACCTTAACTAGTATATCGAAAGATATGTCATGGCAGTTCTCGTGTTTTGCGTAGTCTACACCTACTATAACTACATGTTTTCTCCTTGTATTATGATCCAGGGTTATAATAGTCTCTTTATTACTTGCAATGTCATGCTTAGTAAAGTTGACTTCTCTAGATAGGTCATCTATGTAGTCACCCTGTGCATCTAGTCTGCCTTTGTTTTCAGTGTCATTCTTACTGAGCCTCTTAATCTCATCATGGGCAAAATTGAGAGATTCCTTTAAATCCCTATTCTCTTCAATGTCACCCCTGACCTCTCCAACCTCAATTTTTGTGTCATGGAGTGTAGTTTGTATTGCCTGTAATATGTCTGCTATTTTAGTCCAGCCCTCATCTACATCTTTTGTGGTGGCGCATGTCTTTCTATTCCTCAACTCATTTATCCACCTGTCAACCTGTTCACCACTGGCCATGTTTACAAACAGTCACTGTCACTGCACACTGTACCAGTCACTGTCACTAACCCTGGGTGCCACACAGAAAAGAACAAAAATACCACTTACCCGGTATATTAACAATCTGTCTCCAGTGTCCGTGTGAAGCTTATGTGCTTATAATTGTCCTGTCCAAAGCTTATCACACTCCTTGTAGTATAAGTCCACTAATTTGGAAGTTTTGTGGTAACCCGTGCTCAGCGCGCGCTACTCGTGGTCTGCCATACTGTCAGCATTATAGTGCAATAGGATTTGACATTTAGTGCCTTCAGCACCATGGCTGCCTTACTAAACTCTACATGATAGCTATATAAGTGCTAATTGCTCGTGTTAAATGTGCTAAAAAAATTGTCATAAGGGGTTCAGTCTATACAAAGACTTTTTCTCCTAACAGGCCATACAGTCCCACAGATTTTACCGTTCTGCAGGCCCGAAATAATCTTGGCAGTACTCTCCGAGAGTCTGGCAGCATTTTTCTGATACATCACAGTGTGCGTACAAGGGAGGTGTAGAGAGTTCTAGGGTATGTTGCCTCTATATAGAAGGCTTCTAGTATATATATACATCACATATAGGTCTAGTGACCTTTTATTTAATCTTTGAGTAGCTACGGAGTTTGTGGGTAGGTAAAACTATACAATTAGGTCTCCTAAATAAGTCAGACATATAACTAAGAACAGACTTATTTCTATGGATTTCTTACATTTGCATTCACATTGTACACAAAACTCGAGTCTAGACATGTCCAACGGATATTTCACCTTTAAACATATTCGCAATCAGTGATTCTGTGCTGTTTACACTGTACTTGTTTACAAGGGTATCTGGGGCACAGTCTAAGACAATTTCCACATAGTCGACCGCTGGTAAAAACATTTGTTTGTATAATTTAATTGATAGGTCTTTGTCAACAAGCTTTCTGACCTGAGTTGATAAGCTTTTGTCATCATGGTACATTGTTTCTTAAAACTAAGGGTTGAGTCCAACACTACATCCAAATAGATGAAAGAATCAACTACCCTTAGGCTAGACCCGCCCAGAGAAATTTCGATACCTTCAACATTCAGCTTTTTTTCTCTTAGGATACTCATCCACAGTTAACATTTGCTGTCGCTGTTAACATTCAATTTGTGCTCACATCAATAACCAGGCAGTCACTATTAGTTATTGAATAACTATTGGAATAAACATAACTTATATTTATGATAAATATCAATACATACAAACAATTGACAGGAACACGTAAATGGCAGTCAGTGTGGAATTGTCCATCCACACAATTGGCAAGAGGCCTTGCCTGTTTATTCAACACCTTTTTTCTTTCTTTTTTTTTAAACGAATAAACCAAACACAAAAGCAAAAAATGTCAACAAAATGCTGCCAACAGCAGGGAACTTATGTGCGGGTGGAGCCCTGAGTGGCGAGAATAGGAACTAGAGCAAGAGCAGACAGAGTCTGAACAGAAAACACTAGTGACAACCTTATTAATACCCACATAAATCTTTTATATGGCGCAACACCAGCTTTACACAAAATCCCAATCTTCTTGAACCAGGTTAGATATTCCTACTGGATTTACCACTGCAACATACAGCTAGATCGTCCACATACATACAAAATGACTAGTGCTTCAAAATATTGATTACACTATTAATATAAATAATGAACAGCATCCCTGTGGTACTCTACAGGTGATCGGCAGTGGACCTGAAGAAACACTATTAGCAGTGGTGTGTTGACATGTTTCACTCAGGTAACTCTTGAACCATTCAACAGTATCAGGCGACAACCTAATTTCATGTAACTTCATCAACAGCAGGGAGTGGTCTACAGTATCAAAAACCTTCCTCAAGGAAGACTGATATTTTAGACCCCCCCTCCCCCTATGCAATACATCATGCCCAGCAAATTGTTGTGAGTCCTCGTCAACCTGTGTGAAGTGGCTCACACATGTCACTAGATGGAACACAACGTCGTTATAGCACAAGGTCACCAGGAATAGGAATTGCTCTGCCACGTGAGTCTAACACACAGTGGCGAAAGATGACGGAATGAGTTATCACTCAAAAAGGTGTCACCATTGATGACCAATCATGGCGACAGATGAGAACAATTTGCTGGGTACATTTTGTATTTTTCTAAATCAGAGATTTTAAAATCATAGTGGCTTTATGCAGTCATACTACCTTAAGAAATGGCCTCTTGAGGCAAACTTGTTATCAAATATATAAAAAAATAGACATTGATCCCAAATCTAGTCATACATGTAAAGATTAAGAAACTGGTAGTTACTCATATATGCACATTACACTTATAGCACAGTTTCTTGTTTATGTGTGTGCACAGCTATGAAAGTTCCAATCCCGAAATATCTCGCGATATTTAAGCAGGAACATCACATCAACACAACAGCATCTGCCTGTAACCAGCAAAATCGTGAGATCATAACCAAAGATAGCTGATGTCATCATGTACATGGCAACCAGTCTAGTCCCAAGTTCGGGCTATATGCCCACAATCACGGGAAAACACCTTGTGTTTTATGGCATATATAGCTGCACAGTGCCTCATATGCAAGTATGCCAACCGTCCCCAAGGCAGTCTGATGCCGTGGATTTACAATGACATAATGCCCATCAAAGATCTCTTCTTCAAAGGGGTATATGGGTGACGTTATATCAAACACTTCCACTCCGATATCAGTGAGTCTCTTGTATGTCCAACCATTTACAGACAAGACCGGCCTACATTCATGTGGGAAAAGCCCCATCCAAATCACCCTTATAAATTTTCCTCTTCTGAGGAGTAACTTATGTAACTCCTCAAATAGGATTTCAACTTCATTGACAAATTGTACAATATTGGACCGATGAAGGTCCCACTGGCCAGTATTAATTACCAAGAGGTCTGGTGCAGAGGACGAGTTAGATAATGTATGCTTAATGGATATTAGGTTTTTCTCAAAGTTTTTCAACTCCTCGGTCAATTGATGAGAATATGCTGACCACCGAAATGTGAGAGTGTCAACTGAGAATCGCTCATGAGTTCTCCGAGGCAAAGTAGAGTCTAGTCTGCCAATTTTAAGGAATACATAAAATGTCAGATATCTCATGTAAGAGTCACCAATAAAGAGTACATTTTGATATTTCCTCAGAAATTTGTTCAAAGTCTGATTACTCATCTTTCGCCAAAGGCCACCATCCACCAATAGGTTCCATCTGGTACCTTGGATTGTGATACCTGGATCTGTTTTAGATCTTTTCAACCAAGCATTAGGATAAGAGAATTTGCCAAACTTTTGGAGTTTATTTTCCCTACTTTATCTAGAAGAGTCAGGATTTTCATAATCATTAATAAAATCACTTCCTAGGAGAGGAGCCAGTCCCTTAAGAGTGAACAGATGTAAATGCTTGACTGATATTCTGAAGTAGGAAAAGTATCCAACACTTATCAATGTGATTTTGAGGGTAGATTGTCGTTCATGAATAAGGCATGTAACGTTGTAGGTCCCATTGAAGAAGTCTCTAGTATGACAGTATTGTTTGGTGTTCGGTCCATCTACTATTGCCCTGAACCATGAACCTCCATCAGCATAGGAGTGTTTAGGTAATAAATACCTATTTGAGTCGTTGTGTGTTGCCTCTTTCTCTGAAATCTGATAAACTACAATGTTGGGAGTCTCCTGTTGTGGTGCTTCTATCAATTCTATCTTGAAACTGTACCATGCGTTTCCTGCTCTTTGAGTTTGCTTGCGAAGAGTTTCCCATCTAGTGTTGTGATCCACTGTAAAGTTACTGTACTTGACAAGGCTTGTGCCACACATCTGCTGTCCTCTCTGTTCCCCCGTGACCTGTAAATTTAGTTCAGTCATATGACTTGTGTCAGATGGCTACACTGTAAAAAATAACTGTTGAATCTACAAGGGATCCTCGTAACACTAGACAGTGAACCACTGTTATTGTGTCATAGTAAACCAGTGTAGTTTTTATATGAAGCCCCAGGTGGCAGTACAGTGAGAAACACATATACATGGAATCTCTGTGAAAATAATGACGGATATCTAGCAACTTTCATTATCTCGACCAGATTCACTCTGACTCTCCTACAACTGTGACTTTTTTTTTACAGTGTATGGAAAAAATATTTGCAGTCACAAGCTAGAAAAGTGAATACACACTTGATATGATTTAGAACGTGAGGTAAGTACTGTACTAGACCACATAAATGGTGCATTTAAGGTGGGTCGCTACCATGGAATCAAAGATCCTAGAAATTCTCCATTTTTTGGTCAGATGTACTTTATATCCTCAAGAATAAGATTTGGAAAGAAAAGCTGGGGGTCCCGAATTACTTTTTTTAACATTGAATTTTGATTTTTTGAAATAATCCCGGGTGTATTATTTACAGCGACAAAGAATTTTGAATTTTGAAGAATAGAAGTATTTTCATATTCACCGGAAAATAAGAAAATTATTGACTCAACTTTGATATTAACCAACAAACATAGAAATATGAAACCTCAGATGATGAATGTTCTGATATCCTTATTTATCAAGAACTTTTGCTTGAACCTCCATTACATGGCATTCTGGGTAAATTTCTCATGAATCGACCAAAAGAAGAATAAATTTTCTATTATTTCTAAAACTATTAGATTAGCTATATCTAACCACAAGATTCTTCTTAAACCTTTTTAGAATATAGTTCAGATAATTTGCTTTTAAATACAGGGAATTTCGATATGGGGTCCTGTGCATAATGATTGTAGTTTTGTCATTTGAAATTAAAAAGTATTGGAAAAACTGACTAAAATCCATATTCATAACAATGTATTACATATCCTACACAGAGAGAAGAACAATGATCGCTTTGACGCATACTGCACAGGTCAAAATTTGTCTCCCACATGACATGTATGAAGGCATGTCAAATGAGGTTGACGCTTTCATATTTGGTTCGTCAACTCCACTTAACATGCGTAATGAAGACACATCACATATTTCTGATCCATTCCCCTGAGTGCTAGGTAATACTCTGATACAATTGTGTAAGGGTCAAGAGCAGTCAATAGCTATGTACCAATGGTTCAATCAAGGCAGGCCTATAATAGAAGGCAGGGGATATCAAAGCCCCACAGGCCTGCAACACTAAGGCACTTTTTCCTATCTACAGAACTTCTACTTGACTGAGGACCTCTATGCAGTCCATAAGACAAGGGCATGGAGATGCATGGCAATGCCATCTGTCTCCATGTAATGAAGATGCTGAGATTATAGACTGTGGGTTAGCATACACTCTTTTGGTAGTTTCACTGACCCACACACAAGGTGTCTATCCTCCCCAGTTGAAGGATTCAGGATTGTGGCTGTCTATTTTGATATTCAATAACAAATGCAAATTTAAGAATGAAATAGAATTCGCTGCCATTCATTGATAGTATTTAAAGATCTTAGTGATCTATTCTTCATGAAAACAAAAAGACACAGATACATCAAATGTCTTAAGTGTTGGTAGTACCTCTTGGTAGTGATTAATCCTGGTACCAAAATGGTTGTTTTCCCCACCTAATGGAATATTCTAGAAAATTTATGTATGTCAAACCATCACATGTCAAGTGCCTTTGACATGGCCATGACCCTAGTCAACTCACAGATGACGTGGCATTTTTAGGCATGTCAAATCGTATGAGGATTACTGTGTGCTTCAGTTGTCATGGTGACATATGTGCCCATGTCCCAATGACGTGTGCTCTCTGTGTCAAATCAAGTAGACATGGGTATACATGTCACTTTGTCAGGAAGACTTTTTTCAGTGTAACATAAATTACTTCTCTATATATGCCCTTGGTCATTGTGAGCAGCTTATCACTAGTACAGCATTGTATAGGTAGTGTGAAGGTTATAATTATAAGTTTTCAGTTACAGTTTTCACTGAAAATGTCGAGAATTTCTTATGGACATTCAGGGATTATATAGGTAAAGGCATACCAAAAATGGTCCCGTTCTGATTAATATAACCTATATGCGTGGGAACCTTCGAGCAGGTCAGATTTCAAATTAGCAACCCACCTTAAGAAATATTCTACTAAGATATTCAATGGTTTGAAAGCAGGGATTACAGCATTAAGAAGTCTACCTCATGTTTTATAAGTTTGATCTTCTTAACCAAGAAGTGGTGGAGCTGATGTTTTTCGTCTTCATAAATACACTCTAGGTGCCTCGTCGGGGACGGCTTTGTTTTCACGCTAACTTTGTAAAGTAAACTACCAATCTGCATGACAGAAATGCACTTAAGTTATATAGTAGTCATTTCAACAGAGCACAAGTTTTTTTTTATAGAGTAGGCATTTCAACACAGTAAAAGGTACAGACAAAAATATGTAGTGCTCAGTCCCAAAATTAATTAACTCACTGTGTGTTCAACAGTCTTCACTGATTACCGATTAATAGTCACATTTTTTCCAAGATAGCAAACAGGTAGACATTAAATTTTAGTGTAGGTTTGGGAGAATTCGTACATAAATGTGATTTCATAAACTTGTAAGTATCTGTGCATAATACTTCTCTTTATGTCTTTTGCATCAGTGTACCAAATAAACTAGATTGGCATCACTTTTATTCTACTCAATGGACTTCCAAAAGTCTAAATGCTATGAATTGGTAGCTGTGTCTCACAACTGTGATGCATTTCTGAGTGTGGAGGTTTCTGACAGGGAGGTATCTAATGATTTCTGGCTACACACAAGTTGCAGGAAATGGCTGAATTGCATAAGAAACTAACAGGACATATAATCCTGCACATGTTTCAAGTAAAAATAGATCTCAAAATCCCTTATGAGGATGCACTTGGCTGTTATCTTTTCAGAAATAACATAGCTGCCCTAAATCTTTTCAAGAACCAAAGCATATCCTTGCTTTCCTATAGGATTACAGTGATGGAGGTTACACTGGAGATTCCACTGTTTCCAATATGAAATAAAGACCTTTGGGAACCCCCCAGTCATTTTTTGGAATATACATGCCCCCTCTCCTTCCTCATACCTTATTCCCTAAATCAAAGAAAGCATAGAAGTGGTAGGATAAAATAAGAGTTGCTTACGTTTGAGTCCTTTAAACCTCCTAAATCTGTGAAGTACCATAACAGCAAGACCAGAGTTGACAGGCATAGAAATGCAGATAACAATCTCATTGATGCACTCGTATCCATCTTTCTGTGTGGTAGAAGGTTACTTATACATAGGATGAGTGCTTGATTAGAGATCTATCATTAGGGAAAAGGGCACTTGGTCATGACTTTGGGAATGCTCTAGACTGTTTTGAGATGTCGAGGGCCCTTATAGGCTATCCCACGGCCATGACCAAGTGGCTTATTCCTGTTATAACAAAGAAAAATCACACAACAGCCACCAGGGGGGCGTTACAGAAACAAGGATTCATCGTTACATCATTTCATCGCTGCAAGTACGACTAAAAGAAAGTTTATTTTATCTTACCGTTACACAATAGCTTACGCATGTAACAACGAGAGTCGTTGTGGTAACGATGATTTTGTGTCGTTATAAAAATACCTGCCCCTAACGATTCTCACATACCAAAGGCAACCAGCGTAACTTGACCTAGTTCTGTTACAACGTCACTTCCGGTACTATTCTCCGCCTTCGTTCAGCTCAGGCTTCACCTCCTTCTTCAATCGACCCAAAGTTGTCTAAAATGGTAAATATCTTTTTCTTTCTTCTGTCATATGACGTCCCATGCCCTTCTTCTCCTTATGTAGTAGCAGTTTTATCTTGACATTGAGCATCTTACCTTCTTCAACCATTTTCTTCCTGGGTCGGCAGGCTATAAAAGGGGAAAAACACTTCTTGCTGTAGCGATTCAGTCAACTATATATGTTTTCTCTCCCTTTTGTCATGCTATAGAGGGATGGTTAAGGGAATGGGCCCTAAAATTATCTCTTTCATACTTCATGTCATGTTAAGACAGTACAAGAAAGCCGATTTATTTTTTCTTGAGTCTAGACTCACATTTTTCCTCCTAAGAACATTATATTAATCATTTCCTCTTTGTAACACTTTTTTTCTTTCTTTCTTTTTTTCTGCCTTTTCCTCAGGAGAAAGACCTGTACGTCCTCTCTGAAGAAGAGGATGACAAGGAGAAAGAACTAGACGATGACAGGGACGTAGATTACATCCCTCCTCCACAGTCCTCTTCAGATGAGGAAGACTGTGATGACAGCGAGCTGCCTGATATCTATGTACAACAAGGTCCTATGTCCATTGTGGGTGGAGGACCTTGCAACAAAGGGAAGAGTACAGCCAGGAAAGAAGACCCCAATGAGTCGAGTGAATTGTCAGAAAGCAGCGGCGAGCAAGAGAAGCAATTGAAAAAAAAACCAAAAATCAAGGTGGAAACCTCTCCTGAACCCAACCTGTTACTCAAGTTAAAACCCCACAAGCCACAAAGGTAGAGGCCAGTGTGTATTCTGGAATGAGTGATCAGGAGTTAAAATTAATTATGCACAATGCCACTCCCATCTTCAAGGACACAGTTATGAGTGGCCGACTCAATGCAGTCAATAAAGACGGTACCGTATTTTCACCCACTAAGCTTACTCAGAAGGGGACGGAGCGGTTGAGGGAGGAATACTGGAATCGCGAGGAGCACTGCGCTCTGTTTTTCCAGCTGCTCCAGCAGCGACACCTGATAAAAGCCAAAGGAGCCGGATCCCATTGTAGCCGTAAAGAGGGATGGGACACTGTCCTAGGTACTTATTTATCATATTATAATTTCTATTTCATTTCACTGAAATGTATGATGTACAATAAGAATATGCGAGACACAAGTAAATCCATGTCAGAACAAAACTTTTCTCTTTGATAAATCATCATGTGTGATAACTACCAGACTTCAAGTAACAGAAAAGCTTTGTTCTTCTAGCAATGAAATAATTTATTTGGTCCTTATATTACAAAAAGGAGTTATAACTGTTACTAGAAATACTTTTTTCCCATATTGCAGCCACGTTGAACAGCGTCAGGAATACAGAGCGGAAACTGGAGAACCTCAGACCACACATAAATGACTTCTTCTATAAAGCTAAGAAAAAGGTAAATCTTTTTTTATTTTACTTTTCTGTCTGACATCTAATTTTTTCTTATATCTTATACTTTTATGCTTTTGGGTCTGGATGAACGCAATGTTGATGTCTTTTATAAAATTCTTTTATTTTTTTTTAACTTGAAATTTCTGTTTCCAGAACTCCGAGTACCTGTCCCTAATAAAGGCGGGAGAGGACTGCCCGGGCTTGCTCAGTGAGGAGATGATGTACCTGCGCTACAAAGGCGAACCTAAAATAGCAGGTATTTGAACTTATATTTAGGCCGTACTTTTATGAACTATATTAAAAATATCTTTATAGATTAATTCTATTGTTGTCTTTCATGCAGAAAGTTGTAAAAGTATAACACCGTCAGCGGTCATAAAGAGAGTTCTGTCCTGTTTTAGCTTTTTAACTCCAAAAGTTCTTTGCTTCTTCTTTTTCACTTAGGTCCTGATGGTAAAATCTTGAGCGGGATCCCGACAGCTGCTGCCAGCAACAACGACACTGGAGGACAAGATGGATGGGCTGAACCGAAATTGTGCAGTACAATAAAGATAATATGGGCCTTTGAGCTATTTTCAGTGGATTCAGCCCAGAGCCTTCTCTCAAAACTGTTTCTTTTTTTTTTTTTTCTTTTTAAGATATATCCAAGAAAGAAGAATGCTTCCCAATGTTAAAAGGGACTAAGATGTAAGAAAGATAAAGCAGACGAAAAGAAACGAGAAATGAAGGCTGTATAACTTAATCATATATCCCAGATAATAAATAAAAGTTTGAATTTTAATAACTTTTTTTTTTGGTATATGTTTTTTATGGGGTAGAAAAAGAGGGGATAAATTATTTTTTTCAAATTAAAATTCATTGAGAAAGAAACAATATTAATTCGTAATATATCCAATATCCAATAACCTACAAAATAGATAACAGCTGCTACATACAGTCTTCTACTCTCTACAGCAATGTCTTGTTCATACATATAACGTCGTAGTTCCCATGTTTAACACTAGGTGGCCTCACAGTCGTTATAGCGTTAGTGACGTCACCACACGGTGTCGCGACTGAAAGAGTCGTGCGAAATAATACCTTTTTTTGTCGTCCTCCATGCCCAAATCAAAGGACAAGGTAAGGTTTAGGATTTTCATGGAAGACTGCTGTACTGCAGTACAAAGAAAGAAGACTCTAAGTCAAACATTTGTAGAGAAAATCATATTCAAAATCTGTCTTTCATGACGTTGTGTTACCTCATAGAAACACCGTAACTGATGTCGTTATAACGACTGTCGTTGTTGTACCGGTATATAAAGAAATAGATAAAAAAAATTAAAAACCATACATGCAGGAAAAAACGTCTTCTATCTTTCTTACATAGGGGGCCACCCCTCGGCAAGGGAGGATAAAGAAGCAACTGGTCTTGTCTCCCATAAACCAAAGTGTTAACTCAGAAGATTCAACTCTCCCTTGGGTTCCTTCTACCCCAGACTTAAATGATAAGTGACTAGTGGGCCAGGAGAATGTAAATGTAACTTTGGAGAAGACTTTAGTAGGACAACATGGATCTGATTCTGAAGGGAGCAATCTAAGTGATCCTGAGGATCTCCCTCTGCGGCCTGACCTGCCTGTCAAGGACGGCAGATGGTCTGACGATGAAGTAGATGCTCTTATGGATGCAGTAAATGTAAACAGGGACGCCACTATCAAGGCACAGGTGGGGGAAAGGATGTCAAGCAGCAAGGCTGGAAGGATGTGGCCAGATATGTTAACGACGTGGCAGCCACCCACAGGACTGTGAAGCAGTGCGTCAATTGTCGATAGTGCTGCCCCCTGGTGCCTAAATTAGGAACTAAATCCCATAGGCAGCAACCTTTCTGCTTGCCTGATGACTGTTACAGTAGCAAGAAGGTCTTTATTGAATGTTATCAAATGTCATCTCTTCATAAAACTGGTTCCGGAAAGAATTTTTTGAGTCAGTTTTCAGTTTTGCATTCACAAACATTTGTTCCAGAGTTTTCTATTTTGAACAATGAAATTGTATCCATGGTGACCAGAAAGTATCGGATGATGATAAAAGATTGAGATAAGTCTACTTGATGTAGACAAAATATATCCCATTCATTACCCCCCATCTTGATGTATTCACTACCCAAATAAAGGCTCAAATAGAAATCTATGTGTCTGATTTTGTGTGGATTTCTCAAAACAGTTCAATGAAAGTTATGTATGTTAAGGCTATAAAAAAGACAAACACTATAGCCCCAATATATGATATGAATACAATATGAAGCTATCGATCTTAAATTTGAAAAAGAGATGTGCAATAAAGAGGGTATTATTAACAAAAACACTTTCAGATATTCCTGTGATATCAAGTGAATTTACGGTCACTTTACGTGATCCCGTGATATCATGTGATTTTCTGCTCATAGAATCCCGTGAAATCACTGGAATTATTCACGTGAATTTACGGAAATGGCACCAGTTCAACATGTGATTTGACTGGTAAATTCACGTGAAATTGTTTCAAGGGCTTGTACTGTGTGTGTCTGATATGGATAGGAATGTACTATATAATGAATAGACTTGCACTTGTTGACTTCAGGGGGTGATAGAAGCATGAGCCGGAGGCGAATGCCTCTATCAAACCCATGAAGCCAATGTGTGCAAGTCTATTCATTACATATTGCATATATAACATGGTTTCCACCATTAATTCTAAGTATTTACCCTTAAAATGGATAGAATCCATTGTTTTCTTTTTGGAGTCGACAAGACATCCCTCCCCCATCTTGGTTTCATGTTAACATATGGTTAAGCTGGCGACCTGCAACTCCCATTCTCGTAGGTCTACTACTGCGAATACGTTGAGACAGAGCTGCGCCAGTCTATAGCCTAACCCATTCTGTACACACCAGGCGGTGGCACCTGTAGTGTAATGGCGAACAGGCATGGCCAGTCGCCCGCTTCCAATTGTTATGATTTTTTTATGTTAAATTGAGCCATAATATCAAGTAATCTACTCGACAGAAAGTTAGAATAACATGTAAAGGATATACTGCTGAAATTATTTTGTCAGATTTGGTCTATAATCTTCAAAAATGGAGAATTTACTTTCGTGTTAATTCATTGTCAAGGTATGTCCGCTCCACTGTCAATTTTGGGTTCTTATATCGCCAGGTATCAGAACTCATATTATCCATTTTAGGAACTAAAATTAGTGCCTAAACTCGATAACCATGTTATATGACCTCATAAGGTGTACCCATGTACTGTGGGTGTCTGATATGGATAGGACCTCATAAGGAGTACCTATGTACTGTGTGTGTCTGATATGGATAGGATGGTGAGGTTCATTGACATGAATAGGATCATGAGGTTCATTGACACATTTTTGTCCTAACACAGTAAAAAAGGTGATACTACTGAAAGGTTATCTCTCTATATCTATGTTAGACACACAGTTATATACAACTCCTTGTGAGGTTATATCAATATAGGGCATCACACAAAGATGGTCTTTGTGTTGAATAAATACTCAAAGGTTGATGTTACTAGTTAAACTGAAAAAATACAAGGACAACAAAAATATTCTGCAACTACTGCGTTCCATATTCATGAAATATTGTATTATAATTCCAGACAGCCTGCTGTTTGGAGAGAATGTGGATATATTGTTGTAGGTTGACTAATAACTGTAGGTAAACCAGGCAAAATTGATACCATTGTAACTTAGAGACTCTTAACATACACCTTTTGCAAGATAACTTTGATAGAATGTAAGTCCCATATCTAACAAATGGGGTATGTTAGTATGGCAAGTTAGTAGCCCTCAGTCTACATGTCAGAGTTATCTAGTGCAGGAGGTAATCAGATACTGCGTTTATCTATAGACAACCTGATGGTGTGTTTCCTTATATTGCCTGGGGTGCCCTTATGAGGTATTGTGGCAGGACAGCAGGTGGGATAACTACCATGGCACAGAAGAGCCACCTAGTGAGTGTGTGTGGAACCACTTAGAATACTGTGTTTGACTGTGTTTACTAAACACACCTAAACACAATATTAAACACACTTAATGCCTTGTGAGGTCTTGGCTCAAAAACTCAGAAAGTTTGTTTTATGACCTAAAATGCCCAAATAAGGGCATTTCCTTGTGAGGTTACCTCACAAGGATGAAGTACCTCACAAGGTATCCCCATTCCCGTGGAGTACCTCATAAGGTCCACCCACACACCCACCCACACACACACACACACACACACATCCCCACAATTGGTCCTTGTGAGGTAAATTCCTTGTGAGGTACCCTTATGAGGTACCTCCATTTACGGGGAGAGAAGCACCTTATGAGGATGGCCTTATGAGGTACTTTTCAGGTACCTCATAAGGTACTTTTAAAGTACCTCGTAAGGACACTGTGAAACTGTGTGTGTGTGCATCATAAGGACTCTGTGTGTAACTGTGTGTGTACCTGACAAGGCTAACATCAGAGCACCTCATAAAGACCCATTCGGTAACTGTGTGTGTGTGTGTACCTCATAAAGAAACAATGTAACTGTGTGTGTACCTCATAAGAACACTCTGTGTGACTGTGTGTACCTCATAAGGCTAACATCTAGGGGACACTGCACAACATTATAGTGTTGCTCACGACCCTAATGATTAGAATAATCGTCAGGAGTGACCCACTACTGGTCAGTATAATCAGCCCCTAATATGTAAAAATAAAAAGTGGCCACTAATATTGGTTTCTATTTAGCTACATGTACCCCACAGTGTTCTCCAGTTAAAAAAGTCACACTATGTTGTAGTCTTGAATAGACAACTCTGAAATGATGTCCTGCTCTAGGGCACAGGCGCAGCACTTAAACAGTCATAAGCCTTCTTTGAAAAGCCTAAGCACATTCTGAATTTAGTATGTGTGGCCACTAAAGTGAAAGGGTTAATTGTGTATTTTTCTTCCCTTTTCTGAGTAAAGGCTAGATAATCATTACATAAATGTTGAGATACTAAAAGTGAAAGATAAATAGCCAGGTCAAAATATAGAGGTGAAGTAAACATAGTTAAGTCATGTACTTAACTACAACATAGTACAGAATGTAACAGATAATAACTCGCTCTGATTAACACAGAGTCAAATAATATTTCTGTAGATGTAGCTATATAGTTACCCCTTTTGTTATACACAGTACATCGAGTCTCATTCTATAAAGGTTAATTACCCTAACTTAATTACCAGACTATACTTTCAATATCTGTTTGGCACATTTGTCTGAAAACAGACCATCATCTCTTAATTGTGTCTTTTTTTTCCTTTTAAAAAAGCTAGATAATCATCCAATAAATGTTAAGATACTGCAAGTGAAAGATGAATAGCCAAAGAGATAACTAAGGTGTAACGATTTTGGGGGCTTAATTAATTGTAGATTTTGATCTCTTATGTACAGATTAATAATTGGCCTAGCTTAACCCCATGTTGGGGAATGGATAGATGGATGTAAATAGGAAGATAAAACAAGTAGACAGTCAAATATAGTTCATATAATATATTACCAAATCAAATACAGATACAATAGTAATAGAATATACTAGTCACCAGTCAGCAATATATGCAAGAATAGTATAGGTTCCCTAGGATATGTTTCTCTATAGAGTCCTATAGTGCAAGCCACCCCCCTCTACCCCCCCCCCCCCTTAAAAGTAGGCTACCTTTTGTGTGCAGTACTGAGTCCTATGTAAGATAAGGGGGTTTATGGAGATGTCAGGAATCTTTATCAGAGTGATATCAAATGGAAACAAGGGTCCACCTATACTTGATTCTCAAAATTTGGCCAAAGATACCTAAAAATGAGGTTTGATGATGAGAATATTTTAAAAATGTAAAAAAGTTACATTGAAAATGATTGGAACTTTTTATAGATGCAACATGCTAATCAAAGTCAGTACCTCAATCTACATATCCCAATGTTTGCCTATCCGAACCTGACAAGTTCTCTGCCTGTGTATGGCTCTACCTCTCCCACATACTGCCTATCCCTTAGTCTGCCTATCACTCATACTACCTATCCCCTGAAACATCTAGAGTTTAATTAGGTTTTCTCTCAAATGGCTTAAAGGATTAAAGTTTACCCCTCACCTTTGTACCTAATTTTCTCTGTATATTCTTACCATTAGTCTACCTATCCTCAATCTGCCTATCATTCACTTTACCTATCCCTCATGGTGACTATCACCCAACTCTGCACATCCCTCATATTTGACTGGCACATCTGTGATATTACCTAGCACCAATGTAACTTTTGAATATGCTCACCTTACAAGGTACCCTCTGTACCTATCTCTTAAACTGTTTATTACCTATCCTCCTTGCTACCCATCCTCTTCAATACCTATCCCTCAAGCTCACTTTATAGCTGTCCTGCCTATCACAGCTTGATCAGCTGGGATAGCTCACATCCAACCTCTATTATGATCTCTTAGTCAACCTATCCCCTAAAGAACAAATCCAACAGTCTACCTCAAGCATACATCTACTGATCACTCATGCTATATATCCTTGAGTTTACCTATCCTTCAGGCTGCCTATCCTTCATGGTATATAGCCCTCTGCCTACCTAACCAGCTATCTATATATCTCTCACCTTGTATGCTATTCCTTCTACCTTTATAGTAGCTCTTATAGTTTATGCCTTGTGAAATATACCTATCCCTCATTGTACCTATCCTCAAGTCTGCATATCACTCATGTTTACCTTACATATCCCTCAGCCCATTGAATTATTATGCTTTTCTAAAATGCCTCACCATGGCTATCATTAGACTAGCTAACTTCCTATCCTACATGTATGTTGTTTATTCCCCTCTTCCTATCCTTCATGCTGCATATCGTTCATGCTATCCTACTTGACAAGTTAAAAAACTGAGGGAGTGAGTGAGTAATAGATGTTTAACGCCATTTCAACAGCTAAGGTCATATTCATGGCGAGAACTGCATTACACAATTAACAGGGGAATGTGTCAGTGCTCACGCATATGTGCACCACACACATCCCGAGGGGATAGAAAATAGGAGAAATAGACCCTTTTAAGTGGGCTAGGGAAGCCCGAAAAAACTGAGAGCTATATACCATGATGGATAGGCAGCCTGAAGGATAGGGAACCTCAAGGATATATAGCCTGAGTGATAGGTAGATGTGAGTGAGTGAGTAATAGATGCTTAACGCCATTTCGACAGCTAAGGTCATATTCATGGCAAGAACTACATTACACAATTTCACAGGGGAATGTGTCAGTGCCCATGCATATGTTCACCACACACATCCTGAGGGGATAGAAAAGATGAGAAGTAGACCCTTTTAAGTGGGCTAGGGAAGCCCGATAGGTAGATGTATGTGTGAGGTAGACTGTTAAATTTGTTCCTTAGGGGATAGGTTGACTAAGAGATCAAAATGAAGGTTGGTTGTGAGCTATCCCAGCTGATCAAGCTGTGATAGGTAGGAAAGCTGTAAAGTGAGCTTGAGGGATAGGTATTGAAGAGGATGGGTAGCAAGGAGGATAGGTAATAAACAGTTTAAGAGATAGGTACAGAGGGTACCTTGTAGGGTGAGCATATTCAAAAGATACATTGGTGCTAGGTAATATCACAGATGTGCCAGTCAAACATAAGGGATATGAAGAGTTGTGGGATAGTCACCATGAGTGATAGGTAAAGTGAATGATAGGCAGATTGAGGAAAGGTAGACTAATGGTAAGAATGTACTGAGAAAATTAGGTACAAAGGTGAAGGGTAAACTTTAATCCTTTAAGCCATTTGAGAGAAAACCTCTAGATGTTTCAAGGGATAGGTAGTATGAGTGATAGGTAGACTAGGGGATAGGCAGTATGTGGGAGAGGCAGAGACATACACAGGTAGAGTACTTGTCAGGTTGAGATAGGCAGACATTAGGATATGTAGATTCAGGTATTGACTTTGAATAGCATGTTGCATCTATAAAAAGTTCCAATCATTTTCAATATAACTTTTGTACATTTTTAAAATATTCTCATCATCAAACCTCCTTTTGGTCAAATTTTGAGAATCAAGATCACAAATTTTGGATTCAGCAGGATTTGTTGGTATAGGTGGCCCCTTGTTTCCATTTGATATCACTCTGATAAAGATTCCTGACATCTCTATAAACCCCCTTATCCTACATAGGACTCAATACTGAACACAAAAGGGAGCCTACTTTGAAGGGGGGGTAGAGGGGGGGCGTTACACTTTGTCCATAGGTAAAGATCTGAGTTTCACCTCCTATCTATTGAAGCTTCTTGATATATGGGCAGATCCACTGAGCAATGTCTGGGCCTATTTTGAGAGGATTTTAGCTTTGATGTGCTACAGTAATAAATGTAGACCACTATTCTTCATTATTTTAGTCACATCTGATAGAAAACATCTTGAGCTTTAAGTAGAGGGCAAATTCATGTATATCAGCCTATAATTTGACGAGTTACGGAGGCTCGAAGTTGGACAATACACCAAAAATGCCCTTTTTTGTCCAATTTTTCACCATTCTCACTGATATATTGTTAAGCTAGGCAGTATTAGAGTGTGATAAACCTAATTGGTGAGAGGTCATAGCTACCTATTAAAAATACTTTGGCCATGTCCCTTCCTCAACTGTCTTTCACACATGTGTTATAATATCAAACTGTGAGTTTTGATGGTAAATAAATGAAAGTGCTGGTTTGCTGCAAAATTCAACTCCCCAAAATGTTACGTATGTGAGGTACACTTTTATTTGTATGTAGGCTATCTAAATAAATGGTTCTTTATTTCTAGTCTATTCTAGTGTAGTATGTATATGAATGATTCAAACAAAAATCATGTCTCAAGTCTGCATAGTAAGGCCATAGAGGGGGTCTTTTGGTATCAGTGTGGAAATCCTCACATACATAACGTAAATATGTGGAGGAGAAAAGAAATGTTTCCTGTTGCCCTGGCAGGAATGACCGAACACTGGAAGTCACTCAGAGGATCTCAAATTAGCTAAGCTCACAGTCTACTGTGATTTTGCAGCTCCATTTACACTGAAATTTCTCAAAAAGGTAAGGAATTTTAATCAGATTCTCATGAAGTAGTGTGTGTTATATATGTGAGGGTCTGCAATTGTCTTAGATTGCATGGAAATGATGTATTTTGGGTTATATTTTCCTCTGATTGAAAGTCCCAAGCCCTAGACTGGCCATAGCAACTTGGTGATGCCATTTAATTTGGCCAGGAAGCCCAATACTCTTTAAGGCTTTATTTTCCTCACATACGTAACGTTTTCACTGCGGAATGGAAATTGTCCTTCCTGCTAGGGCTCAATAGGTCCAGTTTGGATATTTTGATATGACACCCCAGCCTGTCTGGGGTGAGAAGTGTTGATTATTTTTCGAAGTTTTCACCTCCCATACCCTAAAAGTGCATTATTTTGCGAGATTACCTGCTCTTACCATTGTTTATTTACTCCTAGACCTACAATCAATCATTTCAGTACATATAACCTCTCTTTTGGTATGTACTTTGCCAGCAGTATTCATTCCCCCCCCCCTCCTCAGCATTTCGTTACATATGTTAGATGTTTACTATATGTGTTGCACCAGACACCTCCTAATAGAATTTTTCAAATAAATTAGTTAATAATCTTATAAAAGTGTCCCCATCTAATATCCTGGATAGAATTAAGGCACTTACCATTTAAATTTTTGCGAGTTTCCCACAAATTTGAAAATGTTACGTATGAGAGGTTTTGTTCATTTTGGTTACAATGTGTACTTCAGACCCACCCAGACTATACATAATTTACCATCATATGCACATATGGTTCCCCAAACAAAAATAGTAGTGAATGTAGCAATCCTGTAATTTTTTTTTCAACATTTTTTTTTATGGTTGCTATATTCTTGGGTAAGGCAGCACTGCTGGTCAGTAATGATATTTGTGGGGTTCTATCCATGAACAATTTTTTGTTCCTACTTACTTCTCATCCCCCATCGAGAAACTGTAAATAATAGACCATAATTGCTTGATATTACTCACCTTAGTTGTTCAACAATTATATTCAATCTTTTGCAGTCTGCAAGTTAATGAGGAGGACAGGCTGCCCAATGAGGATGGCATGCGCTCAGAGTGAGATGGAAATGACCCATAATATAGTCTAATGTGTTAAGATATGCCTTTGAACGATTAATTTAACACGTCCTGTACAAGAAATAGTGATGCAGATGATCTGTGATGTTTAAAGGTATTGCTCTTTCCAAATCCTCACATACGTAACATTTTTTTTCTTGAGTATTCAGAAGTGCGTTTGTAGATCTGGACCAGAATGTATATGTATTGTTGGTAAAGAGTGAGATCTTTTTGAAAGTAGGGACACTCTAGATAATAGAGAATGTTTTTTCATAAATATCTAGTTATATTTAAATATATGAGGGAAAAGGTAAGAATGCTAGGCTACATATTCAAAACTTTCACTGAACTCCATATTTAGCGATGAGGTGTAATAAAAAGTTCTTGGTGCAGGGATTTCATTTTTGCTACACCTTGAGGCATGTATTGTAACATTTTGGACATGAAATCTGATGTATATTTAACAGCTTTTATGACTGTTTAACAGCTTTTATGACTGTTTGTTTAAAAACGTTATGTATGTGAGGGTAAAGAATTATGGTTTTACACCACAGGCTATAAAATCTGACGCATTTGGAGTTGGTGACCTAAATCAACCTTTCTAACAAGCCAAGATATAGGGCTTTTAATAAAATAAAGTGTTGTTAAATAAATTGAGTTTGTGATTTCATTGGTTCTCAGCCTGGTAAACATCTTTCACTGAATCACCCCATATATCTCTTTGTCTATGTGTAATAACCTGCCCTAGCTCCGAAAACACCAACCAAGAAGGATTAGCTTATACTATTTACCTTAACCTGGAGTGTCTTGTAGGAGTCTGAGACCTGAGGGCTAGTCCCGTGGGGCTTTATAGGGGTATCAGCCCACATGGGCACTTTCGGAAAGTACCTTATGTATACTCCCTCTAACGCCTTAGTGGCCGGGAGCGCAGTGACCGTTGCAACTCTGTTATGGTTTCGGTTTTGCCCATAGGTAGCCATGACATAACATGTGACGTCGTAGTTGACGTCACATGGCAGCGGTGATGTCACTGATGTGCTGCGGGAGCGGCAAGTTTTGTGATGCAACACCAAGCAACCATTGTCACCCTGACTACAGGCGTATTGTAGGCAGAGCCCGGGAGGCAGTGTCATCACAACTGCCGGTAGTGTTGGTTTGAGACTTTCCTCACAACATTCTGTACCGCTGTGGTGGGAATCTAGATCTAGTATAGGCTTTGCTGAGTTAAAAAGGCTTATTAGAATATCGAAATCAGGGAGAGTTCATCAGTTAAAAGTGCCTAAATCTTTCAAAAACCGGGAGATGCGTGAAAATCAGGGAGGGGAGAAATCATCGTACATTGTTCATCATCTAACCTTGGAAAAATCTCGGCCAGTTTGAGAGTGTAGGCATGCACCAAGTGTAGGGCAGGGCTTGATCAATCCATATTTCAACATCATTTTTCTAGTTATGTTTGTCCCCTTGAAAATTTCTGCGTGTCTATGTGAACCCGCCCCCTGATAAATAGTAAGCACTCCCTTAGTAGGAATACATGTCTAGATGCATGTGGCAACTCCTGCACGTGGTCACAGCCAGATTTTTCTTGTCTGCGTAAAGGCTAGATAATTATTGTATAAATGTTGAGATACTGAAAGTAAAAGATAAATAGCCAGGTCAAAATATTAAGGTGCAGTAAACATAGTCCCGTCATGTACTTAAAGGCCCACCTCGCAATGCCCTGGTAGTGCTTTTGGGGATATATGATTGGTCAAGGAGAGGAGGCTGAGGGACCATGCAGGGCCCTGAGACATGTGGTGTATGTCACCCTAAAGTGTTGACACCCCCAGGGTCAGAGGTCACAGACCAGAAAAGTAGCAGTTGGGTTTGAATCTAGACACCAAAACAAAAAGCTGTCATCTTCTAAACAGCCATTATACCAGAATGACAAATTCTAGAATTTACACCAATCACATCATGCTAACACATATATTTAGGTGTGTGAACATGACAAATCAACTGTTAGTCCTTAGTTAGAAATTAGCAGATTTCTATAAGGCTGTGCCCAGTCTCAGGCATCCACATGGTGTTGTGTATGTATGTGATATTGTATACCATACAACTGGTACTGTTAGTGAATAACCAATCAGGGGGACTACTCCGTGTCTGCCTATCATTCACATAGACAAATGGTTTTCTGTGTAGAAAGATTTGAATTTACATCTGCTATTACCTGAATATAAGCTAACAATATGAAATGAATTTTAGATAGCATCATTTGCCTTAGGTTCACTCATACTTGTGCAATTTTAGAAAAGCAAGAATTAGATATGTCCTTAGTATTCTTTGGATACATTGCTGACATGTGTACATCAGCTGGCACAGAGGGCATTTAAAAAGGGGTGTGGCATGCAGTTCATATAGTCCAGTGGGGCCTTTAACTACAACCTAGTACAGAATGTAACAGATAATAACTCGCTCTGATTAACACAGAGTCAGATGATATTTCTGTAGACGAAGCTATATAGTTTCCCCTTCTGTTATACACAGTAGATCGAGTCAATACAGGTCAATTACCCTTGTGTGTACCTCATAAGGACTCATTCTGTAACTGTGTGTGTGTGTGTACCTCATAAAGACACAATGTAATTATGTGTGTACCTCATAAGAACACTCCATGTGTGTACCTCATAAGACTAACATCTGTGGGACACTGCATAACATTATACTGTACCTCACGACCCCTATGACTAGGATAATCATCAGTTAAAAAAGGCACACTATGTTGTAGTCTTGATTAGACAACTCTGAAATTAGTATGTCCTGCCAGGGCTCCACAATGCGGTATGGAGCGGCAGCGTTACAGGCAGCATGCCAAAATCCATTGTTCTCAGTGACACATGTAAACGAAAAGAACAAAGGAATATCTGTGCCGCTTATCATGCTGCTGCCCCATGCAGCCTATCGGAGCTTAGGCTTATGTTTTGATTGTGGATATTTCCCTAGTTTTTTGGCTTTGAGATGGATGCAACCTATTTCTTTCAACTATTCTCCACCTTGTTTTTCTTATTACACTGAACAAAGTAGAGACGATTGCATACCAAATCATCTCCTGATATCTTAATTGTTGGTGCTTTGGCTTGATATGGTTCGAGGGTAAAAATCGGTTCAACAGGGGCACATTGTCATGTCATCTACTGAACATGCAGCATATTTGATACACTTATCTAAGCTAGAGCTAACACTTTAACACTATGGGAGTGGTCTTTTGAGAGGGGTGTTGTAGACACTAAATTGATCCAAATTTTGAAGGCAATTGAGTTACAGTTGCAAGAAAACTAGTATTCTTATGTCCGGTCTTGCTTTTATAGATCCTCCTCAGTCTGTCTCTTCACCATAGCAGGTGAATTTAGCAAAAGTAATGGCTTACATACTTTTTTCCAAGAGTGTTCTGAGATTCTTTCAGTCTCTTCCGGAGGAAACCTGGAAGAAACCATACAAAATAGGTTTATTCCAGGTTTTTCCACTGTCCAGGAAGAAATATCTTTCATCCGGGAAGAAATCCAGCCCTGAATGAATGTAATACTATGAAAATATCGAAAAGGGTATCTCTACTTTGAATCAACTTAAAGTTCCAAAAGTGCATTTCTCAGGTCATTTGAACTATTTATGCCAGTTAGAATTTTGAATTAATTTTGTGTTATGCTCTGTCTAATGAGATGAGATTATTCCAATGCCTTTTGGTGCTGGTAACATTCATTATGCAAGGGATGCACTATTCAAGGTTCATATATGAAATGGCTGATGATATCAGAGAAGGCTTCATGAAGAGGCAGCATACTTTGCATCACAGTGCTGGTATATCTAATAGCATATGGAGTGACATGGCTGTAGATGGCACATGAGGCTTTGGTACAGATTAGAAGGGATAACTGGTGCTGCTCCGAAACTTAGGGAATATCTGAAACAAAACAACTTCAGCAAATTCAGCATAAACAAGAGATAAAACCAAGAATCAAATCATACTCAAAAGACAAACAAGTGCTACAAGACAAGCTTGAATTGACCCTCTTAACATTCAACATTATGATGGCCTCACAGTCCCGGGAATAACCTCTCTCAGACCATCCTGATCCAGGACGTTCCTACATTACATCACACATCGCGTGGTGCTGTGTGTTTGGTGACGAGGAGGACACATAAACACATGGGGCTAGTTGGGTGTCTCCCCACCCCAATGTTAGAGGGGGATAAACAATACTTTTCACTTTTTTTTTCAAATAATACCTCTGCTAACTCTACATCTGTAAGTTTGATTACTTTTGGCATTTTCCCCCATATTTTGTAAACAATGATGATCTCAAATCTTTTAAGGTCACTAATGCAATAATGCATCATACCCAGTGATTCTTATGGTCATGAATGCAGCCCTGGAGAGTAACACGCCAGGGATACAGTCATGCCAACGCTATGGGGTTGATACTGTCCCAGAGCATCAGCATGATGCTCTGGGACAGTACTTCATGACAGAACTTCATGACAGCATCATAATGACTAATATGCTGGATCACTCCTTTTATGAAAAAAAAAAATATGTAAAAAAAAAATATTTTTCAAAAAGTAATGGACAATTTCTTGACAATATCTGAGATATTTAAATGTAGTAGTCAGCCCCATGGCCCACTAAGGTCATGACACTGACGTCAGATGGCTGTCTTGCACTCGAGTGAATATTGCTATAAAAAGGTGGGTGCAGGTGGATCTGTCTGTAAATGCAGGAAATTCTGTGAGGATCAGCAGGAAAAATTAAACAGATGCATTTGAAAAGACTTGACCTAAAGGATTCCTTAACAGACTCAGTAAGAAAGTTGTAATGACGTCTCTATCTCATAAGCACATAAAGATGGCTGATCAATTAAAATGTGTATGACATTAAAATGATATATGAAAGAGCTATGGGTCTTCACAAAGACATTGATGGCATATAGGCTATATATGTTATGTACATGTACTGGGAATAGGGACCTTAAAGCACCCTGCACTAAGGGCCTTTTTAGTACGTCGTGTCACATATAACAAACTCCCCACCCTCCCTTCATGTTTGGTGATCAGGGGAACAAACCAAAATTGGGTATCCTGAGGCATTGGAATTGGCTTGGAATTCCAAGCATAACATTGCAAAATAGATAAACTTGATTTTTGCAGTGCGCAAAAAAACTGAAATAAAACACTCTATATGGATGGCCAAAGGCTGTATCATATTTGGGGCCACTTTTCATAATGACCTTCACCCATTTCATGTACTCATCTCTAATCAACAGTTTTCCAGCTGTCTTTGATGAAACATGCACTTTGGAGGGAAACCTGCCTACTGGACATGGTAGCAAGCATGCTCAAAATAACCAATCCACTTTCTTTCCCCCACAATTGGGTATCCTGAGGCATTGAAATTACCCATGCTCAAAATAACCAATCCTCAAGATTTGGAATTGGCTTGGAATTCCAAAAGTAACATTGCATAATTGATATAACTTGACACTCTATAGATTAAACTTAAACCCAAAGATGGTGAAGACTGAAGACATTGTCTATATCTGTCTTCACAGTTTTTCCTGCTCTTTCATTGAAACATGCATAAATCAGGGACCGTTGGACTGACAGCTAAAATCTTGATACCAATTTCAACCCCTTACAAGGTTTTTTTATGTGGTGTGTAAATTTCTACACTCAACTGAGCGTAGCAAAAGTTTTCAACCAACATCCACCCAAACTGATATAAATAGATAGGATAGGCATATTCTTTTCTATGGCTAAAGGCCAAAACCATGTTTTTTTGGCATTTGTACACTTTTTTCCTGACACTAACTCATATACCATCTATATGATGTTCCCATGGTCAGATGAAAGATCATTGCACATCATCCCTTAAATATTGTCTATAGAGCTTTGTGTAGAATTATGTACAGAAATATGTGTGTCTCACTAAGATGGAGTGTTTCTCCTTATGAGGTAGAGTGAAGGCTTCCCCTCCCAGAGAACATCTGGCAATCATTAGTCAGATAAACATCACACTACAGCAGAGATGACCTAGTTACCATAGTAACCAGGGTTTCAGTTTACAAGAATACAACTTAAGTAAGATCAACTTTATAACTGACATTTGGGGAGATCTCACAAAGGTGACCTATATAAAATTATGTGTGTGTATATTACATGGATACAACCTCACAGGGCCAACCTAGATATATCTGGTGTGTCTGAACCCAAAATTGACAAAACCCCCTCTGTGTCTATTAGTGACAAAACATCAAACACCGCAATGCTCATACCTGAGATGCACTTTATGTCCTTCTTTAACTAAAAATCAAATTGACTTAAAAACACGTTTTATGTTTTCTAAGAATGTACAAAGCTGTGAATGGATAAATGAATGTGTGTAGAGCTATTAGGATTTGAAAACTTTTTGCTCTTATGATCCTGTCAGCAAGCTTGTTAGTCTTATAATATCTATGATATGGCCCTTTTCACCCTCTCAGTGCTAGTTTACAAATGCATTGTGTGTGTGTGTGTGTCTTTGCCCTTATGAGGTTCAGTGCCAGCAGAGGGATAGTTGAAACTTCACCCCTTCCCCAAAGACCATCTGCCACTCATTAATTAGATAAACATTGGTATTATGACCCAGTATGCTGGGTTCATTTAACTGCAGCTAGTTAGCTTTACTATGATGGGGGCATGTTTATTCCTTCAACCTATGGGCATTATCAATAGCTAAAATTAAAAAAAAGATTTCTAGATTTCAAGTAATATTCATAATCCTACATTGTGAGTACCTCATAAGAACAGGTTGTGCATAATTGTGTGTCTTATATATCCTTCCTTGACCCTACATGGACAGATTTACATGGATAGAACCTCATAAGGAATATCCATGTACTGGGTGTGTCTGATATGGATAGACTTCATAAGGTGTATTGATGTACTGTGTGTGTCTGATATGGATATGGCCTCCTAAGGAATACACTTGTGCTGTGTGTGTCTGATATGGATATGACCTCATAAGGAGTACCCAGGTACTGTGTGTCTGATATAGATAGGACCTCATAAGGAGTACCCTTGGACTGTGTGTGTCTAATATGGATAGGACCTCATAAGGAATACACTTGTGCTGTGTGTGTCTGACATGGATAGAACCTCATCAGGATTACCTTGTACTGTGTATGTCTGATATGGATAGGACCTCATAAGGAGTACCCTTGTATTGTGTGTGTCTGATATGGATAGGACCTCATAAGGAGTACCCTTGTACTATGTGCGTCTGATATGGATTCATAGGATGGTGAGGTTAATTGACATGAATAGGATCGTGAGGTTCACATTTTTGTCCTAACACAGTAATAAAGGTCATCTTACTGAAAGGTTATCTCTCTATATCTATGTTAGACAGACACTGCAATCCTATCTATGTTAGATACACAATTATATATAACTCCTTGTGAGGTTATATCAATAAAGGGCATCACACACAGGTGTGTTAAATAAATACTCAAAGGTTGATGTTACTAGTTAAACTGAAAAAATACAAGGACAACAAAAATATTCTGCAACTACTGCATTCCATATTCATCAAATATTGTATTATAATTCAAGACAGCCTGCTGTTTGGAGAGAATGTGGATATATTGTTGTAGATTGACTAATAACTGTAGTTAAACCAGGCAAAATTGATACCATTGTAACTTAGAGACTCTTAACATACACCTTTTGCAAGATAACTTTGATAGAATGTAAGTCCCATATCTAACAAATGGGGCATGTTAGTATGGCAAGTTAGTAGCCCTCAGTCTACATGTCAGAATTATCTAGTGCAGGAGGTAGTCTGATACGGCATTTATCTATAGACAACCTGATGGTGTGTTTCCTTATATTGCCTGGGGTGCCCTTATGAGGTATTGAGGCAGGACAGCAGGTGGGATAACTACCGGTTACGTCTTTTGGGGAGAAGCGCTAACGGGGCGCCATTTTCGCTTGTAAAGACTTTCGCATATTCACCACCGGAACCAGGGACACACTTCCGATCATACCGTTTCTCCCCGAAAGGGTTCACGATAACTACCATGGCACAGAAGAGCCACCTAGTGAGTGTGTGTGGAACCACTTAGAATACTGTGTTTGACTGTGTTTACTAAACACACCTAAACACAATATTAAACACACTTAATGCCTTGTGAGGTTTGACTCAAAAACTCTGAAAATTCGTTTTATAACCTAAAATGCCCAAATAAGGGCATTTCCTTGTGAGGTTACCTCACAAGGATGAAGTACCTCACAAGGTATCCCCATTCCCGTAGAGTACCTCATAAGGTCCACCCACACACCCACACACACACAACCTCACACACACAGGTCTAGGCCCATTGATAGGCCTATCCATTGACATATAATTGAGTTGCTGGGGGGCACTGAGCCATAGATTGAATGTCTAGAATGTTCCTTACTTCCAGCTGTGCTTATTTCAGGGAAGAATTGGTGGAGTTTATGGAACCTACCTGTTTGAATACACTGCTATGTTGATCCTCCTATTAGCTGTGTGTTGGTTGTCACAATCTCTTTTCATTTGTCTTTTGGAGAGGGTGGGGGCCATGGTGGTTTCTCCGGGATCCTGAAGATTGGCAGGGTGGCTCCACCAAAGGCGTTTTCGCGTGTCCCGATCCGGTTAACCCGGTTGTCTGGCTGTACCCATCGGGCATACACCACAGCTACACCCCGGATGTACCAGATCAAGTCACCCGGTTCACCAGGTTGGGTCGTGCGAAAGTGCCCCAAGTGGTCTCAGTTCCACATACAAGCCGGGCCTGCCGCCATGAGAGTCAACTGGCACGCACGAGGCTGCCCTCCTTTGGGCTGCACTACACTAATTGTTATCGCTCCATATTTCTGTATAGGATATCGGCCAAAATAACATATGCCTGCTGTTTTAGGGGCTTAGCTACTATAATTTTCCTATAGCCACATATTTCTGAAAAGAACACTGAGACCAATAGGCGAGGTCTTTTTGTAACTAAATTGTTTCCTATTGATCGTTTTCTGTGGACATACACAAATCATGCACTTTTGCAGTGAATATTTTGCATGAAATCAATAATTCCTTTTCCCCTCAGAGGCCTAATGTAACATCAAATTCAGTCTTAGATAGTACTCAATCCTCATAGTATACACTGTAAGGATTAATTCAATGCCTCATTTACATTCACACTGTCGAATTTAGACCAATAATCTTTGTGCCTACAGCAACCTTCAGTGTGGGCCTACCTTTTGTGACATGCTGCCACCTTCCGTCAATTAGTGTGGTGCAACCTCTTGTGTAGCCCATTAGATAAAGAGGCGTTACATCTATCGTAGACAGTTAAGGCTTACACTTTGAGTTGTAGCTTCATGTTGGCAGCTATTTTGGTTTCGTTTTCGTCCATAGGTGCCGTGTGACATCATTTGTGACATCACACAGTGGTCGTGACGTCACGCAGAGGTCGTGACGTCACGCAGCGGTCGTGACGTCATGCAGCGGTCATGACGTCATAGTGGTAGTTTTGTGGCCAGCCCCAAAGCTGCGACGGTAACCACGAATCACGGAATGTCGGAGCGCCTGACAGACCGCAGACGGTGCCAGGGACAAAGTGGTGGCCTGTGCTAGGCAATCCCCATTAAGAGGGCCCAGGACGGGTAAAATCGACAAGGGGACAAAGCCATTTCTTAAAATCGACAAGGGACATGGGCTTTAGGGACAAGTGACAAGGTCACTCCTCAAAATCGACAAGGGACATGGGCTTAGAGACAAGGGACAAAGCCACTTCTTAAAATCGACAAAGGACATTGGTTTGAGAGACAAAGGACAACAACCACTTCTTAGAATCGACAATGGACATGGGACCCCCCTGTCTAGGGCCCTATTAAGTCCAATTATAGAACCGCTAAACTGGGGGTCGTTGCACAAACAGCGTGCCTTCGTTCTGCTTTTCTCTCTCGTTAGTACGACATTCACAAAGAGACTTATTTCTGACCGTTGCACAATATGTTCTGCCTTTTCACAACAAGAGTCGTTGTGACAGCGAGACAAAAAAAACAGGACTCACTGTGCTTTCCTTGCTGCTGCAGCGAGACTCTAGCACAGCGAGAAAAAACGACAGGGCACCCGCGTATTTTGACCCAGTTAGGCAGAACGTCACTTCCGGTGCCCGCGCTGATGTCAACAAGAGGCCGGCTTCGATCAACGAAACAGAGGGATATATCATGTCTCACTACGCTTCAGAAGTAAGTTTTCTTTTAAAATAGTGTTCTATAAGGTAGATGTTGTTCAGAAGAAGACAATGACATGCTGTTCTTAGACTGTTATTCCTTTTCCGTCGTTCTGTTAGCTTTCTTTCTCTGCCGGGTCGGGCGATAATAGGGTAATTTGGTTCGCTCTAACGTCTTTTGAGCGTATCTCTCTCTCTGTCTTGTAATTTCTTTTCATTTTCTTTTTTTTTCTCCCTCTCTTCTAATTTTACGGCAAAGAAGAGAAAAAATCGAGTTATTCAGACATTCTTAGATTCATTTTTTCATAATTAACAGTACCTGAAAAAAAGTCCCCCTCTCCTCCCCCCTAATTTTCTTTTTTTTTCTGAAAATAAGTATTCTTTATTTTCTTTTTTCAGTATGACCGTTGTTATGCTTTGTCTTCAAGCGACGAAGACGATGAGGAAGAGGAGTACGATCTTGCGACCCAAGCGGGCAGCAGGTCGTTCGAGTTACCAGAAATTTTGAAAACTAACACCCTAATAGAAGGATCAGACGAGGAGGAAGAAGGACTAGAGCAAGGAGAGGAAGAAGAGGAATACATTTTAGAGGATTCTAGTGAACTCTCAGAGGAAGATAGCCCTGTTCGAAAGGGTAAGGTGAAAAAGGCTAAGGCAAAACAACCTAAGGCGGGTCCCTCCAGCAGGCCTGAAACAAACTTAACTTCCCGGGGGACAGAGAGGGCCAGAGACGTATACTGGACTGAAGCTGAGCATAGAGCGCTCTTCTTTGCCCTCCTCAATCAGAAGCCGTATATCAAGGCTAGGGGGAAGAATGGAGCACAGCTGAGGAGAGAAGGTTGGGACACAGTTCTAGGTGAGTTTTTTTTTATTAAGTTTGACATTATGACAAAAAAAAATCTTTATCTTTTCTCTTTTCCTCAAAGTTAAACAGAACTAAGTGCCTTCTGTGTGTTTTTCATGAAGAGAGCTGTTCTTTTTCTCAGATATTCTATGTCTCCTTTGATCTCTTGCAGCCACAGTGAACAGCATCAAGAATGCGAACCGGGAGTTAGACAAAATGTAGCATCACGTGAATGATTATTTCTCTAAGCTTAAGGCAAAGGTGAGCGAACAAAAAAATATATTATACTCTTGATAGTGATTTGCTACACCTTTCAAAATATAAGTTAGTGTAACTTAAATTGATGTCTTATTTCTTCTGTATCTTTCTGACCTCCTTCCCCATTATTTTTCATTTTCTTGTCCTCATTATTTTCTCATGCTTTTCAGAACGAGGAATATCTATACCTGATAGAGAAAGGAAAACCATGTGAAGGATGCTCCTTGACCGACATGATGTTGTTGAAGTATAAGGGAGTCGAGAGAATTGCCGGTAAGACAGAAGGAAATTTCTTTTAAGAATGAAACTAGGCCCTATCTTTAACTTATTGTGAGCGTCCTGAATTTTACTTTTATTGAATATTGTGTTTTCAGCACAGGCATTTTTTTTCTTTGAATAAATAAATGTTTTCAAGAAACATGCATAAATATTAGGATGGGTCTACGCTTTCCCAAAATTCATAGTAAAACACAGCAGACCTAATATTGTTTGTTCTTTTGACCTATTTTCTTCTTCTTTCTCTCTTCGATAGCGATACCTCACGTTGTTCTATTCTTCACAATGTGTATTTTCTTGGACCACAATTTCCCTTGAACAATAGATTTTTTTTTTTTCAGGGCAAGGAGGGGAAATAGTCTACTACACGGATCCCGTGGAAGAGGAAAAGAAACGAAGGCAACAGGCCAAGAAGTCCCCTGCTGTGCAGTCTAGAGTTAAAGCTAAAGGTGCTGCTCCGTCTCCCCTTAAAGTTTTGGTTGTGCCTTCAGAGAAGGAGCTGTTGGCACAGTTTCAGTGTCCCATGCCTAAAAAAGGGAAAGGACCTGTGTCTCTGGCAGTCAAGGTGCCTTTCAAGAAACCGGGTAAGGCTGCAGCAGCAGCAGGTGGGGCCAAGGTCACTGGCACACCGAAAGCGACAAAGGCCAAAGTTGCTGCAAATACAAAGGAAGCGAAGGCTAAACCTGCTCCTTCTCCCTCTGGAAGAGGTACCGCTAAGGCTCCTTTCAAGAAACCAGGTGTTCGGGCAGTCAGGAACGCTGCTGCCTTTGACGTTGATTTGACAGGAGACGACAGATCTGATGACATGCAAGTAGACGTTGTGTCAACAGACACCGACATAGTGGACTTGACCAGTATTCAACAGGAAGTCCCCCTCACTTTACTCCAAAGTCGGAAGTCAAAAAGGAAGTTCGGCGTAGTCCACGGATTCTTAAGAAGAAAAACTCTGGGGGCAGAGGAAAAAAATTAGACTTTGAATCAAAAACCACAGATGCCTCGAGTAAAGAAGAAGAAATAGCAAATCAGGTTAAGAACCAGGAAATCAGATTAGCCAATATCGAGTCTTTTATGACCACTATGGAAGTACACAGACGGGACAACGTGGATAACATGATGTCCTTCCTGAGTCGATGCACAGAGGTGCATGAGAGGCTAGGAACAGTGCTTGAGAGGATAGTGTCAGACAGGGAGTCCATCGTGAAAACGCAGGAAACTACCAGCCGTCACTTGCAGTCTATCAGTGACACTCAGGCAACTTGCAGCCGTAATGTGGCTTAACTTATAAACGGTAAGGCTTTATTTGGGTGGACATGTCATAAATCGAGAAAAAAAATATGTGTAGCAGTAAGTGTCTAGGTGTCTGGCATTTCCTTTTTTTATTTCATTTTCACTCTCATCTGAAGTTTTTCTTGACCAACAAAAATACTTATATTTATTTGTTTGCACAACGAGACAGATCGTCACAGCGTGACTTATACAGTTGGCATAAGTTTTTTTATTCGTTTCAACTTTTTATATCCTACAGTTTCCGGTAAGGTCATTCACATGACCGACGGGCTCCAAAGGAGGCCTGTCATGATGATGTGTGAAACCACGCAGACCCCGCCTGTTCCTGAGTTTCCTACTTTTCCACTTGTTGTTAAACCTTCGTCTTCAGGTGCCTTGAAAGGTAAGTATTTTTTTTTTTTCATAGTCTAAATGTATCTTGTCCTATCCAATAAGTCTCTTTGTGAATCTCGTACTGACGAGAGAAAAAAGCAGAACGAAGGCACGCTCTTTGTGCAACGACCTCCAGGCCTATCTGTGCTTCTTCATATAGTTAGTCCAAAAAGATTGGGAAGTTGTAAGTTATTGGAAAAACAGAATAAAAGAAAACACCGTTAAGACAGAGAAACTGAGCTGTAAGGTAAATCTGGCTGGTATCATAAAGAAAAAGGGGCGAAGGTCTCTTATTTTCTCTACGGGACATAAGGGAAGATTTTTCTTCTCACCTGTGTATAGTTATGTATCACTCTTGTTCTGAAGAAAGCACAAAAAAAGTTTTTGCCTTGTTTTTCACAGTTTTGACGCTCGATCCCTCTGCAGACCAGTCAACAGTGGCCCAAAACCTCCTTCACGTCAATGGCAATGGAGAACTAGTCACAGGTCCCACCGTAAACCAAGCTTCCCCTCTAACTTTGGTTTTAGCGGGGGAACCTGCAGCCCAAGAACAGGAAGAGCAGCAGGGAGGATCGTATGCTGGTTGTGTGGTTAAAAGCGAGCCTCTAGATCACGATCAAGGAGACGCGGGAAACAACGTGAACAGAGAGGTTGTTTACCAAGAGGTTCTTTATGAAGAGGAGGGAGAGGAAGGGACTCAACTTCCTTCTCCGCCAGGTGATGACCCTCAAAATCAGGTCACCCAGCCATTGAATGTACCGCATAACAAGCTTATTGAGCAAGGCAATCAGGGGCATACTGACGTCTCAGAGCCTGGAAAAGACTCCCATAGTGACGCGGGTGATGCAGGTTCTAACATAGAAGCACAGGGAGGTAGTGATCTTATGAAAGAGGGAAGCACTGACATGCAGGCTCATAACGAAGGACTAGAACAGGGAGGGAATGATGTCCTTGAGGATGGGGGTCAAGATGGCCAAACTCTCAGAGGAACTGACTTACAGAAAGAGGCGGCAGAAGGAGATAAAACAGAAGGTGTAAGCTGTGAGGCAGGAGAGGACAGCGAAGTAGTACCATGTCCAAAACTTAAAGAAGATGGAGGTGAAGAGACAGTGAAAGAGATAGCACAAGACACCCAAAAAGAGGCTGGAAAAGAACAGCCACATTTGCAGCAAGGCGCTATTCAGACTAAAGAAGACCTCGAGGTTTCTCTCATAAACGTAGACGATGAAGTTCCAGAAGGAAGACTTGGTTTATGTGTGGTTCTTTCTACATGTGCCAGAACACACCCTCCTCCGCGTAAAATCAAGAGGGTCCACATAGATATATCTCAGGGGGGAGTAGTGCTCGACTGCAGTAACATAGAAGGGGTACTGAAGAAGGAGAAGCCTCTAGAGGAACTAACAGAGCCTGAACCTGACAAAGAGGTGATCACAGCGGCAGAAACTCTCCACTCCCTTCACCTGGCTGTTGATCCTAAGCCGGGTCCTGCGACCAGGAAAAGGGTAGCAGAGGCTACCAAAGGACAGCCTAAGAAAAAAAGGAAGGCCCCAAAGAATGGATCGAAAAAGAAATAGAAAATGTTACTTTCATGTGACTTTCACAGTCAGAGTATTCATGTTCGTTTTCCACTTTGTTATGAAACAACGGTTTCAGATTAAGAAAATCTAATTTTTCAAGAGAGAAACAAACTGACTATGACGCTGTATGTTTTATGACTTCAACCTACATAGAGGAATGTTTTTATTTGGCCACAACGAGACTCCTTCTGTAATGCATGATGCGGTTGGAGAGTGGACAGACATATTTTCACGTAGGGAACATTTCTTTCGGGTGAACAAAAGAGAACACCCACTTTGGTTTACTTTACTAGTACTTAAGCTTAAAAAAACAGATACTTCCTAACGTAATAAGTCACTGATGTCTTATACCATGACCCCTTCACTAAGTAGTCTGAAAAGTCATGAGGTACAGTGTAGTTAAGAGTTTTATGCCTTTGAAACAGTTATCTGCTTTTCCTCGACCACAAAACCATTTGAAAAGCAATAAGGTGCTACAGTGGCCACACTATTGAAGTCCACTTTCCCTAGTCACTTTCTGGTCATGATATGTAATAAAAAGTTTGAAGAGAAAGCCTGTGTGACCTCTTGTTCCTCTGATAACGTACTGAATAGTATATTAGCTTGAAGTTAAAGAAGTACAAGACTGAAAAAGCTTTGTTTATCTATTCTAATGCTATGCCCTCCTTCACAACGACTTTTTAGAAAAAAGGTCGTTGTGCGTAGGGGGCAGCACTCTCGATTTCATGTTATGACGTCATAATTGACAGAACGTCGTGGAACAACCTGTCCAAATCTACAGGTGATATGCCTCCTAAGAAGCACAAGGTATGTAAAAAAGCTTGACCAACTTCAAGTCTTAACATCAGAGAAAGTCCTGAACACAAAGGAGAGCATGCAGAGCATAAAAAAGGGCCTAAAAGTTAATTTAATAAGAGGATAATGGCGGGTCACGTACGACGTAGCACAACGTTAAAAGTTAGCCAATAGTCGCTGTGCTTTGTCCCTTACTTCTCTCGTTGTGACACCGGTTGGCAAAGGCTAATAAATAATTTTTTTATTCCATGTTATGACAGCAGGGTCAGCCTGATAAGAGACCTAAGAAAAGAACACAAATGATACTGAAGCATAAGGATTTCTCGGTTGACTCAGAGGCCTCTACAGTCCTTTACCAGCCAGAAAATGCACATCGAGAAAAGCAAGCAAACGATACCTTGGTAGGAGCTTCTTATGCTGACCATCAGTCCAACGCCAGTGACTCCGAAAGTGAAGCAGAAGATCTCCCTATGCGAAACGACCTTCCTGTCTCCAGAGAAAGGTTGAAGACAAAAGAAGTAGAAGCCCTAATGGATGCAATAAACTTAAACCGGGACGCTATAAAGTTCCACTTCAGCGGCACAGGAGGAGGGAGGGACATAAGGTGGCAAGCATGGAGAGACGTGGCATGTAAGTTTATTACTTCGATAGAATAATCTTATATCTTCCCCTTTTTTTTCAAGGCAAGTTACTTCATAAAAAAAGAATTTATAAATTTAATACTTTCTTCTTAATTCTTTCAGTGTACGTTAACTCGGAAGCGCACACTCACCGGACTGTCAGACAGTGCTCTGATAAGGCGTCTGATTTCACCCAAAAGATGAAGCAAAAGGTAGGAGAGAAGTGAAATTTTTCTTTTTCAACATAACAATTAAGTTAGTGAAGAGAAATAAGCAAAATAACAAAATTTTTATGCTAATCTATTTACTTACAGTACAATACACTAAGAAGGGAGATCAAAAAGACAGGAAGCGGACCACCTGCAAAGAAGTTGCTTTTGTCCAAGACCCAGCAGAAAGCTTTAGAATATCTGAAACCAGAGGCAGTTCGAGGTGAGGATGGACTACCGTACTCACTGTACCCTACCTTATTCAACCTCTTATTGAGTTTAGAATAAAAGACATCTAATGTTTTTTTCAAACAGAGCGAGAAAAAAAAAATATTATGTACTTTTGAGACTCAGGAAACATCTGTATGTTTTCAGGTATTCCAGGAGTTACTCCCATGGAGCTGGACCCTACAAAACCAAAGACACAGTCAGGCATAACAGAAAACCATCTGTGGAGACCAGGTACTGCCGACTTCTCCAAGGCTAAGACCAAAATGAAGACCACTAAAGTACCAACAAAAGATAAAGACAAAGAGAGAAGGAAGGAAGAAAGAAAGAAGAAAGAGGAGAGAAGGAGGAAACATGAGGCAAAGATGAAGGAGGAGAGAAAGAGGGAGAAAGAAGAAGCAGTATTAAGGAAGAAAATGGAGGATTTATCCAAACAGAAAGCAGCAGCGAGGAAGAAAGACGAGTCAAAGACTGCTCTACCCAAAGCTAGACCTAAACAAGGGCAGAAAGTTGTGGTTTGCACCAGAAGCGAATACCTGCAGCTGTGTGAGGAGAAGAAAAGGAGGAAGGCAGTGAGGGAAGCCATAAGAGCTCAGAGAAGGCAAGCCAAAAATCAGTTATGAAGTATGGATTAAATGTGACAAAGATATATATGATAAAGAGAAATGGACAATCTTATACAAGTTTGACAAAAATACAGTTTATTTACAGGTTATTATGTATATGTACATAAATAAAACTTTTTTTCTTTCACGGCGCGTGTTCAAGTTTTCTTTCACAAAAGGAACAGGAAAAAATGTCAGAGAAAAATATTTCATGTGAGGCCTGTCCGCCAGGTACATCTTTATGTACATTAAGGTAAATATCTCAGACAAGCTGAAACTCTCTCGTTGTGACATACATGTGTACCACATCCTAATTATAAGGTATCACAGACAAAGAGCCAAAGTACTTTCGTTGTAACTTGAAGCATGCAAGGTGCCACACTTTTCAGAAGTATTTGTTGCAGTACTCGTCCCGGAAGCACTTGATACGCTCCTTTTCCTGTTCTCGGGAAAGCTGTCTTGGTTGGGGAAGGGGAAGACGGACTGGTGTCCAGGGATCAGCAGGGTCATCTACAATCCTTATGCCATGATCCATGGCCACGTTGTGAAGGCAGGCGCAACTGGTTATGATGTCTGAAGACCTCTTTGGCTCGTGCCTCATGTAACCTGCGGAGGAGTCCAAGATCCTGAAAGACAAAAAAAAACAGAAAAAAAGGAGCTTTAGACAGGGACAAAGGATGACACAGAAAAAAAATATTGGAAGGTAATATGTTAAAGCGCAGATAATTAGTTCCTTTCTTTTTCTCATGAGTGGGAAAGAGTTACACTCACCTCCAACGCTGCTTCAGGATACCGATGCACTGCTCGACTCGAACCCGGCTCTTCTTATGCCACTTGTTGAATGCGGTCTTCTTGGGTGAAGTCTCGTCCTTATAGGGCGTGAAGAGGTGCCGACGCAACCCATATCTGCCAAAAGTAGAAGATAACCACATGTTATAGTGTTTTGCATGCTGTGAAAGAAAAGTAGAGACAAAGACTAAGAAAGGAAGCTCACCCCGAGTCTCCTAGGAGAACAAAATCCCCCCAAATCTCCTGGTCGAGCTCGTCTCCAACGGGGCTCGCCGCGAGACAGTAGGCATCATGCACCGATCCTGGGAAGCGAGGGTCTATGAACAATATCCGTTTGTCATAGTCACAGACAATCTGCACCAAGAAAGAAATAAAAATCAGGAAAAGGGAAATAAATTCCATCTAACCATATTCTGTTATAGATGATATGTTTCATAATAATTCTAGAGGTGCAGGACAAAAAAAGAGGAAGATGAACCTTATTTTATTAAGGAAATAAAAATCAAGAGGACTCCACAGAAGGTAAGGAAAAGGTGAAAAACTCACAGTGGTGTTGATGGAGTGATACTGATTTCTGTTGACGTATGCGCTCTCGTTTCTGGAGGGGCACTTGATTGGGATGTGGGTGCCATCCACGTATCCAAATACAAACGGTGTCTCTTGTTCGACCTCTCTTTGGTTCCTCTTGACTTTGTGGCGGTATAACTTCAAGGCCGCAAGCAGTTTCGATTCAAAAGAGTGGGGCCACTTCACATACTTGTGCCGGTTCTTGACGAAGTATTGAGCGACATCTTTCACTGAATTACACACTACGGACTTTGATACCTTCTGGGAGTCCCCAGTCAGCACGAAGAAACTCCTAGTGGCAAAATACCGTAACACTAAACAGAACTGAAAGAAAAAAAAGGAAATCAAAGTCAGAGTATTAGGAAAAGGGGAGAAATAAATAAATAAATTAAGAAAATTTCTTTCTTCCTGATAAAAGGTCGTCTAGTCATGGGTGTGGACTACAAAATTCTACTGGTGACATGCTCATTTCTTGAAACAGACATGTTACATGGGATTTACTGACATGACTAAAAAAATTATTGACATAAAATTATTAAAATTGACATGTTGGGCCATGACAGAGGTGACATGTGACATCAAGTGATATGTGACATGACCATTTCATCGAGTCGACATGTCAGAAGGGGGACCCCCCCATCCAGACCACAATGAAAAAAAAGAAGGTATTTCAGCTTACCCTGTCTATGCAGGAGAGGCCTCCCCCACGTTTGCTCCCCTTGAACTTGCTGTGTAGCCTGTAGTCCTGGCACAGCTCCATCACTACCTCCTTGCTGAGCCTGTACCTTGCTGTAAACTCTTCATCAGAGAATAAAGTGAAGGGAGTATCTCTTTTCTTGCACTTTCGCTTTCTTCTTCCCAGACTGTCTCTTGGGACATCCATTTTGACACAGTGTAGTTGTCACACTTTAAATTTCCCTCCAAAATGTTACTCTGGTTCATTCCAAATCACAGAACGACTGTCCCCATAGGGAACAATGTTAAAAACCAAAAAGGCGGTGACTCCAGAGTAAATGCCTTTTTTTTCTCGCTGTGCACCCAAAAATTTTAGCACAGCGACTTTTGCACAGCGAGGAAAAGATTGTGCAACACTTTTTTTCTCGCTCTGCAAAAACGGACCAAATGGCAGAGCGAGAAAACATTTGTGCAACACTTAGACACTAGCAGAACGAGGAAACCGGTTTTCACGCTGATTGTGCAACGGCCCCCTGTACAGATTCCCTGGGAGAAATTCCTAATATAAGCAAAAAATTGGTGACTTGCTATACGTTTTGTGGATCCATCCGCACACTTAGGTCATTGGTACTATGGTAATATCACATTTTTCTTGTTAATGGAAGGTGGAAAACAGGCTACTGTATATAAGTGACAGAAAACTCAGCAACACAGCTTTCACTTGGATTTGGGCGCTTTATATTGTTTATTTTAATTACATCAACAATAGTATCCTTAACAATAGCCTTAGAGACAGATACTTTTTACACATTAATGTCTCAACCGTTAAACTTGAGCGGTGAGCGATAATCAGTGGTGGATTCAGGAATTGATAAAGAAGCAAGTACAAATATTGGGGTCCACTATGTAAACACGTCTGAGCTAAAGTGTAGAAATGACCCTGGGTGATTTTTGACCCGGAGTCTTTTTTGACCCTGCCCCCCACCATCCCCCCACTCACCCTATTCAAAGAATTTTCACCCCAGTCATTTTTGACCCTGGGCAATTTTTGACCCAATGTTATTTATGACTCTGCCCCCCATCCCTCCCCTCCCCCCCCTCACTCTGCCTTATCAGTTGACCTAGAAAAGTGGCCTCTCCCCTATATTGGCTTTCAGTTATGAATGGGCAACAGATTAAGTTTCAAATTGTGTTTTCTCAATTGCTATAGTTCATATCCAAAAGTTATTTTAGATTTAACTAGGATAGATATTGATTTTTCCAGTGATCAATCCTCCTCTTTTCATACATGATGGTTTTATGATGGATAGATAAAGAAAAAAGACCCAAAAAAACAAATTAAAATTGCTTTTTCCATAGCAGACAGAGCAGGGTCATTTTTCACCCTGAGTCATTTTTCACTCGGGGTCATTTTTGGGGTTTTACAAAACCTGGTAAATAAACATTTAAGTACTAACAAAAAGGAGGTGGCGCACATCCCAGCGCCACCTGTCTAAATCCACCAGTTGCAATCACCCCCTGTCTGTCAGTTACCAGTTACTGGGTTTATGTAGGATTTTCATGGATGATCAACCAAAGAGTTACAGTGTTCTCAACAGACTCAAAAATCTAACCGTAAAATCTAATTTTGTCCCTTCATACTAAGGATATTGGTACAGCATTACTCACGCAATAGCTACCCTTATTGCCTGTTTAAGCACCGGGTCCTTGAATGAGCAGTGGCCTTGAATAAGTGCCGGGGCTACTGAGGTATCCAAATTTTGAAATGAACAAGCGCCAGTCTTAAATTAGCGTGGTAGGTTGAGCCTACTTGAAATCTCTGAGCGCCCCGGCGCTTATACAGGCCAATACGGTATATTGAGAGGTGTCTGTAACTACCTGCTAATATATAAGCAAATGTCAACGATCAGTGAATAATTTAGCTACACCGAGGGGAATACGAGGCTAAATTATTCACTGTGAGTTGACATTTGCATTTATGCCATGGCCCTACAGATGAATTTGCTTTAAAATCAAGAAACACAACCATATTTACTGTTTTTCAATGTGTCGAGTCGTCCCGGTTTGTTTTCATCCGCCATGACACCTTGCTCAACGAAGTAGGTCACGTGAAACGGAGCTAGTTGCTGCTTTTAGTTTCGATATAAATGTTCCTTGCGCAGGACAATATCTTTTTTTTTTAACATGGCGCTAATACATAGATATACCTTAAACAATTCATAACATATTATTTAACTAGTTCAATCATTCTTTTTTTGCGTAAAACTTGTAATAACCATACCTAAATACGAAACTAATTAGCTCTGTATAAATTTCAAAATGGCGCCGCTGAATATGCGAGGATCGTATTCCACCCCCCATTGAATACGGCGTAAGTAGTACTTATCTATAGTGTCGTTGATATTAGCCATGGCATAAGAAGCACTACTTACTAAACTAACCCATTTTGAACCTTTTAACATAAAGGTTTACAGCTATTTTGCAACTTATTTTCTCGATTTTGAAAATTCAAGAAAACTATGGAAAACTGAAACGACACCGGGAGTAAACCATACATGAATCGAATGTGCCTTAAATACAAGGTGTACCTTATATGTCAGATACTGAGGTCCTAATGTAGTAACAACAAAATAATAAAGGACCAAACACTGGTCAACACTATCAGATATTAGTCATTACTCCAAATAACTTGACCATAAAACCTCGCATATAACCCCATTTCAAACCCTTGCTGTGGCTTATAGGATCACTCATAACTATGAGTGCGTCTTATAAACAGTGTTTTACAGTCAACTCTACTAGGGAACGGCAACTATTTCAGCCGCGGCTTCTTGAAATTCTCGTAAAGTCAAGGTGTGGCTTATACATCGGTGCGGCTAATACAAGGGCCTTTATGATAGTGTATTAGTCTTGTAAACCTTGAATCATCACTGATTCCTACCAACTGTCTAATAGACTTTAGGCCAAAAACATTATATCAACAGTTGTTCACTACATGGTGGATATTATAGGGCCTATTTTATCTTATGAAAACTGTACATTTCCTTCTCAACCCTTTTGTTTACAATATGATGGCCATGTATATATATATATATATATATATATATATATATATATATATATATATATCGTCACCTCACTATAAAAGGTCGTAAGTCTTTTTATGTCAAATTCAGTAGAATTAGAGAGGTTTGATGGTAAAATCTAGGTTAAGTATGACCCTTTAATTATGGTCAGATCCAAAAAAAAAAAATCCAAAACTAGCATTTAAAATGTTTCTCAGAGAAAAGTATGCAAGAATGAATTAAAAATCTCAAATGTTTCTCAAAGAACAGTATGCAAGAATAAATCAAAAATGTTTTTTTTTTTTTTTTCTTAAATTTCGACCTTTGTGTAGTGAGGTGACGATTTAAATTGTATGCATTCAATACAGGACCTGGTTGTTATCTTGTACAGTATAAATAAATGTTTTTTACTCACTAGCTCAGTTGAATGTATGACATAACTACTTCCATAATATACAAGATAACGTGTTGCTACATATCCAAGACGAAAATACAATACATTACAATGATAATAACAATAGTATAAGTTCTAAAGTGAATAACAGAATAGTAGAACATCAATGTTTACATTCAATATTCAATAATGGGGAAATTCGGATGCAATACGAGTCTACCGGGTCTGGAGGGTAAAAGGAAGAGCTGTCTAAAAATCCCCTAATTTGCAGTCCTTTCTTTTCGTGTAGCTATAACTTGTCCCTTTTGTTGCTCACAAGTGGTCATTCAAGTACGGTGCTAAAAAAGGGCTATTTGAGTAGGTACCTATTTGGGCGAAGTCAGTCAGTATAATAAACTATAGAGCATGTGACATGAGTAGGTACTTGGTAGTGCAGCTCTCTCTATTCTAGACAAGGCAGGTGACTTTTCAGTCTAATGTGGTGAGTGCAAGTACTTAGGTGAAGCAGTGCACAACTTGTTAAGAAAAGAGGGCACATACTCACAGCTCTTTTTACAATAGGAGCAACACCCTCCTGTGAACTCTGTCATGCAGGGCCCTCTTATGACTCTAAAAAATAGAAATCTAGAGATGAGGTTAAAATAATCATAACATCCTTCAAGATCTAATAGAATTACAAAAAGAAAAAGAAAAACCTGATGGTGCCATCTCTACGTTGAAGAAATACAAGGGCCTAAAATATTGAAAACTATTTTGAATTTATTTTTGACAACACTAGATATCCACGCCTTTGTGCACAATTTTGAACAACATCCAAATGTTTTCTTTAGTTTTTTTTCTTTCCTTACCCCTCTTTGGGGGCTCAAGGTTCAGTAGAAAATAGTACTGTAATGGCCGGTTTAAGCGCCAGGATCTCAAATAAGCGCTGGTCCCGGATAATCACGGCAGGTGTAGGGGTATTCAAATTACTCTTAAGCACTAAAACCAGTATGTAAATAAGCACCTGTCTCGTATAGGCAACGGGGGAACAGTGGGAGTTAAATCAATGAGTGCCCGGGCGCTTATACAGTACAATACGGTGTATGCTGTAGGGCTGACAGGGTAATGAAACCCAAGAGCCCTGGCATTTTGAATTTTCTTCACTTGAGAGAGTGTGGGTCATTGAAAGTGTAGCGTTGGGATAGTCTGACAATGTCCTCAGGAGGTTTATTCAAAAGATCCTGGGATCACAACCTCAGCGATCTTAGAAATTATTCTGCCTTATCCTATTAAGTGATCTTAAGATTAGACTGCGTTCACTTTTCCTAGCCAGCACTAAGATCGCATTGATCTTAGCCTCAGCCCTCCTATACTATTCCAAAGAGTACTGACTGGGCACAAGGGTAAGAGTCCCAAAATAAAGGAATAGCTGTGGACTCACTCTTCTTCACAACAGTGTTTATACCATCGTTCCCCATCCCCATATGGGCTAACAAAAGAGCACAGGGTGCAGTTGACGCCATACAGTATTCAAGAGTTGTTCCCATGAATGTATGATTTATGCTTGCCTATTAGAAGCATTGTGCCCCCCCCCCAGGACAAAGAGAGAGAAGGGAAGAATTACCTTACTGTGCACTTAACGCATGAGTAGCCCTGAGAGCCCTCAAGGACACTCAGCAAACGTCCTCCCTCCCCTCTATATGTATGCAGCAGGCTATTCAGTCTTTCGATCAGAAGTGTTCTCTGTAAGTGCTCTTGTACTCAGGTTAAACCACTGTGCAATTCTTTCACTAAGATTGCAGTGATCTTAGTGCTGGAAAAGGAATAGTGAAGTGATCTCAGGACTTGCTATTCCTGACAGGCCTGCAACCACTGCATTAGATAGGGTAGACTGGCCAGGTCTTATGATATGTGCCTACACTAAGATCACAGGGGTAGAAATCCCAGGATCTTTTGAATTAACCTCCTGAACCTAGTTTACAAAATCAACCTGCAGTGTAAAAAGATGTCATCAAAATAACAATGGACTTCTCATCCCAAAGTTGCCAGAAATACATCATTATATTCACAGAGATGTTGTTATTTTCACAGAAATTCCTTGTACCACCGCACTGCCACCTGGAGCTTCTTGTAAAAAACTACACTGGTTCACTGTTATACAATTATCAATTATTGTTGTTGCACTTCTATGTTGTTATCTACCTTGTACTGTGATCCTGTCTATGTCTGACATGATCAGAGTGACGTTTCCTAACCTTTAAGGGCCCCTGATGCAGGAGTGCATCATGCCTATTGATCATCATGATGTACCAATGAAGTGCTGGTGAGTCTGCTCACCAGCACTTCATTGGAGCATCATGCCGACCCGGTGGGGTTGATTAATATACTCCCGGAGCGTTGGCATGATGCTGGGGAACAGTCTCGCCAGTACCTCATCGGTGCGACCAATGGGTATGATGCATTGATGTATCAGCGGCCCTTATAGGGTTAACACTCTCTGTATACAGTTTTTACACAATTGGATACAAAGTGAAAAATTGATTATCACCAAATAAATTCAGCAACTCATTTTGACAATATGACAAGATGAAAATATTACAAAGTTTAGTGGGTATACATACTATACAGATGATTGAGGCTCACAAGAAGTCACTGTTCATTTCAACCCCAACCCAAACCCCCAGCTCCCCCCCCCCAGCCCCATCCCATCCAACCCCCACCCCCTAGACCCACAACCCCAACCCAACCTTGACCTCTGACCCCCCCTCCCCCCGACCCCGACCTCAGCCCCGCTCCCACCCCTACACCTCCCCACCCCAGCCACACTGTGTCCAGTCATTTCCCACCCATCCCCATCGACACAGTAATTATAACCCCTTATTATAATGGCTTAACTTTTTGCTAGATGTTGCATTCATGTGCTTAACCTTTTAAGTGCCCTTGACCCATTGGTCGTCATGATGCATCACTGAAAGTGAGAGACCCCTCCCACTGGGCACATCAACATTGATTCAGCGTTGAAACAATGTTTGCAATGTTTGCATATCACGGTTGATATAGGGTTGAAATATAGTTGAATTTGAAAGTTGACACAACATAATCAAAATCAACTGTGATTCAACATCTAACCATCAACGCTGATTCAATGTTTGTATTTCTATGTTGATTCAACATTGACACAACATTGACACAACATTGATATGATTTTGAAACAACGTTGATATTTATTAGGGCATTCTTTGTTGACATGTCAATGTTGAATCAACATTGAATCAACATTGAAATTAATATTGTTGATTCAACACTGACAAATCAATGTTGAGTCAACATTGAATTGAGAACAATATTTCAACATTGATATGTCAACTGTTGATTGGATGTTGAAATGGTGTTGGTTGACAACATTGAAATAGAATCATTGAAAAGGTGTTGAAGACAGGTTGATCAACATCATCAACACAATATCAGCAGGTTGTCAACGTTGATGCAACGTTCTGTGCCCACTGGGCTAAAATAGAAATTACCCTCATCTATGGGTTGAATCAATATATATATATATATATATATATATATATATATATATATATATATATATATATATATATATATATAAGGCGATCCAACAAATGATGTTTTGGGCTTTTTTTGGGTTCTGTAAGTTACAGTAAAATATATAAGGGACCATTCTCCTTAATTTTAGTCATATTTGATATATCTGGGGCTTAAGAAAAATGGCGACTTTGTGTATGTTGGCCTGTCATTGTGGGACATATAGGGCTTCCAAGTTGAAAAATCACTTAAAATTAGCATTTTCGTACATTTTCCACTCTTATAGGTCAGGTTTTACCCCAAAAAAAATCATTCATAGAACACCCTATACTATTTTTTCCCTTAGGGGTACTTCCTAGCTAATATTTCAATGTCATTTGGAGTTGATCAGTCCCTATAGGGGTCTATGGAGAAGGGGAAAAATGGCACTACCTCGGAACCCGGCATCACCACAGCCATCTATGTAATTTTCAATTCCGAAAGTGTGACCGAAGCTAAATGGATATTTTCTGCCATTAATCACAAACTACTTCTAATTTCTCTAATCATTCCGCCCAAACAAGGTTAGAGAGTGAATCTACTCATGATGAAAAGAAATAATGAAGAAAGGTCAGTGACTTTATGTTGTTTTTGGATTTGTCTCCATCAACTGCCTCAAGCCTTTTAGCTGACAGAAAATCCCAAAGCGTAAAGTTCCTGGCCATTGCAAAGTGTCCATAGGGGACTGAAAAATTAGAAAACCAAAGTGACAAGTGGACGACTCAAGGTATGTGGACGTCTCTAGGTTAACCTACCCTAGGGTGTGTGGACCCAAGACCTGATACACTGTAATTTAGACTGTTGGATTCTAATAACTTGGATTACGTATCTGACTGCGACATTCTCAGCACTTTAGAAAAAAAAAACATTATTTCATTTCTTTTTTACCATTGCCTAATTGGAAACTTTGATATTTTCACCAAAAAAAAAGAAGTTTTTTTGAAGAAAAAAGTATATAGTGTCTGAACAAAGGTCAACATTTTGCCTTGCAGGTTGAGAAACTGCTGGATATTCCTACATCTGATGGCCTATAAAAAGTCAGGATTTCATGCTTTTTTAATTTCAATTCTTTCCTCCCGGCGCTGGACTATTTAGGGTGAAAGACAGGGGTGTTCCTAAACTTGTTAAAAAGATTTCTGCACCCATGGCCGGCCAAGAGTTCAGGTGAAAAAGATTTACCCTGTAAGGGCCACTGATGCATTACTGCTGGCGAGCAGTCTTAAATACTTTCCAGCACTTCATTTGTGCATCATGACGACCCTCCAGGACAATATTTATCAACCCTGTAAGGTCGGCATGATGCACAAATAACCTGTTGGCGAGCAGTCTTAAAGACTTTCCACCTCTTCATTGGTGCATCATGCCGACCAATGGGCATGATGCACTCCTACATCGTCGGCCTTTAAAGGGTTAAGTAGCCTAACTGGCAGGCCTAAGCGGGCATTCCTGGTACTTGAAGAAAGGTCCCAGTTCCTGTAAAGATCTTTTTGAATGCAATTTTGAAGTCCTTGACCCTCCAGACATAGATCAGGGGATTTATCCAAGCGCTGCTCCAGTAGATGGTCATGGTGATCAAACTGTAGGTTTCAGCAGCCTTGATTTTTGTGGAGATACCACCAAGGATGAAAGTAGGTATGATAGAGCCTACATAGACCCCAAGAACCAGCCCTAGAGTACAGCCAATCCTCTTGGTACTTTGGTTGATCTCTATGGCTAAGTTGTTGTACGCCTGCTGCTGTGCATGGATCTGCCGTGCTTGCCTGTGGGCAATTTTGCCAATGGCGAGATGGAATCCAATCGTTAGAGCAAAGATGAGAAATGTCTGGGGATACATGTAAATGACCTGCACCTTCTCGTTGAGGAAGATGTGATACCTACAGCGCATGCCGACTTCAAGGTGGTTTGCTGCAAAGATGATTGTGGGGACCGCGATGAGCATGTTGATCCAAGTGATTGTGAGTACGATGGCCAGTCTCTGTGGTGTGACAAGAGTTTGGTATCGGAGGGCATAGGCAATGTAGATATAGCGATCGATCGACAGGAAGAGGATGCCGAACAAGCTCCCACCGGATGCAATAAGCGCCATGGCCTGGATAGAAAAAAAAAGATAAGAAACACATATATACAAAGTTAAATACTATTTCTATTGCTGCTTTTTATATTAGTTATCCTCATGGTTTTCCCCCAGGAGACTGAATCACAAGATAAATACTTTATGTTTAACTTCAAAATCTGTGCTTGAACTATTCTGACATACACAATACTAAGGCCATGCACCCATTCCTATAACATCCTCTATCTATACCCTTATGGCTTTTGAGTGCTTGAATATGTTTTTTGATAGTTATGCACCATGGCAGTATCAGAAACCAATACCTTGCTGTGAACCCTGAATACCTTAGTGACCGATATTAGTCTTACCGACTTTGGCCACATTTCCTAGTGTAATATTGGAGAGCAGGCCTATCAATGATTACTAAAATCACTTATTCAATTAGAAAAAAAAATGTGAACATTACGACTGAATGAGAGAAAAACCTATTAAAATAATAAAAGAAATAATCCTTTAGACTTTAAAGAGTTGCAAGAAGTTTGACATATTTTTGCCTAAAATCGGGCCTTTTCACAACTCTCATCTCACCTTTACCCTCTCTAAAACATCTTCTACTGCTCAGATGATGACTAGCTTTTAACTTTGTTTAAGTTTCACTAAACAGTATAAAAGAAGAACACCAAATTTTTTGAAAATGTCACTATTGATATCTGCTACTGTCATGCCACCAAAATTCAGTGAAAGTCTGCAAAAAGAAAAGAAGCCGTCAACAGCCGTTTGGAGCAAACTATGTTTTTTTTTCACGGTTTTGAGGACTAAAAGGGTAACAGCATTATATTCATTGCTCACCTGTTGAGTCAGACACACTGGTACAAAGAAGGAGGTCCTGGGGTAGAACTCATGGACCAGGACCAGGGGCGTCATGAGACCTGCCACGATGTCGCTGACAGCAAGGCTGCAGATGAGGTAGTTTGAGCATGTCTTGAGACGTTCAAATTTAGTCACGGCAAAGATGGTCAGACAGTTCCCAAATACAGCCAGGAATCCGGATACTATGCGTACTGCTGCGTATGTCCCCAGGGCCGCTGCGGAAGTCTCTTCTGTTGGTAAAAGAGGAGACATCGTCCAGTTTGTTAGCGTGCTGTTGTCAATGTCCAGTTTGGAGCTGTTGATGGCATCTGCGAGGTATGAATTGATGGTTACTGATGTCGGGCTGGCTTTTTGGCTCTCCTCTGTCATGTCTTGAAACCAATATGGGTCAAATTCAGTGGTGTTGTCCATTTTATCAAAGGAACCTGGAACAGAAGGAAGAAATATGAAATAAGTATTTACGCAGAACAAAGATTTCTCAATGGTTATGCCAATGGCTCAACTCAATACTACTCAATACTACCGGAGGCTATATCTTAACAGGAATAGCATTGGTATTTTGCAGTCGTAGTGCTGTGTGCAATTGTAGTGCCTTAAGAAATGGTTTCCAGACATATCAATGATGCATTGTTGATTTGTCAGGAGATGCATATGATTATCTGAAATTCTTCTCTACTATTGGTTCCCATGTGTTAATGCATATAAGAGCAGTGTAAGCATTTAAGCAGATACGACTATGATTGGCGCATAGATTAGTCATGGATGTTCAGAAAAATTTGAATTTTTTTCATTGGCAAATAGATTTACAATGGGGCATTTTTCAATATACCACCATAATTTATTATGTAACAGAATACATCTATAGACAGAACTAAGCGACCATGGCGTACATTTTGGTCGATCCACCTCGAGCGCTGGATGACCAAAATGTATGCCATGGGAGTTTAGTCCTGTATTTACTTCATATTAGATTGATTTCAATTGCTTAAATTCACTGAATTTACCATCTAAATAATTCACTTGACCAGCAGTATGGATCGACACATGTTACGCCAATGGGGGTGTTGCGATTGGCCCTGTAGCGCTATCTCTATGGGCCGTCGTTATTCACGAAAAAAAAAGATAAAAGGTGCTTATTTTGCTGCTACATCATCATATTTGCAAAGAGTCAAATATTAAGCTCAATAAGCTGGGGTTTAGGGTCAATATCATGGTCTATGATTTGAGTATATGTTTGATCTAAGCATTAAATTTGTCCATTTCTGTGATTTCTGGATCTCGACCCCCAAGAAATTCCACAGTTCACTTCCTCTAAGGGTCTGGCATTACCTGCAGTAGACTACAGAAAGTGTTTGACTATTACTACTTCTCTGGCTTCCTCTGGAAGATGTGTCCAATACTAACACAGCATAGGCTATAATGCCAAATTGAAATTAACCTCTCGGAATATCCACCAGGTGTAGACACAGGTGGGATACTGTGAGTGGCATCAGACTGCTTCAAAAGATATCGTCTACCTCACTTACCTGTGAAATAGAAAGCGGTAGGTGAGAAGCCTAAAAGGTACATGCGTCACAGAATTTGTTTAGTTCAGGTGCTAGATAAGTGCATATATATATATATATATATATATATATATATATATATATATATATATATATATGGAACTATATACATTCGTGGACCCTAGGGATGGCCCTGAGTGTGCGTTGAGAGCTGGGGCCCATTCCATGCAATGTGCCCACGTGGTAGTGATCCAGTTCCCAGGCAATGTAGGAATACAGGGAAAATTTCCTTTTTTCAGAAACCTATTTTCGGATGAACAAAGTAGGCGTAGCTCATATCAATATAACCAACATGTTTCCCCCACTACATGCTCTCTCTCCACATTAAGGTGAGACTTTGGCACTCATTAATAACTTCCAGGAGGTTAATTCAAAAGGCTCTGCCATCGCTACCTATGCGATGTTAGTGTAGGCACATCTCATAACATAAAGTAAGACCTAGTCTTCCTATACTAAATTTTCTAGTGGTGTTAGGCCAGTCAGGAATAGCAAGTACTATGTAGTCCTTCACTATTCGACTTCCAGTACTAATGCCCCCCCCCTTTATGTTAGTCTGAGAAAGGATAGTGGTTTCCCCTGAGTGCAAGTAAACCTGTGAAGGGACATGCCCACTCGCAAGAGTGAATCCACCTGCTGAGAGTCGGTGACGGCTCTTGTGTCTACTCCTGTGTTAAGGGCATAGTAACATCATGCTTCCCTTCTCTGTTTTAGTTGGTGACATACTTGAGACATTTCAGGATCAAGTGCACCCGAAAGTGTATAAATAGCTCATACAGGGAAGCAGAACCCCAGTGTAGGTACTCTTGAGAGCACAAGTTTTTCCACTGCTATTTTTTGTCTTCCACTGCTATTTTTTCTCTGTGGACCTGTTGCCACTGTTCACAGTGTGTTCTGCTTGGAATAGTGAAAGCAGGGCTGAGCCTAACACCCCTCACTAAATAGTAAGGAATCAGAAAGGAAGGCAGGCTGACCTTACTATCGTGGAAAAGAATAAGGAAGGGAAATCAGTAACTTTGCATAGCTAGTGATGGCAGAGCCTTTTAAATTAACCTCCACTGTGGTCTTTTTCACTGGCAGTGGGATATCATTATTGATGATATGCATAAATGAAGATATACTGAAGACGGGCTCATGGATATATTCAAAAAAACATTTCTGTTGAATTGTCTTTACTTGACTGTGATCATGGACGTGTATTAGTTACCAGTTGATTCTGCATAGTTGTTATCTATATACTAAGGAGAGGGTGTGACACTCAAGGACTGATGCTGCCCTCTGGCAGCTCTATTTCTATGCATAGCCATTGGTGAGAGAGTTGTGGGGGGACTTTGCCAAAGTCCCCACTCCATATTTTGAGTCTCATGCATGTCAGACACATTTTCATAATGTGGTATATGATGGGAGATTCTGTATGGTATCTGAATAAACCCTGATGATTAAAAGATATATGCACCTACATCCAAAGAGTTATTTCATGTATACAGAGGTATTTTTATTCACCATGGTGGCTGCTATGGACTAACATGCAGAGACCCATTTTAGTGATATTCTATAGATTTTTTAAAATAGCAATGGTGTTGAGAATTGATGCTGTATGATGTCTGTATGACATTGTATTCTAAATGTTATTAGACATGTGTTCCTACATGAAAAGAGTTATTTCATGTATGCAGGGGTATTTTTCTTCATCATGGGTGCTGCTTGCTGTCTGAGATGGGCTAAAAATAGTTTGAATTTTATAAGGCATGATAGAAACCAAATATAGGTGAGGCCAAAGACAAAATCTCATGTGTTCCCAGTAACATGACTCAAAGACCTAGGGTCGGTAGTTCGGATTTTTCTGCTTTATGCCTAGTGATGCTATCAACTAAACACCCAAATATTACATTCATAAAAATTTGATGGAAAATTATGAGAAAAAAAGCGAGACAAGAAATCTCTGAAATTCACAAAATAAAAAAAAAGTTTGGGTCTGCCCCATTTTGCTAGGGTTGGTCGGGTGACTGGAAACAAACCTTTTTTTATTTGCACTGATATCAATGTAGTTATTGCTCTAAATCAAAAGTAGTACCTGTTTTGAATATATGCAGTTGCAGCTAAAAGTTGAATGTTCATAACACTGACTCATGGAAGTGATGCTTTACGCGCTACCCATTTTCAGATATTGACAAAAGTCACAGATGCTGACCAGTGAGTCCAAGTGTTCCACAGTGGTGAAGGACTTCTGGTATGCATAATAGGTGTCCTGAAGACAATGTATAACAATTTCCATGAATTTGCTAGTGGTGTTGAAGCAGTGAGAGTAAAGTGTGGAATGTACAACAATCATTCTGGATTTTTTTTTCTATAACTTTCATGGAATGGTAGTTATATCAATAAAAGGTTACTTTATGATATGTGACCCATCTGTACAAAGTGGTACTGAAGTCACACATTTAGAAGCCTAGATATGCCCTTTTGAAGTGGTATAGTGTGAAAATATCAGATTTTTCAAGATTGGTATTTTGTCAGTTTTTTTAACATATGGCTAGATGTCCTTTAGAATTCTTGCTTACTAAACTAAATTTGAGCCCCAAATACCCAAAAGACCTAGCTATAGAATCATGAGTGTCATTATATAGAATTACAAAGGAATTATATGGGATTTATGAATCAATTTATGTTTAATATGTGCGACGTCCGAACCATTTTGTCACAATGGGTCACATATGTAAAATAATTCTAGTTTAAGTACTGGATGTTATGTAATGTCTGGTAGAGGCAGGTCTACTGTGTGTGCATAACTCAAATTTTGTTATATTTTTTAATTGAAGTCAATAATAGACATATTTGCCTAATTATTACATGGTTTGATATGCACTATGGGACACTCCTATATTACTGAGAGCAACTTAAATTACCTCCAGAGGACCAAAGTTGGTATTTTTGAGGTTTCGGAGCTGAGGGCATGTCCCTTCACAACTTTGCTAAGGTCACAAAAAGTAATCAGAAAATTAACTTTTCAGGGCCTTCACGACTGACCCATATATACATCATACTTTACTGTACCTAGTTACCCTATAACTAGTTCCATATACCCATGCCAGGGGCATGACCTACCTTAACTATTATATGTATGCACGCTGCACTCAAACTGAGAGGAGACCCAGCATAGCCACACTACGATTACCACCTATACCTTACTGATATGAGGTCTTGTCCTATCGATCATGTCTACATAACTGGTAATCACCGACTATTGAGATATGACATGACTATATGGAATTGGCGGACAGTTCAGAACAAATTTTAGTGGACAGAATGGAATCTGAACATTTGCATATAAAATGGAATTGGAGGATGTTTTGGAACAAAACATGGTGGACACAATGGAATTGGTGGATATTTTGGAACAAAAATTGATGGACAAAATGGAACTAGTCATTGTCAGTGGACGTTTTGGACACAATGGAATGTGGACAATTTTGCGGACATTTTGGAACAAATGCTTGTGGACAAAGTGGAATTTGGAACTTTTTGCGGACGTTTCGGAACAAAACCTAGTGGACACAATGGAGTCTGGGCATTTTTGTGGATGATTTGGAACTAAACTCGGTGGAAGAAATGGAGTTTGCAGACATTTCAGAACAAAACCTAGTGGACACAATGGAATTTGGACATTTCTGTGGACATTTTGGTACAAGAGCTAGTGGATAGAATGGAATCTGGACACTTTTGTTGGCTATTTTTAAACAAAAACTGACGGACAAAATGGAATTTTGAACTTTTTGCGGATGTTTTGGAACAAAAGCTGATGGACAAAATGGAATTTGGACATTTTGCGCAGATATTTCGAAACAAAACCTGGTGGACAAAATGGAATTTGGATATTTTTGCGGATATTTTGGAACAAGAGCTGGTAGACAAAATGGAATTTGGAACTTTTTGTGGATGTTTTGGAACAAAACCTGTAGGACACAGTGGAATAAGTACATTTTTGCAGAAAATTTGGAACAAAATACGCTACACTATACCCTATATCACATCTGAAGGCGATGACCCTGTCTGTGAGGTCATGATCTACTTCATCCTTATCACACCTGCTAGGTATTTCTCAAACACTACGATTTGATCTGCCGACTTCATATCACACATCCCGTAGTGAGGGGCAGTGGATGAATCCCTATTACCTACGATCGCCTATATATACAGGGGTATCGCTTTTCCCTCTATATCTGCACCAGTCATAGTGATTGACCCTGTGTACTGATGAATGCCCTTATGATCGAGGCCAAGTCAGTATGATTGGGGAGTACCCTAAATGTAGCGTCTGAGAAATGACTTCCGGGATCTCTCTTCACCTTTAGAGACAGGTGAAGATATCTTGCTTTCCTGTATTAATAGTTTTGCTTTAAATACCATGCATAACATTATCTTTTATGATCAAAATTATTTGTATCTGAATTACAGACAGATACTCGTTGCTTTACCCAGGCTGCATATCAAAGACTTTTGTAGGTCTAGAGCCGATCCCATCCACCCAATAGACTGGCCTTCTTAAATGATGTATTTGGGGTTAAAGACCGGTCTCCAGGCTACCTTTAGGCCCATTTTCCACCAACCGATATGGGCCCTCTAATGGCCGACGGTAGCGTCCGCTGTGGGTCTGTCGGCCATGCCTCTCCATTGAAACCTATGGCTGCCCTGTCGGCGAGGTGGTACTTTGGTGCAGCTGTCGGCCGACAGAGGGACCATATCGGGTGGTGGAAAACGGCCCTTAGATGCTAAAGACATGTGTTAGAAATGCAATAATATCAGTCAAACGACAGGTTAGATATAGGATTTCTCAAGATATCACCAAGAATTTAAAGATATCTTCAGTTCAATTTGGAAAAGACATTCACCTATTGTTCCCCTTTGAAGATATCTTCGCCCTAAGTGAAAAAGACCACTGGTAACCAGATGTATAATTGTCATCTTACTCCATCAGATGACCATGCGTCTTCCATCATCTAATACATTAGGATGACCCAAGATATATGGGGTGATATAGAAACATAGAGGAAATGGAATTAATTTCACATGACTAATAGCTGGCAGAATAGCTGCAGGACTGTTAAGAAATTAACTGTCGGACTTCACGGCAAAAGGTCTTACTGTGCTTACATAACTTTAGGCTCAACACAAACTTTGGGCTTCAGAGTAGTAGATGGAATGACCTTCATGAACAAAAGTTTGCTGGTTTAGTGAAAAAGTGGTTATTCCACTGCCGTCAGACGGGCATATTTTGGACAATCCGTTTATTTTCAACAATGCAATAGTATAGAAAAAAATCAGTTGGATTAGTGAAAATTCACCCAAACCAACGGCAGTGGCATACCTGCCTGATGCAATTTATAGGCAGAATGCACTGCCACCAATCTGTTTATACGTTATGTGCAATGTGAGAGTTCGCGCAGTTCCAGAATATTTGAGTGAGGATGATAAGCATCATTATACAAGTTAATATAAAGAGACAAAATTGATAATAATATTTTATTTTATTGTTTACCCCACCCCTATAAATGTGTCATGGCCCTTACAGGGTTGTTCCAATGCATCTTACACCTAACTGTATGTGTGTGTAAGGGTTTGTGGCCTTACGGACCTGGGGGGGTTCGGGTCTTACGATTCGGAAAGAAAGAGTAAGACAGTATTCCAAGTGTATGCCAACGGTTAGGTTTATTACTTAATGCACACTCACGGCTGCCGAATGATATCAAAGAGGCAGCTAATATTAAAAGACAGTGGTTTACATAGTGTGGAGGCCAGAAGGGCCTCTGACGTAGCGGCTGAGCCCTGGGCTTTATATACGGACCCAGGTGTTCGTCGTCAGATGTCCCCACAGACCCGGATCGGTGCTGCCACCTATCCGGAACCTGAGGAACGTCCGACGACTCGACTCACCCGCCACGTCAGACGGTACCCAACTCCTATGGTTTAGTAAAGTGTACCTCTACATGTGAATAAAGCTGTCAGAATTACACCTGTAGTATGCCAGCAGACCTGAGACCCGTTAAATAAAGAATGATTACGAGAGGCAGACTGTCCAACTGTTAGATAATGCACCTCTCGTACATTTGGGTATTGTAAGTGCTCTGTAGGTTCACCTCTCGTAAATATGAGTAGGGTGCATACTAGTCCCTTTTTCTCAGCAAATTGTTAAATAAAAAAACACGATACCCACTTCTTGTAACTTCATTGAACTTACAAGAAGCTAAAAAGTGTTAACTAAAAGAGATTTATGTGAACCAAAAATGTATAACACAAATTAAAAAAACAAACAAAATATATATATATATATATATATATATATATATATATATATATATATATTGGCCTCTCGTAACAGAGCAATCTTTATTTAATAGGTCACTGCCATGGTCTAAGTAGACTTTACCTATCTTTCTTAAGATCCAAGTTATCCAGTGACCTTTAGGCATGGCTCATCTGTAAGGCTTTATACATTCTCACTTCACATGTTCCATTACTATATTCTCAAACTGCACAACCTAAGAGGGGGCAATTCCGGAATAGCGCAAAATTAGTCAGGGGCAATTCATGAACTGTGCCAGTTCTTATTCAGCGCGTGACATACACACTGTACTATTTATAATATTGGCATTACATATCTACTCAGCGAGGCATTTCTCAAAATGCCTTTTATCATTATCGAGAAATTTTCTCCTGTTGTTGCAAAGTTCAATTTTTGCATGAAAACAAAAAATAGCATCCTAGGGGACTATATATATATTTTCCCCAGCGCCTAAAGATTTCATCATTTCTAGTTCAAAATTACAATCAAAACGGTGGGGCACTGGATGTATCTTGCAAGGGCTGCTGTCTCTATGGGATTGATAGACTACTCTAGTGGCCTGTTCAAATGCTGGGCTTCTAAATAGTCCAGTAAAGTTAGGCAAAATAAGGCCCGAACGTTGAATAAATTCAAAGAAGGCTGGTTTCCACAGAATGATCCATCTATATGTTGGCTCTAACCTGTAAAAAGTCCTGGTGTATCCCAGGCTTGGCAATTTTTTTTACACACAGTTCAATATCATGGGTTAGAATACAAATTGATTGCTAGATTTCTGCTAAATTTGTCATTTCTACACCAAAGCAATGAGTCAAAGGACTCCATATACATTGATTTCATGAAAATAAATATTGATACTAGCTGAACCATTATTATCAATAAACCTTTTCTGTACAATAACTACATACCGTACATGTCACTATAGATACTTTACCATGGTTGATTTGTCACTACTAGCTGACACATAAGCTGTCTTCATGTATTCTCTATACATACTCAGCCTCATTTGCAGTAGGATCCCAGCACATGTACAACCAAACTATTAACTCCACCCCTACATCTCCGTATAATGTACTGGAATAAATCATCTTTACTGTCATTAACCATCACAGGTACAACCAAACTATTAACTCCACCCCTACATGTCCGTATAATGTGCTGGAATAAATCATCCTTACTGTCATCCAATCATGTTTATTCTCCTAATGAGGAATATGACAATAACAATGTTGTACTAAAAATAGCATTATGTGTCATTTGTTCTTTTTACAACAGAAAATCAGAAAATACCAAAATTGATCAGTACTAACATATTTCTAAAGTGTTAAGTATGAAGTTGTTCTTGTATGAATACTTTATTTATGTTCCATGTGGCTTCTTTTAAAATGTGAAGGCTCTGCGCATGCTTGGCTCTTCATAATAATGGTTCAAAACTAGGTAGTCAGGTCATCATACTGGAAACGATTCTAACATGTACACACTTCTCTGTAGAATTCAGGTACATAATTCTGTTTTCTATAGCATAAACTATGAATCCAGGTGTAATCATGAGTTATCCAAGCAGGTATATATCTGGAGTGGGATATGTTCAGACATGATAACCCTAATGAGGTCACGGAAAACCTTAGGGGGCCTACAAATGTAATGGTTTTGTTTGACAAAATGGTGTTTGGCAATGGCACTTTGTATACATCTCAATAATGCGATTGAATTCTTCTATAATGATACATCCACTTTGTCAGTGCAACATATGGAAATGATTCCTAACAAGCAAGTAATTAATAGAATCTGCAACCCTCTATATAACTAATTGTTTTGAACAGCACACTACTACTTTGTAGAGAGTCAAAAATGTCTGGGATTAATTTCACTGGGTCAAAGCTTGATTCAACTGCAAGTACAAAGTAAAACCCTTTGCTATTTATATAAAGCTCAATTGAGATTCAGAAAAAAAGTATATCATGGCAAATTATAGACAATGCTCCGATTGACTTGTTCAATTCTACTTCATCTATATCTGCAGTTTGAGCCTGCTAAAAAGCCTCCATCAATTAGAAGACAACCAGGTAAGTGACAGTCTTTCACTTTGCACCTTTCTGAAAGGGGATAGAAATTTCTGTCTTCAAAATTATAACCTTTTTATCTGCCAATGATATTTGAAGCATGGAATTCAACATCGATTATCAATCTTGAACTGTTAGCAATAAATCTTGTTAATTCAATGCATTCCAAAGAATAATTGCAAATATTTCTGTAGTTCAAGATCATAGGACTAATCACAGTCCCCCAAATCTAGTGTCTGGGCTTGGACTGATGGGATGAGGAACATACCAAAAGAACTAGGGGTGCAAGTCAGAAATTGTATCCAGTGCCTAACGACCTTCCTTTATAACATAAGAGGTAATATCAGTGCTAAGGTACTTTAATCATTTGCCAACCTTTCCCCTCCAGATTAATTAACATCATTATTTATGGGATTATGTAATAATTGAAGAGTTTGGTTCCAAAAAGCAACAAATGCCATTTTCAGAAAAGAAGCCAAAAATTCAAGATCCTATAGGTGAAAGCTGGTCAAATGAGTGACTGGCAGCCTATGGAGTTTTGTTTGCGGGAGGTCCCCTTTGTTGGCCCTGCCAAAACCTCCAGTTTTGAGTTTGTATGTTTTCTCAAACAAAAGGTTTCAGCAATAGACCTCTTGCTGCAACAGCAATGTACAAGCGACATGCAACATGATTTGCAGAATTCAAGATCTTTTGGCGATTGCTTTCAGATGCTCTGTTGTATGAGTGCACATCACAAGACATTAGGGGTTGTGGATTTCCCATACCGTAGTGGCCCTTATTATAAGCGCCTCGGCGCTCATTGATTTCAAACCCACTGTACCCCCAGTGCTTATACGAGACAGGCGCTTATTTGAATACTGTTTTTAGTGCCTGAGATCAATTTCAATACCCCTGGACCTCCAGTGCTTATTCGAGACCTTCGCTTATTTGAGACCAAGGCGCTTAAACGGACCACTAGGGTATGGTCCTCAGGGGCTTTATGTATAATAGACCATAATAGCAGTTGTATTTCACCTTAACTGTGGCGGCTCCTTAAGGAGTCCCTATGAATGAAGATGAATTTCTTTAGTTCTTTATATGTGGTTGGTGAAAGGCCCACTCTAGATATTGAAACCACTTTTCAAATACCGGCTAGTGTTTTTATACTAGCTTAGTTGCTTCTTAATGGTATATACTACTGACTGGTATGTGCTGCATTTGCAACAATCATTGCCCAGTGGCTGCTAATTAAAAGTATGGTGTTTAAAGATGACATAGTATGATTTGAATCCTGAATAAATGTGTTTCAAACTGTTATAACACAATTATCTAGGTACTGCTCGGCTGGTTTCTTACATAGGCAAGCTATATATAATACACTACAATGACTGGTTAGGACCGTGAGTAACTTATGTCACACAGGAGGGGGTGGGGGGGTATTTTCCAATTGTCACAAAGTGTGACAGGCGGGTGGGGGGAGGGTCGAGGATTGTGTCCCAATTTCAAGACCTATTTTTAAGACCTATATTAACGACATGATATGAAGCGAGCAAAATATGTTATCTAGAAAAGAAATACAGAAATCCACCGTCATGTAAAATTCTATTTTACCCCCAAATCCCTGTTACTCAGGTAAGATTCTATTAAGATTCAGATAAGAAATTATTATTGGAAGCTGAGCTGAGTTGAGAGTATGGCTGAAGGGTGGGGGGTGATCTAGCCAAGTGTGACATACTTTTCAAGAAAGTTGTTGGCTGATGTGTGACACAGGGGTTGGGGGGATGTTGAATATGACCAAAAAAAAGGTGTCACATAATTTATGTATGGCCCCTTTGGACACCAGGGTCTCAAGTTAGTTCTTTTAAAGAGGAAGACTACCCTGTTCCTACAGTTATTGCTGTGCATTGTATGAGCTAAAGATTACCTATTATCAACAGAAGGACCTTTAGAATGAGTTCTAGTAATCAAGGAAATTGAGAATGTGCTGCAGTTGCCTTTCAATGGGGGCTGCCATGTTTATGGGCGAGTGATGTCACAATGAACCATGCCAAAAATCTCCAAATCCCATATAGTCTAGACACAGTGATAACGACCCATGTACATTTCCCCTGACCCACCAAGACTAACACATTGTAACACCCCATGCCTTTATAGTCAGCGTATTCTTTACGGTGACGGCGATGACGCAGTCAGTGCCTTAAATAGGCTGACTTTTCGGTCACTGGTCAGGAGGAGAGCCCAGTGCTTAGGCGCCACCTTGTAGCAGACTAGAGTATGACCATGTCTGGTAACGTCTTTTGGGGAGAAGCGCTAACGTGGCGCCATTTTCGCTTGTAAAATATCAGCAGTAGACTTTCGCATTCCCACCGGAACCACTGACACACTTCCGATCATACCGTTTCTCCCCGAAAGGGTTCACGACCATGTCTGACAGAGCTAGAAGGCAAGGAAATGGTCAAAGTATGACACAGTGGAGGCATCATGTGAGTGGCATGGGAACTAAGCAAACATGAAATGTACCAGAAATGACTTCACTGGAGCTTAATTCAAAAGATCCTGGGATCTCAACCCCAGCGATCTTAGTATAGGCTCATATCATAAGACCTGGCTGGTCTACCCTATGTAATGCAGTGGTTGTAGGCCTGTCCAGAATAGCTAGTCCTGGGATCACTTCACTATTCCATTTCCACCACTAAGATCACTGTGATCTTAGTGAAAGAAATGCATAGTGGTTTCAACTGAGTACAAGAGCACTTACAGGGAACACTCCTGATCGAAAGAGTGAATAGCCTGCTGCATACATAAAGAGGGGAGGGAGGACGTTTGCTGAGTGTCCTTGAGGGCTCTTAGGGCTACTCAGGCGTTAAGTGCACTGTAAGGTAAATCTTCCCTTCTCTCTCTTTGTCCTGGGGGGAGGGCACAATGCTTCTAATAGGCAAGCATAAATCATACATTCATGGGAACAACTCTTGAATACTGTACAGGGGTCAACTGCACCCTGTTCTCTTTTGTTAGCCCATATGGGGACGGGGAATGATGGTATAAGCACTTTTGTGAAGAAGAGTGACTCCACAGCTATTCCTTTATTTTGGGACTCTTACCCCTGTGCCCAGTCAGTACTTCTTGGAATTGTGTAGGAGGGCTAAGGCTAAGATCGATGCGATCTTAGTGCTGGCTAGGAAATGTGAACGCAGTCTAATCTTAAGATCGCTTAATAGGATAAGGTAGAATAATTCCTAAGATCGCTGAAGTTGTGATCCCAGGATGTTTTGAATTAACCTCCAGAGCTCATATTAGTGGTAATTGAAATATCTTTCTCACTCTCTAGGAATGGTGCTCCAATGTTCTCTACTGCACCCCCTCATACATTAGACATCAAAATAATTTTCACAAAATGTAGATTTAATGGATCTCAACTCAATTATTTTTATGAAATGCTCAAAGTTGACCTTTAGAACAGCCCATTATCAACTGAAACAGGATGGATTTCTCCATACTGATACATTGAAATGCAGCTAACCTTGACCCATTACATAGAGTGAAGTATATGTGATGTAAATATATCATAGGATATTTGACACATGTGTTAATATAGCAGAACTGAAGTATTTCCTCAGGCATACTGAGCTATACACACAAACATGAATGTTACAGTTGCCACAAGATGGCGCTGAAGCACTGGTCACCCCCCCCCCCCTGCAGGGATGTCAAATTGTATTGCAACACCCATAACATTGAACACCCTTTCTGTGACTTGTACTCTGGGTGTAGTAGAATAAAGGCTGGAGGTCCATTTCTCCTATATAAGCTTCTATCATATTCCTATATATAGAATAGAATTCTATGCTATATACCAGGTATAGAAAAGAGGGATGTTATCATGATTTGAATAAACCACATTTTCTTTTTTTTATAGAAATTGTGGTTTATTCAAACCATGATAACATCCCTCTCTTCTAATAGAACTAGAGGAAAAGCCCTAAACCCTAATGATACTGTCCCTATTGGTTGTACACAGGGTGGATGGCCAGTGACAGGAATGTCAGCCTATCCAATAGGCTGACCATGGGTGCCAGGTCACCGTATTGGATACACTGACCGGAGACAGGTGGGGTGTTAGTTAATTGGTCTATTATAGACAGAACTACAACCACCATGTGTGACACTGGGGCTTCTTGGTCAACGGTTACATCATACTATCACGTTATCTCACATGAAATAACAACAATGGAAGACCGCTTGATATTACACTCGTACCTATATCTACTAGTGACTGCCACAATACCCCTGAACTTGACACTCTTCAAGCATATGTTTCACACTAGAAAAATAAAACCTATGTTTGAAGAGTGAGTAGTATTTCCAGTTCCTGCCTAATTATAAGTGCGGCCTAGGGCATTTTCGCGTGCCCCGATCCGGTTAACCCGGTCGACCGGCTGTACCCATCGGGCATACACCACAGCTACACCCCGGATGTACCAGATCAAGTCACCCGGTTGACCGGGTTGGGTCGCGCGAAAATGCCCCTGGTGGGAATCAAATTGGTGTACTCCCAGGCTTTGCTGCTTCCTATTCTACTTCCTGTATGTTGGTTCCCTGAGGGTTTATACCTCAGGGCACCAGAGTACTTTGATATCAACACTTTTATGGAAGTGATGTGACTGATTTTAAGATAATCTTTTTACCCATCCTAGAACTGAAAATCGCATGAGCGTATGCACCCTTTTGACCTATAGTAATGCGCAGGCTTTTTCTCTGAAAACAGGTGAAATCATTTTGAACCCCCCTAGTCAAGAGGTCAAAAAAAGTCTGACCCCACTGGTCACGGGGTTGAAAAAATTCTGACCCCCCCCCCTATTGTTCAAAAATGATTACTCTCTTACCTGTATACATACAGAGAGCATTATTTGTCTCAGAAAGGTCAGAATACTCTTCCTGTATACTCAGGATAGAAATACAGTTATAAAAACAGTGTTTTTCCCCCTTTCTATAAGCACTGGGAGAATAAGGGTATATAATAGTACTGGACCATTAATCTAATAAGTGCCATGTGTACGGACGTAATGGCCGTGTTATTATGTCAACTTAGGTTAACTGATTCAACCTTTTGGTTGGCCGAAATATTACTGAAGTTGACCCAAAAAGTCCTACAGCCAAAGGGAAAAAGGCAAATTTAAAGTCATCAAATACATACAATGCACCTTTCAGCCGAAAAAAAACCGGAGATTTCTTTGCAGCTTTATGTCGGATAATGGGGATCAATACTTTTTGGTCTTCAAGGTCTCATTTTAAAAGAAATTTTACCCCTGATTGTTGAAAATCCTGGTGGCCAGATGTAAAAAGGTTGTTTTAGTTCTTTAAGTAAATTTGCCAACATCTCAGTGGCTGACCCCAATCCAAGTAATCAGAATAAAATGCTCCAGTGCTTAAAGCCATAGTCCACTTTGCCTCTATTGCATGATAGAGCCATACTAAGCATATATAAAATCTTTTGGGTGAATGAGCCATACAACACCTATATAAAATCTGGCAATAGAGGCCTAGTGGACAATAGGTATTTACCCTTTAAAGGCCACTGATGCATTTATGCATCATGCCCATTGGTCGTCATGATGCACCAATGAAGTGCTGGCGAGACTGCTCACCACTACTTTATTGGAGCATCATGCTAACCCTCTGAGGGTATGTATCAACCCCATAGGGTGGGCATGATGCTCCAATGAAGTGCTCATGATGCACTCCTGCATTAGTGGCCTTTAAAAGGGTGAGCACTGATTTAGAGTATCAAAGTAAAGTAAGCCTACCTGATGCCTTGGTGCCTTCGTGATGAGCGGCTGTCGCGAGGTGTTGTGCTGCGCTGCCCACTGTCTTACATTCTGACCAGGATGTCTGAGATGTAGCTATCTTCACTTCAGTCACTAATTATCATAATGTATTCACTGTCAATGGGCCCATCTCACTTCACACATGGCTCCTATACATGTCGTGTAAGAAGTAACTGTTGGATCTACTAGGCATCCTTGGAAATCTGAGCACTGAAACACTGTAATTGTAATATAGTATAGCAATGAGGGGTTTCTTTTCTGTCTCAGAATGAAGTCCCTGTTAAGTATTGTGCCACAAGGTATCTCCATCAAAATGACGGTGAAATCCTTGTTGCAATGTAACCAAAGATGCGCCATTATTTTTTGCCTCATTTTTTACAGTCTAGCTCAAAGCACAATATGGGGGAACCAGGGGTGGGTTATGTGTCTCAAGAAATTGGAAGGTGTGACCCAAAATAATGGCGATTCCACAAATAAGTAACACAAAAGATATCCTCAGAATGACAAACTGTAGGTAATCACATAATCAATCCATGACGACTTGGCAAAACCTGTTCGATTTAACTTGTCAGACATAAAACAGACTCTTCATATTGAGAACTAAAAGAAAAACACTACCCAATTTTCATGATACCATATTTTGATGGCCTTTCTCTTACTTAAAAGGATTCTGTCATAACTGTTGAGATGTGTATCACTATAGAGCAAAGCAGCAGGTTTATCTTCTGCATCTGATGACGTCACGATTGATGAAATGCATCAGATTCTGCATTTTTTTTATACATTGAAGGTGTTGCAGAATGTTTTATATCTAGAAAGGTATAAGGTACAGGATAATGAGACTACACAGGGACCTTCTGGTAGGTTACATCATGATATTTGTTAAGGGAAACTGCAATACATGCCTGAGAAAAGACTAAAGAGATCATCTAGTTGTATCATTGTAGTGTTGTGCAAGCACAAATAGGATGTATGTTGTCAATAGTGACGTCATCAGATGCATCAGATAAACTTGCTGTCTTCCTCTATAGTGGCCCGTACTTTGATATTTATGACAGAATCTTTTTATTTGTGGGAAAGGCCATTAAATATGGTATCAAGATACATTTTTGTAATTGGGTAGTGCTTTTCTTTAAGTACCTATATTAGCAAATTTAGAGAGATGAAGAACCTGTGCCAAGGCTAACAAGTTAGATTCTACAGGGTTTAACTGGTTTATTCTATGCTATTCAATTAAAAGATCCTAGTGACTCTACATTTTGTTTTGAATGCAAGACCTGAGCAACGCCCTGTTTGTTGGAGCCATGAGAGATAAACTTAGGCACAATCTACTCGGCAGAAATTACCTTACCTTAAAATATGTTTTTCAACGTCAATAGTTTTCTAATCAGTTTTGGAACAAAACAGTTATGAAACAAAAACAAAAAAACACGGAAAAACACAATGATTCCTCTACAAAGTAGTAGGGGATAAGTTTTGATTATATTATAGTAAAATCACAGTATCCATTGTACTTGTAAATTTATAAAATGCTCAGGTAAAATATACATCCAATTTATGGATATATCTACAGGGGTAGACACTAACATTTTGGGTCTTGGCCACCCGGGCCAGTAGTCTAGTAAGCTATTATAGCAATATATTGTCAAATATCTAACAGGCCAAAGGGCCAATTAGAAATTAGATATGGAAAAAGGCAAATGGCCCGCAGTCAAAACTACTGGCCATTGGCTAGCCTGCCAGTGTTAATATCTACCCCTGTAACTATTATCCATGCCAATGTGGTGTTTCCACTGCCGTCTGTCGGGTGAAGTTCTGCTTGATTTTTTCCCTACAATTTTGCAATATCACAAATTGTCTGATTATCAAAGATTTGCCTAAATGATGGCATTTGAACCAGGAGCTTAATTCAAAACATCCTGGGATCGCAACCCCAGCGATCTTAGTGTAGGCACATATCATAAGACCTGGCCGGTCTACCCTACAAATGACGTCATGCAGGAGGGGGGGGAGGGGAGGGGTCCCACTTCCCATGACCAAGCATGACAAGGGGGGGAGGGGGGTCATGGGGTTCATGACATCATGTCATCAAGAAATCACAATTTGCTTTGGTTTTGGCAAAAAAAAAGATTTGTAAAGGTAGGGAAGTTTAATGCATTATTCATCTGACATGAACTTTATATTACCTATAGGCCCTACATGCATGCCTTCCTCTGACATCTCACTCAATGAGTGTCACTGCCATCAATGTCAGTGTAAAGTCAAGGTAATGTCCAAGCCAGGGTGCACTACTCTATCCTACCTCTAATCCAGGCCCCATACCAATTTAACCCTTTCTGAAAAGGACCACTGCTACCCTTAGGCAGCATATAAATTACCCCTGAACTGCCTCTGCTGCCTCAGCTAGGGCATCATCCATAGTAATAAGCCACAGGTTTATTTTGCTAAAAAGGCATAAAATGTTTTTGACCCCCCCCCCCACTCCCCACCCCTTGAGGTGTCAAAATTATTTTGCTCCTCCCCCAATCCACCCCCTCCTGCTGTTGATAAATAATCTCTCCATCATCATGTTGTTATTTTCATTGAGGGAATGCTTGGGGAGATGTAAAGGGGACGTCCCGCCTTTGTCTCCAAATCTTTGTCTGAATGAAACTCTATGGGACTTATTTGCAGGTTCTACCGTAAAATGCTGAGGTGACTGAATTGCTTTGAAAGATCATAAATTGGAAGCATGATTGCAATCCATGGTCTTCTGAGAATTTGTGATGCTTGTATTGGACTATTGATCTAGAGAGTTTCTGGGACGTTTTGTGACAGGAAATACTCGTGTATGATCACTACCATAGTACTCCATGTATAAGGCACGGAAGTGGTGAGCATGAGACAAATGTTGATGCCACCGCTGACCCCTGGGGTCCGGCCGCAACCACCAGAAGTCGCATCCACAAGATGGGCTGAGCTAGAGGCTGTGATAATTTTGAAAATAAAGGAACCATGATAACATCCCTTTCTTCTTATAGAATTTGAATGTTAGCCCTAACCCTAATGACACTGTCCCTATGCTGTAGAATCATGAAATGTCTAAAATTAGACTTTATTATAGTTTGAAATATGTTGACATTTCGGACCAACCGACAGCCTTACATCCCTGTTGCACATCCGTGTGATAGTTCATCTTTTTTACTTTGCATGGATCTTATCCCTAATTGCCAATTCACACCCACTATATGTCCCTTTGAACCATTTCAATTAATTTTGTCTATAGGCTATTGGCCTACACTATTTTTTCACCTTGGGGGGGGGGGGTATCTCTCTGCATGATGTCATGCTGAGGGGGGGTCAAGTGTTGTATGACGAAACATGACAAGGGGGGGTCAAAAATGGTCCAAAAATGCATGACGTCATTTGTACACAGCCCCAATGCAGTGGTTGCAGGCCAGTCAGGAATAGCAAGTCCTGGGATCACTTCACTATTCCTTTTCCAGCACTAAGATCACTGCGATCTTAGTGAAAGAATTGCATAGTGGTTTCACCTGAGTACAAGAGCACTTACAGGGAACACTCCTGATCGAAAGAGTGAACAGCCTGCTGCATGCATATAGAGGGGAGGGAGCACGTTTGCTGAGTGTCCTTGAGGGCTCTTAGGGCTACTCATGCTTTAAGTGCACTGTAAGGTAATTCTTCCCTTCTCTGTCTTTGTCCTGGGGGGGGAGGGCACAATGCTTCTAATAGGCAAGCATAAATCATACAACTCTTGAATACTGTACGGGGGTCAACTGCACCCTGTGCTCTTTTGTTAGCCCATATGGGGATGGGGAACGATGGTATAAACACTGTTGTGAAGAAGAGTGGCTTCACAGCTATTCCTTTATTTTGGGACTCTTAGCCCTGTGCCCAGTCAGTACTTCTTGGGATAGTGTAGGAGGGCTGAGGCTAAGATCGATGCGACCTTAGTCCTGGCTAGGAAATGTGAACGCAGTATAATCTTAAGATCAATTATTAGGATAAGGTAGCATAATTCCTAAGATCACTGGGGTTGTGATCCCAGGATGTTTTGAATTAACCTCCAGAGCTTGATACTGATATTTGTCGTCACTGTCAATTCGAAAAAAAAACTTTCTCTTAGAACTGGACGTCTGAGAAAGTGGCTGATATTGTTCGGTACAATGAAAATATGAGACTGTAGGACGTCCAGGCACCTCCAATGAACTGGGATTTCATTTATAACTTTTATCTTTATTTTACCTACTCCTGTTTCAGCCAAGGATATAGGGAACCTATAGTATCCTTGTTTCAGCTGTTAATGAACCCCAAAAACAATCCTACACTGATAAAAATAACTGTTTAATTTACCAGTTATCCTTAGAAAACTGTACAGTGAACAACTATATTTGCATTGCAGTGAGCAAGTTAATCCACAAAACCTTTATTGGTTCCCATACATAACACAGCTAAAGCTGTTTTTCCACATAGATATTATATAAGCACATGCAGAGGCTGAAATGCGGGACCTATGTGGGATAATATTTTAATATCGATAAAATTGTTTTTAAATGACCTCCATGTAGTGTCCCTATATAAAAGCCTAATATTAATTGATATATACAGATCTTTTTTAGTGGACTCAAGGCTTAATGATGAAAATAGTCTACATTCCAGGAACCCCAAGAATAACTTTGTTCATTGAGGTGTAGGAGTCTATGATAAACATCAGATAGAGGAGAAAAACAAGGACCCTGTCAGCCCAACCCTGAGAGCAGAGTCGATGAGGATGTTTCATCATAGAACAGAACTGAAGTGCCCATTGCACCTCTACCCCTGTTATTACATTCATCTGTAGACATCAAAATTCCTTAAACTCCATCAGGTCTACAATTGCCACTCAAGGTCAGGTGAGGGTGCACCTTATATGCAAGGTAAATGGATCAATTACTTGGTAATCCTGCTGAGAAAATGTCAATATTAGATCTACCATTTACAGATGCTGCCCTTAAGTGGTTTAGCATATGGATGTGAGAAAGTTGTCGGCTACAGTGTAATGTACATCTGCCAGGCGCCTGGCTTATCGCTAAACCCTTAAAGGCTGTAAACACTCAAGGGCAGCATCTGTAAATATTGGATCCAATATGGACATTTTCTGAGCAGGATTGCCAAGTAATTGATCCATTTACTTTGCATATAAGGTGCACCCTCACCTCACCCTATCTTATAAACCACATATGGACCTATAAAATGCCACATATGGACGAAAAAGGGCCATATGTAGGATACCACCTGCCCTAGAGAAGGTAATATTCAGAGCCCAATATACGGACCTTATGTGGGATTTTCACTTTCCCCGTATCTTGAACAAAAATGCAATTTTGTCTGCATCCAGATGTGTATGGCCGTATACACTGAGGCAGGATGCGGAAATCTGAACAAAAACGGTTTTTAGACATGTGGGGGCCATAAACGGCCTAGGATTGGAGTTAAATAAATTAATATCACAGCTAAAGTAAAAAATAACAGATTCTTTATTGGACGTGTTTTCATTGACTGCCATTCACCTTCAGATGATAGTTACACGATACAACTATATGGTAAATTCCCTTGTATAAGCCGCTGCCTCGTATTTATGAGCCACCCCCGAGATAGTGGAAAATATTCAAAATGGTATAAAATTTTGTTTTATTAACGGATCTTCAAAATTAATCTTTCATTCCTCTTGTTTAGTGCAACAATAGAAAATCCAGATTTACATTGCAAGCTGTAGATCAGGGATAAACGGCTTAAGTTTATATTCATAATGGTAAGAAGATGTGAGGTCAATATAATAAGGCACATACAGTAGACAGTCATTCTGCGATACTTCTAGCAATGGTTTCATAAGTTCATTAACAGGTGCTATGAATATGGTATAGGGATGAGACACTAGATTACCAATGTTGCGGTTTACTAATTATTTACTATAGCATCATATCAGGCTCTCATTCGTTTTTGCCTATTAATATATTTTGGACTTTGTAAATATTCATTCATTTTACATTTCATAAAGGTACATAGTTTTCCTTTGACTTTTCTTTTAAAAGATTCTTTTAACCCTTGTGACTTAGTTTCAATGTCTAGAGCATCCCAAATTTGAACACCTCTGGAAAAAGGGGATTCATCATAAAAAAATGGGATTTTCTATACATTAGTGCAGCCAACAGCTTCTTTCTGCGATCACACAGTATAGGGATATCACATCTCTTGTGTAGGCCCATAGCTGTCTCGTCCCTGTGACACAATGACCTGATGGCCTAGATGGACCTGAAAATGAGGCTTGCTGCAATCAGCTGCCTGCAGCTGTCCCCTGGAGGTCGTTACAAAATAGACGAGAATATAGCTTTATGCCATGGCGAATATTGATGACACTATAGATTAGTACTACTTACGCCGTATTCAATGGGGGGTTGGAATACGATTCTCGCATATTCAGCGGCGCCATTTTGAAATTTATACAAAGCTAGCCGTTGGTGCCAAATGCTTTTAGTTTCGGTTAAAATGTTATGCACTTTAATTTTTCTATTTCAAATATGGCGGTTATTTTTAGATATAGATTAAACAATTCATAACATGATATTATTTGACTATTTCAGTCATTTATTTTTGGTAAAATACTTCTACTAAATCCGAAACTATAAATGGTCGGCACCAGTGGCTAGCTCTGTATCATGTAACCTACTTTATCGAGCAAGCTGTCATGGCAGACAAAAAAAAATCGAGACGACACAACGTCAGGTACGGGCAGACTCACTTCGATGAATACGATGCAAAATTATTCACTGATCGTGGACATTTGCTTATATCCTCGTTGTGTCATGGTGGAACCGTTACACAAATGTTTTCTCGCTATGTTTTTTTCTCCGTCTCTGCATAACGAGAATAAAACCGTCACACAATCCTTTTTTCGCTGTAGAAAAGTCGTTGTGTTTAACTTTGTGCCCACACAACAACAAAAAAAGGGCAGTTCCTTTGTACCTTCTGCCTTTTGGTTGTTCAATATTGATTCCTATGGGGCGTGGCGTAGAGTGATAAAAGACACAGGAACCAGTGTAATCAAAGTGACAGAAACTGAGGGAAAGTCATTTTTTTCAATATGCCGCCCCCCCCCACTGACAGATTGGGAAGGAAGACAAGAAAGTGACGTTAAAGGGACTCACCTTTCACTCTTTTTGATGACAAAGAGTTTGCAGCAAGATACCGCCTCTCTAAAGATGTTGTAAGAAAACTGGTGGGGGAGTACAAGCTGAACAGCAAATTCAAAGGGAGCAAGAGAGGAGGAGGTCTTTCTCACATCAACAGGGTAATTTTATTTCACACCTAATTTTGATTGAGTCAAAATATATGCAAAGACCCTGTAGCCTATGTTTGACCTATTTAGTCTTGTATCTGAGGCCCATGTCAGAAGTCTCTTCTAAGAATAACCCATGTAACAATGTCTATTTCAGTGGTCTACTCCCATAATCATCCTTTTATATGAGCCATGAAACCTATAATTAAATCACTTAATTTTATCTTTATTTTCTTGTTACTTTAACACATATCTTTTTTTTTTCAGTTCTGCCTTATCCTGAGATACTTTGCGTCTGGGAGTTTTTATGCCATGACTGGGGACTCTCGGAAAGTCTCGAGGACTGCTGTCTGCCGTGCTTTGAAAGATGTAGCTGGCTTCTTCTACACCAACCGAAACAGATTCATCAAGTGGCCCCAGAGCTTTGAGGCCAAGGTGGAAGCTGCCCTGAAGCTGTATAGGCACAAGGTGAAACGCAACGATGAAGAGGTTGAGCAGAGGACTCCATTTGTCTTCGGGTTCGTAGATGGTACTATGATATACCATTTTATTATTCCATAAATTCTAACATATTTTGTATTAATCAAAGAATATCTATGAAATTAATACATAGGTTGGTTCTAAGAGCTATAAGAGCGCTCAAACTTTGTATAAGAGCGTTCATGCCCCACTGCACACCAGCCAGAGTCAGTTAGACAGAGTTTGTGACATCAAAGGGTCCGACCTAATGGTCCACTGCACAATATAATAAAAATGAGGGTCTCAGTGTGCGACCTCATGGTTCAGTGCACAAACTAATAACTTGTAAGTGAATGCAAACAGCCGTTAGGGGTGCCTGGGCACCACAGACGCCGTCATGAGTGTCTGAGCACTCTAAGGACTGAACAATGGGTTACATAAGCATGACGCCATAACCGTCTGGTCGCACTAGCGTCGCTCCTGAGCAAGCTAGGTCAAATATCAAAGCATTTATGGAAAGCCCATAATTAGACGGTCAAAATGAGCCCAAGATCAAGGCGGAACTCCCATTATTAAGGAAGTTACGTCATGGAGACTGAATCAACCTCCGAGTGCACTACAGACAAACCGGCGCAAGTTACGCGCCTATCCAGCGGGCATTATAAACTTGGCATATTCAACTCCGCGCATGCGCAAAATGGCGGTTGTAGCTGCGTAAACGACCGAGATATGAGGGTCTGAAGTTACAGAACCGACCAAGACAAAGGGGGACACAGCGGCGCCCATGGGGGTCCTTTGTGGACCCAGTGACACATGAAAGCCTCACCTCGAACAATTGCAGAGTTAGGCAGATGCTACTGGCCCCAGTCAGTCTGGAGGTGCTTTTCCAAGATTTGCTACAAATAGCCTGTCTGCACCTCCTAGAGGACAGAACACCAAGAACCACTCCAGAGGTAACATCTCCAGTCATCTCCTGCTACCTGCTATACCACTGCACTATGGTGAAACTATGCTAGACAGGCATTGGTTTCCATCATTAGTGGCCAGAGGCTATCTTCCTCAAGACATCCACCAGAGGGTAAAGTTATTCATTATTACATTATTCCTCTAAGCAGCAGGCCAGGAGCTAGGTGTGGGAACCCACCTAGAACTATGCTGGACATTGTATTATTGTTTCCTCACAGGTGGAGTGGAACTGAACATTGTACTTTATAAATTACTGTATGTTTACTGTATGTACAAATTACCTACATACTAACTACTGTATGATTGATATTTCCTACATGTTGCCTAAAGCTGAATAAACCAGTGATAACTGGAAATAACACTATTTATTATGAGCCTGATGTATTTACTCCATACACCACTAGCCATATGATATTTCTCATATGACAACTTGATCATGCCAATTACTAGTATGACAAAGTGGTGGAGAACATCCTACTAAGATCCCATCTCTCACAGGCTCATAAAAATTAAAGCTGGTAACACAACTAAGAACAATCATGCACACAGTAAATTAAAGCTGGTACCGCAACTAAGAACAATCATACACACAGTAAGACCCACTCCACCCACCCAGTGACCTTGACCTTGACACCATACCCACCAAGGTCACCAGTGAGATCTCCCACACGTCAGTGAGGTCTCCCACACGTCAGTGAGGTCTCCCACACGTCAGTGAGGTCTCCCACACGTCAGTGAGGTCTCCCACACGTCAGAGAGGTCTCCCAAACGTCAGTGAGGTCTCCCAAACGTCAGTGAGGTCTCCCACACGTCAGTGAGGTCTCCCACACGTCATGGAGGTCTCCCACACGTCAGTGAGGTCTCCCACACGTCAGTGAGGTCTCCCACACGTCAGTGAGGTCTCCCACACGTCAGAGAGGTCTCCCAAACGTCAGTGAGGTCTCCCAAACGTCAGTGAGGTCTCCCACACGTCAGTGAGGTCTCCCACACGTCAGTGAGGTCTCCCACACGTCAGTGAGGTCTCCCACACATCAGTGAGATCTCCCACACATCAGTGAGATCTCCCACACATCAGTGAGATCTCCCACACATCAATGAGATCTCTCACACATCAATGAGATCTCCCACACACCAGTGAGATCCCCCACACATCAATGAGATCTCCCACATATCAGTGAGATCTCCCACACATCGACGAGATCTCCCACATATCAATGAGATCTCCCACACGACAGTGAGATCTCCCCACATATCAGTGAGATCTCCCACATATCAATGAGATCCCCCACACATCAGTGAGATCTCCCACACATCAGTGAGATCTCCCACATATCAGTGAGATCTCCCACATATCAGTGAGATCTCCCACACATCAACGAGATCTCCCACATATCAATGAGATCTCCCACACGACAGTGAGATCTCCCCACATATCAGTGAGATCTCCCACATATCAATGAGATCCCCCACACATCAATGAGATCTCCCACACATCAGTGAGATCTCCCACACATCAGTGATATCTCCCACACATCAATGAGATCTCCCACACATCAGCGAGATCTCCCACACATCAGTGAGATCTCCCACACATCAATGAGATCTCTCACACATCAATGAGATCTCCCACACACCAGTGAGATCCCCCACACATCAATGAGATCTCCCGCACATCAATGAGATCTCCCACACGATCAGTGAGATCTCTCACACAACAGTAAGATCTCCCACACATCAGTGAGGTCTCCCACACGTCAGTGAGGTCTCCCATACATCAATGAGATCTCCCACACGACAGTGAGATCTCCCACATATCAGTGAGATCTCCCACATACCAGTGAGATCTCCCACATACCAGTGTGATCTCCAACATGTCAGTGATACCTACAACACACCAGTGATCCCACACCTTCCACCATGGCCGACGCTGATGAAGGTCCTCAACCCAATCAGGCGGCTGAGAAGATAAGGGCCTATGAGAGGACCATCCAAGATGCAGTTACTGCCCTAGAAGCAAACAGAGCCCAACAAGATGCTCATGCCCTTGCCTCAAAGGAAAGGGAGAGGATCCTCATTCAACAATTGGATGACCATCGGAAGGCCCTAGAACAGGCACAACAACAGATATCAGATCTCATGAAGCTGGTATCAACTCAGACCTCACAGCCTCCCACATCCACCACAACACCTATTGTCACACCATCTGCCTCTGGATCCAAGGAGGATGTCATGATCTCCATGATGTCCAACATGACCAGGATCCTAGACAGACAACAACACGACGACAGGAAGATCAGGCAACACGAGGTAACCAAACCCAAAACTTTTTCTCACCCATCACCACTCATGTCAACAGCACTATTTATTGATCACAAATTCCCAGAGTATCTGAAGGACAGGTACAAATTAACAGACAGTGACACCATGGTAACATATTTACCCAAGTACCTTGAAGGACAAGCATTGGCTTGGTTTGAAACCTTCAAGGAAAGTGCCACACCTGATAAGTTGACATGGTCCAATGTAGTACATGAACTAAAAGAGTATTTTGCTACTCAAGACAATATTATCTTCAGGACTGCACTCCGTGCACAAGAGATAGATGAACCTGTATCTGATTATGCAATGTATCTCAGAAAAGCGTGTAATGCCCAATGCCTAAAGGACGACACCTTATTTAAAACATTCACCCAAGGCATGAGGCCCTGGATCTCTGTAGCTCTTGAGAACAAGAAAATAGACTCTTTTAACCAAGCCCTAGACCTAGCCTTAGAGGTTGAGACCCAAGAAAGATCTAGGAAAACAAGGGATGCAGAGTCCAACCCACAGCCTACTAAGAAAAAGGTCCAGGAAATCACCACTAGTTCAGATGAAGATGTTAACCTAATGTCTAGTGCCCATGTAAGGCAACAGGAAGCTAAGGCTATATCCAAAGACCCTACCGGTAGATATAGAGGAAATAACTATGACCCCAACTACCAATCCAATAGAGGTAGAGGTAGGGGGGGCAACAGCAACAACCGGGGGGGTCACAACAGTAGGAAAGACAACAGCTCTTCCAACTCCAACAATGGTAACTCTTCATACAGTGATAGGAGAGACAGAACCCCAAGTAATGGCAGATCCTATAATAATCAGGGATCCAACAGTAGGAGCCATAGTCCACATAGGAACTACAACTCTGGATCCTACAACAACAATGGTTCCTACAACAACAGCCAGGGTTCAAACAACTCTGGATCCTATAATCAAGGATCCAACAGTAGGAGCCACAGTCCACATAGGAACTACAACAGTGGATCCTACAACAACAACGGTGCCTACAACAATCAGGGATCCAACAACTCCGGATCCTACAGCAACCAGGGTTCTAATAACTCTGGACAATACAGCAACTCTGGTCATTATAACCAGGGTTTCAACCCACATCAGGAGGATCACAAACCTAACACAAGAGGCTACCAGGGGAACCAACACAGTAACCCCCAAACAATACCTCAAGTGATGGATCAACTCTCCAAGCTCCTGGTCGCAAGCATCGCAACCAGCCCACAGAACCAGGAAAACTAGGATGTCACAGTGCCGATGGGCCAGTGCACTGTGACACCCCAAAAACAAACAATCAATCAGGATCAACAAGGATCCAACCAGAGACAATTGCTAGTGCCAATCTACCATCTAACAGACAGAGACGTCCATCAGTGATACACATCACCCCACCAGATTCATCATCAAAGGATACAGGTGAAAGTACCAAGCTTTCTATTGTACTTCTTCAAAATGGCTGTATCAATGCAAATCTATATGATGTTTCAGATGTACAATGTTTGGTTGATACAGGTGCTACTATCACCTGTGTCAGACAATCATTCCTCATGGACCTCCAAAAGAGATTCCATATCCAACTGAGGAAATCTAAAATCAACATCCATTTGGCAGATGGATCGGTGTGTCATGTTAGACATTCAGCTATGCTGAACTTTAGAATCAAAGGTGTCAGATTCCAATACCAATTTGCTGTAATACCCAACCTCACACAGCCCGTTGTACTCGGCACAGATTTCTTAAGCACTACAAAATCTCAAATTGAATTTAATGTTGATCCTGAACAAATTCTCAAACCCATTAGGGCAGTGAGGGATTTTACCATCCCTCCATTCTCTGAACTTGCAGTATTGGGTAAGGTCACATCTACTCAATCACTGCAAGGCAAAACTGGAGTAGTAGATAACCTCCAAAGAAATAACAATGCCCCATATCTAGTTCAAAGGGCAGCAGTAACCCCCAGGGAAAATAACAAACATCCCCTAGTGTTACTCAACACCAGCAGGCGCCCACATAAAATCAAAAAGGGTGCCATCATAGCTCTATTTCAGGAAGTCAAGGAATCTGATTTAGAAAAACCTCAACAGGTGTCAGACACTACCCCACACACTGATCAATCCATCTCAGCCATACGGCCCGAGGATGTAACTCAATTCAGTGACACAGACTCAGACTGTGAGTCCACATACGCTGACCCTGAACCCAACTCAATCAGACCCTCTGAAATAGCTGCTATACATAGTGAGGCACATGACCTCGAGCCAGAATTGGAAGAGAATGTTCCACCAAAATCTGTGCTCACATCCAAAGGTCAGCATGACAGATTAGAATCACTGCTGACCAAGTATGATGATATATTTGTAGGAAAAGATGGAGACATTGGTGCCACACACCTGTATACACACTCAATACATGTAAAACCTGAGGCAGTACCATGTCATTTCCTACCATATAGACAAACACCAGAAAAACAGGCCGCAATAGGGGAAGAGTGTGAAAGGCTAGTACAACAGGGCATTCTGAGAGAATGTGCTGAGGGCCCCTGGGCTTCCAGATCCTTTTTAGTACAAAAATCATCGGGAGGCCATAGGCTCGTCACAGATTTTCGTTATTTGAACCAGAACACGATAAATCAAGCCTTATCTACACCCCGGGCCGATGACACTCTAGACATGATAGGGTCACTCAGACCAAGAGTATTCAGTAAGCTAGATGCCCAACAGGGATTTTTTCAAATTCCTATAAGACAGGAGGATCAGCATAAAACCGCATTCATAGCAAATGACAAAAAATATGTCTATGAAAGGATGCCGATGGGTTTAGCGACGGCACCGGCGGGATTCTGCCATCTAGTCACATTAATTCTGAACAAACTCAAGTACAGATGTGCCCTACCATACCTAGATGACATATTGGTATTATCACCATCAATCGAACAACACTTCCATGACCTGGAAGATGTGTTCAACAGCCTAAGAGTTGGTAAACTCAAACTGAAGAAATCAAAATGTGAATACTTCATAGACAGAATAGACTTCTTGGGAATGAGAGTGACACCCATGGGACTGCAACCATCTCCCACAAAGGTGGAATCAATCAAAACCTTCCCAACACCAAAATCAGTCAAAAATGTCAGATCCTTCACAGGCCTATGTCAATACTTCAAAAAGTTTATCAAAGGTTATGCCCAAATTGCTAGACCATTGTATGATCTACAGACACATCTCAAAGCATTTGTCTGGACAGAGGATGCAGATAATGCTTTCAAAACTTTAAAGCATGCCCTCTGTACCAATGCTCTTCTCAGATATCCAAACTATGAGAAAGAGTTCAGTTTGGCAACTGATGCTTCCAATGTGAGTTTAGGAGCTGTACTCTCACAGAGAGATAATGAAGGAGTGCTCAGACCAGTAGCCTTTGCAGGTAGAACCCTCTCCAAACATGAGAGAAATTACAATACCACAGAGAGAGAACTACTGGGAGTAGTGTATGGAGTATTACATTTCAGACACTATCTAGAGACTAGACACTTCCAATTATACACAGACCATGCAGCCCTGATCCCACTACTAACCAATACAGGACTCACACATAGATGGGCCAGATGGGCTCTAGACATACAACAATTTTCATTCACCATCCAACATGTGAAAGGTGATGATAACACACCACCAGATGCTATGTCTAGAAGAGAATACCCAGATTCTGGACCCATGACTAACCCTCCGCCCCCACCAAGGAGAGTTAGAGCAGCCAGTAGAACCAAGTTTGCAAAAGTAACAAAAAAAGTACCATTCAAAAGGGATGATCCACCCAACACCATTGAAAGGCCAGAGACACCCATTAGGGGTATCTTGAAGCAATCTACACACTATGTGTTTTGCCACTGTGAGAGAGAATACTCACAACTCTTTCCAGATAATGACTTCGAGCCTATTGAATTCTCATCACTCAATCAGATGCTGAAGGCAACTCCTAAGGAGCCACCCTTCACCCCAACTGACTCAGATGATGAAGATTCAGAAGACACACTATATGCTATTACTCAAGCAACTTCCAAATCAGTCAGATTCTTTGAATCAATGCAGGGAGAGGAAACATCAAACCATTTGTGTCCTATGACCACACGCTCAAAGACTAGAGAAATGATTCAGGAGGGCACACCAAAACCCCCCACACAATCACAAACTATTCTAAATGAGAAAAAGGTCACAGGAAACAAACCTACCAAAACCCCACCTGCCAGGAAAAATGTCACAAAAGACACTGCATCTACTAAGTCAAAGAACTCTGAGACAAAGAAGAATGACAAAAAGCAAATTGTGCCTTTAAAGAAAAAGGTTGCCACTCCCACCAAGGCGAGAATAGGCCCTCCAAAGGAGCCTACACACCAAAACAAGAGTGACACACCCCAACAAAAGGCACAAGATAGGCCAATAGTCGATGAAAAAGAAAAAGAAAGAGACAGAATAAAACAACATGTGCTAGATATAAATCAACTACTGGATCAGATTCCCGACACATCCATCTCAGGTACAAACCTTGGCTTGGAACAAAGGAAAGACAAGTACCTATTGCCCCTCATACAGTATCTTGAGGATGGGACCTTGCCTGCACCAAAAGCACAAGGAAATAGAATCATCAACCAAGGCCAGACATACACCTTGGTAAATGGTACATTAGTCCATATATGCCCCATAAATTGGAGAAAAACCAATACTGTACCACTTCAAATTGTTATACCACAGCAATGGGTAACAAGTACACTACAGTATTTCCATGACTCACCTACTGGCGGCCATCTTGGTTCAAGTAGGATGCTGTCAGCACTCCGACCTAGGGTATATTGGAAGTCTATGCTAGCAGACACAACAAAATATGTTTCCACCTGCCACACATGCCTCACAGCAAAAAGGCAAGTACACTCACACAAAACACCAATGACAGTGAGAGAGTACATGACTTCACCAATGAAGTTCCTAAACCTAGACGCGGTGGGACCACTTCCCACAACTGCCAGGGGAAACAAACATATACAGGTCTGCATAGATTATGCTACCAGATATGCAACAGCTTGGGCTACTACTGACTTAAAAGCTGAAACAACAGCAGCAGAGTTCTACAAGAATATAATTTGTCATCATGGAACACCAGCCACTCTTCAAACAGACAATGGGACATGTTATACAGGTGCAAAGTTCACAAAGTTAACTAAACACCTCAAGATCAAACATAAATTCTCCTCACCATACAGGCCACAATCAAATGGGCTTGTAGAGAGATTCAATGCTAGCATAGGCACAGCGCTCAGAGCATTCTGCTCAAAGCACCAAAACAATTGGGATTCATTTATTGAACCCATAACCTTTGCATTAAACAACACTGAATCCCAAACCACAGGATTCACCACTTTCTTCCTACTCCATGGAAGAAACCCAGCCACCCCAATGGACTTAGGGCTGGGAATACAGGAAGACATATCCACCGTAGCAGACCATGTAGCTAACATGATAACAAATCAAGATACCTCTAGGAGGAAAGCTATAGAAAGGGTCGCCAAGCTACAAAAGGAAAGGAAGGATAGATATGATAAGAAACTTACACCACAGGAGATCAAGGTCACCGACATGGTGTACCTAAACATACCAAGAATCCTGACCAACACAGAGTGTAAGAAACTTCAACCCCTTTTTATGGGACCATATGTTGTAGTAGACAGACCTAGTTTGACAAGTGCCAAACTCAAAAACTTGGACACCAATCTATTGGTGGCCAGACCAGTGCACATAGACAGACTGAAAAAGGTTGTGGCTGTCAGAAACAATGAATTTGCACACAGGCTTATTCCACATGAAGCCAAATACTACAACAAAATTGTAAGGAACAAAAATAATATCACCCTTACAAGAGAAACCACAGGCATAGGCCCTATCAAGCCTAGGCCTGCACACCACATACTAAGAAAAACATCTAGGTGTGGTGCAGTTTCAAGAAATTAGAAACAGATTGAGATACCAAAAGAACATAAGATTTTCAAAATGTATTACAAATTCTCTTCATCCACACATAGGACATGTGTGACTGATAATGAATTACTTATATGTATATAAAGCCAATCAAATTTGTAAATATATCAGTAGGTTATTGCCTCTGAATGGTCAAAGACTGGGACCCTCCAAGTAAAGCAGACATGAAGTCTAAGAAGAGTAAGGGTAACACAATGGAGTGTCTAAAGCCTAATCCCCACATGAAAGAGCACGCTATGCCAACACAGCAGTCTATAGAGATCAATTGACCTTATGAGCTACCCTCAGACAACTGTCTAGACGGTCATGAATGGCTGTCCTGGATGACAGGAGGAGCTAATTACCAGTACACAGATTATACAATAGAGCCCCACAGTTGCAGACACTGGAGATTAGGTGCACTGACTCCAGAGAAACAATACCATGCCCACAATGGATGTGGGTAGGGTAGGCTACATAAGAAGCACTGTGGACCATAGCCCACCATCAGTCTTCATCCAGCTGCAGTCTGGAACTCAAGTCTACAGGACCCCACTTGGGAATTAGCCAGCCCACTTCTCCATTAGGAGAGACTGCACTAGGATAAAGAACACACCTACTTCACCTTTAACCTGACCTCACCATTTACTGGTCAATCTCTATAGACTCACCGGACATATTGCCAAGACAGCTCAATCTTGCAAAGGTACAGTTTGAACCACTTCATTTAAAGTGTTACACCATACACTTAGACTTTACCAGCACCAAATCACTACAAATTTGACAAGACTTTAAACAGCAAACTTGCTTTACACAAGCACCATGGGGAGACTGAGAGTTTCACCCATACTGCTAACTATGCTGTTATTATATACTATGGAACCACTTACTGCAGGTTATACACCTGTGGTGAGACAAAACATAGGAGTAGTATTCAAACCTAGCCCTCAACCATTGGTCAATGGACATACAACCACAACACTATTGTTAGCTATCCCCTACAAGATACCTCGGGCACCCGTTACCCAAGGATCCATAAGGGATAGAATACTCCACTTGACCACTCCTACTCTACAAGATCATACCTCTGGTCAGATTATCCAACAAGCCAAGGAGCTTGACACCTTGCTGGAAATTGCAGACAAGGAGATAAATGAAACATTAGCCTCCATCAAATTGTTCCTATCCAACCCCATAAACACATTGGACAAGGCCAAAAGAGAGGCCATACTGGGTTTTCTAGCACCCCTGTTTCGCGGTGTGCTAGGTCTAGCCACAGTAGAAGATGTAAACCAAGTAATGGGACAGCTCAAGAACATAGATGAAATACTAAGAAAATTTGCTAAACAAGATCAGGAAGCAGCTAATCTCATTGAAAAGAACACAGACAGACAAGATAAGTTTGTTAAAGCATACATCCAAGATAAGAAGGTACTGGACAGCACAATCAACACCATAGGTGACACCGTCAACCTGTGGGCCTCTAACATGTCCAGGTCACTTGACTCATATTCAAGGCACGAGAAAACTCAAAGGGAGAAAATGCAAGTATTAAATGATGCATTAATTATCATAGCAGCAAGAATGAATACAGTTCAATCACTGCAAAGGACAAATGCAGCCCTGAGGATGCTATCATCAGGAATCCTAACCCCTGATATAGTACCACCCTCAGACCTTGCTAGATACTTAATTGACATTAATAACAAACTTAGGATCACACACCCTGGAGCACAAGTCGCAATTAATGACTTAGATTTCTATTATTCACAGAAGCTGACCTCATACACTTACTCAGCTCACCATATATATATTCATCTGGACATTATAATACAATCTACCACCTCAACCTTCAAACTGTACCAAATGATTACATCACCCATGCCTATAGACACACAGGAGACCCCCACCAGAGGAGTCACCAAGTTGCAAACCACAACTGAGTTTCTAGCAGTATCGTACGACGAATCATTATTCATCGAATTGGACTCAGCAGATATGCAGGCATGTGAAGGTACTACAGTAAAGGTATGCAGAGATGTAAATGGTAGAATTTATAAACACAGGCCTACATGCCCTGTAGCCATTTTTACTAACCAGGCTCAACAGATTAAGGAACATTGCAAGTTTACAGTTTCACCACTGCAAGCACCTACCACCCATGCTATTTCCATTTCTGAAGATGAGTATCTGGTCACTACTAATGAACCCCATTACTTTATCAACTGCCATGGTAAAACGTCTGAAACTCGAAAAGCACAGTCCTACTCAATCATAGGTGTACCCTGTGGGTGCACAATCAGTGTAGGAGAATTTTCTCTTCCAAACACAAGGTTGCCCTGTAACTCAACCTTATCATTTCATTACATTCTCAAGACAATTAATTTACCATTCATGGCAGCACTTAACCAAATTTCTGAAACCAAACCAGATGAAACAGAGAATCTTCCAAATTTCCCAGTAGTAAACCTTTCTAAAACCTTAGAAAAACTACAGGAAAATCCAATCATGGATGATACTACTCAACTAAATTTAGAGCCCTTTGCCAAAACATTATTGAAAGATGCCTCCAACCTTGATAAGGCAATGGAAACATGGTACGTAGAATCACACCTATGTCGAGTTACAGAGCATCCAATCTTCCAAAGCTTAGGACTCATCCTAGGGATATCAGCTCACATTTTTATAGTATACATACTACTCAAACTGTACAGACTAGGAGGAACTGTAGCCTACCTGCCTACAGCCAAAGCATTCAGACTAGTCACCGAGCTGCCCCTACACAGATTGCTCCCAGATAAGAATCCTACCAAACTAACCCCTACAAGTAGTATATACATGCAAACTGAGCGCAATGGATTAGCTACTAACTAGGTCATGACCTACTGGTAGACCGGAAGTGACCTAGTTTCAGCCAATCAGAGGGCTGGATTTGACAGGAAGTGACGTCATAAGGTCATGACCTAGTTTTTTCGACCAATCAGAGAGCTGGATTCCATTTGACCTAGTGACCTGACCTAGTTACATAAATTAAAAGAATTGTGCAATACCTAGAGCTGACCTACTTGCAAACCGGAAGTGACCTACTAACCTACTTGCAAAAACGTATGACCTACATATGAGGGTGCATTGCGCAATGCTTGTAAGAATTTACACAATGTTCTGATGCAATACTTTTATGGATTTACGCAATACTTATGACTCATTTTGTTATGTCTCTTCATTTTCATGCATTAAAATAAAACACAACTCATTTATTTCACATAACAGATTATATTTTTTTATTAGACACAATATTTACAGATGAAGACAGATTTTCCATTTCCGGGGCATGCACATATACTACAAAAACATTTGTTGTGTGTGAATTTACTTGCTTGATACCAGCTTTGGCCAGTGAGACTAGTTTTCCATGTGTTGTGGAAACAATAACTGTTAAGTTTGGCTATGTTAGATATAGCATGCTCGAACAAAGCCTGGGCCAGGAAGTATGTTTGACTGTTTTTGGGTCCAGGTAAAAGACCAGATAAAAAACCATCCTTAAAGTTTACCTCAAAGGAGAAATGATTTTTCACTCCAGGTATACTTAAGGCATGAAGTTCCAGTGAGACCTGCAGACATGTGAAACAAATAGTTTTAGCAATAGCAGATACTTCCAGTTTACAATTACACTGACAAAACACTCCTACTATGGGATTACATTCTAACTCTTGGAGAGTAAGAGCAAACTTTCTTACACTTCCTAAAGTGTACCTTGTGTAGTGTCTTGGGCAGCCAGGTTCAGTGTGCAATTGATATACTCCTATACACCAATCATGCATTATCAAGTTAACTTTTTTCACTCAACAATAGTACATGCAGTTTCTGTAGGCGTCCCAAAAAGCTGAAGAGAAATATTTGTACATTTTAACACTAGTTATACAGTGGTCAACAGTGTCTGGTTCAGCTCCTCTAAAATAACCAATGTTTTCTGCAGGTATTATTTCCCAAAAGAAATTCTCTGAACATCCACATGCTACAGAACTTATATCATTGTCAGGTGTTATAGAAGAAGCTTGATTATATGAAGCAACACTTTGTAAAACTGGACGCATGTAATAGTCATAAGGTGGAGTTTCTGTGGTTTGCTCCACAAGCATAGCTTCTAAACTTTCCATGTTAAAATGGTTGCTTAAATCTAACCAGATACTAATAATCTGGTGAACGTGACGCTATGAGTTAAGAAATCTGGTACCACTTTTTTTTCTGTTCCAACTTAATTTCTTCAGCGCCGGATTTTTTATTTTTTGTCGTGAACATGTACAGCGTTCACTTTTGTGAAAAGTTTTTTTTATTTTTTGGGTGATACAGTTCACTTTTCTTACATTTTTATTAGTTTTTTTTTCATGATACAGTACACATTTTATTTACCTTTGTTTTTTATTTGAAAAATGTTCATTTGAACAAAAAATATTTTCCAGTTTAACACTGTTTTCTATGGAAAAAAATGTTCATTCGAACAAATGTTCGTTTGAACAATTGTTCAAATGAACATTTTTCAGTTTAACACTGTTTTCTATGGACAAAAAATGTTCATTTGAACAAATGTTCGTTTGAACAATTGTTTAAATGAACATTTTCCATTTTAACACTGTTTTCTATGGGAAAAAATGTTCATTTGAACAAATGTTCGTTTGAACAATTGTTCAAATGAACATTTTCCAGTTTAACACTGTTTTCTATGGGGAAAAATGTTCATTTGAACAAATGTTCGTTTGAACAATTGTTCAAATGAACATTTTCCATTTTAACACTGTTTTCTATGGGGAAAAATGTTCATTTGAACAAATGTTCATTTGAACAATTTTTCAAATGAACATTTTCCATTTTAACACTTTTTTCTATGAAGGAAATTTGTTCATTTGAACAATTTGTTTAAAAATTTTTTTCTTTCAACGAAATGTACAACTGGAAGTGAAACTAGAAAAAGAATCCATTTTTTATATAGAAAGGGGTAGGGTGCTTACACCGTCTTCACATACTTGTCTCTTTATGTACTGATAGGTTAGACCTTGTTTCCTTTGAGAGTAAGTCGTAACGCTGTGGTTAACTACTTTAAATCCTTTGTTGACTACCGTGACAACATTTTCACTGTCCAGTACTTCTTTGTACTTGTCAGTGGTCAGGGGGTTTTGTTTTTGAATTACACCTTTGCAACTCATTTTAACGGGCACATTTACTCCTGTGCCTATGTAACATTTGGAGTTCAAGGCAGTCATTTCATCGCCTTCCCACTCCACTTTGAATAACCCGGGGGTTCTCTTGTCAAACGCCAGACGGCTCTTACAGCATGGTTGAGGCAGCCACAGCTCACCCAAAACTTTGGTCTGAACATAGGTCTCTCTGTGGTGACTGTTGTCACATGATTCAGAGGGCAACCATTTGTGACGTTCTCTGAAGAAAGCTTCACGTTTTTCAGGAATAATTACGTCTTCTATTTTCTCTGCACTTAAAGCAAAGTAAAAACTGTCAGTGTCCATTTCACACATTTCAAAATCTTTCTCGTCTATGTATTCAAGGAGAAAGTCGTAATAGAAAGCCAACATTTTAAGTTTGGCATATTGGTATACCATGAACCCTATTTGAACTGGGAGGTCGTAGGTGATGGAGGTGGGCAAACAGGACAGTTCTACCGTGTTGTCACTTATGTCTTGCACATCTTGCACTGACCAGTGCATGGCCAAACGTCTTGCCTTAGAGGGGTGAAGATACTTTGTTTGAACAAAGTTTTGTTTGTTGCATATGGTTTTTCCGTATGAACCATTTCCCAAAAGTTTGTACAGATCTGACAAAATCTTACAGTCTATATTTTCGTCTCCCTTCCTCCTAGCTTTGGTTACTTCGTCCATGAAGGGTAAAAAAGTCTGTTCTGGTGTGTATTCTACGAGAAGGTGTACTGTCGTAACTACCAAACCTTTCTCCAGGTACCACTTCAAGAGAGGAGTTCCCAACAAAATTCCCTCTGCGTGGTAGCTGCCTATAAGTTGGCGTTGCGGTTGTTTTAGCTTACCTGCTGCTTCCAGGTAACGTTTCATATGTTCACCTACGTCTTTTTTTCCTACTAAACAGTTTTTGAAAATAGGTGTCATTTCACTGAATTTTTCTTTCAAGGATTCAGGTGTTTCTATGTCTACCTGGATAAGTCCAAAAGTTGTTCCTTTAGAAACCCCTCTCAGTATTTCATCCTGACTTTTTCTGCCTTGGCACAACGGTCTTTTAATTTCCCATTCACTTTTTGTTTCTCTGCACAAGTTTTCAGTTTTTTCTTTCAACCACATACACTCATACTTTTCCTCTACTTGGTAACCTAACGACTGAAGATATAGGGTAGTCAAAATGGTATTTTGGTTTTTTTCTTCTAACCATGCCTTTCCATTGGGGTCTCTCAAAACTAATTTAGTGAGGTGACATATGTGACCATGCCAGTAGCACCCGTGAAACTGGTATACTTTTTTTGAAGCTGGATTATAACCGTCCACTTTTATTTTCCTTGAACCCAATACTACTTCCCCGTAGTTGTATTGGTGTAATATCTTGACTTTGTCTGTCACAGTTTTGTATCGCAACCATTCTGTGGCTGAGTAGCTAATTTGTTGACTGCAGACAGCTTGAAAATCGTTTTCTTTCCTGCGCACCACATAATAACCTGTGCAGTGCTCTTCACCCATGCACTTGAGGTACAAGCTGTTAGCATCTACCCCTACTATGTGTCTGCATACTTTGCTTTGTGACCCGTATTTTTTTTGTCTTATTCTTGTTTCTCCACTTTTGTGATGTCTGTGAAAAATAATAGAGGGACCCCCTACTAAGTTGCGTCTGAGCAAGGAGTGAACATCCTTTTCTTTCTCACCAAAAAGAATGTAAGGAGTGGCATTAGGTGCAGTGTTGTTGAAAAGAAACTTCAAGGTTAAACCTGGCAAAGTTAAACCGTCTTTGAACATGTCTACCCCACGATCTATAAAAAATTTTGTGTGCTCGTTTATGGCTAAAACAAAGGGTTTAACATCCAGGTTGTTGTAATATATCAAGTAGTCCTTCATAGATTTCATTTTGTTTTCTGTCCAGACCTTTTTACATTCAAGATAATCTTCTTTGCTTATTCCACTACCCGACAAAGAACTGTAGAAGCAGTGGCGTGGAGGAAGAGCTTTGTTGTTCAGTTTTCTTATGTTGTCCATCCACTCGTAGGGAAAAAACCCTTTTTCAGCTTTCCCTTTTAGAAAGGCTTTCAGGTAGTTTGCGTAGGAATAACCTGGTGCCAAATAGTTAAACATGTCAAGGAAAAGAAGATGGTCTGTGTACACTGCTATGTACTTGTTGCATTTTTTTATGGTTTTCATTTCTGTTTTGTCTGTGTCTATAAAAAAAGAATGAAATTCCTTTTTTATTAAATTAATGTCATACTTTCCAGAGTTGAAACCTAGAACAGGGACTCTTTCTATGTAGGTAAGAAGTTTTTCCTTCACTTCAAGAACATGGGAGATTTTTTTTTTGGAATTTTTTTTGTTCTTTGCTGGAAAAACTTTGCTAGCTTTATGTTCTAGTTCCTTTTGTTTTTCTTCTAGAGAGTCTAGTTCGTCTAAAACATCTCTAAAATTCTCTTTCACCTGTTCTCCTATCAACTGCCCCAAGTTGTTTATGTGTTCCAACACATTTTTAACCAAAGGATCGTCGTCCCTGTTGGAATTTCTGACAAAACACACTGGTTCTGTATGACCAGGAAAATCAGAAGCTACACTGGCAGAAAGGGGTATGTGAGTTTTTTCTATCACAGTGTTAGCATTTTCTGGGGACGAATTTTCAGGTTGGACGAAATAGCTTTCAAAGTCAAAAACAATTTTATAGGGGTATATTTTTTTCTCAGGTGAACAAACTATTCCCAGTTCCTCTAAAACTTGAAAAACTGTTTTGGATGGATTGTATGCTCCACCTTTGTACCTGAAGCTGACTTTGGTGCAATCTTTTTTCACCCCATTGTGTTGTTTCAAAAGGAAGCTACGAGTGAAAACTTTATGACACTTTTCACAGGGGTACATTTTACCATACAGTCCCATGTTAGTTATTAAACTTACATGGTTTCTCTGTAAGTTCAAGTTGATGATTTTTTTGGATGAACACATGTTTGACCTTATAATTTTAGGTCGCCCCTTTCTTTTACCAAAAGAGGGAAGGTAAAAAATTCTTATGTTAACTTCAAACATTTTTTCTAACCTGTCTAAATCTCTTATGTTAACACCCTCAAAAGTCTCCTTGTTCACCCCTGGATAGGCTTCAAGGAAAAGCTCTTGAGTTTTTTCTAAAGATTCATACAGGAAGAAAGACAGACATCTAAAGAAACACAAGTTGTCCTTGTACGCCCTTTTGGTTTTAGGGTCTCTGTGAAAGTGTTGCATTCCTCTTTGTCTTAAACCTGGTGGAACAGTTTTCATTTTACCTAAAAGATATTCTCCTCCCGTAGCCCTTATGAGTGTGATGTTGGCGTTCACGTTGCCTATTACACTCCATTTAGTAGAGGGTCTTTGAGTGTCTTCTTTAATGTTGTTTTCTATTAAATCTAAACACTCTGCAAAGTCTTTGTCGTCCCTTATGAAAATGTAAGGGTCTCTATGACTTTCACTGTCATAGAACAAAGACGAGTTGTTGGCAGAAGCATGAAAGTACATGACTTTCTCTTCTTCTTCCTCCTTAGAGGAAGACAACAACCTTCCAAAAGAGACAGCCACTTTGTAAGCCATAACTTGATTTCTATGAATAGAGGTAAGCGCCTCTGTTACCTGTTTGGCTCCCAAGTCTTTGTTGAAACTTGTCATTCTGACGTTGAAAATGGACTGAAGCTTACCAAGCACAGCCAAACCTGAAGCTATGGACTTGAAGTTGTCACGGTAACTGCTTTTATGCAAAGAATTTTTTTCTATTTCTTTTGGAAGTTCTAAGCTGTCGGAAAAAGTTTCTCTTCTACAAGAATCTGAGTTACATAAAGTTTTTCCACTGTTTTCTACAGTAACCAAACGTGGAGGTCTAGGGGTGTTACACATTGGACAGTTGACGGTGTAAAGTTGTTTTACCTTTTTGGGCGGCATTTTTTTTAAGGTTTCTTTTTCTTGTTTCACTTTATGTTCTATGTACAAACTTATAACTAAAACCTAACCTAAGTATACATGGAGTACATATGGAACTTAAACCTACGCTGGGCTATGTTGACTAAAAACGGAGTACATCTAAATCTAACTACAAATTAGCTGATATACATGATAATGTAAAAGCACTGAACAAGGAGCTGTTGACCAGACACTATACAAAGTTGACCACTTACCCAGAGTAGAAATCGGTCGTTTCGTCTAGGAAGGGCCCAACTCGTGATTTTATGTCCTCCAGAATGAAGGGGGACACAGTGTGTCCGCAGTGTGTGGCTGAGGGGGGCATTCTGAAGCTGGAAGACACCGAGGCGTTCTTTTCCTCCACGTAGCTGGTTGTTCCTATGTGAACTTTAGGAGTTCCCTTGTACAAGTTTACCAGGACCATAGCCCGGCCTCCACTGGGGTCGGTGCAGTCTTGGTTCAAGGACAACAAAAGATTATCCACCTTCCTCTCTCCAAGGGCAGCTAGGCGGTGTAACTCCTTGTACTTTCCTAGGATGCACTCTATCTGGTCCACTAAGTTCCTGAATTCACGCGCCTCTAGGTTTAAGCACCGCTCGTAAGGTTTGTCCAGGTAGGTTCTCAAGCATACTCCCCTGATGCTAGGTTCCCTGTATATTTCTATGCAGGCGTTGTTATCCCCTTCCGGATAAAAAACTTGGTTGGGGGCAGGTGACTTTTCTTGGAAACCAAATCGAGCAGGCCACTTTTTTACCACCAAAGGCACTGACCTAAAGCCCACAAGCTTGCTGGAAGAACTGGGGGCAGTGCCCTCCCCAAACTTTTGCCTGTGTGACTTGTCTTTAGGAGACGGAACACCTGGGACAGAACCAATGGGCTCGGCACCATAGGATGAAGTCGCTGAGGAATCTGAAGCAGGGGTAGAGACAGGGGTTTTCTTGTGGTAGGCGCGCTTCTGTCTTTTTTTCTTAGGCTCCCCTTCTCTCTCACTGGAACAGTTTCTTTTTTCCGGCGGGCTTTTAAGAAGCAGCTCCTCTACCGGAACCGGGAGAGAGTACAGAGGAGAAGGGCCGGTTAAATCTATAACCTCTACCTGCGAATACCCCCCGCGGTGAGCAGGTGAAGGTGTCCCTTGTGTTAAGTCCACCACTTCTATGGGTTTAACTGCCGGTGATGAGGTTGTAAGGTCTATAACCTTAATTGGACTGACCTGGGGAGAAGGTTCCTCCGGAGTCACGGGTGAGTAAGAGGCGGACGTAGGTGCTTCAGTGGGGGGTTGGTAGTTCAAAGGTGCCGGGGGATTGATGTATTCCCTGATGTCAAAATCGCCGTCGCCAGCTTCCTGAGGAGAGCGATCCCGGACGCGATCCAGGAAATCAGTGATTTCGCCATGAAGAGCTGCAAGAGCGGCTTCCTGTTCTCCTGCATCAGGCACTTCAGTTGGAAGCCGAGCAGGAGTTGCAGGTGGTTTATCAGGTGAGGCTGGAGAGGTAGGAGGAGGGGCGATGCCCGACGCCTTTTCCACTGTCTGTTTAGAAGTAGTAAAAGTTAGTGGAGCCAGTTTTTTAGCTCCTCCTCTCCTGACACTAAGTCCCGTCTTCATGCGACCAGGCATTGTTCTCCTTGAAGATGAAAGGGTGGCAGGGCTGGAAGGTGCAGGAGCAGGACGGCGAACAGCAGACAAACGTCAGAAAAGGTTTGATGAAGATCGAGCAGCTCAAGTCTACTTTATAGTAACTATCCTGATACGATGCTGGGACGTTCCCTTGTCGTTCAGATAACGTACAACCACGTCCATGAGTCGTAGATAACCGTGCTTTTCCATTCATAGTATGTTTTACACTTAGTCAGTGTTGTTTTGGAAAAAAGTAAAAAAGCTTAACTCAAATAAAAAACGTGATAACGTTCAGTCAACGTTCAGGGTGAGGCTTGTAAAACGAATCTTGTTGTTACCATTCTGTAATTAACGCAGACCATTCGTCATTTATCAGAACTAGCTTCTCTCAAGCAGACATGGCTAACTTTTGTCCTTTGCCTTTGTCTTTGACCGTAGGTCACAAAAGGCGTCAGGAGGTGTTTATTTCAAACATCAGGAGGGGCGTAGAAGAAGGTAAGGTGTGGGCTGTGTGGAAATTCTGTCCTGAAAATTTGAACAGGGATCTTTACATCCCTCCTAACTGTAACTTCAAACAATGCTTTTTGCACAACCAAACCACTGCATTGGTTCCTGGTGGACCCTCTGTGAAAAAACTTATCTCAGAAAATGGGGAAAGTTTTTTTTCAGGTGTTCTTTTGGGACATGGTGCCATGGTACACTTGATGTCTAGACATTCCATTTCCTCTGGAAGTTCAAAGAAATTCATTTCAGACAGACAAAAACCCTTTTTTCTAAGGGATCAACCTTTGGGGGGAGGGCCTGGTAATTCAGTTTTCATCGATTCTACTATGGTGAAGGCTTTAATTAAAGCCACTTTACTTCACCCAGACAAAATTACACACTCTTTAGGTTCAAAAATTTTCTATGAAAGAGGATTCAGGACAGAGATTGGACACAATTACCATGGATGCTGTCATGTTGTGAGAGTTATTACTGAAATAACTACCTCCCATGAAAAAGGTCAGCTGAAGGTGGTAACAGCCTACCCCGTATCTAATTTTTGGTCCTCCTAATAAAACTGAACAAAAATAAACGATGATCCTCCGGGTAAGGCCCCTGGGCCAAACCCACCCTTCCACATGTTTTCCCCTCTTTTCAGAACGCTCAGGCACTGACCCTGACGTTTGTTTCGTCCTTGAGCAATAAATCATTTCAGGAAAGTGCGATAAGGAAAGACTGACAGGTTTCCTATAAAGGTTAAACGGGGACTAAACCATCGTTATTTGACACAACAACCTTCGCCCTACTATGTCGCGTTACTCCCTGCAGCGTGTATTAGAACAACGTCACCCCGACGACACTCAAGTTCTGACATACGTGAGGGAAAGAAATGAAATTATATGTTGCTCTTCAATTTGTTTCAGGTACGTGTGCAAATACTTGAAAGAATGTGTTCTTCACCGGAAAAAATTATACTTAGTTTTTTCTTCAGTGCAATCAAGTTTTACATCCAAAGACAGAAAAACCTTGAGGAAAATGGTTTTGAGTCATAACTTGTCGAAATTTTCAGCGGTGGAAACCTTGGGTTATGCCCTGAAGCATGGAAGAAAGGGAAAAGGCCCACTGAAAAACCCCTTCCATGTGGAAGCATTGAAAGCGGCAGAAGAGCATCACGCCAAAGAAGATCCCCGCCTACTTAACCAGCGTCTTCATTTCTTCATGTCTATTTTGGAACTTCTAGCTGAGTGCTTAGAAACCAAAACTTTGTTTTCCTCCTGCCCCATATTTCACATCCCATCATCGTCCCTGGATCGTTTCAGTGTAGAGGAGAAAGAAAAAGTTTGGTTTTATCTGGCTATGTGGTGCACCCAGCTTATCTCCCTTACTCACTGTTTTCACCACAATCAGCTCGCTTTACACTCAACGTCATAACAAATTTAAACGAACGAAGAACGATGTAACATGCTTACCTAAACAGGGGGAAGGGAATGGGAGAGATATATAGAATAGGATAGAATAGGGTAGGATAATATAGGGTAGGGTAGGGTAGGGTAGGGTAGGGTAAAAAAGGGTGGGGTTGGGTTTAAAAAACTATGGGGTGGGGGGGTGGGGGCACCCCTCAAGTATGGGGGGTTTGGGGCTTGTTGGCCCGGGCTGGCCGCCCAAATAACCCACCTAACCCACCCACCCACCCACCCACCTAAACCACCTACCCACCTACCCTACCCTACCCTACCCTACCCTACCCTACCCTACCCTACCCTACCCTATATAAGTCAACTGTATGCTTTCTAGCCTGTCATAACCTGCCTGCCTTCCTACCTGCCTGCCTTACTTGCTCAACACCTTTTATTTGGACGCTATGGAGTTTCACCTTTCGGACGAGTTGTTATTCAAGGTCAGTGAAAAAATATCTGAAAAAGACTACCCTCGATTAGGGGTTTACTTAGGACTTAGACTAAGTTTAATGGATTACATGGAAAAAATACCGTCTCTTCGTTCTATGGGGAGAGAAATGCTTATTTCATGGAGCAGAAAGAACGTGCGTTGCAAGTGGATGGTATTGAGACATGCATTAAGTGACATAGGTCGTTACGATCTAACTGATTATTGTAGATGGTACATGGGATATTACAACGTAGTGGACCATTGTGAAATTCCTCCAGAACAGTGGAAAGTTGATACTTTGTTCGTCAACCTGGCAGACAAGTTCGAAATGCTTGACTGGAGGAAACTGGGAACTCAACTTGGATTGAGCGACCACGAGCTTAACCTGATATCCACCCCTGTTCCAGGGAAAAAAGGTGTCACAAATCCTGTTTTCGAAGTTCTGATGGTTTGGAAATAAAGAGAAATATCTCATCCAAGCTGCCTAATAGCCAGTCTATACAACATGGGACTTTCTGATGTAGCTCTTTACGTGGAAGGTTTGAACAAGGGTTCTACTGGTTTAAAAGAGGACGAGATTGCTCCTTTGGTCACTTTGGTTTAAGATATCATCCAACATGGATCACAAGGAAAAGGAGATCATTTTTGACCCACGTCTACAAAGCCCCTTCACAATGATCATAGCTGGACCTACTTCTTGTGGAAAAAGTCAACTTGTTTTCAAGTTGATTAAAGGTGTAGACGAGCTTGTTACTCCAAAAATACACGACATATACTACTGCTACAGTCAATGGCAAGATGGATTCGACGAAATGGTGAAGTTGGGGGTTAAGTTTAACAAAGGTCTTCTTTCAGAAGACTTTTTGTTCGAGGATGAAAGAGACGTGACTAAACATGGACTGGTCGTAATAGACGATCTCATGGATCCCGAGTATGTTCCCACCATAATGAAACTTTTCACTGTGGGCTCTCACCATCGCAGTTTAAGTGTAATTTTTATTACTCAAAACTTGTTTTTCAACAATCCTGCCTTCAGAACCTTGAGCTTAAATGCACACTACCTAGTTGTTTTTAAAAACCCTAGAGACATGAGTCAGATAGGGCACATTAGCAAACAGGCCTTTCCAGGACAGAAATCCTTTTTGACGGAGGTATATAACTCAGAAACCAAAGAGAAACATTCATACATCCTATTGGACTTAAAGCAGAGCACACCTAACGAGCTTAGGGTAAGAAACAGCATAACAACTCCTTGGAACACCTTGGTTTTCATTCCTCAAGCTTCAGCTTCGAAAAGAAAAAGATAGAATGGTGACCAAAAGATCTCCTTCTGGAGGAAAATTTAAAACAATTAGGAAACATTACCACTTGTTGAAACACATATCCAAGTGTTCCTCGGCAGAGTGTTCCACATTATCAAAGGTCTCAGCGATGAGGTCATTAGGTTGATGAGTCAAATTTGCGTCAACGTAATGAACAAAAACCTGTTGCGTAACGAGTCCGACGCAGTCAAACGTTTATCACCCTACAAGAAAGAACTCAAGTCAGTCACAAGGCACAAGGCTACCGTTAAGCAGAAGAGGAAAACCTTTGAGCAAAAGGGTGGATTTTTGGGAACCATTTTGGGCCTCGCCTTACCCCTGATAACAGGTCTCATAGGAGCACGTCGATAAAAAATCATGTCTTATTCAAGGATGGCCCTCGTAAGGGCGGATCTTGTTCCCCGAGGAAAAAAACCTTCTTTTGTTAGTCCTTCCTCTCCTCCCCAGCCTGGACCTAGTGTTCAAGACCAGTACTACAGCACTCAACTTTTAAGAGAAGGTTTAACTCCTGATTCCAGCCTGGTTCAAGTCCTGAACCACCTTCAAAGTAAAGCACATGAGGTGCTTAACTCTCCTAACCTCAAACTGAAGGAAAAGTTAAGGCAGTACAATCAACTTATGATAAAGTCGGGAATTTTAACTAAAAAAGCCAAGGCCTTAGGACAACGTAGGGAAGGTCCCTATCCTGGTCGAGCAGTAGGACAAGGCCCTGCAGGAGCAGCAGCAGCAGTAGCTGGGGGTGTAAACAATTCTTTAGAAGACACCGACGACGGCGACGACGATGATGACCACACTTTCACAGAGACTAGAGACGATCCACCACTTCCTGACGATTCAGACGGAGACAGTGTAGACGAGTTCAAAGGGGAGGAAGGCTTTAAACCTCGTGCAAGAGACAACACAGAGGGTATGGACGCCGACATAAAAGAAAGAATACCTGCAAGTTACAGAACGACTGCTAAAAATCTCTACAGAGAATTATCTCGTCACGGAAGTGAAATTTTGAATTGGAACAGAGACGGAGAAATATATGTTAACGGGGAACGTGTGCCTGGAACTGACATAACAGATTTGTTAGCTTTTGCTGCCCGACCAAAGTCTTTGAAAAAGGACCAACCTAAAGGAAGCCAGGTTTTCATGAGAGCAGTTAAAAGGCTGAACCCCACCTTAAAATTTGTCAAAAACAAGTCGGCTTTTGCAGGGCACAGTCCTTCCTTTGCTGCCAGTCCCTTGAAAAGAGCTTCCCCTATTAAGAAGAGGAAAGTAAGTCAAAAAGGAACTGGACGTAAGTTTATATGGCGCACAAGGCTTTGAAAAAAGATGTCCTCAGGTTTTACACAGATCCTAAACAACCTGGAAGTTTCACCAGCGTATCTAAACTTCAACGTCATCACTTCAAGAAAACAAAGAAAAAAAACATAGAACAAGCTTTGGAAGATGTAGACGCTTACACCAGACACAAACCTTACAAGAGAAGATTTCCAAGAAGAAAAACACAAACATGGGGGATAGACAAACAGTGGCAACTTGACCTCATAGACATGCGAGAATTTTCAAAGGAAAACAAAGGATACCAGTACATTCTAGCGGGAATAGATGTTTTTTCAAGGTATGGTTTTGGACAACCTGTGAAAAGTAAGAGAGCTGATGACGTGACAGAGGCTTTCAAAAAAATGAGCAAAGAAAGAAAACCTCAACAAATTCAAACTGACAAGGGCAAAGAGTTTGTCAACAAAATTTTCAAAAAACACTGTGAAGATCAAAAAATCAATTTTTTCACAGGAGAGAACGACGACGTGAAGTGTGCCTTAGCCGAAAGGTTCAACTCTACTTTACAAGGAAAAATGTGGAGATGTTTTTCTCATTTCAATAACTACAAATGGGTTGACTTGCTGCCCGACTTGGTTAAGTCCTACAATTTGACTTACCACAAATCCTTAGGAGCTGCCCCTTCAGACATAAATAAAGACAACTCTGAAGTCTTGTTCTACAGGTTGTACGATCAACCTCAAAAGAAAAAAGTTCCTGTCCTTCAGTTGAAGAGAAAAAATCAAGTGCGAATGTTGAAAACAAAGAAAACATTTAACAGAGGGTACGAACCTAACTGGACTGAGGAAATATACACAGTCGACAACATTTCGCCCAAAGGATACCACCTGAAAGATCTCCTTGGAGAAGAGATAAAAGGAAGCTTCTACGAACCTGAAGTTCAGAAGGTGCAAGTCCGTCACGGAAGACGCTACAACATAGAAAAAATAGTAAAATACAGAGGAAAAGGCAAGAAAAGAGAAGCCTTGATCAAGTGGAAGGGTTATGGAGACAAGTTTAACTCTTGGGAACCTGTCAAAAACATAAACAAATGGCGTTTACCTTAACTTTACCTAGTAACTCATCTATGAACGTTTTTCCTGACAACACTTTAACTAGTTACAATACGATTTTGGCAGAATACATTAACTCTCCTACTCAGTTAGAGTGTGCTCTTCAAGAAATAACCTGTCCTACCACGTGGTACAACGTCAAAGAAGAACCCATTCTCTTGGTACAGGGAGAAAACGACCTGACAAACAACCTCCGCTCTGTAGTAGCTTTATTGAACAAACGCAGAAGAGAATTTTTTCCTCTGGAAAAACCAGGAGCCCATAGTGTCTTCAGTAGAGCTTCAAGCTCTACATCAAATTTATCAGCCCAATCTGCTTTGAAGAGAGGAGTAAAAATAACAAAAAACCTACGTCATGTCAACCCTGTGGGATCGACTGAAACCATTCCTCCTGCTGGTCCTGCAAGTGAAAGTCCACCGACTCCTGCTGCTGCGACTGAGACGCCATCTGGAGGATTCACTTCTAACCAACCCAAGCCAGAGAAGGAGGAAAAGGAAGAGGAGGAGGGTGAGGGGGAACGTGACACGGCAGGCAGAGGGAAATATCGTCGGCTGTGGCTGAAGTGATGTCTATGGATGACAGGGAAAAAAGGTCTCTTTCTTTTTTTGAAGAAAAGGCCGTCTTCACAGACTCTGCTAATGTTTCTCCTCTCTCTCCCAGTCAGTTACAGGCTGTGAAAATATGTACACGCTTCAAGGAAATTAGCAGATACCTGTCTAAGTATTACTTCAAGGAAGGTAGTATCTACAATATGTTTGCCTTAGAAGGTGTGAACCTGGAAAGCAACTCAGAGTTGATAGGATACTTGAACAGGACCATAAATAAACTACAGAGCATGTTGGTGAGAAAACTAAGAAACTACAGGAAAAACAACAAAGCCACCGTGTTTCACTACAACAAATACACAATGAAAAGTGTAGTTTCCTTGCCTCCTGGTGTGGTCATGCAACTCCCAGAAAACTTAGGGAAACAATTAGGTTTTGACGGAAGTGTTTTCCTAAGTGGAAAAACACAAAGCCCCTACGTGGTAGACCTTCAGTACAAAAGTCGATGTGCTTTCGTGTACTCTGACATAGTCAAGCACAGTCTTGTGGGTGACTCTAAAGCACCCCTTCTGAGGCAAATCAACATAAATCGCTACAACGGTGACATGCAGACCATAAGTTTCCAGAACTTGATATATCTGCCAGTCACTAAAACCACCTTCAGGCAGATAGGGATATACTTAAGAGACAAGACTGGGGAACCTATACCATTTGAAAGCGGATCAGTGTCGGTGGTACTTGCCTTCAGACCTCTTCAAGGATAGGAGTATATTACCATGCTTCACTACTATGGAACACCTCCATACCTGGCCCCTAGGGGTCAGTACGCTGAATACTACAGAAAATCACAGTTTGGGAACGGTGCTTTACCAGCGTACGGTGGCAGGGGCAGACAAAGAGGGCACGGACTTGGTTCGTTAATAGGTGGTTTACTGAGAGGAGCTGTTTCCCTCTTAAGTAAAATAGGACGCTCAGCTGCCAAATCTGCAGGCAAAGCCTTGCTTACTACAGGAGCTGGAGTCTTGTCCGACGTGGTAACAGGAAAAGGCTTCAAGAAAAGTGTAGTTAGGAGAAGTAAAGCTACAGGGAAGAACTTACTCAAAAGGGCTGCTTCTTCTGCTCAAGGATACATAAAAGGTACATCTGAACCTCCTCCAGTCAAACGACGAGCAACCGGCAAGCGCGGAGGATGTAAGGGGCAACGCGGCAGAGGTAGAGGACAAGCTAGAGGAAGGACCTTGTTCTAGTCATGAGTCTCCTTCATCCCAAGGGTCAGGTATGTGCAGTAGGTGAACTAGACCTACACGCCTTGCCTGTCACTCAAAAGGACATATTAAAGTGTCAAAAAATAACCAAAACTACCAACAATGCCCTGACTCCACACACTGAATCATTTGACTTCACCTTCGAACCAAGCAACCTGTACACAGACCTCTCAGAAACTGAGCTGTACATGGAACTGGAAGCCGTGGCGGCAGACGGAACAACTCACCTTGCCGTAGGCATAGAAGCTGCTCCAGTCAACAACTTGGCACACGCTCTCTTTGCTTCCTGTCAGTTGCTGATAAATGGGGAGAAAGTCACCGGCAACAATGAAGACTATGGTCTCAAGGCCTACATTTTGGACACAATTTGTTGCAACAAAGAAGACAAAGAGACTCGGTTGAAAGGGTGTCAAAAGTACATGAAAGACACCTGTGGTCACATGGAAGCCAGAGCGGGCGAAAATGCTGGATGGACGGCACGGAGAGCAGAGTTCAGTGCCCGCAACAAGCATGCCTTAGTAATGAAGCCGCACCTGGATTTAATTAAACAGTGCAAGGTGCTGCCTCCGAACTGTGAAATCAAGTTCATATTTGAAAAAAATCAACCTAATTACTACATGATGCAAGCAGCCGATCAAAACTACTGGGTCAAAATCACCAAAGCTGAAATGACACTTCTCCAAAAATGTGTCGACGACGAGGTGGTGAAAACTCACGTCAGCAGTGTCAGGAATCCACATTGGGGCCCTTTCAACTATCACATAGCCAGGTGTAAAGTAACTAAACACACTTTGGACGGCGGCTCACAAGACTACAGTTGGACTCAACCTGACACTACTCAGATCCCCACCAGGATAGTCTTGTGTATGATAAAGGAAACAGCAGCTGCTGGGACTAAGACAGAAAATCCTTTCAACTGCAGGCATTTCAACGTGAAGGAAATATGCGTGAGATATGACGATCAAAAGTTTGAGTTGAAGACCGACTTCGAAACAGGCAACTGCATCAGAGCCTACAGTCAAATGTTCATAGACAGTGGGCTGTCGGCTTTGGGGCAAGACTGTGGCATAACTTTGGAAGATTTCAAAGATGGATATTCCTTCTTTGTTTTCGACCTCACCCCAGACAGAGCACCTGAAGACAGTCGTATAAATCTCATCAAGCAAGGAAAGCTGGGCATTTCCCTTAGGTTTGCCGCCCCGACTACTCACGCCATATCTGCCGTCTTGTGTTCCTTCTACGACAACAACATCCAACTAACGGCTGACTGTCTTCCTGTCACAGACTACCACATGAACTGAGAAAAAAATGAGAACTTCAGACATAACAGGTGCACTGGGAAACCATCCACACACAAGGCGTTTCTACCTGGGAACTTTTGCCAGTAATCAATGTCCTAAAAAACCAATTCCCTCTACATGTTTCGTCAGTAACACAGATCCAAGCTCTAAACCTGGTCAGCACTGGGTGGCATTTTACGTTTCTCATAACGGGAATGTATTCTACTTTGATCCCTATGGCTTACCTCCGTTTACTATATATCACCAAAGGTTCATGCAAAAGTCGTCAGATGGTCACGGGTCGTTCAGCAGAAAACAAGTGCAAAACTTTTACACTAAAACGTGTGGAGCCCACTGCATTAACTTCCTCATAGAAACATGTCGGACCAAGGATCCACACCACACTGTGAAAAGGTTTTCTCAGGTCCCCTTCAACTTAATGGACAAAATAGTCAGGCCCTTCCTGAGAAAAAGAGAGAAGAAGAGGTAATGAATTTCGAGATGAGTCCAGAAGAAGTAGCAGTCAAAGCAGACGTGAGTAATCTTTTGGTGAAAGGAAAAGTTAAACGTGAACTGGACGTGATAGACGGGCTTCAGAGCACGGCGGAAGTAATAGACAAGATTCTCATCATCATGGCCGAGTTAATGGACAAAGTGGTAGCCCTGGAGGAGAACGACATAGGAAGAAAGGCCTTGAAGGATTTAATGGAGAGAATGCGGGCCTTAGAGGACCGTAGTCAAAGTCCTACTCCAGCCAAGACCGGGTGCAGTTGGTACTGCAACAAGAATTCATTTTCCATATAATATCCATGTACTCTGCTTGCAAAGCATATCTGATTATAATGATTCATACCTAGCATGTACTCTGATAGGAAGAAAAAATAAAAAGTTTGAATTAAAAAAACCGAGTTGTGTCTTTGTTGCATTTAATCTCATATCAAAATAGTGAGTCATAAGTATTGCGTAAATTCAATCAAAACATTGCATCAGAAAATGAGTCATGGTTATTGTGTAATTTCTTTCAAGGATTGCACAATACACCCTCATACGTAGGTCATACGTTTTTGCAAGTAGGTTAGTAGGTCACTTCCGGTTTGTAAGTAGGTCAGCTCTAGGTATTGCACAATTCTTTTAATTTATGTAACTAGGTCAGGTCACTAGGTCAAATGGAATCCAGCTCTCTGATTGGTCGAAAAAACTAGGTCATAACCTTATGACGTCACTTCCTGTCAAATCCAGCCCTCTGATTGGTTAAAACTAGGTCACTTCCGGTCTACCAGTAGGTCATGACCTAGTTAGTAGCTAATCCATTGCGCTCAGTTTGCATGTATATACTACTCCTACAGAGGAAACCCACACCCCTTTCCTCACAATTCAGGAAACCCACACCCTGATAATTGCTATATTATTCACCCTGACCATCTACTCAGCCTACAGAATAATGAAGTACCTTAAGAAATTTGCACAGACACACTGTGGCAAGAAAAATGTGGCCAAGCGCACAAATCCCACAATATATTTTAAAATATATTGTGGAGACTCAAACTTCACGCTACCCCTGAGGCCAATACCACATGAATTTGATGAGATTAAATCAGCAGCTGCCCCGACCTATAAGGATATAGTGGTTAAAACCTTCCCACTACCTAAGGCTATATTTACCTGGAATGGACCAGCAGTTATAACAACACAGAGAGGAGAATTTGCTTATCACCTCCCTCAGGTGATACACCTACCTTGGCGCACTAGGTTCAGTACCATACCAGCCCTTAAAAACAAAGGACTGTACTACTCCATGCTTCTCCAGAATGATTGTGGCACCAGCCCGGTGACCATGACAGCACTGGAAAATACAACAGATATAATTATTGACGAACACCAGGAGGAGACCGCAAGGTCAAACATGCAGACTATTGCTAATTTTCTAAACCACCAGCCCTCCCCGGTGACTGTGGAAACAGCCTAGGCTGCCCACAGCCTAGACTGCCCCCAGTCCACCACCAGGAGATACTGAGATGACACATCTCACACATGACACACACCTCCACTGTCAATGAAATTATCAAAGTATTGAAAAATTGATTTAGAAAAAAAAATATACACAGCCACTTGTTGATGTATATTATGAAAATCTATGGTATTCTCACAAAATCGATGATTAATGCGCGCATACACGCGCAAATTGCAAAATTGCAAATTGTAAATTGTACAAATCTAACATTAATATACATGAATGCAGGTAGATAACTAAGACAGTTTTTGTACCCACTAGCACTTGTATACTATACCAAGGTTTACTTAAAGTAACACACTTTAGGTATCCAAGAAATTGTTGGAAAAATGAATGAAAAAAAAAAAAAAAAAAAATGTTGAGGAAAATTGTTGACATGAAAAATGTTTACTTAAGATACTCACCAAATAATCTCTTTCAGGGACACATACTCAAGAAGGCTAGGGAAAAGTCAATTAAGCAGCGGCCCACTGCCGAAATTGCCAATTAATACACCCATATAGCAAAATCAAAGAGTAACTCAGAGACAAACAAGCCTATTGTACATGAAGTACTTTGTTTTTCCGGTCCTCGGAAAAATTTGTCTCAAATCCCAAAAATTGTATAGTGTAAACTAGATTGTACGCTTGTACCCAATTTGCACACTAAAATTGTATGTTTGCACACCAGATTGTACGCTTGTACCCAATTTGCACACTTAAATTGTATGTTTGCACACCAGATTGTACGCTTGTACCCAATTTGCACACTAAAATTGTATGTTTGCACACTAGATTGTAAGTTTGTACCCAATTTGCACACTTGAATTGTATGTTGCACATTTTACTGTATGTCTGTACCCAATTCATACACTAAAATCAGATTTTTCTTTAAAAATCAACATTTTTTATGTGTAACCAAGCTGTACGCAAAATTATATATGTACATACAGAAATTATCAATTGAACGCAAAATTATATATTGGCATACTAAAAATTGCCAAATGTACGCGAAATTATATATTTGCATACTAAAATTGCCAAATATACGCGAAATTATATATTTGCATACTAAAATTGCCAAATATACGCGAAAATTATATATTGGCATACTAAAGATTGCCAAATGTACGCGAAATTATATATTTGCATACTAAAATTGCCAGATGTACGCGAAATTATATATTTGCATACTAAAATTGCCAAATATACGCAAAAATTATATATTTGCATACTAAAATTGCCAAATGTACGCGAAAATTATATATTTGCATACTAAAATTGTCAATTGAACGCAATTACATGCGAAATTGTAAATTTGCACACTAAATTGTCATTTATGTTCAATTTGCACGCTAAATTGAACATTGGATGCCAAAATTGCACACTATTTGCCAAATTGTATGTTGTACATGAAAATGGAAAATTGTACCCAAAATTGATGTTACATAAGCAAACACGCTCAGGTATGGTAAGATATAGAAACTCGGAAATGTACTTATACCCAGGAGAAAATTGTTTATACTGACAAAGCTCTACCACAAAAATTGCATTTGAAGCACTCCCCATTACTTCAAATCCTCTTACAAACAGTATACAACTCCAAAATAAGGTAAAAATTGTATAAATTGTACATTCCCTCGGCGAAATGACGGAGTTTCGCATTCTCTCGGGGGAGAGGGAGTATTCTATCATATACCATTTTATTATTCCATAAATTCTAACATATTTTGTATTAATCAAAGAATATCTATGAAATTAATACATAGGTTGGTTCTAAGAGCTATAAGAGCGCTCAAACTTTGTATAAGAGCGTTCATGCCCCACTGCACACCAGCCAGAGTCAGTTAGACAGAGTTTGTGACATCAAAGGGTCCGACCTAATGGTCCACTGCACAATATAATAAAAATGAGGGTCTCAGAGTGCGACCTCATGGTTCAGTGCACAAACTAATAACTTGTAAGTGAATGCAAACAGCCGTTAGGGGTGCCTGGGCACCACAGACGCCGTCATGAGTGTCTGAGCACTCTAAGGACTGAACAATGGGTTACATAAGCATGACGCCATAACTGTCCGGTCGCTCTAGCGTCGCTCCTGAGCGAGATAGGTCAAATATCAAAGCATTTATGGAAAGCCCATAATTAGACGGTCAAAATGAGCCCAAGATCAAGGCGGAACTCCCATTATTAAGGAAGTTACGCCATAGAGACTGAATTGACTTCTGAGTGCACTACAGACGAACCGGCGCAAGTTACGCGTCTATCCAGCGGGCATTATAAACTTGGCATATTCAACTCCGCGCATGCGCAAAATGGTGGTTGCAGCTGCGTAAACGACCGAGATATGAGGGTCTGAAGTTACAGAACCGACCAAGACAAAGGGGGACACAGCGGCGCCCATGGGGGTCCTTTGTGGACCCAGTGACACATGAAAGCCTCCCCTCAAACAATTGCAGAGTTAGGCAGATGCTACTGGCCCCAGTCAGTCTGGAGGTGCTTTTCCAAGATTTGCTACAAATAGCCTGTCTGCACCTCCTAGAGGACAGAACACCAAGAACCACTCCAGAGGTAACATCTCCAGTCATCTCCTGCTACCTGCTATACCACTGCACTATGGTGAAACTATGCTAGACAGGCATTGGTTTCCATCATTAGTGGCCAGAGGCTATCTTCCTCAAGACATCCACCAGAGGGTAAAGTTATTCATTATTACATTATTCCTCTAAGCAGCAGGCCAGGAGCTAGGTGTGGGAACCCACCTAGAACTATGCTGGACATTGTATTATTGTTACCTCACAGGTGGAGTGGAACTGAACATTGTACTTTATAAATTACTGTATGTTTACTGTATGTACAAATTACCTACATACTAACTACTGTATGATTGATATTTCCTACATGTTGCCTAAAGCTGAATAAACCAGTGATAACTGGAAATAACACTATTTATTATGAGCCTGATGTATTTACTCCATACACCACTAGCCATATGATATTTCTCATATGACAACTTGATCATGCCAATTACTAGTATGACAGTACCCACATAGCTGTCAAGACTCTGGAGGAAAATGAGAGCCCGTATGTCAACAGAAATGGATACCACTCCATTAACACCACAGTAAGTTTGTACTTTGCTTTCTATTTTAAAGGTTACATAATTTTATTTCAGGTCAGCACCTGTAGGATGAAGCAAGGCCTCCATATTTTTTGTTTATACATAAATCACTTATCATCTCTTAACGGTGAAAATAACTAAATATATATAATTTTGTCAGCACTGAGAAAAAAAAACTTACGTAAATAACTTTTTTCAGGTCATATGTAACTATGACAAGAAAATCATGTACATTGATCCCAGGTGGCCCGGCTCGGTCCATGATGCGTATGCCCTAAGCTCCTGCCCTGTTGGCGATGAGATTGAGTCAGAGGTGTGGGAGGACTTTGTCCTATTAGGAGACGCGGGGTGAGAACATTTTTTCCCTCCCTTCTTGTGAAACAAGGATTATTTGAAGTCATATTGTGTCTAATCATTGTGAGGTCTTTGGTTGACAAGCATACCCCTGTTTTCTAAGAATCGATACCCCTCTTCCTATGGTACAAGATAAGTTCTTTCCCCCTCTTTTCCCTGTCTAGGTGCATCTACATTTTATCCCCTTTTCCTTTTTCAGATATGGAGTAAGGCGAAACCTTTTCACTCCTTACAAGGATGAGACGTCTCCCAAGATCAGAAGTTACAACAAATGGCATCGGAAGAGCTGAGTACACGTAGAACAAGCAATAGGGATCCTGAAGCAGCGTTGGAGGTGAGCATGGTTTCCTTTTTTTATTCATAACATTCTCTTATTGTTCAACGTTTGGTCCATTATGTAAGGGTTTATGGTCCAGTTTTAATTTTATTATACCTTCCCTATATTCAAAGCAACCTTTTTAAATTCCTGGTCTCAGTTTATCTCCCTCTCCCGAAATGACAAAAGTTTTTTTTTCAGGGTCCTAGACTCATCTGCAGGCTACATACGCCACAAGCCACAGACAGCAGCCAGAATCATCTACAGCTGTGCCTGTCTCCACAACGTTGCCATTGACCATGGGATCCGAATAGTAGAAGACCAAGATGACCCTTACAGACCCCTCCGAGTTCCTTTGGCCCAACCCACCCAGAGGACACAGCAAGAGGAAAATGACCACAACAAGAGCTTTCGACAAGCTTACGTAGAAAAGTTTTTCTAATGTAAATCCTGAACTAACCTTTGGTGAAAAAATGGGTTTTGAATCCAACTTACAGTTATAAATAAGTTAACTCTACTTATAAGTATTTATCTCAAATATCATACCACATAGCATGTACAAAGAATGTAATTTAAAATGTCTATGAGAAATAAGCATGTTCATAGGGTTGTTTTTATATCCTATAGACTTGTACATGTACATGTACAAGTCTATACATGTACAGAGAAAAATCCACCTTAAAGTAAATATATTTATTTATAGCCTTTGTTTGTACTTTAGTTGTCTAGAAGTTTTACATTTGACTAGAGCAGCTTTCATAAAAGACTTCTCTTTCTCTTTCTTTCACCTGAAGCAAAAGTAGGTGTATCTTTATATTTGAAATAAATAAAATCTTTCTCTTGATATCCAACAGAGTGAATAAAGTCTTTGTCCGTTTTTGGTTTATCAATAAACACATAAATGTTACTCCTCAGAGTATGATGCTCTCTCTCCCCTTACTATAGCTAGGATAGAATAATTGAGATGATCTACAAAAGATCAATATCTATAGATATATCTAAACACAATAATCATAATGCTAAACATCATTACTTTGAAACATCATCTCACCATGTCATGTCTAAACACATAGGCAAACCTAAACATAAACAAAGTAAACACTTTCTAAAGCTATAAACACATTGAAATATAAACACAAAGGCTAAGCACATTATTAGGCTAAATGTGTTTAGACTCTATACACCTTTTTTACAGGGTTCCTTAGCTGCTAACCTTGCTTCTCTTATCCTTGCCCTTTCTTCTTTTCTTTTTTCCTTCTCCTGAAACAGGGCTGTATATTCCTTTCTTGTGCACTTAATGACTGTGGTTTCTCTCACTTTCTTTGCTCCTTTAGCCTTCTCGGCCAACTGTGTTTTCCTTTCTTCCTCTTTCTTCCTTGAAGTCTCTTTGACAATGTCACGCCACCTTTGATCTTCTTCCTCGTTCCTTCTCTCCTCCTTCATCTTCTTCTCATGCTCCCTCTTTCTCTCCTCTTTCTTTATCCTCTCTTTCCTGCGAGTATCCTTGTCCTTCTCTTTTCTTGGTATCTTTGTGACCTTCATCTTCTCTTCAATTTTACTGGTGTCACTTGTACCAGGCTTCCATATATCCTCCTCCTTCATTGTAGGTTCTGCTCTATTTTGTGAAGGGTTCAGTTCCATGGCTGTTACTCCAGGTATGCCCCTGACCGCCTCCTCCTTCAGGAAATCTAGGGCTTTAGCCTGTACTCCCAACATCTGCATCTTCTTGGGTGGAGGTTCGCATCCAGTCTTTTTTACTTCACGTCGTAGGGTGTTATGCTTTTTCTTCTGTTTTTGAGTGAAGTCGGACGTCTTGTCTCTGCATTGTCGCACCGTACGGTGTGTCTTCGCCTCCATGTTAACATACAATGCCATGTCTCTCCATGCCTGGCGGCGCACTTCCCTTTCAGACTGAGTCCCTGAGAAGTGGTATTTGATAGCTCCACGGTTCATGTTCACTGCATCTATTAGAGCGTCCACTTCTTTCTTCCCCCATCTGTCTTTGTTCACCGGCACGTCTATTATCAAGGGTAGGTCCTCTCCCTCACTCTCAGAAGAACTTGCATTAGAATTTCTATCTTTTATCTGAGCTTCAGCCAGGGAGGCAGGGAAGTTGTTAGTGTCATTTAAAGTGTCACCTGCAGTAGGTGGACAATAAACCACAGTTGATGCTTCCAAGTCCACCGATTTGTTGTCCTTGTGCCTTAAAAGAAGCTGCCTTTTCTTTTTGTGTGCAAGAGGCATGACCTTGCCATCCTAAGGAAAAAGAAAAAGTCATATTATATTCCTCTTTAGTACATAGTTTTTCTTATACCGGTAACACAATGAGAAAATACTTTAGTTGTTGTGACAACTTTTCTTGTTGTGCAACGTCATGAATTTGGCGGCCAGGCACACGGAAAAAATGACTTCAATATGCAATAAATTATCCATGTCAAGTATTTTACTGGAATAAAAAAAAAGACAGTTCATGCACAAGAGTCGCATACCTTATGTCTTTTCCTCTCCATTTGAGATGTAGACAGCTAGGACAGGATACAACCTTTACCTTAGTTGTGACGTCACTCCTCAACACCAGTGTCGCCCCCTGTGCACAGCGACTTTTTTCAAAGCAAACTCTCGTTGTGAGGGAGGTACATGTACATAAATTAGTATGTTTTATTTAAATTTAGAAGAAAAGAGGATGGTTTGATTAAAGGGGCTTACCTATAGGGAAAAAAGGGGGCCTGTCCCCCTTGAAATTGGGCCAGGCTATTTCTCTATAGAACAGGAAAAGTTGGACGAAAAACTTCTGGTGCCCCTCCTTATTTTTCTTTGGTTTACCCCCCTCGCCCCCATGCCATGAAGTCACAATGAAAACAACTAATTATTATATTATATCAAGGAAAGGACAGGGAAATAGTTTTTCATATACTTACTTTATTAAGAAGTCCAAGCTTTGACTGAAACAACAATGAAATAGTCTCATATAATAACAATCCTGTTTTACCACTAGGGTATTGGTGTCTAGATGAGGCAGATCTGCAGTCTGTGTTAGTGCATTCGAAAAATGCTTTTCCCCCTCAGTTAAATAGATCAGCTTACCAACCACTTTTATAAGTTGCGCAACGTTGCGACTGCATGTTGCCTGATTGTCTATAATGTTCTTCCTCTGAGAGGAGAGAGTTTCTGTTACTTCAGTAAACCTCTCCACTAGATTCAGGGTTCTGTCTTCATTTTCCCTCCTGTTTGATTCCATTGTTAAAACAAAAGACTCCACTTAAGCCAGACGTTCATCCATTTGTTCTCTTTTAACCTCGTCTTTAAAGCTTACTTCCCCTGACCCTTCACTACCAGAGGACAGCTTCTTACTGCTGCTTTTTCCCCCTGACTCTCGTTGGGATATCCTGGGGCTGCGTCTGACACCCTCCTTAGGGGAAACTCCTTTAGGGGTGGAAGTGAGAGGAGGACTCACAGCTTGACTTACACCAGTTAAGTCTACTACATTGTCATTTTCAATAACATCTACCCCCATGTCGTCAGATTCACTTTTCTCTTTGTTTTGGTCCTCCTCTGTTAAGTCCACGTCAATAGATGCAGCGTTTCTCACTGCCCGCCTCCCAGGTTTTTTGAACGGAGCCTTCGCTTTGGATTTGACAGAAAGAGAAATTTCAGAAGGAGGATTCTTTGAACTTTTAACGGATGCAGGCTTAGAAGCTCCCTTAACAAAAGAAGCTCCCTTAACTACAGCCGGAGAAGCCTCTTTCTTGACAACTGTTTTCGGCTTGGTGGGAGTGGGTTTCGTTTTTCGGCCCTGGTGGTTTGGGTTACACTTAACTGGTTAGCTAGCATAAGTTCTTTCTCTGATGGTATATGAATGACGTTCTTAGCTGTCACTGCGCGTGCACTTTGTGGTTTCACCTTGCCAGTAGGAGAAGGGAGCGTTCTCCCCTTCTGCCTTTGATTCTTACGTCTCTTCTTTTCTTCCTCTACAGCATCTGTGTAGTGAATGACCTCACCTGAAGGACCTACAAGAAAAAAAAGGAGATAATTTTTAGAAAGTGTTCATGGCACTTTCTCTTGGTGGCAGATAAAGGAACGATTTATTTTCTTTGAACTGAAGCTCTATCATGAAGCTCTTAGAAGAAAATTATTTTATCGTTATGTGTTAGAACTGAGACCAAGGTCAAAGGCAGGTTTGGACTACATTAAAGAGAATGGGACTTAAGTTATGTCTGGAGGAGGGAATATTCCCAAAGGATAGGTTAATTTTTAAGGAGGACAAACACATGTTAAAAAAAAAACAAGGTTTGGTTATTCTTACCTGCAATTCTCTCCAGGCCTTTATATTTCAGGCACATTACCTCTGTGAGAGTACAACCTTTAACCGAATAGCCCGCGTCTATGTCGTCCAGCAAATTCTTATTCTGTCCAATAAATTCATTCTCTTTTTATACTTATTCGGATATAAAATAGTCTTATTTTTGTCTTTGACACAGGTAAGAAGAGCATGAGTTTTGTTGTATAATAGCTTTGCATGTACCTTGAGAGAGTGACTTTGTTATATGTATTTTCTTTTTCCTTTGTTCTGTGACTTTAAATGCTTTCCTTATTCACAAAGACTGACAGTCGTTTCACTAATAAACTTACCTTCGTCTTCAGCTTCCAGAAGAAGTCATTTAAATGGTGCCGTGTCTTCTGAAGATCTCTGTCCGCATTCTGTATGCTGTTCACAGTGGCTAAAAGAAGAAAGGTAAAATCAGTAAGAAGTCTTCTTCTTCTTCTTCTTCTTCTTCTTCTTCTTCTTCTTCTTCTTCTTCTTCTTCTTCTTCTTCTTCTTCTTCTTCTTCTTCTTCTTCTTCTTCTTCTTCTTCTTCTTCTTCTTCTTCTTCTTCTTCTTCTTCTTCTTCTAACTTTCGTCTATGGGAAGTTGAAGGATTAAAAATGTCTGGTAGGTCGAAAGACCTGTGTCTGTCCTCGTGAAGTTCCTGTCCCTCCTCCCCATACCCGTCGTCTTCACTACTGCTAAAGGGAGAATACCCTCTAGTGTTCTGAAATGAAAAAAGGGCAATTTTTACTAAAGAAAGAAAGAGGACAGACAGTCGAAGAGGAGAGAGAAGAAAAGAAAAAACGCGTCAGACAGCTTATTCCCTTTTATCGCTCATCCCGGCACACGAAGAAAACCGAGGAAAAGCCAGGACAGGGGAAGGACACCTCTTTTGTCACATATAAAAAGGATAGGCACATTTTTTTGGATCTTAATAGACTTTAATTAGAATGTTCTACTTACTTCTGCAGATAAGAAGGCCATGTTCTTTCAGGGTAGGGGCTCCCGCTGAAACCGAAACAGTTGCCGCCTCCTTCCCGGAAGTGACGTTGTGACGGAACTGGGTCAAGTTACCCAGGTTTCCGGGGCTCTTTTCTCGCTGTGCAACATAGTCTTTGACACAGCAAGAATTACACAGCGAGAATTCAAAATAAACTTTCGTTGCAACAAAGACTCTTGTAGGAAAAAGGCAGAACCTATTGTGTAACGGACCATAAAAGAAGTCTTAACTGTGTACGCTGATTTGGGTGAAAATAACGTAACATAAAATCACTCTTTGTGTAACGACCTCCTGATCGCCATCAGCTGCCTGTGGCTAAAAACCGATGAAAACTCCCATATCATTTTTAAATCTCCTATTATTAACATTGTAAACATTATCTGCTTCTGAAACACCCCACAGACATTTATTGCCTTTACGATTCCCTTCATAGAATTGTTGATAAATATATAATTAGGTCCCCCATATATGGTATATGTAATCTCAAGGCTATAATGATTTCAATGGTTTCTTCATTTCCCACTGGTCCCCGTCTATAGCCATCAGATTATGTAATGCTCCGTCCATTGCAGTCGCTCACCTGTTTGTAAAAACAAACGTCCAAGTAGGCATGTAACTTGACACTATATTTATGTAATATATAGGCAAAGGTTCACATATATTAGGTCTGACTGAGGGTTATCTCACTTGGTTTGCCTCGTGAGATAACCCTCAGTCAGACCCAATATGAGAACTTTCTTGTTTTATTAGTCAGAAATGTTCAAAACCTTTTTTAAAATGGCATAGAAAAATAATTATTTACATGTTTTATGATCATTTTGCGTCATTTTAGAGAAACAGGGGTGGGTTATCTGATGTGGGGGCGAGTGAGCTGCAAGGTTAACCCTATGGAAGTGCATATTCCACGCTGTAAAATGTAACTCTTGAATCAACCAGGGATCCTCGTAAAGTTAACCAGTGAACCACCATAATTATCCAACATGGAGCCACTGTAGTTTTTACAAGAAGCTACAAGTGGCAGTGCAGTGGTACAAGGAATCTCTGTGAAAATAATTACATCTCTGTGAAAATAACGATGGGTCTCTAGCAATTTTGGGATGAGGAATCCTTCGTTATTTCGACAACTTCTTTTTTTTTTTAACAGTGCACTGTTCCAAACGTATATATATATATATATATATATATATATATATATATATATATATATATATATATATATATATATATATACTAACTGAGCACTTCTTGTTATGAGTCACATTAATAAAGAGGATATAGAATAAATTCCCCAGGTCTGGACAGCAAATGGCACTATCAATGTTTACAAAACTGCTGATATTGTTCAATATGTTTACCATCATAGCAAAGAGCAGGGTACACTCTAAAGAAATGCCAACAACATTATCTGGAATCCCCAAAGTTGCCAGAGACCCGTCATTATTTTCACAGAGATGTCACTGATATCAAAGACATTCTTTGTACCACCATACTGCCACCTATGGTTTCTTGTATAAACTAAACTGGCTTTCTGCTATATAATAACAGTGGTTCACAGTTAAAATTTTATGAGAATCCCCGGTAGATTCAAAAATTGGTGTTAACAGTGTAATTTTGATATGTCATATTGATACAAAATTCCATTTCGATTGGGACACTTTCAATTCCCTGTAATACTAAAAGAAACTAATTAGAATATTCCAGGTTGTCTTTTCTATCTATTTTTGCCAATATCACGGTTAGGACGGCTCAGGACACACTGAGTTATCGAGAACACTCTCAGATGTGTAAACAAAACAAGGAATGTGATATCTCTGTAAACTTGTAGTTAGGTATAAAGGTGGGGAAGCCGGGGATTGAACGTATGTCGGATCCATACATGTAATTGGGTGAAATTGTTAAATTGCCGATAATTGACCAAGATGCTGTTGTCGGGTGGGAAACCACTCCGCCCCCTACAGGGGGAACCATGAACTCTCACTTTAACGTCACAGCGTCCAGAATCGCCATCTTGGTTTTCGCCCTTCTTCAACACACAATGCCTGTAGAAATTTTTGAAACATTAAAAATGAACTGAACTCTACCACCATTGTCAGGTTAAACTCCAAATTGCATAATCACAACGTTTTGTTGTGCATTTTGTTTTAAGGTATATTATGGATATTGTGTTGAAAAACACCCTTTAGCGTGGGTTTCCTGATATTTATGTACGGATTCCAACAGTTACTAATGAATAGATGAGTGCGTGGTATATTGTAAGTAGCTAAGTATATGTGACTAATTCATGTCAGGGCCCACATGCGGAGCATCCTGGGGGGTAACAACTATAGACCACAGCTTTAAAGCATGAATGACTGCTCAGTCATTCATTGGCTTCTGTCTTCTGACTGCGCTTTGGTGAAAAACAAACTAAAGATGGCAAGATATCTCATTGGCTGCAGGTGGCTATATGTTTTGTCGGACCACCCTGAAGCTGTGACCGGATTGCCGATATGCAATTACAAGAGGTTTTGTAACTTCCTAGGTGCAACACAGCGATCATGAAGGTATTTGTCAATATTTTCTAACTGAGTGTAGAATACCCAACTAACTCAATCCTCTCTAGAGAAGACAGGGAGAGATAAATCGTGAAACTGTAATTACTTGAAGGACAGAAGTATTTCAATTACAGACCTTTGACTACTTCGATCTTCATTATAAACTATTTATTATGATCTGGTGTCCACATTATTAGACCCAAGGCAGTTGTAAATATATTTTTTTTCTCTAATATTCATGTTATATACGATCTTTCTTAGAGTTAGGGTAATACTTATAGGTCACTCAATAAGGGAGTCATTTGTCCAACTTCATACAAGACCCTGTGATGTCATAACAATTTATTTGTTGTCATGGTGAAATAATAACAAGGCCTGGAAAATGCTCCCATTCTAATATACCATCACTTTCAAAAATAAAGTCAACCTTGACAAAGGACTGCAAAACCCGAAACATGTCGGTTACACATTAACTTTAATCTTGAGCTCCATTGATTTACATTTGTGACGACCTGTAGTGAGGGTTTGAGGGAATATTTCTCAAAGTAGGCCATATTTGTAAATATGATACAACTGGACCTAGCCACTACAATTTGAAACCCTTTATCCCTTAAGGGCCATTGATGCATTAATGCATCATGCCCTGTGATTGTCATGATGCACCAATGAAGTGCTGGCGAGACTGCTCGCCAGCACTTCATTGAAGCATCATGCCAACCCTCTGGGAGTATATATGTACCAACCCCATAGGGTCGGCATGATACTGTTAAGACTGCTCACCAGCACGTCATTGGACATCATGCCGGCCCTATGGGGTTGATACATATATATACTGCCGGAGAGTTGTCATGATGCTGCAATGAAGTGCTGGTGAGCAGTCTCACCAGCACTTCATTGGTGCATCATGATGACCAATGGGCATGATGCACTCCCGCATCAGTGGCCTTTAACTGCTCTGTATATAAGATCAGGAGGGTGTTGCTCCTATGATAAAAAGAGCTGTCAGTATGTGCTCTTTTTTCAAAACAAGTCATGCTCTGTTTCACCATTCAACTTGCACTTACCACATTAGTCTGAAAAGTCACCTGCCTTGTTTAAAGTAGAGAGAGCTGCACTATCAGGTACCTACTCATGTCACACACTGTATACTATACTATACAATACTATACTATACTGACTTACTTCTTCTGACTAGGTACCTACTCCAATCTGCCTTTTTTAGCACCATACTTGAATGACCACTTGTGAGCAACAAAAGGGACAAGTTATAGCTACACGAAAAGAAAGAACTGGAAATGAGGGCATTTTTAGCCAGCTCTTTCTTTTACTATAGGAGCAACACCCTACTGTAATTACAAAGGGTTTGGTCAGGCATTGGTGCCAGTGCAAAAGTGACCACTAGATACAGGGCTGTAGGGGTATTAAAATGAGAGATCCCACTAAAATTTGAAGAGGTCTAGTCGTACCACCTTGAGAAATGCCTTCCAGCTCCCTCTGACGTCGTCGGTGTTCCCTAGAATCCTATAGATTGGACATGAGCCTTACCCTATAACACGATATATTTAGTTTCCAATTGTTTGTACATGAAAAAGGAGCTTTTACAGATGATTGATTTATATCACAGAGAAGATCTCCACGACTAGGGTGGTAGGGGTGTGAGGCCACCACCATCAATAGTGTCAACAGTAGATGGTATATTTGGCCAAATTGAAAGACAACGAGGATGGTGCAGCCTAATCTCTGAACGCTCTGGCCAGAAATTGAGTTGTGATAAATTTTGGGATGATAACTGTTATGGAAAACTTAAATGAAAAAGAAAATTTAGATATGCTTGATTAAGTGCTCTGTATATATGCAGTGGCGAATCCTATATTATAAAGGTTCCAGGGTTTCGACAAGTAGGGGCACATTTTACCTTCCACTTTTAAGGATCTTTTTGGGTTCAAAATAATAAATAAACTGTTAACTACAGACAAAAAAGGCGGTGGTGCACACCCCGTGCCCTCATCTAAATCTGCCACTGAATTATAAGAGGTGTGGAGATATTCTCTGTGATACTGTGTTTTGGCAATAGCCTCCACGCATGCTAAAGTCATTACATACTTTCTGCTAACTTTGTGTTTGTCTGCTGAATGTCTATCTATGATCAGAGATGATGGGACTCAATATTGTTGCGCACGCTGCGACTTCTCATCAATAACCAAACTAAAAACTTATATCAAACTAGAACTACTGATGGCAGACAAAAAAAAATGTTGCAGTAGGTAGTTCTCTTTTTGTTTCTATCAAATGCCCATCAACCACCCAACCCCTGTGACTGTATGTAGTCTAAGGCCGCCAACTGGTGGGGCAGACTATCAAGGTATACGAAGGAGTTAAATCCTCACTGGCTCCAATACCTTACCTGGTAGCCAAATTATTACAATAACATAAAACTCAGAATAACTTTTTAGCCTCTTGTATATAGGATCCTGAATAGAATCTTGTTGCCTTTAGAGCCGGTATCTGTCTTTCCGTACAGAGTTAGAATGAACCGTTACACTTGAAAATAGTCTGCATAGTCCAATTACTCTGTCTGCGGGAGCACATCATATATATATATATATATATATATATATATATATATATATATATATATATATATATATATATATATACATACATACTACACTGTTTGAACATCATTGAAATAATGGCGAATTCCTCATCCCAAAGTTGCCAGGTGTCCGTCTTATTTTTACAGAGACTCCTTGTACATTTGTGTACCATGATACTGCCACCTTAGGCCGTCTTGTACAAACTATGCTAGTTCAGTGCTTTCCATTTAATGGTGGTTCACTGTTCAGTTTTACAAGGATCCCTGGTAGTTTCAACAGTTCACTATCTACCGAGTGCACTATCACTGGTGCTTGTATAGGGACGAGTCACTTATCGCCAGGTGAGGGGATTGTTAGATATAGGGGTGGGGGAGGGGTCATTTTGGGCCCCTTGGTGAGGTGGGCCAAAACCCAATCAACCTTCACACTGGGGGGGGGGTGGAAAGTTAATAAAGTTTAAATACCCATCGCGATGCATCATTCCACCCACGTATCTGATTTTTTTAGGGGCGTCAAAATCAGTTTTTAGTGGGGGGGGGGGGGGTTGCGATCATTATTGTCGTAGTGGTGGGGGGTCGGAAAAAAAAATCTGCTGATCCACCAAAATCCATCAAGCCCCTCCCCCAGCTGGTAATAAATAACTCGTCCCATAATCCACAAATTTTGCCAACACTAACAACGCAGGGTTATGCTAGGCCGTTTTGAAATAAGCTTCAGATGGAACCCACTACTAAATTGAAGTCTACATCCTTTTCCAATACATCTTAAATTGAAAAGCGAAAGAAAAATAAAACAGTGGTATTCATTCAGAATAAAATAATGTAGAATGTTTCTGGCTTTTGGGGAAACCATTATGAAATCTGCACCATTGGTGATCATTGATTATTGAAGGTCTGGGGGTGGAGGTAAGCTTGAGGTCTCCAATCACAATTTATGTTCCACATATCTGTATAGAAGAGGCAGGTAAACCATTGGGGTGATAGGGTGCCCTCTTGTGAGTAAGAGTTAAAACACGGGATGATTAGACATGGCCTGCTTGTATTTTGTCTCCAATAAGCAGGCAGGTCACCAGCCAACACTTGGCTTCCGCTTCATGTATAAGCAGCGGCATATATAACTGGGAAACTTACTGTGGTTGCGCTGGATAACCAAGTCCAAAAGTGAGTTGCTGAACTTTTAGTTCACAAAGTCAACACTAGGTGCCCAGAGATGTGAGCTGCTCAAACTGCTTGTAGTGTACTAAATGCACACCAGGTGGCAGCATTGGCGCCGAATAATCCTCCTGCAGTATGCTGGTGCTTGTGGTGTACTGGTGCACAATCCACCACCCACACAGCAATTGTATAAGGCCACTGATGCAGGAGTGCATCATGCCCCTTGGTCGTTATGATACCCTTGGTCGTCATGATGCACAATGAAGTGCTGGCGAGACAACTCACAAGCACTTCATTGGAGCATCATGCGGAACCTACTGGGGTGTACCGACTCTGTAAGCTCGGCATGATGCATAAAAGTAGCCATAGCGAGTAACTCACCAGGGCTACTTTCATGCATTCTGATGACCAATGGGCGTGATGCATTAATGCATTAGCAGGGTTAACTTCCTATGTATACACATTTAAGCACCTTGGTCTTAAACAAAAGCCCTGTATCAAAATATTGCCAGGGGTACAGGGGTCTTATTATTTGGAGGTATTAAGACTTATCGTTGAGACCATCATGCAGACCTTCTGACTTTTCAATGAAGTGCTGGCGAGTAGTCTCGCATCATGCCGACCAATGGGCATGACGCACTCCTGCCTCAGTGGCCCTTATCTCATGCAAAGGTTTGTGAGTTTGCAGGCACGCTGTAAAAGATAACTGTTGAATCTACAAGGGATCCTTATGCCTCTATCAATAGCTAAAAATCACTCATGCAAGCCTAATCAACATAAATTACATTCATATTGCAGTTCGTAGCCCTGGAATGGATCTATAAATAGATATTATTGGTGCAGCCCACATGCTACGGCTGGGGAAGGTAAACTTTATTTGTTAAGAACCACCATGTATATATGTTATGTTATGTATACTTATTTTCAGTAAAAAGCATACACTTAAACAGAAAATCCAAACTCATGAAGTTATTGATTGTATCAAAAACAGTATGAAGCAAAGAAAGCTTATTGAATTATGTACACAATGTAACACCATATACAACTGTACAGAGGAAAGCCCAGGTAAAACTCTCTTGATTCAGTAAGTGTCTTAATAAAACATCTAACATTCTTTTAAACCTTAGAATTATAGCACTTACTATACAAAGACAATGCCCTAGAAGTGGTAGGCTATTCGCGATGACCAGGAGCATATAATGAAGAAGCCCAATGACAAGGATTTACATAATTTACCCATCATCCAAAGCTTTTAATAAGGAATTTTGTTATTTTTTTCAATACGTTTTTATTTCAAATGGCAAAAAACTATAAAATAATGAAAGGCAAATTATCTGAACGATATTCTGAAGAAGTTCGAGAAAAATCTAGAGGTTGAAAGTATGAATTTTATTTGTTTTTATTTTAAAATAATAGAAAATTTACCCCTCTCTTTTCTGAAAATGAGAAATTTACCCAGAATGCCATGGCATGGAGTTAAAATCAAAAATTCTTAATAAATAAGGATATCAGACTGTTTACCATGTTGGGTTTTGTATCTCTGAATAAAAATTTATGACAGAAAGAAATTCTCAAACCTGAGACGCATTTTCTCTTAATTTCTAGGTGAAGATGTGAAGATTAAAATACTTTTATTTTTCAAAATTCTGTAAAAAAAAAAAGTAGCTTTTCATATTTTTATTCTAGATGATTTTTTGTACCTCTAGGAGAAAAACGAAGAAAATCTAGGATCTTTGATTCAATGGTAGCGACCCACCTTTAGATGAAATTTGCATGTTTTGATGTATAACCTCCATACACATTTTACACATATCAGTTGTCAAGGATGGCTTTGGCAATAGAAAAAAATAAGCATTTACCACCACCAAAAACCGCTGGTTCCCTATGATCCGCTGGGCATTATGTGATGCATTATTGTGATAAGTAGAGAACTTGATCGATTTTACTTTATTCATATATTGTACATTATACCATTCATACGACATACATCATCGCTCACTATGCTATACTTACCCATAATGTATGCAGTAGTACCACACCCTGCCACTAGGGGTGGTACACCTGATGGTCATTATGTATATTCAGCCAGGTGCAACTTTTGCAGAGTCAAGCAGCGGAGAATGTGAGGCATATGAAAGTTTTGGAGAATACGATTACAAATTTGAATGCTAGGATTAGAGATCCTACCATTAAAATAGAACCTGAACAGCAAGCTGTAGCAAACCCTTTGCCAGCAGATTGGTGGATTTACAAATTCAAATTGATGGTTTAAGTAGAATTATGGAGAATCGCTCTAGAGATTATAATGAGACTTTACAGCATATGGAAAAGAAACTAGACAGTCTGCACTATTCCAAACACAGAGACGCCATTAGATCATTAAGTGATAAACCAAAGCCCTTTGAAACACCAACAATTTTGAGACCTGCGAAGGAGTTTATAAATGAGTATCAGTCCTATGCCAAGAACATTCATGAAGACTCTAAGTATTGGTTCAACAGTTTATCACAATTTCTAAAGGGAGATGCGTTATATTTCTATGAGGCCTATAAACCTGTGTACATGGGAAATGCTGATTTTGTCCAATTGAGAGAGAAATTTACAATTTAGAAGATATCTAAGGATGAGCTTAAGAAGGGTGCTACTACAGTCAAGTCTCGATATATCGGTCTTCAATAAGTCGGTTGATTCACTTACCAGCCATCTATCAGTCCTTACAGATTTGATTACAGCCATTGAAATCTATAGTAATTATGATTCATAAAACCAGCAGATTTAGTATCCAGCTTAATTTGATCTCAAACCAAGGTGGCTGATTTATTGAGGCATGACTGTAAAGTGTATTGGAAACAGCAACCAGGAGAGACAGTGCAGAAATATGCATCTGATATGCAATGCTTGTTGAGTAAATTGAAAGTGGATGAGGAATATAAACTTGAACTCTTCATCACAAATATCAGGGATGAAATCCGTGATGTTGTGTTAGCACAGTATCCTACTTCCATCATGGCTGCAGTTGAGATGGCCGAGATGGAATTTAGGATTAATCGCAGTGTTGTAGAAGTAAAACCAGATTTCTCGAATCAGGTCAATATCAACATGGCGACCTTAAATGCTATACAGCACAGCATGAAGAACAGAGTATATTTTGATGAGAGAGGCCTTTCTAAACATAAGAAATCTCATCACAAGAATGATAAGCACAAGCAAGGAAAATCAGGCTCTAGTAATAGCCATAGAAGTAGCTCTAGAGAGAGCTGTAGTAGTGGTGCTTCTAGATCGCCTTCTGGCAGTAGAGACTCATCTGCATTGTCAAATGGAGAGGACATATACAACAGAAATTTCTCCAAAGAGAAATATAAGTCCAAGAAGCATGATAAGCCTTTATAAGCTTAAGAATTATGGTGGTAAAAGTCATTTCTCAAATTCGAGCCATAATTCTAGTTCTAAAAGTGACAGTCAGAAAAGTCACGGCCATTCTGATTTTGAAGAGGGAGATTTGGATACCATCCCATCTTCTAGTAAGCATAATTTAAACAACTAGAGTCTAGACAGAGCAGGTCTTCTAGACTTAATCATAGAGTTGCTGATTTCAATGGGGCTAATTTATTAGAATGTGTGTTAGAGAATGGTGCGTTAAATGTAAATGTTTGTGGTTATAAGATACCTGCATTAGTTGATATGGGTGCATCCATCAGTGTTATCTCTCACTAGTTCTATTAGGCGTTAATTGATAAAATGTGTATAAAGACTGCGCCTTGCCATGTTAGGCTTTTTGGCTGATGAAGGGTCACAGGTGGCACGATTACAAATCAATTGCACTTGGAATTAACAATGTTAATGTCATGCATGTGTTCTATATTGTATCTAAACTTAATAGAAGTTTGATATTAGGTGTTACTTTTCTACATTGTACTAAGGCTACTATTAGCTTTAAGAATCTGAAACATGATGTTCTCACTATTAGAGCTAAGGATAACATCACAATACTGCCAGGTTGTGAATCATATGTCTATGTTATTGTATTATCAGATAAATCATTGCATAGAACAATTGGTGTGACTGAGAATATGCATAGAGACACAAATGTTCCATTTCGTGTCAAACAAGGTGTTGTGAAACCAGTTAAATATACAAATGAAATTCCTAATGTAGTATTTGATTTGTCAGTTAGAAACTATCAGATTAAGAAGGGATCTATAATTGGTATGTACTCACCTTGGTTGGAGGAAGATTTTATGGGTCCAGATGACTTAAAAGAACAGCCTATTGAAACATCTGATTTTGATTATAAATTGGATGAGAAAAATCTGACTAAGGTCCAGATCACAGAGTTGCGGCAATTGTTAGATAAACATGCTGACACCTTCATCACATCTGATAGTAAGATGGGCCTAACCATTGAATACTCACAGAATTGATTTAAAACGTGATTATTCCCCCATAAATATTATGAATGAAGTCAAAAATCTTTAGTTTAACTGATAATTGTTAATACTAAAACGTCGAAAAACCTATAACTTAAAAATTGCAAAATACAATAGACAAGTGCAAAGACAAGTGAAAATTACCCATCAGGCTTATATGCTAACCCCTGGTGTGCCTTGTATGATCCTTCCAAGCTCAGGGTTTGCTTTATATAGTGTAGTATAGTGCCAACATAAACCAAACTTATATGTCACAGATACCGTAATACCTCACATATAAGGGGCATCTTATACCCAGGGATAAGCCTCTAATACGCCCCATTGGATCAGCAAATGTGAGGGGAGGTTTCTCTAAACAATCCTCCAATCCCTCCCCCACTCCCTTTTACCACTTTAGGGCGGTGCAGGGAGCCTGATATGGCCATGGGTCTTTGAATTTTGAAAGTCCATGCAGTGATTACAAGAAAAGTTATGTCAGTTTTTATTTTCTCTTGCATGTCCCTAAAGTTGGGTGTGTATGGGATATTTAGGTATTACATTCAGAAGACACGAACAAAAAAAAAGATGCCCATCATTATGAGACAGGCCCAAATTAGAGTCAGTGGTGATGTGGGCCCCCTGTGGGGTGTTTCAGAAGCAGGTAATGTTTACAACCGGTCATAAGGAGATATGATAGCAGTTTTAATAGTGATTGTAGGCTTATAACTGCATGTGTTTCTAAAGCATTACCATTATCTTACTGTGTCTATAACTATATGACTGGTGAGAGATGATAATGGTTGCAGTTGTAAGTTTAGAATCTAACAGTTTTAGAAACAGATATTTAATGTTCATTATCATGTCCGGCTTCTGAAACACCCCACTGGAGCAGCCTTCACCCAGGGGGTGGCACTGTGAGCTATATTTAGCCTCCTGTGTACAATGGTGTCAGTTACTATTGATTCTACACCCCACCCCCATCCAACAATCCGTACTCAAGGATAAACCACTGCACCGATCCTGTGAAGTGGGGTACTCCCTTAAGCTTTTCTATAGCGAGGTTTCTATAGTTAATGTGTGTGTGCAGTTATGGCAGTTCTCAACTCAGAATATCTCACAATATTTAAACAGGTACCAGACACCAACACAACATCTGCTTTAAACCAGCAATATTGCGAGATCAGAACCGGAAGATGCTGGTGCCAAGTCAGCGCTATAGTTTCTATGTGCATTATGCCTGCAAGGCCTGCAGCATTTGTGACGAAACTTGGAAAAACCTAACATTACGGGGATTTAGTGCTAGTTATTGCCACCAGGGGACACAACTAGTGGTGTACATGGTAAAACCTCACACATTGTAATGGAACTTTCTCCTACTTACCCTTGTCAGATTTTGATGATCCATAAAATAAAATGACCCATGACACCTTCTGATTCCAATTAAAACAGGTATGGTTTGATTGAATCATCTGATATATCTTGGTCAACTGCTTACTCAAACCACATAGATATACCTGAAATAAGAATATCATAACTTCTGTCAACCTGCACAGATATTATCCATGTTGGGCATGATTGAATGCCTATCTGTGTTATAAAAAAAAGACATTTGCCAATTATTCAGGGGCTGTGATTGTCCAAATATGTGGCAAGACCTATAGAAAGTATTCTGATAGGTTACAGTAAATATATCTTGTTCTTTTTTGCTGTGCCACCTAGAGGCTCTGAATAGCACTAAATCCCCGTAATGTCAGGTTTTCCCATGTTTTGTCACATTTCATCATGACAACCAAAGGATGCATTATGTGGCACGTGGAGACCTAAGTGCAGTGAAGGGCAGAAAACCAGCTTCATTTCCCTTCTGTAAAGGCACAGTGGCAGGCACTGGTATAATTCCATTGTCTATACATTTGGACTTCACCCAATAAAGAATGTGGAATCCCGTGGGATAAAGTGGGGGTAGGGGGATAGGAGGATAAGTGCTTTTGGGGTCTGGGCATAGGGATCAGGTTGGTCCAGGAAGGCATTTCTCAAAGTATAACTAGACACATTCAAATCGTAACTTGGGATCCCTCACTCTAAGACCAATTTTATAAAATGTGTAGCAGTTACTAATGTTTCACTTGTTGTAACTGTTGATTGAACAGGGCAGTTTAAAGGCACTACCTGTCATCACCCACTCTGACGTCTTCAACCTGTGGTGCAGTCATGCCATCTTAAGAAATGCCCCCCAGGGGTTAGAGTTGAGTTGAGGGTTATAGGGCATGGAGTAGAAGCATGCTGTCGCTATCGTCCATCATGTTTAGATAGTGAAACATACCATACTGTAACGTTGAGCTATGACAGGCTCCCAGGAGGCCAATTCTAAACAGGCTACGACTGTACAGAGACATGGTGATTCAGAAGTGTTTAAATCATGGTTTGTAATCATAGTGTATTATCTATGTCTGCGCTGTATAATTGGCACTTTCACATGTAATCATCACATAGTGTTAGGCAGGGTAGTTAGAGTATTGCAGGCAGATCGTGACTGTTATGTCAATATAGTAAAGTATCCCACTTCAATTTTATAGGGTAATTCCTATTATGTTAAGAGATGACCTGTTGAGTGACTATAGATCCACTTATCAAGAAAGGGCAATTTTTTTTAAAAGATCTGTGCTGAAGATAGTTTTAGCAGAATTTCCAGACAATTATCGGATCCCAATACCAATTTGTCCTATATAGGGTAGAGTGACCTTGAGTTGTCCATGTACCACTCATCTATCATCCTTTTTCAATTTGTTTAAGGGGAAAAAGTACCCAACTTTCATTACATCATATTTTGATGCCCTCTGTATCAAATAATAGGAATCTGGCATAGTTATCAAAATATGTATCACTATAGAGGGGAGCAGCAGGTGTATGTGATATATCTGATGACGTCACAATTGGGCTAAATGCACCCAATTAATGCTTGCACACCATTGGTAGCCTACAATGGGATAAAGTTTATAGTAATCTACTGGCACAATTTGTCTATTTCCTTCGAGAGATATCAAAAGATTACCCTACAGAATGGCATAATGTCAAAATGGTGTAGAATTTATTATTGTAGCTACTATACATTTTGTTATGCCCTCCATGCATGAACAATGCAACACCTGATCAATGCATTTAGCCTAATCGTGACGTCATCAAACGTATCACAAAAGCCTGCTGCTCTCCTCTATGGTGATAGATGTTTTAACAATTATGCCAGATTCTTTGTATTTGATACAAAGACTATCAAAATATAATGTCGAGAAAGTAGGGTAGCGTTTCCCTTTAAAACATTTTCAACCTGCAACATTCTGCTAACAATGTCAACACTTTAAAAGCTTTATTCTTACAGCATTAAACATGTCAGTGTTATGCAGTCAATAAGTTCACTTTTGTCAAGGTGAATATCGATGCTCCATAGAGAAAGCACTGAGACCACGTATTGCAACCCTGTGTTAAATAACCGGCGCCAAATCCGCAAGATGACGTCATAGGTCTATCGCGCATGTGCAGCCTTTTTGAAACGTAAGCATTCAAGATGGCGGCGGTCAGCATTTCGCGATGACGATGGGTAAATAGGAGTTAATTTTGAAGGATATTGATGAAATATTGATTGATTGATTGCCCCAAACCATTTTATCCACCACTAAGAATTGTGTCTGGTGCACACATGTATTCATGTCTAGGTAGGCAAATGGTGCATCCTGACGTACAGTATGCCTTTTCCCTTTACAGCCTGTCAAGATTGTTAATTGAGAATTGGTGTTTTCTTCATGTTGAAGATAATGGATACCCATTTTATGTCTGATAATACAACATGCTGCAGTAACACCTCTAGTGCTGATAATCAGCCAGAATGGTTCATAACTGACATAATAACAGCAATTATCTGTGGGATAGGGACAATATCAAACAACGTTTTCATCATAGTAATAATCTATGGTTCCGTCATGAGGAACTCTGGCTTCATGATACTGCTGCTGGTTTTAGCCATTTTTGATAATCTCACTTTATTTGCTTATGTAGGGACAGTCTGCCCCCTAGTGTGTATCATATACCGATCCAGGTGTGGTTGGAAGGTGAGAATGTCAGGCCAGGGTAAGTAGCTTAGAGGTAGAGCAGCTGCTTCGAAGTTGGAGGGCCCTGGGTTCGAGTTCCGTATTTTTCCAGAACGTTTTCACCAACCTCTACATTGGTGGAGAAACCAAGCATCCTAACGCAATCATGAGATCAAAGATCCAGGTGTCTGGCCGTATCTTAACGTGATTGCGACCGATTGAGGACTCGGGACTGGGCCGGTATGATACAGGTGACGCTTTGACCAATCTGGTACTGGTACTGGTACATCCACTGGGAAGTCAGGATTGCCCCAAACTGCCTGATAAAGCCTCAATTTCTAGGTAACTAGTTTGAGGGAGAATGCTGGGTGCTAGTGGATGGTGGTTGAAGCTGATGGGGAGGAGTGTAGGGGCAGTAATTCCCCGTACTTAGTTGATTGATCCCACGGGGACAGTCTCCGGGTAATCACTGCCCCCTAGTGTATATCATACCAATCCAGGTGTGGTTGGAAGGTGAGAACGTCAGGCCAGGGAAAGTAGCTCAGAGGTAGAGCAGCTGCTTCGAAGTTGGAGGGCCCTGGGTTGGAGTCCTGGTTTCTCCAGAACGTTTTCACCAACCTCTACACTTATATTCCAAAAAAGGATTGGTTTTACGAATTACTTCCCTTCTCCACCGGGCTCAGTGTTAGGGGATCCGCCATTGTTGAGTCAAGAAGCCACCCTTGGAGAAATTATACACGCTGTCATTCACTAGGTAAGCGAATGACTGCACAGGAAACCTTAGCTACAACTACCCTCCAAACCCTGATGAACATCCAGACCAGCATAAAAGAATGTACTACCTCAAATACAAAGGTAAATGACACTCTTGCAGAGGTAAACATCAAACTAGCAGAAAATTCAGCGGTAGTCAATGGAGTCAAAGACACACTGTCAAGTTTGACAGCAACCGCAGCGGCTTCAACTCGCATTATCCAAACGCATCAAAATAAGCTTGAAAAAATGGACAAATTAGAGTCCCAGAAAGTAGTTATTATCCAAGGAGTAGAGGAAACAGAAGGAGAAAATTTATATGAGAAGATGGGTCAGTTATTCCATGATACGAAACTGGAATGGAAACAAGAAATGATAGCATCTGTTAGACGTGATGGTCCGAAACTACGGAGACAAAACCAACATGGCGTTGAAGAAGGTAAACATCGACCGATTAGACTGACATTTCTCAATTTTCAATGTAAATCTGAGCTCATGAAAGGTCTCAAACACCTAAAACATAACAGAATGTGGGACTATGTATCATTAGGCGATGAACTAAATGAGAAGGAAACTAGAAACTTCATAGACCTGCGGTCAGTGTTCTTCCTTTGTCGCGCAAACAAAATAGATGCCAAACTACAACAGCGCTCAGTGATAATTGAGGGGAAGACCTATGGCCATAAGAACCTGAATAATCTTCCACATCAAATGACACTGGAAAAAGCAAATGAAGCTAGAACACCTGATGGACTTATGTATCGTTCCAGCTATCACAAACTGTCTAATCTCTACCTGGTAGAAATTGATGATGGGGAGAATGTTTTCTCCAGCGTAGAGCAGGGATTTCAATTCCACAAAGCCATCCTATGTGACAGCCCAGAGAAAGCTGCTCGTATCATGGAACTATCCAGTCCATACGACATGATGTTAGAGACTAAGTCCTTAAAGCAAACCCCCCAATGGGGCAAAAAGGCTGAAAAAATCATGTATAGACTAAATGCCACCAAATTTGCTATACCTGAACTCAAAGAATACCTGATCTCTACTGGTAACCTCAACCTATATGAAGGAAATTTCCACCCGGTCTATGGTACAGGATATCACCTAGGTCAGGCAAACTTATGCCATGTTGACAATCTAAGAGGAGAAAACGTACAGGGAAAGCTTCTGATGCGTATAAGACACACCTTGACCAATGCTCAACCGACAGCTACTACACCCAAGCGAGGTACAGAACATGCCGCTGACCAGCGTCCAAACATCGTCCCCCCACCTGGTCAACCTCAGCAACAAACTCCTCCACACAGAGACTGAAAAAAAACTACTCTATAGAAATGTATAATATATTTTAACTGTACTTCATATTTAACTGTATAAATTCATCAAAAGAATTTGTCTTATAGCACTCACCCATATAAACTGATATAAATTGAAAAATTATAATGTTATTGAATCTGGAGTGCTCCAATCTTAATTTCTAGCAGCTATTCTTCTACCCTAGGGTGGCCATCAGAGCTGTATGCCCCATTGGTTTTTTTTCTTTTTTTCCTTATTATTATTTTTTCTATTCTCATCACACATGTTACATACTAGATATGGATTCATGGTATCAATTGATACAGGTAAAAATTATTATAAAAGTGTCGAACTACAATACCTAACATAAACTTGTATAACACTCCCAACTTTACATCAGGTTTTTCAGTAGTCCACCTCAATGCTAGATCTATCAGAAACAAACCAGCTGGACTAAAAGACGAGTTAGATAATAAAAACATCGATGTACTATTATTTTCTGAAACTTTTCTTAATAATACTGATGAAGATGCATTATATCGATTATCCAGGTATAACATGTATAGACATGATAGAATAAGTGAATTTAGAGGAGGAGGCCTGATTGCACATATACTTGACACTGTAACATGTTCTGCCACTGCATACCAGCATTTAAATAGAAGTAACCCCAATATTGAAACCCAATGGCTTCTTATACAAAAAGGCATGGCAAAGAAAACTCTAGTCTGCAACGTATATAGACCACCAAGCGGAAACCTAGCCTCATTCTGCGACACAATGCTTGCAACTTTGCTACATATTGAAAATTTCGATGAATTTGATATTATTTGTATAGGTGACTTTAACGTCAATGTACTTACAGAGGATAACGACAAAACCATGTTATATGTACTTTCAAAGACCTAATGAAATTGGATTTAATGGATACCATCCCATGAAAAGAAAGGTGTAAAAATTCTTATTTATATATAGTTATTCATATCTATGTAACACTGTTGATCAGTATTAACAATTCTTTTTTTTAAACACACTCTCTATTGTTTAAATACAATCATATATACCGCCATGTACCGTATCAAAATGTCAAACTAATTTCTCAGGAATCTATACATGATACATGTAATGCTACATACCATGGGGAGAGGCATAATAATATCTTTTGATACGCCTCGACCCATGAACTTATTGGTCTCGATACACACGATGGAATATTTTCTACTATATAGCTCTGTAACATCTGCTCGTTAACTCATATGTCTATGACCAATAAAGTTCAAAGTTGTTCAAAAAAAAAAAAAAAAAAAAGTTGACTAGTTTCACCTTACACTACCATCATTAGCATGAAATGACTCAATGACTGACACCTATTTCATGTTATTCTGGAATAGACAAAGCAATTTCCTACCTACCATGCTGTTGTACTTTCTCAAGTCTCTCATTCTGATGCAGTGTGTACATACATGCACATGTAAATATGTGTGGCTGACATCTTTGGAGACTTTGACATGTAAATACCCCCTCCCCCAGTAAATGAGAAAACAAACAAAAGACTTTTTTTTTAATGTATACATGTCTGCACACCCTAACTCTCCGTCAAAGCATTTAGACATCTAAACACAAAAATTCATAAACATCTAAACACAAAAATTCATAAATATCTAAACACAAAGTTTAACCTAAACACCTAGATTTCTAAACACTTGAGCTAAGCACATTGTTTGGCTAAACATGTGTAGGAAATTAATGTGATTACAAACACGTTGCGAGAATATGTTTAGAATTGTGTTTAGGATCTAAACACCATTTTTGCAGTGTAGGAATAGAATTAATCACACATGATAACATACTTGTCAGAATTGCTACCTATTTGGATTACATAAACCATAGTGTTAACTGTACTGCATCACTGGGTCTGTATTCAGTCCTGCAAAAAATAAAATTCACATTGACACCCATTATGGAGCCATGTCATATGCCCTAGCTCTACTACCCTTGACCATCCTGCTAGCACAACTGACCCAAATTATGATTTTTTTCACCATTTTGGCATGGTGCATGAATGAATCACTGAGAAGTTACTCACTAGGACTGCATCGATGCATTATGCTGACCAAGGTGCATGACACATTAGTGTATAAAGGTGACTGCAGACGGGCCCGACTCGGTTGGTAGTTAGGTAGAGGGGCGCTGATCCGATCAGGAAGATCAAACTTGTTTGATATTGAGCGACTGGATCGGATATCCGCGTAGAAGCTCCCGCTCGTCAGGATCAGCCAATCTAGTTGGGCCCCTCTGCAGTCAGCTTTAGCAACCTTTAAAGGGTTAACATGGTCTTTCTTCTCTTGTCTATCCCTCTGAGTCTAACCTATTATTATCACCAAGATGATGATAATTGAAACCTCTGGAGTCTTTTAATATAAGTTTTATATTCCTATTAGTTGCCCACTGAGTGTATTGCAATGTCTGCTGGGTATTTTCTAAACATGCTACATCTTGCACTGGTCATGATTACCTGGAGGGTCTTGCCAAAACAGAAACAAGAACCAGAAAAAAAAAACAAATGCATGCCTTTCTATTGCCAAAACCTTCCTTCACAACGGACGAGTATAAAACGTGCGGCCGACATGTGACATCACGGCCGACGTATGACGTCACAAATTGTGTCACAAGGTGACCGTGATGTCACTGACAAACCGAAAACATAATGAAGTTGCTACGGTCACTGCGCTCCCGGATGCTATGCGGCAAGCAACTCCAAATAAAACATGTAAGAGAAGTATACTGAGACATTATTTGGCAGTACAGTGAAAATGAGTTAGACCATGCATGTCCCCCTCAGTTCTCTCTGACAAAAGATTGGCACAATATGATATTACATTATGTAGATAATTCAACCAGCTTTCTCAGTATGTGCGTCATAATGTGTTTGGTACAATCAATAAGATTATTTCTTCATGAGTTTGGCTTTTGAGTTTAAGTGTAGACTTTTACTGCAATAAAGTTAACATCACATCACACATATACACTGTAAAAACAGTGTTCATCTTTAAATGCTAAAATGCTAAATTTGTTTAGAGGCTACACATCTATGAGATCTAAACGGATTTCAGATGTTCTAAACACATGAATTCTAAACACCTTAACAGCAAAGATGTTGATGTGTTTAGGTGTATAACATTTAAACACCATGATTATGAGTGCTTAGACTATAAACACTTGTTTCTGGTGTGTTTAACCTTTAAACACATTTTTTCTAAACAAGTGAGCTAAACATGTTTAGGTGTTAAATCACTAAACACATGTGTTTAGGCATCAAACAGTTGTAATTTATCCCACCAGGTGGCATTATGGTTCATAACAGTATTTTCTTCACACAACTAGGAATTAACCTTCAAACATGTCAAATTAACATTAACCCTATTATTTGTGGTAACAAGACACACAAGCATGTAGTTTATCCTGCATTTTGAAAGATTCTTTTTAGAAATTTAGTGATTACAGATTTGCAGAAGAGACATAGTTTGCTTAGACACCCATTATGTTGAATATAGACTTATATAAAGAAGAGGACTCTCGGACATGATACTGTACTGTCTCTGAGAGGTTATGTAGTGTGAGGTTTATATATATACTTCCAGAGAAGTGCCATCACCCACTCAGAAACTTATAATGTTACAGCAGGAAACACGAGAAGCCATTAATAGAACTAAACATTTTCCAAGTTAAACACAAGGAGATTGTTCAAACACTTGCTATATCTAAACATATTGGTATCTAAACACACTTTCTCTAAACGTGTTTAGAAATTATACAAGTTTAGATGAAAAAAAAAGTTTCTCAAAATGTGGGACAAGGTAGTGTTTAGAAAAAGTGTTAAAATGCTAAACATTGGGCGTTTACAATCTAAACACTGTTTTCACAGTGTACATGGTGTGTATTAACAATTGCAGTTAACATTGCCCAGTCTTAGCATGTGGGCTGCACCAATACTATCTATTTACAGATCCATTTTAGGGCTAGGCAGTGCAATATGAATGTATAGTGATTAGGCTTGCACAACTGAATTGTAGCCACTGATAGAGGCCCTATGCAAAGCATCATGGCATCTGATGCTGCAATGAAGTGCTGGCGAGACTGCTCACCAGCACTTCATTGGAACATCATTCCGACCCTCGAAGAGTTTGTGTCTCCTCCCTGTAGGGTCAGCATGATTTACTCAGGTGAGTTACTCAGGTGAGTTACTCATCAGGGCTGCACTTAGGCATCATTGCCGAATGGGATAATGCATTAGTGGCCCTTAAAGGCAAACGCTACCCGGTACACAGAAGCCATCTGGTGGCAGAAATCAGAACTAATCAGTTATACAATTTTAATTATTTGTCTCAATCTAAGTGGATCACTTTACCTCTACATATTTTTTCAATGCATTTCTGATCACTATGGACAAGTTTAAGATGTTTATATGTCTTTTAAATTTCCATAGGACCCTATAGTTGAGGGAAAATCATTATTTTTCAAAAATTCACAATTTTTTCATTCTAATAGTGACCCCCCACTTTTCTTCTTTTAAAATCATCCTAAAGATGTCCTTTATTTATTCAGAGAGTCCTGTAGATGAATCAATAGAAGATCATTCACTATGATGCAAAATATGAAAAAAAAACATTTTCAATTAAATGGTCATAGAAATGAAAATAAGCATGGTGACATAGGGATTTTTTTTGCACTTTCTTATTCTTTATACATCAAAGTAATACTACACAGAGTTATTTGTGTTTATCAATAGAAGATCTAGCATTGGTCAGCCTGTAGCGTTTGTCTTTAAAGGGTTAAGAGCCCCACCTCATCATGCTGTCCATGTAGGCCTCCTCCAGCTGACCCTATACACGTTATTTTATGTGAATAACTTCTTCCCGTAGAGATAGCATTGCGGAGCCGATCGCCACACCCCCAGTGGCGTAACGTGTCTCGATCCACCACAGCGGCCGATTCACCACTGCAGCCTCGTTCTGGCTGCGTGTAAACATTCAAAATGGCGGACCGGCGCTCGTGCGGTGAACTACGGTAACGGATTTTGCTAATTTTCAGTTAATTAAACCCTCTAAAAACATAAAATAAATATAGAACTAAACTCCCCTGGTGTCCTCGGTGGCCGATCCACCCCTCGGGAGTTGTCTCCGCCTCGGGCTAACACCCTCCGGGGAGACAACTCCCTCGTGGTGGATCGACCACCTCGTACACCATGGTCGTTTAGTTCTATCTATTTATGTACACATCACACTATACAAAATATCTGTTGAATGTACCAGTAAACTTTGTAAAACTGAGCAGTGAATCACCTTAATGGTATTGCAATGAAGCAGAGTAGTTGTTAACAGAACCCCCAGGTGGCAGTATGGTGGTACAAGGAGTCTTTGTGAACAGTGAACCACTCTAATTGTATTGCAGTGAATCAGTGTAGTTTTTTGGAGTTGCTTGCCGTGCAGCAGCCGGGAGCATAGCGACCGTAGCAACTCCATAATGTTTTCGGTTTTGCCCCTGGGCACCTATGACGTCATTAGTGACATTGGTAGTGACATTGGTAGTGACGTCACACAGCCCCAGTGACGTCACGCAACTCTGCGATGTTGCGTAGCAACATCGTTAGCCATGGCTTGGGCCACAGTTAGGGGTGGCAACTCCTATCCGTGCTCCTTGCCACGTTTTCAGAGGCCCCAGGTGGCAGTTCAGTGGTACGAGGAATCTAACAACGGATCTCTGGCAACTTTGAGACAAAGATTTCCCCGTTATTCTGATGACTCTTTTTTATACAGTGCATGTACACAGCATGTAGCACCAGATGGGGTCCACCCTCTTGACACTCCACATTGGATAGAGTCTCATTTCCTCCTGGCTGCCTCCTGTGTTTGTCAAATCTGCTCTCCTTCCAGAAGCTGAGGGGTCCTCCAGGGTGACAAGGACTGACCCTGGCCCTTCAAGCCTTTAATCCTTTATGGGCTGCTGATGCAGGAGTGCATCATTCCCATTGCTCGTCATGATGCACAAATGAAGTGCTGGTGAGACTGCTCGCCAGCACTTCATTGGTGCATCATACTGAGATTCCAGTGTGTATCTACTCTAGTGTATCAACCCCGTAGGGAAAGCATGGTGCATTAATGTAGCCTCGGCGAGTTACTCACCAGCGCTGCAGCCATCGCAATGCATGGTGCTCTATTTTTGGTTATATTGTTGTTGAAGCAATTCAGTGTGGCAAGTCTACTGAAGCATCTTTGCACTGCTCCATGCACACTGATCACTGCTGACAGCACCAATCTGTTTCAGCTCAGGGATGCAATGATGTAACTCTGATTTCCCCAGGGCTGCATTCATTCAGCATTATTAGAAAATGGGCATGAGGAATCAAATCGCTTCGGGTTGGAGACCCCTTAGGCATGTACTGCCAGTAGCAGCTGTGATATCATGTCTTGTACAGTTGTCATGTCCTCTACAAGTCCTGGTACATGTTGCCCTTTCGAATTCTCCCCTGGTAAGGACCTTCCTTTATACCTGCTTCAAAGCCCTCCATATGCAGTGTTCTCTAAATAAAAGAGAACACTGCATATGTTAAAATCCTAAATTTCCTAGAAGTGGTTCAGGAGTGGTCCTGAATTGTTAAATACTTTCCAAGTAAGAACCAATTCCCAGTTAGTTCCTTCTGTCAATTCCCTGGCCCACCTACATGCATTATGGAACCAGTTACCACTTCTCACAGCACAATCTGATTTAGATGAAGTCAAGTCCATTAGAGTATAGGATTTTTATATTTCTGACCTTCAGAGCCTCATTTTTAGTCTTCCCTTTCCCTGCACACTTCTGTATGCGCAGTACATGCTCCAGTGTGACAGTGAGTGGCCAGTTCACCTATCAGTAGAAAACTCAGTCTCGCCAGCACTTCATTGGTAAATCATGACGACCCTCAGGGGTTGATACATATATACTCCCGGAGGGTCGGCATGATGCTCCAATGAAGTGCTGGTGAGTAGTCTTGCCAGCACTTCATTGGTGCATCATGACGACCAATAGGCATGAAGCATTAATGCTTCAGCGGCCCTTAAAGGTTTAAGAAATAAAAAACTCTCATAGTCCTTTTAAGGTCATGCGATCTCCTGAAATATACCGTTAATTTTGTCGGCATGATACATGAATGTAACTGTCGTGTGAGTGAATCTCTCAGGCCTTCACTCCCTGAAACATGTTTACAAAGGACCAGGACCTTGGTGTAGAGGTGCATCATGCCTATTGATCAGCATGGTGATTCTAGTTGCCAGCACTTCATTGGTGCATCATGGTGTCCAATGGGCTTAATGCATGGATACACTCTCGGTCTCTGTAAAGATTAAGAATGGCTATGGTGTCTATTTGCCTTATTGCAAACAGCCATGCATCCCTAATGATCATTTAAAAATCTGAGACCGGTTCAGTCAAGCTGATGATGAATTTGTTAGTTAAATCAATTGCCTTTGGGTCCTTCTATGACAAACATCTAGAATGTTAATTCCTAAATCCTAACCCATTAATTCCAGAAGGAGTCATGATGTACTAAAGCAAAAAGTGGCCCTTAAAGGGCGTAACCCTTTAAAGATAAACCCTACCTATTTTCATGATAGTGTATTTTGATGGCGTTTATGTCCAATAAAATGAGTCTGGCATGGTTATTGAAATCTGTGCCCCTATAGAGGAGGGATGCAGGTCATGATTGACAAAATGCATTCCAGTTATGCATGCACAGCAATGTAAGAGTACAACCAGATGCTGTTTGTAGCTTTTTCTCCTACATGATTTATTATATCCCTTAAGAAATATAAATAGATAACCCACCACAAGGTGTCTGTGCCCCAAACTATTCCAAATACAACACACCTTCCATATATAACCAATGCAGCACCTAATGTATTTTGTCAATCGTGACATCATCAGATGCATCAGACAAACCTGCATCTCTCCTCTATAGGGGCACATATTTCAATAACTATGCAAGACTCATTTTGTTGGACATAAAAGCCATCAAAATACACTATCATGAAAATAGGGTAGGGTTTATCTTTAAGGGCAGGATGCACCAATGAAGTGGAGCATCATGCTGACCCTCTGAGACTGTATCGACCGTGCAGGATCGGCATGATATATGAATATATGCTTGGCGAGTGACTCAATACATTCGTGCATCATGGCGACCAGTGGGCATGATGCCTTAATGCATCAGCGGCCCTTAAACCGTGCAATTCAAAAGAATCGTCACTGAGAAAAATGTTACTCTCTTGAGTCTAGATCCAGACTCAGGCAATGTCGCCAAAACAAGTCTCATTTCCCAGGTAGCAAGGATACGTTGGGCAAATGTCGGCTTATATTGGGCCAATATCGCCTTATATTGGGCCAAGCATGGACAAGCATGGTCCAATGCTCCATTGCTGATTGGGTTGAGACTCACCCTGATCCTTGCATGATACTCAGGCAGATCCTGAGGCTGATCCTGGGGTGATACTCTGGCCTTGCCTGAGTATCATGCAAGGATCAGGGTGAGTCTCAAATGAAACTCATTTTTGCGACATTGCCTGGATCTAGACTCAAGTGAGAAACATTGTTTTTCTCAGTGTTGTAGCCAGACTGTTCTGAATTTAATTACAAGTATCCAGTATTTGTTGTAAGCAGGGGATTGCCTGTTCTGTTTGCTGTCAATGATAGATGAAGTAATGGCGCCAATTAATGTAGATTCAATTAATATAATCAAATACCGAGATCACGCACGTATTAACCCTTTGTGGGCTGAATAGAAATACACCCAAGTGTTGTCAAGATACATATAGATGGACCTCTGGCCTGTAACTTGCCAATCCAGCATGATTTCATGTTTTGTTGATAAATAGCAAACCAGCGTTACACATTCACCCCTGATTGGACTCACCAGGACTAAATTCATGCATCATAGTGAGAAACGGATGCACTGCGCTAAGGCAAAATGGTAAAGGCAGTGTGCTGCCCTTAGGTGCATAACACTCCCTGATCGATACTTTACTTTCAAACAGATCTCCCTGAACAGGAAGGCATTTCTCAAGATGGTACGACTAGATGCCTTCAGCAGGATCCCTCACTTTAATGCCATTACAGCCTTGCATCTAGTGGTCATTACACTGTCAACCCGCCCTTGTAGATAAACAGTGCAACGCTTTTTATTGTGACCTACAGTAATACCTTCTACAGGCATGAAGACCTATATTGGATGTATATTTAGCTGTAGCTGTAGGTGGTTGCCCTGCCTAATTACAGGGCTATTTGTAGCCACTTTACAATGTGGACTGAGAATGTAATGACTACACTGGTGTGACTGCCCTACCTATCCCTATGTATTTACTACATTAAGTGCTGAACGTACAAACCAGTCGTAAGCCATTTCTTAGGATCATCCACTCTAATCTTGAGGGTCGTACCACCATGAGAAAAGCCCAGCAGAGTTGAGTACTTGAGCCGTATTCCAACTAACAGAGGTCACCTACCGAGCCTTCAGTTCCTATTGGCTGAAGCAGTTGTGCAATCGCAAATTAATTTGGTCTTTTGTCTTCTTTCTTTTTGTACATATTTGTTTAAATCAATTTGATCAGTCTGTGGGGAAAATAACTGGGGAGCATGACTATGAATGCAACACTGACTATTTTCCAATAACAGCGGACAGAAACAATAGCAGAGGTAAAACCTCAGGATTACCCATGGCAGCCTTGCAAATAGTTGATATTAGGAGCCATATATAATCCACTTAGATGATATAGTAGTCACGGCAGAGTTATCGCAGGCTAGCTAATTTTATTCAATTGTTGATCTCAGTTATATTGTGCAAAGGTTGCTAAATTAGTATTGGATCGCTAACCACTTGGGATAATGATTGCACTGATATTTTCATGAAGATTCATTGTATCACAGTTGGTCTACTGCATACTGCAATCTAGGGCTTAATTGTATAAATTTCACTGGTGTGCTGTATTGCAATTACAGTGGATCACTGCTCAGTTTTAAGAGGATGTCTTGTAGATTCAACAGTTATTTCTTAGAATGTGTCTACGATCACTAAATACGATTTGGCAGGTTCCACATTGTCATGAGGTAATCGTTTAGATGAAATGTGCACATTTTCTTAAGCTGCATCAGCATGTTTTGAAAAAAGGGCCTTGGTTTTTTTTTTAAATATAACTGACTATTTCAGTATTCACTGATAAAGTGGCCATCTTACTTGATAGTATGCTGTCATTGGTCATCCCTACCCTGGTCCCTAATATTATCAGGCACATAGGATTAGGTAGAGCAGCTGTAGCGGTTCAATCACTAATGTGGTTCTGTATGCCATGGCATGTTATGTATTCCTTGATGATTTGAGGCCGATGAACTGGAAACTCTTGAAATCCCCAAACTAGGTCCTCGATCAGATTAAAAAAAATATGACAACCTAAGATTGTCATTTTGAAGACCCTGGGGTGTCGCACCCACACACTCATGCTGTGGTCTATAGTTCAAAGCTAAGACAGCAGGAGGAGGTTATGTGTCTCAAAGTCTTTATTCCAACAAAAGGCTTTCAAGATGATAACCTAATTTTGTCCTTTTGGGTATTGTCAGTTGTAGGACCACCAAGAGTTATGATCAGTCCATCAGGCTTCCTTAACCCACGTAAAGGTCTTAATCTCATAGTTTATTTCCCCTCTTCGTGTGTGGTGGACATATACATGGGCACCGACACATTCCTCTGTGAAATTGTGTAATGAAGTTCTTACCATGAATATGACCTTAGCTGTCAAAATGGAGTTAAACATCTATACTACTCGTCCACTCACTCTCAGTGCGGTATATGTCGTCAGTGATATTGGTGCCTATACATGGGTGCTCAAAATTTTCAGGATGTCACACCATGACTTTTTATTAAGGATGAAGTGTCACCCCATCACTTTTTATGTATATGCCAATGTACGGGGAACCTCTGAACTTTGCATTTTCCGTCATCTTCCAAAACCCCTGCGTCACGACCATGACTTTTTAAAATCCCTTTTTACCCATGTATAGGTATATATTGAAACATACCCCTGGAGTCCAGCATCAAGGACTGCGTGTTTGTGGGAGGTGTAGGGGATGTGACGTCAGATCCATCCTGGCTGCCACGTTGTCTACTAAAGCACCATCCGGGTATCAGATGGTACTGCCATGCGGTCGTCACATGGACTATTGATCGCTTTTACTCAGTGATTGTCAGTCTCTTCGTGCTGGACATGCAGCCAGCCGGCTACCAGCATCTTGCCTTTCAATTACCGCATACAAGTTGCACGTGTGAATGCATAAATCCCCAATAGGCTTTTAACCATTCAGAGGTTGAGGCTTGGGAAACAGTAATACAATGCCAACAGTGGACTGTGGAAAAAACGTTGGCCATATGTCCACTAATAAAACTGTTTATGGAGGAGCCCAAGCCACTGTTGGACAACTCTCCAATGTTGGACAGTTGGGGCCTTGGCCAATGTTGGACAACTCTCTACTGTTGGACAGTGGGGGCCTTGGCCACTGTTGGACAGCTTCCCACTGTTGGACAACTCCCCACTGTTGGACAGTGGGGGCCTTGGCCACTGTTGGACAGCTTCCCACTGTTGGACAACTCCCCACTGTTGGACAGTGGGGGCCTTGGCCACTGTTGGACAGCTTCCCACTGTTGGACAACTCTCCACTGTTGGACAGTGGGGGTCTTGGCCACTGTTGGACAGCTTCCCACTGTTGGACAACTCCCCACTGTTGGACAGTGGGGGCCTTGGCCACTGTTGGACAGCTTCCCACTGTTGGACAACTCCACACTGTTGGACAGTGGGGGCCTTGGCCACTGTTGGACAGCTTCCCACTGTTGGACAACTCTCCACTGTTGGACAGTGGGGGCCTTGGCCACTGTTGGACAACTCTCCACTGTTGGACAGTTGGGGCCTTGGCCACTGTTGGACAGCTTCCCACTGTTGGACAACTCCCCACTGTTGGAGAGTGGGGGCCTTGGCCACTGTTGGACAGCTTCCCACTGTTGGACAACTCTCTACTGTTGGACAGTGGGGGCCTTGGCCACTGTTGGACAACTATCCACTGTTGGACAGTGGGGGCCTTGGCCACTGTTGACCCCTCCAAATGGGGCTTGGAGGGTCAACAAATTCCGCCCCAGCTTATGTACTGATCAGCCTGGTCCAAAGAGTACCAAAAGCAGGACAAACCTTAAACAGGACTTAGGAGGTCCATCTTATTCATTACTTTCCCCTCTCTGTTTTATGGATCATTAACATTTATCTTGTTTCCTTCTACATGAGAAAGACAACCTTTTCACCCCTTCTTACACATACCTTTTCATCAACCAAAAACCAAGAGTGATTCAACTCCACCGAAGGGAACCCGGACGGACAAAAATAGGTTCCTGGCAAATTCCTACTTATGCCTTTGCTAGTAGCAACAAAAGAAAGTGGGCAACCTGTTTGCCGAGGGTTGCGTCCTTATAGGGTAGGATAAAGAGATCCTGGAGGTTGAGGATGGAGACAACTGTCAGGGCCTCGAGCAAAAGTACAGCCTCCATGCTAACACACCTGTTCGGCTCACCTGTTCTACCTGAGACAAGGGGTTGGACCTGACCCAGTTCAACCAATCGGCCCAAGTGGGTTAATCGCGGAGGGATTATATCCCACAAGAGTATATCATTCTCAATAAACTAAGTCTGGTGCCCTGTCCTGCCCATGGCCCCGAAAGGCGTCATGTAGCAACTAGGTCTGCTAGGATTTCCGCGGGACTCAGTGGCATCCCCAAATTGGGGCTCCGTGAAGTTGGTGGGTGGACCGGAGAATGATGAAACCCTTTCTAATAACACATGGATACAAACAAAAAAACCTACAAACAATTCCAGGGAGACCCTAAACAGGCCTCTTTCTTCCTCCTCTCCTCTGCGGGAGAGGAAAACATCAAGAGGGTAAACCCCTTCGTCCTCACCAAAACCAGCGGGCTTCCCTAGCCCACTTAAAAGGGTCTATATCTCCTCTTTCCTATCCCCTCAGGATGTGTGTGGTGCACATATGCGCGGGCACTGACACATTCCTCTGTTAAATTATCAACCTGTGAAGCACGGGATAGCCACTTAGTGCCACTAAAGTGATGTAAAACACAAATCAATCAATCAATTGGCCACTGTTGGACAAGTCTCCACTGTTGGACAACTATCCACTGTTGGACAGTGGGGGCCTTGGCCACTGTTGGACAACTATCCACTGTTGGACAGTGGGGGCCTTGGCCACTGTTGGACAACTATCAACTGTTGGATAGTGGGGGTCTTGGCCACTGTTGGACAACTCCCCACTGTTGGACACTGGCCCTCAGTGAGTGTTCTTATTGCCATAGTGGTGGCTGATAAGAGAATAATGCAGGTGTTGGACTATCCTCCAACAGAGTGGGGAATGCAGGTGGGGAGATGAGGGAGAGGGTAGGGAGTCTACAGAAAATGCATGATTTGAAATTATTTTGATACAGTAAATATGCAGAATATCTCATCATATACAACTCTGTTTTGAATGTGCTCATACATACACCTGGATATTTATAAGGTCTAGGCCAAATATAAAAAAAAAACTAGCAAAACAGGGGCAAAAAAACCCTTTTTTATGATTTTGAGGAATTTTTGTCTCATTTCTTTTCACATTTTAAAGAATTTTTTCATTACTTTTTGAGGATTTTTCCTGTACCCTTTTCATTTCCTTCCCCTCTCTCACAGTTATTATTTTACAACGAAAATAAAGAAATTTATACATCAATTGATATGTGCCCTAACAATTCCTATGTAAATGTAAATACAATTAGAAAAAAAAATCTGACCTACCAACCCTACCATTTCAAGTCATGTTACTGGAAACACAACTTTATTTTTTCTTGGCCCTACCACTATACAGGTCTACTTCTTTGCACAAACCATTATTGCCTTGCACAAATTGCATTTTCTATTCTTAAGCTTATGATGTATGAAATTCAACCAGAATTGTTGGAGGATAGGCCAACGTTGGAGGAGGGTATCCAACGTTTTCCAAGTTGGCGGGTAGGCTACCACGGCTGCATTCATGCATCATGCCAACCGTATAGGGTTGTGTATACTCCTGGAGGGTGATGCAATAATGAAGTACCAACTGGTTGAGGTTGAGGCGCTCTAAAAGGGGCAGCATAATGCACCAGTGAGAAAAGGGAGTGTATCAACCTGTCAGGGCCAAACTGATACATCGTAGTGGCCCGTCGATGCCCCTGGGTGCTTATAAATTTCCATGCCCCTGTAGAAGCTAGTTCAAGCCTATATATTTGAGACCGGCACTTGTCTGAATATGGGTTAATACCCATCTATCCCTGGTACTTATTTGAGACCCCGGTGCTTGAACAGGCCACTAGGTAGAAGTCCTTCTGAGTTGCTCATAAGGTCTGCATTGCTGCCTCCTAACACCAATAGTACACCATAGAATAAAGCACCCTTCAGCCCACACAGAGCTATAAGCTATTGGGGCTGGATATTGCTGCCTCCTAACACCAATATTACACCATAGAATAAAGCACCCTTCAGCCCACACAGAGCTATAAGCTATCAGGGCTGGATATTGCTGCCTCCTAACACCAATAGTACACCATAGAATAAAGCACCCTTCAGCCCACACAGAGCTATAAGCTATCGGGGTTGGATATTGAGTGGGGGTTTATCATAGATTAGTTGTATCAATACCAACCATTGATGCCGCGTAATAGCGTGCGGTGGTCTGTGTCTTATGGATTAGTTCCTGTAATATCCTGCCTGTGTATCCCTAGTGTAACCCTTATGCAGTAAAAACAGTGTTTAGGGATTAAACACTAGTGTTTATGACTTAATCACTTGGATAAACACTTATTTGTCAAACTTTTCTAAACACTTATTTTTGGCTAAACATGTCCCATTTTAAACATATTTAATGATGAAGTGTTTAACCAAGTGTTTAAATTCTAAACACTTAAACACTTTAGTGTTAAGGTGTTTGACAGAAAGTGTTTAAAAAGAAAACAATTAAACAAGTCAAGTGTTTAGGTGTTTAAGTGTTGTGAAAATTTGGTGTATATTTTTAAACACCTTTTTTATTTGTGGCAGTGGGGGTGTTTATAAATAATGACCAATCTGGATCATGTATGCTCTACCATGACACCTTCCATCTTGTTTAAAAGTGATCAATCTCACATTATGTCATTGTTTCCCTTCAGGAACCAGGTGCATCTGTGGCTTGTGGTGACTTGTAAAAAACAACCTAGAAAAAACAATAAAAAACCTTGTCTGAAAAAATGCCAGAGATCTGTCATTATTTTCACAGAGTTTCCTTGTACCACAATACTGACATCTGGGGCCTTATTGTAGAAACTTTACTGCAATACGAATGTAGTTCTCTATTCAGTTTTAGGAAGTCCCTCGGTGGATTCAATAGTTAAACTTTAGAGTGCAGCACTGACACTGCACTACCAGGGTACTTAAAGAAACACGTCAAATACACCCTGCAAGATCCAATGAGTACATCGGCACAAGATGGCCGGGTATTTATGGGGAAAGATTTCTTTGAGAACCCTTTGATGTGGCACTGACTGATTTTACCACAGAACTCCTTTTTCTGTGATCTTGGCTTCTGCTCGTTGATCTAGTCTTATACCTGGAGGTTAATTCAAAAGGTCCTGTGATTTCTACCTGTGATATTAGCGTAGGCACATATCATAAGACCTAGCCAGTCTACCCTATCTAATGCAGTGGTTGCAGGCCAGTCAGGCACTGCAAGTCCTGAGATCCCTTCACTATTCATTTTCCAGTTGTAAGATCATTGCAATCTGAGTGAAATAATTGCATAGTGGTTTCGCCCGAGTACAAGAGCTCTCACAGAGAACACTCCTGCTCCCAAGAGTGAATGTCCCTGCTGTATACATATAGAGGGGAGGGAGGACATTTGCTGAGAGTCCTTGAGGGATCTTCAGGCTACTCAGGCATGAAGTGCACTTGAATACTCTATGAGGTCAACTGCACCGTATACTGTATAAGTAGCTCATATATGGGGGGAAATCTTGTTTAATCACTCTTGTGAGAAGAAGTGTTTCCACTGCTATTCTTTCACCATGGGCCTCTTGCCCCTGTGCACAGTGTTTTCTACTTGGAATCGTGTAGGAGGGCTGAGGCTAAGATCACTGCGATTTTAGTGCTGGCTGTGAAAAGGCAAGACAGTCTAATCTTAAGATCACTTAATTGGATAAGGCAGAATAATTACTAAAATCGCAGTGAGGTAGCGATCCCAGGACCTTTTGGATTAACCTCCTGGGATCTATTGAAACCTTAAAAGTGCTGCATGGTTCTTTTAACTTGTTTCCATGGTACACAGATCTATGCAATGCTGACATGGTTAGTTAACATGGAACATGATCCATCCCAAAGGTGATAAAATTTCATGGTTTTGCCTCCCCTATAATGTGAACATGTCACAAATAATAAATTATAATTCATGATAAATTTTACATGTTAAACTGCTTTTTGGGGTCCAGCTCAGGACAAGTCCTTAAAGTGGCATATTCTCAACTAATTGAGAAGTGAATGGTTTCGATGGTCAGGTATCACATTTAGATTTCCTCATTCCATTTACCAAAATTCATTGGATTTTTTTCTTTCAGATCCCCCAAGGGCTTATGGAGCCCACATAGGATACAGCAAATGACGGTAGGTCAGGAGGTTAATTCAAAAGATACTGGGATCGCAACCTCAGCGATCTTAGGTATTGTTAGCCCATATGGGGATGGGGAATAATAGTATAAGCACTCTTGTGAAGAAGAGTGACTCCACAGCTATTCCTTTATTTTATGACTCTTACCCCTGTGCCTAGTCAGTACTTCTTGGAATAGTGTAAGAGGGCTGAGGCTAAGATCGATGCGATCTTAGTGCTGGCTAGAAATTGTGAACGCAGTCTGATCTTAAGATCGCTTGATAGGATAAGATAGAATAATTCCTAAGATCACTGGGGTTGCGATCCCAGGATGTTTTGAATTAACCTCCAGACAGGCCTGCAACCACTGCATTAGATAGGGTAGACTGGCCATGTCTTATGATATGTGCCTACACTAAGATCGCAGGGGTAGAAATCCCAGGATCTTTTGAATTAACCTCCAGATTGGAGTGAAGGGAGATGGGGGAGGGGATATGTGGGGTAAGGCAAAGGAATGGAATGCAGAAAATGAAGGGAATGATAGATTCATATAGATCCTTATACTCAGCCTATTTTTTCTTTTAGGCTGACCTAGTCCAGAGGGGCTCGGACTGTAGGGATGGCCTACAGTCCGACTTAGGTGTATGCAAACTCTGGTAGGCACACTGAAGTAGCAGTCCAATACATCTAAATGTCCTCTGCTGACAGTGGTATTTTATATGTAGCTGTTAATCATGATTATACATTAACTTCTTTGAGTTGACTTACAATCTTTGTCTGATTTCAAATGTAATTAAAGAATTAAAACTGGAAATTCCTGACAAAAATTCCATGAGTGCTGCCCTCTTGTTAATAAAGCTGGAAACTTCCTCCAGTGCTAAAAAGTGGAAGAGTAGTAAGTCTTCTGAAAAGAGCCAAGGTGCACCCAAGGCATTGTAATCATTTAACAAAAAAAGGCAGGAAAACAACAAGTTGCATGATATTTTTACATGTATCTAATCAAAAATTATCAGTAGTATATAGATGCAAACTGAGCGCAATGGATTATGTAGTAACTAGGTCATGACCTACTGGTAGACTAGAAGTGACCTAGTTTTAACCAATCAGAGGCCTGGATTTGACAGGAAGTGACGTCACAAGGTCGTGACCTAGTTTTCTCGACCAATCAGAGAGCTGGATTTGGCATGACCTACTGACATGACCTAGTTGCATAAATTAAGTGAATTGCACAATACCTATAGCTCGATGCAGCAAGTTGGGAACCTAAAACTTAGTTTTTCCTGAATTTTCGCTAAGAAATGCTGTAGTTTAGCCAAAAATTATCCGATTTACATAATATTTGCAGCAAATGAAAGATGAAACTCATTGCTTTCAGGCCAGGGTAGATGGTATTACAATAATATAGTGCACAGTTTACCACTGAAGTACAAATTATAAATTTAAAAATCATTAGTTTAAAAAAATCGCTGTTTTTCAAAGTTTGGCCCTATATATTTTGTGAAAAAATATTCTAACCATCAGTTTTTGATAGATAATACTGACCCATCAAGTTTATAAATGAGTATGCTTTTTTCCCCTACCTCTATGGTGGCTTATTACACTATGGGAGACATGTGATTTTTGTTAGTTTGCAAAAACTGTGATTTTCAGCAAAATTTCTGCTTGGTTTTTGATGAGGGACCACATAGATCACCATATATGGACGCGTGATCACCCACTGATACCAGAATTATCCATTTTTATGTTCTACTTGATCATCTTTAAAGGCATATTAAATATCTAAGTGATACAATAAGTGTGAGAAGAATTAGCCACATCTTATGATTCTAGTCTTTGGTGCCGACAACGCTTTTGTTGCTATTTACAGCTAAATAGCTCAATAGTGCATTATAATAGGGCTCACATGCCTTATATGGGGTTCTAATAGCATTTCAATATGGTTTTCAATGGGTCATCAGGTAAAAGCAACAATTAATGATGGAATTTAATAGAAACAAAAGGGTTTTGCACCATGGACCTGTTCACATTGTTCAGGTCTTCAGATATTCTTATCTTGAAAATGATGAAGACATTTATGAGCATGGTGCTTTTCCAGCCCATATGGGACCTACAGAGGTAATTTTGTCTAGTCTGAAATGTATTATGAGGGAATAATGCATAGCAAATGATTCTATTTTCATATTTTGTTGTGACTTTTGAGATAGAATCATACACAAGACTTGTCTTGTGCATCATATACAAAAATGTCCCTTGAATGAAGGCATTTTACATGCACAGCTGCCTCCAAAACTGGAAAACACTCAGGTTCCCAACTTGCTGCATCGAGCTATAGGTTTGACCTACTTACAAATAGGAAGTGACGTCATGAAAATGTATGACCTACGTATGAAGTTGTATTGTGCAATCCTTGTAATAAATTGCACAATAACCATGACTCATGTTCTGATGCAATATTTCTATGGATTTACGCAATACATGACCTTAAAGATGCACTATGATAACTGATGAAATAAACAGAGAGAACTGCACTCCCGGCCTGAACAACTGTTGGCTGGGTCCCCCTAAGGACGGAGTCTGAGGGGGGAACCCCCGAGGGCGTAGTCCGTGGATTTTTTTCTTTCAGATGCCCCAAGGGCTTATGGAGCCCACATAGGATACAGCAAATGAGGGTAGAAATCCATCCTTAAAGTTTACCTCGAAAGAGAAATGATTTCGCACTCCAGGTATACTTAAGGCATGAAGTTCCAGTGTCACCTGTAGACATGTAGAACAAATAGTTTTAGCAATTGCAGATACTTGCAGTTTACAGTTACACTGACAAAACACCCCTACTATGGGGTTACATTCTAACTCTTGGACAATAACAAAGGTTGTCACAGTAACTGTTTCTACCAGAAGAATTCGATTCTATTTCTTTTGGAATTTCAATGCTGTTGGAAAAAATTTCTCTTTTACAAGAGGTTGAGTTACATAGTGTTTTTCCACTGTTTTCTACAGTCACCAAACGTGGGGTTCTAGGTGTGTTACACATTGGACAGTTGACGATGTAAAGTTCTTTTACCTTTTCGGAGGCATTTTGTTTTTTTGGGTTTCTCTTTCTAGCTTCACTCTACATCCAATATACAACTTAAGAACTAAAAACCTAAACTAACTAAACATGGAGTACATTAAAGTCTAACTATAAATAAACATACATTAACATGTTTAAACAACAATAAGGAGCTGTTGACTAGACACTATGGAAAGTTGACCACTTACCCAGAGTAAAAATCTGTTGAGCCCTCTAGGTAAGGACCCACACGCGATTTAATGTCCTCCAGGATGAAGGGGGACACAGTGTGTCCACAGTGTGTGGCTGAGGGGGGCATCCGGTAGCTAGACGAAACCGAGGTGTTCATCTCCTCTATGTAGCTGGCGGTTCCTATGTGAACTTTAGGTGTTCCCTTGTAAAGATTGACCAGCAGCATAGCCTGTCCTCCACAGGGTCAGTGCTGTCTTCGTTGAAGGACAAAAGGAGGTTCTCTACGTTCCTCTCTCCAAGGGCAGCTCTGCGATGAAGCTCCTTGTACTTGGCAAGGATGCACTCTATTTGATCCACAAGTTGTTTGAACTCACGTGCATGGAGATTTAAGCAGCGTTCTTAGGGCTTGTCCAAGTAGGTTCTTAAGCAAACTCCTCTGAAGCTAGGCTCCCTGTAAACCTCTATACAGGCGTTCTTGTCCCCCTTCGGATAGAAAACTTGGTCGGGGAAAGGTGACTTCTCTTGAAATCCAAATTGAGCAGGCCACTTTTTTACCACAAGGGGTACTAATCTGAAGCCCACAAGCTTGCTCGGAGATAAGGCTTAAAAAGGTACTCTGTAGTGATCACTTTTTGTCATCTTGAACTCTGTAGTGATCACTTTTTGTCATCTTGAAGATGACGACTGGGGACAGTACCTGGTGATCTTTGAACTAATAATATGTGATCACCCTGGGTGATCACTACAGAGTACCTGTCTGACCAGGTCAGAGAGGAGCTTGCAAAAGATTATGTTGTCATTAATTAACATATACTAGTCATCATTTCCAAAGAATCGCAAGATTATGCCCTCCTCCCCCCACAAACAGTCTTTAATGTGTGCACTTACAGCTAACCTATGCCCTAATAAGGCATAGCAGATGTTTGTATTACAAATGACAGCTAGTCCCTATGGTTATAACTATAGTTTCAGTGGCAAAAGAGGTGTCTATCATTACACATGCTTATGCCTTTGATAATTTTGCCCAAATTTCTTTTTTTTCTCAATTAATATTTCAGTTTGATATCATTCTTCACATCTTCCATCTTAATAAGACCCATGATCAAGGGGATTTAAGGTAAGAATCAATATCCCACAGGGTGGGTATTCTATATTCCATTATTGTATAATAGGCCCCCTGGTGGCAGAAATATATCATCCAAGTGATCATCCAGGGTAATCATGATGATCACATTGGGTCATCACTATCTTTATCTGTTTGTGAGTGTAATAAATAATAGTCATTTAACTGTCTAAGGCCTTATTTTAAATAATCGGAGTAATTTTGTACCACAACTGCCGATCTTTTACCAGCCCCCTTGATAATCATATTAGGGTAATTAATTAGGCTATGTTTACCTGTACTCTCTGCTAGTGTGATCTGTGGTAGGGTGTAACTTGGGCATCATCAAGTTGTGTCTAGAAATACCTATTTTAAACAATTATTATTATTATTATTATTATTATTATTATTATTATTATTATTATTATTATTATTATTTATAAAAATCATTGTTTACTTACCCACCCACATAATGAGCTGCAGTCAGTACAACACTGCCACTGATAGCAACAGCACCACATCATTTTCCAACGGTCAATAGTATCCCTACCTCCAATAATGGCAGGAGACACGCCGGTGTAGCATTAAATAAGTTCCGGGGTAGAAATATGTTCCGGGGTATTGTTCTTCACACATATATAAGACAAAAATAAATTAAGATCCAGTGATATTTTATGATACAACTAGTTCATGATATTGAAGGGACTGTAGATAGGTCTAAGTAAGGACCAGGGTTGTACATGTGTTCTGCACTCATCAGCTATGACAATTTTAATGTTAGATTCCCTCTATACATGTATATAGCACACATTAAACAAAAATAAATCAAAATCCAATAAATGTTTTTGATTCAACTAGTTCATGATTACCGAACTGGTAGATTGAGATGGATCCCTGATGGGGTAGGGGTGAAAACTTGTTGTGTCATAAAACATTATTGAATGTTGACCTTTCTTTATGTCATATATTCTATATACATATATAAATGGAAGTATTAGAATTATCATTGTGTCTGTATATGAAGATAACAGCACAGCAGACAGAATGTGGGAGGACATGGCTGTAGGACCATATACATGCTTAATGTGACGACTTAAGACTTCTTATTTGGCCCATTACACAATAGGTTCTGCCTTTTTGCAATGAGAGTCTTTGTTACAACGAAAGTTTATTTTCAATACTTGCTGTGTAATTCTCGCTGTGACAACGACTATGTATCCTGTGTGAAAAAAGTAAAAGTAAAAAGGTAAAAAAAATTACATAGTTTAAGGTTGTATACTGTGTGTAAAATTACTAAAAGATGTTAAGGTTGTATTCTATCATATATCCTGTGTAAAATTCTGTCATGTGTCTACATACTGTGTAAAAAAAAAAGCTAGGCGCAAAAACAAAAAAGAAAAGTGATTGTGTAAAACAGTTCAGATTTTTTTATTCTGTGTCAACTTCACCAGACAAAAGGTTTTTTCACTTATCTGGTCTTTGGTAGTTTAGCAAAGCAGACACCATAATGTCTAACCCTCCTGTTGAATTTTATATGCGACCTCATTTACAGTCGAGCACAACATACGGTAAACCTGCCACAATTACTCCAGGCAATAATATAAGTAGTGTGTTATGCAGATTTGAAGAGAACTTTTTCTGGGAAGCAAGTCCTGTAGACAACATTCAATATGTTAGAGGAGCTGAACCAGACACTGTTGACCACTGTTTATCTAGTGTTAATATGTGCATGTTCTGTAATGAGCCTTTTTGGGATGCTTTTACCGTTTACGTTGACTACTGTAAACATAACATCACATTACAGACAAAGGATTGGTGTATTGGAGTATATCAATTACACACAAAAGAGACATGTCCATAACATAATACTAGGTACACACTAAGCAGCATGCAAAATTTTGCAGCATACCTTCAGAAATTAGAAATTTACCCCAAAGTGGGTGTATTAAAGTGGTCTAAACATTGGCAAAATATGTGAAACCATATGTTTCACCTGTCTACAATGCACCTTGGAACTTTCAGCTTTAAACTTGGTTGGGGTAAAAAGTCATTTTTCATTCGAGCTAAATTTCAAGGAAGGCTACCTTTCAGGACTTTTAGCTTCGGTGAAAAACAATTCCGACTACTTTCTGCCTCAGGCATTGTTTAAACCTTCTATTGCAAACATAGGTAGAATTGGTACCACATGTCATTTCAATACCAGGAGAGAAATCTTAAAGTCAATGCATTGGACAAGAGCTAAATCACAAACCGCAAACAGCTCTTTCTGTCACATATGTACACAAAGCCTTCTAATGGTAAAAGTTCATTTGTATGTCAAGGTTGTCTGTAAAATAAAAAAGTGAAAATTGTGTTGTGTTGTGATATTTACACATTTCATTTCCTGCCGTAATGGTTAAATTGCATTGATATGCATCCATGGGAAAAAATAAGATTATGTCATGTCCTAAACACAAGGGGACTCCACTAAATCCAGCTATAAGTAGTTCCAATAATATCCACTAGGTGTCAGGCGTAAAACGTCACTAATTTTTTTTAACCACAAAGGGGCTCAAATAAACCAAGCTATGAACAGTTCCAAAAATATCCACTAGGTGTCGTCACTAGCTTTTAACCACAAGGGGTCTCCACTAAACCCAGCTATAAACTGTTCCAATAATATCCGCTAGGTGTTGTCATGACAACATAGTTTGTTTATGCCATGGCAACCACCTCTTAGCCAATCAGACATCAAGAAACAAGGTCACATGTCCATATATGGACATGGTCGGGCTTCCAGTCAAATGCCGGCTTCTGATTGGCTAAGAGGTTGAGGTCAAAAGGTCACTTCCGGTTTGTAAGTAGGTCAAACGGATTTCAGTAGCTGTAGCTATGTGCCGAGTTTACCCCCATATACTACTCACATCATTTTCCAACCGTCACTATCAATAGCATCGCTACATCCAATATCTGTGAATGCAGATAGTAGCACAGCAGCTACAAGTGTGGACAGAATGTGGGAGGACATGGCTGTAGGACCATATATATGTGTAATGAGATGACTTGTACCGTGAAGTCTCCTGGTAAACAGGTTGATGTTTAGTGGATGGAACACCTATAGATTCACCGAAAGTCTTCTTAGCCAGGAGCGTGTTTCTTAAAACTTCACTACTAGTCACGCCCAGTGTGACTTAGAAAACCTCCAATTATACTGAGTAGTTGCAGAAAAACCCTGAACCAAAATTGCCCCAATAAGGGCAAGAGTAATCCCAGTTCAAGCTGTATCCCCTGCCAGTGCACGTTAGGCCATAAAATTATAATTCTTATAACTTGGATTACTAGTTTTTTCACTCAACTCTTTGGTCGGCCATCAGTAATAAAATAAAAATAAAAGGTACCCCAAGCCCCCAACTGACTACCAATATATGTCATTGGCCAGAGCAAAAAAATGGGGGGGAAGGTAACTATTATGCATATAAAAGATGTGTAAAGAACAAGAATATTTTCTCCTTGAGGGGCAAAGTACCGAAGGTGGATTGCTCTGAATATGCTTTTTATTTTTAAAGAAATATTTTTTGCTATATTCTCCTAAAATCCAGATGGCCAGGGGCAAAAAAATAAAAATAATTTTTTTTTCCTTATTTACCCAAAATCTTGCCGCCGGATCCGTAATCCAAGTAATCAGAAGAAAATGGCCTTATAGATGAGAGAAGTGTTTTTACAAAATCTTCTGGACGCTTTCCTATGGCTCTAAAAAAACATTTCAGGAAGGGATTGTGTAGAGCATAAGTCAAGTGGCTTGTTTTGAATTTTGGAAATCCTGCAGAAAAATTGTGTCAAAACTCAGAGTAAGTCTTACATACATGGTTTGCCCCTTAACGTATGTTTGGAAAAGGAAAATTTGCAAGCAAGTCAGTCTTGAATTTAGCTATGGACATAACCTAATTAGAAATATGCATTAGTTTCTTAAATCAATAGGTACTCCCTAAATTGAAGTGCCACGTCATATGTTTCTGAAGGCTCTAGCATGGTAGGCCAATATCTGAAAATGTTAGTGCCTACACCTATAACAAGTTGAGAAATGATCTCCTGTTTACTGCGCATGTATAGTGTGTAAACCCCTATGACTAACACAGGATGTTGTGGGTTATGGTGACAGGCCATGTACTATGGAAAACATGACATGCTCTGATTTCTACATTCTATAGATACCTACCCAAGATGCACCCATACTCTGTGGCTATGCCAGAAAATTGTGAAATGACATGACTTCTGTTCTATCAATCATTTTTTTTAAATTCAAAGCCCCCACCACCCCCTTGTACCATTCAATATGGAGGGGCTTTAGGGAATGTTTTTAGAGAAACCCCTCCCCTCAGCTATAATATAAGGCACACCATGGGGCCATCCTCCCATATATAATTTTATCTCACGATTCAGGGCCATCAGTGTGCTTTTTTGGTCATAACCCTCTTCCATTGTCAGGGTATAACCGCACTCTGAGACCTTTAGTTTATCTTCAAGAAGGTGCTAGTTTCAACCTGGACATGTTAATAAATTGGCGAAGTATACAAAGTCAACTACACAATTAATTTCCTGTTAAAACCGTTCAGGCTTCAGCGGGGAATTCGATCCCCGGCCGCTGTGGTAGGAGAAGAGCTCGCTGTCCACTCTACCAAGCCGACCGGTGGTAGAAAAGGTTTTCAGACATACCTGAAGTTTACACACCTCGTTAACATAGAATTCAATGGTGCCAGGTGGAATTATTAACAGGGAAACTTCCTAGATGAACATGCCATGCCTAATTTCTCCATTTTATTCGAAATAAATAAGAATCCATTGATTTTTTTCATAGCAATACAGGTAGGGAACCCGCCCTGCCAGGCCATTCCTTGTTCGATGCGTATCTGACCTAGTTCTTACCCGCTTCGTAAACAAGACGGAATGGCCGTGTGCGTTGGATCGCTATGTAAAATCATTGGATTCTCATTTATTTATAAGAAAATGGAGACAAAATGTAGGCGCACACCAACTAGACATCGTATAGTTGGCGGTGCTAGAAGTACAGGACTTGACATGCTTGGATTCTCCCCGAAAAATGTGTGTAAAGGTGGAGGTATGTCGGGCAGAACGACAACATGGCCATGACTGCTTGGCAAACCGTGCGGATCACATGCACTTACAAAATGTCTTCTCCTGGATTAATTCTGGGATTATAAGGTAAGAAGTTCATACATAATGGATGAATAAGTGCGATAAATGCATTGATATTCTAGGACTCGGTGAGGTTAGCTTGAAATATTCACCCTCCCGCTCTGCGGTCGGGCGAATATTTCAAGCAAACCTCACCTTGTCCTAGAATATCAATAGATTAATAGCTTAATAATCCACACCTTATACACAAGGGTTATACACAGGTCATTTATCGAACACCTGATAAGGCACAACTATAGTCACCTTGGGTATGTTACTCAAACCCTCATCATGCACGCAAAATGAATTTAGGAACTTTTTGTGGGTTTGCCTGGTGTTCTTTTGTAGACTATGAATGGGACCGAGAATCTGGCAACTCCTGTTCTCATCAACCCTATAAGACAACCTAGGAGTTATGTTCTTGCTCTCTTAAGACCTGCAATATATCTAAGAGTGCTATCCTTGCTCTCAAAGTCTCATTAGACCTCAAGATTACCTAAGAGTATTACTCTTGCTCTTACCAGACCTCTAAGATCACCTAAGAGTACTAAGAGCATACCAGATTCCCACTGCTCAGCGAGTCTGCTCAGCACAGTCCAGCGAGCACAGAAGTGCAGGTACAGGCCAGGGGTAGACACTAACACTGGCCAATGGACAGTAACTTTGGCTGCGGGCCAGTGATTTTTCCTAGATTTCCCTTTAAATTGGCCATTTGGCCAGAAGAATATTTGAATTACTATGTACTGGACTGCTTATATATATATATAAGTTAATGTGTTGATCGAGTGTACCGGTAATAATTAATAATGAAACATTATAATAATTATAACAATAAATATGGAATAACTAAGAAGACATTGGGTTTGGTGAGAATTGACTTTGTCAATATCAATCCTATACATGCCAACAACCGCCAAACACAATGTAACACATTCCATAATAGGTATAGCATTAAATCATTACATCTAAAGCCAGCAAGCTGTCCTTAGACTCATGTAAGTATTTAAAAATAACATTAGATTTCCAATCGGCTCGGCTCATAATATCCTGAACACTTAGGCCTGCATTTTTCAATAAGGTTGCCCCACCATGCCTAAGAGAGTGACTAGAAACTCCACTAGATAAACCACACTGAAAAGCAATTGCTTTTAATCTCTTATTTACATAGTTATATTGCAACGGTCTAGACTGAATGGAAAATAGAAACCTGTTATGCTTACAGGCCTTCACACATTTGTTAATATATCTAGCCGGGCATATATCGGAATTATCATTTCTTTTAAGATACACAACATAGGAAGACTTGCCAAATTGGTCAGTCTTTGACAACATAACTTTAACCTCTATTCAATCAGAAGACACTTTAACATTCTTCTTTAAGAAATTATGAGGCGACTGGACTACATGTCCAAGTCTGAATACACCCCTGTAACACAACAATATGGAAGACCAAAATACCACATCTTCCGTAAGGTCCAAATCAAGTTTAGATTTAATTTGAACCATGTCACTAGGACTCAGAGGGTAGGTTGTACTACCAGACCACTTACACATCCTCTCAATACCATCAAGGGTTTTTTTACCACAAAATTACCACTATAATCTATGTAACCCTCTAGCTTCTGGTAGTACCAAACAGCAGACAAATAATTCCTGACTGAAATAGGTTTCATAAAATCAGACAGGTACACACAATATAAAGAAGCCTGTTTGGTCTTCCATATTGTCCAAGCCTGAATACACCCCTGTAACACAACAATATGGAAGACCAAAATACCACATCTTCCGTAAGGTCCAAATCAAGTTTAGATTTAATTTGAACCATGTCACTAGGACTCAGAGGGTAGGTTGTACTACCAGACCACTTACACATCCTCTCAATACCATCAAGGGTTTTTTTACCACAAAATTACCACTATAATCTATGTAACCCTCTAGCTTCTGGTAGTACCAAACAGCAGACAAATAATTCCTGACTGAAATAGGTTTCATAAAATCAGACAGGTACACACAATATAAAGAAGCCTGAGAAGGAAGAGGAGTAAAATTAAATTTTTTACAAAATTTTTTGTACCTACTAAACTGATGCCTTTGAGTCTTACAAGTGGCCTCAGCTACACCCCTATACAAGAACCTTTTCCTTCTCCTCTCCAACTTCTTGAGGTCTGCAATCATAACAATACATGTTATATTCACTCAAAACATCTATGCATTTCCTTGGAACACCTCTATAATTTAGTCTAGACAAATGGTCAGCTAAGATATTATCCTCCGACCTAATATACATAGAATATATATCAATATTATGGATAAAACATAACCAAAAGATCTCTCTTAACCAAGCCATGCACAATTTATTCTTGGATCTACCTGTATTTAACATGGCCAAGACCTGCATGTTATTGGTGATACAATGAACTCTCGTATTACTAAATTCTTTCAACCAGCGTTTCAAACCCACCATAACAGGATAAAGTTCATATACATTAATATTCCTGTGGTGAATTTTGAGATTATCTAACTTAGGCGCAGGAGTAAAATGACCACAACAGCCTACCATAGGTCTGAACCATTCCAAGTACCATAGAGGTAATCTTTACCAAACCAAACGCCAAAGCCCTGTATAGAAGAATCAGAATACATAGGGGTACATTCATTACCATTCAAAATGATACTCCTACAGTTGAAAACTCCACAAAAATCCTTCCACCACATTAAATCTTTCTGAGTTTCCTTGTCTAACCTAATAACACCTCTAGTTTTAGCCCTGGCACAGAGATCAAATAACCTTCTGCTGAAAGTCCTACCACCACGTACTACTTGTGAACAGAAAGACATTAAACCACCAATTTTTTGGAGAGTCTTCTTAGATACAAACTTCTTTCCCAAGCATTCATTTAGTGCCAGACTCATTTTATCTAATTTCTTTTGGGGTAAAGACAACTCCATACTAGTGGAATCAATGGTTATACCTAGGAATATACATATTTGACTGGGTTCAGTCACTTTTTCCTTCGACACAATGAAACCCATGTATTCCATACACTCAATGAGGATATTCCTCTTACGTAAACAATCCTCCTCAGTATTAGCAATGACAATAAAATCGTCCAAGTAATTAACTATCCTATCAATACCATAAAATTTTGCTACTACAGTCAAAAAATCAGATATTCTATTAAATATATATGGGCCACACTTCAAACCAAAAGTTAAGCGATTGCTCTCGAAAAATTCTTCTCCACCACCAAAGTCCCAACTGAAACCTTGATAGCCCACATGTGGACCATACACATTGATATTTCTATAGGCAGTTTTTAAATCTACAACGCACATATAGTCATTTTTATCCAACTGACATGTAACTGTGTTAATGGAGTTATAAGAGAAACTTTTTGATGTAGTGTTCATAAAATTGTTAATAGAAATATCTGCAGGCATACTACAATAATATAACTATTTTGAACCCCTCAGTAAAACCACACCATAGAAAATCTGAATCTATCTGGTTAATACTAATAATATCTAACTGCCTCAAATCTAGCTAGTCTGCAAGGTAAAATTTGAGCTTTTCTACCATAAATAAAATGCTCACATTTGCAAATACCATTGACACAACTATCATAAACCCTGATGCTGGGTCTATTAACACACTCCACCGTAAACAGTGGTTCGACCTCACCCTGTACTGGGCCACTATAAGTCATAAAAAGATTCTTGTCATTTACACAAGACTCATTAGTATCATTTTTATTATTTTCACCTGAAATGATAGGAACGGGGGGCTCAGGAAGGTCTACCATATGAATTATATTAAAATCAGGCACCAGTATATCAGATTCTAACACAGGACCCTGCCTAAGACCAAAATCCTAGTCCTTCTTATTCTTCTAGCATTTATCCTTGCCATGGTTAGACATGCCACACACATTACAGGCATGTCGATATCTACATGGGTCCTCTTTGCAACCTTCGGCCCTGTTAAAAGCATAGCAGGTGAGATTGGATTGTTTAGACTTGAAACTTTTAGGTTTGACTACACCTGCCTTCTGGGCCTGAACCGTCCCATCATAAGATAGATGTCTAAGAATATCTTCACTCCTAACATCACTAAAGGACTCTACACTATCTGAGTTTGCTCTGTTTTTAACAGATGAATCGTATGCCACCAGGGCCTTGAGAGTATATATCCTAGTAGAAGATTTTTCCACCAACACCTCTATATGTTTAACTACATCGAAGACAGCCTCCCCCTCCTCTATCAACTGTTTCATCATTCTTACGTTAACCAACAGCAATTTCTCAATACTATTGAGTTTCTCTCCCTTCTTAAGAAAGTTCTTTTGATCGGTCATACCTCTAGCCTTAAGTGCACGACGATGACCATTTTTAGAGGAAGATGAATCAATAGAAGCTGAGGAACTTGATGAATTACTATGGTAAGACGAAGACCGGCTCATGGATTCAAGATGGCGCCGCGTTTTCCTGTCACTATGGAGCCCGCGGTAGTCAGGTGACCGTTGTCAGCCACGACCCCGTTGCTTGGTTACTGTGTCGCTAGAAGAATGTTTACAAACATCGACACGTGCACGGTCCGACCTCGTCTTGCCACCCGCTGTAGTAGTTGTACGATTAAGCGCCTGCCCCTCCAATAGGAACTGCTTTTCCATACGAGCAGTACGATCCTCCAGCTCTCTGATCCTCTGGTCAACAGTTGATCCCAATATAGCCCCTGTATCATTAGGGGAAGATGGCTCCTGACCACCCCCATTGGATCTCACACTACTCGAATTCCTCGAATTGGCTATATTTCTAGCTTTTCTGGGAGATTTTTTAGTCTTAGACCTTGGTCCGCCACTAGAAACTCCTTTGCTACCCATAATGTCAGGGTATATACCGTATTAACTCGATCAAACTGAAAAATCAGTTTAAAATTCCAGCACCACCCAGCGTGGTGTGTGCTGTCCGAGCATATGAAGCCAATTGACTGTTAGTTCAACTGCTGGAGCTTATATACTGGAGGAAATGTTATGTGTGACGTCATAGAAATCATGCACCCTGGATAAAGTAGCACCAATGTATCACTCATTAATTATATATATATATATATATATATATATATATATATATATATATATATATATATATATATACCTGGGAGTATATAGTCCCATGGACGTATATATACATATGCAATTGACTTACACCAAGGGATTCACACACCACGTATCAAGTAATGGGTATTAAATGGCACTGGCCTGACAAATAAAAGTTCAAATCCTTTATCAACAACTTCTCTGGAAAGTGAAATACCACCCTTTCTCGCCGTGTTGATGTATATCATCAGACCAGATGTGGGCAGGGGTGGGATGTTATCTGTAAGGAAACAGTCCATGTCTATGTTATATAATGACTACAACATTCCTTACCATTACCAACTGTCATGAAAGGGAGAAGGTGGTGAGGCCATCCAACTAAACGCAACTAGATCTCCACATAACGTCCAGCCTTTATGTTCATCGGGGGGGGGCATAGAGCCAACAAATGTATGGTTGTATAAGTAGCCTTTCATTACTGCAAATTACTTCTCGGCCTATCTGACACACTTATGAGTATAATGGTTAGTAAACCTTCTTTAAAGTTTGTTTGCTTATTGAGCAATACGTTACGCATTTTACAACACGAAGTTTCACCAAACTGCATAGTGCAAACTTTTGACTCAACTATCCTAGATTTATTTCAAAATGTCTTAAATTTTTCATGAAAACTGTGCTGATCTCCATGAAAATTTCGAAATTTCCCACGTAAATCGGGGTATTTTGCTGAAAGTTGACCTTTGCTAGGGACATTTGTGGCTGAAACAGGAGGCTTGCTAGGGACTTTTCCTTGAAAAAGTACCCTTGCCAGCCACAGATGTGTAAACATTACATAGAGAGTGCCCCCCGGGTGCAAACTATAACAAAAGGCACTATGATGCCTGCAGTTGCATGTCCACATGGTGCACTAATACAGTGATAGTAACAGTGCTTACTAGAACTGAATTTGTGCAAACCTAGGAAACTGTATTGAACCCATATGTGGCTGGCATGAAGTGAGTTACCTGCCAGGTTATTCATGCATCGTAAAGTCTAATACATTACAGCCATATCTGGCCATAGAAGGGTTAGATTTGAGTCACTGCCATCACAATTATCCACAGTCTTGTGAACACACCTGTATCTTATAGTTACTGTAAAACCTGTGTGTAAGCCACATCCTGATGTTAGAGGAATAAGACTGCACCGGAGGTCTGATAACATTCAAATAATAGGATTTCAAAGTGTTTGGGTAAAATGTATTTAACTTTTAACACATTGTTTAGAGTGTACACCCCGGATCACAGGCTCTCCCATAGGCCAAATATTTGGGCTGAAAAGGTTATCCATTTCTATCCATGATTAACATGTATTATGAGAAATGATTTGTAGGGTGGTGAATTTGAAAATGAAACACAATCTAGAAGGATTGAAGATGGCAGGAGGAGGAGAATATGCACCGTCAGAAGGTACAGGAGAAGGAAATGGTCCTGCTTATAGAGCCTGACACACAAAAAGAAAACGACAAAAATGAAAATTGGGACCTGTTTATTTTCAGAAATATCACCCAGAACTGCTGATAGATACATCCTTCCTTCATGATAAAGTCTGATCTAGATTTGATTTGACCACTTATATACTCATTAGACCCCCCAAAAAAGGTATGTTTACAGTAACCCGACCGACCTTATATCAGAACAGGACTTTGGGACTTTTGGGACATTTTATTCGATATATGTGCCCTAACATTTCCTATAAATATTAGGCCGTTTTAACCTGGATTACAGATCCGCCATTTAGTTGTTTTTGTTTTGCAAAATCCCCCCCCCCCCAATGTTTTTTTTAACTCTGGCCGCTGGGATCTTTCAACATTCTTGGTGAAAAAATTTAAACAAAAGGTCCATAGTCATGGGAGAACGCCCACCAATTCTTGAACTTTCCTACCTTTCCTTCCCCTAAAGGTATAATTGATTGCCAAAATGTGACTTTGATTGCCCGAAAAGTGCATTTTCGGGGCATCCTATGTGGACTTTTTTTTGCCTTTGACTGCTGGAATTCTCTGCCCTCAAACTCAATTTTTTTTTTACCTTTGGCTGCCCAAAATCTCAGCTCAGAAATCCCGTAATCCAAGTTATTATGATTACATGGCCTATGTAAAAAAGAAATCCAACCTACCGACCCTACCTTCGGAATTTTTTTTTGCCTTAACTGATAAATTAAGGCAGCCAGGGGTGGATTATAATGAGAAATAGTCATTATGGCTATCTCTCACCACTGTGGTGCAATTCTCAGTGTGTTTCTAACTAGGGGGTTTCTGACCGAACATAAAGTTGCAGGAAATAGCTGAATTTAATAAGGAACTGATTGAACCATTATTCCTGCACATATTTCAAGTAAAAATGAATTTTAAATATGCTCATGAGGCTGCAATTAGCTATCATAGGTCCAGAAATGAAGGTTCACACTCGGAATTGCACTAGGTGAATGTCAGAAAAAGTGCACATATCTGGTTGCACACAGTACAGAAAGATAAAAGTCAAGATAACATTACAAAAGTGTATTATATTGAAAATGCAACATCTTGGTGGACTGGCTTCCTCCAAGAACTGCAGTTTTTATTCATGGCCAACCGGATATCAGCAAATTTTGTGAGGCATCTGTGACGAAAACTCTAGGATTGCTCTAAAACAAGTTAGGACAATCACAGCAACTTGAAATTTGGGCTGCAAGTACCTATTACTAACTGGATTAAGCATACAAGAATGCAAAACTGTATCTTTAAAAGTTTTTTTTGTGAGAGCCCGGACATAATTATCAAAATATTGAAAAATTGGACATTTTTGTCCTCAAATCACTAACTTTACAGTAGTTCTGTCAATAATGCCCTGATTAGCTCCAGAATTGCTCTAACTAATCCTCATTATGTCTAGTTTGGGGAAAATAAAACAGTAGAGGCCTCACTAAAACCAATTTTGTACCCTTGAGTGTTGAATGTCTGCTGAGATGGAAAAAAATGAGGAAAATCCAAAATTCACACAGGTAAAGGGGCCCCAAAAGGTTTTTTTCAGCAATTGCAAAGCTGCTCTGTACCAAAATGGACTTAGGCTAGGGGCATCTTGTGGTAAAGTATTAGTTGGTTATATGGACTGAAAATATTTTTTTGGGGGGAAAATGTTGAAATGAGGCGTCTGTGATGAAAACTAAAAATGCAATAAATTTAGATAAATATGCTGGAAATGTTGTTATTTTAGGTCGCGACATTGAATAATAATGTATCATAGTCTACTAAGAATAAATATTGTATAGATAATGCTTTGCAAGATTACAAGACCAGAATTTCATTTCTGTCGGAGGCGTCTGTGACGGAAACTCATTTCTGCACTTTGGTGCTTGTTGTGGCCAAATAAATAATGGGATTTTAATTATAACACACACAATTGATGAATAGGAATACAAAACATCATATCAACCACAGAAAAGTCAATTGAATACCCTCATTTCATGTACAGGTAGGAATTTCTGGAGCAATTTTAGGCAATTTTAGGTCAAACACAATTTTAGACCCACCAACTCTTGAATAAAATCAACAGAACATGTAGCAAATGCCCTAAAATAATTGGGGCACATCATTTCTGCACATTTCAATCCATTTTTGACCTTAGGGCAGCATATGGTGCTCGCCAGTGAGAATTTTGTTCAACAGGAGTTTTCGTCACAGACGCCTCACGAATATGAGTCTGTATCAGATATCGCCCAAAATCAACATGGCAGGCACCTGCCAAGTCCAAGAGGCTTGCTGATTCAATCAAGCTATACTTTTTTCATCAAAATAAGACCAAATTAACCAAATCTAACCACATCAGCAAGTACTAGGGGGTATAATCTTTGGACTGCGAAAGAAATATGATCGGATTCCTAAACTTTGATGGCAAAATTTGTCAAAGTCTGCAGAGAATCTTCAGGAAATCTTTGATAAACAACCAGATGTAACACTTATTTGACAAAAAACAAGGCTCTCCCAAGTAACTGACTTCCACTAGGTAACAGCAGACGATTCTGACTTTGCAACAAACAAGATCGTGAGGCGTCTGTGACGAAAACCCCCTATATGAGAAATGGTATTTAAAATGCTACACTGCAGGCCCACAGCCTACCAATGCTTGTCAGAATTGATAAGCTGGCTGCGATGGTTGATATGACATGTAAGAAACACAAATGGATACTTAAATAAATTAGCAACATTATAACATGTAGTTGAGGCGTCTGTGATGAAAACCCAGTCCACATGGACATTCTGACCCACAAATCAGGGACCATTTGACCGATGGCTAAAATCTTTATACCAACTTCACCCCCTTATATGTTCTTTATGTGACATGTAATAGAGACATTATGTCATTATTATTGATAGAGTTATTCTGCCCTAAGAGTTATTGTCACAGACGCCTCGAAGAGTAAAATTCCACACATGAGTGACCATAGTGAAAGATTCTCAATCAGCATCCACCTAAACTGACATAAATAGTGTAGGCCTAATATATGCCTAATACCACAGGAAATTTTGGATTGGTTTCTAGTCTTTGAGTGGACAATAGGTCATGTGCAAAATGACATTAACTGAAAAAAAAAACAGGATTTTAGTGATTTTGGGACTTTGGGTCACCTTAACTAAAAGAATTTTTACCTGACAGACACAAATGGATATTTTTCTGAAAGGCTAGAATGTCTTCTGTAAGATGAGACCATGGAAGACAAGATTGGATAAGCATAATTTATTCTATGGCTGCATAAAGGCCAAAAACCATGGGTTTCCAGGTTTTGTACACTTATTCTGACATTATGGAGCATTATGGACTGCTTCCCATTTAGGATGGCTGGTGGGTATGACAAAGGCATTAATTGCACAGATTCTTGTGCAGATATAGATTATATTTCTTCTACCAAAGTGTATAGGTAGTTGACCATGTTTATAGCGAAAATGCCACAGGGTGGGGTTCGACCCTGAGATCTCCTGCATGCCCAGCAAACAGGTTACCACTGTACTATAGATTTTAATGGTGGTTATGGGCTTAGATGTCCTAGCCATTGGTACATTCATTGTCTCTCCATTTCCTGATCTTTTCTATCGTCCAAATCACTAGAAATATGGCTGGGGCCGTACATCAGTTTTCTATTCACTGCAAAGATATGTTTATGGATAGGTAATCTAAGTGCTGTGGAAGTTGAAGAAAAATCTAGTTACCTTTGGGTGTGAATCTGGGAGCTATGTGACAAATTGCTATTTAATCCTATACAAGGTTAAGGCTCTGTATCGCAGATATATGCCTGGAATCCCCATATTTTCTTTGCATATATGAAAAGTACATATCATCTTGAGACTCTGCCTAGGATATGGTGAAAATCTAATCACTTTTAGAATATCCCCACCAGCCACCTGAACAGTAAACCACTGTAGTTTAAAATGTTGCCGTAAACCAGTGTCAATTTTACCAGAAGCCCTACCTGGCAGTATGGTGGTACAAGGAATCTCTGAAAATACCAACAGATCTCTGACAACCTTGGGACGAGGTTCCCACCGCTAAGTCAACAACTTTATTTTACAGTGTAGAATATGTAAGCTGATTTATTTTCACACCTTGTCCACTATAAGGCCTTTGCTGCCACTGAGTGTTGTGGTTCCTGAGAATGACGTTCACCAGGAGTGTGTTGTGAAAGAATAGGAATTGAGCTCTGTCTGCCATTTTCAAAACGGAGCTGACTGCCCTCATGGAATCGATTCTCTGTTGTGTTGCAAAAAGGTAAGTCGTCATAGAAGTGGTTCAGGAATGTTCCTGAATTGCTGAGTACTTCGTAAGTAAGAACCAATTCAAGGCTATAGTTCATTCCTCAAATCTCCTGCCCTACCTACTCTGTGTGTAGCACAGGATCTTTCATGTCTCATTTGAAAATCATCTTTGATGAAAGTCCCTCCGTAAAATGACCTTCTTTAGGATTTGATATGAAATGAAACCAAATAGGATATGGCATGCCTGCTGTCCGACATAGGTTACCTCAGACTGTTTCTGATACACTGAATAAAGGTCTTCAAAATGAGCAGAATAAAAGAAATGGACCAAAACTTGTCAGATTTATGTTGTCAGACCTAGCTATGACTCTCCATGGTGACTCATGTGCCTATATTGAGAACCCCTTACATGAGGGTCCTCAGGAGGGTCTTGCCATAAAGGAAACGTGAACCAAGAAAGAAAACGTGCATAACCGTTTAGAGAGAACATGCACATTTTTTTTTCATCTCAAAACGAGTTTTCCATACATTCTGCTGTAATTTCCTTGTCAATACTATAAAAAAACGAGTTAGGCCATGCACGTTTTCCTGAGCACTCTCTGAAAATTCTTACAGAGGTTCATCCTCGTTATCTGTTGGCAAGACCCTCCAGGTAGGGCCATCTGCCTGCACCATCTAAAGTTGGCAAGATTTATTAATTGTCTGTGCCAGGCTTGACAAGTTTTAACTCGTTTACGTTATGCTATTCTGCTGGCAACCCTACGTTTAGTGTGTGTAGGGCGGCCATAGTAAAGCAATGTTAGAGACCTTACTCAGCTTTTCATGAATGAAAAAAGAAGAATGAATAATGACAGCAAAAAGTCTGACGATCCCTAGGATTACAGAACCCTCATTATATACAATCTGATACAACGTTGTAACTGCTGTACAGCCATTGGAGGCTACAACTTGCGCCCTTCTTATACATGCATTTCCGGTGGGGATCAGCAGGGCCAAAGGTGAGTTTGAGACCCCAACATGATGGGATGGCGAGCTTCAGATGGTTTATTTTGATGAATTTGGCCAAGATCTGTGCATCACTACAAGGCACGATCATATTAGATTATAGTATTACATCCTTCGTGAAAAAAGGCAATTAACTAGTAGGCGTTCCTACATTTGCTAAGTGTCCGTTTATGATGAACATTTTCATGAAGCCAAAAGGCAATTTGGCTTACTGCAACCGTTTTAATTCTGTAATATTTTGTCCAAACTGTAGAAAACCAACAAGATGTGAAATTCAGCCTGCTGCTGTTATGGAAGGCCTGGGAATTGTAGGATTAGACTGGGGTTTGGTTCACATCAAAGCACCAAAGACCTGGCAGCTAGAATAACACCACGGACGTGGACTGGTTACCAGGTTTAGTCTGTGTAGGTGTTATCCATATGCTATAGAAGGGTGAGGAACTAAAGGGAACAGTGCTGCCCTCTGGTGCTTTTATTTACTATGCACAGACCTTGATCACGGAGGTGAGTGGTGACTATGCCAAAGTAACCCCACCAGCCCCCCCCCCCCTGTTGTTAAAAAATGATCACTCCCTTACAGAGAGAAATGGGATTTACCACCTGGGCAAACCTCCACTGCCCAACCATTATAACCCACCAAGACATAGGGCAAAATGAGCGTTCTCCCATGTTCCTGAAGCCTTCCAATGGGAAACCATGGGTATGCTTCAGAACGATTAATAACGCTCACAACAAGGTCCTACAAACACCACTTTCAGATTCTAATAGAAAGTAGGCCTTCTAGACGATCACCAACTAATATATGCCTACAGAATGAACTACAGCAGTAACTATTCAATAGTTCTAGATGTCTGTGGCCTTGTAGAGAAATCAGTACTATTTTCTGTTGTGCAATTAAAGACTATGATCATGGTTCTACAAACATTACAAGGCTTATTATGATTGTACAAAGTGTTAGTTAGGAGCAAAACCCGAATTGTTCTGAAACATCCAATGGTGGTCAGTCTATATAGAGGAGGTGGGGGGATAGAAGACTGAGTGACCTCAGCTGAAGAGTGTAGAGCAGTGTGCATCACCCCCCCCCCACACACACACACACACAGACACTGTTTACCCAGGACCGGAGAGTAAATATCAACATATTAGACGGATGAGCAGAGGCAGGAGAGAAAGAGCAGAGTTGGTGGTTGGGGTACGAGAGGAGGGTGAAGGGGGTGGGGTACATCAATGCACTCACCATCTAAATATCTACCCTCTTTAACCCCCAGCACTACCAGGGTACGGTATATTGGCACGTTTAAGGTGGGTCGCTAAATTGAGCCTACTCCACAGGTTTCTGCACATATATATTGGTTCTTTTTCTTCAGAATGGGATCATTTTTTTGGTAGGCACATACCTAAAAATGCCCCAAGTGTCTAGAAGATTCTTGGAGGGATTTTGATCAAAACTGTTCATTTTTTGACAACTTTGAATTTTGGCGTATTTACATCTGAATTATTTTCTTCATTCTCTGACATTCTTTTGGACCTTACAATTATACCCCTTATATTACCTAGACAATGCTTTAATCGTGATATACTGCTCACAATGTTTGAGGGCATATAATGGAGCAATGTTTTTCCAAGGATTTATATGATTTACCCAACCTGCAGTGATTGAACACGGATTTTAGTTATTATTTTTTTTTTAAAAGACCAAAAGTATAAAATTATGCATAGGACCCCATATCAAAAGTATGCCTATTCAAAAGCAAATTATCTGAAGGAAATTTTAGAAAATTGTAAGAAAAATCTAGTGTCTAGAAATGGATGATCTAATCGTTTTTCTCAAAAGAAAGAATTAGAAAATTTATTCTCATTTTTGCCAAAATGTGAGAAATTTTCCCATAATCCCTGGTAATTGGAGGAAAAATAAAAATTCTTTAACCCCTCAGGTGCTGCATGATACACCAATTTAGGCTTTGGTTTGTCATAAATGCAGTCTACTAACAAACACTGTTTGAAAATGTTGTTGAAATAATGGTAAAATAGTTGTACCGATGTTGCCAGAGATCCATCGCTATTTTTCATGGAGATACCTTGCACCACAGCGTGTGCTGTACTGCTTCATTGTAGAAACTACACTTGTTCACTGCAATGTGATTATGGTGGTTCTTTGGCACTTTTGGGACAAAGATTTCACCATTATTCCCACTTGTACCACAGTACTTTACTGTACTGCCATCTGGGGCTTCATTGTAGAAACTACACTGGTTCACATTCTTGCAGCTACCATTGAGCAGCAAGTATTGCATGCAGAGTGTCAGGGGTATCGGGGGTGAAGGTGTGAGGAGAGAGGGTAAGGGGTTGACGATGGAGGGCTAAGGGAGTGGTCATTATTTATCAACAGGGGTTTGGTGGGTTTTCGCATGGAAATATTTTATGCCCCCCTCAACAGTTGTCAAACTTTTCTGTGTCTCCCTCGTGGCGGAGACGCGGAGAATTTTCATGCCCCTCATTGATCTATAGTAGCATACAGCCTTTTTGGCTAAAATCTTTTACCCCCCCCCCTCAGGAGGGGTGTGAAATTTGTATGCCGCACCCCTCAAACCCACCACAACCCCTTTTGATAAATAATGACCATTCCCAAAGTGTGTGAGGGGGGAGGGCAGGGGTAGATAAGTATGGAAGGTTGCATGGCTGTAGGGCTATAAACATGTGTAGATATGGGGGTAGTCAGTGTTATGTTTGTATGTGCTGTGTCTATGGTCTCTGAGTGGTGCATATAGAGCTCTGTGGTCAATGATAGGGCTATAGGTCTGTAAGCAGGGTCTATATATAGATGGAGGGTCTTTGATTGAATGGGTGCCGCTCTGATGGTACAAGGGACACAGTAGCATGATTCATTATAACTTTTGAATAAGGCCCAGTATCAGATAAGGTCCAGAGGTAACACAGCATTTATGTCTCTCTCTCTCTCTCTCTCTCTCTCTCTCTCTCTCTCTCTCTCTCTCTCTCTCTATATATATATATATATATATATATATATATATATTTATATATATATATATATATGTATATTTATATATATATATATATATATATATATATATATATATATATATATGTGCATGCAATTGTAATGGTTCATATTTCCGAAATAAGGGTTGACTATGAATGAAGACGAACACACTGTATACGGTTCGGAGGCAACAAGTAATCTGTTTTATTCAAGTTGATAATACAAGTAGAGCCAAGAGGTTTCTGAGTAGATTCATATTTAACAGCTTCAGGACTAACCTGTTTCTTAGTACGCCCTGCGATTGAATGATAGTCCCTGGATCATGGTGTCTTAGTCCCCTTTTTTTCTTCAAATTTCTCTTTCTTTCTTTTTAAAATACATAATTTTGATGTCACCATAGGTAGCAAGGGTCTATATTTTATGTAGACACTTATTTACAGAACTAAAGTCAGAATATTTTCTGAGAAATGGCTATGTTTACGATCTTCCCGCCAGTCGTGCTACACTAAAAATGATTTGCTAATTCTTTGTTTAATTTGCTAATAGATATGATTCCACAAGATTAAAGAATAGATTTATGCCTACAAACTGATGTTTTCATTTTAGCTAAGTGCTGTTTAATAAGGGAGTAAATTTATCATTTAATGTAAATATAAGTACCAAATGGTGGAGTGGTTTACCATCACAACTTTGACCCCAATAATTTATGCACAGGTTGGTGTCATGGTCCAGTGACCAGGGCTCTGATTGGCCCATCCATCTGTAGAGGTAAGTGTCATGGTCCAGTGCACACACAAGGGTGCTAAGATCCCAGTACATCCTAAGACTGTGCATGGTATCAGAATCTTAGTATAGACTAAAATCATACTGTTGTACTATGATCCTGGTGTGTCCCAACAAGATATGCCCGTGAAACCAGGTCCGACTGCCACCTCTCGTCAAGCGTAACCAACACCACTCGGAACGCCGGTTAACCTGTAAGACATTCGACTACTATATATGTTCAGACTTTCATTTTAATATCATTCTTTATTATCAACATAGAAAAAAGGTTGATACCCTTACATCAAATTGGAATAAGGGACTTCTTTTGACGAATGGGTAAGAAGAAACCTGATATAATAATTAAGCTTTAAACCTCCCTGGAGAACAATCTTGCTGAATTTGTAATACCCTTTGTATAAGCCGCGGCTTATAAATAGACCATCATTTCAGGCCTCTGGTGTGGCTTATAGCATCTCCAGGAACTCAGGGTGCAGCTTATATACCGGTTTTATTGTATAGACTAAAGGATGGAATGGGGACCATTTCAGGCCTCTAGTGTGACTTATAGCGTCTCCAGGAACTCAGGGTGCAGCTTATATGCTGGTTTTATTGTATAGACTAAAGGATGGAATGGTGACCATTTCAGGCCTCTGGTGCAACTTATAGCGTCTCCAGGAACTCAGGGTGCAGCTAATATGCAGGTTTTATTGTATAGACTAAAGGATGGAATGGTGACCATTTCAGGCCTCTAGTGTGACTTATAGCGTCTCCAGGAACTCAGGGTGCAGCTCATATGCTGGTTTTATTGTATAGACTAAAGGACTGAATGGGGACCATTTCAGGCCTCTGGTGTGACTTATAGCGTCTCCAGGAACTCAGGGTGCGGCTCATATACCGGTTTTATTGTATAGACTAAAGGATGGAATGGGGACCATTTCAGGCCTCTGGTGTGGCTTATAGCATCTCCAGGAACTCAGGGTGCAGCTTATATGCCGGTTTTATTGTATAGACTAAAGGATGGAATGGGGACCATTTCAGGCCTCTGGTGTGGCTTATAGCATCTCCAGGAACTCAAGGTGCAGCTTATATGCCGATTTTATTGTATAGACTAAAGGATGGAATGGGGACCATTTCAGGCCTCTGGTGTGGCTTATAGCATCTCCAGGAACTCAAGGTGCAGCTTATATGCCGATTTTATTGTATAGACTAAAGGATGGAATGGGGACCATTTCAGGCCTCTGGTGTGGCATATAGCATCTCCAGGAACTCAAGGTGCAGCTTATATGCCGATTTTATTGTATAGACTAAAGGATGGAATGGTGACCATTTCAGGCCTCTAGTGTGGCTTATAGCATCTCCAGGAACTCAGGGTGCAGCATACAGGGCTTTACTTACATAGATTAAAGGAAAAACCGAAAAGCCATTTTTGCCCTCTGACTCGACTTGTAGCAAAGTCCTGAACACATGGTACGGCTCATAATATGTGGTTGTAACTTACACACTTGGCGCGGCTTATGCGGGAGAATTTACAGTACTAGGGAGTCAGCTAGGTCACTATAGAGAAGAAGACAAAAGGACGCACCCTGACTTTGGCAAAATCATATAGGATAGAATTGGGGTCATATTTTGGTCATTCTAATACTGTTATATAGTGTAAAATCCTCGCATATAAGACGCATCCCAAGTTGGGATAAATCCCCTAGGAGGCAAATTGGTTCTGTCAAACCAGTGATCGATAATAGCTGTATATCTTTTCTGATCAGGATAGAAAAGTGAGCCTTTTTTTGTACTTCTCCATTCTACCTTACATGCTGAAGACATCCATCATTGCATGGGTTAATCCTTTAAGGGCTGTGGATGCATTTCAGCAACATGCCCATAGGTTGTTATTATTTAAAGGGGGGCTAGCCCTGCAAACTAACAACATGGGTACCGATTCAAAGAGTGATCATAAAATCGCCTGAACCAGCGGAAAACTAGGCGCCCTAATTTGTCAAGGGGTGGTCACATGACTTTTTAATGCTGGCATGCATTACCATGCCAGGGCCCCTTTAATGCATCCCTGGCATCTAGATCACCAGGGCTATGTACATACATGCATGCATCATGCAGACCCTCCGGCCATGCAACACCACTGCATGGAGGGCTGGCATGATGCTCCAATGACATGCTGGTCTCACATCTCTGGCACATTGCCAAGCAATGGGTATGAATAACTTTTGCATCATCAACATCTAAACATTATTCTTATGATCTATTGTACGACATGCTGCATGATTGCAGCTAGCCATAGACCAGCAAGTATTGCATGCACAGTGCCAGTGCCTTTAAGGACCACTGATGCATTGGTCGTCATGATGCATGAATGCAGCCCTGGGGAGTTACTCACAAGGGATACATACAAGCATCATGCTGAACCTACAGGGTTGCTACAGGGGCTGATTTGCCCCCTGTGGGTCTCCTAGATCTAGGTGGGAGGGAGACCTCTTCAACAGGCCCCTGACTACGTAAGGTCTTTGTGTGTTGTTCTGCCAGCTTGACTGATAAGACCTTGATGTGTGGGGTAGACCTCACTGACGTGTGGGAGACCTCACTGACGTGTGGGAGACCTCACTGACGTGTGGGAGACCTCTCTGACGTGTGGGAGACCTCTCTGACGTGTGGGAGACCTCACTGACGTGTGGGAGACCTCACTGACGTGTGGGAGACCTCACTGACGTTTGGGAGACCTCACTGACGTTTGGGAGACCTCACTGACGTGTGGGAGACCTCACTGACGTGTGGGAGACCTCACTGACGTGTGGGAGATCTCATCGATGTGTGGGAGATCTCACTGATATGTGGGAGATCTCACTGATCGTGTGGGAGATCTCATTGATGTGTGGGAGATCTCATTGATGTGTGGGAGATCTCACTGATGTGTGGGAGATCTCATTGATGTGAGGGAGATCTCACTGATGTGTGCGAGATGTCACTGATGTGTGGGAGATCTTATTGATGTGTGGGAGATCTCACTGATGTGTGGGAGATCTCATTGATGTGTGGGAGATCTCATTGATGTGTGGGAGATCTCACTGATGTGTGGGAGATCTCATTGATGTGTGGGAGATCTCATTGATGTGTGGGAGATCTCACTGATGTGTGGGAGATCTCACTGGTATGTGGGAGATCTCACTGGTATGTGGGAGATCTCACTGGTGACCTTTGTGGGCATGGTGTCAAGGTCACTGGGTGGGTGGAGTGGGGTTTACTGTGTGTATGATTGTTTTCAGTAATGTTGCCAGCTTAAATTTTAGAGAGCATTGGGTAATTTGGGATCTTAGTAGGATGTTCTCCACCACTTTGTCATACTAGTAATTGTGCATGATCAAGTTGTCATATGAGAAATATCATAAGACTAGTGGTATATAGTGTAAATACATTAAGTTCTCATAAAATAGTGTTATTTCCAGTTGTCACTGGTTTATTCAGCTTTAGGCAACATGTAAGAAATATCAATCATACAGTAGTTAGTATGTAGGTAATTTGTACATACAGTAAATATACAGTAGTTTATAAAGTACAATGTTCTGTTCCACTCCACCTGTGAGGTAATAATAATACAATGTCCAGCATAGTTCTAGGTGGGTTCCCACACCTAGCTCCTGACCTGCTGCTTAGAGGAATAATGTAATAATGAATAACTTTACCCTCTGGTGGATGTCTTGAGGAAGATACCCTCTGGCCACTAATAATGGAAACCAATGCCTGTCTAGCATAGTTTCACCATAGTGCAGTGGTATAGCAGGTAGCAGGAGATGACTGGAGATGTTACCTCTGGAGCGGTTCTTGGTGTTCTGATTTTTAGGAGGTGCAGCCAGGCTATTTGTAGCAAATCTTGGAAAAGCACCTCAGACTGACTGGGGCCAGTGGCATCTGCCTAACTCTGCAATTGTTTGAGGGGAGGCTTTCATGTGTCACTGGGTCCACAAAGGACCCCCATGGGCGCCGCTGTGTCCCCCATTGTCTTGGTCGGTTGTGTAACTTCAAACCCCCATATCCCGGAAGTTTACGCCGTTACAACCGCCATTTTGTGCATGCGCGGAGTTAAATATGCCAAGTTTATAATGCCCGCTTGATAGGCGCGTAACTCGCGCCGGTTCATCTGTAGTGCACTCGGAGGTTGATTCAGTCTCCATGGCGTAACTTCCCTAATAATGGGAGTTCTGCCTTGATCTTGGGCTCATTCTGACCGTCTAATTATGGGCTTTCCATAAATGCTTTGATATTTGACCTAGGTTGCTCAGGAGCGACGCTAGAGCAACCGGATGGTTATGGCGTCGTGCTTATGTAACCCATTGTTCAGTTATTAGAGTGCTCAGACACTCATGACGGCGTCAGCGGTGCTCAGGCACCCGTGACGGCCGGTTGCATTCACTTACAAGTTATTAATTTGTGCATTGAACCATGAGGTCGCACACTGAGACCCTCATTTTTATTATATTGTGCAGTGAACCATTAGGTCGGAGCCTTTGATGTCATAAACTCTGTCTAACTGACTTGGTTTGGTGTGCAGTGGGGCATGAACGCTCTTATACAAAGTTTGAGCGCTCTTATAGCTCTTAGAACCAACCTATGTATTATTTTTTAGATATTCTTTGATTAATACAATAATATGTTAGAATTTATGGAATAATAAAATGGTATATCATAATGCTCCAATGAAGTGCTGGTAAGGCAGTCTCGCCAGTACTTCATGGGTGCGTCGTGACGACCAATGGGCATGATGCACTAAAGGTTAACAGGTTAGTTCTTTGATGACTGCTGTTGAGTCTGTTTGCCTTCAATGTGCTGGGGCATTTTACTGGCCCTTTGGACCCTTTTACACGCACATTAGGTACAACATTCCTCTCCTCTTGCAAGTTATTTGGATTTGTAAGCTGCCCTAGTGACAGTCAGGTCAAGAAAAATAAAAGGTGTGTTTCCAGTAACATAGCTTAAAGAGCTAGGGTGGGTAGGTTGTATTTTATTTTTTTTTACATTTATATAGGAGATGTTAGGGCACATATCAGTGGATGTATCAAATTCTTTGATTTCATTGTTAAATAATGATGGGAAAATGGCAACTATGAGAGAGGGGAAGAACACGAAAAGGATACAGGAATATTCCTCAAAAAGTAATGAAAATTTCTTTAAAATATGAAAAAATGAGACAAAATTCTTCAAAATCACAAAAAAAGTGTGTTTTTATGCCACTGTTTTGCTAGGGTCGGTCTGGTTACTGGAAACAAACCTTCTTTTTTATTTGGGCTCAGCAACAGGGAGCAATCCTGCTAGTTTTGGAGAGGGGTCCTGGATAGGGATGGGGGGCTTCCCATGTCACATGTTGATTTTAAGAATAATTTGTTTCATATGTCAATTAAATTCCCACTTAACCTGCAAGAACCTACCATATCTCACGTCCAATCTAAGAACTGGGTATTGACTTTTTATTCTTTAGGTTCAATCTGTTTACAAACAAAAAAGACAATGAAGTGAGAAAAACGTTTATGTAGGGTGAATGCTTCCACCTGGCCTAGTCACTTCCTGATCACTTATTTAGGGGCCTTATAATGTATTATTAATGATGAATGACTTCCCCCACCTTGACACAGACCCTCCTTATCCCATAGTGTCTCTAACCAGCATTCCTAGGGCTAATCTGTCAAGGGGGCACACAATGTGATACAACGATGCATGAATGCAGCAACATCTGCTCACCAGCGTTACATTCATGCATCATGCTGATCGCATTCGCATGATACACCAACAAATGTAGTTATGATGCATGTATATATATATATATATATATATATATATATATATATATATATATATATATATATATATATATATATATAGTTCTTGTAACTGAACTGACCAGGGTTGCATTCATATATGTAAGACAGTGTGTTACCCTCTAAAACAAGACCTTTGAATCTACCAGACATCCGCATACTGAACAGTGAACCATTGTTATTGCTATCCAGTGTTGTTTCTACAATGAAGCCCCAGATGGCAGTACAGTTATTGGCCGTTGTTTAAGGAATTTCCATGAAGAAATGGTGAATTCCTTGTCCCAAAGCTTCCAGAGATCCTTTGTTATTTTGTTGACAGTGTTTTTCAGGGTAGAACAATATAAAAGCCATAAAGGCTTAATCTGATCCCGGGTCTCAGAATGATTGAATCAGAAGTCTGAAAGCCAGACCATGGGTCAAGGGAAATGTAATTTCAACTTCTGCTTAATAAGAAAACATGATTTGTTTTGTTTTATTTTCTCTTCCAGACTGAACAGATGAACACAGATATTGAATTTGTGAAAATCAACAGTGATTTGAAATAAGAATTTCAATTCTTTTCTTTATTTCTAACATCTTTCCCTGTGTAAAGAAGTACCAAAACTCATATTATTTCCTAATTACCAATAGACATACCTATAAAGTTTCCTTCATAAATATTCTGAAATTGATTTCAGTTAAACAACTTAAACAAAGCTATTGCTTCTTATCTTTATCCCCCGCCTCTTTTCAAAAGATGACCACTCACGAAAGGCATCTACAGATCTCCTGGGATAGTGACAGGGGAGGGTGATGAATGACTTCCCCCACCTTGACACAGACCCTCCTTATCCTATAGTGTCTCTAACCAGCAATCCTAGGGCTAATCTGTCAAGGGGCACACAATGTTTTTATCCATCAAGGGCCGCTGATGCAGGAGCGCATCATGTCGATCAGACGTCATGGTGCTGGGGAGTAGTCTCATCATCAGCGGTTACCTTTATTGTTGCTTTGTTGTTATGATGCACCCAGTAAATGCACCAATACAGTGCTTAAGATTCTACTCCTCAGTGCTGCATTGGTGCATCATGACCACCTGTCAGGCACCCGTCAGTGCTGCATTGGTGCATCATGACCACCTGTCAGGCACCCGTCAGTGCTGCATTGGTGCATCATGACCACCTGTCAGGCACTCGTCAATGCTGCATTGGTGCATCATGACCACCTGTCAGGCACTTCTCAGTGCTGCATTGGTGCATCATGACCACCTGTCAGGCACCCGTCAGTGCTGCATTGGTGCATCATGACCACCTGTCAGGCACTCCTCAGTGCTGCATTGGTGCATCATGACCACCTGTCAGGCACCCGTCAGTGCTGCATTGGTGCATCATGACCACCTGTCAGGCACCCGTCAGTGCTGCATTGGTGCATCATGACCACCTGTCAGGCACTTCTCAGTGCTGCATTGGTGCATCATGACCACCTGTCAGGCACCCGTCAGTGCTGCATTGGTGCATCATGACCACCTGTCAGGCACCCGTCAGTGCTGCATTGGTGCATCATGACCACCTGTCAGGCACTCGTCAATGCTGCATTGGTGCATCATGACCACCTGTCAGGCACTTCTCAGTGCTGCATTGGTGCATCATGACCACCTGTCAGGCACCCGTCAGTGCTGCATTGGTGCATCATGACCACCTGTCAGGCACTCCTCAGTGCTGCATTGGTGCATCATGACCACCTGTCAGGCACTCCTCAGTGCTGCATTGGTGCATCATGACCACCTGTCAGGCACTCATCAGTACTGTGCGTCATTGGTGCATCATGACCACCTGTCAGGCACTTCTCAGTGCTGCATTGGTGCATCATGACCACCTGTCAGGCACTCCTCAGTGCTGCATTGGTGCATCATGACCACCTGTCAGGCACTCATCAGTACTGTGCGTCATTGGTGCATCATGACCACCTGTCAGGCACTCCTCAGTGCTGCATTGGTGCATCATGACCACCTGTCAGGCACTCCTCAGTGCTGCATTGGTGCATCATGACCACCTGCCAGGCACCCGTCAGTGCTGCATTGGTGCATCATGACCACCTGTCAGGCGCTAATCAGTGCTGCATTGGTGCATCATGACCACCTGTCAGGCACTTCTCAGTGCTGTATTGGTGCATCATGACCACCTGTCAGGCGCTAATCAGTGCTGCATTGGTGCATCATGACCACCTGTCAGGCACTTCTCAGTGCTGCATTGGTGCATCATGACCACCTGTCAGGCACTCATCAGTACTGTGCTGCATTGGTGCAGCGTGTCATATGTGTATGAACCTTATATGGACCTTGTATGGAGTATAACCCTAGAGAGCTACTTTAGCTGTCCCTATGGTAACTGTACAGCATGATGATATTATAGATGATAAATATATCAATACACAGAGGAGATGTAGCTTTGTAGGCATACTGTAAAAGAAATGGCATCGAAATAGCAATTGAATCCTCGTGTCAAAATTGCCAGAGATCCATCGTTGTTTTTTACACAGATTCCTTGTACATTTGTGTACCTCCATACTGCCACCTGGTGCTTCTTGTAAATAATACATTGGTTCACTGCTATACAATAACAGTGTTTCACTGTTCAGTTTATGAGGATCCTTGGTAGATTCAACAGTTATTTATTACAGCATAGATGACACCAACATCTGAAGAACTCATCAAAACAAAAATATCCTATTGCATCCCGTTATCTCACATCACAGTTCTAAACTAATCCTTTAATTTTCCATCCCACAATAATCCCTCACACACATTGCTGTGTTCTAGATGTCCATTTTGCACCCACTGTTATCATTGATGCCCTGCACAGCTTTCCAGCAATATCAACAACACCTTTGATTTCCACTCCTTGTGGAAACAGAGCTCCATTTGATTACCACTACACAAATGTCACATCCACCACTGAGTGGGTTGTTAATCCTGGAGTTGGGGTCTAGGAGCCATCCCCAACATTCTGCAGACAGGAAACTCAATGACTGAGTAGGCTCTAATCTGATCCCTGGCCGTTCACCTCTCTCCATGTCTGAGGTAATCGGGAAGGCTTTTTTTCTGGCAGGGCAACCTCATATATGGCATTTTTTAGGCAGCTAAGGAATGTCTCTCTAAGGCAAACATTTGCCATAGTAATAAAAATGGTAAGAAAAGAAAAGCTTGACACAGTTTTGCATCCAAATAAACATCTGATGTGTACCAACATCCAAATAACGAATTACTAATGGAAAAATATTGGACGTGAGAAAGAGGACAAATAACCTTATATTATAAAATAGGATATAAATGAGGGCTAATACACCTATATCTCCCTACCCCACTTCAGCTATCACACTTTAAACCTGGTTATAAATGCACCAGGTAGTGAGTAATTGGGTTTATGCCATGGTGAATATTGACGACACTATAGATTAGTACTACTTACGTCGTATTCAATGGGGGGTGGAATACGATCCTCGCATATTCAGTGGCGCCATTTTGAAAGTTATACTGAGCTAATTAGTTTCGTATTCAGGTATGGTTATTAGAAGTTTTATGCAAAAAAAGAATGATTTAACTATTAAATAATATGTTATGAATTGTTTTTAAAGGTATATCTATGTATTAGCACCATGTTAAAAAAGAAGATATTGCCCTGCGCAAGGAACACTTATATCGAAACTAAAAGCAGCGGCTAGCTCCGTATCACGTGACCTACTTCGTTGAGCAAGGTTTCATGGCAGATGGCGGATGTAAAATTACTCACTGGTCGTGGACATTTGCTTATTTATTTCATGGTAGGAACATAGTCGACTATAGAAATGTACAGGAAACCCATTCCCGATGCGAGCGTGCGGAAAATGTTTGTCATTCTTCACAATGTTATTTTCCGAATGCTCTGGAGTTTGTGCATGCGTGGCGTGGTACCTTACAAAATCCAAGATGGTGATAATAACGATGCAGGGCAAACAAGGAATGCAAGGTTTTTCTGTAATTATCACTGTAAAACCATGAACCTCCGGGCTCGTTTGGAACTGATTGACATCAACGCGTGCAGAAAATGTTCATGTGGACACTTTACTGTGCAACTCTGTCTATATTGCTCACAAAGCCATAACCAATATCAGCAACACCCTGGGCCAAACGGCACATAGAGCGTGGGAGCAGCTCCTGATACACACTACACAGCATTCCCTTTGAAAGCTTCGTGGTAATTCACTATGTATTATGTAGAAACTGGAAGTGGGGAGTATGTGTCCACGTTCCTTGCACTGCTAATGACAGTCCTAGTACTGTGACACACGATCAATTAGTGATTCGCACTGGGATATCTTTACCTTTGTCATTGCTGGCCTGGATCAATTATAATTGGTAAAGGAAAGGAGGCACTGATAATGACAAAGCAGGGATAAGTGCTAGGTTCTACGAATATGGGAAGATAAGGGATAGCCGGGTATGGGTGCTAGAAAAACCAGTTATATGAAAGCCAAACATTGAAAAGACTGATAAGAGTATCTCTAGCAAGTATATTTATATACTACATTCATACTATTTCTGCTCTCCTACCTAATGGTATTTTTCCAGGCGTACTTCAATCAGTTTGCGGTGTAAGTCTCTGCCTTCATTACAGAACCTGCCTTCCTCCATCCACCAGCCTATGTTTACACAAAGCTCAGTTCTAATTAGTAAGCGGAAGGGGTACACTTGTAATAACAAAGATGACACCCATCCTTTGTTCTACCATCATAAAGAGATAAAGAGAACATTGCATGTAGTTGGGTATGGGTTGCAGGTAGTATCTGAAGGCCATAGATATAGCAATGACTCGTAGATGTATTCCTGGCAGATCCCCTTTATATACTATCCATGCTATTTTTTTTCTTTCCATACATTCATTGTTTTTATTCCTGACAGTTTATAAAAGTACACTTGATACTTCATTCAGTTTGCAGTATAAGTCGCTGCCTCCATTACAGAACCTGCCTTCCTCCATACACCAAATTATGTTTACCCAAGGCTCTACCAGTCGATGTGAGACAAGCTCTCTATCCTCTAAGTGTGTACATTCCTGTCACTCAGGCCATGCACACATACAACCCCCACCCTCTACCAGGCCTGCTATCTAGGCTTCACAAGGAATTAACACACAACTATAGAGAACAAATTACAATAGAAGTGGCGAGAGAAGTACCTTCAATCAAAGTATACTTTGATAGGGAATTGGGTCATACAGATGTTCAAACTATGTTACAAAACATAGGCTTCTTTTCTCGTGGTAATACAATCAATACAATGCTTGGACTTGCATCACTGAATATAGCAGTTTCATCACTCTATTCCTCCAACTTCATTGGGCCTTTGCCTGTGGTGTTTTTGTATTTGAAGATATGTCCAACCTTAGCACTTGCACAAGATTTCTGTATTCAAAGATGATATAAGAAATCTTCATATGAATGATTGATAATCTAAATGAATCAATTAAATCAGAGGATTCATACTATAGCAGAGTACCTTCTCACAAGATACAAGGGTAGATTTACACTGGATGCACGGACCAGTCTAATTGTGTTTTATACTGTTCCAATAAAAAACCTCTAGAAAATGGATGGAAATCAAATTTTCCCTAGGATCAGTAGGACCAGAGTAACAATGAAATAAAACAATTAAGTTGGTTCCTAGAGTGCACACTGACAATGGTGATCTATCTTAAATGGATTCTTGTTATTTAACTTGGCGAAATGATGCACATTTATATCATGAGATTGAAGGCACAGTTATCCAACCTTATGGCACATAGATATTATAGGTTTATAATGTTGCAGTCCGATGCCTTATCATGAGACTGCAGGGCTTAATGCTACCCGTGATGTATTGATTTTCCATATAGTGGTCATAGGATGAAGTGGGCAAAGATTGAGTCCTGATTGCTCCTTCCCTTATCAAGTAGTGATTACAGTGTATGCATGAAAAAAGAAAAAAGAAAAACGGGGGAAAAACACAACACGCTATCAATGAATAATGTCTGATCACTTCATTATACAGTGAACTATACATTGATGGATAGTGATGAAACAAAATGATAGGATGCAACCATGAGGAACTCTCAGCAGCTAATTATATGTTATGCAGTCCTCAATTAGCTAAAAACGAATACTTAATTAATATATCCCTCAATGAGTGTCCATGGTTGGATATTGGAAGGCCATGTCAAACATGTGTGTACTAACAAACAAATACCTAGAATTCATTTCTGTAACATGTCATCCAAAAAGTATCAAAACCATTAGCCAGTATTTCCTAAACCAAATTCATAAATTGATTAGCCCAGACCAAGATGCATGCTACCTCATGTGGCAGTTCCAAAACTAACACTGCAAACAAAAAGTACAGATCTGATGAAATATTTATATAACAAAAGCCTAGTCTGTCATCTAAAACTGCTGCCAAATTATGACTGTGCACAAAACTCCTTTCAATCTTTGTCAACAAATCAGTTGCTGTCCCATTGGTGCTGATCTAGTCTGTGTAGGTCCCTATTGACATTTAAACAGCTGGTATTTAGACAGAGTTCTAGATTTAACTTTTGATGGGGTATTTTCACTTCAAAATTTTGTAATACTCCTGTGGCCATTTCTTGGATATTTCAGCCATTTCCTCTCCACTTATATTGACATTTAAACTAGATTCACATTTTACGCCTTTCTTTTCGGATATTGCTGCAGTACTGTCTTGAGAGGAGAAATATTTCTAGTTATGCCTTTAACTTTTTATTGCTGAGGATGATTGACAAAAGACAGACAGTGGAAGTGTGAAAGTTATTCCCTCTGTGTGATCCTGATGTGCTCCACAGTGTCCACTGGGTTCAATTACCCATTCCCACCTCTCCCATCAACTGGACTCCCCTGATCCCCCTTAAATACCACGCCAGATCTGGGCCCAAACCGCAAACCATTCAGTCAACCATTTTACCCTACAATGTCTGCACCCCAGGCCCTGGCCAAAATCTCCCACTTATATGCAGCCCGACCATTTAATCCTGCTCTGCTGTGACTTACTTCTATATCACTTCTGACATTTTAAGCTTAAAATCCTCAATACAGCCACTCATGTGCCATATATGGTGACCTTGGACCTCGTGGTGCCTCAGCTGCTGAAAAATGATTTTACACTTGAATAGGCCTCTACTACTTTAACAGCACCTGTATATTCTTCACTTTCCTTAAACACTGAGTACTTAGGCTGCAGTCAGATGTCAGCAAGATCCTGCTTTTGGGAGAATGTCATAAGCTACACATGTGGCCTGAAAATGTTGCCACTCCTCGCAATAGACTATAAATACAGTATCTATCTTGTCATATTAGACGCAATATAGAACTTGTCATAACTATACACTCATAATCTATTTTAATTTTGAGGAAATGCAAAAACCTCACCAAGAGCTTCTTTTTAATGTTGTCACTCCCTTGCCTCATGAGTCTACAGTACCATCGGCCCATCATCAGAGACCATTATTGATATAAGGCTATCTATATCTCTCCTCTTTCCCTCTCTGAGTCCCATTTCAGCTCGCCTCTACACTCCTTACATTTGACGGCAAGTCCATATAAGGCCAAAACCCCTGACTGTGGGTATAATGATATCTGTAGTTATTGCTACAGAGATCATAAAAATATGTTACATTTTACTACTGCTATGATTACACATTGATGCTGCTTTATTACCATTCACATTCTTAGGTTATATAGAAATAATACAACAAGGTTAAAGGTATCTGTGAGAGGCCTCACTGGGCTTCCTTACGATTTGTTGATCTATAGTTGACCATCTATACACTGTGAGTCATTTATTATAAATGTATATATGATATAACTGTGTTGATCACCTTAACTTGAGTTACATAGATTGCCTTCTCTACAGTGGCCATCCACTCTATGTCTGCAGCACTCCCCCACCTGACCTTAGACTAATACAATTTAGACGCTGTACCAATTTGGATCAAAGCTTGGGACAAACGAGCTGATTGGTATAGGGGAGTCCATGTGTGGTGTTTGTCTGGGAGGTATTTTTACTTGTGTCGCCTTTACCAATCGTTCACCCTGGTGCTTGTAGTCTGAGGTATATGTATAGACATGTTTTCTCTCAGGAAGGCATTTCTCATTGTACGACTAGACCCCCTTCAAGTTGTAGTGAGATCCCTCAGTTAAATGTCATTACAGCCCTGCATCTAGTGGTCGCTGGTAATCAGACTGGTATGACTGCCATACCAAGCCCTATGTAATTACTGCCTTAAGTGCTGATCATACAGAGTTACAATCATCCACTCTGATATTGAGGGTTTCAAGTCATACTGGTTCTGTCTAGTCATACCATCTTGAGAAATGCCCTCTTGATAGTGCTAACTGACAGACAGACATTGACTCTTCGACACTTGAGGAGTGGTTAATTTTTAGTGACAAGAGGTGGATGTCATCTATGTGGGTGACAAGAAATGCTGACAATTTGTACTAAAAATAAAACTACAGATGAGCAAACACGAGAAGAAGCCATGAAAAGTATGCCCTCGTATTTGTAAACACGTTATCATTCCCCTGCAGCATTGAAAAACAATGGTCCCCATAGATGGTAGATTGTGGATAAATCTGCAGGGTGACTCCTCTTCTAATTTGCAGGCCAATCATTAATCTTTCAGAGATAGCATGCTGCTCCTGTAATGCATCAGAACTGATTTTAAGCATCATGCTAATCCAATAGAAGAATTGGAATTTTCTTACTATGCATCATGTTGATCAAAGGGTATTTAACTTTAAGTACACTAAACCTGTGTAAAGGAAAGAGAGATAATAAAGCCTGATAGGAATTAGAACTTAATACTTTCAGTCTTCATTATTAGATATCCTCATTCCTAGTCATACTGATCACAACTATCACAATCACAGTGCTCCTTTTTATATACCTTTTATCTGAAGTTAGCTTCTTGGAAACCAACAAAAATCATCCGTGGGTTGTTTAGGGTAGAGGCAGTCAATTATTTCAGTTAGAAACACAGTCTTTCTTTCTTAATGGGACAAGGCCCACAGTCAGAGGAAGCCTTACCAACAATCGATGCAATTCATTTTTATCCCCTAGTTTTTTTTTTGCCCAAGCCTCCTTTCCTACTATTTCCTTAAAGAATGCTTTAGTTCCACTGGGGTCTTAAATTGTGCCTCAGCCTCCCTTTTTCCACTATTTGCCATAGACATTGATATTCCCCAAAGGCTGTAGAATGGTAAGCCCTAGGTGCGTATCCAGTAACATAGCTCAAAGGGCTAGGGTCGGTAGGTCGGATTTTTATTTTCATTTTTAAGTTTCTCACATTTATAAAGGAAATGTTAGAGCATATATCAATGGATGTATCAAGTTCTTTGATTTCATTGTAAAATAATGATGTGAAAATGGCAACTATGAGAGAGGGGAAGAACACGATAAGGATTCAGGAAAAATCCTCAAAAAGTAATGAGAATTTCTTTAAGATATGAAAATATGAGACAAAATTGTTCAAAATTACGAAAAAAAAGAAATTTTTTGGCCCCTGTTTTGCTAGGGTCCATCGGGTTACTGGAAACAAACCTTTTTTTATTTGGCCTAGGCTAGAATTCTTTCTAAAGTCAGTAGCACTAGGCACTGGGGGAAGTTATGGCAGATGAAGATGCTTATATAGGTTTTTTTATATATGAGTTTTTGAATAAGTGCAGGTCTTGAATGAGCAGCAAAAATAGTATAGCATCAAAATAAAAAATGCACTATTAACTAAATCATGACTATGTACCCGTCTTATTAAAGGGACAGACATAGAGGGGGATAAAAATCTATGAATGCTGGGGCACCTTTTAATATAAAAGCAAGCCACTATGGCAACCATATTACTATAGCACCCTAAGCACCATAAGCCACACCTTATAAGCTAGGAAACTGCAGTAATGGACTTGACATAGAAAACTGCAGTAATGGAAGTTACATAGGAAACTGCAGTAATGGACTTGACATAGAAAACTGCAGTAATGGAAGTTACATAGGAAACTGCAGTAATGGACGTTACATAGAAAACTGCAGTAATGGAAGTTACATAGGAAACTGCAGTAAAAGACTTTACATTGAAAACTGCAGTAATGGAAGTTACATAGGAAACTGCAGTAATGGAAGTTACATAGGAAACTGCAGTAATGGAAGTTACATAAGAAACTGCAGTAATGGAAGTTACATAGGAAACTGCAGTAATGGAAGTTACATAAGAAACTGCAGTAATGGAAGTTACATAGGAAACTGCAGTAATGGAAGTTACATAGGAAACTGCAGAAATGGAAGTTACATAGGAAACTGCAGTAATGGAAGTTACATAGGAAACTGCAGTAATGGAAGTTACATAGGAAACTGCAGTAATGGAAGTTACATAGGAAACTGCAGTAATGGAAGTTACATAGGAAACTGCAGTTATGGAAGTTTAATAGGACACATCAGTAATGGAAGTTACATAGAAAACTGCAGTAATGGAAGTTACATAGAAAACTGCAGTAATGGAAGTTACATAGGAAACTTCAGTAATGGAAGTTACATAGGAAACTGCAGTAATGGAAGTTACATAGGAAACTGCAGTAATGGAAGTTACATAGGAAACTTCAGTAATGGAATTTACATAGGAAACTGCAGTAATGCATGGCATCACCCTGTAGCACTGTAACCCATTAAAAAACACAAATGCAACAATGCATCATGCCCAACAGTGGTCATGATGCATCTTTGCAGTCCTGGACAGCAGCTAACCAGGGTTACATTAACGCATCGTGCCAGCCCTATGGAGCTGATACACTCCCTGAGGGTCGGCATGATGCTCCCATGACATGTACTCTTTGATGTCATGGCAGAAATAATCGTTACTATAGAACAGTACTGGCCATGCCATGGTCGTGGACATTTGCTAATGTAGTAGCAGCCCCAAAAGATAAATGCCTACAGCATGTAAGCTGTTAACCTGTTGCTAGGGTTGGCCTGTAAGTGCTATCCTACAAACATTTAAGCACAACTTGTCCTGGACATGTCTGTTGTCCTAGACCATCTCCAGTGGTACTTAAGTCACTGAGGGAGGCCTTGTAGACTGGGCTCCAGTGTATGGCTGGGATTAATAATAGATGCTGGGGTAGGGTAATGAAGGTGAATAGGGTGTGACAGGGGTTTGTATACAGTCGACAATAGCCCTTTGACAATTTCATGGGCCACTAATGAATTCAGGAAATGCATCGAGCCTATTAGGTAGGGATGAATGCATGCATGTAGCCCTGACAAGTAAGTCACCTCAGCTACAATAAAGTTCATGCTGACCCTCCAGTCAATCCTTTTTATTTAGTCTCACCATTTCACTCAACAGTGTATCATTGGTGCATCAGTGAGGGAGCAGCTCCTGAGACACAGTACACACAAATACCCCTTTAACCCTTCAAAGGCTGCTGACGCATTAAATCATCATGCCCACATCATTGCTGTTATTCCGGTCAGTTTTTTAGAGCACACTAAATACTTTATTCAGTTTGCAGTATAAGTCACTGCCTCCATCACAGAACCTGCCTTCCTCCATATACCAGCCTATGCTCACACAAGGCTCAGTTCTAATTAGTAAAAGGAAGGGGTACACTTGTAATAACAAAGCTGATAACCACCCTATATTCTATCATCATAAAGAGATGAAGAGAACTTTGCATGTAGTTGGGTATGGCTTGCATATATATAATATCTGATATAAAAGCCATAGATAGCAATGACTGATAGAAGTATCCCTGGCAGGTCGCTTTTACATACTATGCACACTATTCTTTCTTTCCATTCATTTATTGTTTTTATTCCTGACAGTTTATAAAAGTACAGAACCTGCCTTCCTCAATACACCTGCCTATGTTTACCCAAGGCTCTACCAGTTGATGTGAGACAAGTTCTCTATCCTCTAAGTGTGTACATTCCTTTCACTCAGGCCATGCACACATACAACCCCCACCATCTACCTGGTCTGCTATCTAGGCTACACAAGGAATTAACACACAGCTATACAGGAGGCCATTTCTTAATGTACTACGACTACACACATGCACTTCGATTTAAAACTCCCAAGAATAAGCCAGGCTATCGTATGTAAGGCCCTATGACTGCTCTGTATGATCAGCACCTATGAGGTAATTATAATAGGTTTGGTAGAGCAGTCGTTCAGGTGCAGGCATTGGTAAAGGCATAAATAACAAATAGAGGTTCACGAGTTGATTATAGGGGCAGATAAGAAGCACGAGGCCGTAGGCCGAGTGTCTTTTTATCTAGCCTCTATAATCAACGAGTGAACTTCTATTTGTTATGTATGGCGTTTATACCATGGTTTCCTCCATTTTCTTAAGTAATTACCTTATAAAATGAAGAAATAAAAATCCAAGAGATACGTCTTGTTCAGTCTCCTCTGCCATTTTGGTTTCTCGGCGAGACGACAAAGCCGCTTGGACGCAAAGTGTTACGTTGGCGTGTGTCCGAGGGGTATTTTCATAGTAGAACCGCTGGTAAGGACTGCGCGCGGCAGCCAGAATACAGCCAGAGCATATGCCAACGTGACAACTTGTGTCTCGCCGTGGTAAATAATCCGTGCGCTACGCAGTCAACATGACGGAGAAATTGTCGCTCGATTCGATTTTTATTTCTTCAATCCTGTTGAAAATACACTTTAAATCATGGCGAATTAAAGGTAGGTGATAGATTATAATGTCTTCTTTCATCCTCTATACGCATTAAGCTTCTAATGCTATAGTTTTTTTATTATCGAATTAAATCTATTATGTCAATTTGCTGTCATATCCTTTCAATCCAAGTGTCAACATCCGTTCACTTAGCGCGTACTATTCGAACGTCATTATCCGCTCCAGGCATCGTAAAATCATTCAAGAATGTGATAACCATGGTATAATGGTTACTAATGCATGATACTGTAATGGCTTTAACTCAAGGCTTCTCACTATGACTTGGAGGACAGCAGTGGTAGTGTGAACAAGTTATAATGGGAATGGGAAGAGAAGTGTCTTCAATTAGAAGGTTAATTGGCTCAAACTGATGTTGGAAGTATGATACAAAACATAGGGATCTTCTCTGGTTGTGGGAATATAATTGATACAATGCTAATCAGCTTGGATTTTCCCCAATGTTTCTAAGAGAGGCAAATATTGGATTGAATCATTTTCATCATAGAATATAGCAGTTTCTTCTCTATATTCCTTCAACTTCAGTGAGCCTTTGCATATAGTACTTTAATATTGAATAAGTAATTAATGGATTTATGTGATATATCCATTAACAACTTATTTATTACATAATTTATCAATAGATAATGAATAGAATATCAATAAATTCAATTTGAAAAAGAAAATTCTTCACCTCCCCATGGGACTCAAAGCCTGCCATAGTGTGTGTACACACAAGGTTTGACAGCTTGCACTGCGAAAAAGATGAACCAGACCTGGACGCGAACACCTGTACCTTCACACACACTCTGTTTCTCGTCAGTCCCTGTGGCGCACTGCATAGGGAGTTGTACGTGGGATCAGTAGGGTATGGGTGTGACCCCTGCCCTTGGCAATAGAATTCTCGTTGGTTTTAACATGTGACATATAACATGTAAGGTGTGCTGATATCCATGGATAACAGTACTGAGTGCCTGTTATCCATGGATAATAGCACACCTTACAAAGGTCATGATACATGCATCATGGCATGCAATATTGACAGGTATCAGAATGGGAATATCCACAAAAATAACTCAAAATCACAAAAGTCGTGTAATAATGGAGATATATCCAACATAAGCATTTGCACCAGACTTCTGCTCTACAAAGCAATAGTGGAAATCATCATAATAGTGATAAATAATGCGAATAATTGAATTGAAACAGAGGAAAAGGAATATCTTCTGACAAGATAAAAGGGTACTTAGAGGTAATGCATTCCAAATCAAATTTACACTGGATGCACTGACTTTTCTGAATGTGTCTCATACTGTTTTAGTAATACCCTTTAGAAAGAGGATGAAAATCAAATTTTCTCTAGGAGCAGTAGGACTCGCATTACAATTAATTAGAATCAAGTTGGTTCCTAGAGTGTACACTTACAGAGGTCTTCCATCTTAGAACAAATCCTTTCTATTCAACATTGAGAAATGATATATATGTATATCATTAGATTGAAGGCACAGTTATCCAACCTTATGGCACATAGATATTATAGGTTTATAATGTTGCAGTCCGATGCCTTATCATGAGACTGCATGGCTTAATGCTACCCGTGATGTATTGATTATCCATATAGTGGTCATAGGATGAAGTGGGCAAAGATTGAGTCCTGATTGCTCCTTTCCTCATCAAGTAGTGATTACAGGGTATGCTTGAAAATGAAAAAAAAGAAGAAAAAAAACACAATAAAACAACAAGCTATCAATGAATAATGTCTGATCACTTAATCATAGACTGAACTATACATTGATGGATAGCGATTAATAATAACAGTAGGATTTAATCACAAGCAGCTGGGCCTGGGAATGATTAACTAATATGCAAAATTTTGATGTTTGAAACTATGTTAGACAAATCCTCTATTCACTTGAATACAAAATGCCTGAATGTTTAAGTGGCTGGGCTAGCAATATTCCTATTTGAAAAACACTTACACAGGAAAACACATTCCAACAAGGAACACCAAACCACTGCTATAGGTGTTGACTCACTTTCCATATAAATTACTTACCACGTTGGACCATTAAGTGTCGGGTCTTTGAATAAGTGCAGGTCTCAAGTAAGCGCTGGGGCACAGTGATTTTGTAATTGAGATTTACGCTCTAAACAATGTCTCGAATAAGCGCTGGTCTGTATGAGTCTGGGAGAGAGTGTATGAAAACTATAGGTGCTAGGGCAATGAAACAGCAAATATGGTATCTCAGCATCATACTCAGTATTCCCTCCCTATCCCTACACCATCTAATACTGCAGAAGTTAGGTGGTGTGATGGCAGAAGAGATGGATTTATCTGTTGTTAGTCCCCAACCCAAACACTGTGTGCCTAAGTAGTGCTATCACCCTAACCTGTGTGTACATACCAGTATTAAGACATGGTAAAAATGCCTCCAATATATAAATGCTGAATGCCAATGTTGGTGCTTTTAAGAATATAATGGTCCAAAATGCTCGATCTCATGCTGGAGGAACAATCATTTGTTATTTAGAAATAAGCATGGTTTAAACAAAATGTGTATTTATATGCATGATGGTGAAGATGGTACATGTAAGAGAATGTCAGCTATGGAAGACGGTCAGTTCTTATTATGTGCGGTATAAGCTGGCTCACCTTTTGGTTCATAACTTGCATCATATATGATTTCATGCAATAAATGAAACATACACGTCTCACTGAACTGAGAAAAAAATTGGTTATCTAATAACAACAATTAAAGATGCAATTTCAACTAAAATGACTTGGTGGAACGTAATTGATGAATCATACTGTGCTTAATATTGCCTCTTTCCCCAATGAATGGTATATATTATTTTGGCATGTATGCCCTCTATATGTGTAAATATAACACAATTAGCTGTAGAGTATCTCTTCTCTATGGCAGGAAATGAAAGTCAACATCAGGGTAGTTAAGGGTTATAACATAAGAGGGCTCCACCAGCTTGCTCCTAGATTAGTTGGTCTATCATATTGCATGTCCTTGTAAAGTCCTGTGTTCTTTGTTGTATTGTTTCTATTATTCCTATTGTCTCTTGGAAATTCAAGCATAACACAAGTGAACCTTTAGTTTGAAATAAACCCTCCCAAACTGAAACTATCCTAATAGTTATGTCCTTGTAGTAAGGGCATTCAGTACATGCCTTAGCCACAAGGTGACACCCATGGGCCATGAGGAATCCAGTCTACACAGGTAATCACTCATCCATGAATATCCAAACACTTACTATGTTATCCGGTTGTTCTAATGTCGACCTACAGCAAAAATTCTGGCTGTACATGGCCATATTTCACGGTGAGAAACACTAAATTTCTTTTCAAAAGTTGGGGAATACTTTAAGGGTGTGTTGCCCCTTACAAATATGGTAAGACTGAAAAATGATAGAATTTTAGCTGGGATACGGTCTTTAATAGAGACATACTGTACTTACCATATGGGACCATATATCATGTAGGTCAACTGCTAACGTTCTTGAAGTGTTAATAGGGTCTGTATGATGTCCTGTAGTTTTACTCCTACTCTAAGAAGGATATATAGCTACCATCCCTATAACCACAAAGATCCCTGTCTGTTCATATATACCTGATAGGTACATGGTACTGTATTGAAAGTGAAGAAGCAGTTTCGGCTATATAAGAAGTCTCTATGGTGTGATATTGGCACAAAAGCATATGGTTGCATTTATACATAACATCACTATCTACTGTACATGGTTGAGACATGTTGACTGATGATGCACTGAAGATAATACCCTTGCATCGGTGTATGAGATGCCCCATTTGTGTATGCTAACAAACAGATGCACAGAAATCGTTTCTGTACCATGTCATCGAAAATGGGTCAAAACCATCTGAAATTATTTCCTAAAACCAACTTCATGAATTGATCAGCCCAGACCAAGATGCATGCTACCTCACGTGGCAGTTCCAAAACCAACATTGCTAACACAAAACAGGAAGTTAAAATCCACTGTCCCAAATCTGATGAAATATTTACACAACAAAAACCTAGTCAGTTACCCAAAACCGCTACCATAGTATGATTGTTTACAAAACTCCTTTAAATCTTTGTCAACAAATCAGTTTCCATTTCACTGGTGTGTATTTAGTCTGTATAGATCCCTATTAACATTCAAACAGATGGCATTTAGGGGAAGTTTCAGATTTACTCTTAAAATGGATGTAGCTTTTCTACTCCAGAATTCTGTTCTACTCCTGCAGCCATGCCTTGGACATCTTTTTTCGTTTTCAAGTTTCTTTTTTCAACATCGCCTCAGATGTCTCACATGGTCAATTCATAGCATCTGTAGATGTCTTGATGTGAAAAAGAACTAAAACAGGACTTCAATGCTACCATTTCAAGTGATTAGGCATAGAAATCCCCTCAAATATGAAACATCATTTTATTTTGGAGATAATTGTTGTGCTTCTTCCTCATACTCTCTGCCTTGACAAGACACCTCTACATTAAAAGCAACTGTTGTTTTTCATCTAAAATACGAAGTGTGAAAGTTATTCCTTCTGTGTGATCCTGATGCGCCGTCCAGTGTCCACTGGGTTCAATTACCAACCCCCACCTCACCCATTAACTGTACTCCCCTGGTGGGCCTAAAATGCAGCACCAGATCTAGGTCCATACCCCAACAGATTAAGCTTGACCATTTAACCCTGCAATGTCTTCACATGAAAGCCTGGCCATGGCCCTATGCAATCTGGCCATTAAATCATATGGTTTTCTTTGACTTCAGGGGCTTATTTCAATACTAATGATGACAATAAATACTTTGAAACATCAATAAAACCACTCATGTGCCAGACATATAGTAGCCTTGGTGCTTGCAGTGCCACTGCTTCTCAAAAATGAATTTTGTACTTGAAATGTTTTGGGGAATTAAGAATCTGCACTGCAAAAATGATGTTTAGATTTTAAAAATTGTATCCAAAGTTAGCTTCTTGGAGACCAATGAAAACATACTTAAAATGTTTACATTTGAGGTAGTCTATTATTTCAATTAGAAACAGAGTCCGCCTTTCTTAATGGGACAAGGCCCACAGTTGGAGGAAGCCTTGCCAACAATCAATGCGATTCATTTTTACCCCTGTTTGTCTTTCCCCCCACTCCACACCTCCTCTTCTACCATTTCCGTTAAGAATGACTTAATTCTGCTTGGATCTTAAATTGTGCCTCGGCCTCCCTTTTGCACTATTTGCTGTAGACATTGATATTCCCCAAAGGCTGTAGAATGGTAAGCCTGGGTGGCTAGGCTAGAATTATCTCTGAAGTCAGTAGCATTGGGCACTAGGGAAGTTTAGGCAGTTGCAGGTCTTGAATGAGCAACAGAAATACTATAATATCCAAATCAAATAATGTACTAAAACAGAATTAATTGACTAATTTCCCATCTTGTTTAAGGGGCAGAGATAGAGATGGGTAAAATCTAAGAGTGCCGGGGTGTTTTTACAAGCAATTACGGCAACTTACCATAGCGCCTTGAATAATAAGCCACACCTTATAAGAGCATTATTCCTAGTATGGTCATACGTTTTTATGTATTGCCCTCCAGAAGTACTCTGTAAGTGCTGTCCTACAGGCTTGTAGGCACCCCTTGTCCTTGACATGTCTGTTGTCTTACAGCATCTCTAGTGGTACTTGTGTCATCTCAGGAGGCCTTGCAGACAGGGCTCCAGTGTATAGTTAGGCTTGATACTAGATACTGGGGTAGGGTTGTAAAGGTGGAGGAGGTGTTGATGCATTAATGAACTATGCAGACCACAAATGACTACACAGATTGACAGCCCCTTAGAGGGGTGTGGAGAGAGACATTAAAAGTCTCTGTGTTCTGGTGACCAGCAGGACCAGTGGCATGACGGTTAATGACGGCCGCAAGTCTACACCAGAAGGGGGGATGGGGTAGAGCGGTGTCGGCCTGCACTATCACAGTGGGGACACCTATGAGCGTAATTCAAATTATGTAAGTAGATCTGAATTGCTATACTAATACTAAGGGAAGGGGTCTGAGTTAACATACTTAGAAGGCATTATAGGGGTTACCATTACAACCACATATGCATAAAGGTTAGGCCTATCAATGGGTCCATCATTTAAGGTGCCAACTTTATCTGAGAAGGCAGAGAAGTTTCTGAAGTATGAGCATAATTCAATTTGCACTCAATTCATGCTACATGTATAATTTATGACAGGTATGTGCGTATTTCTGGACAATTTTATCAGTTCAACACCAATATTTTAGCTTTAAAATGGCATATTCCTCTTTCAAAGGTGTGAGAATGGTGCCTACTATTCATGGTAAATCCCCTGCCACTATAAATCCAGGCCATCCATCCCCAGGAAAGGAAAACAGACACATGTGATCATGTACGTGTGTTATTCTCACTTACAGATAGAGTATAAGCGTAATTCCCACATTTTAATTTTGTTGATTAGAAGATATGAACATAGCAGAGAAAAAGTTATGTAACGTCACTAGGCAATGTCAGTGGCGAGGTGCGCGGTAACAATTTGCATGAAACTAGGTACGAAATAGCCATGAAATCAGGAAGGAAATGGCCAGTACTTTTGCCCCAAACACTGATGGCGAAGCCATTAGTTTCATAAAATTATGCTCATACATTTTAATAGAATTATAGACGTAGTTGACAATTTCAATAACAGAATTACGCTCATACCATCAACTAAATTACGCACTTAGTCTTCATTTTAACAAAGCTGATTCATGCATTATCTGATATGTAAGACAAATATAGGTGGATACATATCTTCCTTAACATCAGTCTCATAGCCTGTCCAAATTACATGCTTTAACTCCCTATGGTCCTCATGCAATTCAATAAAACAAATATATGGGCCAAACTTTGCTGTTGACAGCATCTATATACATAATTCAAATTACGCTCATAGGTCTCCCCACTGTGTGCCTATAGGACTGTATGGAGCAGCCTATCCTATTTTGTAGTATATATCCTTGGTATGAAGGCTGACAAAGGGGGGCAGTCAGCTCATTGTATCATCAAACACCAGGGGCTTAATTCACCAAAGATATAAAGCTGACACCTGTCAGTGTGTAACGGGAAGCTATACTGAGTTGTGAAAAGCTAAGAGCTTTTCCTCAGAGCTCCCACATTATCCTGTATCACAGCCAATGTGAGCAGACAATGGACCCTTGATGGGGGGTCCCCAATGTCCCATGTCAATTTTAAGAAATGATCATGTCACTGTGTCGATTTTAAGAAATGTCCATGTCACTGTGTTGATTTTAAGAAAAGCTCATGTCCCCATGTCAATTTTAAGAAAGTGCCAATGTCCCATGTCACTAAGCTCAAAAATACCCATGTTGCCATATCGATTTTAGGGGTCTAGGGTCCTGACAATGTGAGTTTGTGAAATACCAGGGCAGTGGCAAGGGGAGGACACTTCATGTTCAGGTTGTCATGAAAACATAAGGCAGTCAAACCCCCGGGGTCAAACCCCTGCACCCAAAGATAACATGGAGGTAGGGCGGCAGTTACCACTCACCAACAAAGATTCAGTGCCTCCGAGGCTGCGATCTGGCTGCGATCTTTGACAAGACGTTTCATGGCATGTCATGCTGTTTTTATGTATGGTACCCATATATGAAAAACGTGTAAACTTCTGAGATTGGACTCTACACTGTTAAAAATTTTCCGTAGAAAAAACGAAGAATCATTGGCAACAATGGCTGCCAATCTTTCACCGTTTTGTTAACGGTCACCGTTTTATCAATGTCACCGTAATTTTTACGGAATTTCACCGTTATTTCTAAACAATGATTAAAGGTAATTAATTACACATTGTTTTGGTTTCAATGCCATACACCATTAACTTTTCAAAGCAATATTCAGCCTCTGGCTTGACATTTTAGAAATTCCACTGTAAATTCACAATGGACTAGGTTATCTTTATACATGGTTTGGTTGCATGTACAGTTCATCTGGACATCCTAGTGTAAGGACATTCTAATCATTATAATTATAGATTAGTCCTTGAGAGGCACATCATGCCCTTCATAACTTTGGAGGAATAATCTAAGTACATAGACTACTTCAGAATTGTGTTGAATTAAAAACTGCAGTGATATGCCTATGTATTTTTTTCTATTACGACATAATTGGTGTTTATGACATCCCTGCTACTCTTCTTTGCCACACAAAGTTGGATTATTTTTTGAATATCTGAAATCTATGAAACTACAATGTAGACTTGCATATTGATGACATGGTGCATAAACCAAAGTGGATATGCTTTGAATTTTGTGACAATTTGAGCTGTTTAGGGTGTAGGGCATTGAAGAAAGTCTCAAAGTGAGCCCCGATGCCACCTAGTGGGAAGATATGAAACTTCCAAAAGGACAAAGATTCACCGTAAATAAAATAGAGGTACGTTTCCATAGTATTTTACACAAATTCACTGTAACATCACCTAATCTAAGGGTGTTTCATTGTAATAAAAATAACGGTGAAAACCCGTAAAATTTAACAATGATTCTCTGTAAAATCTACGGAAATATTTAACAGTGTAATGGCTGCACATACGCATAAAAGAAAAGCAATGCTATAATGATTTGGCTGTGCCTAAAAAAGGTGGTCTTGAATTTTATGGAGCTGTGGTGGGGGGGAGCTGCAGATCTGCTACCACTGCTCCACCCAGGGAACACACAATCAATATGTAGCAGAGGGTAATGACACTCCATACTTCCCCAACCTTTAATTTTTGGACCTAAATTGTCCCAAACAACATGTTTAACACAATCTACACGTCCCTGACATCCTACACCCCACACACTGACACAGTCTAACACATGTTTGCTAGAAATCTTTTTCTACTGGTCTATTCCTCTTCAGCCAATATGAAAACAGCATGAAGTCTCTGAAAAACAGTGGTCAGCAGGGAATATAGCAGACGGGTCAAGGTCAGGGTCAGGGAGAGAAAAGGGGCTCAAGTTGAGATGTGGGTGGGTGCAGCTGGTATGATTTCTGCCATGGTAGCTCTGCTGGGTCGGTGCAGGGGGGGTAGGGTTGGAAAATGGTTGGGGAGGGGGCAGCTCTGCCTTCATGTGATGGCAGACTTGTGAAAATCCCTGCAAGCCCTGAAGAAGTGCACTGTAAGAAGTAAATTTATGTGTACTGCTCCGGTAGCTACTGGAAACTCCTAGTAGTAGGTTGCATCAAGGTAGTTTGCTCTTTTTCTCTGTTGAAGGCCCACAAGTCAGAATATTTTGGTCGAATATGCAAGGAAAAAACATGCGTTTGAAAGCTGAGGCTGTTCACTTTCCATTAAAACAATAAAAAAACAACAATGTTTTATAGGTGCATTTATAAGTATACCAAGTATGAAAAATGCCAAATCGACTTTAACGATTCCTTCACAGTGACTGTTAACAGTGTATTTGGACTGAGCCTGTGAGTGAGACTGGTAGATTATCTGTAATGGGGCATGGCATTAGGGTCAGTGTCCAGTGGGGCAGGGGGTGAGTCGATAGACGGGGTGCGGGTTTATAGATGTTATAGAGGCATCCATCCTGTACCATTGTGTGATGTGACGGCAACTTATCGATAACCCATAAAGGACCCCGCTAATAGTTAACGGCATCATGCTCATTGGTCAGCATGATACATGAAATGATGCACTTCAATGCTGCATCATGCAGATCTAATCTGTAGAGTTGGCATATTGCACAATTACACCTCTGGTAAGTAACTCTCCGGGGCTATATTCATAATGACCAATGGGCATGGTGCATTACTGCGCAAATAGCTTTTAATGCTTTAACGGCTGCCAATGCAGTAGCGCATCATGCCCATTGGTCAGCATAATGCATTAATAAAGTGCTGGCAAGTCTGCTCACCAGCACTTCGTTGGAGCGTATTAACCCAGTAGGGTCAGTATGATGTAGGAATGCACCTTAAGCAGTTACTCACCGGGGCTATACTGGTGCATCATGATGACTGACGGGCATGGTGCATTCATAGACCAATGGCCTTTTAAGGGCTTAACCTTTTAATGGCCTCTGATGCATTAATACATCACGGCCCTGACACAGCACTTGTGAGGAACTCGCTAGGGTTATATTCATGCATCATGCCAATCCTACAGAGTTAGTAGTCGCCTCTGAACAGATATCACATGCCTCTGGCGAGCGCCACCGATTCTGTAAAGCTATGGGGAATGAGATCACTATGTACTGCTATAGGCAGGTGATCTTTTCTTTGAATAAACAACAAATCCTCGATTCACGGCCAACTGATGGCCTTCAGTCACTGATGGACAGTGTAGGGACAGTATCATAAACCCTTTAATTGTTTCTACTTCCAGCTTGGAGCAGGATTATTTGGTTCATTATTAATCCCTAATCTTTGTAATTCCACTATCATTGCACACCGGTGGCCGACTCTGGCTACCTGTTGGCCACCATCACTGCGTGTGACATCATGACCTCTTGACCTAGTTGGGCCTCAAAACGAGGCTTGCTCAGATCAGCTGCCTGTAGCATCAGACTGATGAAGATCAGCACTACAAGTGATCTAATTCCCCATAGCGTTACGGCCCTCAGTGGATCAGTGGCGCTCGCCAAAGGTATGTTCAGAACCTTGATTGTGTGTGTCTAATTCTTTTATTTATACAGGCTTTAGTAGAGGGTAAAACCCTTTTTTGATACAAAGCCTGTTGTAATGTCAAAATCATACAATGATTGTTTCTCATAAATGGATAAGCAATACAAAATCAGAGACCAAATTGGTCTGGAAAATAAGTTATAGGTCCCCGCATTAGCGGGGATGTATAAACTTGTCCCTTATGCACCTAACTTGTAAAGCAAGTTGTGTTAGAATTCCAAGGCCTATTGCCATCATTAGTGTTAGTATAATAACAATACAATGACAGTCGAAATTGACTTGAAAGTACTAGGAATAAGGTGCCGGTGTCAAGTATGCATCAGTACAACTGATAATCAAGAAAAGAAAAGTAAAGTAAAATTTGGTTAGTACAGTCCCAGAGGTTGGCATGATGCTCCAATGAAGGGCTGGCGATCATTGGTGCATCATGCCAACCAATAGGCATGATACACTCCTGCATCAGCAGCCTTTAAAGGGTCGGGACACTGACTTACCAAGGCACTAGCTGGAGCTGCTGATGCTGCTTGGTATTCAAACACCAAATATGGCAGATGAATCTCAAACACTTTAACCCCATTAGTGATGCATTAACCATTTAAGGGATCGACCATGCCGAATGGTCGGCATGAATGCATCAATAAAGCACTGGCATGTAACACACCATGGCTATACTTCCAAGCATCATACACTGAAAACCTGGAAGATCCAAAACTAGTTAGTGGTGACGACTTTAGGTCCTCAGGTTGACAATACCTAAAACTACAACTGCAGGTGGTCAAAACGACAACCTAAGTCGTCAGTATGATGACTCTGTATTGTCAGTATTGTCATACTGATGATTAAGGTCATCAGGATGATGACATAACGTCATTATTTGACCACCTAAAGTCGTAGTTTTAGGTATTGTCAACCTGAGGACCCAAAGTCGTCACCACTGACTGACTAGTCTTGGATCTTCCAGGTTTTCAGTGTACCAACCATACAGGGTTGATACACTCCCAGGGAGTTTAGCTTTGGTTGCTCCAATTTCAATTATGAAATTGCATCTTACAATATCAGTTCACATTTTGATAGAATAGGCTGCTTGTTTATGAAAAAGTAAAGTTCCACTTCTTCCTTAATCATTTGTTTCTCATTTCAGCCAATTTGGGGTAATTTACTACATGCCAAACATACAAGTTTCATGGTCTTCATGATGCACCAATGCATGCTGGTGAGTGATTCTACTTGCCGGTGTTGCCTTCGGGTTTCATGCCGACCCCTCACTTCATCGATGCATCATACAAATCATATCGGCATCGTGACCTGATGCATTAGCACCCGTGCATCGGTAAAATCCTTCACACTGCACCAGCTTGAGATTTAACCTTTAGAGCCAGCTGATAAATGCAGGTGAGCATCATGCCCATATGTCAGCATGATGCATCAATGAAGTGCTGTCAAAGCTGCTCACCAGGACTTCATTGAAGCATCATGTGAACCTTCCAGGAGTATAGTACGGGGTCATAGTGTCGGCACGATGCATGAAATCTGCCCTTGTAAGTTCCTTGCCAAGGCTGCATTCATGCTGCATGAGGACCAATGAGCATGATGCATTGACGCATGGGCCGCTGATGCATCAATGGATCATGCCGATTGGTCGTCACGTTGCAGCCCTGGTGTGTTATTCGCTAGGCTCCTTTCATGCATCATGCTGACTCTACAGGGCTGATACAGTCCTGGAGGGTCCGCACTATGCTCCAATGAAATACTGGTGAGCAGTCTCACCATATAATACACTATGCATTAGGTAAAGGTTTAACCATTTGAGGGCCGCTGATGCATTGATGCATCATGCCCATTGGTCGTCATGATGCACCAATGAAATGCTGGTGAGGCTACACTTCATTGGTGCATCATGCCAACTGGTCGTTATGCATCAGCGGCCTTTAAAGGTTTAATCAGTGCTATAGTTTACATCCTAATTTCCCCTTCTCAATGGGTAGTCCCGGTATCTGGGGGCGGTACACGTGTCTGGTCGGCACAGCACATACAAACACCCCCCACACTAACTAAATATCACAGCAAATCATGGCTGTACCAATTAGCAGTGGTAGGGGGACGCTGCAGGTGGATAGGACCCTAGGGCAGGATGTCTATAAGAGCCCACAGGGTGTTATTATAGGGGACGGGGGCGGGCCGCTAATGCATTAATGCACCATACCTGCAACCCTGCCCCCAGAAAGTTAATTCATTACTTGGATAGAATATTCTTACATTGAAATAATTAGATTGGCATGGTCGTTTCATGCTTAGAAGTATATTTTCATCAAACGAAAATCTCTCATTTAAGAGTTTACAGTTTTCATGAAAGATTGAATTGCTTGTATTCAGACTCGGTGTGATGTACTCCTGTATCGGTGGTCCTTAAATAGTTAAAACCTTAATCCCCTCAAATGGGATTTGAGGCCAAAGAATTAATGGTAAAAAATCCTCAATGATTTGAGGGTATTTCCCGTGGTTTCTAATGTCTACTTCATAATTACATTAATAGAAAAGATAGAAAAGTTTGAATCTAATCAAATGGAATGGGAACGGCTGCAGGTTTACTAATGATTTGGAGTTAATCTAGTCTTTTGTGTTGTGAGTTAATCTATTTTGTTGGAACACCTGCTTAAGAGCTGATGGTGCATTCATACATCATGACTATTGATTGTCATGATGCACCAGGGCTACATATATACAGTCATTTTCACTTGCACAGACTTTAAAGAGCAATAGCATAAGTGTCATAATACTCAGCCTATAAGGCACGTCCTGTACGTGAGTATAGATATATACCTGGGTAGTGATATATTTATGCATGCCTATTTATAGTACAATCATAGAATTTTATTTGTACAAGATAGTTGGTGATTATCCAGAAGGCCTAATTCCTACAAGAATCTGAAAGTGGTGATCGTAGGGCCAATTGGTGATGGTTAATCGTTTTGAAATATACCCCACGTCCTAGACCTACTCCCCTTGGTTTGGCTATACCATGTTTTGGCTATACCATGTTTCAATTGTGAAAACAAATCTATAAGCATTTAATATAGGATTCTGTAGACCTGTCATAGCTCTGCAGGCTTCACCTTATGTCTGCTGGTGAGGCAATGCAACAAAGCTTGGTCTAATGACTTCCCAGCAGGGAGAGATACTCAAAAATTGTAGAATAGTAAAGACATAACAGCTCCTGGGAGAGGACTAATAATTGATACTGAGTCCCATAAGGGGTTGCAAAATGACTTGAGGTTTGAGGCTGTCCAGTCGCAGCATATTATGCAGTGCCCTCCGAAACCCGAGCAGAACGCACTGCTCACTGCAGCCCAGTCAGCCCCCCCCCCCCCAGGTCCTGGAGGAGATAGATGCCGCCGGGTGGCGCTGGTGGTGGCTGCTTCCTCCAGGAGGTGAGGTATGACTTTGGAGCCTCCTGTGTGGCGGCAGTAGGAACCTATACTTAGTGTGTGGGCGATGTGGTGAGGGAATGAGTCCCCTGCCAACTACCTTGCCAGACCAGGCCTCCGCCTCTAGGGGTTGACTCAAGGAGAGGATGTGACTCCAGTACAGGGTCTGACTCTAGGATAGGCTTGGCTCTAAGAGAGGGCCTGGCTCTAGGAACAACTTTGGTGTAACCTGATGATAGGGTCTGACTGAAGAGGCGACGTTAAACTCTAGGAAAGATTCTGACTCCAGGACAGAGCATGACTATTGATGATAGGGTCTAATTCTGAGGTATATTGTCTTGCTCTAGGATGGTCTGTCTGCAAGGTAACGTTTGACTCCAGGATAACTGACTCCAGGAGAAATTCTGACTCAAGGCTAGAATATAACTCCAGTAAAGAATCTGACTCCAGGAAAGGGCCTGTACTGCCCCTGCCTGATTGTGATTGGAGAATGTTCCATATGCTCGCTCTGATTGTGATTGGAGACCTTGCTGTCTGCTCCAGTGAGTAGCATTGATCAGAAGTGCATACAGGAGTACTTATAGGGATTAGACGTAGGCTCTACCCCCCCCCCTCCTCCATATGGACATCACCAATACCAGAGGAAGGGGTTCAATCTACAATGCATTCTGGGAAACACTCAAACACTCTAGAGTGGTGATTGGGTATATAGCACCGAGTTTACCCAACTTTGCAATTGATATGCAGGGAGCGTAGAATGCTGGAGGAGAGATGGAATCATTTTAAGTTTATTTGAGGTTTCTGCATTAACTTTGACTTCAACATGGAATAATTCGTGACTGCATGTCTAAGTTATGAAATGAATGCACTCCAGAAGCAGATGGGAAAATGCTGTAAACTTCTATTGGTGTTTTATTTTAAACATTCCATCAATTCTCTGTGAATTTCATGCAGGGACTAGTCTCCAGTGTCTACAGGGCATTGCTTCTTTATCCGGCCCTGGCTGAGTGGAACATTGGACAATAGGAGGTACGCTCCCTGCACGGACTGTTCCGTGAAAGGGGACATCAATTGGACAACTGTCACGAAAGATTGTAAGAAAGACAGCAAGAGTTGCATACCATGCCTGTCTTTCACCCCTACCCCATCCTCCAAAGAAAAATTACTCACCAGAGGCCACCATTATAATATTAAGTCAGAAACCAGAAGTACAGGAAGGCAAAGCAGACGACAATTTGCTACCTCAGAGGAAGCTGCAGCTGGTAACTTTCCTTCAGGAACCAACGGACGCTGGACGTAGCGTCTGTAGCGCGTCTGTAGGAGATAACCTGGAGAGCTTTCCCGTGTTTCAAGCCAGTCACTCAGCCACAGGCAAAACCAACCACTTTCAATCTACCACTTTGAAAATTGAGGAGGATGCATGGTTGTCAGTTGGTCATCTGGTGAATAGAGTTCTGCCCTTTGGGAGGCTGTGAGTTTTTATTTTGGAGCAGACGGTGGCGGATTAATTGCACTGATTGGGGCAGGAAGCAGCAGCAGGAGGTTTGATGCATGCTTGTGAATACTTCACGAGGAGAGCCTCTAACTGGGAGTCTCTGATTGAAAAACAGGAATACCCCAGACGACAAACAGGCAGCCTGAAAAGGACTAGCCCCCAATTTAATCACGACTAGTTTTTGTCATAACTGGTTCTGATAATGACGTGGATAAGGTCTCAAAGCTGGGCCAATGAGTGGAAAATTCTGAAATAACCACTGGCTCCCACCCCATCTCCCCGATTGCTATCAGGCCACCAACTCAAGATTGTGATTGTTTTAAGTTGTCGGAGGAAAGGGGTAGTTACCTAAAAAAAACGTGTATTTATTGCACCCAGGTTCTTATTATCAACATCAAGAAGGTTTTACCCCTGACCTGGTGTTCATTTAAAACAGGCAATTATTTTAGACATGTTCTCACTATATTGGCACCTTTCCATGCCCGACACTTAATCAAAACCGGCGCTCATTGAAAGCCCTGACACTCAAACAGAACACTTACCATACGGCCTCGGTAAGTGCCCGGACGCTCATATTTTTCAAATAGGCTTTACCCCAGCCCTTATTAGAGACTAGTACTCATATGAATAAAGTGCATTATTAAATTTCAATGCTATACAGTACCCCAAGCTCTTATTCAATACCGGCACTCATTCAAGGCCGTTATGTACTGACGTGATCTGTTCAAGCGCCCCACAATACATGGTTCATGGCAAAGCTATAAGCCATACCAAGGGATTGAAATATACTAAAGAGTATAAACCACGGTAGAGGTATAAGTGGTTGTAGGACTGGCAGATTGGTATGTCAGACTATCAGGAGGGTGTTGCTCCTATAGTAAAAGGAAGAGCTGGCTAAAAATGCCCCTTTTGTTGCTCACAGGTTGTCATTCAAGTAAAGTGCTAAAAAGGGGGATTTGAGTAGGTACCTAGTTGGGAGAAGTCAGTGAGTATAATATACTATAGAGTGTGTGACATGAGTAGGTACCTGATAGTGCAGCTCTCTCTGTTTTAAACAAGGCAGGTGACCTTTCAGACTGATGTGGTTAGTGCAAGTTGAATGGTGAAGCAGAGCGTGACTTCTTTTGAAAAAAGGTACCTACTGCCAGCTCTTTTTACCATAGGAGCAACACGCTCCTGACACCCCAACTCCTCCATCCGTAAAGCAATCAATCCCCTGTGCTGCCAAGTGCGTGGTGGGTGTCGTTTCACGGCGGCCAGATGGAGAGACGCAGACGCCGATATAGCGTCCGTAAAGCGTCCCTGCGTGCTGTGTGTAGATAAAGCTGACGACTTTTCTCCTCCCGATCTCCCAAACACGCGCCAAAATGTGTATCTACACATGGAGGTGGAATATCTCAAGTGCAGAGTAAAATGTTTTAGTTCCCTTAGTAACACCAACACAGACGACAATTGACTGAAGCTGGGAGAGTATTGAAAGCCTTCAGCTGAGATTGAAGGAACAAAAGGACAAAAGTTTCATAAGTTTCCATATCAACAAAAACGCATTTGACTGGCTGCTGTAGCTTTGGAGCAAAGGTATAGAATGGAATGGAAGTACATTAATATAAGAGTGAGTGGACGCTGGTTCTAGTTAACTCTATAAGTAGACGCTGGTGTTTGAAAACAGAGACACTGGACAAATAGACAGAGGATGAGAGAGGCAGTGTGAGCAGTCAAACATTGTAAGAGACGGCTGCTGCAGGCTGTAGGCTGCTGCCAGGGGGTGTGAGTGCCCACTGTAGGTGGTATATAACACCCAAGGGTTGTACTGTAAAGGTTTGCTGGCAAAGACTTCACCATTGGGATACCTTGGGTACACTGTAAAAGATGTTGTTAAGTTAACGCTGGTTAATTGGCAACTTTGGGACAAAGACGTCAACATTGAGATTCCTTGGGTACATTGCACAAAAAAAAATGCTGTCAAATTAATCGCAATTCATTAACAACTTGCAGTCAAAGATTTCACCATCGGGATCCCTTGTAACACAGAGCATTACCGTACTGCCATCTGGGGTTTCATTGTGAAAACTGCACTGCTTCACTTAGTTACATGTTGGTGGTTTACTATTTAATTTCATGATGATTCCTGGTAGATTCAGCCTTATTTCTTAGAGCGTATCCCAGGGAGTGTATCTAGGGGGGGGGGGCTATGTCAGCTGGTGCTGAAGTGTGAGGAGGTCCAGCACTCCCCGCCAGGGGTCAGCACCAGAGGAGGTGGTAAGTTGTCAGTGGACAGCAGCTCTGTGGACTTAAAGCTGTCACTCAGACACTGTAACAACCAGCAGACGACAAATAAAAAAAAAGCCTGCAGTTTTGGCGGGAACGTGCTCATCCATGCAGCAGAGTCAGACGACAATCAGGGGGCAGCAATCTCATGAGCCAGTGGCTTATACAAAAAGAGGAGGATAGGCTCCCAGCACATGCTGCCTACAGCCTGTATGGTTAGGGTTCTGTGGTGGTGTATGTGACTGATATAGATGTACACATGGGGCCGTGCTTGGATAAGGAAATTGTGGATATTGTATACATGGGAAGTGCTGGCTGGCTACGTGGTATTATAGCTGCAGTGGCTGTGACATCAATGTTGGCCCCAATTCCCGCCTCTCCCCCAGCCAAGCGCCAAATAATGGCTGTTGCGATCAGCACCCCATGAAAAACACAAACATAAGGATTGTGCAGATTGTGCCTACAGCACACATTGGGCTCCAGCACCTATCTACAATGATACATGGATTTATTTAAAAACCGGATTTTTCATTTGAAAACGTTGATTTATAAAAAAAAACTCAGACATTTCTGATCTGGACACATACTGCATAACTCCCACATTCTACGGTCTTTTAAAAGTAAATCAGAAATAGTTATTGATTAATGTGTTCACAGAATGAAAAGAGTACGTTAAAATTTCAAAACCAACCAGGACCCATTTTTCTGTTTACAGAACAAAGGTGTTATTTTGATCGAATCAAAAGCAGACAATATTTATGTGAGGTGGTCAGCAGACTGTGTAGAAGCAGTAGCCACGGCATGATAGATCACCAAAGGCCCATTAACAGTAGCCACAGGGCAGCTCTGCTCCACACTGGGTACAAATCATTGCTGTTCTGATGTGATATCCCACCAAACGAGCCAGAGCAGACGACAACCACTGATAACTGGCTACCATAGACGGAAACAATCGACAGGCGACAAGAACCAGCAAAATAACAAAACAACGATGACAAAAAAGTAAAGGGGTAGAGTCAGCTCAAAGCGTCTGTATCTCCCCCCCCCCCCCACCTCCTACCATTGAACTCCCCGACTCACTGACTCGTACCAAGGTCGTGGTGTGTGTGTGTGTTGTTGTCTCATGAGGGAGGGTCTTCATCTGGGGAATGTATTGACCGATGGTAACCAAAGCACCCCTGGCAATACCCACATTTTATTGGCGCTTCCAGAAGCAGAGGCACTTTGGTTGTCAATAGTCTATAGGACTTATTGAGAGCGGACCATTTGGTGGGAATCAGAGAAGGGGTAAGAAGTGAGCTATAAAAGAAGAAGAAGGTCAGGGTTTCCCGGATGGTCGGAGGCTGATTTGGTGAATCTGGAGAGACCAAGCTATTTCCCCTTGGATAGGTTGAAACAGGGGACATTACAGTCATGCTCAGTGAAAGGGAAACTCGTTAAAATCCTGCGGCTTAAATAATAATAATGCACCCCTTGTTGTTACAAACCCACAGGACGACATAATGCTTTAAAACAATGCCAACAATGGGAGAATCGGGATTCATCAGGCAAAACCAATAGAGACAAGGAGGCTTTTAGTAATCTCTGCAGAATTTATAATTCTACTTACCTGCCATGTTACTTCGCTCTGTAATTACTGACTATTATCCAGATTTGATGAGCCTTGATTAATTTACACAGACATTGCTTCAATCATCTGTCAAGCACAGGCTGACACTCTGATCATACATGAAGTCCATACACAGTGCCAATAACAAGACACTCAGAGAGTAAAGACAATAATATGATGACAGATGACCTGATATGATGCTCCTAGAAGGGCAGTTTGTCCAATAAGGGGTAGTTTGGACAGCAAAGGCAGGTCTGAGGGCATTCTGATCACTAAGGGCAACCAATTGATTGGTCCTCCTGCTGGCCTTATACCTGCTGTCAGCCATCTAATGTAGAAGCAGCGCGCTGGGAGTTCAGCCTGATGGTGTCTTTAATACCACCCTGTCACATGTAGACATCATTGGAGGAATCCGCTCCCCCTACGGTCTCCATGGTAACCTACAACTGTCACATTAAATACCAATATCTGCCTTAGCCATTTCTACTGGACCTGGTTCATTCCCGCCGAATCCGCCAGCCTCTGGTCGATGTCGATTTGTATTTGACCAGCCACTTGATTCAGTGTATATGCGGTGAAGGCAAATTGTGATAAGTGACAGACTCAAGATGGAATATGTCAATTTATAGTTGATGAATTGCTTTTTGATGAGGGCAGAGTGAATGGTTATTAGATCTGCCACTGTGGATGATACACTGAAAGGTAGGAATCAAGGAATAAGGCCTATATAGGCAGCTCTCATCAGATAAAGAAATACTTTATCAGTGATAACATACAGATACTCTGAGAACCATCATGGGCAGAAAGGATAAGAAGAAGGACCCTCCTCCACCTCCCCCACGGGGCGGGTCCTCTCTCCCCACCCCAAGGGCCCCTCCATCCTCAGCCCTCCCCTCCCCTGAGTACCCCTCCCCTGCTCACCCAACCCCTGAACACCCTTACCCCATCCTGCCCCCTCCCCCTCCACCACCCCCAAAACCAAACCAACACAACCAACACCGACAGGACCTGGAGGCCCAGGTGTTAAACCCACCTGTAGGACCTCCTAACACCACAGCTAACACCCCCTCCAGGAGGAGATGTGGGGCGTGCGTTAAGAGCGGGGTGTCCTTTCTGGTTTCCAGTGTTGGGCTGACATGTATCATGGTTGGGTATACTGTCTTTGGAGGCTTCATTTTCATGAAACTGGAGGCCCCGAATGAACAAATCCTCAAGAATGATGTACAGCGTAGCAGGCGCTGGCATGTTGAAATGCTATGGAACCTGACCTATGACCTTAATATCCTGTACCAGGATAATTGGACTCGCATTGCGGATGAGATTATGAATAATTACACCCGAGAAGTTTTCTACGCTACTAAGAACAAGGGTTGGGATGGCAAAGATGGAGACTCGGAACTGCAGTGGACTTTTGCTGGGGCGCTGCTGTATTCAATCACCGTGGTGACTACAATAGGTAAGAGAATCTTTATTTTTCTAGATTTTCAACAATCATATACACCTGCATTGTCCACGATGTTAATTATATATTAAATGTCTCAAATGACCCATGCAAAGGTAAAATGAAATCCGTTTTTTGTGATAATGAAAAGAGACATCCATTACAGATTTTCTTTCAGAATATATGAATCAAAGCGAGTTATGGCAAAATTTATGTGCAGGAAATGGTTACAACAAAACTGTTCATAATGAGGACGGACAGTGTGTATAAAGGGTACGACCCAATCAATACCCGTGTTTTTTTAGTCACAAATATAAAAAAATAGAATAGAGACATATAGATAGAGGTTTATAGGGTGCTCTCATGATACCCATTGATTGCACAGTGGTAGAGCAAGGCCATAGGCTCTTGGCCACTCCTGCCATCTTCCAATGTAATCATAGCTATCTGTTCAGAAATCTGCGATGAAAAGTAGACAATTATTCCATAGTTTCCACCCATTTTTGAAAACGACAAGTAATTTAGATTTTATGTGAATGTCTGGTTTTTCAATATCTGCTGCTCTGCCATGCGAATAAGCAAATACAGCAAGCAAACCTTGCAAATTCATAATTTCACCTCAATTTTTAATTCCCATGAACAAATATTTCTTACAAGAGGATGCTTAATCTGAATGAAATCATTTAAACAAACATGGCTGTAGAAAGCTTTTCTATAATTAGTTACATTTCGCTCAGTTCTGGATTTTGCAACTGAGTAAGCATAGGTTAAAGGCACCCTGAGTCGGACAGATACCTAAAGTCGGACACAACCGTAAACAAATCTGTTTCATGGTCAACCGTTGATGCAACACCCCAATTCAATCAGTATACGTGTATCTGCCTTCTAGAAACCATGTCTAGATCAGCCAAACAGACAACACAGCACCACATGTGTAAAAATGAAGATCTTGCTATACTTTGGATAATAACTAGAATTCTATTGAATTATGTTACATCCCTTTGAGCAGAAGTCAAATAAAATTATCCATTGTGGGGTTCCCTAGCCCACTTAAAAGGGTCTATATCTCCTCTTTCCTCTCCTCTCAGGATGTGTGTGGTGCACATATGCGCGGGCACTGACACATTCCTCTGTTAGATTATCAACTTGTGAAGCATGGGATAGCCACTTAGTGCCGCTAAAGTGCTGTAAAACACAAATCAATCAATCAATCAACAATTATCCATTGTGTCTATATCATTGTGTCTACATGCCGTCCGGCTGTAGGGTCATTTCTGACATGACCTGTCCGACATAAGTTGCATTTTGACCTTTTGAAGACAATGTGTTTGCAGTTCATTGATTCATACATAATGGACAGCAATATCAAATCCCTACATGGAATACAACTGGTTTGATACCATATTTTTTGCTTGGTGCAACACAAATCAGAATATACAATGTTTGAAAGTGCCAAATTGAAGGAGCAAAAATGATCAAATCTTGTGTGATCAGAGACCTGTTTCACAACCACCATGTATGAGTAAGATTGGTGTACGCGCAAGGCAGATCACTCCTATGGTCATGCTAAGATTGATCTTAGGCTTCTTAGGCTTAGGGGAAGTGTTTCAAAAATAAATGGGGAGTGAAACTTACTAGTAAAGGGTCAATGTAAGAGTGACTTATGACCAACATAAAGTAGCTGATTTATGTGTAAGGTTGAGGGTACACATAAATTCGAAAAATCCTATCAACAAGTGAAATCCCACAATATTTTCTACTGCATGAAGTCAGCCATATATCAAATGGAAATTCCCCCTTTTAATATCATTCTCTATCATGGAATAATGAAGTAAAGCCATATTCTGCACCTAGGTGATTGATCTTACTAGCTGGATAATTGGCCTGTGAGTGACCTTACAATTGATCTTGATTACTGCTCCTATGTCTAATTGACAGCTGTTTCTATAGGACCAGTCTTATGTTCCAATAGGAGTGACAGGTTGTTCTGAAACACTTGTAGTCATTCCTAAATGACTGATCTTAAGTGGTCACTCTTAGAGTGAAAAGATTGATCTTACATAAAGAATGCTTATGAAACAGGTCTCAGAGACCTGTTTCACAAGGGCCATATACGAGTGACATAGACTTACAAGCAAGATGCTAGTAAGGTGGTGCTAAGATCAATCATTGGGTTCATTGGTCATATCTCCATAGCTCACTCTTAGTAGGAGGTGTTTCGAAAAGAAATGGGGAGTGAAGCTTATGAGTAAAGAGTCACTGTAAGAGTGACATATGACCAACATAAAGTAGCTGATTTATGTAGAAGGTTGAGGGTACACATGAATGGGAAAAATCATATCAATTAGTGGAATTCCACATATCTTTTCAATCCATGATGTCAGGAATATATATTAAAATGAAATACCCTTTTATAATACCTTTTTCTATTGTGAAATAACAAAGTAGAGGCACATTCTGCACCTGGGTGATTGATCTTATGAGCTGAATGATTGGTCTACGAGTGACCTAAAGACTGATCTTGATTACTGCCCCCATGTCCAATTGACAGCTATTTCTAAATGACCAGTCTTAAGTTCCAATATGAGTGACAGCTTGTTCTGAAACACTAGTAGTCATTCCCAGATGACTGATCTTAAGTGGTCACTCATAGAGTGGAAAGATCGATCTTAAATACAGAATGCTTATGAAACAGGTCTCTGGAGCGTCCAAAATGGGTGCGTTTACCCTAACAGGATTCTGGCTGGGGACCCTCTCAAGCATTGTTGTCTTTGCTGTCAATTGGGCGAATTATGACTATTTACAATATTGCTAAAGTATAGAGAAATTTGGTCTAATAAGCAAATATTCACCGGACCGACGGCAGTGGAACCAACATCTTAAGCTGGGATTCCACTGCCGTCAGTCTGAAGAATTTCCCGCTGATCCAATGATTTTTTTCTATACTTTTGCAATATTAAAACGAATCAGATAAGCAAAAAATTGCCTGATCGATGGCAGTGGAATACATTAATGGTTGTAATTCCTTAGCATAGTCTATTGATATAAGTAAAACCCCTTGTATAATCCTCACCCTGAGTTTCTGGAAATGCTGGAAGCCACACGAGGAGCTTGAAATGGTCTATACGCCATGGGTTATACGTGGGGTTTACACTACATGGTGAACGACTTCCTGCTTCAATTACGAAATTATATCAAATGATCTACAAATGGTACATCCCCCTGGATGGTGCATGATGCTCACATGCACATTATTTAGAGAATAGACAACAATCTTCTTCACATCCAGACTGTCTGTTGTCCTATAATGTACGAATGCATCTGAGTGCATTATAGGACAACAGGCAGTCTCGATGTGAAGAAGGAGTTGTCTATTGTCTTTATAAAACATTGTACATTTTATTCCAATCAATAAAGTACCCAATCAAGGTATATCCAGACCAATTAATGGTACTTGACTGGTTTACAGCTATGGTGACCTTGCTCAGGTGTGCACTACACTCCTATAATGCACTCAAGGTCACTTCTACCGTGCAGCAGAGCACTGTCACCTGTTTTATAATGGTGCATCATCTTTGGCATGATGCACTCTTGCAATGGCACCCTTGAACAGTTAACTGTTTGATCATGGCATGATACCCCAAGGTTTCTTCATCTGTTGATGTGACACACCAAGCAGTGCACACCATTGGGGCATTGCTGAGAGTGTATCAGCCCTCTTGGATTCAGGAGTAATGCCTAAATACGTCACTGCTGAGACACTTGCTTAGGCTGCATTCATACATTATAAAGAAACATACCGAGGTTCACGAGAGTTGTTCCAATATGAGTGTCTCTTCACAAGATTCCACGAGGCAGAGCCGAATGAAATCTTGCTTCGATTCTATCAAGTGTAGAAACATCCAGTTTGGAGAAATTCGAATAGATCTCTCTATCTATTTCATGTTTCCTAGGTAAAGATCCCCTTAAGGAGCACTTTTGCATAAAGGGATTGGGGATATTCTGATGACGTCACCATGGAGAATAGGACTCAGTGACTCCATGTCCATGTTAATCCTTCATTCCCATTGGTCGGCTTGATGCATTCATAAACGCAGCCCTAGTGAGTAACACACCAGCTCTACATTCAAGCATCATGCCGAACCTACGGGGTTGATACACAAACTCCCGGCGGGTCGGCATGATGCATTAATGAAGTGCTGGCAAACAGTCTCGCCAGCACTCCATTGGTGCATCATGACAACTAATGGGCATGATATTTGGCATGAGCTGTTGTAAATCACAAATTATACTATATCATCAATGACATTGTTCACAATCAAATTCTATGACCATGCTCACCATGACACCTTTAACGATCTGTTGAGGATACATTAATGCATGCTCTTTGCCCTCCGGCAGACTGTTGCAAAAAGATTTGGAAAGGATTTTGTCGGAGGTGGTATTCCCAAAATGGAACTGACTGACCTCAGGGAATCAATTCCCTGTTGGGTTGCCAAAAGATAATTGGTCATAGAAGTAGTTTAGGAGTGGTCAGGAACTGGTGAATGCTTCCTAATCGAGAACCAATTCCCAGCCAGTTCCTTTCTCCAATTCCCTGGCCTTTCGACTATGGGAAGCATTCAGGTGGAATTAATCATGGAACCAGTTCCTCAACTTTTTGCAATGCAGTCTAATTCAGAGTAAGTCAATTCCATTACAGTATAAGGTGGGAATTGGTCTCTCTGGGTGGAAAATCGGGAGGAACTGGAAGATGCATTAGTTACAGTGAGAATTGAATTCCAAATCTTTTCGCAACAGCCTCCGGGAGGGTTAAGAATGGATCTTGCCATACAATTCTATTGTAAGACCCATTGTTCAAATTAAATATATGCCATGACACATTAATTAATTATAAGGGTTACTTAAAGGAAGGCGGAGCAAATCTTGGGTAGTCCTCGGGTGCGTGCCAAGGCCAGGATGATTTCAACTTTCTTGTAGAAGCATGCATGATCATCTGGAAAAGAGGACTTGTTCCAGTAGCTTCCTATCACAGATGTGTACTTGTCATAGCATGGATATTGAAAAAGAACAACCATGCGGATTTTGCAAACAGAAGATAACATATTTTATCTAAACGATTTAAGAAAAATTGATTTAGCAAATGCACATGTTTTATATTTTGGTTCTTGTTTCTTCATTGGCAGGACCTTCCTCCGTAGTTAGATATCCCAATATCCGATCGACCTATAATCATTCTGATATCTGGATAGCCTTCTTTAAGCCGGAAACAGGGCAATTGTCTTTGAATTAGGAATACTTCTATTTTAGTTATTTATGAAATCAATACCCAACGGTCCATGTGACAGGGGGGTGCAACTAACCCCCGAAAAGGATCAAACCAAGAAATGGTCAAAAATCCTCTTAGTTCCCATGATTTTAAAACTGATACCCTTACCCAAGTAAATTAAATATAAATTCTAATGATACGATCACCATTTGATATTTGATGGGGGTTATGAGTTGTTATTGACATTTTTTTCTATGACATCATTGCTAATTTTCATATCACCGAAACAGTGAGTACTCTGACAAAAGTAGGGCATGTTCCAGTGTAAATCATAAATTACACCCCATCACCAAGGACATTCATGAGCTGATTTACCAATTCCAAGTGGTAATTAATGTCACAATTATGTAATCAACACATTAAACATTGTCCACCAGGAACCCTTTAAGGATATGTGGCATATTGTCCCTTTAAGGGCCGCTATAATGCATTGTTACAGCTTGCTCATTGGTCGTCACGATACAGCCCTGGCGAGTTACTCACCAGGGCTAACCTCATGCATTATAACAACCCTAAAGGGTAAGTTCACTTATAGAGGGGTGGCATACTAGGCCAGGAAAAATAAAAGGTGTGTTTCAAGTAACATAGCTCAAAGAGCTAGGGTCGGTAGGTCTGATTTCTTTTTTTTTTTACATTTATATAGGAAATGTAAGGGCACATATCAATGGATGTATGAAAAATTTCACAAAAAAAAGTTGTTTTTTGCCCCTGTTTTGCAAGGGTCGGTCGGGTTACTGGAAACAAACCTCTTTTTTTTTTATTTGGCCCTACTACAATGTAGTGCTGGTGAGAAGTCTTGCAAGCAATTTATTGGTGCATCATACCAACCATGATGCACTCCTGAATCAGGGGCCCCTATGGGGTTAACCCATTATGCCTGTCACGATGCATCTGTGAAGCCTCGCTGAGGGGCTGATATCTTCACGTTGGGTATGCATCATGGACCAAGCAGTCTTGCCAGCACTTCACTGGAGCATCATACTGACCCTCCTAGAGTGCATCAACCCTGCAGGGTCATCTTGATGCAGGAATGTACATGATACATTAATGCATCGTGACAACCAATGAGCATGATGCTTTTATGCATCGGCAGCCCATAGCAGGTTATAGTGTTGACCCTAATCCCTCATTATCCCAATCCCAAACAGGACCCACCAATTATACTAACAGTCAATGGGCACACTTGTCCCCCGACACTCTACATGTAGAAATCTGTCCCCGGACACTCCACACCATCTCCAATACAAACATGCAAAAGGCAGCTTATCGATCTCCATCTTATCCCTTTAAGGGCGACTAATGCTGGAGTGCATCATGCGCATAGGTTGGCATTATGCACCAATGAAGTGCTGGTGAGACTGCTCGCTGGCACTTCATCGTAGCATCATGATGACCCTCCGGCAGTTTGTGTATCAATCCCATACGGTCGGCATAATGCCTTAATGTAGCCCTGGCGAGTTACTCGCCAGGGCTGCATTCATGCATCATGCCGACTAAAGAGCATGATGCACTTATGCATCAGCAGCAATTAAAGGGTTAAAGAACTAAAATCGATTAGACAAATATTGGATATATGAGGAAGGCGAGAGCCAGCTGCGCTTTATGTTCGGGTGGTGTAGAAGTCTGTGAGACGCAGGCAAACAGGGTGGAGAGGAGTGAGATATCTATATTGTAAAACGGTATGGAGCCATGTTGTGACGTCATATGGGGTGGGGTAATATGGAGAAAAGTTATAATGCTGCACTGTAGAGGTGGGGGAAGGAAAATTCTATAGGGGTTGGTGGTTTTCCCGGATTGCCGTCAAGCATCGATTTGTGCACATTAAAGCCAGTACATGCCTCTATAGGATAGTATCAGTAGTGATTGGTATACATTTAGCTGTGACTGGAGAGCCCCTCCCACCCATTTACATACAAACTTTTCATATCTCACCTCCCTTATGTTAATCCAATTTGTGTCACATGTCATGGAAAGGGTTAGGACTGCCCCCTTCCTTTATTTCATGTAAAGAACTATAGTTCCTTTACTAGAGTCATTCCCCACACTGTCAAAACTAAATTATCAGCCCGGGCGAAAAACTCTCAATCTTGACATCAATCTATATATTGTAAGGCAGATGACCCTACCTGATCACCTTTGAGTGATCAGGTAGGGTCATAAAGTTGTCAAAATAGGCACAAAGGTTGTCAATATGAAGATTCTGCTGTCTATATGAAGATATTTTCCGGTCACAGGCCATTCGGTCCTGTAGATTTTATTCCTCTGCAGGCCCACATTGATTTGGCAAACTGAATACCTCAGATTATCATTGTCAGGAAAGAAATAACGGAAAACACGAATCGATTCCCTATTTTAATCATTTAACCTTGGCAACCACTTTTTTTTACTTTTTTTAAGGCTGTAAAAAACTTAATAATGGTTCGATTTGCAAGTTGTAAAAAACAAAATGTAGTACAACGACAAAGATATTGTCATACATTTTGTTAGGCAGTCTGGCCCGGCAGTGATTTTGCTGGCCAAGGCCGATGTCCAGCAAGATTTTCTTTCTGTTTACTGCTTCTGAGTCATCTTTTAAGTGTCTAGTTAGGAAAACCTAGGACTACATATCCACACATTAAATACTTTAGTTCTACACATTTGCACTATACATTACCAAGCGGTAATTCCTAATCTGATCTCTCAAAATATAAGCCTTGACACATTTTCTGTGTTAGGAAAATGTTCAATAATAACTTTCCTGTGGAAGTATAAAAAGGAAATACCAGTACTGCATGGTACGGGAACATAAATATTGAATGTCCAGGTGGGTGGAGGTGGTCGATTGGTATTCAAGCCGGAGTACAACCTTTGTTGCAATACAAACTATTGACAGTGAAGCAGAAAAAGCAACAACTGCTTGCAAGATTGTGGTCTGGGCGTGCCTCTTAATGTGTGCATTTGTTGGTTTTTAATAGCTTCCTCTACAGCATATGCTTTCCTTCCCAGATGGGGCTTCAACTCGATATGCCAAATCTGTAGTAAATACAAATATTTATGGTCATATGGTTGGGTTATAAATAGTATATTTGCGCTGGTGGCAAATCGTATTGCCATGCTGGCTGGTCTAAGTTGCCGAGCACTTATAGATTTTACCAATATATCCTGAAGTGATTTAAGGGTACAGTTTTCATCAGTGTTCAATAATCATTTGAATATCCTTGTCTATTAAGGTAAGTAACTAAAAATATCAGGAAACCTCTGGAGGGTGTTGCTCCTATAGTAAAAGGAAGAGCTGGCTAAAAATGCCCTTGTTTCCAGTCCTTTCTTTTCATGTAGCTATAACTTGTCCCTTTTGTTGCTCACAAGTGGTCATTCAAGTACAGTGCTAAAAAAGGGGGATTTGAGTAGGTACCTAGTTGGGAGAAGTCAGTCAGTATATCATACTATAGAGTGTGTGACATGAGTAGGTACCTGATAGTGCAGCTCTTTCTGTTTTAGACAAGGCAGGTGACTTTTCAGACTAATGTGGTGAGTGCAAGTTGAATGGTGAAGCAGAGCGTTACTTCTTTTGAAAAGAGGGTACCTACTGACAGCTCTTTTTACCATAGGAGCAACACGCTCCTGGCTCAGCATAGCAGTTCAAAACGATATCTGTAGCTGTGGTTTTGAAATGTCCTCCAGAATTCATAGATTGTAAAACGGTATGCAGCCATGTTGTGACGTCATATGGGGTGGGGTAATATGGAGAAAAGTTATAACGCTGCACTGTAGAGGTGGGGGAAGGAAAATTCTATAGGGGTTGGTGGTTTTCCCGGATTGCCGTCAAGCATCGATTTGTGCACATTAAAGCCAGTACATGCCTCTATAGGAGAGTATCGGTAGTGATTGGTATACATTTAGCTGTGACAGGAGAGCCCCTCCCACCCATTTACATACAAATCTCACCTCCCTTATGTTAATCCAATTTGTGTCACATGTCATGGAAAGGGTTAGGACTGCCCCCTTCCTTTATTTCATGTAAAGAACTATAGTTCCTTTACTAGAGTCATTCCTCACAAAACTAAATTATCAGCCCGGGCAAAAAACTCTCAATCTTGACATCAATATATATTGTCAGGCAGATGACCCTACCTGATCACCTTTGAGCGATCAGGTAGGGTCATAAAGTTGTCAAAATAGGCACAAAGGTTGTCAATATGAAGATTCTGCTGTCTATATGAAGAGATTTTCCGGTCACAGGCCATTCGGTCCTGTAGATTTTATTCCTCTGCAGGCCCACATTGATTTGGCAAACTGAATACCTCAGATTATCATTGTCAGGAAAGATATAACGGAAAACACGAATCGATTCCATATTTTAATCATTTAACCTTGACAACCAATTTTTTTTACTTTTTTTAAGGCTGTAAAAACCTTAATGGTTCGATTTGCAAGCTGTAAAAAACATAATGTAGTACAACGACAAAGATATTGTCATACATTTTGTTAGGCAGTCTGGCCCGGCAGTGATTTTGCTGGCCAAGGCCGATGTCCAGCAAGATTTTTTTTCTGTTTACTGCTTCTGAGTCATCTTTTAAGTGTCTAGTTAGGAAAACCTAGGACTACATATCCACACATTAAATACTTTAGTTCTACACATTTGCACTATACATTACCAAGCGGCAATTCCTAATCTGATCTCTCAAAATATAAGCCTTGACACATTTTCTGTGTTAGGAAAATGTTCAATAATAACTTTCGTGTGGAAATATAAAAAGGAAATACCAGTACTGCATGGTACGGGAACATAAATATTGAATGTCCAGGTGGGTGGAGGTGGTCGATTGGTATTCAAGCCGGAGTACAACCTTTGTTGCAATACAAACTATTGACAGTGAAGCAGAAAAAGCAACATCTGCTTGAAAGATTGTGGTCTGGGCGTGCCTCTTAATGTTTGCAGTTGTTGGTTTTTAATAGCTTCCTCTACAGCATATGCTTTCCGTCCTAGATGGGGCTTCAACTCGATATGCCAAATCTGTAGTAAATACAAATATTTATGGTCATATGGTTGGGTTATAAATAGTATATTTGCGCTGGTGGCAAATCGTATTGCCATGCTGGCTGGTCTAAGTGGCCGAGCACTTATAGATTTTACCAATATATCCTAAAGTGATTTAAGGGTACAGTTTTCATCAGTGCTCAATAATCATTTCAATATCCTTGTCTATTAAGGTAAGTAACTAAAAATATCAGGAAACCTCTGGCTCAGCAGAGGAGTTCAAAAACGATATCTGTAGCTGTGGTTTTGAAATGTCCTCCAGAATTTATAGATAACAAAAACCTGGAGGGAATTAAATTATTTTATATTAGTCAAATTGGAAGAAAAGTGAAATTTCCACTGGTGTGATGCCCTGGATAGGATGTGAAATTTAAACGGTTGATGTTCAAATTATTAATCAATAGTAATTCAGGGTCATGGAAAATGCATCTTATAAAGGGTCTAGAGTTAGGTACCCCAGTAACCTGGGTCTGCACCCTGCAACCTGATCACTTTCCCCGTGTATTTTTCTTTTATAACCCTCTATATCTGTCTATGCATTAAGGGGAGCTTATGCAGTATTTTGCGTCCATCGGTCCAGCATGATGCACCAATGCAGTGCTGGCAGTGAGACTGCTTGCCAGCACTTCATTGGAGCATTATGCAGACCCTCGCAGAATGTATCAACTGTATCAACCCCCCTGGGAAGGTCAAACAACCAATGAATATATTTCATTGTTACATCATGAAAATCGGTCCAGTTTTAATCATTATCATTTTACTAAGGTTTTACTCCAAAATTTAGATATCTAAATTATATGAATGATTAAGGTCATAAATTCACTTTTGTTTTCATTGTTTCTTTTCTGACAAGAATTATCTTGAGATGGACTGTCCTTCAAAACTTAACAGGGTCCAGCAGACTACAAAATCTCTTAACTGAAAATCCTGCATAGCAAAATATCTTTACATATAAACTATAGATTGACATGATGTTTTTGTGACTGATTTTGTTACTCTTTTACATGCTTTCTCTTATTTTTAAGATGGGGACATGGATGCATTGGAAGCGATTTTTACTACAACTGAACTTGATTTAACAATTGTATGTCAATTTTTCACTTATTTGATTTGTGAGATGTACAATAAAATACTTTTCAAACTCAAAAAAAAATGATATCAAGAAGGTGCTGCCGATATGGCATAAATGCAAACTGACAGAATCAACTGGAGGGAAATATTATGTAGAGGAACTCTCTGTTCTCTCCATTCAGTGTGATATTGCATCTTCACTGCAAGAAAAGAAAAAAAAAATGGCAATAGACTCACTAAGGTGGGAATATCCTAATTTAATGAGCCTCAAATCTGTCTCTCCAGCATCCGGGTCATTGACAGGAGGAGGAAAGTGATCTGTCAAAGTCTCAGCCAAAGTGTCACGCGATTGATTTTTGTCTTTGACTTTTCCCCACCAAAGGGACCAGATGAACAATGATTTATGCACCAATGACGTGCTGGCGAGTTTTCCATTGGTGCATTATGCCGACCAACTCCGTAACCTCTGCATGATGCATTCATGCATCCTGATGTATCTGAATGATGCATTAATGCCTCCCGATGCATCAGTATGATGCATTCATGCATCCTGATGCATCTGAATGATGCATTAATGCCTCCTGATGCATCAGTATATTGCATTCATGCATCCCGATGCATCTGAATGATGTATTAATGCATCCCGTTGCATCTGTATGATGCATTAATGCATCCCGATGCATCTGTATGATGCATTAATGCATCCCGATGCATCTGTATGATGCATTAATGCATCCTGATGCATCTGTAAGATGCATTAATGCATCCCGATGCATCTGTATGATGCATTCATGCATCCCGATGCATCTGTATGATGCATTAATGCATCCTGCATCAGCAGTTCTTGAAAGATGAAATTGTTTGAAATAAGTCCACATTTTAATTCAATAATGATGTTCAATGGAGGTTCATTTTCTCTGATTATATATCCTCTGTTACTTGATCACTGTTTTATCATCACCAAGGCATTCAATTGGAAATATCAGAAGTATTGACTTGATTAGAATTCACCTTGAAACTAAATAAGGGCCGTGATGTCTGACAAAGTGCAAGCATTTATAGCCTTCCTAAGAAAATAATTATATTATTAAATGAAAACATCTATGCCTCCAAGTTGAAATTAATGCAGACAGCCTGTTCCCGCAGCATTGGTGGGTGCTGGTTTTGATTGAGATTGAGACAAGCATTTCAAAGATAAAAAATACATTGGCACAGGAACGGTACTCTTTAAAGGGACCAAATAATAAATGAAAGAAGATACGAGTGATCTGATGTGAGACTGCAATGTCGTTTTGGTCAAGTAAATCAATGCACTTTTATATGAGCGCATTCCCGAAAGCCTTCTTGGCTGGTATCCAATTTTCTTTTTTATTTAACAGTGTAAGGACTGCCAAAGCATCAATGTATCATCTTAACAACTATTCTGTTTGTTTGAGGAAATAAAATATCAGCCATAGCCAGGTTAGAGACAGGAATATCTTGTTAGGACACACCAGGATCATAGTACAAGAGTCTGATTTTAGTCTGTACTAAGATTCTGATACCATGCACAGTCTTAGGATGTACTGGGATCTTAGTACACTTATGTGTGCACTGGACCATGACACTCACCTCTGCAGGTGTATGGGCCAATCAGAGCCTTGGTCACTGGACCATGACACCTACCTGTGCATACATTATTGGGGTCAAAGGTGGGATGGTGAAACCACTCCACTATTTTGTACTTACATTTACATTAAATGATACATTTACTCCCTTATTAAATAACACTTGGCTAAAATGAAAACGTCATTTTGTAGGCATTTATCTATTCTTTAATCTTGTGGGTTCATATTTATTAGCAAATTTAACAACAAATTAGCAAATAGATTTTACTATACCAGGACTAAGGGGAAATTTATACATATAGCCATTTCTCAGAGAATATTCTGATATTAGTTCTGTAAAAAAGTGCATATGTAAAATATAGTCCCCATGTACTTTAGATGACTTTAGAATTATGTATTTTGATGAACAAGTGAGAGAAATTTGATGATAAAACAGTGTACTAAGTTCTTAGTACACCCCATGATCCAGGGACTATCATTGAATCTTAGGGTGTACAGGTTAGTCCTGAACCTGATAGCCATGCAGCTGTGGTGAATAACTTGCCAGGGCTGCATTCACCCATGGTGGGTAACTCACCAGAGCAGTGGAGGCTATTGCGAAAAGAATCGGAAACGGATTCTCACTGTCGTAACTCAAATTCCAGTTCCTGGCTGGTCTGCTGCTTAGAACCAACTTCTCACCCTACACTCAGAATCAATCCTCTTTGTGTGAATAATACTGGAAAACATTCCCCAATTCATGGAAACTTAAGAATCAATTCTATAACCTATTACCTTGCTGTAAAACAGGGAAGAAGTCATCACCTAAGGGTAGTCAGTTCCCATTTGGGAATAGCACCTCTGACAGAATTGAATTCCTGTCCTTTCGCAACACCCTCCTGTTTATCTATCATGGTGACCCTACAGGGTTATCCCATCTCTGGAGAGTCTGCATGATGCAGCAATGAAAAGCTGCACTTAATTGGTGCATCATACAAACTGATGGACATGTATTAAGCTATTAATGTATTGATAACCTAGGACGAGGTGAGGTTTGCTGCACGCTCAGTCTATACTATATCACAAGCTGTATGGTTTAGCGGTTATGGGGCTCGTCCTCGGCCAGTGCGGCTGGTGTTCGATCCTTGGTACAGTTGTGTTATGACATACTTATTAACACGTTCCATATACTACCAAAGATGTCTTAGAAAAAATTATAAACTCTCAGAGTGCAGTTAAACCCGATAACTGAATGGGTTTATGACCATCCATATATCTATATCACAAGCTGTATGGTTTAGCGGTTACGGTGCTCGTCCTCGGCCAGTGCGGCTGGAGTTTGATCCTTGGTACAGTCGGGTTATGAAATACTTATTAACAGATTCCATATACTACCAAAGATGTCTTAGAAAAAATTATAAACTCTCAGAGTGCAGTTAAACCTCGATAACTGAATTGGGTTATGACAAAAAAAGCACGCTGTTGGGCCTGAATCGTTAGATAACCTGTATTAGTGACCCTAGAGAGATTTGCAGTCATAGAATCTTGAGACTTATACTCCACCTGGCTGTGCACCCCATTGTTCCTGATGTAGGTTTATTTCCATATTCTAAAGTTTGGGGGCCAAAAGGAGGTTTTATAAATTAGGTCAGTTCTAGCAGGAGGTTTTGTGAATTGGGTCAGGCCTGGGAGGAGGTTTTGTGAAATAGGCAAAGCGTAGCAGGAGGTTTTATGAATAAGTTCATTTTTGAACAGCAGATGTAATTCTTGGGAAAATTCTGTCTCATATGGGATTTGTACACACGCACCAGACAATGCTGGGATCCTGAGTCTCATGTGCTAACCATTACACCATGAGTCCTCAGCTGATACTGTGGGTGTTAGAACATCTACTGAAGGGAAATATCCTACTTCTATGGCTAAGTAATCAATTATAGATAAACAGGGTGATATCACTTTGAAAGTTTGACTGAGCAATAAGAGTTGACTATGGATGTCTGCACAAACAACTCACAAAGGGTCTCCAGACAAGGGCATGCATAATTAATTCTGGTGAGATTCCCAGACGTCTGAGACACAGATATATGTCCTATAGGAACAAATAAAAACCATCTAAGTCGATCCTAGTGTGTCATCCACAATCTGAAAGGGGCCTTTATTTTAGAAAGGGGGTGGGGGTGGTTGCTTTTGAATTTGGTTAAAACAACAAAAAGTGTGCAACATGGCAAGTGAGTGAGTAATAGATGTTTAACGCCATTTCGACAGCTAAGGTCATATTCATGGCGCAAACTACATTACACGATTTACAGGGGAATGTGTCAGTGCCCGCTCATATGTGCACCACACACATCCCGAGGGGATAGGAAAGAGGAGAAATAGACCCTTTTAGGTGGGCTAGGGAAGCCCCAACATGGCAAGTAGATGCATTGATGCACAATACCCACTGGTCCTCATGATACATGAATGCAGCCCTAATGAGTTACTCGCTACATGCAAGTATCATTATGATCCTCCAGGGTTGATACTCCCGGGGAAGCGGTCGGCATGATGCTCCAATGAAGTACTGGCAAGTAGTCTTGCCCACACTTAAAGGGTGCAACATGACGACCAATTGGCATGGTGCACTCCTGCACCAACAGCCCTCAAAGGGTTGAGAGAATTTTCATTTTTTTTGGAGTTGCAAGCCGCGTAAGCGGCCGGGAGCGTAGCGACAATGCAACTCTATTATGTTTTCAGTTTGCCTATGACGTCACCAGTGACATCATGCAGCTGCTGTGACGTCCTCCGTGACGTCATCCATGGCAACTCCTACAAGTCATGACACAAGTTTACATCTTGAATTATTCCTTGACACTAATCATGTTCTCATAGGCCAGTGGATTCCAGTGGGGATCAAAAGTATTGACTCAAGTTGGCATCTTGAGTTATTACTGTGAATTAAATGAGTTAATTCTTGTAGCAATCACAAGTCATGACACAAGTTTAGATCCTGAGTTATTCCTGGAACTTAACATGTTTTCGTGAATCGGTGGATTCTTGTGGGGATCATAAGTCATGACACGAGTTCACATCTTGAGTTATCTCTGGGAACTAACTGAGTCGGGTCCTGACACAAGTTTCCGTATCGAGTTATCCCCAGGAATTGGATATGTTCCTTCTAAACAAGACTCGAAAATCAAATGTCCCACATGTAGATTTTGCCCTGTATGGGCCTAACTACTTTAGTGGTCAGGGCTCATGCACCATGACAACAAAACAGACAACTGCTTCACAGTATAATGCATTATGTCATATATGAACGTCACTATAGAATAGTACTAGAATCTCCATATTCAATGGGGGGCATGGAATACAATATGCTTGTATTCAATTGGGTCCGCCATCTTGGATTTTGAATGGCGCTGAGGTGTTTTTCTTTATCTAAAAGCAAGTTAACCCCATTCCCAAAATATTCCATGGTCGTGGACATTTGCTTATGTCCTTAAAGGGTTACTTACCAGCAAGTTGCTATGAGTCAGCACACTGCCCCGATCACTTTCAAACAAGTTGGGTTTCAGGGAACTATAGTGGAGTGCCTGATGCCTACTGATAGTAATACAGGGGTAGACATTTCGGGGGACTTTCATCCTTTGGCTGGATGGGCCCGCAGTCCTGTATACACTATATCTATCAATAGGAAGATTTATGGACCGAACTGGTCTTTTGATAAATAATTTCATAATGGGAATCCTCACCAAGTCTAAAAGTGAAATGTGTTTAAGGTTAGTTATCAGAAGAGTTGATACAGCATATTCAGAGTCCATATCAACATTTTTGCTTAGTAACTACCAGAATTAGTCCACACTTGTACAGAAAAAAACTTTATCCCAGGCTGCCCAATTACGATCAGCCACTCGTTATCATACGTGTAGTGGATTGCAAAAATGGTGTTTTGGATTCTCTTGGAATTGAACATGGGACCTCCAGATATCAGTGAGGATGCTCTACCACTGAGCTAGGACACAGGCCTGCCACTCTCACTATCCAGCTACAACTGCTTCGGTATGGTACACAATGGGGCGGGGGGCTTACTGGATGACCTTCCGTGTGGGTTAGAGTATCTTGAGCAGACATGAAACTGCAATTTCTCTAGCCCCTTTATTTGTTTGATGCATATTATACGTCCTTGGTGAGACACCTGCCGGTACTGCTATCATATATCATGCTAACTCCTCAGGCGTGTAACTCGTTTGCTAGCCATTCATGCTTCCCAAATACCACTGTTGTAAATAGGCACCATTCATTGGTGCCTCATAATGCCGGTCCTGATTAAATGACTTGGAAAGTGTTGCACACGGGGGAAAAGGTCGTTTTACCTAAGAACTCCGTCACATGCAGCAATCACTTTCTTTTCAGTCCTGACTATTTTTCATGTTTGACAGAACAGAAGTGCTCATGTCCGTCAGGTACAAGTACCTTTCAATGAAGATGATAGCTACTCAAAACAAGAGCTTGGACAGTACACTCTATTTTTAAACAAGGCAGTTGGCTTTTCAGTCTAATGTGGTGGGTGCAAGGTGAATATTGGCATTATAATTTGGAGGGTAGACCAGTCTATTGCAGCTTGTTTACACCATTTAACACAAGGTCCATCACGAATTGATGGCAATCCACTTGGATTAAGCCTTAAGTAAATCTGCCCCTCGATTTTCCAGGGTATTAACAGCAGGAAGGAAGTGATCTATCAAGGTTGATGTTAATGTGTTCTGGGGTCAATTTCTCATTGGTCTTTTCTCCAACAGCAGAGATCACACTTGGCCAGAAACCATAGGGAAGTTCAGCTGCTCTCAATTAATAACTAAGATCTTATTTGTGTTTTGTACTGACGGGCTTCCCTAGCCCACTTAAAAAGGTCTGTATCTCCTCTTTCCTATCCCCTCGGATGTGTATGGTGCACATATGCGTGGGCACTGACATTCATCTGTGAAATTGTGTAATGTCGTTCTTGCCATGAATATGACCTTAGCTGTCGAAATGGCGTTAAACATCTATTACTAACTCACTCACTTTTGTACTGACAGATGGAAAGATCCTTAATTTGCATGGTCAGAGTATTTCTATTTGGTTTCACATAGTTTTCCCTTTGACAAGAAGGTTCCACGAAAATGTAATGCACTTAGCTGACCTTTGAATGAAATAGGGATACATTTAAGTTGCAAATTTGCAAGAGATTTGCTTTGCACTGCAGAATGTAGGCTGGAAAATAATTACTGACAAACTGACTGATGTGGGAAAATTCTGATTTGATGATTTACAAATCGATGGAGGCATAGAATAAATCTGTCTCTGCAGCAACCGGGGGTATTAACAACCCAGCAAATTGTCGTTATCTGTCGCCATGATTGGTCATCAATGGTGACTCCTTTCTGAGTGATAACTCCCTGCGTCATCTTTCGCCACTGTGTGTCAGTCTCACATGGCATGGCGATTTATCACAACAGTCGCCAACATGATCTCACTCACTGCGTGAGTATGTGCCACCCCTTGTCATCCCTCACAAAGCATGGTGACTTATCACCACCATCGCCAACATGGATCTAACTCACTACGTGAGTATGTGCCACTGCCTGTCAACTCTCAGTCAGAATGGCAACCTTTCACCTGCATTGCCACATGGCTCTCACTCACTGCGTGAGTGTGTATCACTCCTAGTTAATCTTCTCTCAAAATGGCGACTTATCACCACCATTGCCAACATTGGTCTCACTCAATATGTGAATTTGTGTCACTCCAAGTCAATGCTCTCTGAGGATTACATCATCTGTCACTCACTCTCACTCACAGTGGCAACTTATCACCACCATTGCCAAAGTTGTTGAGACAGCACCACTGTTCAACATGTAGCCTATCTAGGAAGTGTGGGCCTGAAGTATAAGTCCCATACGTATCAAATGTGCTTTGTTTCACACTGATTTCCATGTAATACTTCAGAGTTGAATCAAACAAGATTATATAGAGAGAATATCAATTGAATTTAGATAGAAGTATCTCTAAAATGAAAGCAACTATCCATAAACACCTTTTCTCTGGTTACAGGAAAAATACATAGGGAAATATCAACATGAACACCTTGTCTGTGGTTAGAGGGAAGATACATAAGGCAATACCTTCTCTGGCAAAACATAATTTGATCTGGCAGATGTGAGGTTGCATGATTACCAATGTTGATAATCATGAGCTTTTCATCTAACAAGGTGAGTGATCACCAGCGGCGCCATCACTGGTGAGTCTGAGTGATCACCACTCTCGCCATCCATGGTGAACCTGCGCTATGACGTGGTGCGCGTTTCATCTAGCGAGGTGAGTGATCAACCGCCTTGCCATCCCTGGTGAGTGTGCGTCATCACGATCCTCGCCAACCGTGGTGAACATGCGCTATGGCATGGTGTGCATTTCATCTAGCGAGGTGAGTGATCACTCGTGTCGCCATCCCTGGTGAGTGTGGGTGATCAAGATCCTCACGAGGTACGCGTTTTATCTAGCGAGGTGACTGATCACAGTCCTTGCCATCCGTGGTGAATGTGCATTATGACGTGGTGTGCGTCTCATCTAGCGAAGTGAGTGATCACTCATGTCGCCATCCCTGGTGAGGATGAGTGATCACTCATGTCGCCATCCCTGGTGAGGATGAGTGATCACGATCCTCGTCATCCCTGGTGAACATGTGCTATAACGAGGTGCGTGTTTCATCTAGCGAGGTGAGTGATCACCCATGTCGCCATCCCTGGTGAGTCTGAGTGATCACCATCCTCGCCATCTGAGGTGAGGCCATGTGATCACCACCATTGCTATTCCTGGTGATCTTGTGCTATAGCGACGTCGTGTTCCATCTAGCGACATGTGTGAGCCACTTCACACAGGTTGACGAGGAGTCACGACAATTTGCTGGGAAGAGAAGGGAAATGATCTGTCCCAGCCGATTTGTCCCTGGAATGATTTTTTAGCTTGATCTTCTTTTGCAAAGTAAGAAATCTCAGAGTCTGATGAAGAACTATTTACAAACAACAGTAATTTAGCACATTACAGCCTTTTGTCCCACTAGCCGATCACATTACATGAATGAAGCTGTGGTGAGCATGCTCGTCAGAAGGTTATTTCAAAAAAACATTCACAGCACGCTGTAAAAAGTAACTGTTGAATCTACCAGGGATCCTTGTTAAACTGAACAGTGAACCACCATATTTGAAAACCAGGGGGCCTGTGTGGTTTTTACAAGAAAACCCCCAGGTGGCAGTGAGTCAGTCAGTGAGTCAGCGAGCCAGTTAGTCAGTTAGGGTTATTCAGGCCCAGCTCTATAGCTAAGGTCACATTCATGGTGGGGAATCTAGATAAGATATCACTTTTACAAATGAGGACATATGGGCACTGAAAACATGGAAGATCTGAAAGTAGTCAGCAGTGACTACTTTAGGTCCTCAAGTTGACGACACCTAAAACTACAACTTTAGGTAGTCAAAATGACTACTTTAGGTCATCATTCTGACGACCTGATACGACAATATGGCGACTCTGTACTGTCAGTATTGTCATCCTGACAACTCAGGTCATCAGGATAATGACCTAAAGTCGTCATTTTGACAACCTAAAGTTGTAGTTTTAGGTATCGTCAACTTGAGGACCTAATGTAGTCACTGCTGACTAGTTTCAGATCTTCCATGTTTTCAGTGTGGATATCTATGCATATGGACATCGGACACATGCTGGGGGATAGGTAAGAAAAGACAAAGAGAATGTACTCATGCGTTAAGTGCACTGTAAGGTAATTCTTCCCTTCTCTCTCTTTGTCCTGGGGGGAGGGCACAATGCTTCTAATAGGCAAGCATAAATCATACATTCATGGGAACAACTCTTGAATACTGTACGGGGGTCAACTGCACCCTGTGCTCTTTTGTTAGCCCATATGGGGACGGGGAACGATGGTAAAAGCACTCTTGTGAAGAAGAGTGACTCCACAGCTATTCCTTTATTTTGGGACTCTTACCCCTGTGCCTAGTCAGTTCTTCTTGGAATAGTGTAGGAGGGCTGAGGCTAAGATCGATGTGATCTTAGTGCTGGCTAGGATATGTGAACCCAGTCAACTCTTAAGATCGCTTAATAGGATAAGGCTGATTTATTCCTAAGATCGCTGGGTTAGTGATCCCAGGATGTTTTGAATTAAGCTCCAGGAGGTCAATTCAAAACATCCTGGGTTTTCTACCCCTGCGATCTTAGTGTACGCACATATCATAAGACCTGGCCAGTCTACCCTATCTAATGCAGTGGTTGAGGCCTGTCAGGAATACCAAGTCCTGGGATCACTTCACTATTCCTTTTCCAGCGCTAAGATCACTGCGATCTTAGTGAAAAAATTGCATAGTGGTTTCACCTGAGTACAAGAGCACTTACAGGGATACTCCTGATCGAAAGAGTGAATAGCCTGCTGCATACATATATAGAGGGGGGAGGACATTTGCTGAGTGTCCTTGAGGGCTCTTAGGGCTACTCATGTGTTAAGTGCACTGTAAGGTAATTCTTCTCTCTCTTTGTCCTTGGGGGGGGCATAATGCTTCTAATAGGCAAGCATAAATCATATTTATTTCTGAGTCAAGGGGTGACTAGAACTTAACTCCTACCTCTTTTGAAGGGCATACTTCTTCCCTTCTTTTGTCCTCTTCCCCAAAACACTCCTTCTCTTGAAAATTTTATTTAAAAAAAACTTACTCTAAGAAGAAAAAAAAATGGCACCCAAGGGAAATTTATTTCTGGTGTTTATTTCATAAGGGGCGAAGACTTTCCCATATATGTTAAGTAGTCTCCATACATTACTTTTTTTTATGACATTCTAGTATTTTTTTTATGAAAACACCAGATTTCCCAGCCCCAAAATATGCTGAAGAGTGTCCACTTCATTTCATTTCGTTAGAAAGTAGCTACGTTTTTTTGACCAGGTATTTTCATGCGGATGTAAATTTGGTTGAAAACAAATTATAAGTTCCATTATCATAGCCATGGATCCCTTAGAAATAATAGGAGTATTCACTCTTAAATTCTCTCTCTTTACGGCTGAATCACGTTATTATAATCCCATATTAGACTACATGGCCTAATATTAAGAAGCATATGGAGATTATCAGAACCTCATATAACGAGAAAAGAAAATACAAAAAGGAAAAAACTTTCATGTACATGTCGCTACAAATAGCTTGCTTACCTCCACATAGATCCTATCTGACTGACCAACTACGGGCCTGTTCTTCTCTCCTGACCCATCCTTGTCAAGTACAGATCTCAATCTATTCATGGGAACAACACTTGAATACTGTACAGGGTCAAGTGCACCCTGTGCTCTTTTATTAGCTCATATGGGGATGGGGAACGATGGTATAAACACTGTTGTGAAGAAGAGTGACTCCAATCTTAAGATCCCTTAATAGGATAAGGCAGAATACTTCCTAAGATCACTGAGGTTGCAATCCCGGGACCTTTTGAATTAACCTCCAGACCAACCCTCTTTATTCTGGAAAAAGGAAGACTTTTTATTTATTTGACTAAACCCCTAAACCACTTCTTGACTGACATTCACATACATTCTCATTGAATGAACCTCATGCCCCTAAGGAGTACTATGGTCATTTGGGGATACCAAGAAAAAGGCATTTCTCAAGATGGTACAACTAGATCCCTTCAAATCATAGTGGGATCACTCACTGTAAAGCCATTTCACATTTGTCGCTAGTGGTCACTGTTATTTGCACTGATACAACTGCCCTACCAAACCCTATGCACTTACAACATCAAGTGCTGATCATTCAGAGCAGTCGTAGTGCATTACCTACAATCACCCACTCTAAATTTAAGGGTTTTAAATCCTACTGGCTGTGTTCAGTCATACCATATTCAGAAATGTCCTCCAGAGAAAGAACAGAGTACCATCCTTTAGAACACAAAAAAAAACAGTAAAATACAAAATTATAAAATATTATTCTACACCACATCCAATTATCAGAAATATGATGCCTGTCATTTCTTGTAGGTACAGGATAGGAATAAAGGAGAACTATTGAATTATCATCAATGAGATTATATCAGACAGATTCATGATTCCTCAGATCTTATCCAGATTAAAACTGACAAAAAACCGAGTGAACTATGTCTGTTCATAATACCAGACCAGGAAGGCATGTCTCAATATAGAAGACTCCCAATACTTTAGAGTTTTGCATTTATAATCATATATATCCGCTGGAAATAGATTGGGCAAAGTATAGTTTTAAGTGAACAAAGCTACAGAGACTTCCAGGTCTCTCTAGGACACAGTTAGGGCCAATGACAACATAATTTAGCATCAACATTAACTTGCAAATGGCCAACATATAAGTTTCATTTAGTTTTGTAGCCAAGTAGATGGATTTATATTTTTCAAATGTAAAATAACGGTCACAACCCCCCTGTTTTTTTTATCGGTTTTTATTACTGATAAATAAATCAAGTGTGGAGCACTTACAAACATTTAAAGTGTCAGAGTGGATCGTCTTTTCTTCATTTACCTTCTTTTATATGGACAATAACATAGATATATAAATTCTTTGCTTACATCATCAAACAGATCATACGGCATAGTATAGTATAAAAAGCAGAGTCATCTTTGAATAACTCCTAACTAATTCTACATACTAACAATGTTCAATTCCTCCAAATGCTAATAACATTGTCAGATCTAACTGGTTACTAACATCATTCAGTAAAAGTGAGGGTAGGATAGAAATAAGTCTTACTGTCACTAAAACTATCAATATTTCTACTCTCTAACGTTACTGTCATCAAATAAACACTCTCAGAAATAACTGTTGAATCTACTAGGGATCATTGTAAAGCTGAAAAAAAATCATTGTAATTGCATTGAAGTGAAGCAGTGTATTTTCTACAATGAAGCAGCAAAGTACACAATTTGGTACAAGGAATCTCCGTGAAGATGAATGGATATCTGGCCACTATGGAAAAAAGATTTCACCATTATTTTGATTTTTTTATTTTACAGTGAATGGAGATGGAAGATTGCATTCAAGAAAATGTGACACAATGACACGGTCCATATGGTAAAATCTAACACAGTAATTGCACATGGGACCCATGCAGGGGCAGATCGATTCCATCTACAGTCCGAAAAGGGTTAATTGCCCCTTGGTTTGCAGTGGGTCAGCAGACTGTCCCTTATCACCGTGGGACAAATTGGGTTTCAGGGTACCCTTAACATTAGGTGTAGTGTGCCTGATGGCCACTGATAGCATTAGGTGGAGCAAAGGGTGATTTAACCCTAAATATGGAAAGCACATTTAACATTCAATGGTTATTGATCAGTTTTTTTCAACAATTTCAAATCAGATAGGATGGATGTGTTATATGCAGTCTTAGACTGTTATATTGGGTCTTCGTTGACATTTTAGGAAATATCGAAAAGTGTAATTGCTTTGAATCTATTTTGTGTAAAGTATGCTAATTCATTTCAGCTTCGATAACTGTGGAATTAAGAACCCTTTGTCTCATGTTTATTTAGATGTGCTTGCTGATGACTAAAAACCTAACCTTAATAAATCTTCTGAATGACAAAATCCCGTGCAAAACATTTAAACTCTGCCAACAATGTAAGGTACTGCATTATGTTGACAAATGTCATGTCCTTTTAAACAAATTCTCAGGATGGGACATGAAACTTTTCACAGACACAGCTGAACCCTAAAGGCTCCATAAATAAAGATTGCCACAGGATGTTTACTACAAGATATGCACTGTGAAAATAAATGTTGTCAAAATAATGATGGAATCCTTGTCCCAAAGTTTCCAAAGATCTGTCATTATTTTCACAGAGATTTCTAGTGCCATCATATTTCCACCTGGTGCTTATTGTAAAAACTACACTCTCTCCTTTTTTATAAGTATGGTGACTTACACTTCCATTTTACAAGGATCCCTCGTACATTAAGCAGTTATTTTTCACAGTGTGGTCAACTATGAGCTGACATGGCCATCCAATTGAATTAGGAATCTAGTAAATTTCTGTCTCCCTTATCCAGGGTATTGGGTGAGGAAGGAAGGGATCTAGTCAGGTGGATGCCAATGCGTTTCAGGGTCAATTTTTGTCAGGACCAGCAGTGGCACCACTTGTCCAGAAGTGATAGGTAAATACATTGCGTCTACACTGAAATTGATGCCTAAAATTGTTTGGACCTTATCTGTAATTTGAACTGATGGATAGAAAGACCTCTTTTTTACTTAACCATAATCTGGTCAGACCTGTCTTGTCTGCTCTTTTGTAGTTGCCTTGACTAGGGGAATGTATCAAGCTTGAATAAATGAGAGATTTTCTAAATAAAATTCACCTTCCAATGGATTAATGGCACTTGTAGAAAAATGATTATGTGAACATGGAGACATTAATGACTTGAGGGTTAAATTAACAAAGACAGCCCATTTTCACTTGAGACCAATGGTTTTGATTGAGTTGGAGAAAAGAAATGCTTGGTAGGACAAAAATACAATACGATGGGTCAGTAGGGAAAGTGCATTGACAGCCTTGCATGAGAGAAGAACCAGGACAAAGGACAATCTGCTGAGCCTTTTTTATTGAGGTTATGAAAAGCTCAATTATTTGAGAGTTATAAAAGTACCATCCACAAGGCTGATTTATCTAATATTCTGAGAATTCTGATGGATTTTTCCAGAACCTTAGACGGAAGTTGAGAGAAACGAGGAATTCTGATACTTGTATCAAGAGTTTTTGAACCATGGAAGTATTCTAATGGCCTACACTGAAAAAAGTCTTCCTGACAAAGTGACATGTATACCCATGTCAACTTGATTTGACACAGAGAGCACACGTTGTTGGGACATGTGCACATATGTCACCATGACAACTGCAGCACACAGTAATCCTCATATGATTTGACATGCCTTAAAATGCCATGTCATCTGTGAGTTGACTAGGATCACGGCCATGTTGAAGGCTCTTGACATGTGATGGTTGGACATACATAATTGTTCTAGGATATTCCACTAGATGGGGCAAACAACCATTTTGGTGCCAGGATCAATCACTACCAAGAGGTACTACTAATACTTGAAACATTTGATGTATCTGTGTCATTTTGTTTTCATGAGGAATAGATCACTAAGGTCTGTAAATACTATCAATGAATGGTAGTGAACTCTATTTCATTGTTAAATTTGCACTTGTTATTGAATATCAAAAATGACACCCACAGTCTATAATCTCAGTATCTTCATTACATGGAGACAGATGGCATTGCCATGCACCTCCATGCCCTTGTCTTATGGACTGCATAGAGGTCCTCAGTCAAGTAGAAGTTCTGTAGATAGGAAAAAGTGCCTCAGTGTTGCAGGCCTGTAGGACTATGATATCCCCTGCCTTCTATTATAGGCCTGCCTTGATTGAACCATTAGTACATAGCTATTGACTGCACTTGACCCTTACATAATTGTCTCACAGTATTACCTAGCACTCAGGTGAATGGATCAGAAATTTGTGACGTGTCTTCATTACGCATGTCAAGTGGAGTTGACGAACCAAATATGAGAGCGTCAACCTCATTCGACGTGCCCTCATGCATGTCATGTGGGAGACAAATTTTGACCTGTGCAGTATGCGTCAAAGCGATCAATGTTCTTCTCTCTGTGTACTCTAAAAAGAAGCATTGCAGAGAAAGTATGATCAATTGAATGATAACTACCGGTACCTATTTCTTTGGGTGCCAACTTCATAGAGAAAATGAATGAAGAATATCTACTAGTAGCTCTGCTAGTTATGAAATTCAAAAACACACAAAACAGCACACAAGTATGATATATATATTATTATTACGTTCTACAAAATCAGGCACATGTCGGCCTAGATGGATATTGAGGTTATTGCATTCATGAGAAGCACATATCTTCAGTAACAATCTGCTTTTTGATTCATCAAAATATCTTTATTTTCTGATTTTTTTTCTGACTTTTTTTTCCATTTTTAAACCCTTGCATTTCCTTTTCTGTGGAATTAAGTTTAAGCTTTGTTGTACTATTCTGGCATGTGTCATCATCCTCTCTGAATATACCAAATTAAGGAGAGCCTCACCTACAGGTGATCCCTGTGGTTTATATTTATATAATATCTAGGGATCTTTGAGGATAATGAAGAAATTCTCAACAAAATTAAGAAGCCTAAAGATTATTAGTACCTATTATCTCATGATTTTCGTTGAGTTGAACTCATTTTTACCACTAATCACGTTTACATAGTATAATTGATATACTGCTGAGTCTTAACACCTAAAAATATGAAATTATTGAAATTCTTAATTTTTCCCTTTAGGCCTAACTATCTCAGCTTAAAAAAATACGGCATGTGCCTGATTTCGTGAAAACACCTCACAGTTACTGTGTGGTGCTGGTATGACTGTTCACTATCTCTAACTCACACCAAGTCTCAAAACCAGATGTGTTGAAAGCTAATTATCAGCAGAGTTGGGATGGCACGTCCAAGCACCATATCAGCTTTTGTGCAGCAGCTACTGTAATTATAGAACTCTACTGAGCAAAGTATATCCAACGCAATGAAACAGTCTCCGGATAAAGCTATCTCTCTATATACATGAACAGGTTTGTATCTAGTCAGGCTTAGTTGGAGTTCTGAAAGCCATTATTGCTTGCTGATAAGGCCAAATAAAAAAAAGGTTTGTTTCCCGTAACCCGACCGACCCTAGCGAAACAGGGGCAAAAAAGCACTTTTTTTTGTGATTTTGGAAGAATTTATGTCTCATTTTTTCACATTTTAAAGACTTTTTTCATTACTTTTTTCCTGTACCTTTTTCATGTTCTTCCCCTCTCTCACAGTTATCATTTTCCCATCATTATTTTACAATGAAATCAAAGAATTTGATAAATTCATTGATATGTGCCCTAACATTTCCTATGTAAATGTAAAAAATATTATTTAAAAAAAAACGACCTACCGACCTTACCATTTCAAATCATGTTACTGGAAACACAACTTTACCTTTTCTTGGCCTAAGGGAAGTGCAATGTAACCAGTCTCCTCATTTGCATGTTTGAAATAATCAGTTAAAAGGTGCTGACGAGTCAATTACTGTATGCAAAGCTTTATGTTTTACCGAAAAATCTAAATACCTATTAGAATATGTTAGTAATAAGGTGGATAGGGCTTGCAATATCCATGGATGATAATGCATAATTTCCAAAACCAGCATTGAACCAAAGGTCTTTCAGAAAGATGGCCATCTGTCTTCAGAATCCATGGTGTTGGTTGCAGGAAACACTTGAGTGATCTATGCAGGTAGGTCTTTTATAGTTATCCCCCTGACAGGGAAGGTCTTATGAAACGGACATGGCCAAAGCCTTTTATCAGTTTATATCCCCTTTTTCATGGAATTAAGATGTCAGGATTAGTAGCATAAGAAAATGACTACAATAACTTGAAAACATCAACATGGAGGTTAAATTAACACAGATAGCCCATTTCCTCTGACTGCAAGTGGTTCTGATTGAGATTGAAGAAAGAAACATGCGTTCTTGACAAGACAAAAACACAATGAAATGAGTTGGTGGAAGAAATGCATTGACATTGTTGAACGAGAAGGAAAAGGGACCAAAATGACACGGCTGTAAGACACCTTTTTATTGAGGAAATTTGAGCCTTTACAATGAAGCTAGCTTAGTTCACGTTTTTGGATGTCTCCAAGGAGTCCTGTGCCTCATATGAATGGATTTATGGTTTAAAGAGATGGCAAAGTAAGAATAGAGGACTGTGCATTTTGCCATATCCATTTAATCTTTTGGTTTCTTACCATTAATAAGTAGCACTCCTATGCATCTTCCTGATATAATTTAAACAAAACTTTATTTGTGTATCCAAGAAAAACAAACTCTGACCTCAGGAAAGGACGCCACACTAAGGGTAAAAGTTGGCTGGATTCAACTTAATCTCATCAGGTACATTGCTAGTATTAGATAAATGTCCAGTGCCCTATAACTCGTCAGACAGGTCAATCTATTTAATCAACTTCCTTGCACAATACTGATATAGAGCCTCTCTGATTGCTTAAGAATTTCTAGGTCTGCATTCCCTGACCTTTTCCTTTCCACTGTCATTGCGAACTGCCATTGTTAAAGCTTGATGAAGTAGCTGCTTGGAAAATACCACCCCTACTGCCTAGGAACGTCGTAGATAAATCACATTGCTCTAGCTTCAATAGCAAATGAACATGTATGGTGTCTGGTAAAGTTGCAAAGACAAATGTCACTACTTGTAAAGTGTTCACTGCAATGCATATGCTAACTCAAATACATTGAAAGGGTTCAGTGCTTTTCAATTAGAGTCTAGAATCAATCAAGTTTCTAGGTGTCCAATTCCTTCAGTTGAAAAAAGGGAGGTAGAATCTAGCCAGTCTGCGTCATGGGAACATGCTGTACCTCTGTATCTCTATACTTTTTTGGGAGCAAATGTTATGGATATACCAAAATGTTAGCTACAGTGCTTTTTATCTTACGTATATATGTGAGCTGTAATAAATAAAAGTAAACTCAAAAGCAAACAACACACGCATTCATACAAACAAAAAAAAAATGCTCAGCATGATTTCTCTTCATAGCTTTCATATAGTCCTGAAAGTATGCAGGTGCAATCATACACAGGCTTTGGGATAGCATGGCCAGCCACCATAGTGGCTTTTGTACACCAGCTACAACAAACTTCTACTGAGCTATTACACACTTCTACTGAGGTAATTACAGTAGACTGCTGATTAGAGAGTTGCAATATCAGGACTTTCTACATGTGCATGTTTCAAACCATTAGCTACAATATGTGGATTTATGACAGACTTTCATCAACACGCATTTCAAAAGCAATTGTTATCATTTTATACCCCCCTGTGGAGGGTAGATTACAATAATTCATTTTAGTTATGAAAACTTCAAAAGGCCTCTTTATGAACAACCCTTTATTTGATGTCTCTTTGGATTTGCTTTGTTTGCTAAATTTTCCACATGAACAAATCCAGAGGAAACAATGAGACTCCACAAGCAATCTTAGAGACTGCTTATTGTTGAATAATATCATGCCATTTTAATTAAACACAAGGCCAAAAAGAGGTTTGTTTCCAGTTACCTGACCGACCCTAGCAAAACAGGGGACAGCAATTCTTTTTTTTTTTTTGACAGGGCCATAGTATCAACACTAATAGATATACAAAAATAGCAGACCACTCTTTCGAAAAATGTCTATCTGCTGATTAAGCCAATATGCTAGTGTTCATAATACACTTTTTATCTATTTGGCTTAGGCCATGTTATCATAATAATTTGGATTACAGACGTTTAAAGCTCAGAATTTGGGTGGCCAGAGGCAAAAAAAAATATTGCCATTCTCCATGGAATATGATGTGCTTGTATTCCGTGCCCTGGCCCGATGACCTGGTGTTGACCCATGATGCATTACATACTGTTGGATTATCGTGTTTTAAGATTGTAAAATCATGAAGGCATTGGTCATATCCCATGTTATCAAATCGTTGAATCTACCAGGCTGTTGAATCTACCAGGGATCCTTGTCAAACCCCAAATGGCAGTACAGTGGTACAAAGAATTTTCATGAAAAGACTGACGGAAATGTCTGGCAACGTTGGGACAAGGATATTGCCATTGTTTGACAGTAGAAGAAATATAATTACAGGAGGGTGCTGCTCCTAAAGTAAAAGGAAGAGCTGGCTAAAAATGCCCTCATTTCCAGTCCTCTCTTTTCATGTAGCTATAACTTGTCCCTATGGTTGCTCACAAGTGGTCATTCAAGTACAGTGCTAAAAAGGGTTGATTTGAGTAGGCACCTAGTTGGGAGAAGTCAGTCAGTATAATAAACTATAGAGCATGTGACATGAGTAGGTACCTTGTAGTGCAGCTCTCTCTATTTTAAACAAGGCAGGTGACTTTTCAGACTAATGTAGTGAGTGCAAGTACTTAGATGAAGCAGTGCACGACTTGTTTAGAAAAGAGGGCACATACTCACAGCTCTTTTTACAAAAGGAGCAACACCCTCCAGTTGTTCACTGTTCAGTTTTATAAGGATGCCTTGTAGGTCCAACAGTTACTTCTTAGAGTGCATCTGATTGAATTATGAATTGAGTAAATCTCTGTCCCCTGAATCCAGGGTTTTGGCAGAGGAAGGGATTTGTTCAAGTGGATACCAATGCGTTCTTAGGTCAATTTTTGCCGTCTTTTCACCACACCAGCAGTGAAACTACTTGGCCTGAAACCATTGGGACACTGAAATTGATGCCTTAAATTGTATGGATCTTATCTCTTATTTGAACTGATGTATGGAAAGACCCCTTTTTGACCTGACCATAGTTTGGTCTGAGTAGTCATGTCTGGTCTTTTATAGTTCTTCTTGACAAGGAGAATCTACCAAGCTTGAATAAATGAAGAAATATCATAACTGGAATTTACTTGTGAATAGCCTTAAGATGTTAAAGATGTGAGAATTAGTACCACTTCTAAGAACTTGATTAAGTGAACAGGGAAACATGAATGACTTCAGGGTTTAATTAACACTGACGGCCCATTTCCACTGGATACCAATGGTTTTGATTGAGTTGGAGAAAAGAAATGCTTGGTAGGACAAAAACACAATAAAAAAAGGCTAGTAGAGGAAGTGCAATGATACTGTTGAATGAGAAAGTAACCACGGCAAAGGACAATCTGCCGAGCCTTTTTTATTGAGGTTATAAAGGTGCAATTATTTGAGAATTATTTAATCATCGTCAATAAAGGTAACTTACTTGATATGTCAAGCATTTTCTAATGAATCGTGCATCGTACTAGTTTCTTATAGAGTAGTTGAGACAATAAAGGACCTCTAACATTACTGTCTCAAGAGTGTTTTATCAGATATATCTGATGAAAGGTTGGGGAACGTGTTGCTCCTTTGAACCACTACCACGAAGTGCCCGCAACCCATCAGGGATCTCCCTGCACAAGTTTGGATGTCTCTATCTTAGTTGCCACTCTTTCTTTTGCTGGCTCTGATTGGCTGGTCACCCGGTTTTGTTTACTAATTAACCCTTGACCCCCAGCATACAGACTACCAATGTGGTCTGTGCAGTGGTCCTACTCACTGGCAAAGTACATGTCTCAGTGTGGTAGGATGGGCTTTCTATAGCCCATAGTCCATGTTTTAATATATATATATATATATATATATATATATATATATATATATATATATACATATATATAGGTTATAAATTATGTCGGGGTTTTATCCCAATGGCATCATATTCTTTTATAGATTACAGGCACTAGATAGGGTAGGGTAATTTTATGACTAATGACTATATCTGATGAAAGGATCAACAAAGCCATTGCTTCATGTCTCCATGATTTAAAAAAAAACAAGTTTAGTGGCATTTTACTAAAAATGCACACTAAACCCAGAACCCAACACAGTCCTTTTAAATTCATTGTTGCTTTAATTACAAAGTTTACAAGAAGTAGATAAGAATGGTTATGTTGATTGAAATGACATTTTAGTCACTGCATTATTCTCACACATCCTGGTAATAAATAGCTATGTAAGGGTTTCATGAATAAGGTAGGAGTCCATGTATGGTGCCTCAATCAACAGCCACTAGACATCTTGTTGACCCTGCCCTAAGAATGTCTAGACAAATGACCATCTCAGCCTCCACTAAGCACTCATCTAGAGAATGTTTTATACAGGAATACACATGTGGAATGTGGAGGCTTAATTCAGGATGTGTACTAGAGGAAGTGGTTGCAGAGAACATTTCTAACGGGCTTACATAACCCCCTGCTATATTAGCGAAATGGACTGATGAACTGAAGTTGGCTAGTTCTCCTATCAACCTTGAAAGTAACATTTGGGAATCCTATAGTCAGGACACGCAGATTGACCATTGTACATTTAGATTTTTCTTAGAAGAGGCATTGCAGAGAAAGTATCATCAAATTGAATGAGAAATACATATTACATAGAGAAAACGACATTGAGAGAACATCTTCTAGCTGTAGTGCTGGCTCCCTTAGCTACTCAAAACATGAACTGCACTAAAACCTCAGAAAGGAACACACAAAACAGCACACAAACTTGTATGATATATTGTGACTTGTATTTGTAATTGATGTGAACCTGGCATTACTGTACCTTATCTCTAGTTCTCACCAAACCGATATGCCAAACGTGTTGAAAGCTAATTATCAGCAGAGTTGGGATGGCAGGTCCAAGCACCATATCAGCTTTTGTGCAGCAGCTACTGTAATTATAGAACTCTACTGAGCAAAGTATGTCCAAATAAAGCCAAGCTATGAAATAAAGCCAACTCTCTATATGTACAAACAGGTTTATATCTAGTAAGGCTGAGTGGGAGTTCTGAAAGCCATTATAGTTTGCTGATAAGGGAAGAGCAATATTACCAGTCTCCTCATTTGCATGTTTGAAATAATCAGTTAAAAGGTGTTGATGAGTCAATTACTGTATGCAAAGCCATGTGTTTTTAGGATAATGTATTTTACTTTTGCTGACTCTGAAGTAATTCATGGCATAGTTTGGGGGGAACACATGGTAATTTGCGAAATAAGCTTTCGCAAAATGGAAAAAAGAAATAACAACACTGAAAAAAGTCTTCCTGACAAAATGACATGTATACCCATGTCACCTTGATTTGACACAGAGAGCACACATCATCGGGACATGTGCACATATGCCACCATGACAACTGTAGCACACAGTAATCCTCATATGATTTGACATGCCTTAAAATGCCATGTCATCTGTGAGTTGACTAGGGTCACAGCCATGTCGAAGGCACTTGACATGTGATGGTTTGACATACATAATTGTTCTAGGATATTCCACTAGATGGAGCAAACAACCATTTTGGTACCAGGACTAATCACTACCAAGAAGTACTACCAACACTTGAGACATTTGATGTATCTGTGTCATTTTGTTTTCATGAAGAATAGATCACTAAGGTCTGTAAATACTATCAATGAATGGTAGTGAATTCTATTTCATTGTAAAATAGGGACCCACCATCCTGAATACTCCAACTGGAGTGGTTGGACACCTTATGTGTGGGTCAGTGAAAATACCAAAGGACTGTATTCTAACCCACAATCTATAATCTCAGTATCTACAGTACAGGGAGACATATGGCATTGCCATGCACCTCCATGTCCTTGTTTTATGGACTGCATAGAGGTCCTCAGTCAAGTAGGAGTTCTGTAGATAGGAAAAAGTGCCTTAGTGTTGCATGCCTGTGGGACTATGATATCCCCTGCCTTCTATTATAGGCCTCCCTTGATTGAACCATTGGTACATAGTTATTGACTGCTCTTGACCCTTACATAATTGCCTCACAGTATTACCTAGCACTCAGGTGAATGGATCAGAAATATGTGACGTGTCTTCATTACGCATGTCAAATGGAGTTGACGAACCAAATATGAGAGGGTCAACCTCATTTGACATGCCTTCATACATGTCACGTGGGAGACAAATTGTGACCTGTGCAGTATGCGTCAAAGCGATCAGTGTTCTTCTCTCTGTGAACGGGAAAAATGTAAGGCAGTGCTAAGAGATGCTACCTAAATAAACAGTCCACAAAGCAGCACAAAAACAACTGGTAAGAACTTTACAGATTAACATTACCAGAATACACATTTTCAGAAGGAAATTGACAACAATCATTTCTTAAAAGGAACAACTTTGTACTTGCCACTGATTGATTTCCTCTTTGAATTTACCATATCAAAACCTGTTAGATGTATATCAGTTGGTCAGAATTATGTCTGATAGAATACTCCAGTGATAAGGTATCTAGATGGCTCACTTTGTATCAATGATAATGTATGTTTACCAAACTGGCATTGAACTAATGAGAAATTGCTGACCACCCAAATGAATTAAGCAGCAAGTATTCGGAATCCTGGTAGTGATCTATGCAGATAGGGAAAGGACAATGAACCAGATTTGCTTGGCTTTTTGGGTACTTCCAGGCCTAAACCCATATCAAAAAACATTCACCTCTTATCCACCGAAATGGATGCCTTAATTTGTACTGATCTTATTTTCAATTTGAGATGATGAATGGAAAGACTCTTTTTGCATGACAATAATACGGCAAGGGTAGATTTGTCTGGTCTTTTATAGTTATCTTAACCCCCTGACAGAAGAGATCCTACCAAAATCAAATGAACAAAGGCTTCTCTATCAATTCAAATTCATTTTTTAATGGAATTAAGATGCGTAAGATGTCAGGATCAATATTATAAAAATATCAACTACAGTGATAACATGAATGTGAAGGTTAAAATTAACACACACACACAGTAACACAGACAGCCCATTTCCTCTGTCAACCAGAGGTTTTGATTGAGTTGGAGGAAAGAACAATGCATCCTTGGCAAGATTAAGGAAACAATTAAACAGGTTGGTGGAGGAAATGCGTTAACACCGTTAGACGAGAAAGGAAAGTGAACAAAAATGATCTTCTGTAAAAAGGGCTGAGTCTTTTTTATTGAGGACATATAAACAGGTTTATCTGAGCCTTGACAATATAGCTAGCTTAGATCACATTCTTGGACTCCTCCAAGAGGTTCTGTGTCTTGTAAGATTGGATGCATCCATGGTCTAAAGAGGATAGAACACTATACATTTTATGAGATTGATCTTTTGGTTTGTTAATATTGAACAGTAATACTTCCCTGGACTTCCTGCTTTGCATATACAAGAATTCTGAAATGTGGGATGCCAGGGTACTCTAGTCCTGGACTAGGCCAAAAAAAGAGTTTGTTTCCAGACACCCGACCGACCTCAGCTACAGAGGGAAGACCTCAATAAATATTTTTTTACAATTTTCCTTGATTTTTTAAAGATTTTTGAAGATTTTCCTTTCAAAAAGGGGCAAAAAAATTCCAATTTACCGACTTCAACTTTGTTGACCATGTTACCAGAAACACTTCCTACTTATGAAGGTCAGGTTATAAGTTAATTTCTGATAAAACACCAAATATGGTCATTTACTGAGATTGGGAGGCCCTGTTCTTATTTCATGACTACTCACACACTATATCTGTACATGTCACTTCACCAATCCAATCTGACCTGTCCTAAGTCTCTACAGTACACCCCAGAGACTTGGGCACGGCTTAACCCATGAAGAACTCTTTCCTCTCTGAGTTTGATTAAAATGTCCTTCATTCGAAACACGACACCAATGTCGTAATTTCTGATATCGGGAGAAGGATCAATTTTCAGCTACAGTCGATGGGGTTAGGCAGGAACTTAGCTTCATGTCATGGCCACTAGGAAATGGTTCAGCTGACATAAAGATGCTGTGACATGACTTCCGGTCTACCCAGAAGCAGATGGAGGTAATGTGAAAGTTGCACTGCCAATATCTTCTACTCCAGAGACATATTTACTTTTTTGGCAAAAAGATTGGCAAAGCATAATATGATTGGGTGATGTATAGGATTGTATACAGTAGAATAGTACAAAAATGAGTAAGATTTGGCCCCAGTTCAGGTCTAGCACAAACTGTACAGGTCTAGCATAAACTCAAGGTGCGCTATATATACAAGCTATCCTTTCCCCAACTTCCTAATATGGTGTGGAGACAAACCCATAAGTGGGCAAAAGCTCTGGGGCTAGTCTAGAAACTTACTCTTCTTTTTTTTCTTTTTGGGAAACATGTAAAACATAAGAAATTAAGGAGTGGGTACAAGCGTTTGTTTAAATTTGGAATTTCCTTTAGATCAATTGCTGACTGTATATCAAAAGTCGTATGATATGTGTTAGTACATGTGAATTAAACTAAATAAAATACCTCCTTAATAAAGCGGAAAAGGTTCATCACTCATACAAACTATGGTCTGCCTGCCACATCCAGCACTGAACAAATGGTTCATTAGGAAATGATAACTGTCCATTTAGATTAAGCACTGAAGAAATCTGTCTCCAAAATCAAGGATGGAATTGATCTAAAGGTGATCTGCTTTAACTGTTTTAACAAAACAGAAAAGCATTAAATTATTTCAGATTTGCCTTTACACTGAACCTTTAGTTAAATTATGAAAGGATTGATAGCATTCATAAGAAATTAATTACAGTAATTTAAAAACATGAACGACATAAAGGTTAAATCAAAACAGACAGCCCATTTCCACTTGTGGCCAATGGTTTGAGTTGGAGGAAAGAAACATGCATGGTTAGAGGGATAAACAGAATGAAATAGGCTGGTGAAGGAAATGCATTTGCTCGAGAAAGGAAATGGAACAAAAGGATAAAATCTGCTTGCTGAGCGTTTTTATTAAGGTAAATGAAGACGCGTTTATTTGTTCCTTGACAATGACGCCAGCATAGTCCACATTCTAAATTATATCAAAGGAGTCCTGTGTTTCTTAAGAGCTGTTTTGGTCTAAAGAGGATACCATATGATGAATAAGGCGCTATACAGTGAAATGGCATTTTCAGTCTGCCTGTCTTGTCTGGATACAATTTTATATTCAGACTCTTTTTAAGTTATAGAAATATTATATACTGTATTTCCCCTATCATAAGGCCGGGCTTATACTGATTTCAAATGAAATATTGACCAGGCTTATAAACAGGGCAGGCTTATATTTAGGGCAGGCTTATAATTTATAGATTTGAAAAATCACTATAGAATCTTGTCAGAAATTCCAATATATATTAATGTACTATTCACACTTTTCTCCAATGAATTCATAATTATGACATCATGAGCAGGGTTTTGAGGCAATTAATATCTTATCAGCATTTAAGCATCCATTATGGCTCGCTGCTCCCTTGATTCCAAAGTACCCTTCCATGAATTGCAGGCTTTTATAGGCATTAGCCATGCTTTATACCTTTTCCTAAGGTAATGTGAAAGTTGCACTGTCAATGTCATAAACCTTGAAGAGATGTACATTTTTAGGCAAAAGGGTGGTGGATATGATAAGAAAATGTTTGGGAGCATGTTGCTCCTATAGTAAAAAGAGCTGTCATTAGGTACCCTCTTTTCAAAAGAAGTCACACTCTGCTTCACCATTCAACTTGCACTCGTCACATTGGTCTGAAAAGTCTTGCCTTGTTTAAAACAGAGAGAGCTGCACTGTATGATACCTACTCATGTCACACACTATATAATTTATTATACTGACTGACTTCTCCCAACTAGGTACCTACTCAAATCCCCCATTTTTAGCACTATACTTGAATGACAACTTGTGAGCAACAAAAGGGACAAGTTATAGCACATTGAAAAAAGAAAGGACTGGAAATGAGGGCATTTTTAGCTAGCTCTTCCTTTCACTATAGGAGCAACACCCTCCTGTCACACAACAAAACTGTGAATACATTGCAAAACTATTTTTTCCCATAATCAAGTTTGAATCTTACATCAAAGGGAATCGAGTATTACAATAGACACTGAATGCTTATTACTTTGGGTGCAAACTTTAATGAGATGATGAAGGCCAGTTGTCCTGCTTTTCGTTCCTGTTCGATTTGCTAACAATAAACCATAAATGGCAGCCTTTTTTTATATTAAAAACTTAAAAAATGCAAAGCAGCCCTAACGTGTGAAGTGTGATTTACTATGATTTGTATTAACACCTTGTCCAGTCCTTCTATAACCTCACCATCTCTAGTTTACAGCAAGCCTAGAAGCCACACTAATTATCAGCAGAGTTGTGATAGCACATTCAACCACTGTATCAGGTTTTGTGCAAATACAGCCACCTCTTTACCTGTACACATAGTTTGTATCTATAGTGAGCCTCTGCTGAAGTTTTAATGTTTGTCACAGTTTGTTAATGAAAGATATTAAGGGATTGATGTAGGGTTTTGATGAGTTTGATGGATCTTATCTGTAGTTTTTAGTGACTTATTGAATGGGTCTTTTTGTATGATCTGGTCAGAGCACTTTTGTCTGGTCTTCATCCCTTTTGCAAGAAGATTATGTCAACAATGAACCCAATGATTTATTTCAGATTCGCCTTTATGAAATAAACCAGAGATATCTTTAGTTTACAAATGAAAGGATTAATAGCATTCATAGGAGAATAATTTGAGAACATGAACAACATGAAGGGTAAATTAATGCAGACAGCCCATTTCCACATGTGGCCAATGGTTTCGAGTTTCGAGAAGAAACATGCAAGATCGGTCATTATAAAAACGCAATAAAATGGGTTGGTGGAGGAAATGCATTGACACTGTTAAACGAGAAAGGAAATGGAACAAAAAAAAATCTGCTGTAAGATGGTCAGTCGTGTTTGGCTAAGTAAATGAAGACATTTATTTGAGCCTTGTCCACTAAGCAAGTTTAGTTCACGTTCTCAGACATCTCCAAGGAGTCCTGTGTCGCGGAAAAATTGATATGGTCTCAAGAATATATCCAATGACAAATATGATACTATAGTGTTAGATGGCATTTCCAGAGGGTCTGACTGAATATAGCTCTTAACATGTTATAAACAGTTAAAAGAGAAACATAATCTCTAATCAAGCTGAAAGAAATATTACATTCCAGTTGGCCATGTCTCTTGGTACACACGGCATTGCAAGGGACCTGATATGAGTTATGGGAGTATTTTTTAGTATCTTTATTTATTGGCTTAACCTTTGGGGATTATATATGAAACTATAATTTGTTAGTGCTTGGTTCAGCTTGAGGACATGTTGAGTCTCACTATTAACCATTGATATTTCTGTGCATCTTACTGGAGCTTTAATTAATAAGGGCAGCATGATGCCCCTATTAAGTGCTGGTGAACCTGCTCTGGGAGTATGACCCCATAAGATTTCAGCAGGAGCTGGAGGTTTTGCCATATGGCAAAACCTCCAGCTCTAAGGAGGTTTTCTAACTTATACTCCATCCACTGAAGTTTATGTAACAGTAAAACCATAAATATAAGCATATTTTGACATAAACCGTAGAGGCCTAGAAGAGGATTTGAATGTTCTACACTGGCTGTGATACAAAGCTATGATAAATATATGGTGTTCCAGTCTACAACCACCAGCAGTTCCAATAGTATAATGGATAGCATGTCTTACTTTGAATCACAGAATGTGGGTTCAAAACTGCATGTGGAAAGTGTTTTTAACTTACCCATACAAGGTATAAGGAGCCTTTGTAAAAGGCACCCCTGAAGCCCCCCTTTATCATTTTGGCAATCCGAGGATGTTCATTATAATACATTATTTTTAGAATTTGTTGCAAAAAATGACAGTGGTCAACAGAGAATAAAACAAAATCACACCAGGGGTTTGAACCTGTGTGGTCTAGATTTCTAGTCCCAGGCCTTAACCACTACACTAGATTGACCAGACAAACTTTCAAAGTGAAATCATCCTCTTTATCTGTAATTGATTACTCAGTCATAGAAGTAGCATATTGCCCTTCAGTAGATGTTCTAACACCCACAGTATCAGCTGAGGCCTCATGGTGTAATGGTTAGCACATGAGACTCTGGATCCCAGCACTGTCTGCTGTGTGGGTACGAATCCCATATGGGAGAGAATTTTCCCAAGAAATACATCTGCTGTTTAAAAATGACCTTATTCATTAAACCTCCTGCTCTGCTTGGCCTATTTCACCAAAACCTCCTGCCAGGTGGAATATGTGCACAAAGTGCTGTCCCTGCAGCCTGCACTAAACGCCTATATTGCTATCATTACTCTTTGATGTGTAATTACCTAATTAGCCACAGAAAGACCCTGATGTGTTAGACTATCATACATGTCAATATTACAGTGTCGTAATAATGTGGGCTACACTTTTATATTCCTCCCCATGATGAGAATGCAGAGGCCCACTCTATCACATTGAAATTAGAATGGTAGCTAACAAATGACACACTCATGTCTCTAACCTGTGGGAAAAAATTGAGTTGGTTAGAAGGTGATTTCTGCTGCATTATTCTACTTTATGCCGTCATTCTACCAACCCTTTGAGACCGATTGCCCTCATACTTTAAAAACATTGACTTTCACATGTATACAGCCTCAAAAGGGATACTGTAAAATCCTGGTGATAAGCTAACCTTCTTTTGCTATTTTCAGTCAAAAACTGCTTCTAGTTTATTGCAAAATTCTACCCCACACCTATGAGCATAATAGCTTAAAAAGAAACTAGTGTAAAATAACAACTATTTTATTTCAATACTACTCACACACTAAATCTGTAGGTATGACTTGACAAATCCAATCTGACCTGTCCTAAGTCTCTATAATGCACCACCAGAGATTTGGACAAGGCTTTACCCATGAACTCTTTCCTCTCTGAGTTTGATTAAAACGTCTTTCGATTGAAACATGACACCAATGTCATGATTTCTGATATTGGTAGTCGGATCGATTTTCATCTGCAGTCCATGGGCTTTGGCAGGAGCAGACCTTCTTGTCATGGCCACTAGGGGGTCTAGTGTTGGGGCCCCAAATGGCATCTAGATCATTTAGACATGTAAATGGGTCATTCTGAATGTGTCCCCCTATTGAGCACTGCTCGTACTATTTCTGTACATGAGTCACACAAAATGGTTCAGCTGACATGAAGATGTTTTGACACGACTTCCGATCTGTCCAGAAGCAGACGTAGGTAATGTGAAAGGTGCACTGCCAATATCTTCTATCCCAGAGACATGTTTATTTTTGGGCAAAAAAGGCTAGCGCTAGTCTAGGAACTTAATGCCTTGATTTTCTTTTTGGGAAAAATGTAAAAACATTAGAAATTGAAGAGTGTGTATTCAGTAGGACTTAAGAGGACTTGAGAGATTGCCATGCAATTATATTGCAACAAATTCACTTTTAAATATGCAGTATGCACTTACCCTGCAACTAAAAAGTGTTTGCTCAATTTTGGATTTCCATTAGATCAATTTCTGACTGATCAGGAATCCTCTGATAATTTTCTTCATGTATATTCAACATATTTTCCTCTATATATTCAAAAAATGTTGCATGTAAAGTCCACATGTGTATAGAATTCATTCTAATCTTAAGCCTTTAAAACAAGTCTGATGTAAAGGTTGAATCATTCTATAGATCTATGCAGTATGAAACAACATTGAAAACTTTTTTTTTGCCAAAGGTTCTTAAGTGTCTGAAGAATCTTAAGGGTCAGAATGACTGGAGAAACGTCTCAGTAGGGGATGAGCTCAATGAAACTGAAAGACGACAGTTCCTGGACTTACGAGCGATTTATTTCCTCGCCAAGAACAAAGGTATGGATGTACGCTTACGTCAAAGAGCGGTGATTATCAATAAGAAGGTCTACCCGCACCATCAATTGATCAATCTTCCATTTCCAGAAGTCAACCTGGAACTAGCAACCACTGCCACCACACCTGACGGAATCATGTTCAGGTCCCATCACAATAGACTTTCTAATCTGTACCCTTGCAAAATAATCGATGAGTACGACAGAGAATTCTCATCTGTTGAACAAGCCTGCCAGTTCAAAAAGGCAGAGGTGTGTGGCACAAAAAACCATAGAGACAAAATTATGAGTCTAAGTGATCCATATGAAATAATGGCTGAAGGGAAAAAGTTGAAACAATCAACAGAATGGGCTCGTGATGCAGAGAACCAGTTGTACAAGTTCAATATGATTAAATTCTCCTCACCAGATCTCAAGCAGTTATTGCTTGACACACAGGACGCCCACCTATATGAGGCTTCTTTCCACCCTCTTTGGGGGGCTGGTCTACACCTGGGTCAACATGATATGTGCACGCAGGACAATATAAAAGGTGACAATCTACATGGCAGAATCCTGGAGCGTATCAGAACACAGCTAAAAAGGGACACAAGTGATAATGATGACGAGCAAGATGACGAGCAAGATGACGAGGAAGGTGATGAGGAGCAAGAAGGCGATGATAAAGCTAAAGCTGACGAGAAAGCTGAGAATGATGAACATAAGGATGATGAAGCGAAAAAAGATCTAGCTGAGGGAAGTGAGCCAACTGAAACTGAAGCTGGTGCAACCCCTAACCCCAACAAACCGGATGCACCCGCCTCTACATAGAGCCAGAATGAACTTTCTTCTTTAATTCTTTACTCCTACATTTATATTTGAAAAATACCTTGTTTAGATTGAATTTGCTCTATGCATAATTGTCTAAATTTGTGTTTTAAATATTGATATGTGGTTGTACATTACCGGTAATACTGTATAATCAATTATTGTAATACTGTATAATACGAAAAGTTTATCATGTCTTATATTGTAGCCCCTATTGTTATTGTCGTTATTATTAATATTTTCTACGGGGCTTGGTATATCTTTGGTCATGCCTGAGTAATATATTCATGGGCGGTCAGAAGAACCGAGGTCCATGTAGGGAGGGATGTTGGGGTTTTGGGCATTTTCTTTTTCTATTTTTGACATGTCAAACTGGTATGGGTTCAGACCACTCAACAACTCCAGTCCCATTAATTTTCAATACCTATAAATGAATAATTTTCCTCAACTTAAGAGAGGTTTTTCTCTGGTACACTTAAATGCTAGATCAGTTCGTAACAAAATGACTGCCATTAAACATGAAATGTCAAACTTGAATATTGATATTGTACTTCTATCTGAAACTTGGTTGAATGACACTGACATGGATTTTTTATATACCTTTCCCAGGTACAACATGTATAGACTAGACAGAATTAGTATTTTCCATGGTGGAGGTTTGTGCGCTCATGTTGATGAACAGGTTTCATGCTCTATAATTAGGTTTAAAGAATTGAATAGATCTAATCCAGATATTGAAATTCAATGGCTTTTTTCTGTTAAGGGTACAATGAAAAAGTGTATAATCTGTAATATTTATAGACCCCCTAGTGGTTCACTTGTGAATTTTTGTGATACAGTTAAAGCGCTTTTTCTACAAATTGATGATCTAGATTCTTACAACATATTTGTATTAGGTGATTTTAATGTTGATGTCCTAGTAAAGAAAAATCAACTGTATGAAGCTTTCTCCGACTTTAATCTAATTCAACTGGTCAAAACTGTTACTACCACTACAGGTTCCAATAAATGTATTGATCTTATTTTTACTAATTGTGTAAATATTACATCATCCGGACCTTTGAACATTCATTTATCAGATCATTTACCGGTTCATGTAATCAAGGCAACTGCCTCTTGTAAATCTGGCACACGACAATTCACGGGTAGGTCATATCGTAATTATAATCAAAAGGATTATTTAAATTCCCTTGATGCGTGTAATTAGACTTTCTTTGATCAAAGTGAGAACCCTGATGAGTGCTGGGATATAATGGAAAATATGTTTAAAAGGATGTTGGATGTTATGTGTCCAGTAAAATGTTTTAGAGTGAAGGACCATCTCAAACCTTGGATTACCAATTATTTGATAGAAAGAATTACTGATAAAAATAATGCACTTTTACATGCCAGGAATAGCAAGTCTATTTTAGATTGGCGCCAGGCCAAAGATTTAAGAAATGCTGTTAATAATGAAATTGAAGTTGCCAAACATAATTATTTTAATAATGTGTGTGATGAACATATCAATGACTCTAAAAGGTTTTGGGCGATTATGAAGGAAATTGTTCCGTCAAAAAAGGGTGACTCAAAAGCTATAAACTTATTGGATAATGGCAATGTAATCCCTCCAGATGAGACTGCAACTTTTATAAATGATTTTTTCGCCAATATTGGGCCTACTCTAGCTGAAACACATAACACAGAATGGCGTTTTAATGGTATACGTAATGATGTAGACATTAATGATTTTGATTTCTCTGACGCTGAAATTATTGAGGTGATAAAAAACATTGATGTATCGAAGTCTTCATCCATTGACTACTTACCAACTAACATTTTCAAGGCTGCAGTCTTGCATAACCCAGCAAGATTTATTAGATTAATTAAACTCATCTTTAAAAAAAATAAAATACCAAAAAAATGGAAAATTGCCACAGTCACTCCTCTGCCAAAGGGGGGTGATCAAACCAACGTTTCTAATTTTAGGCCTATCAGCATCCTACCTGTGCCAGGGAAGATTTTGGAACGTTTGATGCATACTCATATTTCGAAATTCCTAGATGATCATGATATTATTTCAAAAAATCAAGGTGGTTACTTAAAGGGTAAATCTACGCTCGATACAATTAGTATTTTGGTTGACGACATACTTGAAAATAGAAACAACAAGAATATTACTTTTGCTGCTTTTATTGATATAAAAAAGCATTCGATAGTGTAAATTATGATGTTTTATTACGAAAATTGGAAATGTACGAAATGTACGAAAATTACCTGTCTATTCGACAACAGTGCACGGTCGCTAATAATATAAGATCTGGTCATGCACCATTGAGGTGTGGAGTGCCACAGGGTTCAATTTTGGGTCCTTTGTTCTTTTTACTATATATAAATGATTGTATAAATACCACGGACACACATAAAACCTTGCTTTATGCTGATGATTCAGTATTATATGTATCAGGTCCAAATTTGGAAATTTTGTCTCAACAATTGACACAAGCTCTAGCTATTTTTTATAACTGGTCATCTTACAATAAGTTAACAATTAATGAATCTAAAACAAAAATTATGGTTTTTGCATCTTCCAAAAAACTGTCGAGATTACCAGGACCCAGGATTGAACTCAATGGAAAAATTCTACAGAATATTGTATCCTACAAATATTTAGGTGTCACTGTGGACCGTGTATTAAACTTTAATATGCATGTACGTAACATGTTACGGAACCTAGGTTATAAATTTTTTCTCCTATATAAAGTGAGGAAATATATGTCCCCTAGAGTATTATTGAGAATATACAAATCCCACATTTTACCTGTAATTGACTACAGTGATGTTATATACAATAGTGCAAATGTGAATTTATTGGATGAATTACAGCGATTCCAAAATAAGTGCCTTAAGACGTGTCTAAAAGTACATTTTCTAACACCTACTGAGGAAGTGCATAGAGATGCATCCTTGCCCATGTTAGTGAATCGCAGAAAATTCCATCTAAAGAATTTGGCATATAAAAGATCTAGAAAACCAGAATTTTGTAAAGTGCCAGCCAGACAGACTAGGCTTAATGATGCACCGGTGTTAATGTATGATATTATTAAATGCGCAGCTTATGAAAATTCACCTAAGGTTCTATGTGCCCAGACATGGAACAACTTGAGTGTTTTAGATAGAAACATAGAGTTATATGAAACTTTCAAACAAATGGGCAAGGACGAGTTGGAGAGATCTATCCCATAATATTATCAATAGTTGTACCTGCCTTTTATTATGGCAGAATTGGCATACATTGGGTTTCTAACAATTATTTTGTTAAAATAAGCATAAAGATGTTAATTACTCTGTATACTATTGCCGCCGCTTATATGTTTCTAATTATATAAAATGTTATTATATTGACGACCTGTATGTTCTGCAGGAATGTTATCAAGTGCATACCCGATGCAACAGTTTACTGAAAGGGTATAGCACTTTACCTTTACCTTAGGAATTACATTGTCGCTGTCAATTTATGTTACGCTACATGTCAAACTTGTATTTTCACCTAAGAAATAAAGGTTTCTTCAGTTTCAAAAAAAAATAATCCTCCATACAAAAACCTAATTTCTGAATCTATATCCACATTACCATTGTAAAGAGCAGACTCTAGGGCTTACAATGAGTAAATGTCCAGGTTGATTGAAAAAGCTAATGAAGATTTAGGTGATGGTTTACATTAAAAAATAATTCAGAAATTTACGAAACATTTGTCCTCAACGTCCGGTAAATTTATTCATTTTTCCCTCAATTAATGTTTATTATATCTACAAAGTAGCATTCATATTCATTATACTTACTGTTCAACCTTGCATGTTTGCAGGAGAATTAAAATCTATTTATAATTAGCTACTCAAAAATTGCTCAATAGATTTCAGACCTGAAAAATGATAAGAATTCTCATCCATTGAAATATCATATCAAAAAGTAAGAAATCCTTCCAAAATGCATTAATTCCTATTTTGAGGCCAAGAATTGATGTATTTTCTACCTAATTTTGGCATAACTAAAGTTTAAAATCCCCATGCACAAGGTGAACTCCTTACTCTGGCTTTTTTTAAATGCACTATGGAAAATAGGGTATATCAAAAGTCATCAGGAAATGATAACCGTCCATTTAGATTATGCACTGAGGAAATCTCCAAAATCAAGGATGGAAGTGATCTATTTAGGTACCAACCGGTGTGTTACATGGTCAGATTTAACTGCCTTTTGTCAAATGGCAGGCAGCTCTTGGCATGAACCAAGAGAACACAGTACTTTTGTCTCATGAATAAGTTCTTTATCTGCTTTACCTGTTTTAACTAAACAGAAAAGCATTGACTTATTTCGGATTTGCCTTTAAACTGAACCTTCAGTTTGATTATGAAAGGATTGATATCATTCATACTAAAATAATCACAATAACTTAAAAACATGAGCGACATAAAGGTTAAATTAAAACAGACAGACCATTTCCACTTGTGGCCAGTGGTTTTGAGTTGGAGAAAAGAAACATGCATGCTTGGAGGGATAAAATGAAATGGGCTGGTGAAGGAAATGAATTGACACTGTTGATCGAGAAAGGAAATGGACCAAAAATAATCTGCTGTAAGATGGCTGAGCCTTTTCATTAAGGTTAATGAAGATGCGTTTATTTGAGCCTTGCCCATGAGGCCAGCATTGTGCACATTCTAAGACACCTTTAAGGAGTCCTGTTTCTCAAAAGGACTTATATCATCTTCAGAGGATACTCAATGACAAAAAGTTCACCATAAACTTAAATGGCGTTTCCACTGGGTGTGTCTGAATATATAGCTTTTAAAGCATCATGAACCATTAAAAGAGAAATAAAATCCTATCAAATGCAAAATCATAGAGAGACTCTATTTAAGCAGTGGTTAACTGATAAAAAATACAATGAATTGCAAAATCATGAAGATGTCGAGACTCTTTTCAAGCTGAAGGAAAGATTACATTCCAGTTGGTCATGTCTCTTGGTACACATGGCATTGATTATATATGAAACTGTATTTTACTAAGTGTTTTGTTCGGCTTGAGGACAAGCTGAGCCTCAACATTAACCAGGAGGTTAATTCAAAAGATCCTGGGATCACAACCTCAACAATCTTAGGAATTATTTTGCCTTATCCTATTAAGCGGGCTATTCACTCTTTTGATCAGGAGTGTTCCCTGTAACTGCTCTTGTACACTGCAAAAATGGTGTTTAGATTTTAAACATGTTTAGGTCTAAACATGTTTAAAACCTAAACATATAGGTCAGTTAGGTGTCTCATTGACTACACATTTAGAAAATGAACACTTTTATTCTAACTACATAAACGTTTATGCTAAACATGTTTAGATGTTTAGAGTTGAAACAGTTGAATAATAGGTGTTTAGATTTAAACATCAATATGTTTAGATACTTGGATGGTGAATCCACACCAGGTAGCAGCACTACCTTTGAATGGACTATCTGCACACAGTTATAATCAATTGTTGTGACAAATGTCCCCAAATCCCATGTTTATCATGGTTTCATTTCATAGAATGTCATGTGAATAGAAAAGGCAATAGAAAATTGACTAGATTCACCTTATGCCACCATCATTAGCATAAAATAATCAATAAGCTCCATGACTGACACCTACTTGATGTTATTCTGGAATAGATAAGGCAATGTCCTTTCTGCCAAGCTGTTGTACTTTCTCAAGTCTCTCATTCTGATGCAGTGTGTAATACATGTACACATATATAGCTGTGGCTGACATCTTTGGAGACTTTGACAAGTAAATACATGCTGATGTCCCCCCAGTAAATGAGGAAACAAACAATATACCTCTTTTTTTTAATGCATACATGTCTGCAAAGCTTAACTTTCCATCAAATTATTTAAACATCTAAACACAAAAATTCATAAACACCTAAACACAAAAAATAAAAGATATCTAAACACATAGTTTTAACCTAGACACCTACACTTCTAAACACTTGAGCTAAGCACATTGTTTGGCTAAACATGTTTAGGAAATTAATGTGATTAAAAAACGTTGCAAGAATATGTTTAAAATTGTGTTTAGGATCTAAACACCATTTTTGCAGTATACTAAGGTTAAACCACTATGCAATTATTTCACTAAGATCGTAGTGATCTTAGCACTGGAAAAAGAATAGTGGAGTGATCTCAGGACTTGCTACTCCTGACAGGCCTGCAACCACAGCATTAGATAGGGTAGACTGGCCAGGTCTCATGATAGGTGCCTACACTAAGATCGCAGGGGTAGAAATCCCAGGATCTTTTGAATTAACCTCCAGTAATACTTCTATGAATCTTCCTGTAGCTGACCAGTGCAATTTAATGCCTCAAGTTCTGCAGATGCAGAAGTGTATCATGGTCAGAGTGATGCACTAATGAAGTGCTGGTGAGTCCAGTCTGTGGGTGCATCAACCCCATAGCATTGGCATGATGCATGAATGCAGCCCTGATAAGTAATCTCTCCAGGGCTGCATCCATGCATAATGCCAACAAATTACCATGATGCATTATTTCAGCATCTCTTTAAGGTTAAACAAAACTCATATTGGTGCATCAGAAAGAAGGTTCAACGGTTTAGATCCAATTTCAAATAGTATGAAAATTCATTTATTTTATGTGAATAAGTTCTTCCCATAGAGATAGCATTGCAGGGCCGATCCACACACCCCCAGTGGCGTAATGTGTGCCGATCCACCACAGCAGCCAATCCACCACTGCAGCCTCGTTCTGGGTGCATGTAAACATTCAAAATGGCGGACCGGCGCTCGTATGGGGAACTACGGTACCAGATTTTGATAATTTCTCCTTATTTAAACCCCCTAAAAACATAAAATAAATATAGAACTAAACTCCCCTGGTGTCCTATCCACCCCTCGGGGGGTGGTCTGCATGATGCATGAATGCTCCCCCTCGTGGTGGATCGGCCACCTCGTACACCACGGTCATTGAGTTCTATCTATGTATAGCCTTACCCTCCTTGTGGATATTTCTAGTTCTGCATTACCTGACCTTGCCCCCTGTGCTGCTTACAGTCTGCAGAAAGCCTCTCTAAAGTGCTAGCTTTACAATAGAAATAAACCTTCCATCACTTAGGAAGCTCATAGATAAATCCCATTACGTCATGGCAGATACGATCATTACTATAGAACAGCACTGCACACGCCATATTCAATGGGGGGATGGAATACAATATGCCCGTATTCAATGGCAGATGGTCATGTGACCTGCTACAATAAAATCAGCTAAATATTTCTTTATCTAAAGCCTTTTAAACCTGTGTAACCATGACATAAATGCAAATGTCTACTTCCATTGCTGCTGAGTAGAAGATGAGGCCCTAGAGGAATTCCCGGAGTTACCCTGGGGACTCCCACAACCTCCCACCCCAACCCAAGTATGTCTATACCCTGCACACATGTACTACACTTGAGGCCATTTCACAGGTTACTACAACTACCAACTGTAGCTGTATTTGCATCACAGTTTACTCTAGTTAAGCAGTGCTGCTTACTTCCATATCCCTGACCACAACATGGGTCTCGTAGGCCTGTATGACATTTCTCAGTAATGCTACTGAACAATGATAAGCAATGGCCTCCTGATATTCCAACTATGTATGACAACCTGTGATGAATGTGTTGCATAGAGTGACCAACTCAGTGTTTATCTATCACGCATATCCATATCCCACGCAGGCCACAAAGGTACCACCCTACGGGTAGTTTTAGCCCGGGTATGATTGGGAGAATAGAGGCTGTAATCTTCTGTGAAATATCCCCCAGACTGAATGTATCATAAGCACCAAATGGAGCTCAGGAGGTTCAGCAACAGAATTAATGAGTGTACATCTGGTGCCCTCAGGGGTGTCTTTTTACAATGATTACTATCATACCACTACTATCATTCTTACCCTTACACCATCCCAATGGTTATGTGCATAAGCATTCGGGGGGAAAGGGGCGGTATTGATTGAACTCATGCCTTGAATTTTCCATGAAACCTATGGACTATCAACTCTATCGAGACAAAGGGCCCTACAATATGTAAACATGAATTTGAAATTATTTCCAATGGCCATGAAGTCATCTTAGAGTCAGATTAAGAATCAAGGTATGAATTCATGATGAAAAATATTTCTAACAAGCCAAATAGATCTTTCTAAATGATCCCAATTTCCTCTTTATGTGATTGGTCAAATGAAACATGCCTTACCAAATGTAATCAAATTCTGAAGAAAAAAAACAGTTTAAAAAACGTTTGGGTATCATTATATGTCCCCTGCCTCCAACTGTTACTAGATCTATGCAATATATCCAGTATTTTACATGTTCATCCATTAGAATATAAAGAAAACCTCATCAATCTATTGTACCTTAGGGGCTAGCCGTCTGACTGGTGCAGTTCATACAAAAAAAAATCATACCACTCATATGTGCACAAAGTGCTGTCCCTGCAGCCTGCACTAAATGCCTATGTTGCTATCATCACTCTTTGGTGTGTAATTAGCTAACAAGCCATAGAAGGCTCTGGTGCATTCAGATTATTATTTATGTCAATATAACAGTGTCATATTAATGAGGGCTACACTTATCTATTCCTTTCCATGATGAGAATGCAGAGGCCCACTCTATCACATTGAAATTAGAATGAAAGAAAGCAAGTGAAACAGGGTCACATCTCTAACCTGGCAGATAGATTTGAGTTGGTTAGAAAGTGAATTTTGTCACATAACTCTACTTTATGCTGTCACAATACTAGCCCTTTGAGATTGTATTAACCCATTGGCCTCGATAAAACATATTACAAAGACATTTGACTCTCACCTGTATACCATCTCAAAAGGGATACCATAAAATCCTAGTCATAAGCCAACCTTTTTCTTGCGATTTTTGGGCAAAAATGGCTTCTACTTTATTGCCAAAGTATACCACCAGCTTGTGAGCAGGCATTCCTTGTAATAGATTGAAGAGAAAGTAGTGTAAATTCTGTTTCATTATTACTCACACTAAATCTAAGCTATACATTTGGCTTTAATAATCCAACCCAGAGACTTGGGCAAGGCTTATCTGTGTATAAATCTTTCCTCTCTTATTTAAATATCCTTCGATCGAAACATGACACCAATGTCATAATTTCTGATATCGGATTTCAGCTGCAATCCATTGACTTTGGCAGGAGAGCTTCGTGTCATGGCCACTGGGGGGTTTAGTGTTGACACCCCAAATGGCATCTACGAGACCATGTAGACTTGTTTATGGGTCATTTGCAATGTCGCCCCCTATTGAGCATTGCTGGAACTATTTCTGTGCATGTGTCACAGGAAATGGTTCAGCTGACATAAAGATGTGACACATTTTCCAGTCTCTCAAGAAGTAGACGAAATATGGTGTAAAATGTTGGTTTAAGTCAACACAGTAGGGTGCATAGGAAAATCTAAATCCTTCCCTCTCACCAACCATCATGCCACTTAGCGTACTCTGTACTGGTCATTAACCTGACCGGTCAGAAACCTTGATTGACCATGAAGGTTTCTGACCACTTTCTATTAGAGCAAATCATTCTGATAAGACACTGCAGGAATTATTTCTTGAATATCAAAAAAACCTACATGGATTCACTCCTCAAACATTTCCAAATATAGGACCAAATTCTGAATAGATTAGCCAATTCTGTCGTTAATAAAAGGGGTGGGGAAAAGATTTTGCTGAAAGATGGAGCCTGGACACAGGGGAAACATATTTCACAGAATAGATGTAATTTTCTATCATAGAATTTAAACTAGAGCTGAATTTGTTCTAAATGGTCAGACACCTTCCCAGTCAGAAACCTTGATTTTGGACAAATTAACCAATGTGGTGATAAACGAAAGGGGCGAGAAAAAGATTTTGACTGACAGATGAGGTCAGGCCACAGACAAACCTAAATTCCCTGAAAAATATATACATTCTTTTGACAACATGCAAACTACAGACCAACATGTATATTTGTAACAGTCAAAATCAAGGTTTCTGACCACTTCAAAAAAGATTGTGTCATAGATAAAGGGTGTGGGGAAAAGAACTTTGTTGACAGAGTCAGGACATGGGCAAACCCATATTATCTGAAAAAGATCTACATTTCTGTTGTAGATCTACAACTATTTTAATTTCCTAGATCAAGGTTTCTGACTAGATATCAAGGTTTCTGACAGCTCAGAAACCTTGAAATCTGGTCAGAAACCTTGATTTCTGGACAGAAACCCTGATTTTCAACGATTAGCTAATTATGACATTTTTGACTTACAGATGGAGTCAGGTTACAGACAAACCTATATTCTCTGAAAAATACATGCCTTTTGTTGATAGATTTCAAACTGGAGAACATTCTACATATTCATAACTGCCAAAAATCAAGGTTTCTGACTGTATTCTAGAGAAGATAGCCATTTGTGTCATAAAAAAAAGGGTCTGAAAAATGAAATCAATACATGAGCAAACCTAAATTACCCGAAAAAGATCTATATTTCTGACATGGAATTACAACTACAAAGCTTTTAATTTCCTAGATCAAGGTTTCTGACCCGTCAGAAACCTTGATATCTAGTCAGAAAACTTGATCATCAAGGTTTCTGATCAGATACGTAATACTGATAATGAAGTCTCTTCCTGCAGCTTTAGAAACATGATTTTACTATAACCCTTTGCAGGAATAGATGGTATTTACTGTTAGTCTTGATTTCTATTCTTGAGAACATTTGAAAGGTACTGTGGGACAGTGGGGGTATTCAGGGTTCTTTTCCATGTAAAAATGAAACATAAAGCTATCTTCAAGGGATACGTAGGAAATTTTGGGATAACACATGGGATCACTTATATAAAATCCATGAGACTGAAAAATTATGAAAAATAATTAGACTTTGCCTTACATTTAGGCTCCAGTACCTTAATTGTGCATGCTAAGCAACATAACAAGACGTGTTTCATGTGCACAAGGGTGCATCATTATCATGTTATCATTGCACAGTAACTGTGACCAATTTCAAATGACAGGTGTCTGAAGAAAACGGACAGAAACCTTGATCTAAGCAGTCAGAAACCTTGGTCAGAAACCTTGATTTCTGACCCGCATGGGTTCTATGAGACATAGCCTTAAACAATCCGATTCAACTCACATTATGCCTTGTAGAGAAGTACTTAATACTGAAGAATAGTACTAAATGACCTCAGTTTTACCTCATAGATCTGGCATGTGCTCAAGTATGACTTGTCTTTTTTCGATTTCTTTTCTAATTTGCGTTGGGAACAAACTGGGGTGTGCAAAGATTGTCCACATGGGAATGAAACTCACTCCCTAAGGCCTTTGCCTATCATGAATATATACACTCTATACTATCAGTAATAAGCTGTCAATAACTTGCTCACTTAATAACAAAACATGGGTTCCCCCCTCACTAATCGGCAGCCATCGTTGTCAGTGTATGAGATAATCACAGACACCGGTCCCCTTAAGTACCCCCTAGCATGCTCCAGTACAATTAAAACTCTGCTCCCCAGAGCCACAGTCTTTATAATCTGCCGCTGTTTTTTTTTTTTTTAACCCTTTAAAGGCTGCCACGGGAGGAGTGCATCATGCCCATTGGTCAGCATGATGCACCAATGAGGTGCTAGCGAAAATGCTAGCCAGCACTTCATTGGAGCATCATGCTGACCCTACGGGGTTGCTACATATACTGGTGGAGGGTCTGCATGATGCTCCAATGAAGTGCCGGGAAATAGTCTTTCCAGCACTTCATTGGTGCATCATGACGACCAATGGCCATGATGCATCAATGCATCAGCGGACCTGAATGAATGGTTAAACCTTTATGGACCACATAAGATTATGATGCCTCAAGGTCCATATTCCAATATAGTGTTGATGCATTGCATTTGTGTATCGTGCGGACCTTTTGGCAGTAAATACCCTGTGGCAGGTTTAAGACTTTGTAGGGGCACGGTTTATATTAGCATCTATAGCTTGTGAGTTGGCTATCTTCTGAGTGGAGCGTCCTCTCAGGTCTGAGTTGGTTACGCCTGGTGGACAGTGGCAGGACTGTCCTTTGGGCTTCTCGGCTTGGACACAAGGGGTAAAACAGTCGGGTCGAAGCTAGCAGTGCAGAATCCTTCCGGGTTCTGTTGGTTTTACAAGGACCCCTGGTAGACTCAACTGTTACTTTATTTATACTGAATTTCATGTATTGTGATAACTAATGGGCTAATGGGAATTTAAGTGCTCTGTGGCCTTTAAAGCATCAATCATAGTTACCAAGTGAGTTGCTCGTGTGTCATTAGTCTTCACAAAGAGGAGCTCACCAGGACGTTTCCCAATTACAAAGCGCCCCCCATGCGGCCCGTGTCAGCCATCCACAATGAGGCTGCCTCTATACGCAAATAAGGAAACATACCCCTCCTGCTCTCCTATGTTATCCTGTACCCTACCCCCTCCCCCCACCCCCCCCCCCACCCCCTCAACCCACTATCCACTACCAGACCTAGCTTTTATAGCTCTTTGAGGGTCATGAAGCCCAAAATGGCAGTATGGCAAAGCAATGTGTTATAACTAATCTCTGTGAAGATAAAGCTGAAGGTTTTGTCCCAAAGTTGCCTAAGAACTGCTCTTAATTTGAAATAATTGTTTCTACATTGCAGTAATGCATCTCGCTTAGACTGCATCAACCCAGGAGTTTCAGCATGATGCATGTATCGGGCTTAAATAGGTCTATATCTCCTCTCTTCTATCCCCTCAGATGTGTGTGGCACATATGAGGGGGCACATACACATTCCTCTGTGAAATCAAATAATGTAGTTCTGACCATGAATATGACCTTAGCTGTCGAAATGGCGTTAAACTTATAATTACCGTATTTCCCTGTGTATAGGCCGGGCCCTGTGTACTAGCCTGCCCCGTGTATAAGCCTGGGTCAAAATCCAGTTAGTGGTATACAGGCCTGCCCCGTGTATAGGCCTGGCGGACCAATGTACACTTAATGAAAATTATATTTTTGGCCCCACTCCACTTCTAAATGTAGTATTTACACAATTCCTTCAGCTATATAACGCCAATCTATATATCTTATTCACACAATATATTTAAAGATAAATTAAACAATGATTAATTAAGTAATTATTGGAAATATTCGAAAGAAACGTGGATATAAAATCAGAAATATAACAAGATGCTAGGGTGATTTTCAGGTATGAAAAAAAAAGCCTGCCCCGTGTACTGGCCTGCCTCGTGTATAGGCCTGGTCAATTTTCCACTTAGTGCTTGTAATGGCCTGGGCCTTTACACGGGGAAAAACTTAGTCACTCATTCACTTATGATGCATAAAAGAATGCCTTGAGAGTTCCTCATTAGAGTTTTACTACTGAATAACTATGACTGATGGGCATAATGCAGTAGTCCAAAGGTGGCCCTTTTTTTTCTTTGATACACTGATGAAGCCCCCTGCTGCATTAATGCATTATGACAAACCTCATTCGCTATACGCTAAAAGGATGGGCATGATGCATATTGAGTAGATCACCAGGGGCAGATTCATCCAATACATTCAGGAAAAATGAGACAGTGGTGTTTGATCAAGCCTTCAATTGTAGTTATAACACTGCTGGGCAAAGTCAGCGTGCATTATCCTGAATGCTGTGTTCTGATTGGCCGATTGACTGTGCATTATCTAAATGGATAATGCACTCCTGGCATAGGAGCTTAGCTTCATCTCACCTTTAGACTTCATGTATTATCAGGTGGCTGTTAAGTGATTTTTTTCTGTGTTATAACGGGAACAATGCACTTGGTCATGGCTGTGGTCTTGCTCTAGACTGTATTGAGACATCGAAGGGCCTTATAGGCTCCGAGAGCACTCCCACAGCCATGCCCCATGCATTATTCCCTAAATAGTACAATAACGCACTCTGCCCATTTCCCGGCATGATGCATGCTACATTCATGCATTATGCCAATCCTTTGGGACCCATACACTCTCAGAGGGTCAGCATGATGCACTTATGAAGTGCTGGTTTGCAGACTTACCATAGCTTCAATGGTGCATCATGCCGACCGATGCTCATGATGCACTCCTGCATCAGCAGCCCTGAAAGGGTTAAACGGCAAGATTCTTCCATGGAGAATAGGGCGTGTAAGTCCCATCATTCCGTGCAAGAAATATAGCCTCCAAATTGGACAGGAAGTTTGGTATGCAATGCTTTGCAGCTATAGGCCCCGACAACAAATATTAATCCTTCATAAATCCTAATTTCTTAAGAGATACCCTTCATATGCTTGTGTGTTGGAAATATAGAAATTCTAGAAATTTCTCTATCTAAAGAAATCCGCCATCTTTCCAAACCGCCTATACTTGAAGCATAGCATACTGTGTTGCAGCTTCCTGTCCAGTTTTGAGGCTATTTTGGCGGCAATTTCTCGCAGGGAATCATGTGACTTACACGCCCTATGTCTGCCTGTTGTACTGCTAGGTTGTGGTGGAGGGGGTGAATAGGTCATGTGAAAGGAGGCAAATGTTGTGTACATGATATATCCTTTTCTTGTCTGACTTCCCATAATTGTATGCCATATCCCACCACAATTCCGTCGCCACATCCACTCATCTGTCTGCCATACACACACACACACACACACGCACACACACACACACGGCTTCCCTCATCTATTGATTTCGTTCTGTGTTTTTTTCTTTTTCTTTTCAAATTCTTAGAAAGAATAGGTCTAGCCCTAGATTCAAGGGTTATTTTTTATAGTGTATACCTACCCTAGGATGTGGGCTATATGCACTGGCACATGCACTGGTTCAGGTGCCCCTCAGTGTGTACAGCACAGAGCTTCAGTGTCCTCGACATGTCAGGAGGACATTATATCTATTCATTACCTTAGAACATAAAACAATGAATCGGTTGTCTCAGTTAACTAATTAGCAGACCCCGGGGGAGTCTAGGAGAGACACTGGGCCGGGTGGAGATTACCTTCTTTGCAGAGCTTATGGAGGAATCTGGGAGGAGACATAGTGGCCCACAGAAGGCAAATGGTTATTGCCAATGAGTGAGATTGCCTTTGGGGTCTCTTTTTAAGTTTCACAGTTAAGTTGAGTCATTTGCTTCTGAATAAGTTATGCTGCAGTTAGCATTTACAATTAGACTGCTGACAAGTCTATTAGCAGGAAACCAGTGGTTTTAAACTTTTTTATCTTACCGATATTCATGAATAGATGGTTGTATCTTAAGCTTCTGAGTGAGTGAGTGAGTAATAGATGTTTAACGCCATATCAACATCTAAGGTCATATTCATGGCGAGAACTACATTGCACAATTTCACAGAGGAATGTGTCAGTGCCTGCGCATATGTGCACCACACACATCCTGAGGGGATAGGAAAGATGAGAAGTAGACCCCTTTAAGTGGGCTAGGGAAGCCCGCTTAAGCTTCTGAGGACAGGCTGAGGCAATAGATAAAGATTGAGTTGATATGTCTGTTATATTGATTTCCTAAAGTATGGTTGTTGATGAGATTGCTGTTATCCGTATAACCTTAAGGAATCTCTTGGCTCTGACTTCTTAAATGAACCAGAAGTTGGACAAAAATAAGGTGCCTGAAGCATGCGGCACTGAGGAATTCCTGGCCTCAACGCTACAGGGAAATTCATCACTGTTACAGCTCAAATCATGTGATCATCATCAGACTGGTACTTTAGACAGCTGAGGATAGAGAGCCTAGTTTTGAGTGCAATCATCTCATGAGGTCATGATGTGACAAGCAGTGATAGCGGCCACCCAAGAAGAATTGAAGATCCAAATTGTAATGTCCAAATTATTCGCCTATTTTCTCCTTTTTTTTCATCAGGCATACTGAATGCAAACAATCTTATATTCTTTTTTTCCCTCAACCCATCCTCATCCTGTCGCTGAAGCTATTCCCCTTGAGTCTCATTCCCTGGAGAACATATAGTGAACAAGTAACCAATGGATAACTCATGACGAGTGTAGGTTAGTGAAGGATAATGACACGAGGCCGTAGTTATCCATTGACTACTTATTTTATACCATGAAACCAATAAATAATCAATATTATACCAATAAATTCAAGTTGAAAACAAAAATTATTCCCCCTCCCCGGGACTCGATGCCAGCCATTGTGTGTACACGATCGGTACATACACCTCGTCGCCCGGCAGCGGACAGCTAAGGCTTTGAATGCATCTCGCGGTTATGTTTGTGTAGAATACACCTCGTCGCCCGGCAGCGGACAGCGACAGTGCACACGGCGAAAAAAGACGCGTCTCGCTGTTATGTTTGTGTAGAATACACCTCGTCGCCCGGCAGCGGACAGCGACAGCGCAAATGGCGAAAAAAATATGCACCCAGACCTGGGTGCGTGCCGTGGACCAACGTGCTAACCGCTAGACCACCGCATCTCCTCCTTCAGCGGCCGTCTTGGCTTGGATTGATTTGAACGCGTCCTTTGGTTATGTATACACGATCGGTACACATGCCTCGGCGCCCGGCTAGGCCTCCTTTGTTTGGTTTAGTTCTAGCCAGCCATCTCTCGTCAGTCCCTGTGGCGCAGTGCACAGGGAGAAGGACTTGGGATCTTAGGCTGCAGGTTCGAGCCCTGCCCTGGTCAAGTCTAACATGTGACATGGGAGGACATGTGAGGACATGTGACATGGGAGGACATGTGACATGGGAGGACATGAGAGGCGTGCGGTTATCCTGGATAACCACACGGGGTGCGGGTTATCCATGGATAACCGCACGCCTTAGAAAATTGATGCTAAAGTATACAGGGTGTGCAATATCGACAGATATGTGTATGGCCACGAAAAAGCACTGTGTAACCAAGAAATCGTGGTATAATGTACACTACATGGACTGACTGCCAGTTGCCCCCACTCTGGTACAATTCCTGACCTGCATCTAGTGATCACATTGATATGACCGGAGTGTGTTGCACCTATGGTAAAAAGAGCTGTCAGTAGGTACCCTCTTTTCAAAAGAAGTCACGCTCTGCTTCACCATTCAATTTGCACTCACTTTAGTCTGAAAAGTCACCTGCCTTGTTTAAAATCCCCCTTTTTTAGCACCATACTTGAATGACCACTTGTGAGCAACAAAAGGGACAAGTTATAGCTACATGAAAAGAAATGACTGGAAATACTAAATCCTGTCATCAGTACATTCAGTGCTGATCATACAGAGCTGATGAAGGGCTATCATCTGCTCTCAATTTTAGGATTTCAAATTGTAATGGATGTAATTAGTTGTACCATCTTCAGAAATGCCAGCTGTACCATCATAAGAAATACCTTCCAGAAAGGCATTTCTAAGGTGAGAAATGTGCAACTGAACCTCAAAATTAGAGTATGTGATCATAGGTTATGTCGTACGACAGCTCTGTATGATCAGCTCTGAATGTAGTAATTACATAGGTTTGGTAGGGCAGTTATAAGTGACCACTAGATGCAAGGCTGTAATGGCATGAGAGTGAGGAATCCCACTATGTTTTGGAAGGGTCTATTTATACCACCTTCAGAAATGCCTTCCTGACTTGGGAATCATGACAGAATGGGGCAACCATTGGCATTGTCGTTTAGGTCATCCAGGTGTATAACTTTACTTTTCGAGTAGGGTTATTGATTTTCTGTCAAAGGCAATCACATATAGTATGGAGACACAATGCTAGTAGAATATAAGAAGAATATCATCACCTTAACCTCAGATATTTTTACCATTAAGTTCATTTGTCATTTTGTTGCTCTGGTGAAGATTCACTACCGTACAATACTCCTAATACCCATATTCACCCAGTACCCTCTCTCAAAGGCCGTCCAACACAGTGTAGGTTGATCACTGACACGAATCTGTCAGACTTCATAGGCCGTCTTTGTTTAAAAACTTGTTGAGAAATTCAATCTATTTGATCAACACTGCAGTGTACGCCTGGGAACAGCGAGCAGGATCCAGTCACTGCCATTTCTGACAGTGATTTAAGACCAGGGTATTGCCTATAGACTAGATGTGGGATTATGAACTAGTGGTATTGAAAATAAAGTGAACAACACCCTCTCTACTAATACTGGGCAATAGTGTCCAATAATATTATAGTAATACTTGAAGTACATATAGAGGCAGATGCAAGGTGCATGGGAAAGTAACATACAATCTACATCTTCACTACTTATCCACAATCTTTTGAATTATTATGACTGGGTATCAACTGAGAATTAAGATATGCTGCAAGTCCATGTTTTTTAAGTCACATATATGCATTATCATAACTAGAATATAACAGTATGACATGGTAAGCAGACATGCAGAGAGCATTATCCGTTGTGGACCTGAAGAGATATTCTGAGATTAAAGACAAGAATCTCAAAAGACTGCAGGATTAGATAAGGTTAAGTTAAGTACAATTTACAATCTATTTTGGTAAAGGGTATGTTAACAGTAAAAACTATCTTTTAATGTGATTAAAATTGAGTAATGAATACATGATGCAAGGTCTGACGGAGAGTAGAAAAAGAAGCAAACAGCAACTCCTTTGCGCAATTAAACTACAAGAAGCTTCCATAAAATACTTACGTAGAGAGCTAATATTAAAGGCTGGGGAAGTTTTGCTGCATAACATACCGGATTGGCAAATTGACAAAGATAAATTGAAAATCTCTTTGACTAAATTTTCTACCGACTTAAAGTTTGGATAGCCCATTTTTAGCATAAACTTGGGAAGAATGAATGAGGGTAATCCGATTGATTGATGTACTGCACAAAACAAGTCATTAGAAAGATGTCAGTATTCTGTATGTAAACACAGATGGAACATGCAAGGCATGCATGTCTTTGGAGACCACAGTGATCGGACATTGTAATATTTTAGGTTAAGAGTAGGTATGTGAAGGTGGCAATTATGGCTGTGTCTAATTGCTTAATGTCAGATGCACTGAGAAAATATTGTTACTCACATGAGTCTAGATCCAGACTCAGGCAATGTCGCCAAAATGAGTATGATTTGAGACTCAGTCTGATCCTTGGATGATACTCAGGCAAAGCCAGAGTATCATCCAAGGATCAGTCTCAGGATCAATATTTTCTCAATGTGTGTACAAGTGTTGATAGGATGGAAACATGGAATGATATAGTCATGCACTCCTAATCGATATTTATTTCTTTACTAAATAGTAATTTAATGTTTGCTTTCCCTATATCCCAAAGTCCATGAATCTTATGCAGAGAATGATATAAAAAAAAAAAAGATATAAAAAGAAACTCACAATAATTCTGCTTCTTTAAAATACCTGACAAGAAACCATTTTGTCTGTGGTACAAATGGACCCTAATTGCCCATTGCCTCAGAAGCAGAAAGGCCTTTGGACAAACTGATATCATGGAAAGATCATATTTACTGGGATCTTTCAATAGATGGAAACCGATAGCTATAGTTGTCAGAAAATTCATCAATCTGTATGTACTGTCAGAGCGCGTTTGACAAGTACAGATAGACATTTCTCAAGAAGGTGCAGATAGAGCCTTTCGAATTGTATTGGGGTTCCTCACTGTAAGGCCCTCGCTTAAAACCTGGAAGGTTCGAAACTCATCAGTGTTGCTGACTTTAGGTCCTCAGATCGACAATACCTAAATCTTTTGTTGGTCAAAATGACAACTTTAGGTTGTCATCCCGATGACTAAGTCATCAGTATGACGACCATGTATTGTTAGTGTGGTAAATATGCCTGTCAGTATGATGTGTTTTGGTCATCATGTGGCTTTTATCACCATAAAACCGTCTCTATCGAGGAGTTTCTGGTGGCGGAGGGTTGTCTGTGCACTGGATTCACATGCAATGGGATGCGGGTAGGGAGAATCCCCAGACAGTTGTTGCTGATCAAGACAACCAATAGGCATGATGCACTAATGCAATCGGCAGCCCATTAAGAGTTAAAGGGTTAGAGAGGAGACCATTAGCGAGCCCTTGTATACTTGGCCTAGTATGTAGGCTACATGCAGCAGCACAGTTGCTGGGTCAGGTGCCTCTCAGTGTGTACAGCACAGCACTCCAGTGTCCTCTCAATGTCAGGGAGCATCTATTCATTACCTCACAACATAAAGCAATTAATCTGTTGTCTCAGTTAACTAATTAGCAGACCCCAGGGGGAACCGCGGAGAGACTGACGACTGGGGGAAGATCACATTGTTTGTACAGCTTTATAGAGGGGTATGGGAGGAAACTTAGTGGCTCAAGAAACGCAAATGGTTTCTGCTAATGACTGAGATGGTTTTATGGGTCTTGTTTTATGTTTCACAGCAAAAAAAAACCATTAGCTTTCTGAATGAGTTAAGCTGCAGTTTACATTTACAATAGGGTTGCAGACGAGTCCACTGTAGTACACCTTTTGGTAAGAAATGACAGAACCAGTGGGTCCTACCAAACTACTAGATGATGTACTTCTCTTAACTCTCTGAGGACAGATTAAGGGAAAAAAATTGTGTTGATATGTCTTTGATATTTATCTTTTGAACTAGTTAACCCCTAGTGAAAATTTAGAATCTAGTTCCTGATGAGAGTGATGTTCTCATTATACTTTTGAAATTACAAATAGCAATGGGCTTTGCCTCAAAACATATCTTTGCACATTTCCCGCACACATATGCATACATGAAAATATAAAGTGACTGAATATTTCACAGGGAAAATTTTCCCTGTCAACAATGTATAGTACTCAATGTCAAGTAAAAATGCAGGTCAGAAATGTCCAAATCCATACTCTAGGATATCCAGTAAGCATAATATATTTCTTAGTGTCAATTGTAAAACATACCCAAGGTGACTAATGAAATGATAAAAGGGCATGGAAATATATACATTTTAGAGTACCTACATTCTTTTCCGAATACTAACAATCTTACATTCTGTTTTCTTTCTACCCATCCACATAATAATGCTAAAGCTATTCCGCTTGAGTTCCAATCCCCAGAGGACATAGAGTCTACACTACATGGAACGACTGCCAGCTGAGACACGATATCAGGAAGGCATCTCTCATGGTTCAATGACCATGTCTGGAAGGTATTTGTCAAGATGGTACAGCTAGACCCGATCAAATTGTCGTGGGATCCCTTACTAACAGTTATTAATTGCTCACTTGCAATTGCATTGGTACGACTGCCCTACCACGTCATACCATCTTGAGAAATGCCAGTTGTATCATTTGAGGTAATGCCTTCGAGAAAGGGTCTCAAGGCAGTTATACACATGTAATCATAAGTGACCATTAAATGCACGACTGTTGTGGCATTAGATTGAGGGTTCCCAAACCGATTTGAAGGGGTGTAGTCATGCTATCTTGGGAAATACCTTCCTGACGTGGAGATCACAAGAGGAGAAGGCAAGAAATGGGCATCGTCATTTAGGTCATCCAGGCAATTTGCTTTCCTTGTCTAGTAGGTCAATTGATATTTTTTATCAAAGGCAATAACATATAGTGTGGAGACATAATTCTAGTAGAATGCATGAAGATTATTGTCACCCTAACCTCAGATATTCTTACCATTAAGTTCATTTTTTTATTTTCCTCAGACTAAGATTCACTATAGTTTAATACTCAGAGTACATCGTATTCATTCAGAACCCTCTGTCAAAGACCTAGCATAGTCTAGTATAGGTTGATCACTGACACAAATCTTTCAGTATTTATAGGCGCTCTTTGTTTAAAAACTTGTTGAGAAATTTGATCTATTTGATCAATACCACAATGGACGCCTGGGAACAGTGAGCGGTCTCCAGTGACAGCCATTTCTGACTGTGGTTAAAGACCAGGGTATTGTCTATAGACTATATTTTAGGATTATGGCCTGCGGCGTTGAAGATGAAGTGAGTAATACCTTGTTTCCTAATATGGGCCAATAGAGTACAATAGATTTAGATATTTGAGAAATTGCTATTCCTCCCCAAACTTTTACTTATTATGATTCAGTACTAAGAGTAAGAAAGAACTAAGATTTGATGTAAGGCCAAATAAAAAAAAAGGTGTGTTTCCAGTAACCCGACTGACCCTAGCAAAACAGGGGCAAAAAAAACTTCTTTGTTTTGTGATTTTGAAGAATTTGTCTCATTTTTTCATATTTTAAAGAAATTTTCATTACTTTTTGAGGATTTTTCCTGTATCCTTTTCGTACATCCATTGATATGTGCCTTAATGTATAAATGTAAACAAAAATTTAAAAAAAAAAGAAAAATCCGACCTACCGACCCTAGCACTTTGAGCTATGTCACTGGAAACACAGCTTTTATTTTTCTTGGCCTGAGTCTATGTCTTTGAAGTAACATATGCACTATCATAATCAGAATCCTACAGTGTATCCATTTTAAGCAGCCAGGCAGATTTAAACTATCTGTCTCACTGCTTTATCAAAATCCTGTATCCCCCACTATGTTTTGAAGCACCAATAGTTATAACTAAAAAAATGTATACCATTATTTATACATGTAGTGACTAAAGGTACAATGTTATTTGCTTATTCACTTCCTGAAAATAATTCCAGAATGTTTAACAACTTTCTCATCCAAACCTCTCCTTTGAACAATTGGTGAATTCAAACCACAGTTATAGTTTCAATTGACTAATAAGGCCTCAATTGTCAAAAACGTTCAGACCCAAATGAAGAAAACAATGAGCAAAAGCAGATGGATCATCTTTTAATTTGTTCAAAATTGAGTAATAAAATATATGATACAGGGTCTGACTGAGAGTAGAGAAAGATGCCAACACCATCTCCTTTGTTTATTTTAACTACAAGAGACCAACACTTTGGGAACATTTACTGAAGTCTAAGAGAATTTTGCTGCATGAGAGGACAGATTAACAAATTGACAAAATTAAATTGAAAAACCCTTTGACTAAGTTTTTTACCCCCTTTAAAACAGAGAGCCAAGTATGTACTGCTTAAAACAAGTCATTAGAAGGATGACAGTATTCTGTATGTATGGAACATGCAAGGCATGCATGTCTTTGGAGACAACAGGAGGTTAATTCAAAAGATCCTGGGATTTCTACCCCTGCGATCTTATTGTAGGAGCATATCATAAGACCTGGCCAGTCTACCCTATCTAATGCAGTGGTTGCAGGCCTGTCAGGAATAGCAAGTCCTGAGATCACTTCACTATTCCTTTTCCAGCGCTAAGATCACTGTGATCTTAGTGAAAGAATTGCATAGTGGTTTAACCTGAGTACAAGAGCAGTTACATGAAACACTCCTGATTGAAAGAGTGAATAGCCTGCTGCATACATATAGAGGGGAGGGAGGACATTTGCTGAGTGTCCTTGAGGGCTCTTAGGGCTACTCATGCGTTAAGTGCACTGTAAGGTACTTCTCTTCTCTCTCTTTGTCCTGGGGGGCACAATGCTTCTAATAGGCAAGCATAAATCATACATTCATGGGAACAACTCTTGAATACTGCACGGGGTCAACTGCACCCTGTGCTCTTTTGTTAGCCAGTATGGAGACGGGGAACGAGGGTATAAACACTGTTGTGAAGAAGAGTGAATCCACAGCTATTCCTTTATTTTGGGACTCTTACCCCTGTGCCCAGTCAGTACTTCTTGGAATAGTGTAGGAGGGCTGACGCTAAGATCGATGCGATCTTAGTGCTGGCTAGGAAAAGTGAACGCAGTCTAATCTTAAGATCTCTTAATAGGTTAAGGTGGAATGATTCCTAAGATCACTGAGGTTGCGATCCCAGGATCTTTTGAATTAACCTCCAGTGCTCGGGCATGTTAAGATTAGGTATGTGAATGTGGCAATTAATTATGGCTGTTTCTAATTGCTTACTGTGAGATGTATACAATTGGTGATGTTAGTGATTTCCCTCTCATATTCTATACTGCTATGGTAAGGTAGGCCTGCCTGACTTTCTGATAGCCAGCTACGTTTTAGTGAGCGATGTTAGCCTCAGCCCTCCTTTCACTATTCCAAGCAGCTAGCGATTGTGCAGAGTGGTAACAGGTCTACAGAGAAAAAATAGCAGTGGGAGGTAAAAAAATAGCAGAGGAAAAACTCGTTCTCTCAAGAGTGGCTACACTGGGGTTCCATTTAGAAGTACATTGCTCCCCCCCCCCTCTGCACCAACTAGGTAAGAGAAGGGAAGCATGACGTTACTATGCCCTTAATGCATGAGTAGACTCAAGAGCCCTCAAGCAGTCTGAGAAAATGCATTCAAGTGCCCTTAACTCATGAGCAGCCTCAAGAGCCCCCAAGGACTATCCGCAGGTGCATTCACTTTTGTGACGAGGTATGTCCCCCACCCAGGTATCGTTTCTCAGTATAAAATAAGGGGTGGTGTTAGTACTGAAGTGGAATAGTGAAGGACTGCATAGTACTTCCTGTTAATGACTGGACTAACACCACTATAGCTATTTTATTGTAGTAACACTATAGGTCTTATGAGATGGTAAGAGATGCACAGAGAGAAGAGCACTGATCGCTTTGACGCATACTGCACAGGTCACAATTTGTTTCCCACATGACATGTATGAAGGCATGTCGAATCAGGTTAACGCTCTCATATTTGGTTCGTCAACTCTACTTGACAAGCGTAATGAAGACATGTCACATATTTCTGATCCATTCACCTGAGTGGTAGGTAATACTGTGAGACAATTATGTAAGGGTCAAGAGCAGTCAATAACTATGTACCAATGGTTCAATCAAGGCAGGCCTATGGTAGAAGACAGGAGATATCATAGTCCCACAGGCCTGCAACACTAAGGCACTTTTACCTATCTACAGAACTTCTACTTGACTGAGGACCTCTATGCAGTCCATAAGACAAGGGCATGGAGGTGCATGGCAATGTTATATGTCTCCATGTACTGTAGATACTGAGTTTATAGATTGGGGGTTAGCTTACAATATTTGGTATTTTCACTGACTCACACATAAGGTGTCTAACCTCTCCAGTTGAAGAATTCAGGATTGTGGGTGTCTATTTTGATATTCAATAACAAATGCAAATTTAACAATGAAATAAAATTCACTACTATTCACTGATAGTATTTACAGAACTTAGTGATCTATTCTTCATGAGAACAAAAAGACACAGATACATCAAATGTCTCAAGTGTTGGTAGTACTTCTTGGTAGTGCTTAATCCTGGTACCTAAATGGTTGTTTGCCCCATCTAGTAGAATATCCTAGAACAATTATGTATGTCAAACCAACACATGTCAAGTGCCTTCGACATGGCTGTGACTCTAGTCAACTCACAGATGATGTGACATTTTAAGGCATGTCAAATCATATGAGGATTACTGTGTGCCACAGTTGTCAGGGTGACATATGGGCACATGTCCCAATGACGTGTGCTCTCTGTGTCAAATCAAGTTGACATGGGTATACATGTCACTTTGTCAGGAGGAATTTTTTCAGTGTGTGCCTATGCTAACATCGCATAGGTAGCAATGGCAGAGCCTTTTGAATTAACCTCCTGTTCTCCTCATCAATATTTCCTTAGTTTGATATTCAATCTAAATTGAAAATACACATAATTAGTGCTTATGTCATGTATCCTTATGTGTAAAGTTAAAGAAACAAGTTAAGTTCTAAACTTATTCATTTAACATACTTATCCCAACATCCATCCAGCACAGGTTCTTGGTCAGGTGCCCATAGGTATGCATGCATGTCAAGGAGGACCTTTAATATATCCAGTCATTATCTTACAACATAAAACAATGTTGTCTCAGATAAGTAATCAGCAGACCTTGGGGGATCCGCTGAGAGACATAGGGCCGGTGTAGATTACCTTGTTTGCACAGGGCATATGAAAGTGGCCCACAGAAGACTGAGATGGCTTCTAGAGTAATTTTTAGAGAAGTCATATAAATTTTGTTTTCTGAGGAAGTCAGGCTGAAGTTAAGATTTACAATCTGGTTGCTAATGAGGTTGCTGTACCTCATTGTACCCTTACATCCACATCAATTCATCCTCCTGTCTTTCCTAATCGTATCTGTATCTTTGTATCTTTGCGCATTCTGCCCCTGAAAGCTATTCCCCTTGAGTCCCATCCACTACAGGATATAGAGTCCAGATGACAAGGACTGACTACCAACTGAGAAACAATATCTGGAAGGCCATATTGTATAACTAGACACCGTCACTTGGATATGGATGCCACAGAATTGGACAGGGTGATCATAGGAAATGCACTACGACTGTTCTGTACAATCAGCACTTAATGTAGACATTACATAGGGCTTGGCAGTCATACCAGTGGAATTACTTATCAGAAGTCAGCCTTCACAAGGAATAAATGTGTACAGGCAGGATGGAAACTCTTTACACAGCTCTGCCGACCCCTTTCAATCGACTTATACTGTTAGATTCTGGTTGAATATTAAATACAATCACATTTGTTTAGATAGATAGCCATTGCAAAATTAATTTTGAAAATACCAAATTTAGCATCCATGATAGATTCATGAAATCTTCACACTCTTCTTTGGATCAGTTGCAGGATTTAAATTAGATCTGTCATTTCAATTTACTAAACATTCATCAAATGAGCTCACATCCCAATGAGGACTGAAAAAACAATGGGAGATCACTTTTTTAAATTGTTCAAAATTCAGTATTGGTTGGAGCATATAGAGCCTGACTGAGAGGTGAAAAAGATGTTAAAACTAACCCCTTTAAGCAATTAAACTACAAGAAGACATCACAACAAGCATGCTTAGCCAACTAATGCCAACATGTAAGGGAGTTTCCGGGGGATTGAATCAGTCCTCAGACAAAGAGGTTAAACTGTGACACATCCTTATTATTCAGATTAACAGAAATGAAGCTGCCATCAGTTACCCTACTAGCAGTATATGTCCTTAACATAGAGAAAATAGTCATGTTTTAGTATGATCTGTAGGGGGGGGGGTGGCGGGCGTTGAAGGTGACCAAATTTTATTGATTTTCTGCACAGTCATTAGAAAGATGACTGCACGCTTTGTTCATACATTGTTCAGACATGCAGGGCGTGTATGTGGTGTAAAATGGGGATTGTATTATTTCATGTTAAGGGTAGGTATGTGAAGAATAATCACGGTATCTTATTGCTTACTGTCAGATGTATACACGTGTGGACAGGACATGACTCTCCAGAGAGATGAAAAAATGGCAAGATAGGATAGAGTCCTGTGCTCCCATCAATATTTCTTTCTTTCATTGCCTGTGCTTTCCAAACGTGTGATTATGATATATAATAAGAACAATGGTGGTGGCAGAATACCTACCGATACTTTGATGCTAAAGCCAGAAAAGTTCAGCATATTATCTGACATTTTCTTCACATAAGATCTAAGATATACCATATATCTTGATGTATAATAAGGATCGCCATAAAGTTAAATCTAGCTTTGCCTTACAAGATATTCCTGAATCCTGTTCCCTATAGTTGACGGTATGAGTGTCTGGTACACTGTACAAAAAAAAAGACTGTTAAATCTACCATGGATCCTTGTTAAAACGAGGATTGTGTCGTTATTTTAATGACATTTTTTACAGTGTATATGATGACTTACAAATCTTCTTTTTGACCTAAACCCTACCCTAGCCCGATACTTGTGAAATCATGTCTGTGACCTGTACCCTGCTTCATATGCCTTTTAGAACAAAGGCCGTTGACCGCCAAAATTGCACTGTCAGCCCTTCTAGGTTTGTTTAAAATGTTGTTGAGAAATTCGATCTACTTTATCAATACAGCGGTGGACGCCTGATAACACTGAGCAGTCTCCAGTCACTGCCATTTCTGAAAGTGACTTAGGACCAGGGTATTGTATATATCCTACCTATAGGCTAGATTATGGGGTTCAGGAACTGATGTTGTTGAAAAGATACATCATGCCTATTGATCGTCATAATGCATGGATCCAGCACTGGACCGAGATGAGCCTGCATTAATGGGTCAGGTCGTCAGAAATTGTAGGATTTTGCCCTTGAAGGCCCTGAAAAACTAATTTTCTAATTACTTTATATAACCTCAACAAAATTGTCAAGGTACATCTCCTAAGCTCAGAAAAAAATTCCGACCTAGGTCATCCCGTTCCATTTTTATTGCTTGTTTTGTGTCATGTGAAGTCCAGTACCAAAATGATGAAATGTAGAGGTAATTGAAGTTGCTCTCAGTAATATAAGAATGTCCCATTATGCATAACAAACACATGCAATAGCAAGACCAATATATATCTATTATCGACTTCAATTACAAAATGGGACAAGATTTGAGTTATGCATGCACAGTGGACTGCCTCCTACATGATGATAAAAGTACCGGACGTTACATAACGTCCGGTACTTTTATCAGAATTATTTCACAAAAGCTGATCCCACATGGGGACAAATGTTGATAGACACACAATTTTTTCACCATAGTAGGGGACAATAGGGCCCTTCATATGGGTAATAATAAAAATTTTGAAGTTTCATTTTTTCCATGTTTTATAACTGATTTAGATTTAGGTACCAGACGTTACAAACTACATTTCCATTTTGAAAAACACATCATGAAAAATTCTCACTCAGTAACATATCCAAACCTCATGGAAATGATACCTATGACCATATACAATACAAAAAAAAATAAGCATAATACTGACCAATGAGCATTATGCACCTTGAAGGGTGAACATAGACAATGAGCACAGTCTTTTAGGTGGCATCGGAGTGAATCAGAAATACCATATAAACAAAGAAAATGTCTTTGATCTTGTTAATTCTTACTACCTTTCTTAATAATAAACTTGCAAGTTGAGAGTTATATATTTCTAAAGAACCATTTTACTTTTCACATTTTGCCGTATTTTGGACTACAGAAATATCCAAACTATCCTACATCCACCTCTATGTAATGGCATTGTGTTTCTAGTTTAATATAGCACTGCTGTGAATGCAAAGAAGCTTAGGTTCCCTGAACCCTCCTTAAGCCTGGCGTCCAGGGCTATGGTATTCTAGGCCAAATCTATAGGTCTACTGACTTAGTAACCCAAGACCTCCCAAGACCTAGACAGCAGTGCATGTTAGGATTGCGCTCAGGGTAGATACCAATAGATGGACATTTTGTGTTTGCCTAGTGCTGCCTCCTATTAGCCTCCCATCCCCAGCAAAGAAAAGGCAGAAGCTAGTATTTTAGGGTACCCACTGATCAGTTTTTTTCTCCATAGGGAGTTTTGTCTAACTTTGCTGCTTTTGGTTACAGCTGCAAGATTGCGTTTTTGCAGCAGCAAGAATAATGTTTGGGGCCGCGAATCTTTGCGGAAACAATAATATTTGCCAACAAACAATTATCAGTGCATGTCTGCTCCAGGGCGCCATAGCTATACTAACTTTTGCTAAGTGACACTGAATGGCTTACTTGAATTGTTCCTATTGAGTGCCAAATAGGTAAGTGAATAAATATTTCTTCCTTATATCTATATACTGCATATTTTAGAAAATAGCCTTTAACCAGTTAATGTAAGTTGTGTTCATGTATATTAGGAAAACTGTATTAGAGGGAAGGGAGAAGAAAATGGGGAAGGCAGTGTTCTTTAAATAACCAATAACTGTAAGGTGGAAATTGTCCTTGACATTTAGTGTCAATCTTTTCTTTGAGACCCATCAGTAAATTGTGTCATTAATCAATATATCAGTGTAAAAGGTAAATTGGATTGGCAGTAAGCCAGGATCAGGATCAATCATGACCAGAGATGACAGAACAGGGAACATCCATTTATAGCTACAAAAGAATGTACACTGTAAAAAAGTAACTGTTGAATCTACCAGTGATCCTCATAAAACTGGACCACTGTAATTGGATAAGATTGAACCATTGCAGTTTTTTACAAGAAGGCCCTGGTGGCAGTATGATGGTACACAATTGTATAAAGAATCTCTGTGAAAATAATGACTGACGTCTGGCAATTTTGGGACGAGGAATGCCATATCATTTTGACAACATTTTTTTTAACAGTGTAGCCTTGGTGCTGTATGATCTCATTGGATTGAAGTCTGTATACTGGAGGGGTATTGTGACCTGCACTGTAAAAGAAATGTTATTGTAATAACGGCAAAATCCTTGTCCCAAATTGGTCAAGAACTCATTGCTATCTTTAAGGATATTCCATGTACCACCATACTGTCATCTGGGGCTCCATTGTAATTCACAGCAATATTATTGCAGAGGTTCACTCCTCAGTCTTTGAAGGAGACCAGGAGGATGTTGCTCCTATAGTAAAAGGAAGAGCTGGCTAAAAATGCCCTCATTTTCATTCCTTTCTTTTCATGTCGCTATAACCTGTCCCTTTTGTTGCTCACAAGGGGTCATTAAAGTATGGTGAAAATTCTGTGCCCTTGCCTAAGATTAGTAGGTCCTGCACTATTGGCACCTAATGGTGTCCCATTCTCATTCAAGTGCTCTTGAGACCCATATAGACATTCCTCACTGGAGGGTGTTGCTCCTATAGTAAAAAGAAGAGCTGGCTAAAAATGCCCTCATTTCCAGTCCTTTCTTTTCATGTCGCTATAACTTGTCCCTTTTGTTGCTCGCAAGTGGACATTCAAGTATGGTGCTAACAAAGGGGGATTTGAGTAGGTACCTAGTTGGGAGAAGTCAGTAAGTATGATATACTATAGAGTGTGTGACATGAGTAGGTACCTGATAGTGCAGCTCTCTCTGTTTTAAACAAGGCAAGTGGCTTTTCAGACTAATGTGGTGAGTGCAACTTGAATGGTGAAGCAGTACACGACTTGTTTAGAAAAGAGGGTACCTACTGACAGCTCTTTTTACCATAGGAGCAACACCCTCCTGGTATATTCAACAGTGGTTCATTTTACAGTGTAGGCCATCCTTAGAGCCCCTCTATTTTATGTGTAATGCTACAATTTTGGTCTCTCAATTTAAGATTCTAGGTTTCCAACTCCTCTAATTTTGAAAATAATAACAGATTCATGCTGCCTCTGCTATCATGTTCATGAAATATGGGAAGGTTACCGGTCTTTTGATAATCCGTTGAACATTAGGTGGAAAATGACATCTGATATCAATCTTCTCAATGAGACTTATCTGGAGGTAGATCTAAGTGTGCCATTGATCAATATGTTAGTGTGAAAGGTAAAATGGATTGGCAGTAAGCTTGGATTCAGAACAACAATGGCTAAAGATGACAGAATGGAGAACATCCATTTACAGGTACAACAGAATGTAGTCTTCCAGTTAGAATCTTACCATGTGATTAAAAGTTAAAAATGTTCTGGCTTAAAAATAGGTTTATGTTGCTAAGTTCAGAATATAGTGGTCATTAAAAAGTGGTCGCGATTTTCTTATATGGAATAGGCCACAATTCTAGTCACCAAAATTCGGTCGCTAGTATTAGCGACCTGAACTAAGATGATGCCAAAAATAGTGTAACTAGTGTCAATGAAAGCCTTATCAATACTTCAATTGAATGGTCATGACGAAGTATGGGCTGAATTAGGTTATAAATGTGCCTATATGTGATGCCTGCCTCCTTCTTGATATTTGAATAAATTGTAGTGAATATGCAGGAGATAATTGGAATCATCAAAGTGTGAAATAGGTCTGTGAATCATACTATGAACATGTTACATTTACCCACCCTAGAACATAAAGGGATAATACCCTCAGTGACTGCCACCTCAACACTTCTCTGGTGCCCTGAGGGATAAACCCTCAGGGCACCAGCATAGAGGAAACCCAGGGCATGCTAGTTAAACCCAGGGCATGCCAGTTAAACCCAGGGCATGCTAGTTAAACCCAGGGCATGCTAGTTAGATCCAGATGCATTGTGAAAGGTTCATGACCACTATATTGGCCACTAGCTGGTCTGGAGCTGGTTCTGGCAGCACACAGATAAGAACTGATAAGATGGGACCAGCATGTCCCTGGAAGTGGGTGTTTACCAGGGACAAGGTACCCATCATGGTATGTCTTATCAGTGGGTTTTAGCTCAACCAGTGAAATTCAAGATGGTGGCTCCAGTAGGCCTCCATACTGAGTCCTATACATGTACTTCTTCCCGTCATCAGAAACAAGAAATACTCTTTACTCCTCATGCAGAGTTTCTATTTTTGTAGTCAGAAATATATATATATGCATGCACAGTGACAAGTTCATAGTCATGCTAGTGCTCACTTAGTGCTCACTTAGCACCATAACCCGGCACTTGGTACACATGTACCTCCACATGAGCTGCAGTCACACAGTCTGGGGGCGTAAAAAGGGAAACCAAAACAGAAAGTAACTTCCCTCATTTCCCGCTACGCTCACAGCCAGAGAGAAAGAACAATGTCGGTTTATTGCTTTATGCCCACCATGATTCATTGTAGCATATGCGCCATAACAGCATAGGGCCCTAGACCCCTAAAATCGACATGGCGACACAGGCATTTTTGAGCTTAGTGACATGGGACATTGCCACTTTCTTAAAATCGACATGGGGACATGAGCTTTTCTTAAAATTGACACAGTGACATGGACATTTCTCAAAATCGACACAGTGACATGATCATTTCTTAAAATCGACATGGGACATTGGGGACCCCCCATCAAGGGCCCCCACCATCTCTCTCACTCGCACATACATTGACACTCATCTCTGGGTGAAGTAATTTCTCTTATAGCGAACCAGTTTACCGTAGTGGCTCATATAAGCGCCCAGGTGCTCATGAACTGATTTCAGTTCCTCTGCACCTATACAAGACAGGTGCTTATTGGTTTTGAGTGCTAAAGATTAATTTTAACACCCCTTTAATCCAGTGATTATTCAAGACCAATGCTTTTTTGAGACCCAGGTCCTTAAATTGGTATTTAAAAATTTTGTGGAAAAGTAATTACTCATTGGGCAGATCAACAGAAGATTCGGGGTTCAAATATGTTTGAATTAGAAAGTTGACACAATATAATCAAATCAACTGTGATTCAACATCTAACAACCAAAGTTTAGAGCTGATTCAACATTTGTATTTCGATGTTGATTCAATGTTGTTTCAACATTGTTTGCATGTTATTTGAATGTTGATAAGTGAAATAGACCTTGTTGATTCAAAATTCACAAATCAAAGTTGAATAAACATTGAATAGAGAACAATATCTTTTTGTTGCTATTAGGTCTACAAAGTCTGGGTGCATCTTATACACCGGGTGCACATTAAACATGGGGTACTTCTGACTTTTTTTTTACCATTTTGTATCCCACACTTAATATTTTGTTCCCTATGGCCTCAGTCAAATCAATCTACACCACCACATACACCAGTATACACACCACTTACACACAACCAGTACTAAAACAATTTCTTCTAGTGTGTGATTATTGCATGCTTGTAAGGCTTGGTGAGCCACTCACCTACCAAGAACTGCTCCTCACCCCACAGATAGCTATATAATCTACCAGCATCTTCTTTCTGATGCATCCATTTACTATACTAGTCTCTAGATCTACTAGTTGTTTCATTGATATGTATCATTGCATCTGTTCTACACTGTAAAAATAACTGTTCAATCTACCAAAAGTCCTTATAAAACCGAACAGTGAACCACTGTAATTTTATAGCAGTAAACCTGGAGCTTAATTCAAAACATCCTGGGATCGCAACCCTTGCTATCTTAGTGTAGGCACATATCATAAAACCTGGCCGGTCTACCCTATCTAATGCAGTGGTTGCAGGCCTGTCAGGAATAGCAAGTCCTGAGATCACTTCACTATTCCTTTTCCAGCACTAAGATCACTGTGATTTTAGTGAAAGAATTGCATAGTGGTTTCACCTTAGTACAAGAGCACTTACAGGGAACACTCCTGATTGAAAGAGTGAATAGCCTGCTGCATACATATAGCAGGTATAAACACTGTTGTGAAGAAGAGTGGCTTCACAGCTATTCCTTTATTTTGGGACTCTTACCCCTGTGCCCAGTCAGTACTTCTTGGAATAGTGTAGGAGGGCTGAGGCTAAGATCAATGCGATCTTAGTGCTGGCTAGGAATGTGAACGCAGTCGAATCTTAAGATTGCTTAATAGGATAAGGTAGAATAATTCCTAAGATCGCTGGAGTTGCGATCCCAGGATGTTTTGAATTAACCTCCAGTGCAGTTTCTACAAGAAGCCCCAGGTGGTAGTATAGTTGCACACAAAATGACAAATCTACCAGGAAACGCATTTCTGGCAACATTGGAACAAGGGATCCGTCATTATTTTGAAAACACTTTTTACAATGTATTCTTCTATAAATCCAAATAGTGGGTGTTTCCCTCCTCACCTAGCAGGCAGTGCTATAGTTGTCTCTATAAGCATACTGGTAAATGTGATTCAACATACTGGTAAGATTGGGGCCTATCGGGGCAATTAACAAACCAAGTTTCATCTATTTCAATACCTCTTTTTCTGAGAATTCATTAGGTTATCAATGTGTCTCGATTGCTAGGCCCTTGGAAAGGGTTATGACCTAAAACCTCTTAAAGTTGTGTGAGTCCACTACTCAGTGGCCAAGGTCCCTTGGATCTTACACTATCTTCTTAAATGAAATGTAACACTGTTATAAAGAGATTGGGTTCAGGGGGCAAGTTTTTTGTTCCCATCCTGTCTGCAAAATATACCATGTCTTGGTTGAGAAATCCAATAAATGGTGTTCGACTTGATATACCTCATCATAGAAGGCTGGATGAAGGTTCCAATTTCAGAAAAGTCTTTCAGTCCCATATACCACCCCTACCCAATAATTCTCCAATACTGAACTATTTATCCAACCTAAATTGACACAAATAGAAATAAAGTCTAGCTACAGGCGTTTTGTTACACTCACTTAAAGCAAATGTCGCTTTTGAAATTAGAATTTTAAAAAAGAAGGTGGTCTAGCAGCATGAGACAGAAAGTACCTAATGGATTCTGTGACTGCTATTCCAGATAGAATGTGTTGAATGATAAATGGCAATTATCTGGTGCCAAAAGGCCATGTCCTACACTGAAAAAAAAATATTGTCGAAATAATGATGAAATCCTCGTCTCAAAGTTGCCAAAGATCAGTCGTTACTTTCACATAGATTCCTTGTACTATCATAATTATATACTGCCATATTGGACTTCTTGTAAAAACTACACTGGTTCACTATAATAACGGGGGTTCACTGTTCAATTTTACAAGGAACCCTGGTAGATTAAACAGTCATTCCTTACAGTGCAGGTGATTTCCATCAATAATGGAGTTCAGCAATTTTATGTAAGCACAGAAGTTAGTAACGTTACAATTAATCATTTTCTACTTATATATCTTCCCCTTAAAAGATAAAACTCTAAGATCCTTACTGTTAAATTTGAGAGAAAACAGCTACTTTTTTAAACAAATGATTATTAGGTTTACATTCTTATTTCTATTATACAACGAATCTGGCCATTCCAGTGCCCTAGCTTGGATGTAAGGCGTTCATTATCATTGAATATGGATATACATTATTTTGGATTTTGTTTTTTTATATACCTTTTTGATGTCAAGTTAAATTCAACTCGATACATTTCTCTCCGGATTTCTTCGACATATGTCACCTCTCACATGTAAAAACCGACAATAAATGCATTGCCAAAGGTGGGGTTTATACCGTCAATCTATGGACTGATAGTGATAAATGTGGATAGAATATCTAATTTCTGGGAAGTGTCTCACTGTTATTCGCCTTTTTTATTTATCCATGCACCAATACAAAGCTTCACTAGTTCTGTAAATTGACACAAATAGAAGTGACGTTTGATGACAAAAGTTGTATTAGATTTCCCCGCAGACAATGCCGTCAGTGCAATTAGTATTTCTAAAAATGAGGATCGTCTGGCAGCTGGAGGCACAAAGCAGCTAATGGATTCCGTGGCTGCTATTTTAGATGAATCAATATACATCAATTAGCTGAGACTGAAAGGTTATGTCCCAGGAGGGCATTTCTCAACTGTGTTAGATAGCACTATTGAGAAGTGCCCTCCAGAAAGACATTTTCTCAAGTTGGTATGACTAGACCCATGTAGTGGGAGTCCTCACTCTAGGGACATTACTGCAATACATCTGGTGGTCGCAACGATTGTACTGGTACAACTGCCCTACCAAACTGTATGTAATTATCAGTAATTGATAAATTGCGGGTAATGAGACTGACAGGCAAATTCATACTACACCTAGTGGTGCTTCCAAGTACTCACCAGACTCCCAAGGACTCAGACCGGTGGCTCCACCTTCTGCAAATCACTGAGCAACTCTCGACCCCGGTTGCAACCTGTAACACACTTTACCTTTTCTCACCTGGCGTTCATAACAATACTTATAAACTTTACATATTTAATCCATCACTATCACCGTCAAAAGTGACCATCCAACTTCCAGGATGAAGCATACTAATACTACACCATCTAATGCTGCTCCACCTAAAAAGAAAGCAGGCGGTAAGGCTAAAAAGACTATTCTACGGGTAATTTAGGAGACTGTGTTACAAGCCTTGAGGACGATGTCCTCGCCATCCGGTCTCAAAACAATGAAATCCTCGCTGCTATAAATGGCCTTAAACCTGCTGCTACACAACCTATAATTACACAAGTACAGCCACAGGTCAGTCAGATCCTGGTAGTGGACATCACTTCAACAGAGTCAGTACCTGTAGTACAAACTCCGTCTAGAAATACTCGTACCGCCGCAGCTGCTGCAGCCATCCCGGCTGCAGTGACGTCACAGCCTGCTGCAGGACCGGTCATCGACGAGTTTGCTGCAGCCATATAGGCTGCTACCTTCACGGGTGAGAAATCCTACCCTCTACCACTCAGCTACCAAGACAAAGTTCCTGCTTCTGTCACTGAGAAGGTAGCAAATATCCTCACCTCTACATCACATCAGCTGTCATCCATCAAGGGTAAGCCTACTCATGCCTATGACTTCATTTTCCATGGCCCTACATGTATTAAAACAGGTCTAAATGTCCTAGACTCTTTAGAATATTTGTTTGGCCTGTCACGGCTTATGAAAAACCACCATACCCTGCCTTAAGATAAGCCCCGTATCGCTGAGCATATCATGGACATAATAACATCGGGCAAAGATTATCAGTGGGAGCAAATATGTGATTGGTCAGAAGAAATCCTGTCTTCCATTCCTGATGAACTATTTAGCAGTCATAGTACAATACGTAGGGTCACCCATTCTGATTTTGAGGGGTTTGAATCATAGTGGCTGTGTGCAATCATAATATCTTGAGAAAATGCCCTCCAAGTGTTATCTATTATAATTTGTATTCAACAATTGCCACAAGAACATTATGGTATTCACTGCTCTTCTCTCTTCCTCAATAAGTCTCTTCATGAATTCACTTAATGTCAAATGTGAATAGATATTCACGTTTCCCTCAATAGTGAATAGCATTTTGCTGAGATTCATCTCTGAAAGAGAGTGTATAGATAATTTGGAAAAGTAAAAAAAGAAAAAGAAGGAATGTTGGCTTAATCAGAATCAAGGCAAATTATTTCATAAGAGCAGTCTCTTAAAAACTGAGGGGTAGCTGGAAATTGTGACAGTATTTATGACACTTAATGTCAATCTTTTCTCAGGTTCTTATCACTCTGCAGCCGCTAATATCTCATTGATCGATATATTAGCGTGAAAGTTAAATTGGATAGAGGGTCAGGCAAGGCTAGGATCAACCATGGGTGTAAAGAAGATGAGGTAGTGAAGACCAATCTGGGGGTAAAAAAGATGTTATCTTGGTGTGAAGAGTAATCTATTGATAGTGTTCATATAAACAATCATTTCATCAGTACCATCCTATGTGGGACCAAACGTAGGGAGGTATTTGAACTGCATGTGTCTCAAGCAGGATCACTTTATCTCCCCTTTCTGTTATAAGTCCCTGGCATACCTCCATTTTAAGAGATTTGATAAAGTAAATCCTGAGAGTATCTTTTCTGTTGTCACTGTGTTACTTGATACATTTCATGTCTCCGTTTAATTCAGCTCTATATAGGTGTTTTCCCCCACAAAACCAGTGCCTGGTTTTATAATTCCAAACCATTGCATTCTCGATTCTATCTCAAAGAATCAGACATTTCCATCAGGATAAAATCATGATGCTTTTTATTAGTATATCACAGAAAACCATCCACGCATCATAGTTTGTTCCCTACAATGCATATATCGATAGCCTGTGCCCCTCACCCTATTTCCTTCTGACCTTCTCTTCTGACCCTTTGCAGTGGTAGAAACTACACCATTTATTTGCAATCAGGATACAGACTGCCCCTTGACATTACCTAGCAAACCTGTTGTGATCCCTCCCACAGATGCCTCAACCATTTATCTCCATATACAGACTCCACAGGAGTTAGGCCTAATCCATACCTGCCACCACCCCGATTCAAATCCAATCAATGTAAGTTATATAAATGACAGGGCAGGGAGGCATTTCTGCAGGTGTCAGGCCCACATTGGGACCCTCGAACAGGGGTGTTGTGGTAGGAACTACACGCCCTTAGGGTACCCTTCAGCCTTTTGCAACAGCCTTAAGCATCCAGGAGGGTGTTGCTCCTATGGTCAGAAAGGTAGTTTTGCCTTCGAAGTGCCTCACCTGCAGCAGTCTCTTTCTTTGTAGTCCTAATTCTTTTTTGTGTTGCATACAAGTGGTCAACACAAGAGCATTGAAAGGGTGTGTGACAAAAGTAGGTATCTCATAGTGCAGCACACACAATTTTTAAGCAACAAGAAGCCATGGCGGGTGGTGATACAGTTCGCTTTGAAAAATCATTGAATCCTTCAATATATCGAATCTTATGGAGGAAATTGTCATGGCATCACCATATATGGATCCCATACATGATTACAGATGAATGAATTAACGTGACATTGGATTCCATGGAAAATGCTATGGTGTTCGCTTCCCCATAGGACCTAAATGGATTTAACGGGAAATTTATGGTGAGATCGACTTTTGTATATCTCCCATAAAATTATGGTTAGAATCTGGACATGTTAAAAATTCTATTGACATGTCCAGATTCTAACCCAAGGATTCTTGGAACCAAATGGAAGGTTGCAAAATGTGGCTATTCCTGGATAATGCAAAGCAGTTATCAGGAAAAAGGTACTGTTACCATAGAGGCCAGGAGCTTAATTCAAAACATCCTGGGATCCCAACCCCAGCGATCTTAGTGTAGGCATATATATCATAAGACCTGGCTGGTCTACCCTATGTAATGCAGTGGTTGCAGGCCTGTCCAGAATAGCTAGTCCTGGGATCACTTCACTATTCCATTTCCACCACTGAGATCACTGCGATTTTAGTATTATTTTGAGACTCTTACCCCTGTGCCCAGTCAGTACTTCTTGGAATAGTGTAGGAGGGCTCAGGCTAAGATCGATGCCATCTTAGTGCTGGCTAGGAAATGTGAACGCAGTCTAATCTTAAGATCGCTTAATAGGATAAGGTAGAATAATTCCTAAGATCGCTGAGGTTGCGATCCCAGGATGTTTCGAATTAACCTCCAGAACCGTGAGATGAGGCTATGTGATTGATGTTTGCTGAACCTGCCACTAATGCTGCATTGTCACTCTATCAAACAAGCTCATGCTGTGTTCTACTTAATGATACAGATTCAGTACACAGTGAATTTAATCAAACATACACACCCAAGGGATGTGTTGTTCCCACACAGAATACATGAATTCATGTTGACATTGATTCATACACCTACATGGGTGTGCAGTAGGACTGTGATTCCCTAATCAATCAATCATGCAACATGCAGTATTTCCCCTCCCTGAGCACAATGGTAAAGAGATAATACCCTGACAGCTACAGGCCCAACCGGCAGCTGTATCATACAAAGGGCTTAGAGCATCAAAAGGGACATCAAAACAAAATGTAATTCACCATTTTCTTCACTACACAGGCAGCTAGAGAGATAGAACAATGTCAGTTAATTGATTCACACCCTCTCAGTACAAAAATTGTCGTCAAAATAACCGTGACATCCTTGTCCTAAAGTTGCCGTTGTTATTTCTACATAGATTCCTAATACCATTGTACTGCCATCTGGGGCTTCATTGTAGAACATACGCTGCTTCACTGCAATATGATTACCGTGGTTTGCTGTTCAGGTTTTAGAAGGACCCCTTGTAGATTCAACAGTTATTTTTCAGCGTGCCTCTTGATTAACTGGGATGCACACGTTATATATAATTATGAGCGCCATCATGCAAATGTAAATGTGCCCCCACACCCACACGATGTAAGACTGTATAAGATTGGTGGACCACTGATAAACCCTTTAAGCGTCACGGATAAATGGTGCATACATGCATCATGACGACCCTATGGGGTTCACACACACCTGGAGGGTCGTCATGATGCTCCAATGATGTGCTGGCAAGCTGTCTCGTCAGCCCTTCATTGGTGCATCATGACGACCAAGGGGCCCAGAACCTTGGTATACATAGCAATATTTCTTGTTTGTGTGTGTGTGGCCGTGACAGTTCTGATCTCGGGATATCTCATAATATTTAAGTAGGCACCAGACGCCAACATAACAACATCTGCCTGAGACCTGCAATTTTAAGCAAGAGATCAGAACCGAAATTCACTGATGTTAGCATGCACGTGGTAGCGTACGAACCAGACCGGTCCCATGAGGTCATCATAGAGCTCCACTCCTACAGTGTAAGACAATGCGTATGAACATGGTTCCATCTTGTCCTTCTTGTTCTCAGTTATTGCTCGTTTTTATTGCTTGTTGAGGCACTTGCTGGGATACCACTTACTGCGAAACCACCAATATTGTGTCAGGGATTCCATGGTATTGTAGACGTGTAAGATGGACCCTGACCCCCTACTCTGTATTTAACCCTTGAAGGCCGGTATGCAGGAGTGTATCATGGTCGTCATGAAGCACCAATGAGGTGCCGCGAAGACTGCTTGCCAGCACTTCATAGGAGCATCGAGCCGACATGACGGTCGGCATGATGTAAAAATGTAGCCCTGGTGAGGAACTTATCAGTGTTGCACTTATGCATTATGAGCGGATAATAGAACTCATTAGTCTCATACCAAAAGGGATTGGGTGGCATTTCTCAACATGTTACACCTAGAGCTATTCAAGTCATACCAGAAGCAGCGCCTCCCGAGTCAGCACTTTATCAAAACTTTAATTCAATACTTGGAATTTCCTAACATGGAATTTCCTAACATGCTACAACTCCATAATACCTACAGGTATGACTCTGATGACTTCTCCTGTTGAGTGTTTACCTACCTGAAGTTGGGGGGTTTGCTTAGATATCTCTCCTAGAAACAGGGTGCAATTAAGGCATTCAGAAGGGGTTGGTGAAGGTGGGCAATATGTCACATTAAAATCCAGGCAGCTCATTCAAATAAAGGGAGTCTAGTTTCAAAGTGATTTTTGAAAAGATGTCTCTTTTGCCCAAAAAGGGTACTAGAAATCTTTTTAGTAACCGTTTCAGGCGATGGAGAAAAGGCCACTAGAAAAATCTGTTAGTAGCCTTTTCATGCGATAGGCAATTTTGATTCGAAAACAGACGATTAAAAATCACTGCCTGGAAAAAAAAGTTACCCTCAGGGTGTCTTTAACATTCTATATTGATCTTCTTTTGGAGACCCATCATTAAGCTGTGCTTAACGTCTCATTGATCAATATACTACTGTGAAGCACAAATTAGATTAGCGGTGAGGTGCGATTCAGATCAATCATGGCTAAAGGTGATGGGACAGTGAGCAGTAGTACATATATAAAAAAAGTGGAGTAATCTTGGTTCTGGGGATAAATGATAGTTCTCATCTTATCACTTTAGTGCCAAGCCAATAGAATAGAAGGCTCTTGTGACCTCAGCCATTATCTGGTCTCTTATCTTTAATCAGATTATATAGGCTTGTATCAAACTGGTAAGGTATGAGATAAGATGTATATGATAACTGATAGCGTCCTGTAGTATTTTATGTAGCACAAGAGATCCATTTTCACAGAGATTCCTTGTTTTTGTTGTTTCACCCTACTGCCACCTGGGGCTTCTTGTAAAACTACACTGGTTCCTGCCATTCACTTGTGGTGGTTCACTGTTCAGTTCTACGAGGATCCTTGGTATATTCAACAGTTGTGTTTTACAGCTTAGCCGTTATCTCATATTGCTTAACATCAAACTAATTTATGCCAAATATGTTAAGATTTCCTATTCTATTTCACATAATGCTTTCGAGCTATAGTTTTATTACGTTAATGAAGTCGATTCTTTTTGTCTTAGTTCTTATATTAATCTTTTAGGGTTAATAAAAACAACTTATGAATGAAAGGTTCTAACAATGTGATTATAGTACAATGCCATTGCTCTTTAAAAAAAACTTTCCCCTCTGTATAAAGTGCTGAAATATGAAAGAAAATTATATAAATTAGAATTATGAGCTGCATTGATAGCTAAATAGGTGCTTCTACCTAAAACCTCATGTCGTCAGAACGTAATTCTGTAGGATAACCAGCAAATTATTGTGACCAGTACTGAATGAAGTACTAATACAATATTTGTACATACTGTATAAAAAAGAAAATGTCAAAATTATGGTGAACTCCTTGTCCAAAAAGGAGATTTGTCGTCATTTTCACAGAAATGCATTGCGCTACTGTACTGCAATCTGGGGCATCATTGTAGAAACTACACTCTCTACTGCAATATGATTACAGCGGTTCACTCTTCAGTTTTCTGAAGATGCCTTGTAGATTTTCTTTTAGAGTGCAGCCTCACTAAATGTAGGCGCTAGCGCAGGAAATTGTGAGTAGGCATTACAAACCAATGCTAATACTCTCTCCTTCCTTTTTACCTACAGCTATTTAAGAGTGATAGAAGTGACAAACTTTTACTGTACCATTTATTTGCAATCAGAATACATACAATCATCTGACATCACCTACAAAACCTGCAGGCGTCTCCTCAACCATCCATCTTAATATACACAAGCCCTGGAGAACATTGTCCAATCTTTATTCATCACCACACAAATTGGAGTCCAATCAATGTAACTTGTATAAATGATGGAGCAGGGAGTCTGAGGGAGCCTTCTGCAGGTGTCACGGCCTTTTGGGACCCTCCTGGAGGAGTGTTGTGGTATGAACTACACCCCTCCAGGGTACCTTTCTTGTTTCTGTACAACAGAGGTTGTTATACAACACTTGTCTGCAGTAGGCTACGACTTAAACAGTAGAATTCCTCTAGGAACTAGAATTTGTCCCTATAGATCTGGAAGCCAATTTCAGTTGTATGATTTACGTCCTGAGTTCTGTCTGTGATACAAATGTAATGTGTCTTGGATGATGGAAAATATGGTGAAATGATTGGCAGATGGGATTGAGGCAGCTTTTGTTCATTGCGGCTGAAGTGGGACCCTTGAAACCTCCTAAAGGATATAGGTGTACATCGCAAATACAAGTTAGACTTACCAATTTACCACTATTCATTGATAAGATCATTTTTTAATGTTGCTGGGATGCCTGTTTGATTCAATGTTCTTAGCGTGCAGCCTTACCAAATATAGGCAACAATAAAAATTACTATAAGTAGCATGGTTAGACACTATTCTTCCCAGCCACTGGCCACCATGCCACATAGCTTAAGAAAAGTACAGCTGTAAGTCCATTACGGGAAGTCTACTTTGTTTGAATAGAGAAATCATAGGAATCCCTCACCGATCCACATCATGGCTTAGCTAGGATGGACAGATTTCTGCTGATTTTCCCTTTCCAGTGACGTATAAAATACTTATGCTTATATGAACTGACCTTTATAGAGGTCTCTCTGCCAACTCCTACAGACCAACCCTGGCGAAAAAGGGATGTAGTTCTTGAGAAAACTATATATGTCCCGGCACCCAAATATACAAATCATTGGCTCCACAGCCAGCATTAATGTCTACCCCTTGTGTTAGTACTACCAAACCAATGCTTATAGCTTTTTCTTTCTTGTCCATACATCCATCTTAGAGTGATAGAAGTGACAAACTTTTGCTGTACCATTTAATTGCAATCAGAATACATACAATCCCCCGGCATCACCTACCAAACCTGTAGGCGTCGCTCTGACTTCACCTGAACCATCCATCTCAATAGACACAAGTCTGGGAGAAGAATGTCTAATCTTTACCCATCACCACCCAAATCAAAATCCAATCAATGTAAGTTGTATAAATGATGGAGCAGGGAGTCTGAGGGATATGTCTGCAGGTGTCACGGCCTTACGGGGACCCTCCAGGAGGGGTGTTATATTTCTCAAGGGTACCTTTTTAGTCTCTGTACAACAGAGGTTGTTATAGAACACTTGTCTGCAGTAGACTCCAGCTTCGACAGTAGAATTCCTCTAGGAACTAGAATTTGTCCCTATCTGGAAGCCAATCTCAGTTGTATGATTTACATCCTGAGTTCTGTCAGGGAGACAAATGTAATGTGTGTTGGATGACAGGAGATATGGTGAAATGATTGGTGGGTGGGACTAAGGTAGCTTTTGTTCATGGTGGCTACACTGCAAAAATGGTGTTTAGATCCTAAACACAATTCTAAACATATTCTTGCAACGTTTTTTGTAATCACATTAATTTCCTAAACATGTTTAGCCAAACAATGTGCTTAGTTCAAGTGTTTAGAAATGTAGGTGTTTAGGTTAAAACTTTGTGTTTAGATATATGAATTTTTGTGTTTAGGTGTTTATGAATTTTTTTTGTTTAGATGTTTAAATGATTTGATGGAGATTTAAGGTTTGCAGACATGTATGCATTAAAAGAGATATATTTTGTTTGTTTTCTCATTTACTGGGGGGGAACTCAGCAGGTATTTGCTTGTCAAAGTCTCCAAAGATGTCAGCCACAGCTATATACATGTACATGTATTACACACTGCATCAGAATGAGAGAATGAATGGCAAATTCACAGGTTCCAATAATCAATGTGAACATTGGCAATGGCTAAATGATCTTTGTAAATAGGTTATTCATGTGCTCAAGGTGAATGGCTTGACTTTCCCCTTTTCCTTATTTCAACATTTCGTTACATTTTCAATATGACATTTACAATCCCCTGGGCAGGGTGGTGCAAATATCGATTCCTATTGCCAATGTACAACTATTCAATGTAAAGTGATAAATGGTATACCATGATAAAAGCACTCAGTATACATTCATGCATGATATATAGTTTTTGCACCATAGGCCATAGGCCCTACTCTTATCTAAATATCCAGAGAGAATGAACCTTTATGAATAGAGTTGAAATTGTAATTCCCAATAAGATTTCCTCTTCCTTCGAGACTAAATATGCATGCCTGAAGTAACCCCTTCAATTCTCCCCAAATGTAGTAATGTTTTTTACCCAGTGAAAAACCTGCTTGACACCATATTTGCCAAAATACAAGTCTAACAGTTCATGGGATCACTAAACTTTCACGATCGTTAATTCAAGGGAAAAAAACTCTTCTGCTTGAATTGCCATGGTTCCAGTTTAAAACTCAGTATGTTCCCCACTATCACACCATTTCAGTTAGGTATTAGAGGATCATAGAGCATTAAAGGTTAGGGTATAGAGCTTGGAAGTGGCCATCAGTATGAGCTTCTTGTGGAGAGGAGGAGATCTATGTGACTTCACTTTTCTCCTTTACCTCCCTGGAGGCCATGAGGGTGGCGTGTCAGCCATATGACCTGTCACTTCCCCATTATCTCTGACAGTACAGTTAGATGTGGCGCCTTACACCCCTCCTTGTCCCTTCACCTCCCTCTCCTGGAGGCTGTTGCACAAAGTGGCAAAGGTAGTTTTGCCTAGGCAGTACCTTACCTGCAGCATTCACTTTCTCTTCAGTCTTGAATTCTATTTGTGTTGCAAAAACGTTCTCATGTCAGTCAAGTTCAAATACGTTTCAATGATGCTAAAAGCTACTCAAAATAAAAACCACTAAAATCAGAGTCACACAGTGAGGTAACTGCTTGTGCAGTACACACTATCTTTTTGAAAAGGCAGGTTGCTTTGCAGTCTAATGTAGTAAATACAAGTCGAATGTTAGATTGTGACTTTTTAACATAAGAGGGTACAAACTTAGTGCTCTCTTTAACTTATGTGCAACAGCCTCCTGGCTGCCCATTGCCAACCTGCTGTGGTTATTTGGTCAGTCAGTTCTCATCAGTCTCACCAAACTCACATAAAATATTTGCATCACTCTTGGTCACTTCTTTGAAATTGTTCACCACACAACCTGGATTCAGAAGAATAATACAAATAGATAGAAATGCACTATCCTCTGTTACCTTATAGCCATTAAACATCTGTGCAATGCGCTGTACACTTCAGCTAGTGATGTGTATTGACACGCAGTATAAGGCTCTCCTCCTTTTTTTTTTTTTTCTTTTTTTTTTTCGGGCTTCCTTAGCCCACTTAAAGGGTCTATATCTCCTCTTTCCTATCCCCTCAGGATGTGTGTGGTGCACATATGCACGGGCACTGACACATTCCTCTGTTAAATTATCAACCTGTGAAGCACGGGATAGCCACTTAGTGCCGCTAAAGTGCTGTAAAACACAAATCAATCAATCAATCCTCCGTTTTTCGGAGAAACTATGGGAGTGTATGAAGCCCATGGGCTGTTATGTGTTACAAATGAGTTGCTCACCAAGGCTGCATTCATGAATTATGACAAACGATGGACGCAGTAAACCATTGGCTCCATGCCCTCGAAGGCTTAACCCATTAATGACCGGTGATGCAGAAGTGCATCATGTCCATTGGTTGTCATGATGCACCAAAGAGGAGCTGGTGAGACTGTTTGCCAGCACTTCACTGCAGCATCGTGACGACCCTCCGGGATTGGGTCAAACTCTATAAGGTTGGCATTATGCTTAAATGCGGCCCTGGTGAGTAACTCGCCAGGGCTGCATTCATGCATCATGATGACCAATAGGCATGATGCATGAATGCAACAGAGGCCCTGAAAAGCCTAAAGGGTTATACTGTCCCCTCACATCTCCCTGTCCACACACAGCTACACTGTAAAAAATAACTGTTAAATCTACCAGACCCTCGTAAAACTGAATAGTGGACCACATTTATTGAAAAGCATTGCACCAGTGTAGTTTTTACAAGAAGCCGCAGGTGGTAGTGCGGTGGTACACACTCTCTGAAAATATTAATAGATCTCTGGCAACTTAGGGCTGAGGAATGTGCTGTTTTCCGACGACATTCCTTTACAGGGTATGAATGGTGCCAGTCAGGGAGAAGGTGCCTGGAGGTATCAGGTGCCAAGGGGTGGACGTCAGTGCCCATCCTCACTGTCAGCTCACCTTGACTCCTGACAATGGATCCTCCCTCCAGGGTCAATAGGCTCTCACACATTGGTCCATTTTTAACCTCAAACCAGCGCCTGCGGCACTCCTCGCACGAAAAGAAGTGGCGCCACCACGTGCCAAAAGCATTGCAACTCCTACGGTTGCAACTCTGTACTTGTCACACAACTTCTACTGTTTTCTTATTCACTGGGTCACTTTCGCTGGTTGCTATCAAATAGAGTGTGAGTGGCCAACTACAGGAACATCCCATGTCAAAGCCGACGACTTCCGGGATAGTCGTTTTGGATAAGTAGTGCAACAAATGCTACTCATAATTGTCTTCATGGCAATACTTGCATACCTTTCTTAATTGTTAGCATTAAACAACCCAGCTGAGGTATCCTGTATGATACATTGAAAATGACACTTTATTACTATAATTAAACACATTTTAGCAGTGTCCTCCAAGCTTACTCAGTAGTTACTCAGAGACCGAGGTTCCCTCACCATTGTCCTCCAAGCTTAATCAATATAGCATCTGGTGCATTTTGACCACTTGTGACGTCATCAAATGCACCAGAGTAGCCTGCTCCATGCCCTTGTGGTAGGATATGTGGTACTGAGTATGTCAGGATCCTTTTTACTCAATGTTATCACTCTCCAAAGAGGGGTGGTCTTTTCTTTTAAACGGCTTACTGCTACATCCCTATGCCATGTTAGCAAAATCCCTGTCTATCATTTTAGCTGATGGTGTTCTGTTACTTGCAGGTATTGAAATAGCCTGCACTAATCACTTAATCAGTGGTGGTTTGAGCAAAAAATGTACAAACACAAGTGACACACTTAGTGCACAGTGGCAGGCTTACTGCAATAGAGCCAGGAGGGTGTTGCTCCTATAGTTAAAGGAAGAGCTGGCTAAAAATGCCCTCATTTCCAGTCCTTTCTTTTCATGTAGCTATAACTTGTCCCTTTTGTTGCTCACAAGTGGTCATTCAAGTATGGTGCTAAAAAAGGGGGATTTGAGTAGTGTCGAGGGACTATTCTATGTATATAATTATTAACGCCATACTTTAACCAAGCCGACCAAGCTTTCCCCTGTAGAACCCAAGGTTTCCTATTTTTAGCCTACCGGGCTGAGTGACTCACTCACTCCAGAGTGACTCACTCACCCCCTCCCTCTCCCAGTGGGAACCCCCAGGCTCCACCTGTGAACCCCCACTGGAATGCATGACTCATACACCACCTCCAGGCCCACCTGTCCAAGTGACTCACCTTGGAGAGCAGCTCACCCCCCCCAAAATCCGGATCAGTCTGGATCTAACCGGACTGGGGCCGAGCTACTCACCCCCAGACTGAGTCACTGGACATGCCCTAATAGGGAGGCATGAGTCACCCCGAGCAGCTCCTTTCCCCCTTTATAAGCTGGAAGGATCCTGCTCAGATCATCTTATTCTTCTCCAACCTAGACCCTACGACACTCAGGTGCCTTGGCCCCAGGATATGGCTTGGTCAGACTGGCGAGTACCATACTGTATACCGTATTGATTACTCCCATGCCAATCTTACAATAAAGCTGGATCATCAACTGAATTGTCTGGACTCCTGTTACCTCACTTCATGACATGTAACGACCTGTTGACAGTAGGTACATAGTTGGGAGAAGTCGGTCAGTATAATATACTAGAGAGTGTGTGACATGAGTAGGTACCTGATAGTGCAGCTCTCTCTGTTTTAAACAAGGCAGGTGACTTTTAGACTAATGTGGTGAGTGCAAGTTGAATGGTGAAGCAGAGCTCGACTTCTTTTGAAAAAAGGGTACCTACTCACAACTCTTTTTACCATAGAAGCAACATGCTCCTGTGTTATTTCCCTACAACCACCTTTGATGGTAGCAGTGGAAAATGAATAGCAGAAAATCAACAGCACTTGCTATTCTTACCTAGTTACCATCATCCCAGATGATAGCAATGGACAGTGGACTATGACAGGGTCTTTTAAAATCCAGAAGATTGGTCAACACGACCATTGCTGGGGTGGGGAGGGGGCTGATGTTAGGCCGTTTTGAATTAACCTGCAGGAGGTGTTATTGTGAGAAGAGTATGTCATGTAACTGAACAGGTCTACATTCTGCAGCACAAATAGTTAATAGAGTGAGTCCTGTGTTAATACAACGCGTTGATGTCAGACGCCATGCACTCGCCGCTATATTGGTGGAATTGCTAGAGCCTGCTGTATGGCCAAGTGATATTTTGCAGTGATCCAGTATTACATGTTATTATAGGCCCCCTGACAGTTTACCCCCTGAAATTAAGCCCCCTTGACATATGCACTGTGGTCTGTCTGCAATGTATTACGGTCTGTCCTCAATACATTGCAGTATGTCCGCAATGTACTGCAATCTATTCACAAATTCTGGTGGACAGACAGCAAAAAGGCTAGAATAAATTCACAGGATTGGCGGTAACGTTAGAATAAGCGTGATATTCCTCGAGATAAGAGGAATGTCACCCATATTCTAATGGTTGCATCGAATCCAGTACTTATTATTATATGGTGTTTAGATAAAGAAAAACTCACATTTCTTGAGATACTGAACGAAAATGCACTTTTTTCTGCTGCCGTCTGCTTTGTTTTTGTCAAGCCAACAAGTCTGGTTACCAAGGAGATGTCAGGGACAGTGAAAATGTTACGGCGCCTCTGTGGCGCGGCCTCTGTATTGACGGACCCAGCAATACGAAATCAGATATTGCGTGGGAAAGCAGCATAATCGTGACAATCTGTAGCTACGTAGTTTTTGACGCTCCGTGTATCGCTCTCTTACCATTTAAAAATAAACCACTGGAATCTTCCTCGTATAACCTGTGTCCCGTGCGTGAGACACTTAGTTTTAGAATATGGTCAGAAAAAAAACTTTTATTCTACTGAATGGATTTGAAAAAAATTCAAAAAGCGATGTGTTTGACATGATGACAGGAACATTTCTTAAAATTGACATTGTGACATGAGGAAAAAAAATGACATGGCCATTTGTAAAATCGAAATTTAATTCTTCCCATGCATAGCTCGAAATAAGTATAAATTTACTTCCTGTGGGATCACTTCACATACAACTTTCACATAATGCTTCCACATTGCAAAGCTTGACTGTTGTAGGGCTCCTTGCCATGTCTTCCACTACGGTAGCACTTAATTTCTCCCACTCTATCTCTCTCCTGACTGCTGGACTAATACAGGATATGTAAAAAGAAAATATTATGTAAATGTAGATATACTTTAATAGTTTAAACATTTATAAAACTCCCAAATCTTGATAAAGACACCCTTGAATCTCATCCACCCAACAATATAGTGGCTGATTTCCAGAGAGCTGCAATGTAACACAAGCAGAGTCAAACATAGATCCTCTTTATTCTCTATCTAAATACTGTGGGAGTTTACACAGGGAAAACCACTTAGCCGACAAGAGGTGTACTATCTCATAGACTGCTGTATCCTCTATACCATCTTGTAACAACATCCGCAAGAAGACACTTCTGAACACACTACGACTGCTCTCCTTCGAATCATAGTGAGGAGCCATGCAATAATGCCATTACAGTATTATACATTAGTGATTACAAGTGCCAGCACCGGTGCGACCAAACTGTAATTACTGCATAGGTGCTAATCATACAGAGCAGTCGTAGTGCAGTCCCTACGATCACCTGCACTAGTTACTGGGCTTCTCAAATCGTTGTGGCGGTGTGTAGTCGTAGCACCTCAAGAGATGACCTCCAGGAAGACATTTCTTAACATGCTATGACTGCTCTCCTTCAAATTGTAGTGAGAAGCCTAAGAATATTAACAAAATAGTATTAAACACTCGTTTTTCCTACACTGTAAAGAATAACCAGGGATCCTCAAAACCAGTGAACCACTGTATGGTAGGGAACCAGTGTAGTTTTTACAACAATCCCCAGATGGCAGTATGGTGGTACACAAATGTACAAGGAGTCTATGTGAATATAATGATTGATCTCTGACAACTTTGGGACGAGGATTTTGTAGTTATTTTGAAGACACCATTATACTACCCTTAATGTAATTACGGCTTAGGTGCTAATTGAAGAGAGCAGTCTTATGACATTAAGGTTTACAATCACCTGCCTTATTCTTTAGAGTTTCAAACTGTAGTTGTTGTGTGTAGTCGTAGTGCCTTAGGAAACAGCCTCCTGAGGGAACCCTTTGATGGAAAACACTCTATACTTGATACAGTCAAGTGGGGCATCATGAAATGTGAATCGGTATCTAGAATATCCCAATCTAAGTGCACTTGACTTGACTTTTGATATTTATATATTATGGATGGCTTGTTTTGATCTTAAATGTAAATTGTAAAGGTGGGGTAATGATTAATGGGCTTTGAAATGTTGTCAAAATGGGTAGGTTAGGCAAGACAAACATAATTCATATATAAATCTGGATATTGCTAATAAATTGATAATTAACAGTGTTTTTTTTAGAGAAAAGAAGGGATTGCTAGATAAAGGTACTGGGGAGGGTAATGAGAAAGAGTTAAGAAGGTTGTTATGAAAGAGTCTACAGATAACTATACTGCAAAGGCACCATTATAGACTACACTGTCAAAAAATAATCTTTGAAAGAACAACAGAATCCTCGTCCCAAAGTTTCTAGAGAGCCATCATTATTTTCACAGAGATTCCTTGTACATTTGTCTACAGGGAATCTGGTACTGCCACCTGGGGCTTCTTGTAAAAGCTTCACTGGTTCTCTGCCAGGCGATTACAGTACTTCAGTGATCAGTTTTACAAGGATCCCTGCTAGATTTCAACAGCTATTTTTACAGTGTGTTGTCATTAACTGGCCTGTTCTTGTTCTCCCTTCAACAAAAACCTGAAATAAAGTAATATATGTGTCTTTATCATTTATTCTGTTTGGGACGGGACAGAGCTACAAGGGGTATATAGGTTTGGCCTATCTACAAGGCATATTTAGGGAGCTAGAGGGCTAAAACTGCCCAAAATGAGGGTTTTTTCGAGTAAAAACACAAAAAATCTCAAGTGCAACTTGCAAATAATAAAAAATGCTGGGCCATAGGTTCCTTTTTTGGTTTTGGTATTTTCATCTAGAGCACAGGAAAAGTTTTAAGTCCAAATAGGATTATGTGGCCACTGCACCTTTTATGCTGGGTCATGGGTTATGCCGAAGATTATGCTGAAGGTACATGGGCAGTTCTACACTAGACCCTAGAGAGACCCTAACATAGCAACCATGTTCGATTATTCTAATAGCACAGAGATTAAATAGATATTCCATGGAGAGCCTTAACATGTCCCTAGATGCATGAAAAAAAACAGAAGTCTAGCTCCTATATCTTGACCTGGGTACTCCATCCAGTTTGGGTGACAGAGTTGGGGTAGTTGGGTGTTAGACCCTAGAGAGACTCTTAATCACTGTTAATGTCAGTCTGGCCCCAGTGTATAATATATTTAACAATAATCTCTTACATGTTAATCGACCTTTATATCAAAGTATCTTGGCCTGTTAGTATCAACCCCCTACTCCATTAAGGCTTAGAGCTATGGTACAATCACCAGCAATTGGACCCTAAAGAGACCCTAGACCCAGGAGAGACCCTAGACCTGATAGAGGCCCTATAGTCTGTCACCAATGTATAATATATCTAACTACCCAGCAAATTGTCGTTATCTGTCGCCATGATTGGTCATCAATGGTGACTCCTTTCTGAGTGATAACTCACTGCGTCATCTTTCGCCACTCTGTGTCAGTCTCACATGGCATGGCGATTTATCACAACAGTCGCCAACATGATCTCACTCACTGCGTGAGTATGTGCCACCCCTTGTCATTCCTCACAAAGCATGGTGACTTATCACCACCATCGCCAACATGGATCTAACTCACTGCGTGAGTATGTGCCACTGCCTGTCAACTCTCAGTCAGAATGGCAACTTTTCACCTGCATTTCCACATGGCTCTCACTCACTGCGTGAGTGTGTATCACTCCTAGTTAATCTTCTCTCAAAATGGCGACTTGTCACCACCATTGCCAACATTGGTCTCACTCAATACGTGAATTTGTGTCACTCCAAGTCAATGCTCTCTGAGGATTGCATCATCTGTCACTCACTCTCACTCACAGTGGCAACTTATCACCACCATTGCCAAAGTTGTTGAGACAGCACCACTGTTCAACATGTAGCCTATCTAGGAAGTGTGGGCATAAAGTATAAGTCCCATACGTATCAAATGTGCTTTGTTTCACACTGATTTCTATGTAATACTTCAGAGTTGAATCAAACAAGATTATATAGAGAGAATATCAATTGAATTTAGATAGAGGTATCTCTAAAATGAAAGCAACTATCCATAAACACCTTTTCTCTGGTTACAGGAAAAATACATAGGGAAATATCAACATGAACACCTTGTCTGTGGTTAGAGGGAAGATACATATGGCAATACCTTCTCTGGCAAAACATACTTTGATCTGGCAGATGTGAGGCTGCATGATTACCAATGTCGATGATCATGAGCTTTTCATCTAACAAGATGAGTGGTCACCAGCATCGCCATCACTGGTGAGTCTGAGTGATCACCACTCTCGCCATCCATGGTGAACCTGCACTATGACGTGGTGCGCGTTTCATCTAGCGAGGTGAGTGATCACTCGTGTCGCCATCCCTGGTGAGTGTGGGTGATCAAGATCCTCACCCTCTGAGGTGAACCTGTGCTATGACGTACGCGTTTTATCTAGCGATGTGACTGATTATAATCCTTGCCATCCGTGGTGAATGTGCACTATGACGTGGTGTGCGTCTCATCTAGCGAAGTGAGTGATCACTCATGTCGCCATCCCTGGTGAGGATGAGTGATCACTCATGTCGCCATCCCTGGTGAGGATGAGTGATCACGATCCTCGCCATCCCTGGTGAACATGTGCTATGACGAGGTGCGTGTTTCATCTAGCGAGGTGAGTGATCACCCGCGTCGCCATCCCTGGTGAGTCTGAGTGATCACCATCCTCGCCATCTGAGGTGAGGCCATGTGATCACCACTATTGCTATTCCTGGTGATCTTGTGCTATAGCGACGTCGTGTTCCATCTAGCGACATGTGTGAGCCACTTCACACAGGTTGACGAGGAGTCACAACAATTTGCTGGGTATCATATCTTATATGACAATGGACCTTTATGAGGATAACCTGGCCTGTTTATATCAACATCTTACTCCATTAAGGCTTAGAGCTATGGTACAATCACTAACAGTTGGACCATAGAGAGACCCTAGACCTGAGAGAGACCCTAGACCCTAGAGAGCCCCTAGAGACTGCCACAAGTGTATAACATATTAAGCTAATAGATCATGGATGTTGGAGCCCTAGGGGAGTCCATGCTGGATATACCCGAGCCGCGGAGCGGCGAGGGTATATCAAGCATAGACTGCCCGTGGGCTCCAACATCCATGAACTAATAGGTTTATACCACGATTTCCTCCATTTTGTATTAATTTCTTACCTGATATCCAAAGATTATAGCCAGGAGAATACATTTTGTAAAAGCAAGCGGTACGGCCCGGGTCCGCTCTGCGCGAAGCCATTGTTTTTGTTCCTTGCCGAGAGAGGTACCGCTGTGTATACAGTCACTTTTCGTATGGAATCCAACCATGACACATCTTCAAAATAAAACATACATATCCTTAGATAGTCTAGATGATCCCTCCATACGTATTATGTCCAATATATTCAAAATAAAGAAGAATCCATTGATTTTCCCAACGTACGCAAGTCGCGGTCCGGCCATTCCCACCCGCCTCCTTGTCTGGTGAAAGTGTGTCAGTGGCCCAGATGTAGATATAGGTCATCCGCTCGCCGAACGAGGAAGACGCCGAAAATTTCGGACCGTTTTGGAAAATCAATGGATTCTTATTTAATACGAATATATCGGACATATCATGCATGGAGTACTCATCTAGAATGTCTAAGGATATGTATGTATTAATTTGAAGACGTGTCATGGTTGGATTCCATACGAAAAGTGAGTGTGAACACGGCGGTACCCCTCCCGGCAAGGAACAAAAACAATGGTTACAATGACTTCGCGCAGAGCGGCCACAGGCGTACGATGGAAAAATCAATGGATTCTTATTTATATCGAAGAAAATGGAGAAAATTAGCACGCATTCCTCGTCTTCTTGGTCCGGCCATTCCCACCCGCCTCCTTGTTCGGCGAAAGTGTGTCAGTGGCCCGGATGTGGATATAGGTCAAGGAAGAAAAACAATGGCTTCGCACAGAGCGAACAGGGCCGCTACTCGCGTATGTTGGGAAAATCAATGGATTCTTATTTATATTTAAGAAAATGGAGAAAATTAGCATGCATTCCTCGTCTATGGATCGAATACTTCTTCGGATTTTAATATTATAACATGTCATGCTTGGATTCCATACGAAAAGTGAGTGTGAACATTCGGTATCTCTCCGGTCAAGGTCTTATTTATGTTCGCATTGGATTTCATCACCGTTCAGTGTGGCGCTATGGCTAAGGCCTTTGCCTACCACCACTGCGGCCGGGGTTCAATCCTGATACGAGTTCGGAGGATTTTTCACATTGAAACTATGGTGAGGCTAAATTTCTATGTCCGCCAGCGTCTCCAAAAATAAGTCCAACTTGACCCCGAAAAAGTATATACCAAAAATTTCAAGAATGCACATGGGTGGTATATGCAGAATAATGCACGGCTAAACTGCATATAAACCCACCGGAAGTGCCGAAATCGTGGTATAACTCACTATATTATCTTATATGACAATGGACCTTTATGAGAGTAACTTAGTCTGTTAATATTAACATCTTACTCTATTAAGGCTTAGACCTATGGTACAATCACTAGCGATTGGACCCTAGAGAAACCCTCAACTTTGGTCCCATGCTGTGGATTTAAAAATGATACTTAAGCTACCCGCATATATGGACCTGTACTATATGTACCCTAAACTGTTTAGGCTGGTCCAAAATATTTTTTAGACCCCCTAGTAGCCCAGATAACGACGATTCATGATTATTGGTCGCATTTAACACAAGGCGTTTCTGTATGTGAGCTGTGCTTTCTATGCAAGATGTGCCTTATAACTGTTTTATTGTACTTCATAAGCAATAGCAAGGAATGGAACTTTAACCAACATAAGCACATATTTTATGATTGCACATAATTATACATGGCAACAGAGGGCCCCTTTTCTATCAGTAATTGTCCCTGTGGGTCACCAATTAAGTGGGACTAGTGGTAATAGGATGAAACATAAACCAGTTTACATAAATCCTACTTAGGATGTTCAGCTCATTCATAAGATGGCTGGTCCAGGCTTCATTAAGCCATCGTTATGTGGACAAATGCAGGTGGTCTGGATGTGTGTGATGGTCAATCTAATTGCAATTCAACAACGACCTCTAAATGAGAAGCTCATCGAGGTTCCTTTCCCATCCTTCATCCATCTTTTTTTCTCAATATATTGTGTTAACAATAAGGAACCGCCAAAGAACAACTGGGATAAAACCAACTGATCTTAGCCAATTCAAGGGTGCTGAGTTTGGAAATCATAGTGGAATTGCAACCATTGATTTGAAGGTGTACCAACACCTAATAGACTGAGCAGCTTTAGAAGTTGTGTATCAGTAGCAAGTTGTATACAATTATTGCATTGCACTTTTTATCTATAGTAAATTGCCTGCACCAAGGGGTGGACCCTTGTTTGTATGATCAACAATCAAGCAAGTCATACCCCCCCTTTCTCACATACATGACCCCTGGCTTGCTGGGGAGCACTTAATGTCCAGGTACTGATCAAATACTTTAGATATTAATGTATATTTTCATGTTTCTTTTTCAGGTTACGGCCACATAGCACCCCGCACCACATTGGGTCGACTGGTTACCATCATCTATGCACTATTTGGCATCCCGCTCACTCTTCTCACCATTGCCAACCTGGGCGGGTTCATGGCGACAGCTTTCCGCTTCCTCTACAAGAATATCTGCTGTGGTCTATGCTGTATATGCTGCATGTGCTGCAGGTCTAGAACACCTCCCAATGTCCGCTCTGCTGCCGTGAAGTACCGCGACCCGCAAAATGGAGACGCAGGTGCTTCCCGAGCTCTGACTTCTGAGGGTGGTGGTGGGACGATCGCAGAGGGTGTTGAGGACAATAGGCAAACTGGAGGACCACACGGTGTGGTTGATGGACCTGTTATAGTGGCACCGCCTAAAAAGTACCCGATTAGAGTGGTTTGGCGGAACGGGTTGAGACGCATGTTGAGGACAGAGGACAATAAGCGTGTGTCGGTACCCATTACTGTGAGTGTGCTCGTGTTGTCTTCATATATCCTATCGGGTGCGTTAATGTTTACCCTATGGGAGGAGGAGTGGGACTACCTCATTGGAGCATACTTCTGTTTCATCACCCTCACTACTATAGGCTTCGGAGACTTTGTCCCGGGGACATCCATGGATGCCTGGGGTAACCAGGAGAAACTTGTGCTCTGTGCGCTCTATCTGCTCTTTGGGCTCGCCCTTATAGCCATGTGCTTTGATCTGATGCAGGAAGAGGCACGAAATATGGTACGGGCCTTGGGTGTCAAACTTGGTATTGTTGAGAAAGAAAAACCCAAACCCAAGACGAACGCGCTAGAAACACAACAAAGGGATGGCTACTGAGAATGATTACACTCGATGCTCTCATTATCTTTTTTTAATTGAAGTATCAATCTGAATACAGGGTCATTTACATAATAACCACCTGCATTAACTTACTAGGTTTAGTAACAATTCTGCAAACACTGGACTAAACTAATTGAAATAGTACACCTGTGCAATACTAAGGGATATCTAGAAAATTTCAGATCTTGGTTGAAAAATTGTGTCCTTTTTATGGTTTAATGGATTCTGGACACTGACCTTATAGCACTGATATCAATAGTGGAGTATGTCTAAAGGCATTCAATGTGCCAGCATCTTAGACTAGATGACTCTGCTCATATTAATGCTTGGCTGTTGCAATTGATATCTAAGGCCACTACAATGTATTTGGTTTCTCATCGACTATTTTGTCAGGACATTTCTTATTTTGTAATTTCTTCCTCTTTTCTTTTTCTATTTTCTTTTATAAGGGTATTTGTTCTCTCAAGTTTTATGAAATTCTAATTATACAGCTGGGAATTTGTTGAATTTAAAACCCAGAGTTAATGCAATTCAACTGTAGATCACAGAGATGCTTGAGTATTGAGCTTTTTTGGAGCTGAAAACAGACAGGGTCAATTATCATCAGAAATCATCAGGACCCCCCCCCCACCTCACCCAAACCCCTTTCAAAGAAAGAAAAATACTCTTAAATGCAATTTCATATGATTTTCCCCCTGTCTAGTTATGAGAAACAATAATATTTTACATTTACATCAACACTCTTTGGTTACATGTTACAATAGTACCCCCTATATAAGGCGACCTGCATATAAGACACTTCTAGGTTTGATGATTTGTCTAAATAACTAGTGTGACATATCAATCTTCTGGCTTGTCAAAATTTACGAGGGTATGTGTACCTCCCAGCACCCCCAAATACCCCATATTCTGCTATAGGGGATAGGGGACAATGTAGTATATATCAAATGAAACCAAGGAGAACTGAACCCCTGCATATAACTGGTAACTTCTATGCTGGGTACTATGTCATTAGTAAATGTATAATTTATGAATATCTACCTGCAGAATAATTCCAAAGCTTACGAATTTACCCAGCAAATTGTCGTCATCTGTCACCATGATTGGTCATCAATGGTTACTCTTTTTCAAGTGATAACTCATTCCGTCATCTTTTGCCACTGTGTGTTAGACTCATGTGGCATAGCAATTGCCATTCCTGGTGATCTTGTGCTATAACGACGTCGTGTTCCATCTAGCGACATGTATGAGCCACTTCACACAGGTTGACGAGGACTCACAACAATTTGCTGGCTAGTGTTTCATCTGATGCAATGAATTGCAATATATTGCAATATCCCCGGGCTCACTCCTTCGCAAGGCGACTGAAATCTTTTTGTTAGACCAGTTCCTGTTTCAGGATGGCCCAAAGTGTGATATTAGTGATACATATAAAGAAAAGAATACTATTAGTGTGGTGTTGTGAAATAGGTAGATGTTTGTTATTTAGAAGGATCCTAAAATGTATTAATTTGAGGTCATTCCTTATTCAAATCCTCTCCTAATCTGTAGGGTTGTGATCTTCCAAAAGTTACTATTCCAATGTATTTAATATTTGTTTCATTATATTAAGTATGGATGGGATACATCTGAATTTGACTTGGAGTGTACTTTCATAATAAAGCGTGCTTCGATCGGACTTGTTCCAGAATGTCTTTTGATTATTTCATCTCGCAGTAGAAATACATAAATCATGGCCCTTCACTGAAAACCTGGGAAAGTCTGAAGCCCGTCAGTGCAGACGACTTCGAAAATCGCTGAGATGTCCAAGACATGGCTGCATGAGTATTACAAAATCCCCTTTTAAGGTTAACCCAGAACTCCTCCTAAATACCAGCTGTTTAAATACTGATAGGTTGCTTCACCCTATTTTTACTTTGCAATGTCAGTTTTGGAATTGCCACGTGAGATAGCATGCGTCTTGGTCTGGGCTGATCAATTTATGAAGTAGGTTTTAGGAAATACTGTCAGATTGTTTTAAACCTCTTTGGATCGCATGATACTGAAACGATTTCTAGGCATTTGTTTATTATCATGAGAAAATGTGTCATCTGATAAACTGATGCAGGGGTACGTTTATCAGCACATTATCACTCAGGAAGGTATGAACGAAGCATTGTATCTTTTTGTGTCTATATCAGAGTATGGAGACTTCTTATATTGCAGAAATTGCCTCTTTACTTTGAGTACATCAAGGTGTTACGGTACAAATAGAAGGAGAAATGTCAAATTCTTACCCTATTTCTCATCTTCAGAGGGCGAAATTGTCAACTTCTATCGAGTGTACAGCCCTCACTAACCCCTTGATTAAAGATAAAGACCAGTCGGATTTTTTTAAATGCTAGTTGCCATGGAAACTGACCTACCTGAAGTGAACAGGTGCCCTAGTAACCTTTGACATTGACCTTTGACCCTCAAAAGGTGACCCCATGTTGCCATGGTTACATCAAACATTTGTTCGTATACTTTTGGTACCAAAATTATGATTCTGTCTCGATATCAAGGCCTCCCACAACAAATTATAGGCAGACCTCCAAAGGAGCTATATGTGACTACAATATCATGGGGATGAATCTGTACTGTGACACCTCAAGGACTGCATGCTGCATAGTTAGACTGTCTAACAGTGATTAATTAGAGGATATATAAGCTTTATAGATGCAAGAGTTGGTTTTAGTCACAGATACAATGAACGATGGCATTATACACCAGAGTTCATTGTATCAAGTGACTGAAACCAACTTGTGCATCAATAATGCTTACATATATGCTCTTTATACCATGGTATATGCAGTCCCGCCATCTGCAGGTGTAGAGAGAAAGTTCTACAACATGGTTCATTCTAGCTGCGGTTAATTGCACGAGTTTTATCCTTTAACTTGCAATGCAAAAATATGCAAATGACCCATAACCATGGTATAACACTGCATATTATAGGAGCAAGGTTAGCTTACAAGTATACAGAGGATATAGCACGTATAAGAGGCAGGAATATATCTGGCGCTCTTAGCTATATCAAAACAGCAGAGTGGTGGTGGATTCGACAGGGTACCGTGGACATGAAGCTGACCCTAATGGTATGAAAAAAAATAAAAATGAGAGGTGTCAATTGGCATGATGCAGAAATCCTGTGCTGGCTAGCAGACTCGCCATTACTTAATATTGTGATTTATCATTGAGATGAACATGATAGTAATGCACTCAATCAAGGAACAAGTGTTCTTCTAGCATGATATCAAGCATTTAGAACTGTGCATCGAATCTGGAATTACCATAGCACTAAGATTGGCATTTAGCATTCTGGTATTGGAGGCATGTTGACCATGTCCTGATACTTGTGTTTAAACACAGGTTAGGTTGGTAGCGGCAAGTAGGCACACAGTGTTTAGGTTTGGCATTAATAACAGATAAATCCATCTCTCCACCATGACATCACATAACTAACAGATAAATCCATCTCTCCACCATGACATCACATAACAATGATTGTATTACATGATGTACGGACGGGGATGGCAGAATCTTAAGAACTAATTATTTGTCTTTTCCTCCAACTGCATAACTAGGACCCGTTCTAAGGGGGAAGGCAGGAGGGTATCTCAAAAAGATTTGGAATTGATCCTGTCGGAGGTGATAATTCCAAAATTGAACTCACTGACCTTCTGGAGTGGATAGGAGTGGTATAGGAGGGGTCCAGTCTCTTATTTTGCAACTCAACCTATTTCCGTGCAGTTCACTTGTAGCAGAAGTCAAGCAGGGAAGTCTGTTCTTAGGGTGAGAAATGTAGGAGAACTGCAGGATCAAATAGTTACGGTGAAAACTGGTTTCCCAATCTTTTTGGGGAACCCTCCAGGATCTGTAGGGTATTTCCAAACTCTTAGGATTGAGTTATGTCACAGGTGCACTTCAAGTTCTAAAAATGGAACTGTTTTACCATTTGTAATTAAGTCTCTGTTCTGTTGCCAAATGCTGCTTGCTAACACATGTGGTTCAGAAGTAGCATAGAATCATAGAGAGAAGGGAAAATTACATCCTCTGGGAAGTGTTCAGGTGTGACCAATCATGGAACCATTCCACCACTTTTTGCACCACTGTCTAATTTATAGGAAGTCAGTTGTATTACTACCTATATGATGGGGAGTGCCTTCTGATTGTTAAAAGATAAAGTTGAGGTACCTATAATCAGGATCCAATTACTAATCTTTTTTAAACACCCTACTGGCTCTGTGTGTGTGCACTCTGGGAACTAACTTTATTTCATTTGATTGTTATAAGACCGCACTGGCCCAATTGCTCCTGCAGAAACGTGATTTTCTTCCTTTCGCTAGAGGATACTATTATTTCAGTATGAAAAAGACACTAGTCATATAATCAAAAATTCGATGTCAGACACATGACTCAAAGTTGCCTTCTCTAAAGGTGCAGAAGTTTAATGCAACTGCTTAACTTTCATTTATTCTCAAATATTGCTTAGGGCCCTTCCAATCTGTAATCAGTTATCCAAAGGTATGACAAGATATTGATAATGGAATATAATGAGAATTCTTCTTTTTTTTTAATTGATCCAACCTGTCCATTTTCGATACTGCAAATTTGGTAGAAAATTCAAGATAGTGCTAATTGGAGTGTATCAATGGTATTTCATAAAGGGATATAGAAACTAAAAGTCTGTGACATCTTACTAACATCATCATTATTTCATATCTGAGTGTATTTAAATTGATGGCAGTTTGCTTCCCATTATAATTTGTCTGTATAGCTGTTTGATCACAATAATCCCTAGTGTACACTGCGAAAATGGTGTTTAGATTTAAAACATGTTTAGGTCTAAACATAAAATTTCATATCAGAAGAAATGTAAACCTAAACACCTAGATATTTAAACACTTCAGCTAAACATATTGTTTGGCTAAACCTGTTTAAGTAGTTAATGTAATTACAAAAAGGTTGCAAGAATATGTTTAGAATTGTGTTTAGGATCTAAACACCATTTTTGCAGTGTAGTCTAGATAGCGGGCCTGGTAGAGGGTGGGGGTTGTATGTGTTCATGGCCTGAGTGACAGGAATGTACACACTTGGAAGATAGAGAGCTTGTCTCACATCGACTGGTAGAGCCTTGGATAAACATAGGCTGGAGTATGGAGGAGGGTATGTTCCTTGATGGAGGGAGCAACATGCACCGCAAACTGAGTGAAGTATCAAGTCTACTTTTACAAACAGTCAGAAAAAAAGACAATAAATGAAAGACCTGCCAGAGATACTTCTATCAGTCATTGCTATCTATGGCCTTCATATCAGATATGATCTGCAACCCATACCCTACTACATGCAACATTCTCTTCATCTCTTTATGATGGTAGAAGAAAGGATGGGTGTCATCTTTGTTGTTACAAGTGTACCCCTTCCGCTTACTAATTAGAACTGAGCTTTTGGTAAATATAGGCTGGAGTATCAGAGGCGTAGGAAGCAAATCGTCATTGGGGGGGCCCAGCAGGGCCCCACCTCCAACACCTTGGATTGTCGGCTCAAGCATAATAGCGCCTATACATACCTATATAAAATTTGTACACAAAAGTAATTTTCAATGAAATTTAGATCTGATTTGAGGCCCAGGCCCCCATTTTCCCTATCCAATTACTATATCAATCTAATTTGAGATGCAAAGTTTTAGCTTCTTGTTCAATTCATTGTGAATTCTTAGCAAATTTGGGGGGGGGCCCAGACATACTCAGGCCCCACCTCCCTTGTGATTGGGGGGGCCCAGGCCCCCCTGGCCCCCCCTTTTCCTACGCCCCTGAGTATGGAGGAAGGCAGGTTCTGTGATGGAGGCACCGACTCACACCACAAACCGATTGAAATGTTCCATGTGCTTTTAAATAAAGTCCAGAATAAAGTCAATGAATGAAAGGAAAGAACAGACAGTATGCCTGTCAGAGATACCTCTACTAGTTATTGCTATCTATGGCTTTCACAGACTGTATTAGCTGCATCCTATACCCAATAACATGCAAAGTTCTCTTTATCTCTTTGTAGATGGAACATGTATAGGCCGGGTGTCAGATTTGTTATTACAGGTGTACCCCTCCCCCTTAGTAATTAGAACAGAGCCTTGGGTAAACATAGGTTGGTGTATGGTGGAAGGCAGATTCTGTGATGAAGGCAGCGAATTATGCCAATAACTGATTGAAGTATCTAGTGTACTTTCACAAACCATCAGGAATGAAAAGGAAACAATGAATAGTATGAGAGGGTGTAAAAAAACGCCCAGCCAAGCCCTCTCACCAGTCATTCCTATTATTAGATTTTATGTCTAGTTGTATTTGCAACTCATACCCAATTATACAGACTAAGCAAGATTGAATATTAGTCAATGAGATAATCCAAACTATTCACTGCGGCCCTCTTGGGGGCCGACCGGTACCCATCTGATGGATCTTATTAGTAGAACTCGCTGGTAACCTAGTTCTGTTACGAACCCAAACAATAGTTTTTTTTGGGTTCTGGTCTCGGTAATGGTTTGAGAGTTGAGGAATCTGTAAAGTGTGGCTGGCCCCCTTTTCAGTTTCCATCTTTATACTGATGGCATCCCCAGATAAAAAGCTAGGTCTTGGTATTATCAGATAAATAACTGGTACTACCTGGAATTACTGGCTGGTCATAATCTGAGTTGAATCTATCACCTCTGTGACTTTTGAACCATCCACCATTGTTGTGTAGATTCCCAATGCAGCCAACAGGTGGCCAAACTGAGTATAATGCCACCTTGTGTTGGAAAACTGATACATGGGTCATTCCATTATAAATGGACAGATTCTAGGAACTTTCCCTGTATGAACCCCTCAGATCTGCACTGAAAACTCACGGCTATTGGTAACTCGTCATATATGATGAGTTTAGGGTCGTCAGAGGGTCGTCAGGTCATTATGATTACCCTAAGTCATTTTAATGACCACCCTGGCTTTACTACTAGTTTGGGTTTGTGCCATGAGAGGTCCCCACTATCTATTTCCATAATACACATGATGTGCCCTGGGTGTATATCGAACCTCATCTTTACATTGTTCTTGTTGTATAGTGTACTTTGAAAGGGAGAATATGGAAAATACAAATGTTCCCTTAATTTCTAAGTATAGAGGATAGAAAGAAAGATGATCATTCTGGTAATGACAGCTCTCTTATGGATATTGCTAGAGTATGACCCCTTATTTGAGTGTGCCCAAGGTATAATACATGTAGATGTGTGTACTTACAAGGAACTACACCATACTCTTTCACTGAAACCATGATAGTGGTTCGGGAGTACTCAAAATAAACTGTTTGATAATGGATGAGGTTACGATATATAATTAAAGAAATAATATTGGGAAAATGTAAAAGACAATACTATACATATATTCAATTTTTACACATGACTATGTAGCTACAAAGGACAGACTTAGTGATGACTTTAGGTCATCATTGACGACCTAAAGTCGCCCCCTGACAACCTAAAGCTGTAGTTTTGGGTATTGTCAACCTGAGGAGCTAAAGTCGTCACTATTGACGAGTTCTGTATCCTGTAGTTTTTCAGTGTGGATAATTTGTCTTCTATATTGAGATGTATATATGTTATAACCACATGCAAAATTGTAGCCTCCAACTCCCATATATACGGTAACCTATATATACATATCAATATAGATGGCAAATTATCCAGATCTGAGATGGTCATGTGGGGACCACTTGTTGAAACACTGCAAAATGGCCTATATGCAAATAAGGCACAAAGGAGGTATGTTGTGATATGAGTTCTACTTCCAGATCCTGTGGTGGAGACTTTGAAAATGCAATTCTGAACACTTGCTCAGGAAACCTGCCTGAAATTCAAGTATTCATGCTAGATATTCATTGCAGGACTATGGAGGGGAAAAAGAGGATTGTTTCAGGATGTATATTAGGGTAAGAATTATAGGAGTTCAGGCTGCCATTCCTGAGTTTGGAAAGTGTAAAGTGTAAAAGGTAGGCATTCTGACTTGTTGTTGTATGGAGAAACCAGGCCTATGATACAGTGTACTCATAGACCAAACAGGCCTAGCTGGTAACAAGCTCCAGCAATGGCTGTGCCGATGGAACAACCTGCTAACTCGGAATATGTGTGAATCCAGTACAATTTTAGAACACAGCACATGTCCCTACTTTTTAATTACTTCAGCACCCTTTCCCTTACTATTTAAACTCGACCTAATAAATTATCTTCATAAAGGTAAAGTGGCCTTAATACTAAGGGAAATTGATATGTTGACAGTGGGTCATTATTATTAACCCTTCAAGTCTTGCACAGTGTCCTAATGCATTATGCCTTTTTATCAGTACAAGGCATTAATTTAACCCTGCTGATTTATTCACTTTTGCATTCAGCAAACCTTACCAAGGTTAACCCTTTAAAGCCTGCTGATGCAAGAGTACATCATGCCCGATTGTTGCCATGATACACTAATGATGTGCTGGTGAGTCTGTCGGCGAGAATGTCATCGGAGCATCATGAAAACCCTGTATCAATCCAAGTAGGTTCGGTGTGATACATGAATGCAGCCCTGATGTGTTACTCACTAGGGCTGCATTCATGGATCATGACGACCAATGGGCATGATGCATTCATGGGTCAAAACACACAAACACACACAAAATGTCAGCCTAATGCACCAATACAGCATCGGGAACTAGACACATTTTTATAGCCCATTGAGGCTAAAGTGTGATATAATTGGAATAGATGTTGGTGGGGGGTAATTACATTGGCATTAGGAGAAGGCCCCAATTGAGAACTAAATCATGATATCAGGATAGAACCACAGATGCCTATTCTAGGACGTAGATTCCATGATATAATCATCTGTGCAACTTCTAATAGCCCTGAGTGGCCCTTATAACACAGCTGGAGAGGTTATGGTGAATTATTCTCAATGCTGCATTCTGATTGGCTGAATGACCATGCATTATCTAGATGGATAATGCACTCCCTATGAGGTTACCTTCATCTCACCTTTAGACTTCACAATTGATATTTATTTGTTATTAGGTGGCTGATGCTTGGATTTTCTGTGTCATAATGGGAATATAGCCATGGTCATGCTCTAGATTGTATTGAAGCATCTAAGGGCCTATAAGGCCCATCGCAGTCTTAATACAGTCTAGAGCACTCCCACAGCCATGCCCCATACCATATTCCCTAAATATTCATTTGATGCATTCATTTCTGCATCTATCAATACTTTTTCTATCCCTCGTGATCATTTATAAAAGGTCAACCCATGCACTGCTGCACAATAGAAGTTACCTTAAGTGCAATAAAGGAGTAACAGGAGGGTAGTGCACACAATGGCGAGGGGGGAAATATACTTATACTGACCAGCTTTTCCTTTGTCCTTTGATTCTGACTAGATGGAGTTTTCAAGGACAACCTTGGGCATTGGATGTAGATAATATAGCCACATTTTTGTGTGACTGATGTACATATAGCTACATCCAAGGTATCAATAAGCAGTGAGAGAAATCAAAACCAAAACTTATAAATCTTGTAAATCTATATCATCCAACATCACAGTTCTGCAATAATCCTTTTATTTCCCATCTCGCAATCCAACAACTGTCCATTACATGTATATTGTGTGCTAGTTGTTCATTTTGTGCTCAACCCTGGATTTGCGTCCTATACCGGACCTTCAAGCACTCAGAAACACCTTTCATTCCCTCCCATGTTCACATACCCATGAATGCTCTATCAAATTAGCACCACACATATTCCACCACACATATTGGGTCTTATATAATGCAGTCCATAAAATCTTAGGTACAACAGTTGTAGCTGATTTGCTATCACTCAACTGCAAAACTACCTTGAGTGCCCAATGCTACTAGTTTCAAACAGAGCTCTAGCCAAGCCACCAGGGCTTACCATTTTAGAGCCTATTGGGGAATGTCTACAGCAAAGAGGCCAGAACAGAGGCCGAGGCACAATTTAAGACCCAAGCAGAATTAAAGCATTCTTTAAGGAAATGGACGGAGAAGAGGTTGGGGGAAAAAGACAAACAGGGGTAAAAATGAATTGCACTGATTGTTGGCAAGGCTTCCTCCAACTGTGGTCCTTGTCCCATTAAGAAAGACGGACTCTGTTTCTAACTGAAATAATAGACTGGCTTTACTTTAAACAAGACAAGGGTGGTTGAATTGCTTCCTAAGAAGCTAACGTTGGATATAAGACATGAAAAAATGATCACTGTGTTAATGGTACTGGTGGCCAGTATGACTAGGAATAAGGAAAGCGAATCACAAAGAGACAGAGTATCATACCCTGTGTCATGTATAAAAATCCACAGCCAAAACTACTCCCTAAGTCTATCGGCATGGAAGTATCATACATGTGATATCTATGGCTGTCTGCATTTCTAACATAGAGAGAACACATCTGTATATACATCAATCAAGAAGCACTGGGGAAGAATGACCGGTAAAGGTGACAGAAGTAAAAATACCACATGTGGAGTCCCCTCCCGGAATCCCATATACCAGCAGGGAGCATGTCTCCACAGCTTGTTTGTCCCCTGCTTTGATCCAAATTGGTACAGCATCTAAATTGTATTAGTCTAAGGTCAACGTATGGAAGGGCTGCAGACAGAGAAAGAAAGGCCACTGTATGGTCAGTGATCTGTGTAAATTAAGTTATGATCACCAGGGATACAATGTTTATATTTTTGTAATAGCAGCAAAGCAATTACCAGCTAACCAGGTGAAGTGTAAACTTCCAATCACTCTCCTGTACACAACTTAAAGCTTGGACAAGATCTGAAATATATAGATTTTCCATTTTCTGCATATCTATCATCACCCCACTTGCGAAAGTGTCCTGCCAAAATCTCAATCTATTCAGTGCATTCTAACCATGTCAAATTAAGGTATTTTATTCATGTCAACAAGCTGTCTTGATTGTAGCAGCACAGTGGCTCCATCTGAAGCCATAAAGCAGAGTATTCTACAATGGTGGTGAATTCAATTTGGATGTTGGCAGCAGAGCAGACACCACTCAGTGCTGCCACCATGAGGATGTGACCAGAACTAACTAACCAAGTGGGTTCCCTTCCCACCAAAGAGGATAGACCAGCTGAAACTAAAGTCCAATGATGTGCACATAATGAGCCATATTGTGCCATAATAAGTGGCACCCTATGACATGGGAAGGGGTATATAATCCTCTGAAATACATATCAGACAACACTATATTAGCTTTTATACCAGCTTTAACCTGAAGCCTCACTGTTTAAAATATAACTTATGATAGAGTCAGAAGGGCCGCCCTAAATTCATGTATCCTGCAACTTATAACTGTGTACCTTCCAAACACGACTCGAGATTTGAACGCTCTCATGAACCAGTAAATTCTTATTGGGATCACTTGTCATGACACATGTAGATTTCTTGAGTTATTCCTGGGAATGAACCGATTGGTTTCTTGCGGCATTCACATGTCATGATACAAGTTTACATCTCGAGTTATTCCTCCACACTAAACATGTTTTCATGAACCAGTGGATTCCTGTGGAGATCACAAGTTATGACACAGGTTGGCACCTTGAGTTATTCCTGTGAATTGAATGAGTTAATTCTCGTAGCAATCACAAGTCCTGACACAAGTTCAGATCTCAAGCTATTCCATAGAATTAGATATGTTCTCATGAACCAGCACATTCTTGTGTGGATCACAAGTCATGACACAAGTTCACATCTTGAGTTATCGCTTGGAACTAACTGGGTAGATTCTTGTAGCAATCACAAGTACTGACACAAGTTTACATCTCAAGTTATTCCCAGGAATCAGATATGTTCCTTCTGATCAAAACACAAGAATCAAATATTCTGATGACACAGTGGATACTAATGGAAAAAACATGAGTAAACAACTCGAATTAGTCTTAGAAATTGAACATGTGCATTCTGATCTGGATCACAAGTTATCCCTAGAAATAGAACATTTTTATGAATCTTGTCAAAACATGTGTCTATAACTTGTGTTATTCCCCCAAAAAAGAACAAGTTAAACTGGGGCAAACATGGTGTATATGCCATGACATGAGAAAGACACAGGATTTTTTTGAGAATTATGAACATCTTCTTTTCCTTTGGAAATCATAAGTCAAAATCTCGTGAAGTGAACGTGTACAATTCTCAGTGGCATCACAAGTCATGACACAAGAATGTCTCGAGTACGTCTTAGGATTGTGTTTGCAGGGTAGTGATTGACAATATGTGAGACACAAAATGTAGAACAGTCACGTTCCGCCATGTAAAAATATCAACTGAGTGCTTTCCATCTCGGGAGAGACTCATTCCAACTTGCAGTCCCTCATTCCTACAAAGGATTTGTCAACTCTAATTGTTGCTTGAGAATTGGTAGGTAAAATCAGGGATAAAAAACACATGAAAAGTTGAAAATTGGCGTTGATCAATGCAAATGTATAGCAGTTCTAAAAGGCTATCTATCTTGATGATCTCTGTAACTTCAGTTACAATGGCCGTTACACCTACAATGATGTCAGGCGCTTATCCTTACATAGATATACTGTCGACTGTGGGTGGCATGGATGTGAGTTGAAAGGGGACTCCCAGAGGGAAAGAGGAGACCGAGATAACGTTATATCAATAATGGTCTCTGATGATGGGCTGATGGTACTATAGACTCATGAGGCATGAAAGGGCCTAATACCCAAATGTCTTCAAGAAGCAGTTGGTACAGGCTTTTTATTTGAGGCCTGTAGTGGGAAAAGGGAAGATTAACATGCAGTATACCTATGTATACATACTTATGGCAACCCTGCATATGGGCCACACCTTTTAGGCTCTTGGTGCGACTTATAGGATTTTCCTTACCTCAGACTTTAAAAATTGTTTTTATTTCCTTTTCAATGGCAATAGTAGAGAATGGCAAAATTCTTACCTGCAGGTCCTGTCACGGTAGGGGACCATTTAATTGCCTGGCACTTACAGATTCCCAAACCCCGTTACCCCTCACCCTTAAAAAGTATACTACTGTTTTTAGTGGTTGAGATTGATTTCAGCGTCCCTGTACGGCCAGCACTCATTTAAGACCTGTCCTTATTTGAGACACTGGGCCAATAAAGTAGGCTATTTCTTTTTTTTTTTTTTCATCAATAAAATGTGAATTATGGTGACACTGATTTGGCCCTTCAAGATTTGAGGCCTACATTGTTACTCACTTGGCAACTAGTCCATGCCCATGCTTGTGTATAAGGCATGCCCTGTGTGCAAGGCACTATACCGGTTAATCCTATAAGACACATTTCAGGGGAATACTTGCTGCTTTGGCATTGATATATAGCAAACTTTCTTCACACATAAGGTGCACCCCCAACTTTGGCCAATCCTACAAGTCCTAGCAGATGTTTATCCTCCAAATAAGGCATGACCGCCTATACGTGGGATTTTAGAGTAATGTATGTAGACCAAACAGGCTCACATAATGCCTGTATTCTTTAGAGATGTTCTATGATCTTTACCTTGGTTATAACATCTCAAACCCAAATACCTTGTGTTCTGTAACAAAGACCACCAAACTAAATGTATTATGTCAGCCTTTCCTACCATGAGACATCGCATGGAGGGAAATCCAGCCCGACAGTTATTGTCACGAACCTTGCATTGGGAATTAATGGAAAGGCAAAACCAGAAAATGTGACAGACTTTTACACCACATTTCAAGTGTGTGGTTGTTGGAATCATGCAATAACATTTTAAAGGTGGCACAATGCTTTGATGCATGGTGCCTCTATAAGCATGATGAGAGAATCCTGGCATCAGGTCAAGGCTAGAGGTTTTGTACACTCATTTATAGTTGTCATGATGCTCAGGGCCCTGTTTTTCCCTAGCTTACGGACACATACGGACGTCCGTATGTTACATACGGACGTCCGTATGAGAGAAAATCACATACGGGGGGTACAAGGTGGTATCCTAAAGGTGACATATGGACCTCCATATGTGACTTACGGAGATCCATATGTGTCCGTATGTATTGTCCGTATCTGCTATGATTTTGTATCATTTTCATATATTTTAACATAGGGAAAGAAGGCCCCAGACTGTTAATCCTTTTAAATAAATATTGCTTCACTGGTTCATGATGATAAATGAATGATGCTTGCGAGGTATCCCTAAAGTCTAGAAGACATGCATGGGCACACACTTCCAATCAATTACATGCTTAAGTGTCTAGGCATTTCCTTTGTAAGTCTGTCTGAAATGTATTGCGATCCATAGTAGACTCCTCATTTTCATTTCATGGGACATTGACTGAGCTGTTGACCCCATAGAATAAAAGCAAATTAGGAGAACGTCAGTAAGTCATGTAATTAGTGAAGAAAGTTTGGCCTGAGTGCTAATACTTCTGTAATACCTTGTGTATTGGGTGCACTCCGCATTCGGAATCCGCAAAGCTGCTGTTGCTAGGCAATCACACCACTTAGCAACAAAACAAAAGCAGCACTGTATTCTACTAAGCTGATTTTTAGGGGGTATGACCCACCAGATACTTTCTAGACTGCACATTTATGTAATTCAAAGTGACAACTGAATCTATTGTCGACCATTTTGAATTTCAGCCATATACAGCCTCGCCATTAAATTTTATAAAGTAGAAACATGCATATTCTTAATCAGCACTCTATTTAGCACAAGAATAAGGAGAATTGATAGAGATTTAGCATGGAAAAACATCCAAATTTACATAAAGAGGGAGATTATTGAAATGGAACAGCATCGTATTGGCTCAAGGTAGTGTCTTTGCATCCAAGGCAATAATGTGTGTCATAGTCATCAAGGAATTCTGTAAAATGTCTCATATTACTCAGAAAGGTTTGCCCTACATAAATCATATTAGATATTGTGCTTAGATGGGGATAAGGGCAAGTTTTATACATGTATCTGGAGCACATTTAAGATTTTCAGTAAAAAAAAGGAACTTTGTAATTTCAATCTTCCGTCTTCCCAACTGTCTGGTACACTCAAATCTGAACTTAAAAACATGTATTAGGGCATAATGAAAAGCTTATTATGTCTTCTTTCCAACAAGACCAATAGGTTTAGGATCCAGACAAGGTAAGATAGCCTTAGAGCTTGGGGATTGAGCATACCCCTTGAATGACATGGTACCAAAATTGACCCAAAAGTGGGCTGAACCCGCACATGGATAATGAGCAAAAACCGGTAGTGCATCCCAAGATAATCAATGTTAATCTTGAATCTTGTTTAGGGGACCCTAAGGATCAAAAAAATACCCGTCGTGTTGGGATGTGGGGGGGGGGTGCATGGTGGGCCCTATCAGCCCCCGGCCTAAACTGGTGAGGAAACTGAATGATTCCTTTTCTATTCTTAGACACAGGATCCACTGTCCCACTGTGCCCCATGTCCCACTGTGCCATGGTCTCCCCTAGTACGCTGGGTTCCGGCTGATATGAATACCGTAACCTATAAATGGGGGCCTTTGGCCCCTTGTGTACATATTCTTAGTTTAGCTTGCTAAAATCACAAACATCGCTAACAGCAAAAACAAAATGTCTCATAGCTGTCTCACAAACTTAGGGTGGTGCTAAAAGTATGCAAGGTTCTACAGTAGTAAAACATCTTTTAATATAGTGTACCTTTTCTCAATTTGAGCTATGATTTTAATCTACAGTATATACTGTAAAAACAAATGTTGTCGAAAGTAAGTGCTTCACAATTAGAGTCAGTGAAGTCCGGTTGCAGACAGACTGCTCAGTGCTGTCACCTGATGGTGTTTATCAGCAGTGTGGTTCCCTTTCCTTGAAACAAGGGAGAACAAATGAAATTAAAATTATGTTAATACCAGTACAACCAGCATGTTATAAGGGGAATTAATTCCCTTAGGTGAGTCAGTTCTGTTTTGTGAATAGCACCTCTGACTGAACTCATTTCCAATCTTTTAGAAACATCTCCTACCCTATTGCTACTCTTGTGTGGGCCCAGTATTCAGGAGAAGACTCACCCTTTGTAGGAGTCTAAACGAAAAGTCTTTGTTGTCGAAAGTAAGTGCTTCACAATTAGAGTCAGTGAAGTCCGGTTGCAGACAGACTGCTCAGTGCTGCCACCTGATGGTGTTTATCAGCAGTGTGGTTCCCTTTCCTTGAAACAAGGGAGAACAAATGAAATTAAAATTATGTTAATACCAGTACAACCAGCATGTTATAAGGGGAATTAATTCCCTTAGGTGAGTCAGTTCTGTTTTGTGAATAGCACCTCTGACTGAACTCATTTCCAATCTTTTAGAAACATCTCCTACCCTATTGCTACTCTTGTGTGGGCCCAGTATTCAGGAGAAGACTCACCCTTTGTAGGAGTCTAAACGAAAAGTCTTTGTTGTCGAAAGTAAGTGCTTCACAATTAGAGTCAGTGAAGTCCGGTTGCAGACAGACTGCTCAGTGCTGCCACCTGATGGTGTTTATCAGCAGTGTGGTTCCCTTTCCTTGAAACAAGGGAGAACAAATGAAATTAAAATTATGTTAATACCAGTACAACCAGCATGTTATAAGGGGAATTAATTCCCTTAGGTGAGTCAGTTCTGTTTTGTGAATAGCACCTCTGACTGAACTCATTTCCAATCTTTTAGAAACATCTCCTACCCTATTGCTACTCTTGTGTGGGCCCAGTATTCAGGAGAAGACTCACCCTTTGTAGGAGTCTAAACGAAAAGTCTTTCCCATCACGGTCCATTCGGTCCTTCAGATTTTATTGTTCCGCAGGCCCAGATTGATTTCGACAGGACCTAATACCGCAAGATTATCATAATTAGGAAATAAATAATGAAAAACAAGAATTGACTCACTATTTCATTCATTTAATACTTTAAAGCTTAACAAACAGTAATGGCTTTTGTTTTAGGCTGGTAATCTGACAATTTCTGCTGGGCCAGCAGCGATTTTGTCGGCAAAAGCCTATGTCCTGTGAGTTTTTTTATATTGTCTGGAGGCCGACAGAGGCCGTCAGTGCCCTACTGAGATAGACAAAGGTGCATGAGAATATTAGTCACCACTCAGGATTATCACTTTTTACACCACTGTGTAATTTAGAGGCATTCAATTCCATTACAGTATTCTCAAGGTAGCATACAGCCGGGAGTTAAATGTCATCTGAATTGTTACCAAATATTCTTGTGCATGGTAGTATTAGTTACCACAGCAACACCTAATAAGAGGAAGGTTTTCTGAAGGTCAGCGTCACTGAAGGTCAGCCTCACTAAAGGTCAGCCACTCTGAAAGCACTCTAAAATGTCTTAACCCTTTAAAAGCTGCTATTTAATGCATTAAGGCATCATGCCCATTGGTCATCATGATGCATGAATGCAGCCCTCACGAATAACATTCTAGTAATTTGAATACAGTCCTGACAAGTAACTCAGGAGGATGATTCTTAAAAACTCACGATATAGAATTACAATTTTCGTCAGGACACAAAGGTCTCTAAATCAGGTCTAATCAAGTTCATAACTGATATTTCTGCATAATCTCTGCATGAAATATGCATATGTAACACTGGAAATGTATAATCTTTTGAAAATATCTTCTCTTTCTAAAATGATTGTTTATATATGCATAATATGGCCACAAAAAGGTCGTCAGTTTTTAAGAATTACCCTCCAGATAAATTTATCAATATTTTCCATATTGTAAAGACTTGATCTTGTGTACTTGGGATACGATTATTATAATCTGGTATTTCCTTTGTGATATAATATACATTTGTTGTACATTATTGAGAAATTAGGGTCTATATGACCTCAAGACCCCGCGTAAGCTGACAGCCATCAACAGACAAATTGACTCTAACAATCGGTTTCCAGTGCTGGTTAGCTCTAGTCAGTTTATAACGATTGTAATTCTACTTTTTAGCTAGAGCATTTAGCAATACCACTATATTTTACAAACATTTCACAACGACCAGGATATACCAATGGTAATACTGATATTTCTTTTTATGTACTTTTAGCAATAGACTCTTAACCATAGCCAACGAGTGGTCGTAAACAGGGGGTCTAGATGGGAGGTCTGCATGTCACATGTCGATTTTAAGAAATGGCCATGTCACTTGTCACTAAATTTCTATTTCCCATGTCCTTGTTACTAGATTTCATGTCACATGTCGATTTTAAGGAGAGGTCTTGTCTCTTGTCACTAACTTTTTCCTTTCCTGGCCATGTCACCCTGTCGAATTTAGGGGTCTAGACCCATTAAACATTGTGTTGCCAGAAGAGATACGATCTCTTTTTTTGTTCTGCAAAAGACCGGAGTGGGGCTGCAGTCGTTAATACACTCCTGCACTAATTCATTGTCTTACCGTAAAACCCCAGTCATAAGCCGGCCCCGGTCATAAGCCAGGGGGTGAGTTCAGGGAAATCCTATAAGCCGATTTTAGGGCCAAATTTTCCCAATTTTCTCTTTAATCTAGTTTATTAAAACCCCGGTCATAAGCCAGAGGGTTGAGTTGGTGGGGGGGGGGGGGAATTTGGAAGCCGATTTTATTCAAAAATAGGAAAAAAAATCCGGTTTATGATCGGGGTTTTACGGTACTGCACCCCTGGCAATTATACGTGATTGGCACTTATTTGAATACTGCTTTAGTGTTTAACCCTTTAAGGGCTGCTGATGCATTAATGCATCATGACGACCAATGGACATGATGCACTCCTCCATCAGCGGCCTTAATAGGGTTAGTATTAATTCCAGTACCCCTATACCCCCTGTGCTTAAATTGACGAATAGCACCTATTTGAGACCCTTGCACTTGCGGGAAGTTGCTTCTTGCACTAAGGTGAGAACTTGGTCTTGAATTGCTGGAAAGCGTAAAAATAGACATATTTATCCAGTAGACCCCCAGAATGCTGCTAATGAGTACATCCTGTATAATTCTCGTCCATTGTTCTGCTGCGCACATGTGGGTGACTCCATTGTATCCAGTCTCTTGAGTCTAAGTCCAGTAAACCACGAGAAGAAACATATTACATGAATGTATATTTATAGGAAGGAAAAGTAGAGTCTAGTAGGAAGATGAGGGCCCAAATCAGACATTGACTTTTATTTAGCTTACCTTTTGCGAATCCTGGATATCTCTACTTCAGATTTCTTGATTCGCACAATGAAATTGTCTGTGTGCGGCCAGCAACTGATGAAGAGTTGATGTTGTTTCTGCTGCAGTTACAGTACACTTTCTTTTAACCTCATGATTCAGAAAATATTCTGAAGAAATTTATTGCAGGTTATAGCTAACCACTTTATTGCATTGTCCATTTTCTACAGCAAGGTCCATCTAGTTAATACCTGACTCTGTCCAGTAACACCATGTTAAACTGAAGAGTTGTCATGATGCACGAATGAAGTGCTGCTGAGCAGTCTCACCAGCACTTCACTGGTGCATCATACCAAGCCTCTGGCCGTGTATCAACCCCATAAGGTGAGGTTGATGCATCCCAGCAAATTGTCATGAGTCCTCGTCAACCTGTGTGAAGTGGCTCACACATGTCGTTAGATGGAACACAACATCGTTATAGCACAAGATCACCAGGAATAGCAATTGCTATGCCATGTGAGTCTAACACACAGTGGCGAAATGAGTTATCACTCAAAAAGGAGTCACCATTGATGACCAATCATGGCGACAGATGACGACAATTTGCTGGGATGGATGTAGCCCTGGTAATTTACTCACTGAGGCTGTTTTCATGCATCATGACTGCAGATGCAAAAAAAGGTGTATATCTACACTATGACAAAATGTTGTCGAAATTACGATGCAATCCTTTGTCCCAAAGGTTCCAGATATCCGTCGTTATTTTCACAGAGATTCCTTGTAGCACCGTTTTGCCACCTGCGGCTTCTTGTGAAACCTAAACTGGTTCACTGCAATACAATTACAGTTGTTCATTGTTTAGTTTTACAAGGATCTCACTATCTTTTTTTTACTCATAGTTATTCAGTTATGATGTGTCAGTGCTGGTGGTGATCAGATAGAATCGGAATATTTAGAACAAGAGCAAATGCATATCATTTTTATTACAATTTTAATGGTTATTTCAATTTGACGAATCTTTGCCCCCCCACCCACCCCCACAAAACAGAAAACAAAGTGCTGGTTCAATCTACAACAACAAAAACCAAGTTGGAACATCAGTCATCAGTTATGTTGCTATTAAAAAGATTATGGTCTGATTATAACCGGAAAAAAAATTAACATGACATTGGGTCTCAAAACTTTGAATATATTGTAAACTTCAGCTGTGCTGAAAAAAGAGGTAGGTATAGCCTGGGAGTTATATAAACAAAGAAACAATGCTTAGAATAGACAGAAAGGAAAAACAAAGTGAAAGGAAACTGAATAAACCTTCATGAAATGATTTCATCATACCATTACTATGAGGTGGTCATAATGCACTAATGATTTGCTGGCGAGACTGCTGGCCAGCATCATTGTCCACTAATGGGCCTATAGCTACAAGGGGTCATCTTGGTATATGCATATAATTATGTACTAAAACATAATAATTGCGGATTCAAAGATGGATTGCAGGATACAACAGATAACTAATAGGTATAAATAAGAGTCAGATTTGACCCCACAGCGTAAATATGTAAATTCACATAACTGAATATGTAGATTCACAAAAAATAAATTGTAAATTCACAAAACTGAATGAGTAAACTCACAAAACTGAATAAGTAAATTCACAAAACCGAATAAATAAACTTACAACTCTAAATAAGTAAAGTAGATTTGAAACAAAAAGACATGAAAATCGAGTTATTGAATTTACAACTATTTGAACCTCACTATCTGGAGAAGGAGTATGAAATATGTTATACCGTACCATCACAAGGCGTCTAATAACCTCACGCTTTCACCTATTATCAACCACACTACAATATCCAACTAAGACAGCTGATTTTACACAAATGTACAGATAGGTCGCTTGATGATCTATGTGAAACAACAAATTTGGCTATCTTACAAGACAGGCGTACAGTAGTCAGAGATTCCTCCCAGGGACTTGTCTCTTTGTACTCATCCACATAGGATTTGTTAGAACCTGTAGCCATAGCCAGTTTAAACATTAATGTAAGTAACTCCCAGGGGGGCCACTTGAGAATATTTGGAAACCATGTGCGTACAAAAACTAGAGGGAAAGGGGGTACTTTTTAACCCATGAGCGGACCCGACTGGATCCGTTAAAAGGGGTGCATTTGGCCCCAATTTGGGCTAAAAGGGGTAAATTTGTAAATGGCTTTCCAACGGCGAAAGAATTTCTAAAGTATTCCAACTAGAACCAAAGTTAGGGCTTAATATCAAGGGTTCATTATTTTTCTCAAACTTTGGCCTGGAAAAAGTACCTTTTTCCGAAATAAATCTTTAAATAAGGCCGGGAAAGGGGTCCCTTCTTAGACAATATCTCAAAATTTGGTGGGGAAAGGGGTATATTTTATGAAAACTTACCACTGAAAGGGTGCCAAAATCGAGGGTTTCTAGCCTTGCATTTTGGGAAGAGAGAAAGGGGTATTTTCTTAACATAATTCCCATCTATAGGGGTACATTTTGGTGAAATTTGCCCCCGCTAAAAGGGGTATATGGTCAAGGGACTTGTACGCACATGGTTACTATAGAACATATAGGGAGTGCCCCCCCCCCGGGAAGTAACTACGATCAGCACATTGTTAGTTTCTAGGCGATTTGAAAGCTATGTTGTTATAACCCTGGTGCTGCTTATCCAGGAACGTTACATGATGTCATCATAAATACGCTGAAGTACTGACAGGCCGTAGACTTAATGTTCAATATGTCACCATATAACACGGATGGTGTGCAATACATAGGATACACATTATACACCCTGGTCACGTGACTCTTTGATGAAGATATAGCTTGAAAATGGCAAAGTAAACAAACTGTGCCCAACTTTTTAGATTATGTAATCATGCTTATAGATGATATAATTGAATTATGTAAGCCTGTGACCATGAGATAAAGGCAAAGGAGCACTTGTGTGAAGGATGGTCAAGGTATATCACATGTGCAGTCTGTGTGCCGTATGGCACAACGCCTGTAGGGCCCATACTTCCCACTCATGAACCTTTACCTCTATGTGGGGAGATATCATAATATCAACTCGAGATACCCGGGAGTTTTGTTCACACTGCTACTGTCCCTATATAAACACCACTCTTCTCATCTAATACATCAACAGCATCAAGACTCATCTGCCCACTGGAATTTTTATGACTGTCATTTGAATTTACTAGGATCAGACTCGGTCTTCGACTTCTGTCCTCAGGCAGCCTCATTCGCTCACTTTCCTCAACACGAATCACACCAAGGCTTGATTTAGGCCGGATATTATCAGAAATCTTGATCCTTGTGTCATCGTCAGTGTCCACAGTACATAGACTTGACTTTGGCCGGATGTTTTCATGAACTCCCATAAATTGTTTGTCACCGTCTCCATGTGCTGTCTTGATGTTTAATCTTCTGGTTTTCTTTTTCCCTGATAATAATCTTGTTTTCTTGCCTTCGTCTTTTTTACGCAAGCCTGGACTTTGGCTGGTGGTATTCTCAACTTGCGTCATGTTAACATTGTGTACATCAACTTTACAAAGGCTCGATTTCTGGCAACAGCATTCTTGACCGGTCCTCTGCTTATCTCCCTGGGCATTATTCATGCTGAGATGAGATGTCTGCCTTGCAGTCTCTCGGGCCAGGGGCCATAGGATCACTGAGCACTCCTTGCTAGACGGTGATTCAGGCATAGCGTCGGATGAAGTTGTTGACATACGATGATACAAGTTTCTATGATTAAAGGCGAACCTCTCCCTAGGGATTCCTGAAGGGGTGGAGATCGAGCCTGGGAGATGAGGACTTTCCCAGCCACTCCTGTCTGCTGACATTATTGCCTCTTTTGCTGCCATGGCAATATTTGAAAGAGCCATAGCTGATGAAGCGACCGAGCTGTCGGTTAGTGTCGTTTGGTTGTCAGGGAGGAGAATGGAGCTTATTGTTGAGGCCTTCCTGAGGCCTGCCCCAGCTGTGCCATCATAGTTTGGCTCAGCCTGATCTTGTTCAATGCAGATAATAGGCAATGACTGTGAACGCTTTGAGTGCTGTGACTCCATGCAACTTCCAAGCAGGGTCTTACCTTTGCCTGAAATGTCTTTTCTTGTTATTTCAGACAGCGCACGTTGGCGATCCCCTTTTTTTCTCAACGATTTACTCCTGACTTTACTTGTAGGGTTATGCTCTGTCCAATGGCAGCAAGAAAATGCCTGATGACGTTGTTGCTGTTTCTGTGGATTCGGTGATTTGGCTCTGCGGGGGGTGCCTGGGGAGCAGTCTGGTTCACAGCAGCAGTGAGACATGCCAGTGGTGTGGTGCATCTGGATGCTCAGTCTGGAAGGTTGGTCTCTTAGAAAATGGTCATCGTGGTTCCACCCAGTAGCTGATGGAATGCGCTCCTCGGCCATGCCACCCAAACAGTTGTCGAGTAGGCGTACATCAATGCGATGTTCAAACCCGGGGAGGGTAACTGAAGCCATGCTGTGGAGTGTCTCAGTGGAACTCCTTAGGTCGAGGGGTACAACTCGACTATTCTGGTCATTATTCGTCCAGCTGACTGACAGAAGGCTGGACCTGGCCATGGGCTGTTGTTGTGTTGCTGGTTGTTGTTCGGCTCCCGATGTACCGTCAACCTGGTAGAGATTGTTCATTGAGCCAGCCACCGTCTGTGCACTGATACAAATGTTGTGATTGGCTACATCATAATGGACAACACTTGTGTTGAAATGGCAGGGCGGTGCTGTGGTGCCATCTTCGTTTGCAGCAGATGTGTGATGTGATGACCCCACCTTAGAATTACAACCCTCTGACTCATTCTGACTGTTCGGTGATTCTCCAGGGTAAATGCAGGGAAGGAGATTCTTTCTCATTTTCTTGCTCCGAATAAAAATAACAACTGGGCGTAGAGCACTAATAAGTGCATAACCCTTTGTGTTGATCAAAATAGGGACACAGAAGGCAATACAACTGCATTCTCTATGCCAAAATGGAATCAAAGCCAGCGATACAACGATTGGCAAGATGTTGGTGGATGCAAGCAGGGTTACAGACTTGGAGACGTTAAGCTGGAAGGCAATGGGAGGTGATATTATTCCATGGTGGACCCACTTGAACCTAACTAAGAGGTAGGTGAGGAAGACAAGCGAGCCGAGGCAGGAAAGTTCGGTGATCCAGTTTAGGATGGAGGTATGGAGGTAGAGGCCACTGCCCCCGACCGTGCCAGGAATCATGTCGTCTAGTTTCAGCCATGGCGGAATGTTCATCAGTCCTGCAACAACCGTAGAAAGAAGTCTTGTAAATATCATAGTCTCATAGTTCAAACCATATGTAAGTTTGAATTTGAAATTATCTTATCATACCTTATCATATCCCATCTTATCATATTTTGTAAAGGTAGAGAGTATGGAGCAAGATGTGATCAAAAACTGATTCAAAATTTGAAATGGGCCATACGGACGTCCATATTTGCAAAATCAGACAAACATATAAAATGACCTCCTGGTTTGGAATACCTGTAACAACAAAATTATTTTCATTTGTTCAGATAGGTATATTCTGTATAGATACTGAGCATTACAAGTTAGAGATAAATTCACATACCGAGGGCAATTCCAAAGATGCAGATGAACTTGGCAGCGGAGGAAGGTGGGTGGTGCGCCCTGCCGTGAAGTGTGGAAACTAACCAGTAACTCCTGAAGTGAAGAACAAGAACAGTGAAAGCATGTTATGTGCAGATAGGGAATGTGATACATATACATTTTCACTATTCATCATGATGCACAGGTGTTTTACTGCCCTTAGCTCTATAAGGGCCGCTGATGCATTCATGCATCATGCCCACATGATGCATCAATGCATTCAAGCATCATGACGACCAACTGGCATGATACATTAATGCATCAGTACACAAAGAACAGAGGGGTACCCAGCTAGTGGTGGGGCTAATGTTGTTCATAGGCCAGGGTGGTGATTCATAAGTTAAAGAAATATAAGACGTAGATTTTTTTAAAACAATGAGGTTTGTGAGAAAATCATCTCTTGATCGTTTTGAATTCAGAATATACTCTATTGATTTATACCATGACAATTGTAAACGAATTTCATGAAATATTTTCGAATCTAATGAAAGTATTATTCTCAGCATGTAAATCTGATCATTTCAATGAAAGAATATTCTTTCAAAGTTATGAATTTACCCTTTGATAACATTTAACATAATAGAAAATTGTTATTTTTATTGCATGTAAATGATATCACCCCTTGTTTAGGATCATACAAAGCAAGGCTGTATGCAGATGACATTGTTATTTATCGAGCTCATAGAGATCCAAAGATTGCTGAGAGCGATCTCCAAGATTCATTAGATATGTTTTCTCTATGGTGTCTGCAAAATAAGTTGTCAGTCAATGCTGGCAAAACCAAAGTAATGGTGTTTACCTCTACAAAAGAGAAATTGGAAAATGTAATACTAAATGTCAATCTGTCTATAAATGACAAGGTTCTTGAGACTGTTATGTCCTACAAGTATCTTGGGGTAACACTAGATCCTTATTTGAAATATGATGTTCACTTGAATAATATTTGTAAAACTCTTAATTTTAGGATGTACCAACTGTCCTGTATGAGAACCTTTCTAACACAGAGTGCAGCACCTTGTGCTAAGGTCCACAATCATATCATATTTTGATTATGGTGATATATCTTGTTTATTAACAGTGCAGATAAATATGTAAATCCTCTACAAACTGGAATGCCCCTATAAGATAGGAAAACATGTCACTTAATGAACTATGTACATTAGGTCTCTGAAAGCAGAATATTTGGATACTAGGGACTTATCTATATAGGCCTTTGATGGGCCAATAATGACGGTTCCACGCGGGAAATTGTGTGGCATATAGGAAAAGTGTTGAATACTGTGGCGAAATATGTTGGAATGAATTACCGGTGGAGAGGGGACTAGCCGCCTCACATTATCTATTCAAACTATGCACTAAATGTTTGATCAGGTCACTTGTTCCTGTGGGTACTTAGATACAATTTTAACGTCCACAAGATTTGATTGATAACCATTCAAGACCCTCATTATTCACAGAATTTAATTTTCTCTCATAGATATAGATAAACTTTGTAGCTAACCCATCTGTTATCAGGTAAGCCTAGAATTATCTACCACTACACCTTTGGGTGGGTAGAAGGCTTACCTTTCTTTATTGCCAGGGGAGAAACTATTCACGACATGTATGCATACTAAAGGAGCAAATGTAGAAAGGTAGTGTGTACCATTATATGAGAGTGAATTCTCATTTTCACGATGGTGTTTATGTAGTCATATCTTACTTGTATTCATATTCTGTTATATGCATACTACACATACCATGATTGAAAACTTTGTATACACTAGCCTCTGTCGGCAATAAAGATAAATTTTTGCAAAGAAAAACCCATTAAAAACATAAATTCAATAGACGTATATTCTGTAACTTCTCTAGTGTAAGCCACGGCTAGTACCAGAATCCTAATTAAAATACATTATATTTTATTGATAGCCCTATATCTTGGCTTATTAATAAAGTTCATTAAAGGATCCAACTCCTAAGATGTCAGTTTTTATAACGTCCCTGGATAGTTACTGATCGTGGTGTGCATTGAAAATCACTTATAAGTACCTGGCATGGGTAATTCCCAGAGTACCTCAAAAGAATCTTTTATGGAAGACCCCCCAGCGTACATCTTGATTGCATATAATGAGAACATGAGTGATATTTCCTAACCATGTTAGATGGACTCTATTAGTAATGTTCCACTCGTGAAAATTCATAACTAAATGCATATAAAAAATAAATAATGCGCAAACCTTATGGAAACCTTAGCTATGACCCCCAACTAAGAAATAAAAATATTATTGATGGTGTAGAAGTGTTTCCCTTGCTATTATACGCCCAAGGAACCACATGTCCAGTAAATCTTGGAATGACCCATGTATAGAATGAGCTCAAAGTCTAGGGGCGGGGGCATTCAACCTTATAACACAGTTTGAAACCATAACATTTCAAGTCTTGGGTGAGGCTTATAGCTTCTCCTAGAGTCAATGCGGCTTATACAAGAGTACTTGGTCCTTGTAGAATTCACACAGCAAAACAACACGTGAATGGGAAGTCATGTAGAATCCTAACACGAGGTGTCAAAGGCTGTAGGTGAAGTGAGTGCAGCAGTGAACGGTCATCAAGTTATGAATGTTACTAATTAAGTGATAGTTATGATTTTAGCACATGTGCATACTACACGGGACACTATCTCATGTGTATGAGCAATGAACAGCAGGATACAGTATTTTGTAAGAGAGGAAGGAAGGTATATCCTTTCTTGGACTGCTTTACCTACACATATTTTTTTCAGTCCATTTCTGATCACTATAGATACATTTAAGATATTCATATATGCCTTCTGAATTCCCATAGGACCTCATACTTAAGGGAAAATAAATATTTTGAACGTTTTCAATTCGGCCGTGACCCACCATTTATCATTATTCAAAATGCTTGTATAGATGCCCTCTTTCTATCCAGTGAGTCTTGTAGAAACACCCGCAGAGAGTCAATATGTATGGGACATGATATGAAAAAAAAATAGTTTTTACCATTTGTTTCTATAATGACGCCATTTTACACACAATTTGTCATACTGTCAAGGTACGCATTGTGACATAGGGGTTTTTCACATTTTCTTATTGCTAGTACATCAAACTGATATTATAATCCAGAGTTGATTGAGGCTATCGGAAGTAGAACCTGACATATTGTAGCATTTGTGTTTAACCCTTTAATTACAGACTACAGACACTTAATTATAGCATCACCATCACCCCCAGAGGGGAGTCTCAGTCTCGTAGGGTGAGCATGATGCATGAATGTAGCCCTGGTGAGTTACTCGCCAGGGCTACATTCTCTCGTCCTCTAGGAACTCTACTTTTTCAGAGGACATCCCCATGGCCAGGACAACCATTACTGCTTTGCCATTAAAGTGTTAAAGGACTGACATGAAATAAAAGATACTCACCTCTCCATACAGATGGAGGCTATAAGGAATAAGGACAGGTTGTGGAGAATGTTAAAGATGATGCTGACCACCACCACTTGGTGTCTCTGGTGTGCATGGTCACATGACCTACCTGCTGATCCAGTCCTAAGTGCATCATGCCCATTGGTCAGCATGATGCACCATTGAAATGCTGGCGAGTCTGCTCGCCAGCACTTCATTGGAGCATCATGCCGACCCTCCTGGAGTTTATGTACCAACCCCATAGGTTCGGCATGATGCTCCAATGAAGTGTGGGCGACCAGTCTGTCCAGCACTCCATTTGTGCATCATGACCACCAATGGGCATGATGCACTCCTGCATCAGTGGCCTTTATTGGGTAAAAGGTTTTACATGAACTACAAAGATACTCACCTCTCCATACAAATGGAGGCTATAAGGAATGAGGACAGATTGTGGAGGATGTTGAAGATGATGCTGACTACCACCACTTGGTGTCTCTGGTGTGCATGATCACATGACCTACCCCCCAGGGTGAGCAGACTCAGGGTGGTGTCCAAGACGTTCACAAGGATGTCTGAGGCTGCCAGACACCCCATCAGACGTGCTGCAACAAAATAGGACATGTCTATCATCTTAAAATCTTTTGCTTAAGCAGGAACACTTTTTTGTCCGCTTTTCAGTTCTTTTCAATATTCAGATTGAAGCGGAAGGTAGCCCTACTGGTTGTACTGTCCTCTTTTCACTTGACTCCAGATAGGGAGTAGTAATGTTTTAACAAATTGGGAGAGGGTGGATTAAGTCAGGGCAAGTTCCCAAACCCTCCTGGTTCGGCCAGGGGGATCCTTTTTGGTAAAAAAAAAAAAAAAAAAAAAGGGGGAAAAAAAAGCCTATGCGTTGAATTGGTATAAAGTGCTGGACTGAAGATTTTCAGATCCCTCCAAAGGGGAGGGGGACATAATCTGAAGTAATTCTATAATCTGGAACTAGTTCCAAGCTAACTACACCTTGCATTCCACAAATCTTTTTTGAACAAGTGAGAATTGTATGATTGTCAAGTCATAAACAATGGGGTCACACACTGAGGAAGCATATATGCCACATAATTTCTTCGCCCATCTATTTGATTTTGGAAACCAGCACAAAAGAATTACTGATTTAGGACACTGTCAAACTAAGGTATTGGCTACAATCAAATGCTGAGAAGCGGTCTCAAGTTGTGGCATATTTCATAACTTACCGGTGAGGTTGGGGGAGCGGAGGCCCCGCCGTACCACAATTACGCCTATATTGAGTGTACTGACCAGCAGTAAGGTACCACTCACACCCAGCCCTCCACTGGTCACAGCCTCCCACAGTCTCACATCTGCCTCACTTTAAAAAATAGATAGATAAGTAAATAAAATTGAAATAAAAACACTTTGAAATTGAAATACTGCACATGCAGTTTGAGCAAAGTCTCTGCTTCATTTTTAGGAAAATAATGAATTTCAGAGAAGGTCAATCACTTATTTATCAAACTGATATGTGGATACAAGTCAAACGATTATTAGGTATGAATTTTGTTTATAAATGATCAGGTTTGTGAGTAAATCATTCTTGGTCGTTTTGATTAGTATTGCCCCAAACTCTAATGGCTAAGCCCATTAGTTTTAATTAAAGAATCTCCCTTAAATTCATGAATTGACCCCTTTAGAATGTTTTATTTTCATATCTACTAAATATCACATACTCTAAAAGAGTATTCTTAATTTGGTTACCATGGGAACCTGAAACACCCCATTGGCTGTTGTTACACTCTAGGAAATTAATGTGGAATTTGCCAAGGAACCTCGTAAAACTGAACAGTGGACCACCTCAAATATACTGCAGTGAATCAGTATTTACCCCTTTGAGGATCTGAGGATCTGTGTCTATGTTAGCCAATACAATACTAAAATAGTCAGTGCAAAACCTTCTGGACACCAGCTATAGCGAAATCCAATTATCCTTTATGGTGAAAAAATGAAATAAATCAAAAATATTTTAATATAAACTGCATAATGCTCATTGGCTAACATTATACTAATTCTAACTTTGGAGAATGTTTTTTCAAGGGTTCTTAATGGGCACATGGTTAAATTATTTTTGTAAATATATTGGCAGTTAATGGAGATCAGAATCTTTACAACAGTGGTAGAATACTTTCATAATTTTGAAATTTAACTAAAAGTAAAATTATACTTTTAAATCCCCTGTATACAATAAGGGCCGTTTTTAATCGAGGTATGGGGCTCGACTGGGACCCGTCCCTCCATTGAGGGCAGTCTCAACCTGTATGGTGAAATTAAAAAAAAATAAACCAAAGAAAAAAAAAAAGAATTTCAATATGGTTTAGGGTAGAGGCACCCTGAGTCGGACAGACACCTAAAGTCGGACACCTTTTGCATTGAACTACATAATAGATATGTCAAATAGATATGTCAAATTCAAAATCATTTGAATTAGACATGAAAACTCAGGTATCATACTCTCTAACAAATAGGGGATACAATGTAAAACTCCTGTCATACATGGTTTTACAACTGCACAAACCCAGGGTGTTTTTGTTATATTCTGAGGATGAAGAATGGTGAGTGAATGGAGATCCTGGTTTGATTTGTCAATTTGTCATGTATACTTAAATGATATTATAAATTGTTTCCAAAACAGTGAGTACTATCTATATGCGGATGATATAGCCGTCGTGTTGAATGGCCGTAGTACGGATATAATGGCTGAGTTAGTTCAGGCGGATCTCATGAGAGTGCAACAATGGTGTGAAAAAAACATGCTCACAATGAATGTAAAAAAAGACCAAAGCATTATGGTGTCACTCTGACAGAAAAAGAATACATGTACCTATCCTATATCTGGATGGAAAGGTAATTAATACTGTGAAGCATTTCAATTATCTTGGTGTAATCATAGACAGTGATCTAAACTTTAAGCTACATTGTAGGAAGGTGGAGTCTATGGCCAATGCAAAATTGGCCCAACTGTCAAACATTGTGCGCTATCTAGATAGTGAGACAGCATTGAAAATATATAAACATATGGTCCTGCCGACATTTGAATATTGTAATTTTATAATAGATAGCGGTCCCGAAACAATGGTGAATCATCTTGAAGTGATACAGAATAATTGCCTGCGTATGTGTATGCGAATCAGAGATCCTCAAGATGTACATGTAGGAGATTTGCTAGCTAGAACTGATACCGTACCATTATTAGTTAGAAGAGAACGAATGATACAGGTGATTATACATCAATATGTGAAGGATCCAGAAAATGTAATTGTCCCGACTAGGATATTGCGAGGTAATAATAAACTGAAATTAAAGGTCAGTCGTCCAACATGTGAACTATATAGGAAAAGCCCTCTTTATAGAGGTATGTTATTGTGGGACAGCTTAACTGCAGAGGTACAAAATCTTGAGGAAAAAGATTTGTTCAAAAAAAGGATACTGAGTTAACGAGATCCTATGTTGGCATATGAATTATATAATGAGATATATACCGGATTTAAAAGAGGTATTTTGAGATTCATGGAAACCCACTTGTTTATTCTCTATTTGTTAAACGAAAATGTAACATGGTGACTGAACTTTGTGTATATTTACTATGGCTGATTTATAAGAAGAGCTCCATTGTGATGTGATATTTATTGGCCAATAAACACGTTTCAAACATCAAACATCATCTTAACCTCCAATGTTATAGGATTTCTATACATGTCAATGGCAATATACACATTTTTGCTAATAATTTGACTTGGCAAACCTGAATACATCCCTCATGTTACAGTATGGGATTTATTCTTTTATGACCTTCAGATTACACCTACAGTCGGACACCAATTACACCCCACCTGGGAACAATTACATCATGATTTCAATACATATATAATGGTAATTTTATTATAAACAGAATCCTTCATAATATACCTATACTACCAGATCTGAATAGTTAATCTGTGTTTGGTTTACCTACTATCTAACACCTAAACCTAATCATTACTCAGTCTGCCCATAGAAGTCATGTTCACCTGGGCCTGTAGACTGACCTGTTTATAAGTATGCAAAATTAAACATCTAAGAGTGTCCTGGAGAAAAGTATTGTATTAGCTTGGATTCCTTAGTGTTATATGCTATGTGCCTTTATAGATTATTTCAGATACAGTGACCCATTGTGTTTATATCAATTAGATAACATAGTGTCTCTAGGGTCACCTCTGGCATGAGCTGTCTGACTTGAGGTGCAATTTGATGTTTTGGAGACTAGATATATACAGCCCATTTATTCATATGTATTGGAGAGTTTCGTCAAAATCTCTTCAGATATTTTGAGGGTGAAGTATTATGTACCAACTGGTGAAATGGAAAGTAGAATTCAACACTTTTAAAGGTACAAAATCTGAGCACCAAATATTGCCACCTCCAGTGTGGTCAGGAGCGTCCGAAATGGGTGCCTCTACCCTACATAATGCTCCTTGGTTAGGGCCAAGTGCTATAGGCACCTATTGGCCATTTTGTGACCTACAGCTCAAATCTTATAGAGAGGATTCAGACAGATTTTAAGCAAGTTTTAATCATTATTTATTCAAAAGGTAACCCTAAATACAGGGAAACCATCACGATAGTACAAACATGCAGGACTTCCGGTGGGCTATTTGCCCATTCCTCACCATTGGAGTGGTACCAAACCTACCTATATTCACTTTGAAACACATTTCCACCGTTACCATTCAATTGGGACCATCAATACGAGTTCATTAATGTCCTTGGTTAGTCAATACGACCAATATTTAATTTTTAACAGAAATATTTGTACATATTCCCATACAAATCTATTATGCAATGCCCAGCGGAAGTGGTCAAACTGCGCGATTTCCGTGAGTGATGCCACCTGGTGCATTAATGACGTACACAGAAAAAAATCCATGTTAGTCAGTCTAACTTAACTTAGTCAAAACACCCAAATAATCTTAGTTAGTACATATGACTAATGTGTGACTAACAATGTCTAGTTTATTTTAGTCACATTGACTACCCATATCAGTTTCTCTCTCCAACCACAATCTTGAATAAGGTATCTGCTGGGAGTTTCAGGCAAGCTAACTTATCTTAGTCACTGTCACTTAGTCACTTTGACTAAGATCTCTTAGTGAATTTGACTAAGCTATATTGGCATAGTATTGCCTTTACACACCAGATGGCAGTGTGGTTTGAAACAGGATTTTTCTGTTGGTTGTGTACCATAAACTATTCGATGGATGTCAAAATGATGGGGATTTTCAGGCGCTGTATAATTTTGAGGCTTTCACAATTCAATATAACATCAAGCTTGGCAAAATATGTCAAATAGTTTAATGATTTGTTAAATAAACTAGGTAGACAGATAATTACACCTTTTCTGTGGGAATCTAGATAAGTAAAATATCCACAGATGTATCTGCTTCTTTGTGGGAAACCCAGAGTAATTGACTCCGGGGCTCTAATGAAAATGATGTGAGGCATTTCATATGTATGCTTCCTAAATGATGAGATTATTATTTGTGGGATGTAGATCCTATACAGAGCTTACACTCACCATTATTAGATTGCATACTTAGTCAAAACCACTGAGGAATCTTAGTCAAAATCAGGCAAGCCAAGGCAAGTTGGGCACTTTGACTAATGGTTAGTCGTATTTGACTAAGAAAAACTTGGACACTTAGGCACGTGCTTTTGACTAGGTATTGTTAGAAAGTTAGCCTTTTTGACTAACATCTGACTAAGATTTTGAACATTATTTTTTTCTGTGTAACTCTGTTGGTTTGCATGTATAGATATTTTTTTCTTTTCCTGAAGTATTCAAATATTTTTCTACAAACACCAGATCCAACCCCCTTTACCCCCCCCCTCCAGATACGGCCCATAGACCTAATGCTTAAAGTGCCACCCCTTCTGCATTCATGTACATCCAGAGCAGAAAGTAGCTCTAGAACCATATGATTTTACACGACCATTTTACACGACCCCTGCATAAAAGACTTGGCATAATTTTAATTTCTGTAAACCACGCCTGCAGCTGGTATTATCCACTGTAATTATTCGCAATGATGTATTTAAGATAGAAGACACGCCGGTATAATTCCGGGTGCAAGATACTGGATAAACATAAACCCATTATTGCACTGAAATATCATGTAATGTTGAGGAAGCAATAAAAAACTGCAAAATTGAATTGAATATAATTTTAACTGTTATATATTTTTACATTTATCTTTAGGTTTTTAGGAAAAAAAATCCTCATCTATTTTAGGTACATGTCAATTGGAGCCCATAGTAAAGCCATCTTCATACATTTGCCACCACTGGAAAACAAGCATTGGGACCCAAATATTTTATTTCATATTTTGATTACAAATGGTATAAAGAACTTGTACAGTAAGTTTAAAGAAAATTCTTCGTAAACTATTTTTGAACCACCTGTAGCACTTGGCCTTAAGAGTATACTGCTTACCTTTGGTTATATTGTTGTGTGTGATTCCTATATTTAGCCATCCTCATGCCTCTTGTAACCTTCTAAGTGACAACTTGGATGTACTGCTACTCTCACACACACAAAGTCTCACACTAAGTGAGCACCTCACTGAGACAGCAGACTCACAGTGGCTGAAGTCTGAGATCCACAGGCCCCAACTGGACAACTGCCACAACCTAGCAGGCCCCACCTAAACCTCTATTGTGAGTCGTCGCTGGCTTACAGGGATTCGGTGAAGTAGTAGTTCTGTCCGCTGGTTGCTTAAGAAGGGTTCCTGCGAGATGGAGACCAACAGAGCCTAAATGTGAGAGAGACATTCCCTAGAATGTTTCCAGGAGACCATATCCTCAGAGTGGTAATTTCACTCCATTGAAGCGGGTGAAATTACCGTTATCTCTCGCGTAGAAGGCGCACCCCCATCTCAAGGAAGGCAGATCCGCAGAGAATGCACATCTGCTGCTTCTGAGTCTAATATTTGAAAACCCCGCGTATAAGGCGCACCGCTAACTCAAGGAGCATGGTCCACACAAAGGACCCAACCCAAAGGGCATTTCAAATATTGTCTGCAACTCTCAATACCCCAACTGGTCATGTATTTTCTTTAACTAAAGAAAAGGTGTAGTCTATACCATGGTGCTCTATATACCCTTAAACTGCTGAATGAAGCATACTATTCTACTCACCATAAAAGTGTTTGGAAATGTATGTGCATCCCACTCACTGAGAGCTTTATTAATTATATTATTGACCTTTTAACCAAGAGAATCCATGCAGCATTATAAATAATCCTGCTGGCTGCCATAGCACTGCTGCCACCTGGTGGTATGTTCTGATTTCTTGAATAACAAACCAGGTCAAGTTTAAGGGTATATAGAGCACCATAGTATAGACTACACCTTTTCTTTGGTTAAAGAAAATACATGACATTGTGGACATAACTTTGGATTGGTAGTTGGAGATACCCCACGTATAAGGCACACCCCCAACTCAAGGCAGCCTTGCTCCCGCGTACAAGACCCATGAACGATCTGATTCACGTATAAGACGTGCCTTATACGCGGGAGATTACGGTAGGGCTGTTAGGGCATTTTTTAAATTAAATTTCAGTGCACATAACTAGGCCCTATAAAAGGGGGAGGGAATGCTAGATGTAACGATGATAAACTTGTGTGTAACAAATTCTTGACTAGTGTAGATCATGACCTAACTCGCACACCTAGAGACCTGGCAGTTGTCCAGTTATAGCCTGTGCCAAGACTGTTATTTAATTCTGAGCACATTCATTAGCACCAATCTACATTTTCTATACTCACTTTTCTTCTGTTTGTTTTGGTATCTAAGGATACTCAAATGAATCATTAGCACCCGTTGGGCAACTAATTGCTATTTTTCTGTAGATCCTCTGAGTGTATCAACTCCTTAGGGGCCAACATGATGTATGAATGTAGCCGTGGTGAGGAACTCACCTTAGCTACATTCATGCTTTAGGAGAACTCTTTGGCATGGTGTATTTATGCACAATTGGCCTTTGATGGACAAAAGATTAGAGGATCTGCCTCATACTTCAATGTATGATGCCCATTTGTCTTGAAGATATATAAATGCCCAGCATATTGAAGCCCTTAGGGGGTAGGCGTGTAACGGTAAATAGGTCGTGCACATGTCTAGTACCCGTAAAGATTTTTCTTGGAATTATTTTTTATGTCATTTTGACATTTCTGAATTGACATTAACACAAAGTGTAGTTCTCGAATATACGACAATAATGATAAGTTTCACTCCTCGTTGATTTGTGATAGGTGGCAGCATGTAGTTAATTACATAACTGGTTCTGTGTAGCTTAAGTTTGGTTGATTTAACCTCCACTAATTGTAATCAAAAGTTAGAAGAGAGACTGCGCTTTACTGAGATTAAGTCCTTTCTTTTCTCAGGTATTTTAACGTTGTTTTTTCTCAGGTATTTAAAAGCTGCTAGACAGGTATCTATATGCTGCCTGCCTGTCACATCAGTGATCGTATCTATGGATGACTGAATCTATGAGATATGGATGATCTAATCTATGAGGGGCAAGAGAAAAACTGCTACCAGAGATTCATGCCCTACTCTTTTTTTTTTAAAAAAATATTGCAAGTGTTCTTTTATTTACATAGTCATATAGACAGGGCCAGACAAACGACGGCCTTTGATCACTCTTACATGGTTCACTGCTGGGGAATCACATGACAAAAGACAATGTAAGCCCGGGCCCGTGCATATAGACACCAGCTGCCCACTTGTCCACCGCCATGATAAAACCCCCAGTTCGTCCCCTTTTATGAATCTGGTAAACCCACTCTTAAGTTAAAAGTAAATAAATTGTTAAAATTTCAGGTAACATGCTGAAAAAAATATAGGTAGAGTAGGTCAGATTTTATTTCTATTTTGTAAATTTATCTAACTGCTAACATGGGACAAGTTGCAGCCGAGAAATTGTATCATTTCTTAATGATGAAAGAAAGTCTAGGGTTGACCCGATTTTGCGAGGTAGGGTTGGATGACATGAAACAAACAATCATTTTTTCCTCATGGACTCCCTATGAAGTTATTATGCTCCTTCATGTCCTGATCATGAAGGCCCCCACTCCACAGGGGGGAACATAGACGGACGGTGAGTGATTACCGGCCTTTTGTGGTTCTTTCCTTTTAACGTCATTTTCATCATAGGTTAATTGACACTATTCAGAATACTCAAAAGGAATTTTGGTAGAAATATTCTGTTGCTAAGGTAAAAATTAAACTGTTCCTTGGTATTTCTACCTCATGGAGAGCTTTCGAGGAACCCTTTATTTGCTTTTTACACATCTCAAGTAAGTGCTCAGGGGTGTGAAAATCCCGAGACCCATTTCCTTTGAATTGCTAATTAATGTTTTTATGTAGGATAAAATGATTTAAATGTTCTTTGGGCAGAATATATACCCCCCCCCCCTTCCCTACAAATGGTTGATTCTTTTCTCACTGGATTTGCATAGATCGCAAGAATGGTCTGTCTGGGCATTAAAAACGCGGAATTCCCTGGTGCTAGAATTTTAATTGTCTGAATTTTTAGGGTGTCAGATCCTAAAGTCCATTTCCTTTGGATTGCATCATAGGCGTGCAAGGACTTGCATTTTTTTTGTCAGGAGGTTAAAGCGATCTAAATATGCGAATGGACACATGTATTATACAACCTTCTATTGTACAGAGGGCTTTCAGGGATGAAAGTCACATAGCACAAAAATCCCTGAAATGGCCCAATATCAGCCGAAAAAAAACCCTGGGTTTTTGTATGAATGTATAGGGCCTTGGAACTTCAAAATCCCTGGGGTTTAGAATTGACATTGGGATAGTACGTGCTACCTATATCTAGGATTAAATGAGATCTAAACTTTTGTAGAAATTTAAACACCCCCGCCCCCTCAACACAAACGGTAATTCCTTTTCTATAGGTCTCAGGAATAGTCCTGGTGAGCATTAAAGCCATGGAATTATAGATTTCTTTCAGACCACTGAATTTTGAGACATTTCTTTTACCCAATATTCAGCACATACTTTGAGCTCATTTTAGCATCAGATAGATAAGAATTAGTCACTGTTTTACGTTAATTTATTTTGTCTCAGCAGTTGGTGACTAATCGGAGTAAACCTTTTGAATTGGTCTAACTGATCCATGCACGACACAGAGATAGCCCTCGGTCAAATCAATTAGATTGATCCTTTACATCTTATTTTTATATTTATACAATAATAGTGATCCTCTTTGTAGGAAAGATGATTTTCATTCTCTTTTTTTTTTTCTCTCTCATTACATAGTAAAAGCAAACCAGCTGTAATATTCACTAGGTAAAAAATCATCTTTATTTGTCTCTATCAAATGGACTACATAAATAAGTAGATATCACCTTGGGGTGTACATTGAATATATCATTATACATAAAGCTGTAAAATCACTTAGATTATATCATCCATTTTTCTATTACCACAATCTCCCACATAAGGCGCACCCTGAGCTTAAAAAACTGTTGATACGATGATTCTATACAGCACAGGAGGCTTCAGATTGAAGATGCACCTTAAAAGCTGAGGTACATATCAGCTTTGTTTATCACTGTCCTATATGATAGGGGATAATAGGAGTAGTAGAGTATTAACCCTTTAATGGCTGCTCATGCAGGAGTGCGTCTTGCCCATTGGTCACCATGATATTGCAATGAAGTGCTGGCGCAATCTAACCTCAGCTCGTATTCTCAGGCGAATCCTTCTCTGACATGGTGGGATACTGGGATAGCTGGCCGGGACTACTTTCACCATTCCCCCAGGACTGAGGCGTAGGAATAAAAATCTTGTCAGATATAGGTCAAGCCTTACCCACAATCCCAACACACTGGTGAAGGATTTCAGCCAATCCAAGCTGGCCGCTAGTATATGGTGCTGGTTTGTTTGTTTAGTTTTACGTCCGGGGGCCATTTAGGAACTCAGACATTCAAATATGGTGCTGGCGAGCAGACTCGCCAGCTCTTCATATGGTGCTGGCGAGCAGACTCGCCAGCTCTTCATTGGAGCATGACGACAACCGATGGGTATGATGCATTCATGCATTAGCGTTCTTTAAAGGATTAACATTATGCCAAATCATGTTTGCAATGAGATAAAACTAAAGAATGTGTATAATATTTGAGAAAAGTACTGCTTACAGGCAGAAGCAATAACACATGTATATGGCATAAACACCACCAAGCCAGTTTCTTCGACGTCAAGAAAGTGGCAGCAGCCTTTACTTTTATCATGGCAATATTATCAAGTGAGAAAATTATATAATTATCAAAGAAATCCTTTTACAACAGGAAATGGAAGTGATTTCATCCCGGGGTATCATTTCCTGCTGTTTTCCAGTTAAATTCTCTACGGGAAAACAATGGTCTAAGGTGTATTCAACACTCTCAGCCAAACAAGAAAATATACTCAAGTCTCTTTAACTCTTTAAGAGCCACAAATGCATTAGTGCATCATGCCCATCTGTCATCATGATGCACTGGCAGGACTGCTTGCCAGCACTTCAGTGGAGCATCATGCCAACTGTCCGGGAGCGTTTATCAACCCCATATCGTCGGAATGGTGCATGAAATAGCCATGGGTAGTAGCTTGCCAGGGCTACATTCATACATCATACCAACAAAATGTGCATGATGCATTAATGCATTAGCGGCTTTCATTGGGTTAAGACGAGACAATCCAGACCGGCCGGTGCCTATAGACATGGCTGAATGTCATAGACATGTCTTGATAGTTAACATTTGGCATTCTTTTATTTTCTGTCATATGTCATTGTCAGTATGGGTCAAGTATCACTACCCAGAGCAATAAGGTGGCTGCAGTGACAAGTATCACGGAGGCACACTGGTAGGAGGCAGCACTGGTACTAGTATCATGGCCACTTGCGGAACCTGCCGCTGCAGAATCTGAGAAAAGAAATTGCAAATTAGGTAAAATCAACAATTTGTGAACCATCTATAATATAGGCAATATCATTGTCTAATAATTATTGCTAAATGTCCACATTTCTTTGTTCTTTTCATTATGCTGCAGCAATGTAATACTGATGACTCTACTTACCGTAAATCCCCGGTCATAAGCCGGATTTTTTTTCTATTTTGGGCAGAAACCGGCTTCTAAATTTTTCCCAAAGTCCCCCCGGCTTATGACCGTTTTTTTTTTTAAAAAAGTTTAAGTTATTTTTAACCAAATTTCAATAGAAATCAATAGAAAATAAAATTACTTTAATATGTACGATTTTTACCATACAAGTTCATTTCAATATGTTTTCTATAAGAAATCAATAAAGAATTGATAGAAATATGGCTGATTTTCCTCAAGAATTGGTGAGATTTTTTAGTTTTAGGGGGGGTAAGGGGGGTCAAGGGGCTAAACTCACCCCCCGGCTTATGACTGGGGTTTTTGCAAAAGTCTAAAATGCACCAAAACCGGCTTATAGATTTTGCCTGAACTCACCCCCCGGCTTATGACTGGGGCCGGCTTATGACCGGGGATGCTCTGGTACCATTGGTGATATTCAATTTAGTTTCAAATTGCTCATAATGACAACCAAAGTGCATTCGTCGTATTGCTAAGTATAATTCTAAACATGCATGGCATTCAACATACCAACTGGAGCCGTCCGTATTTCCACCTTGGTGGATATCCTCTTTGGAGTCCGATTTACTTCCTTAGATCTTCTGTCCAAACCGTGTGTCATCACTATGGTTATGAAGAAAATAAAGGAGTTTCAGCAGTCATTTGGTCAAAAACATGCATTTTCTGTACACTTTAAATAACTTTTCACTTTTCAAGTTTGGTTAACACCTAAAATATAAGGTGTTAATTATTGAAGATACACAACCTCATAAACAGTGCTGAAAGACTGGAAAACATCTTCCTTTACTCACACATGGAACAAAATTGAGGGCTGAGGGACATGGGATTCTTTAATATTCAGTCATTATTTCATGTGAGAGGCATATACTCATACCATATTTGAATCAATAAGTGCACATACACTATTCAGCCCACACCACAGCTTTCTGGTGACATTTCAGACTAGAAAGCCAATCAAACTATTGGACAAATATTCTGAATTTCTATAAGCACATGGTGGGCTATCACAGGCGGAGGGGATGAGAGGGGGTTTATGTTCTAAAGTTGGGGGTTTTGTGTTTTGGGGGTTCTCTAAAGGGAAGCTATAATACAATCAAACTCGGGTTTCCACCAGTTATGTTTCACCTCAATCCCATCGCCACTCACAGTTTATACTGGATATTTGGGGAATATTCTCAAGCTAGGGTCAAGTAGTAGAGCTGTGTTTAAATCCCATAGCCCATTTGGAAAGAAAACACAATTGGGTACTTCATCTCCAAGGGTTTTTATTGAATAGGTATATATGCCAATCCAAGGTCGAATACAATTCAGACTCCAGCGTCGATTTCACATTTCAATTTAGAATTCCTAAACACACGCCTTAAGCAGGAAGAATTTCAATAATTTAGATCCAATCAATTTTCAAAATCAATGGTGTCAATATCCATAAATCCATAATAATGCCACTACATTTCATCAATAACATCATATACCCAATCTCGGGCATGAGTAATTTCCATCGTCGTTGAATGTACTTAATTCCACACAATTATAAAACCTTTACAAATTTTCATCATTAAAAATTCCACAATGCGAGGGTATTTCCAAAGCACAAATTCACAAATGTCGTCGAATTTCAAAGCATAATCATAAGTCTTTCACAATACACAATCACAAACTGTGGGTGCCTTTGAATTCCATCATGGCATAACTCCAAGTTAAATCAATAATCACAAATGGCTATCACAATACACAATCACAAACTCTTGGTGTCTTCAAATTCCATCATGGCATAACTCCAAGTTAAATCAATAACTCCATAGTGAGATGTTCAAGTGAGCATTGAGAATACAATAATGTGTAGTGAGACCAGGTGAAAGCTAACCAAATCTAAGTCCTTCTGATGTGTGGTTCCTTTATGTAATAAGCAGATACTTTAGAGTGTGTCTAGATCTCCAATTGAATGAAGTTAAGACTTCAGAAAGCACTCTAGACCGTGACCAAAGCTCCAGTAAATACTATTCAGAACTTCAATCGATTCCTACTTGTGGACTGCCGAATATAAATCTCTTCCCCTATAATTCCAGAACAGACCGTGAATCCCTTAATCCTGAGCACAGCCTGCACCTAGCCCCTTCAGCTCCAGCCTTATATAATCCCAGACTGCCGGTTGTTTTGGTCTTTTGCCATCCGATACCCTTTGGACCTTAGACCTGGTGGTACTCTAACAGATCATCTATAGAGGACACACCCATCCACTCATAAGGACATAATCTCCACTGTTGCCACCGGGACCCAAAGGACCTACATGGGCAAAGTCCAATACACTGACTCAGCCTTCACAGCCATGCCTGGCATCCTATAGGGCCATAACACGCAGCGCCCACTCTAGGCTTCATGTGACTAAGGATTTATAGTGACATTCTTTGACTGTTCCCGGTGACATATCGCATTCAAAAGTTTTCTTTCTTTATAACATACTTTATAATAAACACTTATGTATACTACGGGAATATACCTGCAGACACTTAGTATGGAGGAACCCTGTGTCTTTATATTATTTCCAGAATTACTATTGTAACTCCCCAAACAATAGCGGTGTATGTACTGTAAATCCCCTGTCAGAAACTGATCTCTTTTTTGCCTCAAAATTTGCTTCATAATTCTTCCAAAAGTCTACCCCCGGTTTATACCAGGGTTTTATTAGTATAGAATAAAGAGAAAATGGTTAAAATTAGAGCCCAAAATCAGCTTATACTATTTCCTCAAAGTCTACTCCCGGCTTATGACCGAGGTTGGCTTATGAGCGGGGATTTATGGTGAGTAGGACTTCCAACACATGCTACATCAGGAGAACGGATGAAATAGAAAGAAGATTCTCACCTCTGTTTTCACCCTTGTCTACCGTGTGAGGGGTGCTGACTAATTTTGCCTCAGTGTTGAGTGCCAACAGGGGGCCAAAGCCAGAGTCAACGATACTGAAAGGTCCCTTGGTCACTGAATGCAATGGTTTCTTTGTGTTTTGTGATTTTTCACTCAGATCGCGACGTCGTCGCCGAGAGCTGCCGGAGCATGATCGGTCACAGTAAGGTTTGGGGTCCAGGGATGGGTCACACACATAGGCATCACAGGATATGTAGAGACTGTTGTATTGCTGGAACTTGGGGGCTGCAAACTTGAATCCCCAGCTGTGACTGTCAAAGTTGTAGAAGTACATCCCAAGCACCTCTGTTGTTGGACACCTGACAGAAACAAAAATTTCACAGTTGTTGTATTTTTGTTTTTCTTTTTGTAAATTTAACTCTCTGAATTCAGTCTATTAATTGTTATACTGCATGCTTATGAGAAGAAATACTGTCATTCTCAAGTATATGTCGCTTGGCCATAGAAGAGCAGTATTGTTGCATGTTTAAACAAAGTTCATGCAAATTATGACTGGAGAAGTTAAATAATAAAAACCATTTATATGCATGTTTTCCCTCATTGTCTACCTAGAGAAATCATGGATATTTTCCCCTTTTGCTTTCTGGTCTCACTTGCATTTTATCGTAGATCCATTTTGCAATACTAAATTCAACCAAGCATGACCCCCCAACTATGTGTATGTTGCATGCATGGAATGGCATTTTCTCTACCATTATACATGCAAGGAGCTGTACAAGGATATTTGTATACATGTATGGCTGTATACAAGTTAGCATTACTGTTTGGGTAAATAAAGTGTTCCTTACTTGTTGACTAGGAATGGGAATGATGGCAGACCTGCCTGTGTACCATAGAAGTGACATGAGGGTACCACCAGATACATGTCCTCGTCCCATATACCCGATGTCACCTTACAGAAGACGTCCTGCCCTCGTGTCACCGTAGACTCTGATGTGAGGGCTGATCCACTGAAGGATTCATCTAAAGAAAGGAAAATCCAACTAAAAGATCTGTGTTGCATCATATATTTGGATATTTTCCAATTAAAAATTGTACTGTTGGATTTGATGAATATGAGCTTTCATAATGATTTGGATCTTTTAAATTGGGATATTTCACAAGGGGCTAACCGGCTTATTTAATACACTAATCATAAAGTTACATTCAAAGTTTCTGACAGGTCGGGAGAAAAACTATCTGACTTTATTAGTATTCTAGTCAAAATATCTCATCCAAAAGAAGAGAAAGCCCTGTGAGATGTATGAAAAGCAATATGGGAAGATTGCTGAGATTACTGACCTAGATAACAGTCCAGGGTGAAGTTAACTGGTGATGTGATATAGTCTCTCCCTCCAACTGGAATCCCTAATGGCCTGAAAGAAATAAGCAATTTGTCAACAAGAAAATTCTGTGAGAAGAAGTCAGCCGTCAGTATTTACCCAAGAATATTTCCAATAGATCACACAAATTCCAAAGCAAGTGTATGGATATTTTGGCTAGTGCAGGGTCTTATGTCATGAAAAATAGGTTCGCATTTTCTCAGTGTTAATGCCCACAACTAATTATTCAGAAATACTTGTGAATTTTTCTTTTTAGGTTAAGTGATGGAACAAGAGTACCTGAAAAATATTTAGGAAATGACCAAAAATGTAAAAATTAAGAAGATAATAAACCAATTAAATATTTCAATTTTGATACTAAAATCTATGTGATATATAAATGTAAATCATCTTCTCATAAAATAAAAAAAATAGTGACTACCATGTTTATAGAATGTTACAGCAAGATACACAGGATACCTAAAACCTACTTAAAGCTGGTGTGGATGGTGCCATTCTTACTCTGGGAGCAGCATGCATGGCGTGACCACACCGCGTCAGTGAGAAGTGTGGCCGGATCATTGTCGAACTGATTGTATGTTAGTAGATAGCAGAAGTGTTTCTCTGACAAGTCAATCTGCAAGGCAAAAGAAATTTTCAAAAATTTTCTCAAAGTTGTTTGTTTGCCTTACCGCATATAATTTTCATATTAAGATTCTATGGATTTCGTTTAGGTCCTACCAGTATGTAGCAATAGCGAAGGAGTGATGGCCTACCCCATAGCATAATAGGGCCCTAGACAGTGGGGTCTCAAGTCACTTGTCGATTTTAAGAAATGGCTCTTGTCCCCTTGTCGATTTTAAGAAGTGGTCTTGTCCCCTTGTCGATTTTAAGAATTGGTGTTGTCCCCTTGTCACCCAGCTCTATGTCCCTTGTCAGTTTTAAGAAATGGACTTGTCCCCTTGTCGATTTTACCAGTCTGGGGCCCTAATAATGAATGATGTCTCTGAGAATTACTTAGTAAGAGTCATCACTGGTCATATGATATGAATAAATGTGTCAAGAGGAACAACCATGTAAACTTCTACAATGATTCTGCCTCAAACACATTGAATTTCTTCATTTTGATAATTAATTCTAAAACCTGATTCAATCATCTCTAAATTAACAGGAGAATCAATTTCTTTTATTCCATGATATGTGTTCAATGTGATTTTTCTTCATTTTCTTCTATCAAAAAATTAACCTACTAACCGTAACTTCAGCATCACATTTTTCCATGTCGATGTCGATACAGACGCCGGAGGTGATATTGCGTGCCACACCCTGTGCACATGTTGGGTTCATAGACAGGTAGTCGGCGCTCATACTGTATGTATTACTGGTGAAACACGCCGTCAGCCCACCATCAGCACACTCAAGGCTCACTGACGGAGCCTCTGTTAAAGGGAAAAGGCAATGGTGTCAGATCTCATTGTATAGGTTGAATAACATTGGATGTATCCTAACTTGGCTGCCACATTTTCTCAACATAATCATGAAGTGCACATGATACATGACTTGATTCCCACAGGAAAAATCTGGTGAAGTTCAGTTTCCTTCTTAGCCCATCATCCTGATTTTCTGAGTAGGAAAAGTCTATGAAAATCAAAACCCAAAATTCGGAATTTCTAATAAGTTAGGAAAAGTAGCATGTGTACTCACAAATCGTCCCTGGACCCATAAAACATCTCTCAGAAGCCAACCCCCCCTCAGAAGCCAACCCCCTAACTTCAGTAGAATTTAGAAGCCCAACTTAAGACCACTTAAACTTTGTTAAACTCTAATTCACTATACTAAATACCAACCTTATAAGCCTACCCCCTCCCCACTTTGAGGAAATGCTAGATGCCAAACCTGGGCTCAAACTGTAAAATTTTGTCGGCCTCTGAGGGAGGTTTTAGAGTAGTTGGAAAGCAGAATTCTAATGCTATACCTACCTGGTACCACAGCTTTAGGTAAGGGGCCACATGCTACCCCAGCAGCCTGAGTGGGGCCCCCACAGTTGTTACTAGCGACACTGACCTGACAGTTCCAGATGTCCTTACGGGTTAAAGAGTCCACCTCCGTACAGTGGACTGCATCATAGGCTAGTGGGAGAGGGTTTAATGTGCTGAGAGCCGGGCTCCAGTACGACCTGAACGACTCTGTCCTTGAGGCATAAAAATCAAAGAATCAGCCTTTATGGCAACATGATCGATAAAAAAATAACCCGATGAATTAGAAATTTGGTATTGTTGGAGTTTGGAGGTACTATTCTGCTTTATATACTCAGACGACACAAATCAAATTTAGTGCATCAAAAGAAATGTTGCTGCAGTTTTACAATATTTGTAAAACTTAAAATATTAGCCTTAATAATCCAAAAATGTTGGGTAATTTTTTAATATTTCAAAATATGAGCAAAAAGAGAGGTATGTGCTTATAAGGGTATGTGTGCTTATTACCTCGAATATGGTATTAAGTATGAAATAGAAATGACTTACTGGTTGTAGATTCCCACACACGAACAGAACACCTTGGCATCCAAGTCGTCCCAGTGGTCATCACAAATAGTGCTCCACACATTGCCAACATACACCTCAGCACGACCTACCCATGGCACGTTAGGGTCTACTGGTTCTATGTGGTGATGAGACGCGTGACATGTTCCTATTGAAATAATGTTGAATATTTTATCAGTTTGAAAAGGGTATTATTACCATTTTTTAGAGAGGAAAGAGAGAAAAATAAAATCTAAAGAAACTAAAAACTACCAATCATGCTATATAAATATTGCTTCGTAATATCAATTGATGATTGACTCTGGGGATTGACTGCAGCTGGGCATTATCTTTGTTTTATAACCCTTTCTTCCCAGGATGGACACACTGCTTCTGCAATACGCTCCGCTTTTAGATACATTGGTTTATTTTCAACAGCAACGCTGCTAAAATTAGCCTTAAGCAGGATATTCTTATTTAACACACAGAATGGAAAAATTCCTAAGGACTTCCTGTTTGTTCTCCTTACACACCAAAGGCAGAAGAACTATCCAACATGAGGAAGCCTCTATCTAAATTGTGTGTAGAATTTAGATATATATATATTAGTATTTAGAATTTCTATTGGGCCTCTAAATCAGAACAGCCTATTTTTGGTCATTTCTAATCTAAGGTGTTGCAAAAAAGAGGGGGTTTAGGCTTATTAGGAATTATGGAATCATTTTGTCGAATATATGGTAAAATATATAAGGAAGGGTAGATCTGTTTTTCATTCTGATTATTTCCTTTTATTATTTTTCTTTTCTTTATGCTATGCCACAAAGAGTCTGAAGGATATGCAGCTACAGCTCCTAGATGAAAAATTGACTCAAAAAATGACTAAAACGACATTTAATTTCAAAATTGAAGGAAAAATTCTAGGGTCTGTTATGTTTTGCTGGGTAGGGTAGGATTACCTGTAACAAAAAAAATATTTACTTTTGGCCTTCACACAGATTAGTCAACATCTAACCCAGTAGAAATGGAACAATGCAGTTAAACATGCATTTTGTGTTTGTTTGTTTAGTTTTACGTCCAGGGGCCATTGAGGAACTCAGACATTCAAAAATTTTAAACTATTCAATAGTAATGGTAGGCCATTGGCGAGATTCAGCAGTGCTTAAGGGAAACATAGCCATTGTGTGTATCCTAGCAACACTGTGCATAATGTCATCAATGTATGTGCACTTCCATGAATTAATGCTACCTCTGTCAGACTCATAGGGTGTATTTCAGGACCCTGTGAAGTCTATTGCCTCAGTGAAATTTAACGGTGCGGCTTATACGCAAGGCTTTTAAGTTGAAGTTGACATTTTTAATTGGCAGACAATCGATGTAGTCTTTCATTGGTGCCATTAATGCACAAGTGCTACTGTAAATATATTCTGCCCACTTTGTACTAGGGGAGAAATAGGTGATGAAATGCATTACCTTTTTAAATGTCCCGCTTTTGATCAAGAACGCTGTAACTTTCTAACACCCCCCACAATGAGACCGGGGGCAGACATGACTATCTCTGATTTGTTCAATAGTGCGGACCAGAAAAAACTACAAAAACTGTCAGTTTGTCCAGTGCATAATGGTCAAACTTGCTTCACGAATGTAACGCCAGCACTACAAAGCAAATACCAACATCTACCACTGTAGGCCCTAACTGGTGCTCCTGAAACTGATCGCATCTGATCAAAATCTTCAAGCATTAATTACAGAATCTCACATTGTATTATCCTGGTCAGTGAAACTCTCCATACTAGTCTGACTAATGAAGCTAGTAAACAGGTGCTACACTGGTATCCCTAACCAAAGATCTAAGTCATAGGTATAAAAAGAAAGGAGTCTTATACTTATTTTTGTATCAAATATTATGTTAGTATAGTAGAACATGTGACTTCAGTATTAAAATGGAAAATAGTGCTGATGGATCAGCGAATTAACATTATGTTTAACTATTGCGGCTTGTCAATCGAAAAATTATTAAGGATTTTACAGATGCATGTAGAGAAAAGTAAAAAAGGATATGGGGATTTCATTTTCCTACTCTTTTTTTTGAGTGGTATTCTATACTTAGTTATGGGATTTTATATCGGTATTCAAAAACTCCCAAGATCTAGTGAGTATGTGAGGTAGAGATCTTCTGTCTACCTGTGGTAGAGAAGGCATTGCTGAGGTAGCAGAGCATACGGCTGTGGTCCAATTTCATTATATATGGGAGGTATTCACATTCATATGTACACTATGATAGGCCTATATTGTATGTGTCATTTGTGGTTGTTTGGTAACAATTAACATTGAATGTTCACTGGGGTGATTGGATGTAGAATGTAGGGGCAGTAAGTACTAGTACATATATTTGTAAGGGTACCAAACCCTAATTGCCAATTACTACAATGTCCTAGTACTTGGCAGACATTGGCAATTTAATCCTAAGGACATAATTCACCTTCTATCACATCATGATGCAAAATACTTTGGGTACGTTTAGGACACTTAAAAGTACTTTTCCCAGACTTTCCTTTTGAACATAAAATCTTGGACCTACGATTTGACTTGTTATATAGTGCTATACATCGTTAAAAAGATGATTTTTTGTGAGAAATTTCCATGCACATCACATTTTTGCGCATGCATGCATGTGCGCAAAAATATGTACTCCGCGACAATTAATACTTTTACAATCTGCTCCCATACAGGGTTAAAACATGTCCTTACCAGGTGGGTTGGCATTAGGGTCACAGCGGCATGCGACATCCTCCTTGTGTTCACAGTTGTGAACCCCAAAGTTTGACATGACACATTCGCCAAGGTCTGTCTCATCTCCTACACATTGCACGTCGTCCAGCATGACGGGTCCAGTACAGGCGCCAAATGGGTCCGCGCTCTGCAACATGCTGCCTCCGCTGTCAAACATGAAATAGTATTCTGCATCAATGCTTTTGTCCAATGTTTGTATTAGAAACTTATTTAATTTTCTCCCAAACCCAACCCGCTCCTGCCTTCAATAATATCCCACAAGTTGTGTAATGTCTTGAAAGCTTTTGTGGTGTTGGCGAAAACTTTTTCTTGATGCAGGCCATGTTGGCCTGCATCTTGGCATCTTACACAGGCCATTTCTCTTTCAAACAGGCCAAAAGAATATTGATATTCTAAGTTACCTTTATAAACTTCATCATAATTTGTCTTGTACTATGCAAAAATTGAAAATCTGATATAAATACAAGTGTGACCCCATCTTCTCTTCTTATTGGCCGATTTGAAAGGTTCTTTCATCATTAGGAAGCTATTGTGGCTTGCGTCCTATAGAGCGTGCCCACTACATGTGTATATGTGCCTGCCGCGGCCATTGTGGAAATACCAAGTGTAAACACTGCACATCCCATTCACTGTGTGTCACCTTAAAACTGGCTGATACGTCCATAGATTTTGGCTAATAACTCCAGAACTACAAGTCCTTCTTATTATTCATTAATATTTCTAGAAAGCCCAAAGTTCCTGGTTTATGCAGATATAATTATTTTCAATATCTGCCAGATACTTTGATTGTAAGAGATTATTTCCTGAACCTTGTTTTTCGGAAAACTCTTGACACTGCACCACTTACTGCTGATGTCGCACAGCAAAACCCCATCTCTTCCATATAAGGTTTCCAGCACTTTTATGGGTCTAGACCCCTAAATTCGACAGGGTGACATGGCCATTTCTTAAAATCGACATGTGACATGAAGTGAGTGAGTGAGTAATAGATGTTTAACGCCATTTCGACAGCTAAGGTCATATTCATGGCGAGAACGACATTACACAATTTCACAGAGGAATGTGTCAGTGCCTGCGCATATGTGCACCACACACATCCTGAGGGGATAGGAAAGATAAGAAGTAGACCCTTTTAAGTGCTCTAGGGAAGCCCAACATGTGACATGGAGCTTAGTGACAAGGACATTGAAAGGAAAAAGTTAGTGACAAGAGACAAGGCCTTTCCTTAAAATCGACATGTGACATGAAGCCTAGTGACAAGGACATGGGAAAATAGAAATTTAGTGACAAGTGACATGGCCATTTCTTAAAATCGACATGTGACATGGGGACCCCCCATCTAGACCCCCACTTTTTCTCCACCAATCTTAGCGTCTAACGTCTCTATTGATAGGTATGATGTATTTTTATCTATGGTTAAGATGTTTTTTTTTTTTTGTTTTGTACAGTAATTAGAGAGAGGATAGGGATTTTGTACAGGGTAATTTTGCACCACAGTGCCCAGTTCTACTGCCGTACTCGCTCAGCAAAACTTTCCTGTTAAAATGATTTTATACAGTGCCTGCTGAATACAGAGAAAATGAGAATTGTTTACAGGGTAGTATATGGCCACAGGGGCCACTGCCCTGCTTACACTGCCGATCCCGCACAGCGAAACCTTTCACTTCCAGATAATATTTCAGAGCTCTCAACTCTCACGCATCTGGCGTGAGTCTCACGCATTTGGGGCTCATCTCACGCACTCACGCAGAGCAGGCTATTTCTCACGCATTTTAGGCTTCAAAAAGTCAGTATATGCTTGTAGAGTGAACTTTGCCCTTTCCTCACTGTTTGGTGTAGGAAAGTCAGCCAAATTGTCTTTATTTTTTCAAGGTTTTCTTGGGGGCCAGGCCCCCCAAACCCCCCAGTGTTACCTAAATTGTGACAATAGCCCTAATGTTTGGAAATTTCAGAGGGCCCCGGCAAATTCTTACTCTTTGGCTTCATCAAAACCTGAGAGCTCTGATATTTCCACCACTTATACTTAATCAATCCAAACAAATTTGGACTCTTTCCATGCACAGAATATTAATGTAACTTCGTTGTAGAGAACAAGTTATTGTGGCCAGCGAATACAGAGAAAATGAGTATTTAATAGAGGGTAGTGAATTGCCACAGTGCATTCCCTATGGGAGTGGGGACAGGGTTTCCAGTTGAGTACCTCCAATACTACCCCACAGCAAGGAGTAACATCACATGGGCGCGGACTATGACCCTACGCCACCTACTCTACGCTGGCAAAAGCAGGCATGCCAGCATCATAGGGAGGCGAAGTCACGTCATGTGCAGGCGGATTCTGAGCTCAGCATATTATCGCCCGCAGGCTTGAAGGATAGGGGAATATTTTAGGCCTAGCATAACTTTTTTAAGAATGAGAGTTGAGCCTTAAAATTTCATATATTGTGGGCCTTCAGGTCAATTCAAATATTGAGTTCCAAATCAGAATTTTTTTACGACATAGTTTATCGCGAGACTTAGGCTCCCTATAGGCATGGCAGTGTCCTGAAGAGGGCGCCCCAGGCACTGTGCCTGCTGCAGCAGCCATTTCTGCCTGAGTTCTTCTGTCTGGGTATGGTCAAATTTGCCCCCACCCTGGAGGAGAACCTATAGAGATATTTGAATAATTCCAAATGCTATGATTGCCTACAACACCTCTAGTTTTAGTATCAGGCTATAGTTTTAGTAAAAACAAATTATCAATGATATATATCAGAGGTTCAAAGTTAGGTTATGCTGAAAAACTGACAAAGTTGCTGATACTCTCTAGCCACTATATAAGTGATGGAAAGTCATTATTTTTCTATATAAATCAGTCTTATGTTCATTGATTTGTGCATGGCAGTGTTTGTGGGAAAGTAAGGTGTAGAGCAAGGTTGACCCTGAAATTTTGGCTATGTCCACTTTCCTGGTCTTCAAAATTAGGAAAACGTCACAGAATATCTAAAATGAATCAATGATGTGATAATATAATATTTTCCCTACAAGGAAAACCTAACGGCATCAAAATCTATTGAAAATTCAATGACTTATGACCATTTATATTGAAGATGCCAAGTGTGCTTTTTTATCATTTTCTGTGAAAACTCCCTCTGACAGCCTGTACACAATCGCCTCTTGTACAAAAACTACTGACATTAGGAAGATAAATCTAATTGATTCATAGAGGGAAAATGTTGGGCTTTGATATGACCGGTGATAGATAGCTCTGTGATGACATTTTCAATTTCTTAGATTCTTGCCAGGACCCCATGTTCGGGCAGATTCAGGGCAATTCTCAGTGAAAAACCTGTTCCAGACAGCATCTCAACATGATGGATTTTGCTATCAAACCCATATCAAACCCTAATAAAAACACACTTTTCGCACTCCTAGCATCCTAAAGTATTGATAAATTTTGTTTTTTGAATTTTTTGAAAAACAATTTTTAACCCCCTGCCATGCCTACTCCCTATTTCTGCAACACTGCTTTTTCCACAGATACCATGCCTATAAATGCTTGTAAATTGAAAAATCTAAAAAATTGCTTACCTGAATCCTAGTTGACCGCACACTACCATACAGTTGATGTGTGTCCATTTGTCATCACAGATGGAACCCCACTGGGTGCCGTGGTACACTTCCACACGCCCCTCGTATGACGTCACACCACCCGCCAACCGCACGTCAAGACATAACACTGTAAACGAGATCTGTAGGTTTTGTTTAAGGCCCAAAAAAATAAATTGTTTATTTCAGGTCACCAGACCCTACCCAGCAAAACAGGGCCAACCCTAGATTTTTTTCTTCAGCTTTGAGGAAATTATTCACTTTTTATGCCATTTCTTAGTCAATTAAGTCTTACACGAGTCAATGTGAGTCACTGCAACTTGTAGCTTGTCTTAGCTGTTCAGAAAAATTAACCAAATAAATAAACCTACACTACCTAATTTTATTTTCAGCATGTTACCTGAAACACACAACTTTTTTTGGGCCTAATTGTAAAAGTAATCCTTTCTTTCACTTGGAAATGAGAGAATCTGAACCCCCTCCCCCCCCGAGGAAAATAAAAATGTTTACGCCCAAAGATATACATACCTTCTCGTTGTATGAATTAGGGACCTCCTTGTTGAGGTGAGAGCAGTATCCTTATTCACACCTATAGGAGGTTGGACCACCTTGAGGTGAAAATAAGGATCCTTGTTCTCACCCCGAGGTGGTATGATCTTATTCAGACCTCCTCAAGGTGTGGTTTGCAATCTTTGTCCACATCTCAAGGAGGTGTGATCTGCATTTTTTAATTCACACTTCAAAGTTGAGTTGTGGGAGAAGGGGGGGGGGGGGCTTCCAAGGGGACTTTTTGGAATGTGTGTGGGCAGAGAAATATCCAGCACTTGGAGGGAGGTCCAAAGATAACCCCTTAAAAATAACCCCTTCTACTAAAAAAAAAAGAAAGCTTCATAAAAAAGAGTAGCTGTGTCGTCTTATGTCATACTGAGTCAACTCTCACGCAGCTTGACAAACCATCACTCACTTCAATAAAGGTGGTAGGAAAGGTTGGGTGAATGTTCGTCAGCATGTGTCAATACTGGTCAAGTAACACGAAGATTGACGAACAATCACTTACTGTGATAAAGATGGTAGGGGAGACTGGGTGAGCATGTGTCAGCATGTGTCTACAGTTGTCAACTCTAACTCAGCTTGACAAACAATCACTCACTTCAATAAAGATGTGAGGGAAGATTTGGTAAGCAAAAGCTGACGTGTCAATAGTCGCCCACTCCCGCACAGCTTGACAAATAGTCACTCACTTCAATAAAGATGTGAGGGACGAATTGGTGAACAATTGTCAGCATGCGTCAATAATTGCTAGCTCTCACTCAGCATGACTCATATTCACAATGAGAGACTATGGAATCTGTATGGATTCAAACTGCTTGTACTTTGCATAATAGGCCAATTGATTGAATGTCAATATGATAGATTATGTTGAACATAGCAGTTTTCTTTCTTCCATGATAAATCAGGAACATAATGATACCGAATAATATGGAATTCGGTGCATAAATAAGACAAAAATGATGATTTATTTTGTCAATGGGACTTAGCACTGAGTTGGACTTATCTGCATTTTACATGTAATCTATGCATCTGTTGGGCCTGGTTTAGCTGAATATAAAAAGTTTAATGTCTAGTGATCACAAAGTGAGTGGAGGCTCCTATTATCGGCAGGGCCCTATTATCAGCAGTTTTGATCAATCTGAGGTCCTAAACCAATGTTACTAAGTCCTGGGAGAGTGTACCAAAGGTAAAAAGCTAATTGATTGCATCCAGCACACATATAAATAGCTGTTTCACATAAATCACATGTAAAGCAGACTTTTTCTTCTTTGAGAATTATCTGGGTCAAATCCCTTACAGCCTAATTGCCTCGATTAACAAGATGATTAATATTTCATGAATGTTTAGAACATATTTTTGTGCATGCGCTAAACTATGAGTTAGGAAAGGGTATGGACACATATTTATGGCCTCTTTTATTTAGGTCTGTTTTGAATTCTACGTCTTAATTCCATTTAATTGAAAGGGGTGCTGATAATAGGCTCTAAAATAGACCAAAAGCATCTGTGAATAAATATTCTTCCCAAAATCTTGAAATCATAAAAAGAGAGGCACTAGTGCATGTAGAATTTCTTTGTCAGAATTCCTTATTTTCCGATCTCATTATTTATAGAAGAATTGATTTTAATCATGTCTATTTTTGAAGTCATGTGTTTTAGTTAATACAGAGTGATTAGTCAATAAAAATCATGTGAGATTGTGAAATTACACATATATTTTGTAATCTGTACACTGGAAAACATGAACAATAGCCTACTATTTTATTAATGAGCCAAATTTAAAGGAATGTAGGTCAATGTGCTGATAATAGGAGACAGGTGCTGCCTGATGCAGCGTGCCGAAAGCGATCAGCCCAGCCCGAGGACCTGGCATGTGCTCTCGACCAATCAGATTGCAGGAAAAGTGACCCAACTGCACTCGAGTGTTAGAACATATCAAAAATATTTGATATGATGGTAAAAATGGTCTGTATTGAGTGATAAAAGGGGCAGATGTTGTATCTAATATGGGTATAACAGACTTTGTGAGCATGCGTCAACCTGTGTCAACTTCTGCCAACTCTCACTCAGCATGACTCATATTCACAATGAGAGACTATGGAATCTGTATGGATTCTAACTGCTTGTACTTTGCATAATAGGCCAATTGATTAAATGTCAATATGATAGATTATGACACAACTTCAAGCATCATTGTGTGTGAAGATGAGTCAAATTGCATGCGTCATTCTACGTGAAGCTAAGTCGGGCCTGGCAATGCAGCATGCTTGAACTTGAAGCAAACAACATTTCCAGGAGCGCACTGCGTGAAGGCTCACACACTTTGACTAAACTTCCAGAAGATTTGCAGGGTCACTTTTTATCAAGAGGAGTATTTGTAGGTTTCTGCATCCGTTTCTTGTCCAGGTTGGCGCCCGGTGTTTGGAAATTTTCAAGCCCCCAAAATCCACCCCCCCAGTAGGGCTACGAGAGTGGCTACCCCCCTACCCCCCTATAGCTCGATGCAGCAAGTTGGGAACCTAAAACTTAGTTTTTCCTGAATTTTCACTAAGAAATGCTGTAGTTTAGCCAAAAATTATCCGATTTACACAATATTTGCAGCAAATGAAAGATGAAACTCATTGCTTTCAGGCCAAGGTAGATAGTATAACAATAATATAGTGCACAGTTTACCACTGAAGTACAAATTATAAATTTAAAAATCATTAGTTTAAAAGAATTGCTGTTTTTCAAAGTTTGGCAATATATATTTTGTGAAAAAATATTCTAACCATCAGTTTTTGATAGATAGTGCATAATACTGACCCATCAAGTTTATAAATGAGTATGCCTTTTTTCCCTACCTCTATGGTGGCTTATTACACTATGGGAGACATGTGATTTTTGTTAGTTTGCAAAAACTGTGATTTTCAGCAAAATTTCTGCTTGGTTTTTGATGTGGGACCACATAGATCACCATATATGGATGCATGATCACCCACTGATACCAGAATTATCCATTTTTATGGTCTACTTGATCATCTTTAAAGCCATGTGAAATATCTAAGTGATACAATAAGTGTGAGAAGAATTAGCCACATCTTATGATTCTAGTCTTTGGTGCCGACAACGCTTTTGTTGCTATTTACAGCTAAATAGCTCAATAGTGCATTATGATAGGCCTCACATGCCTAATATGGGGTTCTAATAGCATTTCAATATGGGTTTCAATGGGTCATCAGGTCAAAACAACAATTGATGATGGAATTTAATGGAAACAATAGGGTTTTGCACCATGGACCTGTTCACATTGTTCAGGTCTTCAGATATTCTTATCTTGAAAATGATGAAGGCATTTATGAGCATGGTGCTTTTCCAGCCCATATGGGACCTACAGAGGGCATTTCAGGGCTGTCAAGTTCTGAGAATGGACATGAGTGAGATTTTGAGAAAATGGACAAATATTGCGCGGTGCACCGCATCGCAGTGCAAAGCGACATGAATAACAAGGGAAGTAAGGGAGTGATCATTTTTTAACAACCGAGGGGGGGGGGGCTGGTGGGTTTGAGGGGGGGGTCAGAATTTTTTCAACACCTCTGATGGGGGGGGGGTCAAAATAATTTCATCTGTTTTCAGTGGAAAACCCAGTGCATTACTAAAGGCTAAAAGGGGACATTTGCGTGCGATTTTTTGTCCCTTATGGGGGGGTCGATGCACCAGCCCCCCCTGTTGTTAAAAATGATGTCTGGTGACTTCTGAGAATCACTATATAACTTTGCTTCTAGTTGGAATATTTTAAAAATACTTTCAGTTTTGGAATGCCCAGGAGGCCAGAAATGCGTGAGAAAGCCTTGTCTATGCGTGAGAGCGTGAGAAAGTGTCAAAATGCGTGACTGTCACGCCCAAGGCGTGAGACTTGACAGCCCTGGCATTTTGTCTAGTCTGACATGTATTATGAGGGAATACTGCATAGCAAATGATTCTATTTTCATATTTTGTTATGATTTTTGAGATAGAATCATACACAAGACTTGTCTTCTGCAGCATATACAAAAATGTCCCTTGAATGAAGGCATTTTACATGCACAGCTGCCTCCAAACCTGAAAAACACTCAGGTTCCCAACTTGCTGCATCAAGCTATAGCCACTCTTGTAGCCCTACCAAAGTGAACGGCCAACCCGTGACACAGACGAAACTCAGTCTACCTCCCCCCCCCCCCCCGTTATTCAACCTCTTGTTGATAAAATCTTATAATAAAATAGATCTAAAAGAACCCCCCCCCCCCCCAAAAAAAAAAAGACTCCGGTTTTCAGTTTTTGCGAGGTAAAAACCTTGTTTTTTCTAGTTAACTCAGTCTCAGGCAACGCCAACTTACCATTTCGGTGGAGAATTTGTAAAACAGCTAACCAAGATAAACATTTCCGTATGTTGTCCATCATAACTTATTTATTTTAGACTTGCCGAAGAATCGGAACATCCAACGTCTCAATGTCCGCGGTTGCTATGGACACGTTGTGCGGTTGCCAGGCAATGACGTCATACGAGAGTGAGTGCGTGACGTCACGTCTTGGTTAGCTTCTGCTATTTTCGCTCACGGTGGGGAAACGATCAAGATTTCTGTTAAAATGTGCTAGTTCTTCAGCGATAACTCGAAGTTTTGAAGATGAAGGCGGACCAGGAAGATTAAAGAGATAATGTCGTGTTTGAAGAAGGCGTGTGAGAGGCCCACGTCGTGTGTAAAACTTTTGCTTCCTTTGGCGACGTTTGTCTTGTTGACGTTGACTGGTACTGGTACTACTACTAGTGCAGGTCAGTCTATCTAGGCCTAGGCCTACTTACTATAGATCTAATAATTATAAAAACTCCTCACAAATAATTAAGACGATTTTGAGGAGAGAAAATATGGAAGGCTGGTGCGCCAATGCCACCAATGTCAAATGCTAATAGTAATACCAATTTTAATGTCAATGCCAAATATGAGATACCAATGCCAGAAATGGAATTGGAATTCATTTCTGGCATTCTTTGAGACGGGATGTTAACGGAAATGTAGGGGTCGCTGCCACGTCGCCATTATCGTGGGGGAAAGTCGCCGATGCTGCCCGGGAGGAGAAAACCCTACATTCTATTTTAGGGAGTGATCATTTTTTAACAACAGGGGGGGGCCGGTGGGTTTGAGGGGGGGTCAGAATTTTTTCAACCCCTTGACCGGGGGGGTCAGAATTTTTTCAATACCTCTGATGGGGGGGGTCAAAATAATTTCACCTGTTTTCAGTGGAAAACCCCGCGCGTTACTATAGGCTAAAAGGGGACGTCCGTGCGCAATTTTTGTCCCTTATGGGGGGGGGTCGAAAAAATTTTACCCCCTCAAGAGGGGGGGGGTCGAAATTTTTTTCGCGCATCCGCGCGCAAACCCACCAGCCCCCCCCTGTTGTTAAAAAATGATCACTCCCTTAGCTAGGTTCCTGTTTGGCTATATATGGCAGATGAATCGAAAAATCTATCCTTCTCTTTCTACTTTGCCCAAAATAAGTGTGGTTATCAGTTTAATTTGGCAGCAATCCACATTTTTCTCCTATGTGAAGAGAACAAATGCATCGTAATCTTTACCACACAAAAATGGCGGACGTCTTTGTGACGTCACATGTCGCTTGTGATGCCGCGGTATATGAAATATTATGGTGCAGGGCTCCAAGTGTAGTGTTGAAACGGGTAGGGCATGAGTTTTGCCGTCTACAAGAATTGGCATTGAAATTTGGCATTGGCATTGGCATTTGCAAAAATGGCATTGACATTGATGATTGAATTTTGGCATTAGCATTGGCACTTTTTTGTAGCCTTAGTATTTCAATTTGACATTGGCATTAGTTTTTTTGGCATTGGCATTTCTAAGACTGGCATTGGCATTACATTTTAGCATTAATTGCATTGGCATTAGCTTTTGGCATTAGCATTGGGGCACCAGCCTTCCATAATTACATTGTGTTGGATTTGCTTTTAAAATTCTATGATTTCGTTGTTAAGTATTTTTGTACATGTGTAGATTTTCATGGTACCTATTAGGTGTGAACAATTTTGTCCAGGCCTAAATCTAAGCCTATAAATGATCAAACTTCCCCTTCATCTTTTGATTAGCCTTAAAATGCAACCCTGTATAGAGCCTATTGAGGTTCCCGAAGCTGTAGCACTTTCTTGCCTCCTTTCGCGGAAACCGTTGAATTCTGGTCTCGTGACCCTGTTATATTATGTTTGTTTGCAATTATCATTTAAACTTTAATAACCCTCTTCTACATGAAACACTGGTTGATATTGTTAAAGAGACCATCGTTTATCCAAATATAACTGCTGCAGGGTCTAGATATGTGCCATTACTTCATAATCCTTGGTGTAAACAGACATAATATGCAATGGTCACGTGACCGGAATTCTACCGTTTCCGCGAAAGGAGGCAAGAAAGTGCTATGGTTTCAGGAACCTCAATAGGCTCTATTTAGTTAGGGAGGGGACATTTTGGTGAGTTGGGGGAGCACAAAAAAAGACATTCCTCTTGCTAACTTTCATTTGGGGGGAATAAAAGTTCACCCTTTTTCAGCGAAAAAGCCAGTGCGCTAAACCCTACCTGGCATAAAATAATAATAATAATGATAATGATAATGATAACGATAACGATAACGATAACGATAACGATAACAAAAAGTGTTGTGAACTTACGAAGTGTTCACTTAAGGTGATGCTAGATCTACCTACCCACCCACACTCATACTCAGCGCCTCCTGGTTGAATTACCCACCCCCCCCCCCCACTCATATCAGGCTCTGTGGGAGTGTGCTACCTACCCTATACTTTTTGGCCCTATTCTGATAATTCTTTTATCGACCCTTTCAGTTGTTTTGGGGCAAAAGTCTGATTTTTGGTACCTATAGACACATGGACAATTTTTTGCGCTCCCATATGTCAAACTGTGTAACATAGGCGTGGAAATTTAAAGCCTGTCCTTAAAAAAGTTTTCCAACCCTAATTTTTTTTCGACCTTGTTACCTGAACACATTTTTTTTGGGCTCCATGGAATAAAAGGAGAGGGGGGGAGGGCAAAGTTCAGACCTCCAGTGTTGCAGAAAACATTTTTATCGACGTAGGCCAACTTGGCCTACGTCTTGGCATCCTACGCAGGACATTTCCTGCTCATGCAGGCCATATTAATATCAATATCCTAAGCTACCAATCATAACTTTATAGCTTAATAGAAATTGAAAAGTACTCAAATATAAAACATCTGCACAAAAATGGCCCTATCTTTGGTTCTAATGATTCGATTTGAAAAATTCTTTCAGCATTAGAAAGCTGGGATCAAGGCCCTAAACCGGCCATTAAGCAGCGTGCAAGTGTCATTTCGGCAACACTGGACCTCTCAGAGTTGAGACAGAAAGTTTTTTTGCCTGTCCCCTGTTCTTAATAAATGACCACTTTGTTACCCTTTAATTGTTCAAAAACCTGTACATGTATATCTAAACCTGATGTTGTTGTTCTTTCTAGACCCTTGTCCCTCAGGACATTGGGGACCTACATGTGAGGGGGTATGTCACTGTGTGTTAAAGACCGCCGTGTGTAGGAGCACAGATGGACACTGCCTGGACGGAGGCTGCAGCCGCGGCTACACTGGCGCCCCCTCATGTCAAACTAGTAAGTCACATACTGAGTAATACAGATGATGCTTTGTCTTGTTAGACAAGAGATTTTATGGTAGGTCTTTACAGCACATTACTACTGTAAATCCCCGGTCATAAGCCAACCTTAGCCATAAACCTGGGGAAGATTTTTAAGAAATATTATAAACTAATTTTATTGTGTAATTTTCACTACTTTCTCTTTATTCTATTGTAACACGGACGGACCTAAAACACTGGATTCGAATCAGTATAGCATTGCAGTCTATCAACTGTGCCATGGGTCCCTGGTGGGAGAAATGGGAACTACTGATGGTAGGCTGTAAGATGACCTACAGATTTTTTTTTGTTCCACTTAGCTTTGTCACAGCTCTTTAAAGATTTTTTCAAAAATTTGCCAAAAATTGACCTCTCCTAGAAAATTTTCTTCTCATGAAGGGGGTTTCCAGCGATCCTACTTTTCCTACATTTTCCTTTTTTTTTTAATAATTTTCCTATTTTTCCTACTTTTTCTCCAAAATACCTACTTTTTCCTACTTTTTTATTTTGCTTTGGTGTGTGCAATATAAAAATACCGTTAGTTGCTTTGAAGCACATCTTGCTTGTGTCAGTACATGTTTATATAGTAACTTATGTCCAGTGAAATCAACCCTCAAGTCTTAATGTGTGCCATGCACAGGCTATTGTAGTTCCCAATGAGGAACCTGAGGGAACTTATCACAGGCATGGTAAATTATTTAGGAGTACCTGATTTAGTACTTGAATAGTGTATTCTCCAAAAAGTTTTCTAGCCTTATTTGTGTTAGAAATGTCTCCATTGATTAGGACATGATTTAGATATAGGATTAGACTTCTGTTTGTTATAAATTTTATTTGTATTCTTATATTCCTTACTATAATTTTCAAGTGTAGTCTTCACATACATATTGTAGTGACAGTGCTATGCTGTTGCGGGGATCGGCGGGGAAGGTTGGTACGTCCCGCACCACTAGGGGGCGCGCCGTTTGCAGCGCCTATATATTGCGCTGTGGGGCGGCCGCGTGGGAGTCTATCTCTGTGTTTGGTCGAGTGCAGACTGCCAGCCCTCCCCGCAGAGCCTGACTGAAGGAACGACGAAGGGTTATTGCATAACATACAAGCTCTTGGCCTCAGGTGCCCTGGTTGTACTATTTGGTTCATAATATACGGGTTATTCCCACAACCATACGTGGCTAGTCTCTGCCTTTTACTTCCCCGGGTTCGCTCTAACGTTACAGTGGTGACAGCGGTAACTAGAGAACCAGCCCAGCGAAGGGTGGGGAGAAGTAATATTGTGAGAATAGCTGCAAGATAAGGCAAGAGATGATGGCAGGGGTGCGGGGGACATTGGTGGAGGCAGAGGAGGAGGTCTTCTTACGTGTCAGGCCAGGAGACACGGGGTTCCCCGCCGACCCCGCAATCCCCGCCGACCCCGCAATCCCCGCCGACCCCGCAATCCCCGCCGACCCTGCAATCCCCGCCGACCCCGCAATCCCCGCCGACCCCGCAATCCCCGCCGACCCCGCAGGATTGCTAGCCGGGGCAGCAGCGGGAGAAGAGAGGGGAGCACAGGGGGGCCAGCCTAACAGGATGCCCAGGGAAGGAGCTCCTGACACTGCCCAGGGCAGGAAAGGAGGTGCAGAGAGCTTCTACTACGGGGGAGAGGCCCCAGACCATGCCCAGGGCGGGGAAGGAGGTGCAGAGAGCTTCTACTGTGGGGCAGAGGCCCCAGACAATGCCCAAGGCAGGGAAGGAGGGGCAGACAGCTTCTACTGCGGGGAAGGAGCCCCTGACACTTCCCAGGGTGGGGCAGGAGGTGCAGACAACTTCTACTGCGGGGAAGGAGCTACTGACACTGCCCAGAGCGGGGCAGGAGGGGCAGACAGCTTCTACTGCGGGGAAGGAGCCCCTGACACTTCCCAGGGCGGGGCAGGAGGTGCAGACAACTTCTACTGTGGGGAAGGAGCTCCTGACACTGCCCAGGGCAGGGAAGGAGGTGCAGAGATCCTCTACTGCGGGGGAGAGGCCCCAGACCATACCCAGGGCGGGGAAGGAGGTGCAGAGAGCTTTTACTGCAAGACTGGAACAATCCCCGCCGACCCCGCAATCCCCGCCGACCCCGCAGGATTGCTAGCCGGGGCAGCAGCGGGGGAAGGGAGGGGCGCACAGGGGGGCCAGCCTCACAGGATGCCCAGGGAAGGAGCTCCTGACACTGCCCAGGGCAGGGAAGGAGGTGCAGAGAGCTTCTACTGCGGGGGAGAGGCCCCAGACCATGCCCAGGGCAGGGAAGGAGGTGCAGAGAGCTTCTACTGCGGGGCAGAGGCCCCAGACAATGCCCAAGGCGGGGAAGGAGGTGCAGAGAGCTTCTACTGCAAGACTGGAGCCCCTGACACTGCCCAGGGCGGGGCAGGAGGTGCAGAGAGCTTCTACTGTGGGGCAGAGGCCCCAGACAATGCCCAGGGCGGGGCAGGAGGTGCAGACAACTTCTACTGCGGGGAAGGAGCCCCTGACACTTCCCAGGGCGGGGCAGGAGGTGCAGAGAGCTTCTACTGCGGGGAAGGAGCTCCTGACACTGCCAAGGGCAGGGAAGGAGGTGCAGAGAGCTTCTACTGCGGGGGAGAGGCCCCAGGCCATGCCCAGGGCGGGGAAGGAGGTGCAGAGAGCTTCTACTGCGGGGGAGAGGCCCCAGACAATGCCCAGGGCGGGGCACGAGGTGCAGACAACTTCTACTGTGGGGAAGGAGCTCCTAACACTGCCCAGGGCAGGGCAGGAGGTGCACAGAGCTTCTACTGTGGGGCAGAGGCCCCAGACCATGCCCAGGGCGGGGCAGGAGGTGCAGACAGCTTCTACTGCGGGGAAGGAGCTCCTCACACTGCCCAGGGCAGGGCAGGAGGTGCAGACAGCTTCTACTGCGGGCCAGAGGCCCCAGACAATGCTCAGGGCGGGGAAGGAGGTGCAGAGAGCTTCTACTGCAAGACTGGAGCCCCTGACACTGCCCAGGGCGGGGCAGGAGGTGCAGACAACTTCTACTGCGGGGAAGGAGCCCCTGACACTTCCCAGGGCGGGGCAGAAGGTCCAGACAGCTTCTACTGTGGGGAAGGAGCCCCTGACACTTCCCAGGGCGGGGCAGGAGGTGCAGACAACTTCTACTGCGGGGAAGGAGCTCCTGACACTGCCCAGGGCGGGGCAGGAGGGGCAGACAGCTTCTACTGCGGGGAAGGAGCCCAGGGCAGGGAAGGAGGTGCAGAGAGCCTGTACTGTGGGGGAGAGGCCCCAGACCATACCCAGGGCGGGGAAGGAGGTGCAGAGAGCTTTTACTGCAAGACTGGAACAATCCCCGCTGACCCCGCAATCCCCGCCGACCCAGCAATCCCCGCCGACCCCACAGGATTGCTAGCCGGGGCAGCAGCGGGAGAAGAGAGGGGAGCACAGGGGGGCCAGCCTCACAGGATGCCCAGGGAAGGAGCTCCTGACACTGCCCAGGGCAGGAAAGGAGGTGCAGAGAGCTTCTACTACGGGGGAGAGGCCCCAGACCATGCCCAGGGCGGAGAAGGAGGTGCAGAGAGCTTCTACTGTGGGGCAGAGGCCTCAGACAATGCCCAAGGTGGGGAAGGAGGCGCAGAGAGCTTCTACTGCAAGACTGGAGCCCCTGACACTTCCCAGGGCGGGGCAGGAGGTGCAGAGAGCTTCTACTGCGGGGCAGAGGCCCCAGACAATGCCCAGGGCGGGGCAGGAGGTGCAGACAGCTTCTACTGCGGGGAAGGAGCCCCTGACCATACCCAGGACGGGGAAGGAGGTGCAGAGAACTTTTACTGCAAGACTGGAACAATCTCCGCTGACCCCGCAATCCCTGCCGACCCGCAATCCCCCGCCCGCCGAGCTTCTTCTAGTGGGTAGAGGTACCTGGATGGACCAGAACCCAGGGTGGGAGGGGAGAGTATGTTCCTCCCCTCCAGAGTTGGACAAGGTTGTCCATGGTGCCTGGCGAGGCACTTTTAAGATGCATGTGGTGCCTGGCGAGGCACCTTAAAGATGCACGTGGTGCCGGATGTGGCACCATACCAATCAAGTGGAGCAAGGCTGTGTAATTCATCTAGAGAGTCCAACAAGTACCATGAAGGCTTGGGAAGGACCTTAAGTGCCTCCCGTGGGACGGGAGCGGGAGGAGGGGAACTCTCCGGGGGGCTGATGTTGATGCACCGCTTGACCCCAAGGTCGGTCAGTAAGTCGTGGTTGGAGAGGGATCCTCCGGGGGCTGCAGCATGCAGCCGGGCGGGCTTGTAGCCCGGGCAGGCTTGGAGCCTGGGCAGGCTTGGAGCCTGGTGGGGGTCGAGGCCGGGCCTCCCCCCGGTCGTTGGGCATGGTGCCCCATTGTTTGTTCCTGTTCATCGTTGGACCCCATGGTCCCCTTGTGTGACGTCTACTATGACTAAGTGCCGTCAGACCGCTGACAGGGTGTAATTTGGTCCCCATGGGACCATGGACTTCCACCTTTCCTGTTGTTCAAGTTCAAGCCGTCCATGTTTTTCTATGTAGCCCCTAAACACTGTAGTTAGGCACTGGAGGGGGTGCCCGGTTGATCACCTACCTACCTTTGCTAGTTTTAAAAAGTAATTCTAATATACAAGGTGACACTCCCTCTTAAAATTTCATGTATAAGGTTAAATTGAGGAGGGGAAAGTGTAGTGACAGTGCTATGCTGTTGCGGGGATCGGCGGGGAAGGTTGGTACGTCCCGCACCACTAGGGGGCGCGCCGTTTGCAGCGCCTATATATTGCGCTGTGGGGCGGCCGCGTGGGAGTCTATCTCTGTGTTTGGTCGAGTGCAGACTGCCAGCCCTCCCCGCAGAGCCTGACTGAAGGAACGACGAAGGGTTATTGCATAACATACAAGCTCTTGGCCTCAGGTGCCCTGGTTGTACTATTTGGTTCATAATATACGGGTTATTCCCACAACCATACGTGGCTAGTCTCTGCCTTTTACTTCCCCGTCGCTCTAACGTTACAATATAGATAATATAATACTAGAGCATAGAAACCATAGTTTTTCAAACTTTCACGAAGCCTCTTTTGCCTTTACAAGGTAAAAGTTTAGAGTAGTTGGGATTGGATTACAATGGTTATAGGGTATGAATTGAGCAATAGTAATGGGTCATTCGGTGACCTGTGTATAGTAGTTTTATGGAGTGAAGGTTGTGGATCTGACAGGGTTTGGATGTACAGTCATTCACAGGTTCAAATAGATGGGAATTTAAGTCAGATGGAGATGAGGGGTCACCACAGAGAGAGAGAGTGATCGACAGGGGTCTGCATAGAGACTGATATTGTGACTTACCCTCTGTGTAATACATGAATACATTGTACAAATACTGTGTCTCTTAAGTAAGTTCTTTAAAGGAGTTTCACAAAATTAGTACCTCAGAGATCTTGTAAGGCAGCCATGTTGAGGCAAAACTTTTGCCATAGACTTATCATTACAAGTTTCACCTGTTAGTGTGCTGAAACAACTAGCCAATTTCTCAATCTCAATCTAGGATCAGTAATCGCAATACATTGGCAACAATTCATGACAAAGAAACAATTCACTGTTTTATTTCACACATTGTGCTCCAACATGGCCACTGTACATCATTTTGACTTAGCAGACTTGCAGTAAATGTCTTCATGAAACCACTATATATCATGTTTTCATACCAATAATACATGTACAAACTGAGCACCATTCAAATATGTTCTGGAATAATATCCTAATAGATTCTACATATAAGCTTATCAATTCTGAGGATAAATAGGTTTGTTACACATGCATTGTTTATTCTACATATGTCCTATTTTTTCTTATTAGCTAGGAGGTACATGCCATAGCAGAAGGATTAACATGTATGAAAAGTAGAATAAAGTACCTCCATATATAGCTTTTGCAGTTGGGGGTTCGGGAATTTTCAAAAATTTCAAAGTAAAAAAAAAAAAAAACTTCCCCTTATTGTACATAAATTTCATAGATGCCACACGAAAGCCCATTGATAGATCTATCTTTGTGTGTGATAGGAAATCAATGTGATCAATAATAAAAATTTTATGAGCGAAAATGTGTTTTGACACTAAAAAAAGGTGCTACCTCGAGTTTGAAGTATGTGCCTCTTTTAGCAAAATCTATTTCTCAATAAGAACAAATTTAAATAAGTCCTTGTTAAAGATATGTACCTAAAGCCAAGATGAGGTAATTGTTACACATTTAATTTCAATATTGTAGCTGCAAAGTTTAAAGCTCTATAAGCCTTCAAAGTTGAATGTTGAAAAACGAGACGGTGCATTTTAGAAGCCGCCATCTTGGAATGTGTAAGTCAGTAAGGCGATGACAAATTACACCGATATTCATCTATTTTGGTATAAATAAGATTATAACTGATATTGTGTAGGATAATGATATACCATTTTATTATTCCATAAATTCTGACATATTTTGTATTAATCAAAGAATATCTATGAGATTAATACATAGGTTGGTTCTAAGAGCTATAAGAGCGCTCAAACTTTGTATAAGAGCGTTCATGCCCCACTGCACACCAGCCAGGTCAGTTACAAACACTCTCTCTGACATCAAAGGGTCCGACCTAATGGTTCACTGCACAATATAATAAAAATGAGGGTCTCAGTGTGCGACCTCATGGTTCAATGCACAAATTAATAACTTGTAAGTGAATGCAACCGGCCGTCACGGGTGCCTGAGCACCGCTGACGCCGTCATGAGTGTCTGAGCACTCTAAGGACTGAACAATGGGTTACATAAGCACGACGCTATAACCTTCCGGTCGCTCTAGCGTCGCTCCTGAGCGACCTAGGTCAAATATCAAAAATTCTATGGAAAGCCCATAATTAGACGGTCAGAATGAGCCCAAGATCAAGGCGGAACTCCCAGTATTAAGGAAGTTACGCCATGGAGACTGAATCGACCTCCGAGTGAGCTACAGACAAACCGGCGGGAGTTACGCGCCTATCCAGCGGGCATTATAATCTTGGCACATTCAGCTCCGCGCATGCCCAAAATGGCGGTTATACAAGCATAAACGACCGAGTTATGAGGGTTTGAAGATGCAGGACCGACCAAGACAATGGGGGCCATAGCGGCGTCCATGGGGGTCCTTTGTCCCCCTGTGACACTTGAAAGGGTCCCCTCAAACAATTGTAGAGTTAGGCAGATGCTGCTGGCTCCAGTCAGTCTGGAGGTGCTTTTCCAAGATTTGCTACAAATAGCCTGTCTGCACCTCCAGGAAGACACATCACCAAGAACCGCTCTAGAGGTAACATCTCCAGTCATCTCCTGCTACCTGCTATACCACTGCACTATGGTGAAACTATGCTAGACAGGCATTGGTTTCCTACCATTAGTGGCCAGAGGCTATCTTCTTCAAGACTTCCACCAGAGGGTAAAGTTATCCATTATTACATTATTCCTCTAAGCAGCAGGTCAGGAGCTAGGTGTGGGAACCCACCTAGAAGTATGCTGGACACTGTATTATTAATACCTCACAGGTGGAGTGGAACTGAACATTATACTTTATAAATTACTGTATGTTTACTGTATGTGCAAACTACCTACATACTAACTACTGTATGATTGATATTTCTTACATGTTGCCTAAAGCTGAATAAACCAGTGACAACTGGAAACAACACTATTTATTATGAGCCTGCTATATTTACTACATACACCACTAGTCATATGATATTTCTCATATGACAACTTGATCATGCCAAACTCTACCATGACAAAGTGGTGGAGAACATCCTACTAAGATCCCATCCCTCACAGGCTCATGAAATTTAAAGCTGGTAACACAACTAAAAACAATCATGCACACAGGAAGTTAAAGCTGGTACCGCAACTGGGAACAATCATGCACACAGTAAATTAAAGCTGGTACCGCATACACACAGTTAGACCCACTCCACCCACCCAGTGACCTTGACCTTGACACCATACCCACCAAGGTCACCAGTGAGATCTCCCACATACCAGTGAGATCTCCCACATACCAGTGAGATCTCCCACACATCAGTGAGATCCCCCACACATCAATGAGATCTCCCACACATCAGTGAGATCTCCCACACATCAATGAGATCTCCCACACATCAGTGAGATCTCCCACACATCAATGAGATCTCTCACACAACAGTAAGATCTCTCATATATCAGTGAGGTCTCCCAAAACGTCAGTGAGGTCTCCCAAAACGTCAGTGAGGTCTCCCAAACGTCAGCGAGGTCTCCCACACGTCAGTGAGGTCTCCCACACGTCAGAGAGGTCTCCCACACGTCAGTGAGGTCTCCCACACGTCAGTGAGGTCTCCCACACGTCAGTGAGGTCTCCCACACGTCAGTGAGGTCCACCACACACATCAAGGCCTTATCAGTCAAGCTGGCAGAACAACACACAAAGACCTTACGTAGTCAGGGGCCTGTTGAAGAGGTCTCCCTCCCACCAAGATCTAGGAGGCCCACAGGAGGCAAACCAGCCTCCAATACAACAGACCCACACTCAGTAGACCCCACACCACCCACCCTGTCTACTCAGGGAACAACCAGTTCTCAGGGATCCAACATTTCCCAGGGATCTCTACAGGACGCCCAACTCACGCTATCTACCTCAGGGGAAGAAGGATCTGCCTCAGGGGGTGGATCCACACCCTCATCTAGATCCTCCACCCCAGCTCCAGCCTTTGACAGCCACTCCTCCAGAGACACCTCCCCCACACCCTCCATCATGGACACCGATGAAGGCCCCCAACCTAATCAGACAGCTGAGAAGATAAGGGCCTATGAGAAGGCCATCCAAGATGCAGTTACTGCCCTAGAGACCAACAAGTCCCAGCAGGAGGAAAGGGAGAGGATCCTCAACCAACAACTGGCAGAGAGGAATGCAGCAATAGATGCTCAACAGAAGGCCATGGAAGATCAGCGGAAGTCCCTAGAGAGACAACAACAACAGATAGCAGATCTCATGAAGATGGTATCATCCCAGACCCCACAACCTCACACACCTGCCATCACACCTGTTGTCACACCATCTGCCTCTGGATCCAAAGATGACATCATAATCTCCATGGTGTCCAACATGACCAAGCTCATAGACAATAAACAGCAGGACGACAGAAAGATCAGGATACATGAGGTAACAAAACCCAAAACCTTTTCACACCCATCACCACTCATGTCAACAGCATTATTCATTGATCACAAATTCCCAGAATATCTGAAGGATAAGTACAAAGTGACAGACAGTGACACCATGGTAACATATTTACCCAAGTACCTCGAAGGACAAGCACTAGCTTGGTTTGAATCCTTCAGGGAGAGTGCCACACCTGATATGTTGACATGGACCAATGTAGTGAATAAATTAAAAGAGTATTTTGCTACTCGAGACAATATAATCTCAAGGACTGCACTCCGTGCACAAAAGATAGATGAACCTGTTCTAGACTATGCATGCCATCTCAGGAAAGTGTGTAATGCCCAACGCCAGAACGATGAAACCCTAAGCAAGGCATTTACCCAAGGCATGAGGCCCTGGATCTCTGTAGCTCTTGAGAACAAGAAAATAGACTCTTTTGACCAAGCCCTAGACCTAGCCCTAGAGGTTGAGACCCAAGAGAGATCTAGGAAGGTAAGGGATGCAGAAACCAACCCACAGCCTACTAAGAAAAAGGTCCAGGAAATCAGCACTAGTTCAGATGAAGATGTTAACCTAATGTCTAGTGCCCATGTAAGGCAACAGGAGGCTAAGGTTGCATCAAGAGACCCTACCGGTAGATATAGAGGAAATAACTATGACCCCAACTACCAATCCAATAGAGGTAGAGGTAGAGGGGGCAACAACAACAACCGGGGGGGTCACAACAGTAGGAAAGACAACAGCTCTTCCAACTCCAACAATGGTAACTCTTCATACAGTGATAGGAGAGACAGAACCCCAAGTAATGGCAGATCCTATAATAATCAAGGATCCAACAGTAGGAGCCAGAGTCCACATAGGAACTACAACTCTGGATCCTACAACAACTCTGGATCCTACAACAACAGCCAGGGTTCAAACAACTCTGGATCCTATAGTCAAGGATCCAACAGTAGGAGCCAAAGTCCACATAGGAACTACAACAGTGGATCCTACAACAACAATGGCGCCTACAACAACAACCAGAGATCCAACAACTCCGGTCAATACAGCAACTCTGGTCAATATAACCAGGGTTCCAACTCACGCCGGGAGGATTACAAACCTGACACAAGAGGTTACCAAGGGAACCAACAGAGTAACCCCCAAATACCACCTCATGTCATGGATCAAATCTCCAAACTCCTGGTGGCAAGCATCTCAACCACCCCACAGAACCAGGAAAACTAGGATGTCACAGTGCCGATGGGCCAGTGCACTGTGACACCCCAAATACAAACAATCAAGCAGGATTAACAAAGATCCAACCAGAGACAATTGCTAGTGCCAATCTACCATCTAACAGACAGAGACGTCCATCAGTGATACACATCACCCCACCAGATTCATCATCAAAGGATACAGGTGAGAGTACCAAGCTTTCTATTGTACTTCTTCAAAATGGCTGTATCAATGCAAATCTATATGATGTTTCAGATGTACAATGTTTGGTTGATACAGGTGCTACTATCACCTGTGTCAGACAATCATTCCTCATGGATCTCCAAAAGAGATTCCATATCCAACTGAGGAAATCTAAAATCAACATCCACTTGGCAGATGGATCGGTGTGTCATGTTAGACATTCAGCTATGCTGAACTTTAGAATCCAAGGTGTCAGATTCCAATACCAATTTGCTGTAATACCCAACCTCACACAGCCCGTTGTTCTCGGCACAGATTTCTTAAGCACTACAAAATCTCAAATTGAATTTAATGTTGATCCTGAACAAATTCTCAAACCCATTAGGGCAGTGAGGGATTTTACCATCCCTCCATTCTCTGAACTTGCAGCATTGGGTAAGGTCACATCTACTCAATCACTGCAAGGGAAAACTGGAGTAGTAGATAACCTCCAAAGAAATAACAATGCCCCATACCTAGTTCAAAGGGCAGCAGTAACCCCCAGGGAAAATAACAAACATCCCCTAGTGTTACTCAACACCAGCAGGCGCCCACATAAAATCAAAAAGGGTGCCATCATAGCTCTATTTCAGGAAGTCAAGGAATCTGATTTAGAAAAACCTCAGCAGGTGTCAGACACAACCCCACACACTGATCAATCCATCTCAGCCATACGGCCTGAGGATGTAACTCAATTCAGTGACACAGACTCAGACTGTGAGTCCACATATGCCGACCCTGAACCCAACTCAATCAGACTCTCTGAAATAGCTGCTATACATAGTGAGGCACATGACCTCGAGCCAGAATTGGAAGAGAATGTTCCACCAAAATCTGTGCTCACATCCAAAGATCAGCATGATAGATTAAAATCACTGCTGACCAAGTATGATGATGTATTTGTAGGAAAAGATGGAGACATTGGTGCCACACACCTGTATACACACTCAATACATGTAAAACCTGAGGCAGTACCATGTCATTTCCTACCATATAGACAAACACCAGAAAAACAGGCCGCAATAGGGGAAGAGTGTGAAAGGCTAGTGCAACAGGGCATTCTAAGAGAATGTGCTGAGGGCCCCTGGGCCTCCAGATCCTTTTTAGTACAAAAATCATCGGGAGGCCATCGGCTCGTCACAGATTTTCGTTATTTGAACCAGAACACGATAAATCAAGCCTTATCTACACCCCGAGCCGATGACACTCTAGACATGATAGGGTCACTCAGACCAAGAGTATTCAGTAAGCTAGATGCCCAACAGGGATTTTTTCAAATTCCTATAAGACAGGAGGACCAGCATAAAACCGCATTCATAGCAAATGACAAAAAATATGTCTATGAAAGGATGCCGATGGGTTTAGCGACGGCACCGGCGGGATTCTGCCATCTAGTCACATTAATTCTGAACAAACTCAAATACAAATGTGCCCTACCATACCTAGATGACATATTGGTATTATCACCATCAATCGAACAACACTTCCATGACCTGGAAGATGTGTTCAACAGCCTAAGAGTTGGTAAACTCAAACTGAAGAAATCAAAATGTGAATACTTCATAGACAGAATAGACTTCTTGGGAATGAGAGTCACACCCAAGGGACTGCAACCATCTCCCACAAAGGTGGAATCAATCAAAACCTTCCCAACACCAAAATCAGTCAAAAATGTCCGATCCTTCACAGGCCTATGCCAATACTTCAAAAAGTTTATCAAAGGTTATGCCCAAATTGCTAGACCATTGTATGATCTACAGACACATCTCAAAGCATTTGTCTGGACAGAAGAGGCAGATAATGCTTTCAAAACATTAAAGCATGCCCTCTGTACCAATGCTCTTCTCAGATATCCAAACTATGAGAAAGAGTTCAGTTTGGCAACTGATGCTTCCAATGTGAGTTTAGGAGCTGTACTCTCACAGAGAGATAATGAAGGAGTGCTCAGACCAGTAGCCTTTGCAGGTAGAACCCTCTCAAAACATGAGAGAAATTACAATACCACAGAGAGAGAACTACTGGGAGTAGTGTATGGAGTATTACACTTCAGACACTATCTAGAGACTAGACACTTCCAATTATACACAGACCATGCAGCCCTAATCCCACTACTAACCAATACAGGACTCACACATAGATGGGCCAGATGGGCTCTAGACATACAACAATTTTCATTCACCATCCAACATGTGAAAGGTGATGATAACACACCACCAGATGCTATGTCTAGAAGAGAATACCCAGATTCTGGACCCATGACTAACCCTCCACCCCCACCAAGGAGAGTTAGAGCAGCCAGTAGAACCAAGTTTGAAAAAGTAACAAAGAAAGTACCATTCAAAAGGGATGATCCACCCAACACCATTGAAAGGCCAGAGACACCCATTAGGGGTATCTTGAAGCAATCTACACACTATGTGTTTTGCCACTGTGAGAGAGAATACTCACAACTCTTTCCAGATAATGACTTCGAGCCTATTGAATTCTCATCACTCAATCAGATAGTGAAGGCAACTCCTAAGGAGCCACCCTTCACCCCACCTGACTCAGATGATGAAGATCCAGAAGACACAATATATGCTATTACTCAAGCAACTTCTAAATCAGTCAGATTCTTTGAACCAATGCAGGGAGAGGAAACACCAAACCATTTGTGTCCTATGACCACACGCTCAAAGACTAGAGAAATGATTCAGGAGGGCACACCAAAACCCCCCACACAATCACAAACTATTCTAAATGAGAAAAAGGTCACAGGAAACGAACCTACCAAAACCCCACCTGCCAGGAAAAATGTCACAAAAGACACTGCATCTACTAAATCAAAGAACTCTGAGACAAAGAAGATTGACAAAAAGCAAATTGTGCCTTTAAAGAAAAAGGTTGCCACTCCCATCAAGGCGAGAATAGGCCCTCCAAAGGAGCCTACACACCAAAACAAGAGTGACACACCCCAACAAAATGCACAAGATAGGCAAATAGTCGATGAAAAAGAAAAAGAAAGAGACAGAATAAAACAACATGTGCTAGATATAAATCAACTACTGGATCAGATTCCCGACACATCCATCTCAGGTACAAACCTTGGCTTGGAACAAAGGAAAGACAAGGACCTATTGCCCCTCATACAATATCTTGAGGATGGGACCTTGCCTGCACCAAAAGCACAAGGAAATAGAATCATCAACCAAGGCCAGACATACACCTTGGTAAATGGTACATTAGTCCATATATGCCCCATAAATTGGAGAAAAACCAATACTGTACCACTTCAAATTGTTATACCACAGCAATGGGTAACAAGTACACTACAGTATTTCCATGACTCACCTACTGGCGGCCATCTTGGTTCAAGTAGGATGCTGTCAGCACTCCGACCTAGGGTATATTGGAAGTCTATGCTAGCAGACACAACAAAATATGTTTCCACCTGCCACACATGCCTCACAGCAAAAAGGCAAGTACACTCACACAAAACACCAATGACAGTGAGAGAGTACATGACTTCACCAATGAAGTTCCTAAACCTAGACGCGGTGGGACCACTTCCCACAACTGCCAGGGGAAACAAACATATACAAGTCTGCATAGATTATGCTACCAGATATGCAACAGCTTGGGCTACTACTGACTTAAAAGCTGAAACAACAGCAGCAGAGTTCTACAAGAATATAATTTGTCATCATGGAACACCAGCCACTCTTCAAACAGACAATGGAACATGTTATACAGGTGCAAAGTTCACAAAGTTAACTAAACACCTCAAGATCAAACATAAATTCTCCTCACCATACAGGCCACAATCAAATGGGCTTGTAGAGAGATTCAATGCTAGCATAGGCACAGCACTCAGAGCATTCTGCTCAAAGCACCAAAACAATTGGGATTCATTTATTGAACCCATAACCTTTGCATTAAACAACACTGAATCCCAAACCACAGGATTCACCCCTTTCTTCCTACTCCATGGAAGAAACCCAGCCACCCCAATGGACTTAGGGCTGGGAATACAGGAAGACATATCCACAGTAGCAGACCACGTAGCCAACATGATAACAAATCAAGATACCTCTAGGAGGAAAGCTATAGAAAGGGTCGCCAAGCTACAAAAGGAAAGGAAGGATAGATATGATAAGAGACTTACACCACAGGAAATCAAGGTCACCGACATGGTGTACCTTAACATACCAAGAATCCTGACCAACACAGAGTGTAAGAAACTTCAACCCCTTTTTATGGGACCATATGTTGTAGTAGATAGACCTAGTTTGACAAGTGCCAAACTCAAAAACTTGGACACCAATCTATTGGTGGCCAGACCAGTGCACATAGACAGACTGAAAAAGGTTGTGGCTGTCAGAAACAATGAATTTGCACACAGGCTTATTCCACATGAGGCCAAATACTACAGCAAAATTGTAAGGAACAAAAATGATATCACCCTTACAAGAGAAACCACAGGCATAGGCCCTATCAAGCCTAGGCCTGCACACCACATACTAAGAAAGACATCTAGGTGTGGTGCAGTTTCAAGAAATTAGAAACAGGATTGAGATACCAAAAGACATAAGATTTTCAAAATGTATTACAAATTCTCTTCATCCACACATAAGACATGTGTGACTGATAATGAATTACTATGTATATAAAGCCAATCAAATTTGTAAATATATCAGTAGGTTATTGCCTCTGAAAGGGTCAAAGACTGGGACCCCCCAAGTAAAGCAGACATGAAGTCTAAGAAGAGTAAGGGTAACACAATGGAGTGTCTAAAGCCTAATCCCCACATGAAAGAGCGCGCTATGCCAACACAGCAGTCTATAGAGATCAACTGACCTTATAAGCTACCCTCAGACAACTGTCTAGACGGTCATGAATGGCTGTCCTGGATGACAGGAGGAGCTAATTACCAGTACACAGACTACACAATAGACCCCACAGTTAGCAGACACTGGAGATTAATGCATTGTCTCCAGAGAAACAATACCAGGCCCACAATGGATGTGGGTAGGGTAGGCTACATAAGAAGCACTGTGGACCATAGCCCACCATCAGTCTTCATCCAGCTGCAGTCTGGAACACAAGTCTACAGGACCCCACTTGGGAATTAGCCAGCCCACTTCTCCATTAGGAGAGACTGCACTAGGATAAAGAACACACCTACTTCACCTTCAACCTGACCTTACCATTACTGGTCAACCTCTATAGACTCACCGGACATATTGCCAAGACAGCTCAATCTTGCAAAGGTACAGTTTGAACCACTTCATTTAAAGTGTTACACCATACACTTAGACTTTACCAGCACCAAATCACTACAAATTTGACAAGACTTTAAACAGCAAACTTGCTTTACACAAGCACCATGGGGACACTGAGAGTTTCACCCATACTGCTAACTATGCTGTTATTATATACTATTGAACCACTTACTGCAGGTTATACACCTGTGGTGAGACAAAACATAGGAGTAGTATTCAAACCTAGCCCTCAACCGTTGGTCAATGGACATACAACCACAACACTGTTGTTAGCTATTCCCTACAAGATACCTCGGGCACCCGTTACCCAAGGATCCATAAGGGATAGAATACTCCATTTGACCACTCCTACTCTACAAGATCATACCTCTGGCCAAATTATCCAACAAGCTAAGGAGCTAGACACCTTGCTGGAAATTGCAGACAAGGAGATAAATGAAACACTAGCCTCCATCAAATTGTTCTTATCCAACCCCATAAACACATTGGACAAGGCCAAAAGAGAGGCCATACTGGGTTTTCTAGCACCCCTGTTTCGCGGTGTGCTAGGTCTAGCCACAGTAGAAGATGTAAACCAAGTAATGGGACAGCTCAAGAACATAGATGAAATACTAAGAAAATTTGCTAAACAGGATCAGGAAGCAGCTAATCTCATTGAAAAGATCACAGACAGACAAGATAAGTTTGTCAAAGCATACATCCAAGATAAGAAGGTACTGGACAGCACAATCAACACCATAGGTGACACCGTCAACCTGTGGGCCTCTAACATGTCCAGGTCACTTGACTCATATTCAAGGCACGAGAAAACTCAAAGGGAGAAAATGCAAGTATTAAATGATGCACTAATTATCATAGCAGCAAGAATGAATACAGTTCAATCACTGCAAAGGACAAATGCAGCCCTGAGGATGCTATCATCAGGGATCCTAACCCCTGATATAGTACCACCCTCAGACCTTGCTAGATACCTAATTGACATTAATAACAAACTTAGGATTACACACCCTGGAGCACAAGTCGCAATTAATGACTTAGATTTCTATTATTCACAGAAGCTGACCTCATACACTTACTCAGCTCACCATATATATATTCATCTGGACATTATAATTCAATCTACCACCTCAACCTTCAAACTGTACCAATTGATTACATCACCCATGCCTATAGACACACAGGAGACCCCCACCAGAGGAGTCACCAAGTTGCAAACCACAACTGAGTTTCTAGCAGTATCTTACGACGAATCATTATTCATCGAATTGGACTCAGCAGATATGCAGGCATGTGAAGGTACTACAGTAAAGGTATGCAGAGATGTAAATGGTAGAATCTATAAACACAGGCCTACATGCCCTGTAGCCATTTTTACTAACCAGGCTCAACAGATTAAGGAACATTGCAAGTTTACAGTTTCACCACTGCAAGCACCTACCACCCATGCTATTTCCATTTCTGAAGATGAGTATCTGGTCACTACTAATGAACCCCATTACTTTATCAACTGCCATGGTAAAACGTCTGAAACTCGGAAGGCCCAGTCCTACTCAATCATAGGTGTACCCTGTGGGTGCACGATCAGTGTAGGAGAATTTTCTCTTCCAAACACAAGGTTGCCCTGTAACTCAACCTTATCATTTCATTACATTCTCAAAACAATTAATTTACCATTCATGGCAGCACTTAACAAAATTTCTGAAACCAAACCAGATGAAAGAGAGAATCTTCCAAATTTCCCAGTAGTAAACCTTTCTAGAACCTTAGAAAAACTACAGGAAAATCCAATCATGGATGATATTACTCAACTAAATTTAGAGCCCTTTGCCAAAACAGTATTAAAAGATGCCTCCAACCTTAATAAGGAAATGGAAACGCGCTACGAGGAATCATACCTACGTCGAGTTACAGAGCATCCAATCTTCCAAAGCTTAGCACTCATCCTAGGGATATCAGCTCACATTTTTATAGTATACATACTACTCAAATTATACAGACTAGGAGGGACTGTAGCCTACCTGCCTACAGCCAAAGCATTCAGACTAGTCACCGAGCTGCCCCTACACAAATTGCTCCCAGATAAGAATCCTACCAAATTAACCCCTACAGAGGAAACCCACACCCCCTTCCTCACAATTCAGGAAACCCACACCCTGATAATTGCTATATTATTCACCCTGACCATCTACTCAGCCTACAGAATAATGAAGTACCTTAAGAAATTTGCACAGACACACTGTGGCAAGAAAAATGTGGCCAAGCGCACAAACCCCACAATATATTTTAAAATATATTGTGGAGACTCAAACTTCACGCTACCCTTGAGGCCAATACCACATGAATTTGATGAGATTAAATCAGCAGCTGCCCCTACCTATAAGGATATAGTGGTTAAAACCTTCCCACTACCTAAGGCTATATTTACCTGGAATGGACCAGCAGTTATAACAACACAGAGAGGAGAATTTGCTTATCACCTCCCTCAGGTGATACACCTACCTTGGCGCACTAGGTTCAGCACTATACCAGCCCTTAAAAACAAAAGACTGTACTACTCCATGCTTCTCCAGAATGATTGTGGCACCAGCCCGGTGACCATGACAGCACTGGAAAATACAACAGATATAATTATTGACGAACAACAGGAGGAGACCGCAAGGTCAAACATGCAGACTATTGCTAATTTTCTAAACCACCAGCCCTCCCCGGTGACTGTGGAAACAGCCTAGACTGCCCACAGCCTAGGCTGCCCCCAGTCCACCACCAGGAGACAACACATCAGAGACAGTATTCAGAACTTTTCGGACAATTTGCCGGCCCTGAAAAGGGCCTTTGGGATGGCGGGTTTTTACACCCTAGGTTTCAGTCAGTCGGGATCCTACCACAGATCCTCGGGTTCAACATCAATGGGAGAGTCCGGGGCCGAGTCCGAGCCATACATATGGCCGTGATCCTGCTCCCACTCAGCGAGCCGGGCCTCCAGCATCCCCAGTCCATACTCGGCAGCCGTGGATGGATTCCCGGATGCCGCAAGATCGAGGAGGGATGCCGCCAACAAATAATCCCATAGCACTCGCTCCCGCGGCCCTAGGTTATAATCCATGGGCCAGAAACCCATACTGCCCAAGGCCCTAGTCAGAAGGGCCACAGTGGCCCCCCGACGCAAGGCTGAGCCCAGGAAATAATGGCAGGAGTAATTACAGACCATCACATCACCATGCTCAATGATCTCTTTGAAATTACTCACTATGTACCCATAATGGATGGTCTGGTTAGACTCAACCAGGGCCCTAGCTGGACTCCCCACCTCCATCACCTGGGGGACAGGCAGAGCAAAGAGAGCTTGTAGGTGGGCCATGGTACTACAGCAGTGACTTCCAGAGAGGAACTGATGCTCCAATACCAGCCACACACTCCTTAAATGGACACACACACACCCCCCCCCCCACCCTGAACTGTCCACTGACACCAAGCTAGGCACTGCCACAGACACATGCCAAAATCTGGCACCTAACACCTCAAGTGCCACCACTGCATGAGCACACCAGGGAGGAGACTCACATCTCACTCCTGACACACCTCCACTGTCAATGAAATTATCAAAGTATTAGAAAAAAAAAAAAAATTATATACACAGCCACTTGTTGATGTATAATATGAAAATCTATGGTATTCTCACAAAAATCAATGATTAATGCGCACATATGTATACGCGCAAAATTGCGAAATTGCAAATTACAAATTGTAAAATTGTACAAATCTAACATTAATATACATGAATGCAGGTAGATAACTAAGACAGTTTTTGTACCCACTAGCACTTGTATACTATGCCAAGGTTTACTTAAAGTAACACACTTTAGGTATCCAAGAAAAATTGTCGGAAAAATGAATGAAAAAAAAAAAAAAAAATTTGTTGAGAAAATTGTTGACATAAAACATGTTTACTTAAGATACTCACCAAATAAATCTCTTTCAGGGACACATACTCAAAAGGCTAGGGGAAAAGTCAATTAAGCAGCGGCCCACTGCCGAAATTGCCAATTAATACACCCATATAGCAAAATCAATGAGTAACTCAGAGACAAACAAGCCTATTGTACATGAAGTACTTTGTTTTTCCGGCCCTCGGAAAAATTTGTCTCAAATCCCATAAATTGAATAGTGTAATCCAGATTGTACGCTTGTACCCAATTTGCACACTAAAATTGTATGTTTGCACACCAGATTGGACGCTCGTACCCAATTTGCACACTAAAACTGTATATTTGCACACCAGATTGTACGCTTGTACCCAATTTGCACACTAAAATTGTATGTTTGCACACCAGATTGTACACTTGTACCCAATTTTGCACACAAAGATTGCATGTTTGCACACTAGATTGTAAGTTGTATCCAATTTACATTTGAATTATATGTTGCACATTATACTGTATGTCTGTACCCAATTCATACACTGAAGTCAGATTTTTAGAAAATCAACATTTCTATGTGTATCCAAGCTGTACGCAAAATTATATATGTACATACAGAAACTATAAATTGAACGCAAAATTATACATTGGCATACTAAAATTGCCAAATGCACGCGAAATTATATATTTGCACACTAAAATTGCCAAATATACGCGAAAATTATATATTTGCACACTCAAATTGCCAAATGTACGCAAAATTATATATTTGCACACTAAAATTGCCAAATATACGCGAAAATTATATATTTGCACACTTAAATTGCCAAATGTACGCAAAAATTATATATTTGCATACTGAAATTGTCAATTGAACGCAATTACACGCGAAATTGTAAATTTGCACACTAAAATTGTCATTTATGTTCAATTTGCACGCTAAATTGAACATTAAATGCCAAAATTGCACACTATTTGCCAAATTGTATGTTGTACATAAAAATGGAAAATTGTACCCAAAATTGATGTTACATAAGCAAATAAGCTATGGTATGGTAAGATATAGAAACTCGGAAATGTACTTATACCCAGGAGAAAATTGTTTATACTGACAAAGCTCTACCACAAAAATTGCATTTGAAGCACTCCCCATTACTTCAAATCCTCTTACAAAACAGTATATAACTCCAAAATAAGGTAAAAATTGTATAAATTGTACATTCCCTCGGCGAAATGACGGAGTTTCGCATTCTTTCGGGGGAGAGGGAGTATTCTATGATATACCATTTTATTATTCCATAAATTCTGACATATTTTGTATTAATCAAAGAATATCTATGAGATTAATACATAGGTTGGTTCTAAGAGCTATAAGAGCGCTCAAACTTTGTATAAGAGCGTTCATGCCCCACTGCACACCAGCCAGGTCAGTTACAAACACTCTCTCTGACATCAAAGGGTCCGACCTAATGGTTCACTGCACAATATAATAAAAATGAGGGTCTCAGTGTGCGACCTCATGGTTCAATGCACAAATTAATAACTTGTAAGTGAATGCAACCGGCCGTCACGGGTGCCTGAGCACCGCTGACGCCGTCATGAGTGTCTGAGCACTCTAAGGACTGAACAATGGGTTACATAAGCACGACGCCATAACCTTCCGGTCGCTCTAGCGTCGCTCCTGAGCGACCTAGGTCAAATATCAAAAATTCTATGGAAAGCCCATAATTAGACGGTCAGAATGAGCCCAAGATCAAGGCGGAACTCCCAGTATTAAGGAAGTTACGCCATGGAGACTGAATCGACCTCCGAGTGAGCTACAGACAAACCGGCGGGAGTTACGCGCCTATCCAGCGGGCATTATAATCTTGGCACATTCAGCTCCGCGCATGCCCAAAATGGCGGTTATACAAGCATAAACGACCGAGTTATGAGGGTTTGAAGATGCAGAACCGACCAAGACAATGGGGGCCATAGCGGCGTCCATGGGGGTCCTTTGTCCCCCTGTGACACTTGAAAGGGTCCCCTCAAACAATTGTAGAGTTAGGCAGATGCTGCTGGCTCCAGTCAGTCTGGAGGTGCTTTTCCAAGATTTGCTACAAATAGCCTGTCTGCACCTCCAGGAAGACACATCACCAAGAACCGCTCTAGAGGTAACATCTCCAGTCATCTCCTGCTACCTGCTATACCACTGCACTATGGTGAAACTATGCTAGACAGGCATTGGTTTCCTACCATTAGTGGCCAGAGGCTATCTTCTTCAAGACTTCCACCAGAGGGTAAAGTTATCCATTATTACATTATTCCTCTAAGCAGCAGGTCAGGAGCTAGGTGTGGGAACCCACCTAGAAGTATGCTGGACACTGTATTATTAATACCTCACAGGTGGAGTGGAACTGAACATTATACTTTATAAATTACTGTATGTTTACTGTATGTGCAAACTACCTACATACTAACTACTGTATGATTGATATTTCTTACATGTTGCCTAAAGCTGAATAAACCAGTGACAACTGGAAACAACACTATTTATTATGAGCCTGCTATATTTACTACATACACCACTAGTCATATGATATTTCTCATATGACAACTTGATCATGCCAATTACTAGTATGACAATAACTAAGTAATTACCTTCATTTGTGTCCATAAATTAACAACAGAACACCTTTTATTTATTGAAATCGAACAATTAACCGTAATCCATTTGAAAAAAAACGAAAACTAGAAGTGCCTCCTGTTGCTATGACATTGCGCATGCGCGGAGAGAAATAGCCTCAATCCAGTAGTTATGCTGATGCTTTTCAATAAACATAGATATGTTATTGATGTCTAATGGCTAGTATTGATCGTTATTTAGTTTAGAAAGGGCATAAAACCGTCATGGTAACGTTTTATTCGTTCCCAGACTCTACAAGGGAAAGCCGATTATCGTGGGGATTCCAAATCTGTTTGTTTTTCTTTCCTATGACGATTTGGCGGAAACTTATCAGCATTTTTGTGATTTTTCATGGTCTAGAATATTTGTTATCAGTCAAAAGTGAAGTTTGATCCGTTAGGGGTAATTCTCTCAAAAAACTGATACAAATTGATGTGCTGCACGTCCCTGTGCGTCCAATAGTAAGAGAAATATAGCTTTTGTAAAACTGCCAGTTCTTGGACCTTTCTGCCAGTGCCTGGACTGGCTTGTGCCCCCGCGTCCAAAAAAACCCTTTATTTTGATCCGATCCTTCCTCAAACCTGCCTTTTTCACCGGTGACCCTTAAAACAGAAAGGTTTTGGCTGGAGGTAGGGCGCGTGCAAACTGTGGTAAGGGCACATGGACCGGCTAGGGCCGAAAAGGCTCCTCGTCAAAAAAATTATTTTGCACATATTATTTGCATAATAAGTATAAGTATGCAGTGTCCTGGTACTTTTCAATATACATATATATATGTTCCATTGCCCCTTTGTAGAATTCATATGCTAACAATTTGAAACTACTAATACATGGTGACTGAGTGTGTGGCATCATGTCATTTATTTTTTCAGGCAGGGGTTCATAATTGGGACTTGTAATATGTCTCATTGCGTTTTGCATGTTCGATTTACCCTATCTACATAGTTTGTGCTTTGCCTGGCATGATGCACTCTATCTCAGCAACCATCAGGAATATGGGACTAGAAGTGTAAAAAATGGAATCAGCATAAAGTATTTATTCTAACAAGCACACATTCTCTAATAAGCGCACACCTCACCTTTTGGGACCTCGAATCATGCAAATGCAGTGCAATAACAGATTTTAAGGCTTTGGGGATGCGCTTATTAGAACTAATTTTGTATTGATGTTTTGAGCATCTAACAATTAAATTTCCGCACATGTGCGCTATTAGAATGAATACGGTAGTTGAAAATCTTAAAATCAAGGTATTAAACTTTATAATCTGTCAATAAACAGCTGTGAAATAGGCAATGATTCATTGGTGCAGATTGGCATGATGCAGTCTATCTCTGAATCCATCAGGAATATGGATCTATAAGCTTAAAAAAATGGAATCAGCATGGTGGAAAACCTTGAGATCGATATATTACACCTTGAAATCTATTTATAAACAGCAGAGAAACATGCATTGATTCATTGCTGCATCATGCCCTGATTGGCATGATGCTGGCCGCTTCCTCGCTCCCCATGATTGGCTGAAACCCTGCAGTCCCTGTCTTTGATTGGCTGATGGTGGTGGTGTGATCTTTGTCCGCGTGAACATGTCCACCCAGTGTCTGTCCACCTGTCCAAGTACTACTTGTATGCACAGCTCTATGTCACCAAGTAGTGGACTGGATTGTATAGCGGTTAACACATTCATTTCACAGGCAGGAGATCCCCGGTTCAACTCCGGCCATGCCTTCGTTTTTCGTTTTTTCATTAGCAATAATATACATGCGATTCAACAGAGTTACGTAATCAATACACCAGGGGCGCCTCAAAAGAAGTTGCGCACTTTGGCTACTTCCGGTGGGCATAAAGTAATAGATTTGTATGGGAATGTTTACACATATGGCTGTAAATATCTTATTTTTGGTTGTATTGACTAACCAAGCACATCAATGGATTCGTATTGATGAACCCCATCAAATGGTCATAGCAGAATTAGACTCCAATGTGATTATAAATTGATTTGCTTCTCCTTCAATGGTAAAGGATAGGCAAATTGCCCACCTGAAGTCCTGTTTGTTGTGGTTCTGGCGTGCATCCAAAAATCTGTACTCTCACCGATGGAAGACATGTATTGATCGTTATTTAGTTTAGAAAGGTCAGAAATCCATCCTGGTAACGTTTTATTCGTTCTCAGACCCTACGAGTGAAAGCCGATTACCAAATCTGTTTGTTTTTCTTTCCTATGACGATTTGGTGGAAACTTACTGTTGGTCACACGTCCCAACAGTAGGGGAAATATGATGGTTTTTTGTAAAACTGCCAGTTCTTGGACCTTTCTGCCAGTGCCTGACTGGCATGTGCCCCTGCGTCCCAAAAAGCCCTTTATTCTGATCCGTTCCTTCCTCAAACCTGCCCTTTTTTGCCGGTCACGCTTAAAACAGATAGGTTTTGGCTGGAGTTTAGCCATCCATCCATGCGTGTACTGTGGCAAGGGCACATGGACCGGCTGGGGCCAAAAAGGCTCCTAGTCGCTTATTCTTTTTTTAAAACAAATTTTTTAGGGGGCATGTTCTTTAGGGGCACAAAACACACCAGGTTCATACCGAACACTCCATATTTGCACATATTATTTGCATAATTACATGGTGACTGAGTGTGTGGGGTGTATTCTGTTTCATTGCCTTTCTGTGTTTTATTCAGTAGTGCCTATTTAAGCCTACTCACTATTTGTCAGCAATTAATCAATACATGTCAGTACTTATTCAATATTTGTCAGAAATTAGTCAGTACTTAGATATAAAACACTTTGATATCTGTCAATAAACAGCTGAGAAATAAGCATTGATTCATTGGTAAATCATGCATTTCCAGGCATCATGTCAAGATTCGAAACGATTCGGGGGGTTCATAATTCGGACTTGTAGTATGTCTCATTGCGTTCGGCACGTTCAATTTACCCTATTTTCAATTTGTGAATCCTGATACGATCAAAGGTCAGTGTCATCATGTCAAGATTCGAAACAATTTTTTTTTCGGCGGGGGTTCATAATTCGGCCTTGTAATATGTCTCATTGCGTTCAGCATGTTCGATTTAATAAGTATACAAATGAATTTTTGCTGTTTTCCGTTGTCATTGTGTTCAACCAAGGGAGTTTAGCCATCCATGCTATTTTTTTTATATTGTTGCTATTTCAAAGCAGAAATATCTTGCATTTTTAAGTTTAATGAATCTCTTTTGCGATATAGTAAGCTGGAATAGGTGGATTAACCCTTAGTCATAGGCATAGTCATAGTTATTTCCACACCAATCGATTATTTAAGGTAGTTATCAATCAAATACAAAAAAACAAGCAGAGAAGTCGATCGAAAAATCAACATTCGCCACTTGCTGTAGTTGTTTCCATAAAGTCCCTGTAGGTGGCACTGCTAACTATTAAGGAACCCGGAGAAAGTAAAGACTTTGATGCATACACAACACATTTAAAACAACTTTTAGATCCATATTCTTGATTGTTGCTGGGAAAGAGTGCATCATAGCAATCAGGGCATCATGAAGCACTCTTTCAGTGCTTGCTGTCAAGATGTTTTTCTCTGAAATGATTCTTTCGACAGAAACTTTCAAAGCCAAACTTGACTCGTTGTTTAAAGTCAGCAGACTATATATTTTATGACATTGCTTGAAAGAACTACGCTTGCCTGTTAGTATATTTCCACCTGATTTTTTTTAATTTTCTGTTTGACAACCCCACCTATAAGTCAACCCCCACCCCCTCTTGGGGAAAGAAAATCGACTTATATATGGGAAAAAAATGAAAATAAAAATTTGACTTATAGGCGGGGTTTTACAGTACCCTTTGGCTGCTTCTATAAGGCACAGCAATAGTAAAGCCACTCCTTAGAGGCAACTTATTACGGTATTTGTATTTCATTACCTACTTACAGAGTGCCCATTAGGTACGTTTGGGTTGGAGTGCAGCATGGTGTGTCACTGCCCGCCCGGTGATGAGTGTAACCACGTTAACGGTATCTGTCCATCCGATAAGTGTCAAGATGGATATGATGGTGCTGGCTGTCTGATTAGTGAGTATATGCATTCCTTTTTTATGTATAAATGAGATTTGGGTTTCCATGATTATTCTAAATTATATTGATTGAATTCATTTAGCTATTTTCAATTGTTTTTTTAGTTAGCCTTTTAATGATTAATGAACATTGTGCTACTACTATTTGCGATCATGTAAGGTTTGCTTTAATGAAAATAATGCAGCTCTGGTGAGCAGTATCAACAGTTCGACATTCAAGCTTCATGGTGACATTGTGTCCTTAATACTGTTAGGGTCAATAGTGCATCAATGCACAATGCTGACCCTACAGGGCTCACACACTCCCAAAAACACAGCATAATGTGTCAGTAGAGTGCTGGTCAGAGCCAGCGCTTCATTAATGAATCATGATACATACACCCCTGCATTATTGGCCTCTAAGGGTTAAACGATTTGGGGCGAATGGAAATAGTTTCAATAGGTCACCTTTCCCTTGCAGGACTGCCAGTCTTCTCTAGTCCCCCTAACATCACCTCAGTGACCACCCACCAGGCCCTCATCACCTGGAGGCCCTGGTCCTCCACCCTGGACACCGGAGACCCCCCGGTAGGAGAATACCACCTCCAGTACAAGGGGAATGCCTTCCCATGGACCACCTATGACGTCATCACTGTGACGTCACTACCTGAGCCAGCGTCATACAGTCGGTTAGTGACCGGGTTAGTGGCCCTGGAGACGTATGAGTTTCGGGTGTCGCTGGCTCGGTCTGATGATGGAAAAGTAGGGGCACCATTCCCGGCACCATACAGCACAAGTGTCAAGGCCTGCAATGGTAGGCATTAATATTGTCTCCATGCACTTATAATTTACAGCTATATTCTATTACAAAAGCGGATCACAAGTAAGCTGGAAGAATTTAGACTTAAGTCCTGGTCATAAGCCGAACTCAGTCATAAACCAGGGATACACTTTGAGAAATGTCATAAGTCAATTTTTGGGCATAAGTTTTGCAATTCTCTCTTTAATCTTTTGTGAGAGAATCACAGTCATATGCTGGGGATGGACTTTAGCAAAATATTAGATGCTGATTTTGACCAAAATTAGCAAAAAACAGTTAGCTTATGGCGGTTTTTACGCTACAATATAATCCAGTAAATTCCTTTTTGATTCCATAACAAAATTGCTGAATTAAAAGAAAAGTGAATAAATTACCACAATAGCATATAAACATCATTGATATATAACACCTGTAATTTCATTGAACTCTCAATAGATTCTAATGTACAGGAATATTTTGTATATTTTAGCGCCATCCAAGGCTGTGACAGACTTATCAGCAGTACAAGAACTTGAAGGCACCGACAAAGTTAGAATAACTTTAAACTGGAAAGTAAGGCGATTTTTATGAATATTATAATTCGATAACCTGAATTGAATATAAGCATTTAAGAAGAACAGAAAAGATGCACATGATGAAATTGGAGACTATAGCAAAAGAATTATTTTTATATAGTACTTATTTTCGGTCATAAGAAGGCTTGTCCTATATTTCTAATTTTTGCATAATAAGACCATAACAAGTAACTCTGGACATTTTCTGGGAAAAAGGAAATATCATTTAGCAAGAATATCCATTCATTTTTGTCATTAAATTCATTGGTATTCATATAGTTCTGAGAAAAAAACAGTCCAAAAAGATGTTAATGCTATTTGGTTTTACACTGTAAAAACCTTAATAATGGTCCAATTTGAAAGAAGTGAAAGCTGACATGTAGCCCATGGTCTGGGGATTGCAGTCGGACATTTGGTCTGACAATTTCTGTCAGCCAAAGATCCATTCTGGTGGCTTTAGCCAGTGTTCGACACATTTTCGAAAAGACCGTATATTCATAATCATATGGATCTCTTTTCTCCCCTCAGGCCCCAGAGTCAGGTACATCTGCCTGTAGTTCATTGACATCACACCAGGTGTCAGTACAGTGTGAGGGTAGTACCTGTACACCTACAGTGACACTAGTGTCCATGCCACAACAGACCTACACATTCAGTGGGCTCAGCTCTCACACTACCAAACAGGTAATCAGGTGTCATCAGAAATCAAATCCAATTTTTCATTTTTCCCATATATTTGATTAGGCAGAAATAATGTCACCTAGGCCACACCAAAAAAATAAGTTGGTCTACAGATCACCCTCACCATATTTTCCGGAAATACAATTTTTCTTTCTTTAAAAAAAAATCTTGTTTACGGATTTCGCTCGCTTCACTTTCTACTAGTTTTCTCTTTGTGATGTTTGGCATATTATTTTTTAAGATAAAAAAAAATTTCGCTCGCCTAACTTTTCTAGCAAGGAATCCATTAGACACAAAAATATTCTTAAAAAAAAAAAAAAAAAGATTTGCTCACTTGCACTATTTTTTCAAAACCAAAATCCATAGACCAACTTATATTTTTGCTGTGGCCCATAAAACACTATAGGAAATTAACATCGCTCTGCCTAGACTCCATGTAAATGTAAAAATAGTGTTACTTAAAAACGTTTATCAACTTTGCAAACCTAAACATTAAAAACGTAAAATACATGTTTAAAAAACGTTTTAGAAAATATCTTGAACATTTGTCACAAACATCCTATTACCCAAACCTAATCCAAACATTTGAAAACATTAAAAATACCTTTTTTGTAAAGTAGGCTGGATGTCAGTGTTTATTGCAGTATATATCTTTTTTCTTTGTAGCTACAAGTTACTCCTGTTAATGACGTCGGTCAGCTTGGACCTCCTTCATCACTCCTTGCTATGGCACTCACCACACCATCACCAACACCATCACTGACCACTCCAACCACCATTGTCTCTACAACTGCCACAGGGAGTAACAATGTCGGTTTGGGACAAGGCGTCATTTCCCTCTCCACCACAGAGAGCAGCATGGAGCTCACATGGCCTGATGTTGGTGCTTCTAAATATGAGGTAAATTGCATGTATGCGGTTGGTTTTATACTTATGTTTGTCCATCCAAAAGTACCGTAATCTCCCGCATAGAAGGCGCAGCTCGCGTAGAAGGTGCCCCCCCCAACTCAGAGAAGGCCTTTTCACATAGAAGGCGCACGTACCTCTTCTGGATCGATTTCCGGAAAAAACCCGCGTATAAGGCGCCCCCCCAACTCACAGGGGGGCTGTTTCGCGTAGAAGGCGCCCCCCCTCCCCACCCCCCTATATGAGTTCAAGCTGTCATCGGCACACGGTCAGCGTAAAAAAACGGCGAGCAAATCTACAGCGACCGGTCTGCCGCGGTGCTGGCTATATGAGTTCAAGCTGTCATCGGCACACGGTCGGCGTCAAACCCGCCGAGCGCCCGTCGACACCTCCCGGTCTGCCGCGGTGCTGGCTATATGAGTTCAAGCTGTCATCGGCACACGGTCGGCGTCAAACCCGCCGAGCGCCCGTCGACACCTCCCGGTCTGCCGCGGTGCTGGCTATATGAGTTCAAGCTGTCATCGGCACACGGTCGGCGTAAAAAAACGGCGAGCAAATCTACAGCGACCGGTCTGCCGCGGTGCTGGCTATATGAGTTCAAGCTGTCATCGGCACACGGTGTGACGGTCGGTGTCAAACCCGCCGAGCAAATCTACACCGACCGGGCTGCCGAATTGCTGGCTATATGAGTTCAAGCTGTCATCGGCACACGGTCGGTGTATTCCCCGCCGAGCGCCCGTCGACACCTCCCGGTCTGCCGCGCTGGTGGCTATATGAGTTCAAGCTGTCACCGGCGCATGGTGGGCCTTATCCCCGGCGAGCGCGTCGACACCTCCCGGTCTGCCGCGGTGCTGGCGCTATGAGTTCAAGCTGTCATCAGCGCATTTTCCCAAATGAGATGTTGGAAAAACCCGCGTATAAGGCGCATCCCCAACTCAAGGCAATTACCCTCCCGCGTATAAGACCCAGCAGCATTTTGTTTGGCGTAGAAGACGCGCCTTATACGCGGGAGATTACGGTAATCAATCTTAACTTAATCTAATGCCACATGCTTACCTGTATCCAATGCTCTAGTTTTATCTATAGATTATGGATATAGACAGAGAAACTAAACAAAATATCAAGTACTTTCGTCAAAATCTGTCTCCGTTGCTATGTCCATGACGTGAAACTATATCTACTTCCTGTTCATTTAGAAGAGACCACTTTAGTCTTTCCAAAAACGAAAAAGAATAAAAAAAGGGGGGTTCCCATATGTTCCATTAATCAAGAATCAATAAAGAAAAGATAAAATTCCCCATTATAAACTGACCTTTTCTTTGTAAAACTTTGGAACTTTTTGCCACTAACAGCTTTTGTCTTTCTAAGCAGTTGTCATATCAAATCTCATTAGTTCTTATCAACATGACAACAAACACAATAGATTTCTGCTACGACCTGAGTATTAAGTTTGTTTTATAAGGTTTATTTAGATTTCCAATAGAATTATTGAGTGCCTAAAGGTATGGATTAATAGACTGAGGTAAGATTGAATAGATTCGATGCATTGTACCCTAAAATCCATCCCTAATAGGGACCGTCCCATGAACTGGACTGGTTTTATTGAGCGTATCAGCCTTAAATTATATGATATAGGTGGTGACCAGTTAAGGAGGTGATGTGTATAGTTCCGGGGACGATGTATATGCTGACTCCAGTAAATCTGAGCTTGAAAGGTGCAGGTCCAGGATATTGGAAATGGCAGTAGTAAGAGATAATTCCTCTGTGACTTTTAGGAAAACTTTGAGTTAAAAAGATTAAGAACATTGATAATATTATCTTTGTTCAATGGACAGTTATAGTTTTCAAAAGACAGAATTAAATTTCACATGACTATTAAGTCTCACTGAATGCTACACTGTTCATATCTTATTTTTACCAAAATTGCCCAAACTTTCAAACATTTATAAATCTGAATCTCCCCTCCCTTTTTCAGATAGTCCTGATGATCAATGATTCATACAGTATGGCTGAACTGAAAGGGCACATCCAGCAGCAGATTACCTTAGCAGGGACCTACCTGCTCGTACACAGTCTTCACGCTGCGACACGTTATAATGTAAGAGTATCTCCTAATACTGGGGGTGCTGCTGTACATCTGTTAGCATGGACCAATCCTCTACAGCCCCCAGCACCACCCAACCCTACAGTATTAAGGGTGACTAGTCAAAGCGCAACCATCTATATCAAACCTCTAAAGATAACGACCGGACCGTTGACCGCTTACCAGGTCATTATGGAGTATACTACTCTGCATTTGGCTCAACAGGCTCAAAGTGAGAGGGTGAGGAGGAAAAGGAGCCTGGCAGAGGTGGGTGAAGATAGATTCCAGAATGTAAAAGGTCATGATGATTCAAAACAGGAAGGTCTTGATTATTACATGACTGCAGAACTAACAGGGTCGGCATTAGGCGCAGGCATCAACTTCACTATCGGAGACGGCCGGGAGTACAACGGATATCTCAATGCTCCCCTGCAAGAAAAAACTGCATACACAGTTTGGATTGGTCTCATAAGCACACTAGCAGGGATCACCAAGAGAACCTTTGTCAATGTCCAAGGGAACACAGTAGATGGTAGTACCTTCTCAACACCAGCTAGCAGCCCAGAGGTGCAAGCTGTGGCTTCTACAAGTAAATCTAACACAGGTTTAGCAGTTGGGTTGTTTTTCCTGTTCCTCATATTGACTATTGCTGGATTTGTCATCTTTTGTGCATGGTTAAGAGGCTGGAAAAATCTTTGTCCTTCATATCTGTTGGATTGCTGGGCTAATTATGGCATAGTTCGTGGAAGACGCATCAACAGGAACCGAGACAGACTCTTTGACTTGTTTCAGAGTGAACAAAAGCCAGGACTGAATACAAAATCTGATGGTAGTGTTTTTAAAAGAAGTGGACCTATCAGTACTGATGATTTTGTCAAAGACTATGAGATCTCAGGCCAGTACAAGAAAAATAAACTTACTACAGAATTCCAAAAGCTTCCTCGTGGACTTACTTCAACTGCCTATGTAGGGACATCCGTGCAGAACCTCCATTTAAACCGCAACGTCCAGACAGTGGCCTATGATATAAATAGGCTGCACATGGTGGCCCAAACGAAAGGAGAAAATGATTACATTAATGCCACCCTAATTAGAGGTACTAATGAAAAATCATACATCATAACCCAATCACCTTTACCAATAACAATATCTCACTTCTGGCGTGTCGTGTGGGATTACCGTATATGCCATGTTGTTATGTTGTTTGATCTAGAAGAGCAATGCGCAGTGACCATCCCTAAATACTGGCCGCCTAAAGAGGGACAATCTCAACGCTATGGTCAGGTTGAAGTGAAGCTTGTAAAGGAGGAAAAGTATGCCTTCTATAATGTCAGGTCCTTTGAACTAAAGCTTGATAGTCAAAATGAGGTACGTTATGTACGACAGTTCCAGTACACTGACTGGCAACCAACAACAGAGATCCCGAATGGTGTGATACCATTTCTTGATTTCATGCAGAGGTGTCAAAGGAACTCAGATACAGCTGAAATATCCTTGGTTCACTGCCAAAATGGTGGTGGAAGAAGTGGACTATTTGTAGCCATTGAGTCGCTTCTAGAACAGACAAAACAGTCTGGACAATTAGATATCCTAACGGGTGTCACTTCTCTGTGTATGGAAAGACCAGGAATGATGAAGTTTCTAGCACAGTACCACTTCATCCATCAGACACTTTTTCATGCACTAAGCTACAAAAACTCAGTTGTTTCCCGCAAGGACTTCACTGCCTACTTAGATAACCTGAACTATGTAGCTGTCGGCAATAAGACCTGCATGCAGCTTGAGTTTGAGAAGATGCTGCGATTGACACCAACCTCTCCAAATGACGATGAGGACCGCTTCCAAAGTCCGGCAATCATTCAACAGGGTTTGAAAGGATCTTCTACCAACTCAGGTTTTGCAGTAACCTTGGTTGATTCCTACAAACAGAAAGGCTACTATATTCTCATGGACCACCCGAGCGAGTCCAAAGTCAGTTCCTTCTGGAGGAATGTCCACACACTTGCCTGTTCATGCATAGTAAGACTATCTGACCCGGATGACTCAATGTATCAGTTCATACCTGATGCAGGGGTTGAAAAGCAATATGGCAACTTGGTTGTACACCATGACTTCAGCATCAACCACAGCGAGCTCCTCGTAGAACGAAACATCACCCTGAAGAACGCCACCAAGAAGGAAAACCCCTCACCAATGACCGTCATCCTCTTTCATCTCTACTGGATGGATGAAAAGTCCACTCCTAATGTGCGTGCAATGCTTGACCTCTGGCGGCGGGTACGGTTTCTCACACAAAGCAGAATAGGAAAAGTTGCTGTGGTGAGTGGGCATACATTCAGCAGAAGTGGACTGTTCTGCAGTGCATCCGTCCTGCTAGATAAGATGGAGCGGGAAGGAGAGGCGAATGTATACCAGTTCATAAAACAACTGAGGACAGAAGTGCCAGAGGCTGTATCCGCTCTGGTATGTAACTTTGCTTTTTGAAATAGTTACTTCTATGCCCAATGAAATAACTCTTAGCTAAGGTTGTTCACAGTCCATATATATATTTATCAGTATACAATTTAGCAGGCCTAAAGCGTTATTCTGTGGACATGCTCTTCTTTATCAATGATGCTTAAATTAGTATATCTGAAAACTTTTGTAACTCCTTCTTCAATTTGTTTCACATATTGTCACAAAACTACACAGTAAAGACCAGTTATAATCACGTACATTTTGGAAATTAATGGCTCAGATCAAGGGCACTGTTGTTTTGTTCAAAGGGCTATTTCAGTGTACTTCTATTAAATTGATGGATTCCATCTAATGTATGTAACAGGGTTAAATCAAGTATTCTTATCAATACATAGTGGAGTAAGTATCATTGACTAAAGCATACCTTAAAGGAAGTTTGTCCTCAACGAAAATCATGGCACAATTTAAAAAGAATTGCATTTTGAGCTCCACCCATCGAATATGCTTTAAACATCATATCATTAGCTGTGTCTCTCTGATATATAAATATTAATTCAAATTGTCCAAAGAAGTTTATAAAAACATCAGTATATCCCACCAAGCAGAGGACTTAATGCATCTGTCTAAATTCCCAGTGCTTTCATTCCTGTTCCTATAATTTATTGGATCTATTTGAAATTTTACAGGAGCAGTATAAGTTCTGCTACAGAGTGATCAAAGAGTATTTGAGGCAAACAGAGCAGACACTCAACACCTCTCACAACCTGAGTGCAACAGTTCCAACCCACCCGTTCAAGAGCCCTTATCAGATGCATACAAGTACCCCGAAACACCGAAGCCCTGCAAAGACACCCGGGCAGCAACCAAACAGAAGGAATGACTGTATGAAAACACCTGGTGGTCAGTACCCACTCCTCAATGTTAACAGTCTGATGAGTGGAGGCCTGAGGGTCGACATGGGAGATGCTTCAGTAACAAAGAGCCCAGCAAGATCAAAGTACAGAGAATTGCCACAGCCAGCATCTTCATCTTCGTCTGTAAAATCACTCCGGGGATCAGGGGAGGAACCTGGCTTGAGTTGGGACTCTCCTGTTAAGCAGCACCGACAAAACGCCTCCTGCAGTGAAAGCCCTATGAAACTATATGTCAATGACAGAACTCTTGATGTGGACCTGAGCTCTGTGAATCAGGAGAACCGCTGGCAGGAGGTACTGAGAGATGCCGCCAGATCGAGGAACGACAAAGTGGCCGAACAAAGCAATGACATGTTTGTTCCTGTCAGTAAGAGAATTCAACGAGAAAGTTTGCTTCACGATGACGATGATGAAGTAGATACACCCAAGGCAAGGACTTTACCATCCCAATCAAAAAATCAAGTTGTGGCAGGAGGACTGACTCACCGAACCCTAGATACTTTAGCCTTGCCTAAAGAGGGACAAAAGACTTCTCCCAAGAAAACAAGACCAAATGCCTCAAAAGCAAAAGAATCTAGCCCATCCAAAAAGAGAAAAGCTCGTCTCGAACAGATAGGCAGAGCGCTACCCCATGTTGGGGGATATAACTGATAGACAAAGGGATTGTTAATTTATTGACATTGTCATTCCTTGAGAGGAATGTGATGAATTTAATTCATCAAATTGATACCTGTCTTAGAAAAATAAGTAAGTAATGCCCATTTAAACAAAACAAGACTGAGCATTAAGTCAAATTATAAGGAATGAGGAGACTACCCAATATCTAATCAGATGGACTGCATGAGTAGTAAGCTGTGTTTTTCTTGTAACTTTGGCATTTTGTGATATATGATATATATTTAGAACTGATTCAAATGAGGAATATATTAGTAAAAGCTTTATTCATATATGCACAAGGTTTTCATGGGGGGAAAATTAACTGGAATCAAAGCAACAGGCCATTATATGTAGGCACATATGAATAGAACTGTAATGATGATATAAAATATAAGTTGTACTGTGATAAGATTTAATTATATTTGCTAAGTTTATGAAGGTCAGGGTCTGGACATTCTCATGAAATAAAAAAAAGTTTGATATAGGCACCCTCTCCTTTTTACGATAAAGATATTGATTTTGAGCAAACCTCATCTATAACATCTCCTTTATGCATACCTTTCTGAATCTCAAATGTACACTTTGTTATAAAACCTTTGTTAAAAAAGTTATATGTAATTATCCCTCGGGAACCTTCAGCGGTTCTGAGAATCCATGAGAGGAGGACTCAAGGGTCACGTGATCAGTTCAGATTTCCGAGTTGACAGCGTCTCATTGGTCTGCAAGAGCCCTTAGCCATTTCAAGCTGTGAGTATATAATTTGTTCGATCTGGGGGCGGATTTTAGCCCCACAGACTAATTTTACTGTATAGATTGTTTGGGCAATTCTTTGTTTGCCCTTTCTGCTCGTATATTTGTGTTTGGAGCAGTTTTTAACAACCGGGCCGTTTCTCCTCCAAGGGGGCCATCATGGTTTTCACGGTCGTCAACATTTTATTCGATTACACCCCCTGGTGTTCACAGAGTGGTCTTTGCGGGCATTTGGGGAGTTATTTTGGTTCATTTCGCCACTAAAAGTGAGTTTTCCCGACCCGTGAGGAGATGGAGACGCCCGGTACGCTGACCGAGCGGAGGAAAACATTGTCCGCTGGTTTTTGGCGAGTCTCTCTGTTAAGACGGAGACAAGCAGGCGCCCGGTACGGGGTCCGATTGACCATAAAGTGACAAACTGATGGCGTGGTTGTGGTTTAGCGATCGGCATTACCAAAGGTTTTGGTTTAGTGATCGGCATTGCTGGGTCTGTTCACTTGATGTTACAGTTGAGGTTAGTTACTTCTAACTATTAACTTGAATTGTGAATTTTAAAACTGTAGCATTTAACTTTTAGTGACTCTAGGTCCTGTTTCTTACAGATTCACCATGAGTGATCAGAAGGAAAACAAGGGCAAGAAAGGTCCAAATACTAGGAGGGAACAAACTATAAGTGAGGATGGATCTGACATTCAGATACATGACAGGGGCTGGTCATGCTGGTACGGAAGGTCCTACGACTACGTCTCCCATTGCGGGTACTTCAGGTACTTCGACCCAATCTACTGCAGGGACTTCTGGTACTCATGGCTTTGACTTCCAATCCTTGTTCCAAAATGTGGACACATTGGCAATGATTGGCCAATTCTTGGGCAGTCTACTGATGCAAGCTGTGAAGCAAACACCCACTGACCCCTCGGAAGAGGAAGAAGATGAGGAAGTTGAGGAGGTTAAGGAGGAGCCTAAACCTTCCGGTAAACTTTACAACCTCATGAAAGAGTGTGTGGAGCATGAACAAGAGAAAGGGAAGAAAGGAGAGGATATCAGACCTTTCGTGGCAGAGTTTCTAAACTCAATGTTCAAGGAGAAGAGGACCAGGTCTGACCTGGAAACGTTTCATAGCAAGTACCCACAGCCGGAGAAGGCTAACCATTTTGTACCGGAGTTAGAACCAGTGCTTAAGGTCCTGATTAATAAAAGCAAGAACTCAGAGTTTCCCAAACGTGAGGAAGCATTGAAGAAGTTGCAAGTGCACCTGGTAAAGGCCATGCTGGCATTTGTGCCAATCATGGACCTGTGGATCTCTCGAGGTGATAAAGACAGTGAATTGGATTAACTGAGTGAGGCTTTTAATGACTGTATGAAGTTGATTGTAAGTACAATCAAAGCCATCACTGCTCGTAGAAAGGAGGCGCTCGAGCCTATGGTAGTTGCTAAATATGGAGAGCACTTTCTCAAGGATGGGGGAGATGATCTGAAGTTTTTATTTGGAGGTAATCTCGAGGAGGCAATCAAAACTGTGGATTCAGCACACAAGATGGCCGAAAAAAACTTGAGAAGCCAGCACAGCAACATGCAGCGCCAGGGAAAGCTAAGAGTAGCTTCAAGCAAGGCTAGCAACAGCAGCATCAGCCCAGGGGCTTCAACCCGTTAGGCGGTATGAGGTTTCCATTTGTGATTCCCCAGTTGGGTCACAATGTGGCACCCAGGATGAATGGACCGAGGCCCGGGGCACCAGCGCCATCAGCGGCAGGTAGTCCAGCAAAGGCGAAGCAAACCTCGGGTTTTCAGAAGTAGGGTACTTAGCAGAGCAGGTAACGTCCCTAGCAGAGCAGGTAACGTCCCCTACAGTTCAATCATTCTGCTCACAATTTTGTTGCTGGTAGCACTGCTAGATATGTAGACTGCTGGTCCATGATAACTAGTGACCCTTAGGTCCTGGACATGGTTAAAGGGGTGAAGATACCTTTTGAGGAGTTTGAACCAACTCAACAAATGGTGCCTTTCCCTTATGATCTGGGATCAGAGAAAGAGGAGCATGTTGACAATGAGATTGCCAAGTTGCTCACAAAAGATGTCATAGTTCCCGTGGCACCAGTCCAATGTCAATTCATTTCTAATATGTTTGTATGGCCCAAACCCAATGGTGAGTACAGACTAATTTTGAATCTGTCAAAAGTGAATGAGAGTGTAGAGTACACACATTTTAAAATGACAAGTTTAAACACGGCGGTGGAAATGCAAGGCTTGGACAAGAGTTAGATTCTCTAGGTTTTGTGGTGCATCCTGATAAATCAGTATTTACGCCTACACAAGAAATTGTGTTTTTTTGGGTTCCTGTTGAGCTCACAGACTATGACTGTGAGACCCACACAGGACAAGATAGTCAAGTTCAACAAGCCTTACACAATAAGGGATATTGCTGGTATTGTTGGTCTGGTCCGTTGAATGATACTAGGAATAATCCAGACTCAGTGGCGGCGGAGCTGTGTGAGATGCATCCACCATACTTTATGATACCCAGCTAATGCAGGAGTGTATCTTCATGTGAGGCCCATGGGTTGTTGGGTGCACTGTCACAGGAGTGTTTGCCTTATATGGAAGTTATGCCCTTAATGTACAAAAGGTATTACAGCAACAGTCAATACGAAAACTCGCAGGACTGAGGCCATTGCTGTCAAAATCATTACCGGGCCTGCAAAAATGACCAGACTGCAAGACCGAATGTCTGGTAATCTAGGCACCTTGGGCTACATTTTGGTTTTCAGGGCTTTAAAAGGTTCAGGGATGAAAGTCATCAGGGAATTCCCTGATTTCAGGGATTTTGAAGTTCCAGAGTCCTATACATTCATATAGAAACCCATGTTAGGTTACACTTGCGACCTGTGATTTTTTTTGTGCCCCAGGCATTATTCAGTTATTAAATAAATGATTAAAACAGTGAGTTGATTATTGTTTTTCATTATTTCTTTATCACAATAATGATCTTGAGGAATCTGGTCCTGCCAAAGTCAGTCTGGCCGTGCAGGACCGAATTACCTGGAGGGGGGGGGGACTTTTCATATAGACTGGCTCAGCAATCTCATCGTACTTTTCTAATGGAAGCATATGACTATCTCAGGGAGACTCCCCCTCCACCCCCACTCCTCCCCCAGTGGAATAACAGTTAACAGATAGGATACTAAGAATAATCTATAGTCAGTTGCTGGAAGAGTAATCTTCCAACTATTTTTTAAAGTAGCTCTCTTTACTCGGCAGCCCCTGGTAACAGTGCTATGTTGGCCTGATAGGTATAGAACCATGAATGTCCTGTCAGTGTCAGGATAACCGACCGGTTTTGGTTTTGTTTTGTGAGACCCATGGATTGTTGAGTGCTCTGTCACAGATGGGGGTTGGTGATGTAAAACTGAGGGACCAGACATAGGTAGCTGTTATATAAGAGATAGGACATTAACCCTTTAAAGGCCGCTGATGCAGGAGTGCATCATGCCCATCGGTCGTGATGATACACCAATAAAGTGCTGGCGTGACTGTTTGCCAGCACTTCATTGGAGCATCATGACGACCCTCCGGGGTCATATTCATGGAGGGTCAGCATGATGTACCAACAAAGTGCCGGCGAGACGGCTCGCCGTCACTTTGTTGGTACATCATGATGGGCATGATGCATTAATGCATCAGTGGCTCTTAAAGGGCCAGTAATAGAGTCCATGGTCTGGGTGACAATGTCAGTCTATGATACCTATCAGCATAGCAGACAATGGCCTTTGTGTGTATCACGTGTCAATGTAGGAATCCCACTTAGCAAATAAACAAATATTTTCAGGGATGTAAGTTTTCAGAATATTGTCTGATTTTCAGAGTTTGAGATGCCTCTACCCAAACTTCTTTTCACGGATCACTTTTTGTTAGTATTTTACAATACATTCAGAACTTCTACTGTTCTATGTACATATACAGATTTTTTTTATACACTCTGACTGACATCCCTGTATTTTAGATATTTGTAAATGTTAGGAATAGGTTTGGGTATAAAACTGTTTATTACATTTAAAAATATTTCAAATGTAATTTTAACCCGATGTAAATATTCGCTTTGAATGTTTTTTAAACCTATTAAAAAATTTGTTTTACGTTAGGATTATATTTTATATAGGATTATAACCAACAACGTTTTAATAGGCATAGACAGTTGAGGTTCTTTTTACATGTTTTACAATAAATAAAATGTGAAGATAATCAATGACTGGTAGCATATGTGAGACTTATACATTCTCAGCACCTGATGGGTCAGTGCTACCAACAAACTTAAAATAATACCCCGCATATAAAGCACGTCTTATACACGAGCATAAGCTCCTAGTGCACCTTAAATGACCAGCAAAAACGACGTGTGGTTTTTCTATCAAATGTACCCAAAATTCTCCCACCCCTCTCACTATTCTAGGGGGGTTGGGGGACCTCCGAGATGGTCATACTCATAGGCCTTTTTTGAATTTCAGAAGTCCATTGATTAAAACAGGAGTTATGTCAATCATTTTCCCTTGCATGTCCACATGTCTGCATGTGCCTTATATGCAGGGTGCGCATAATGTATACACGAGGGTGTTACGGTACTTAAACTGCATTGACACCTCATGCTGATCAATTGATAACCAGCTGATTACCTGCATTGGGCATAGGTCTACAAGTCGCAATGCGAAAAAAATACACACACCCACACACAAAAAAAGCTTCGATTCTATTTAGCTTTATGGATCTTAAATGAATTTCCCACCATCTATCCAATCGCCACCTGGTGGCCAAAAACTGAAACTCCTAAATTTTACCAAAACTCATGATATATGCTTATATCCCTTTTGTATATGCCCAAATCTATTACTATCAAGTGGGGCAATATCAGGCTTTTGCATTTTTCCTGACAAAACATAAAGATTCACCATTGGCCAGATTTTTCTTTTATAAACCTGCATCTAGATTCTGCCAGTAACCTTCCAATTCTTGCTCATAAAATGTTCATAATGATTGTATCTTAATCCCAGCAAAGTCTGGTGAACAAAGTCCCGCCAGTTTATTTATGGCAATGAGAAATGTAAGAAATTCCAACACTTTATTTCCGCCTTTTTGCTTAAATTATTCATGGCTCTTTTGTTTGTGCAATAACTACCTATTTTTATTGCTTGGTCATGGTACAAATGATGCATCCAAGACATATAAGAAGTTTAGTCAAGATATTGCTGGTCAATTTTTCAATATTTAAGAAAATCATGGTAGTTTAGGATTTACCAAATAGTGGGAAATCCCTATGAGGGGGGCCCCCTTGATTTTCAGGTGTTTTTTTTTTTTTTTAGCTATATTCACCATGAGCCTTTTTTTAGCATTTACAAAGAAAATGTTTCCAAAAGGTTTTACATGTTGAAAAAAAAAACCACTGAAAATAATGGCGTTTTTTTTGTGTGTGAGAAAAGAAACACGTATATATATATATATATATATATATATATATATATATATATATATATATATATGGTATCGAACAGCGGTCATACCCTGTTCAGGGTATTGGTACCTAGGGGGCCTCCCACCTGTGACCCAGTGCCCTACCTGTCATTCACCTCACACCTGCACTCCACTCACCTGCACAGGCAGGCCCAGACATTCCAGTTCAGTTCAGCTCTGTCTGTTTTTTCTTGCCCCTGTCCCTGTTTCTCCCTGTTTCTCCCTCGCTAGGATCTATATATATATATATATATATATATATATATATATATATATATATATATATATACATATATATTTATAATTTTATTTCCTTTCCTAACCACTGTACTGTATATATACGGCACATGGCTATTGTATTATTGACCAATGGGAGGCATCCCTGGCATAAACTGCGGAGTCGGGGGCTGAAGGTGTTAGTCATTGTGGAGTCGGGGTCTAATGGCGGCCCCCAGCTGATAATGGCTATGTGAGCTATATATACACACATATATATATATATACATATATATATATATATATATATATGTATATACTATCCCCTTGGAGGCCGATAATGCATCATGTCCATTGGCCGTCATGATGCATGAATGCAGCCCTGGCGAGTTACTCGCCAGGGCTACATTGATGCATCATGCTGACCCTACAGGTCATGATGCACTTCATTGGTGTTTCATGAAGGCCAATCGGCATGATGCATTCATGAATCAGCAGCCCTTAAAGGGCTAGAGATATGGATATGGCCTTGACTTCTTTATCAACATTAGCACTACCTATCATGTTGTTGATCCATGGCTGGGACTGTCCTTCAGTGAGTGATAACAAATCAGGTTTATCACATCGCGTCATTCAACTTTTTCATACTTTAAGGGCCGACGGTGCTTTGATGCATCATGCCCATTGGTTGTCATTATGTACCAACGAATGCTGGTGAGACTGCTCACCAGCATTCGTTGGGCATCAATTTCAGTCGGGTTGGCATGATGCATAAATGTAGCCCTGGCAAGTGGGCAGGTCGAAGCAGATGTCCCTCTGTGACACACCCTATTTTAGGCTCTCGAATCCACATCTAAAAGAATAAAATTATTTCTTTTGGTGGGATTTTGGTGCCAGACATAAAGATGAATTCCCACCAAAAGAAGTAACTTTATTCTTTTAGATGTGGATTGCAGAGTCTAAAATGGAAGTGTCACGGAGGGACAAAATGGGCCTATGTGCTTGGACCTGCTGAAGTAACACTTTCTTAATGACCAATTGACATGATGCGTTAAAGCTCTTAAAGGGTTAAAGGTTATGGCCAAAGGTTAGGAAATAATAGGACAACAAGCTGGATAGAGCACGATCGGGAAATGAGAGAAATCAGGATATGGTGAGCAGTACTGTTGACACTTAATGGACATGTGATAATGACACTGATAAGGAATTGTGACAAGGTTAGGTACAGTTCAAGGTAACACGTAGGTAAGATGGGGTTAAACCCTACAGGCTGACCAATGTTAGATCTTCTATTGATAATCTCAAATAACTCTGGATAGTATAGTTTGATGTATAAAGAATAGGAAAATGCAAAGAAATTGATTGATTAATGTTCTTTTATTTATACTGAAAATGATTAGGCAAAATAAAATAGTTGCCTGTGGTTACATCGGTTCAGGTATATACTGACTGATGTGATTTGTCAGTAGGTCTGGACTGATGTTAAATGTCCTTCATGTAATTAAACACGAAGCATATCAAGGGTTTATCCTTGGGATAAAAGTTTGCAAGCTTTATGGGGGGGGGGAGGGCAGGGCAGGATTGGGGGGTCCTATGTCACGGCTTATGCAGCAATGAAGTGCTAGCGAGTCTGCCCGCCAGCACTTGAAGTGCTGGCGAGTCTGCTTGCGGCTGTATTCTTGCTGTATTCATGCATCTGAAGGCTAAGGCTGTAGGCTAAGACATCACGAAGGCTGTATTCATGCATCATGCTCGCCTATGGGTATGATGCATGTAAAAAAAATGTCGCCACCTGTGTAAAAAGCAGGTTAACTACCAGAGAAAAAGAATCGATTAGGAAAATGTTCACCATTCTTTATAGCGGGACCGAAAGTAAAGGATGTTGACTGTATAAAATATTTACAAGGTGTCAAAATGATGATATGGAAATAAAATAAAATACGCATTTTCTATACATAGAGAATGAGTAATAAAAAGATCAAGACCAAAATACTTTAGTGTATTCTGCGGCCCTAAGTGGTTCAATTAGAGAGTTGGCAGTGTCCTTTGATAGGTAATAAAGTCAAAGCCTTGCACATGGCTTAGGCCAAGAAAAATAAAAGGTGTGTTTCCAGTAACATATCTCAAAGAGCTAGGGTCGGTAGGTCGGATTATTTTTTTTCTAATTTTTTGTTTACATTTATATAGGGAATGTTAGGGTATATATCAATGGATGTATCGAATTCTTTGATTTCATTGTAAAATAATTATGGGAAAATGGCAACTATGAGAGAGGGGAAGAACACGAAAAGGATACAGGAAAAATCCTCAAAAAGTAATGAAAATTTCTTTAAAATATGAAAAAATGAGACAAAATTCTTCAAAGTCACAAAAAAAGGTGTTTCCCCCCCCCCCCCCTGTTTTTCTAGGGTCGGTCGGGTTACTGGACACAAACTTTTTTTTATTTGGTCCTAGCACGTGGTTAGACTGGGTACATAAAGTGACGGGTTGACGAGTTTTTTTGTGGTTTTTTTTTTTAAAGTAAGATACAAGAATCTATTATAGCTCATGGCATGAATCATGACCAATTTAATCCGTTTTCGCTTCATTATGTTTGGCTTATACCGAGTTATGTCAAATTAGCTTTTGCACCTTAAATCCCATGAACATAACAAGCATCAAATTCATTGTGAGTATTTTTCATAAAATGCATAAAAAGATACTTAGATTTGGGTTGTTGTATGGACATTTCTGTTATCCCACGTCCATTGTAAACATACTTGTCTCGATTTTGATTCTATTTCAAGGATTTGTATTGCATTCAATTATACATTGTTGTTCTAGCTCGACCAGGTTATGGAGGAGAAATACTCAAATCAATTCCTTTTGCAGTTGCTACAGTGGACATACTCTCAACAGCAGAACAATTACATTGTCAATGTCCTAGATTGGCACACAAAGGAAATGGGGGAGATACTTTGTTATGTGCTAGAAAATAAGACCTATACCAATGCTATGCCCAAGGATTGATAAGGATTCTCGGAATTGTCAACTTACTTATTTCAACTTTTTAACAGTGTCTTCTCCGTTTTCCTAAGGAATTCTTATCATTCAACAAGAGCTAAGACTGTTGTGTAAAAAAAAAATAAAGAAGAATCCTCCCCACAGTTGCTGTTAAATGATCACTCCCTTTGGGGGGATGATGAGTCAATAGCATCAATAGACTGGTGTCACAGGAGGAGAGTGTGCCCAAACTAGGCCAAGTTCCCTGACCTTGTTAATGGCTATATCCAGGTATCAGTTCCTGAAAATGAGGAGCACCCGGCAGAACCTCAAATGCACTCACAAGGTGGAGTGCTGGATTTAGCCTGGTATAAAAGTGACTTTAAAATGGAGCCTTTACCCAGTCTGTGGAACAAACCAAGGCAGGCCACATCTATATGGGAAGAGCAAGGGACAGATATTTTTCCAGTTTGTAATATATAACACCTGGGTTTCCAATCGCTAGCTGCAACAACATATCACCTCTGGACATTTCCGAGAGAAGGATTGAAAACTTCTAATCCACATGCAATTGAAGCAAAAAGAAAGTATCCAAAAAGTCACATTTACTGGACCTATCTAAGAGGAATATTAATGATTTCTCAAACTCAAAATTGATAAAATATTCAAAGAGAAGATATCAGAAGGATGGGGCCTATAACGGTGATAAGGGACTTTGACTTCATGTTTAAGATCGTCCTAGTAGGAGACGATGGAGTGGGTAAGACCACCCTGCTGAGGAGTTTCACAGAGTCTCAGTTCAACACCCGCGTCCGTCCCCAGGACGTAGCTGACGTAGAAACCAAAATCATACAGAGACGCACCAAACGTGTCAAGTTACATGTTTGGGACACGGCAGGTAAGCAGCTTAACCAGTCAAAAGCAGCTAATACAGGAGTGCACCATGCCCATTGGTCGGCATGATGCACCAATAATTATTTATTGGTGCATCATGCCGACCCTCTGGGAGTGTATCAACCCTATAGCTTTGAACACGATTCTGGTGAGTTACTCACCAAGGCTGCATTCATGCATCATGATGACAAACGGCAACAAAGTTTTACTTGGGATGTTTTAAACACAATACATGTTATGGTGCTTTAATTGAGCGCCCCGCCTCATAGATTTTAGTACCACCCGATCCCCGGCGCTTATACAAGATTTTAAATTCTATAACAAGTCAACCCTCAGGGCTTATAATATTATTCGAGACCAGCGCTTTAATATTCAAAGACCCCTGCTTAACTTCACCATTACACCCAACTAATATTCAATCAGCAGCCCAGCATTCTAGATTCTGTTTGAGCATGTGACTACAATATGTCAACAATATATTGATGTTGTTTTAGCATGTGACTACAATATGTCAACAATATATTGATGTTGTTTGAGCATGTGACTACAATATGTCAACAATATATTGATGTTGTTTGAGCATGTGACTACAATATGTCAACCAACAATATATTGATTAGCTTTTTACACATGTTGTATTATTGTGCCCCCTACAGGGTTGGAGAGGTATCAGAGTATAACGGGTTCGTACTACAGGAACGCACACGGCTGTATCATCATGTTTGACATCTCTAATGAACAGTCCTTCCACAATGCAAATACCTGGTAAGTCTAATAGACAAAGGTGCACGAGAATTGGTACCCACTGAGGGTTATCACACGAGGCAAAGCCGAGTGAGATAACCCTCAGTCAGACCTAACACGAGTGAATCTTTGTATTTATTTCTTGTTATCTTAGTCAGAAATGTTTCAATTGAATTCAATTCCAAAGGTTTTTATTGCATCCATTCATAAAATGTTCCTCACGGCCAATAGCGGGCCGACATACCCTCGTAGAAAGTGGCTTAAGTCTCAATAAAACAGTCGCAGCTGTTTTATGATATGAGCTAATAAACAATAGCCCTTAGTGTGCAGGCAATCAGCATATAGTTCTAAATATGATAATAAGGCACTCAGTACCTACCATGGAATATTGATTAGACCATGTGCTTGACTATAAAAGGTATCAATCACTTTTCATATGCAATTATCATAAAACTAGAGCAAAAAAATCTCAAATTAAAGTTACAGCATAGTGTTATGGTTTTCAACAAGTCTTCATCCTTGTTCTTAGATTATGAATCCCTACAGTGAATTACTGTTATGGTGAGCAAATGGGGAGAGCCCTAGACTGGCTGCAGTCCCTGAGCTCTCCTCCCAACCCCACTATACCCCCTCCATGCCTATCCTCCTCTGCTGGGCTCAGGATTCACTAGAAATGTTTTCAATTTTCATTTTCCCATTCTATTTCAATTATCTCATAATAAAATCAATGGACTGCAGCCAGTCTAGGAGGGCCCCTACGAGAAACCTTTACACTAATGAAATCAGAAAGTTAAAAGGTTATAAACTGTAATGGCCCGTATAACCGTTATGGCCAGTAACAGCGCCCAGGCACTCAGCAGCACTTAAAGGGTTATATACCGTAATGGTGCGTATAAGTGCCTGGGTGCACAGCAGCACTTAAAGGGTTATATACCGTAATGGCCTGTATAAGCGCCCGGGTACACAGCAGCACTTAAAGGGTTATATACCGTAATGGCCTGTATAAGCGCCTGGGTGCACAGCAGCACTTAAAGGGTTATATACCGTAATGGCCTGTATAAGCGCCCGGGTACACAGCAGCACTTAAAGGGTTATATACCGTAATGGCCTGTATAAGCGCCCGGGTGCACAGCAGCACTTAAAGGGTTATATACCGTAATGGCCCGTATAAGTGCCCGGGTGCACAGCAGCACTTAAAGGGTTATATACCGTGATGGCCCGTATAAGCGCCTGGGTCCTCAGCAGCACTCAAAGGGTTATATACCGTGATGGCCCGTATAAGTGCCTGGGTCCTCAGCAGCACTTAAAGGGTTATATACCGTTATGGCCCGTATAAGTGCCCGGGTGCACAGCAGCACTTAAAGGGTTATATACCGTAATGGCCCGTATAAGTGCCTGGGTCCTCAGCAGCACTTAAAGGGTTATATACCGTAATGGTGCGTATAAGTGCCCGGGTGCACAGCAGCACTTAAAGGGTTATATACCGTGATGGCCCGTATAAGTGCCTGGGTCCTCAGCAGCACTTAAAGGGCTATATAACGTGATGGCCCGTATAAGTGCTTGGGTCCTCAGCAGCACTAAAAGGGTTATATACCGTGATGGCCCGTATAAGTGCCTGGGTCCTCAGCAGCACTTAAAGGGCTATATACCGTTATGGCCCGTATAAGTGCCTGGGTCCTCAGCAGCACTTAAAGGGTTATATACCGTAATGGTGCTTATAAGTGCCTGGGTGCACAGCAGCACTTAAAGGGTTATATACTGTAATGGTGCGTATAAGTGCCCGGGTGCACAGCAGCACTTAAAGGGTTATATACCGTAATGGTGCGTATAAGCGCCTGGGTGCACAGCAGCACTTAAAAGGCTATATACCGTAATGGCCCGTATAAGCTCCCGGGTGCACAGCAGCACTTAAAGGGCTATATACCGTAATGGCCCGTATAAGTGCCTGGGTGCACAGCAGCACTTAAAGGGTTATATACCGTAATGGTGCGTATAAGCGCCTGGGTGAACAGCAGCACTTAAAGGGCTATATACCGTAATGGTGCGTATAAGTGCCTGGGTGCACAGCAGCACTTAAAGGGTTATATACCGTAATGGTGCGTATAAGTGCCTTGGTGCACAGCAGCACTTAAAGGGCTATATACCGTAATGGTGCGTATAAGTGCCTGGGTGCACAGCAGCACTTAAAGGGTTATATACCGTGATGGCCCGTATAAGCGCCTGGGTCCTCAGCAGCACTCAAAGGGTTATATACCGTGATGGCCCGTATAAGTGCCTGGGTCCTCAGCAGCACTTAAAGGGTTATATACCGTTATGGCCCGTATAAGTGCCCGGGTGCACAGCAGCACTTAAAGGGTTATATACCGTAATGGCCCGTATAAGTGCCTGGGTCCTCAGCAGCACTTAAAGGGTTATATACCGTAATGGTGCGTATAAGTGCCCGGGTGCACAGCAGCACTTAAAGGGTTATATACCGTGATGGCCCGTATAAGTGCCTGGGTCCTCAGCAGCACTTAAAGGGCTATATAACGTAATGGCCCGTATAAGTGCCTGGGTCCTCAGCAGCACTAAAAGGGTTATATACCGTGATGGCCCGTATAAGTGCCTGGGTCCTCAGCAGCACTTAAAGGGCTATATACCGTTATGGCCCGTATAAGTGCCTGGGTCCTCAGCAGCACTTAAAGGGTTATATACCGTAATGGTGCTTATAAGTGCCTGGGTGCACAGCAGCACTTAAAGGGTTATATACCGTAATGGTGCGTATAAGTGCCCGGGTGCACAGCAGCACTTAAAGGGTTATATACCGTAATGGTGCGTATAAGCGCCTGGGTGAACAGCAGCACTTAAAGGGCTATATACCGTAATGGTGCGTATAAGTGCCTGGGTGCACAGCAGCACTTAAAGGGTTATATACCGTAATGGTGCGTATAAGTGCCTTGGTGCACAGCAGCACTTAAAGGGCTATATACCGTAATGGTGCGTATAAGTGCCTGGGTGCACAGCAGCACTTAAAGGGTTATATACCGTGATGGCCTGTATAAGCGCCTGGGTGCACAGCAGCACTTAAAGGGTTATATACCGTAATGGCCCGTATAAGCGCCTGGGTGCACAGCAGCACTTAAAGGGTTATATACCGTGATGGCCCGTATAAGTGCCTGGGTGCACAGCAGCACTTAAAGGGTTATATACCGTGATGGCCCTTATATGTGCCTGGGTCCTCAGCAGCACTTAAAGGGCTATATACCGTAATGGCCCGTATAAGTGCCTGGGTCCTCAGCAGCACTTAAAGGGCTATATACTGTAATGGTGCGTATAAGTGCCTGGGTGCACAGCAGCACTTAAAGGGTTATATACCGTAATGGTGCTTATAAGTGCCTGGGTGCACAGCAGCACTTAAAGGGTTATATACCGTAATGGTGCGTATAAGTGCCCGGGTGCACAGCAGCACTTAAAGGGCTATATACCGTAATGGCCCGTATAAGCGCCCGGGCACTCATTAATTTCATTCCCAGTGTACCCCTGGCGCTCATATGAGACAGGCGCTTATTTGAATACTATTTTCAGTGCCTAAGATTAATTTCAATAGCCCTAGATCCCCCGGCGCTTATTCGAGACCGGTGCTTATTTGAGATCCCGGCGCTTAAACGGGCCATTACGGTACACGTGAGGGATGTCAGTCGTGTCACAAGTCCATCTAAATCCCCGTTATCACCTCTCTATGCTTTGTTCTATCTATACGTTATACACTGTAGCCGGTTATCTCCTATATAGGGCCTGGCCTTGGTTTGATGCCAAAGGTAATGGTCATTACCTCAGGGTTCACCGTAGCACGGGAATTTCTTTGTGGGTGTCAAATAGGTGTGCATTTTAATAGTAGAACAAAAGGTATTTTACCTACTCTGCCCAACGGGTGTAGCTATATCGAGGAATCGGGTAACGGAGCCCGAAAAAGGCGGTGCCCGTCTGGCGTTGTTCAATGTACATGCCAATTAGAATTACTGTTCCAAGCCAATGCGGTACCTAAGTTTCACCAAGATTGTGACCACCACTGGTTCTAGCAAGAAGAGTGTGTCAGGTCTGCAGGGCATTTCTTAACAATGCTAATTAACACTGTTAAGAAATGCCCTCCTGTAACATTTGTACGGGAAAATAAGAGATGACTGGCATTATGTCTGCCTACATACATCCCCCAGATACGTCGCTATAGGCCACTTAAGTGTGCACTATACACGTGACACAAATGGTGTATAGGTAAACAGGTCAAGGTCTCTACAAGGGACAACACCACTTCTTAGGGAATGGTCATTTGTCAACTATAGGGGAGGGGTGGATTTTCAGGTGGGCGTATCAAAATTCTTTTGACCCATAGTTCTATAGGCCTACTGCTTTGACTTGTAGCCTTTTATTGTTAAAGGATCAGGGGTAGGGAGTGGGTCGTTAATTTCAGGACAGAAAGGACAGACATGCAGATTGATTATTATACAAAAAGTAGGTGAAGGGCCAAATGATTTCTTACTCCCCGGTGCATAGGCTTGCAAAAAAAGAGGGGAGGGGGAAATTGTTTGTTTTGTTGTTGTTGTTTTTTCTCACTTGAAATTCTACCAGCCCCGCTTATATTGCAGATACAGTTCAGTTTGAACAATTTGAACCATTCTGATATGATAGTTTCATGTAGACTGAGGTCCATGGTAAAGTGTCGACATGAGCGGTTTCTTCACCGTCCTACGGCCTTGTTTGGAACGGCAAGAATCCCAAGAGTGAAGAAACTGGGCGTGGAGACACTTTAAATTAAAGTGCAACTCTGTATTTATATCTTAATAGTTGTGCAGAAAATAAAAAAAAAATCGCTTTTTGATAACGGGTTTGAGGCTATTTGTAGAGAATGGGGCCGTGCAAATTGAGATTCAGTGTCTTGGTGCGCCCCTGTGAGGAATGGGGCTTCCCATAGAATCCCATATTAAGGCTCGTTCTTAACATGAAATTTGTATCTATTGCAGGCTTGCGGACGCCAGACACCATTGCCCTGCAAAGACCCGTATGATACTGGTGGCCACTAAGTGTAATGAACCCAGACGCCGTGAGGTGGCGCGAGAGAGAGCCGAGGCACTAGCCAGAGAAAATGACATCCCATATATGGAAGTAGGCGCTCAAAAGAACCTTAACGTCAATGAACTTTTTGAGACGCTGAGCGATGCCATCTTGGCTGATATTAAGAAGGTGAAAATGGAGAAGGAACGCCAGAGGAGCATCAACCTGTCCATGCAGAATCCTGTGTCCTATAAGGCCAATGAACTCCTCATGTCCATAAAACAAGAATACTGTGTACAAAAGCAGGCTTGTGCCTGTGGGTGAACTGTATTCTCTGAGTACACTATTCCCCCCATGGAGCTATAACACTGAAAACCTAGGATGTCCGAAAATTGTCAGTGGTGACGACTTTGGGTCCTTAAGTTGACGATGCCCAAATTTACAGCCTTAGATGATCAAATCGCCGACTTAAGATCATCATCCTAATGACCTAAGTTATCAGCATGACGACTTTGTACTGTCAGTATGATCCCAGTATGACGAGTTCAGTTGTCATGAGGCTCTGACCACCCTTAACTCGTCTATATCGACGAGTTTTTAGTGGCGGCAGGTTTTCTGTGAAGCAATATGGGAGATATGCATTTTTTTAGATTGATAAAGGGACATGGGCTTTTCTTTGAATTGATCGGCAGGGGGAGGGTTGGGTTGAGACATCCATTACAATCTATAGGGTGCATGGACATTTCTTGCAATTCTAAGGCCCCTACAATATAGGCATATGTTAAGACTTCAAAGGGTCATCGGCCGCAAGACAAGTATGTCCGTAGCAGTGGTATATTGTATATTGTTATGTATGAACGATTTGTATCAGTTTAAAGACAGAATCTCATTGAATGCACCTTTCCACGTCATCCTGACTTGGGACCCCTTTAATCCTTTAAGAAAAGGCCGCTGATGCATTAATGCATCATGCCCATTGGTCGTCAGAGATGCACCAATAAAGCATGATGCAGTGATGGATAAAGATCATGTCTCAATGAGTCACTAGCACCGATTCAATTAGTCATTTTATTTGGCATGAGGAGGGATGGAATAAGCAGAGTGAGTATAACTCAGTGTATGACTCTGATTTATTGGAGGCCCTTGTACGTCTTGGCTATTCAAAACAGTTGATTTATTGAGCATTGTAAATATAAAAGTGTATTTAAAATCTTTTATATATGTAAATATCAATATAATGTAGTTGTATTTATAACTTAGTTGGTTTTTATGAACACTGCAGAGTAACTACTGTAAATTCTCGCAAATTATGTGCCCTACGCGTAAAAGACATAACCTGAGTGGGGCTAAATCGTGTAGGACATAGTATAGGCGATAAATCCTCGCAATTAAGCCACATCTTATATATACAAGGAGTATATACATCAATTATCTTATCATTATTGTCCCCCTACACACCTTGTAAAAACAATGTAGGAAGTGGCAGCCATGCAGTTTTTGATTCCCCATGTGTTCATTGTTACTTCAACTGACCAAAATCAGATGATGTCTGTAGAAATAAGACATTGTATTGTATCATCTTGAGAAATGGCTGTTAGTCTGGAGATCTTTTACAAGAGGTTGCAAATCATAAACCCTGACTGTCCACCAGGAGCTTACAGATTTGATATCCAGTCAAATAATGCCTGCAACAGAGGTACCAGATAATCATTGGTCTGACTAGATAAGGAGTTGACAAAAATTTATGTTTCAAACATATAAAATCATTAAAGATCTGATTAATCTTATCACGACGACCATGATAGGATTGAAATGAACAAATAAAATTTGAAAAAAATACAACTAAATCCTATGCATGTCCGTCGTTATTTCACATTTCTTTAAACACATCTTGATATTTATTCATGACCAAAAAGAGAATTTCTTTGTTTTAAAATGACCAGATTTTAAGCATGAAAAGAGAGAAGAAGGTCAATATTAGCTAATTAGAACGCAATTCAAAACATGATGAGTTCAATCCAATATGAATTTTACCATGTGAACTGGGTCCTCTTAGAGCAAAACAATATTACTTCAAACTTTAATAGAAAATCGTCATTAACTCAACCCTTATCAGTCATCAATATCAAAAATATTATTCTTTTTGCCATGATAAGTCGTTGATAAAAAAAGCATTATTTAATTTCCTTAATCAGGTGGAAAAGGTACACTGAAAATATAGGCTTCTACTAAGGTGATCACTATTGATGTGTTAAGGTCCTCTTTCCCTATTGATGAGCTAAGGTATTCATTATGATCACCCAACAGCTGCCCAAGGTCATCACTTTGATGATACTTTTCTACCACCAGGGGGCCCTAGTGTACAACAATAGGATATGCAATGTTTACTATGTGAGCTATCTTGAACATGTATCTATAATAATCTTGAACATCAGTGTCTATAGGATGAATAATGTAAAAAATGTCATCAAAAGGGAATGTTAATTGATCAAAAAAGTCATTTGGTCAAGATTTTCAAAGACAAAAGCATGTTTAATAATTGACACCTCTTTTGTCACTCAAACCATAATCATAACCATGGGGATGAGCTTATATTCCTTATCCCGGCCCGGCCAGGGCATAGTGGTGGTTCCAAACGTCGCCGTAAGGTGTCGTTTGAGTTCCTCCCTGCTCTGGCTAGGCTGTGCTGGAAAGTCTCTCGGCGGTCATGGCAGACAAATGACTTGAAACAGGCCTGTCCATCTCTCACTATGCCTATGTAGTGACGGATGTTAAAGAACCATTGCCTCGGTAAATGTGTAGGGGCGTGATTTCTACCTTCCCATAGATGCGGTCACCATCATCCCCCCTCCCCATTAGACTAGGGTCCGGGCAAGCAACGCCACAAGGGTAATCTCACTTCGGTGTGGATACAACCCGCGGGACCTCTCACCCTTGAGTGTCGGCCGCAAGGAAGGCACGAGGTGAGATAAAATTCGTCACTCACTCACTTATATTCCTTATACAAACAACTACATGTATGCCTCACCAAGGCATCATAAGTCAGTTGTAAGTGCCCTCAATGGATGCTTGGATGTGGCAAGGGAAGGGGATAATTATGCATATTTATGCAAAGATCTTAATTAATGACAACATAATCATTCACAAACTCCTCACTAATCAGTTCACAGGTACTCTGTAGTGATCACCCAGGGTGATCACATGTGATCACCTAAAAGATCATGGGATACTCCCCCTCGGGACCATCAATAAGATGACAAAAAGTGATCTTTAAAGAGTACCTTTTTAACCCTTATCTTTTCTGTGTAGAGCTTAGAACTACTGAGGAGAAAGAGAGAGATATTAGAAAATGATAGTCATAGCAGTTGTGGGTTGGTTTAGGGTTTGTTATAGATCCGAAAATATGTAAAAAAAAAGAAAAGAAAAATAAGAGGATAACATTCAACCAATATCATAGTTGTGGGTATGTAAAAGGTTTGCTATCGACCACAAATTAGCATATAACAGAGGGTGGTATTCCACCATCATCATCGGCCGATGATATACAAACGAGGACTAAGCAGGTCAAAATGAACTGAAAAATTAATATGATGGTAATTATTGGGATATATGTGCGTGGATTCATTATAATGATGTAACATTATATAAATTGAAACTTATATATGTGGAATCATCTATGATATTGTAAGAATACTGTATTTTAATGCACATTTGTTTGCTTACTTTGAAATGTTTGTGGTAGCCTGTGGTTACTACAGACTACTTGGAGGTGGAGTTAGCAAAAGGTGTGAAAACTTGTCAGATTTAGCCATAATCCATACAGGCTGTAGTGGTGCAAGCTGGGACTTACTCCAGGGTGTGGGAAGCTAGGTATAATGGAAGGTGCAATAGCAATGTGTGAAATCTCCTAGAGGAGGAGTACATATAGAGTTGATTTCTCAGTGGAGAGACACACCCCTTACCAGAGTCAGGACAGGATATCAGGACAGCACACAGCAGCCAAGAGCACCATGGAGGAGGCATGGTTGAGGTTTGGGTGTAGCTCTGTCCTGGGCCAGGAACAGTTACATAGGTGCAGTAGTCCCAACAAAAGGACCTTAGGCAGGTATGAGGTTGAGTTACACCTTGGAACTGTGGAGGTCAGCCTGGACTGTCTCGGGTGGGTGAGGTGCTAGGAAGGCATTTTGCCCAATAAGGTATTGTGATCTTTACTTTGATTCTGCTTTGTCTTGTATCCTTGCTCTATGGTGTTGGAACAGTTGTACATCCACTGTGCTAATGGTTTTGATGGTACAGTTTGTTATTATCTGAGTGATATAGCTATGTGCTATGGAGCTATTGTTTGCCATTTGAAATGTAAATTGAGAGTTGTACATAATTGAAACTATTGTGAATAATTTGTGACATATTGATAAAGATATCTCTCGAGATAGTGAATAACACCAATAAATGTATTATGAACCGCATTCTAGCTCCCCTTTTGATATGCAATAATACATTTAGATCCTGAGAATTTTGATATTTATTAGTAACTGGAATATAGTATAAAGAGTAATATAAATGTTAAGTGGAAAGGACTTGATTCTACCCCCTAATCCAAATTTATCCGGAGTGGGGGGTTTCAACCTCCCCCTAACATAATGGATGTAGTGACATGTTAAAGCTTCATTTATTGGAAGAAAAAAAGTTCTCATGTGTAAGATTTTATTTTGAGTAGCATAGCCTTAATAAGTAATTTTTTGTTGTTTGGGTTGAGTTCATAATTACAGGGGAGAAAAATTACAAAAGATACCAATAGTGCTATTGGGTTATGCATTAGCCTTCATCCATGTAAGGAATTTCAAACAATAATCAACTTTTAATCCGCTCATGTTGTCCTGTGACCAGCTTTTCCTCGTGCTGTCCTGTAACCTCCCATAATGTTATCCTGTTACCCCCCCCCCCCAATGTTATACTGTGACCCCCTTTTCCTTGTGTCGTGCTGTGACCACCTATTGTCCAGTAACGCCCTTTTCCTCATGCGTATAGTGGCACTATACGCCCGAGGGCCTCGTTCGTATATCGCTTCCCATCATCATCATATCAGTTGAGGATAGGTATTAAAGGGTCCAATATACACACAAAAAATTCGCAAACTGCACACATTCCTATTCTGCACAAGGGCAGTGTTGCGCAATTCTAGAATTTATGCACAGAATAAGAATATACATAGGGACATGAGATTATTCTTGAATAGAACAAATTCTCCGATTCCGCTTAACATATATATGTATGTGAAACTGCCTGTCACACCTTATCTGATACCAGCTGTCTGGTAGTGATGTGCCACAGACTCACAGATAGAGATCTGCCGGATCAAGGATTATGGGTATAAGGGTATTTATAGATGGTTAAGGCCTTCGCATGGACTGGTTACATGGGCGGATCCAGGATTTTGAGAAAGGGGGGCACACATCTTTGACACAATTATCTTTTTTGGCCAGGCCTTATGTGACGTATCATTGCTATTACTATGTTATTAGTAGGGCTTTGTTTCATGTTTTACTGATTTTTGTATATACATGTATTCATATATTTTTCAATATATTTTTCATCTTTAAACCCCTGTCTTCGTCTTTGAAATCAGCATGATTGCTGGTTCAAAATAAGCCACAATTAGACTAGCCTTTAAGCCCAGTCCAGAGAGAACATACATTTAATTACTGGGTTTTATTGCTTCGTATAGGATTATAGAGGGAAATTCCCAACCTTTGACCTTGACCTGCACAAAAACTGCAGGAAGGTGAGCAGAGAACTTTTGATTTATGATTCCTCGGGTCATCAGGTTGGAGACGGGGATATCTTGTTAGGACACACCAGGATCATAGTACAAGAGACTTAGTTTAGTCTGTACTAAGATTCTGATACCATGCACAGTCTTAGGCTGTACTGGGATCTTAGTACACTTGTGTGTGCACTGGACCATGACACTCACCTCTGCAGGTGTATGGGCCAATCAGAGCCTTGGTCACTGGACCATGACACCTACCTGTGCATACATTATTGGGGTCAAAGGTGGAATGGTTTAACCACTGGTGGGATTGTTTAACCACTCCACTATTTTGTACTTAAATTTACATTAAATGATATTTTTACTCCCTTATTAAACAACACTTGGCTAAAATGAAAACGTCATTTTGTAGGCATTTATCTATTCTTTAATCTTGTGGGTTCATATTTATTAGCAAATTTAACAAAAAATTAGCAAATAGATTTTACTACACAAGGACTAAGGGGAAATTTATACATATAGCCATTTCTCAGAGAATATTCTGATTTTAGTTCTGTAAAAAAGTGCATATATAAAATATAGACCCCATGTACTTTAGGTGACTTTAGAATTATGTATTTTGATGAAGAAATTAGAGAAAGTTTGATGATAAAACAGTGTACTAAGTTCTTAGTACACACCATGATCAAGGGACTATCATTCAATCTTAGGGCGTACTAAGAAACAGGTTAGTCCTGAACCTGGTCATCACCTATACAAAACCACAAAAACTTCTACACCCCTCTCATTGGAACGAAAATTGTTTTTGATGGACATTTTTGGGGCTCACCCTGTGGCCTATTATTTCTCACAAACCTTTTGCCCCCTCCAAAGATGTATGTGCTCCTTCATACCGCCTATCATACAAAAACAGTTAATATCAGTATGGGGAAATCTGTAATATGATTAAAGGCTTTAACGATGAATATAGAAAAGTGGTATATATTTCAGAGTAAAGGTGGTATGGTTTGTAGCATACAGTTCATATAAGTGATTGGATTGGAATAAGCCAGGGTTAGCTTTCAGCAAATCTGTTTATTTGGGGCTTAGAGTAAAATCTCATAATAACATCAGCTTATGATAGGGGTTTCATTTTCCATCCTAGATGAAAGTGATATCCCAAATCCGAAGATAAGACTGATAGCCTAACTACTGTTACATAACAAAACAGGGGCGTAGGAAAAGGGGGGCCAGGGGGGCCTGCCCCCCAATCATGAAGGAGGTGGGGCCTGAATATGTCTGGGCCCCCCCAATATTTTCCAAGAACTCATAAACACAATGGAAAAGAAGCTAAAACTTTACATCTCAAATTAGATTATTATGGTGATGTCATAGGGAGAATGGGAAAGTCAGATCCAAAATTTACCAAAAATCACTTTTCTATATGAATTCTAAATACGCATATATATATATAGACGCCATCACGCATCAGCCGACAATTCAAGGTGGTCGTGATGGTGCCCTCGCCAGGCCCCCCCCCAATGAAGATTTGCTTCCTACGCCTCTGCAAAATGATGATAAAATATTATGTGGATCATACTGACAGTATCACTGGGCTATTGATACTGAATGACCACCTCCAAACAACTTGGTAGATTCTCATAAACCCAGGGGGAGAACAGTTGCAGAGGAGGGCAGAGGGCACAAACGGTGTCCCTATTTTTCTATAAGATGCCATAAAGCATCACGTATAGGACACATCTTGTGTACTAGACGCACCCTGAATTTGTAGTCTTATATACTTCTTTTTTTTTTTAAATGACAGACATAACATTAAAATCTACTAGACAGATTTTTAATATTCTAAGACTCACTCTCATCTTAACGTCCCTTTAAGATAACAACACCGAAAAAAAAGAAGAAAAACCTACAACACCTGCACCCCCACCCCCATCCATCTATCTGGGTAGACATGGACCTATAAGCGGCAAGTCTTATTTGGACGAGACCCTCTAAGATTTTCTAAGAAACGGGACATTAAAAGAAATGGGACAATATTGAGAATATAAGAAACGGGACATATGCGTGATATCTAAGACACAAGACAACCTTATCTGCCCAATCTAAAATGAGGGACTTATACATACATTGATACGTGACATCAGAATATATGTAACAGGATCTGTGAATAGGGCCCTTGGTGCAGGGTGCCTTAAGGTCCCTATTCCCAGTAGGCCTATATATATCGCCCATATGTGTATACCACTCATGCTCCATCCTGTGTCTTAGATACTCACTGATACTCTACACAGCTCTGTGTCTTAGATGTTATATTATATGGTCCCGTGTCTTATACTTTGAGGGGTCCTGTGTCTTAGATTTCCCTGTAAGGTCCCGTTTCTTAGAAATTTCGTCCAAATATATAAAGATCTTATTAGGGAATAATGCACGGGGCATGGCTGTGGGAGTGCTCTATGAGGCCCCTCGATGTCTCAATACAGTCTAGAGCATGACCACAGCTATGACCAAGTGCATTTTTCCTGTTATAACACAGAAAGATCACCCATCAGCCACCTGACAACACATGAATATCAGTTATGACTAAGGGTGAGATGAAGTTAACTTCCTTTGCCAGGAGTGCATTATCCATCTAGATAATGCACAGTGAATCAGCCAATCAGAATGCAGCATTTTGGATAATGCACTATGGATTTGCCCAGCTGTGTTATAATATGGACGAGACCGTATAAGGTGCGTCATATATGCATGGCTTTGCGGTATTCAGCTTAACCCTTTATATGCCACTAATGCGTCAATGTATCATGACCATTGGTCTTCATGATGCATCATGATGCATCACATTGACCTTACAGTGTTGACACACCCCTGGAGGGTCAGCATGATGCACCAATTGTGTGCTAGTGGGCAGTCTGACCAGCATTTATTTGATGCATTATGACAACCAATGCAGGGTTAAGAGAGTGTGATAAGGCAATGAGGGGAATCCTGGGGGGGTGTTGATCCTATGGGAAAAGGTAGCTCTGCCTATGAAGTGCCTCACATTTTTTTGTGTTGCACACAAGTTGTCAAAACAAGAGCACTTAAAAGAGTGGACAAAAAAATATGAACCTCATAGTTCAGCACACACCATCTTTTAGGATGACAGGCGCCTTATCAGACTTATATGGTGAGCAGAAGTTGAATGGGGATGCAGAGCGTAACTCCTTTGGCAGCTACTCCCAGTTCTATTTATCATACAAGCAATACCCCTCTGGTCTGCTATTAGCTGTGGGAGCTGGTTGCAGGAGACCAGGTCAAAGGTTAGGGCATACAAAAAAGGGTCATACCGTAGTGGCCCGTTTTAGCACCCGGGCGCTCATTAATTTCAAAACCCCTTTACCCCCTTGTGACGCCATTGGTAAGATGGCGTCACAAGGTTGAGTAGCAGGGTGCGCTAGGCTCCGGGAATATTAGGATTTTCTACGTCTACATCAGACTTACAAGTTGAAAAAGTTGTCAAATATTTGTGTGAAGGTCTAGTTTACATGTGCTAACATGTCTGTGGTAAGAGCAAGCTCTAAAACCAGAGGAAAAGGAGATCTCCTCAGGAACGATGCGACTCTTATGGATATCATCGTAGCTGTCAACAGTCTCGGTAAAAGAGTGACAGACACTGAATCCAAGTATGACGACTTGAAAACTACCTTGGACGAGCTGTCAACTTCAATTGACGAACTTAATAGCACAACTGTCAAGACCAATACAACACTAGGAAATATTCAAGAGAAATTGACCCAATCTGAAGGTACTATGGAGGGGTTGACATCAACTTTAACTGCAACGGAGACAGCCATGAAGGGCCAAACAACAGTACTTGCAGCGCAGACGAGGATATTGACAGACCACTCGAACAAGCTAGATAAGATTGAGGCCTTAGAAAAAAAGAAAGTTACTATAATTCAAGGTTTAAAATATCAGGAAGGAGAAAATCTGCTTGAAAAGATGGGCAAACTGTTTAGAGACATTAAAGCAGAATTTGATATTTCGAGTATCGAATATGTAACGCGCGGCGATGCCTCAATACAAGATGGCGGCGCCCAGAGAATAACAACAAAGCCGGTCAGGTTGGTATTTAAACGTTCCGATACCAAAGCGAAAATGATGAAAAGGCTAAAAAACTTAAAGGGAAAAGAAGAATACAAGAAAGTATCGATCGGGGACGAGTTAAATGACAAAGAATTCAAGAGATTTAATGATCTACGCTGTATGTATTTTCATGCCAAGGCGTGTGGGTATCGTGTTCAACTGAGACAACGTTCACTGATTCTGGAAGGCAAGTCCTATGGGTATAACATGATACATGCCTTACCCTATGAAGATCTGGCAATGGAAAAGGCTACTACTGCCAAGACGCCGGATGGGGTGATGTATAGGTCTCCACATAACTGCCTGTCAAATCTATATCTTCATACCTTCAAACTAGAAGATGTCGAGTACTGTTGCGCTGAGCAGGCTTTCCAAGCCAAAAAGGCATATCACTGCAAGGATGCCCAGGCATTAGAACGTATCATGAAGATGGGAGATCCATTTCTCATAATGGCAGAAGGGAAAAAAGTCAAACAGACACCAGAGTGGGCCAAGAGAGCAGAGGATGAAATGTATCGGATATTAAAGGCCAAATTCGCCCAAAAACCTATGAACACTTATCTCAAGTCGTTTGAGGGACAAGAAATGTACGAGGCTAGCTTCCACCCTATATGGGGGGCTTGTCTACATCTAGGCCAGAATACTGACTGTACTAGGGGTAAGCTGAAGGGACAGAACCTACATGGCTACACTTTAATGAGAGTCAGAAATGAACTGCTCCAAAAGGATGATGATGACGATGGTGAGGGTGAAAATCAACAAGCTGACGATGGTACTGACGACCAGGGCATTGACGACCAAAGTAATGTCAACGATGAAGATGATGATGATCCACCAGCCCCAACTCTAGCACCCATAGATGACCAAACAGCGAGAGGAGGTGGAGCCACCTAGTTGCCCACCGAGACACCATGATCTGATTATGGAATATGACTTGATTCAGAAATTTAAAAAAGACTTTGGAGCTTTGACCTATGTATTTATGTATTTACCTATGTATTTAACGTTGAATGATGAACTTACAATGTAACTTTATTTCTGTGTTTTCCTGGTTAACCTACGGCCCAAATCTGCCAATCAATGGTCGAACACAGCTTACCAGGCCACAAGAGCCGTATGGTAAACTATAGGGGGGTTTTATTTTTATTTTTTGTTTTATATTTTTGTCTGAGTTATATAAGTGTCTACGAAAAAAATCGATGTGGTTCTGCACCAAAGATAATGGGACGTATAAATGTTACGACATATTTGGTGTGAATAAGAAATTGTTCAAAAAGGGCTTTACTACTGTTCACTTAAATGCCAGGAGTGTACGAAATAAGTTTACCAGTTTAACTGAAGAATTAAGTGGCAATGATATTGATATTATTCTTTTTTCAGAAACATGGTTAAACGACACAGATGATAGTAATTTGTACTCATTCCCCAGATATAATTTATTTAGACAAGATCGTGTATCAATCTTTAGAGGGGGTGGTTTATGCGCTCATGTGGATGAACAGGTGCCTTGTTCCACTGATGTATTCAAGCACCTAAATAGGTGTACTGATGATATTGAGATACAATGGCTTACTTCAATTAAAGGTCATGCTAAAAAAACTATTATTTGTAACGTTTACAGACCTCCAAGTGGGTCTTTACAAGAGTTTTGTTACATATTTAAGGCTCTACTTTTACAAATTGATAACATTGATTTATATGATTTGTTTCTAATTGGTGACTTTAATGTAAATATACTAGTGAATTCCCCGGAAAAGAGAATTCTGTATGAGACCATGGATCAATTTCATTTAACCCAACTCGTAAATGATGTGACTACCACATCTGGCACAAATACCTGTATAGATTTAATTTTTACAAATTGTAACAATGTGATAGCATCTGGACCGGTTGATATACATTTGAGTGACCACCTTCCTATACATTTTACTAAGCGTCGCGTCTATGTTAAAAATAAATACAGGTCCTTCTTGGGTAGGTCTTATAAAAATTTTGATAAGAAAAAATACTTGCAGGACCTTGATAATGTAGACTGGACTTATTTTGATAATTGTCAAGATTCTACAGAATGCTGGAATACCTTGGAGAACATTCTTAAGCGACTCTTGGATGTTCAATGTCCTGTACAGCAGTTTAAGGTCTTAGACAAACCCAAACCATGGATAACAAATTATCTTATTGAGAGAATAAATGATAAAAATTCATTGTTACGGGAAGCTAGGACAGCTAACAGTATTACCACATGGCATAGAGCTAGGGCTTTAAGGAATATTGTTAATATGGAAATAGAAAATCCTCGTAATGCTTATTATTGCAATCTAACTGATTTACATATTGGAGACTCAAAACGGTTCTGGTCGTCAATTAAAGAGGTAGTACCGGATAGTAAGAATTCAACCAAGACAATCAACTTGGTGGACTCAGACGGTAATTCAATTATTATGGATAGTACTGCAGAGTATGTTAATAATTTTTTTGCACAAATTGGTCCTAAATTAGCAGAAGCTCATACGAGAGACTTTGTTTTTGCAGGTAAGCGCTGCACTATTGACATGCCTCAGCTTGACTTTACAGATGATGATATAATTGCATGTATTAGGGACATAGACACTTCTAAATCATCCGCTATTGAATACTTACCTACACATATTTTCAAATCAGCCATGCTCCACAAGCCTGATAAATTTATTAAGATCATAAATCTGTGTACCACAACTTGTATTATACCTGATTGCTGGAAGATAGCCACAGTAACTCCCCTACCTAAGGGGGGGGATCCATCTAATGTATCGAACTATCGCCCTATCAGTGTGTTACCTGTACCTGGCAAGATCCTGGAAAGACTAATCCATACTGCAATATCGAAGCACATTGAAAATTATAATTTATTGGCAAAAAATCAAGGAGGATATCAAAAAAATAAATCGACCCTAGACACTATTTCTAAATTTGTGAACCATGTGCTAAGCAATAGAAATTCTGGCAACATTACTTTGGCAGCTTTTATTGATATAAAGAAAGCATTTGATTCTGTTAACTACACAATATTACTTAATAAATTAGAAAATTATGGTATTTGTAATAGAAATCTCACATTAATAGAAAATTATCTTTCAAGACGCCAGCAATGTTTAATTGCCAACCATTGTAGATCAACTAAGGCAGGTTTGTCATGTGGGGTCCCACAAGGCTCAATTTTGGGCCCTTTATTTTTTCTTTTATATATAAATGATTGTATTAGTTCTACTGATGTACATGAAACTCTGTTATTTGCTGACGATTCAGTACTGTTTGTATCTGGTAAATCAATTGATGTTCTATCTACTCAGTTAACCGCAGCGCTTGACAAGTTTTATAAATGGACATCGTCTAACAAATTAACTATGAATGAATCCAAGACAAAAATTATGTTATTTGCCTCCGCTATCAAACTAAAAAAGCTACAAAAGCCAAGAATTAAATTGAATGGTAAGGAATTAATGTCGGTTATATCTTACAAGTATCTAGGAGTCACTTTAGACCAGCAGTTGAATTTTAATAAGCATGTGTCAAATCTCATAAACAGCTTACGGTATAAGTCTCTATTAATGCACAAAACTAGAAAGTGCATGACCCTGACAGCCAGGCTAAAAATGTACAAAGCACATATACTTCCTGTGATAGATTATTGTGACATTTTATATGTAGGTGCAAAAGGCCCTCTCTTAGAAGAACTCCAACGTATGCAGAACAAGTGTCTAAAAACCTGTTTTAATTTTCACATCCTAACGGCAACAAATTTGGTACATGCGAGAGCTGAATTACCAATGTTGGAACAAAGAAGAATTTTTCATATTAAATGTCATGCATTCAAAAGATCATTACATAATGATTACCTCTCTGATAAGCAAAGGGTAACGAGGTTCTCATCAGCTCCCATCCTGAAGTATCAGAAAATAAATTGTAAAGCATATGAGATGAGTCCTGAAGTAAGGTGTGGACAGTTGTGGAATGCCCTATCACCTGACGTGAGAAACATTGTTGAATATGATGTCTTTAAGGAAAAAATGAAGCAAAAAATGCTCGATACTATTGAAAAAGTTGGCTGAACCACGCAACATTACTGATATTGTAAAGGAGTAGACTGTGGGTTTAATATCTATGGGGTTTTTAAGTATTTTTTTGTTAAACAGGGTACCGGGTATATGAATGGCTTAAATGTTCATGATTGTACTGACTCCTTCTTTCTATAATGTACTTGTCAAAAGGATGGAATACTCATGACGAACACTTATCTTTATATGGGGGGGCCGTAACAACAGTTCACTGATCGTCCCTCCATAAACTAGTTAGCCAATGTTATGAAATTTATATAATAGTTGCATACAGAATTGGTTTATGTTTAAGATAATATATTGAAACAAAGTATGTATCGATAAATGCACCGATAGAACCAAACTTATGATTGTATAGTTTGTGGCTAATAAAGTTTAAATGTTTCAAAAAAAAAAAAACCCCGGCCCTTTTTCGGGACATGTGCTTATTTGATTTTTTTTAATGCTTAAAGTTGTTTTTTAATACCTCTGTACCCCATCGCTTATTCGAGACCGGCGCTTATTTGGAACCCCGGCGCTTAAACGGGCCATTACGGCATAAAGGGGACAGAACGGACACAGGACCCCTTCAGGGTTGATGATGCTATAGAACTGACCGTGGAGAGACGCAGATCAAGAGAACCAGGGACAGCAGAGAGGAGGTCATCCAGGTAGGTGATTGACCCACTTGTAAAAAACTAAAAAGCTAAAAAAACAATAACATGTTTTGAAGTTAGCAGAGGTTTGAGTTAGGTTTTTCCATGTAAGAAAATGTTTGGAAAAACGTTTACAAGTTGCATTTCTTTTAGGTTGAAATTATGCTTCTTTTTTAGGATGTTAAATAGCAACTTTTGGAATACATGTTTTGACGTTTTTAGAAATGTAGATATTAGGAACCTTCCAGTGTTAGGACTCAACCGGATTTTTCTCTGTGAACATGCCTTGATTTCACCCCTTTGAACAGAAATCACATGCCTCTGGCATGCAAAATCACATGCTTGGAGGTGAGTAATTCCCGACTGATTTCCTGGTTGAGGCCAGTGATGCTGGAGAGCCTCGTTCTGGGTGCAATTGGGTCAAGAGGTCATGATGTCACAGTGGTGACGGCCACCTATCAGCCACTGGTGTGCAGTGAAAGTGGATTTAAAAGATTTGGAATTAATAGTGAACAAAATAATCATACTCCAAACTCTAATAGAACTCTAATAAAGCCGGGCAGGGCTAAGGATACAGTCTTCACGGTCCGTCAGTGACTGATGGCCGTCAGTCACCTGTATTTTTACTTTAGGCTCTCCACCATCACTGCCCTCAAGCAGGAAATCTGTCAGGTATCACCCGCCTCCAGGCAGGTGATTTTTCACGAGCCAGTGGGAATAACTAAATGTTCAGAGGGTTCACTGTAACCTATATCATGTTTTTAAGTTGTTGATTGGGCAAAAACAGTTACATAATAAAATGTTAAAGTTTAACCTAACACCTACGTGTTGTAGTGCTTACGCTACACTGAAAAAATTAAACGATTCTCAAATATTAGTAAAAAGTTAGTAGGTCGAATTTTTCGCTAAGATTATCAAAAAGCATGTGTCCAAACTTTCTATCCTATCCTAGCATTTTTGAACTAAGTCTTAGAAAAATGTTAGCACTTACCTGACATTATTAATAATTTCTTAGTCCCTTTTACTAAGACTTTCATTTATTGGTAGTATGGAATAGGGGCTGCAATCTAGCTTCTGCGGCAGTATGTTAAACTTACAAACTTTCAACTAGTACTGTCAATGTGTTATAACGTTTATACTACACCTGGCTCCGCACCCCATTGTTCCAACTGTAGGTTTATTTCCACATTATACAGTTGGGAGGCCAGCAGGAGGTTCTGACCGGAGGTTTTGTGAATTGGGTCGGTCTGGGAGGAGGTTTTGTAAAACAGGCCAAGCGTAGCAGGAGGATTTATGAATTAGGTCATTTTTGAAGAGCAGATGAAAATATTGAGAAAATACTGCCCCCTATGGGATTTGTAGCCAGGCACCAGACAGTGCTGGGATCCTGAGTGTGATGTGCTAACCATTACACCATGAGTCCTCAGCTGATACTGAATGATGGTATGGTGATATCATCTACTGAATGGTGGTATGACTGAGTGATAGATTATAGATAAACTGGGTACTTTCACTTTGAAAGTCAGACCAGTCAATGTAGTATAGTGGTTAAGGCCTGGGACTAGAAATCTAGACCACACATGGTGTGATTTTATTTTCATTTTCAGTTGAGGCCTTTTACAGATACCCCCTTTTACATTGTAGTGTATGGTAAAAACATTGTTGCCATGCAGTCTTGAACTCATATTCTGTGATTCAAAGTCAAACTTACTAACCAGTATACTATTGAGATTGCTGGTGGTGGTAGCCTGGAACACCATATATTTATCATAGCTTTGTATCACAGCCAGTGTAGAAGATTCAAATCCTCTTCTATGCCTCTACAGTTTATGTCAAAATGTGCTTATATTCATGGTTTTACTGTTGTATAAACTTCTGTGGATAAGTTATAAGTAAGAAAACCTCCTTGGAGCTGGAGAATTTGCCACAAAACCTCCTTGGCTTCTACCTGGAGGTTTTGTGGCAAATCCTTCAGCTCCAAGGAGGTTTTCCATTACGAATAGGGCACTTGGCCATGGACATGTCCTAGACTGACCAGACACGTCTAGGGGCCTATGACACCCCTCGACATCTCTGGCCACTTTACACTCTCAGCCCCAATTGTTAAAAAGGCAACTGTACTGGCTACATGGCCATCCACGTCGGGGCAATGGGTTTGTATTCACAGTAACTACCACTGTTTTACAAAAGAAAATTAAAGCAATCTACTGCAAAACCATTGGTGAAGTCTAACAGTGTAGAGCACACCCACAGACATGCCCCATGCCCTATTCCCTAAACAAATTGCTTCACTCCACCCTGCAGACAAAAATAACACCATCCGAGGTTACCAGACAGTGTTAGAACAGAAAATGATGGAAGGAGGAGTCGTCATGTTTAATGTCCCTTGTCACCGCTGGACGTCTCTCCTGGTCGTCATGGTGACTATCAGTCTACTGCTTGTCACCGGTAAGTAGCCTAGCTACAGATACAAATCTGATTCTTACTGCCTTTCATGTTGCTATGTTGATTTACAGAGCCCTGGATAGGACATATAGTGCTGCAGCACTGGGCTGCTAGGGGCCTTATTTCTCAAACCACCAGTCACCAAAAAAGGCTAGAATACAATTGGTACCACTGGAAAGCTCTGATCATGTAGATTACAGCCATGGTGAGTGTACAAATGAACGTGGGGGACGAACTTGGCAAATGAGCATTGAAAATAAAAAGTAGAAAAATATCATTTAGGGTAGATTACCCTAAAGACGACCGTTCCTGTGCAGGTTTTCAATAAGGGAAATGTAGTAGCTAATATCTTTGAGTCTAATAGGTCCTTAGGGTTATTTGGGTCTTTGGACTAATTACCTTTCTCAAATCCATGTGTAAAGGTTATCTATTGTTTTTCATCATTTCTCAGACCATTTCAGTTTGTCTATTTTCACTTTGAGATGACCACCTTGCACCTTGAGCTGACCACTTGATAACTACTCTTTTAATGGGGCTATGTTCATCAAACTATCATTTGAAAAAAAGAATAAGTGTCTTCTATAGACATGCAGTAAAATGGCATAATTAAAACTATTACATAATAAGAAAATGTATGTTTTTTTATAGTGACTCAATTAGAATGGAAATTGGAGGCAATTTTATGGCCATGGATATTGTAAATCTCATCAAAATAGAAGTGGTATTTCCAACCCTGCATTATAGAGGCTTTGTTTTTAATGTACTTTAATAGACCTTCAATATGGACTATAATAATCCATTCCTTAACTTTATCATCACACTCTCAGTATAAAGTAGTTCCTCTGCATAGTAACAACCGTAGCGTTACAATTAAGATTGAAATGTTTGCATCAGAGCATAATCCAGTGAAGATTTCTATCCCAAAATATTCTGGCCATGAATCTTGTGATGTAATCCTACATAATCAATGGTTTCTATTCAATTAATTGCACAAATAGGTGTATAAGGAGTGGTTGACTCAAGGTGAAATGGTGGTCATCTCAATGGTATTTAACATTTCTGCACTTTTCCTTATGCTATCATTTAGCAAAGATATTTATCTATGCCTAGAGTTAAAATGTTATATATGTGAGCACTTGTCATCTTCAAATTATCGAACCAAAGTTGGAGAATTTTGATGAAATGACCAGCTGGTCATGGTAAAAACCATTCAAACATGGGAACTTTAGTGTATTATCATGCAGTGACAATTACTTCATATATTCCAGGACATCATTCTATGGGGTACTATAACACCTCTATTTCAATAATATTAGGGTTTAAGACCAATGCACTACATGTGAAAGTGAGAAAAACAAGCTGACAGGTGGTCGACTCTAGGTATGTGGTCGTCTTTAGGCTAATCTACCCTAATTGGAAAAAAAATAAGACAAAAAACAATTTCACTTCTAAATCACATTTTCCACTATAGATTCTCATATTCGCTGGTACTGCTGCGGGATCGATGTGAATAACCCGCAGGTGGTTAGCAATATAGGTCAGCTTCAAGCATTGGCAAAGTACAAAGCCTTGATATATGAGAGTGACACACTTGGAGAGTGATATGCAAATCATAATTTATGACAATGATATTCTGTGACGTCACGAGATCTAGGAGAGCTCGTGATGTCACAAGGTCGGCTGGTAGCTACCTGCCCTTATCCGATAGGTAGGGCAGTGGGACCAGCCAAATCCTCATACAACAACACTAAGACACATTTTTCAAAGATATATAAGGTTTTGTAGGTCAAAGGGTCAAGGTCAAATATTGCAGATTTTTGAATGATTTGATATAACAATTTTACTAACCCAAAGTAGAGATTCAACCATGTATTTCAACATATATTTGTTATCCGTGACACATATTCAATACAGTGGCCCTTGATTATGGGAGGTCAAGGTCAAGGTCATTGCCCTTATGCCATTTATCCTATGCATATGGACAAGCAGAGATACCAAATGTTCTGCTTGCTTTCATTATAAATTATTATAGGCCTGCTAAGATTGTAGGCATATGAAAAACAGAAATCTGCATTACATGAAAAAGGTGATCGGTTGTCTGAAGGTCAAGGTCACATATTTGTGTCTGAGGGTGTCCCTTTAATACATCTCCTCCCATTGTATGTCTATTTGCCCTGTGGTACGTTCCTTCCTAATCCCTGGAGGCTGCCATTAAATTCCAACAGTTAGTTTAATGTAACTTTAGATTTTCTAAAGTAACAGGGCATTCTCCTGTGCTAATGTGACATTATGATGGAATTGACCAATAACCAGGTGCAAGACTTAGATTCTTTGACAGTTTACTATTGGCTCATCACTTCCCACTGATACCTGAAACCCTTATTTGATCCACAGAATAGGGACAGTGGAAATCATAAGCAAGAGGACACATACACAATTGTGTCTCTACACATAACGGTAAAGCGTCAGGGTGCATTCTACAGGAACATGTTGGTGGCCCCGGCTGTGCTGCTGGCATTAATGACGACCTTTGTCTTCATTATTCCACCCGCCAGCCACCAAAGGATGCCTTTCTGTGAGTACTCACCTGCCAAATCTTGAACCATTGTAAGACGTAACCCTTTGAAGCTTGCTGATTCAGGAGTGCATCATGCCCATTGGTCGTCATGATGCATCAATGAAGTGCTGGGGAGACTACTTGCCAGCACTTCATCATGACTTCCAATGGCATGATGCATTAGCGGATCAAAGGCCCTTAAACTTTTGTGCATTTGTAAATAAGTTATTCTCTACATCTCCATCATGACACACTCAGGGGGAAAAGTAGGCGGCGGTTAAAAAAACTACAGCAATAACGCCTCCTTAGCAGCAAAGGACTAAATTAAAAACCACTAACCCCCTCATTTGAAATTTCAGTTCACCCGAAAAGCTCATTTTCCTTTACTTAGGTGACATTCCTCTAGCACCAGGTGCAAATCAGAAATTCATGTGAAGCTTGTATCAAAATACTGATCAGAAATGCATTAGAATTCATACCTCACATAACTATGTAATTCCTCGCACTTAAAACAAAAGAAAATCACATGATTGATATAGTACTATAACATCCTGTGTAAGAGGTGTACCCCCATGTATAAAATGCACCGAGACTTTGTGGACATGATAGATGATATAAAAGAAAGAACAACTTTTGTTCTAACCAATGGATCTTGAGAATTCAGAAACCTATGGCAATTGCTCCACTCATCTCCCCTTTACCATTGTATGAAGATTTAGGAGTTTTATGGAGATACAAGGAAAAAAAAAACAACCTAACCCACTTTTCCTGCTTCTATAAGGTGCATCAGAGGTACATCCTTGAGTGTAAGGGATGCTTTATATTCATGGCATTATGGTCAGGTGTAGAAGTACTCAATGTGACTTATTATAACTAAGTGTATGACATTTGTCTTACAGCTGTGGGCCTCCTACTGTGTCAAGTGATGCTGATGCTCACCCTTAAGGACTTCATACCTACAGCAGTTAGCACTTTCCCGCTCATAGGTAGGTCACTTTTCCTGATGTCTTTTTGATGCTGAATATCTAAATAAGACTCCTTGGTGAATACCAGAGAATCACCTCTTCTTACAGTCAACAGCCAGGCTGTTACTAGTTTAAATAAGTTAAGTACATGAAAGATCTGAAGTAGCCAGGGGTTGTTAAAGGGAATCAAGCATCACAATTTATATTGTGATAAAATAACCTTCCTCACTACCATCCTATCTATATTAAATCCTGTCAGTGTCATTGTTTTTAAACATTGGATCCAATTAAATTCTCTTGTTATCTAATTTCCTTGTAGGTATGCACGTACTGATGCAGCTGATCTTGCTCACCATCAGCATTATCCTGTCTATATTGATCTTCAACTTGTTCCACTATGAGGGTACCAGGAACGTGGTACCTTCCATACTAAAAACGGTGAGTAGATATAGTTAAGGAGTTCTCTTCATCTGGGGCTTTTTATTGGGTTCTTTTGCTCAGCAGTCACTCTCCAGGAGTCCCTTATAAATATATATATATATATATATATATATATATATATATATATATATATATATATATATATATATATATATATACACCATCCAAACCTAGATTCAGGTGGAAGGAGGAAACTACAGACACTGAGCCTCAGTGTAGTGGTTAGCTTCCCTGAGTTAGCTGTGGAGACCCAGGTTCAAATCATTGAAGTTCCACCACCTCTCTGGCTAACAATTATATAAATGATATCTAAGCATGCCCTTATTAAGAAATAACCAGTGTATTACCTGCGCCCTGACTTTGGGCACCTTCCCGGGGGTCACTCATGACATTTTGTTTTTTATTTGATAAATTTGTCTGGAAATGTTATTCACCATATATTCAGAATTGTCATTAATGACACTTTTCAGAATTATACTCACATACAATTTTCCTATAAATACTTCAGTTCAAACTGAATATTCAATTGATGTAGACCTAGCAAAATACCCTACCACTACTTGACATTATGATAATCTTATAAGAAATCCTGACAATTGAAATCATTTGAAAATGGTCTTTTTTTCTACTTTAACCCCCTCCCCTTAGAGTCCAAAATCACTACATGTAGGCATGAGAATTTTCACACACCTCTTTGAAATTTAGTAGAACCTGGACGTTTTTTATTCTCAAACCTGTTTCAAACCTACAGGCTTTAACATTTCTAACTGCCCTCTCAGGATCAGTCAAAGATTTTTTCATCATCCCCAAAACCCACAAATAAACTACCACACCCTTATAAATACTTTTATTCATCAGTTGCTGCTTGGTCGGGTGAGCCAAGTACTTTGTCTGAAACCGGACCCCTACTCTGAACTCTACAACTCTGAACCACACACCACAGATGAGCTTAGCACCTCCCTCCATCCTGCCACAGTGGACTCAACACTTGATGAAATCAGGGTTTACTTGAAAACCCTCACCGCTAAGAGTTCTAACCCTGTGGCTCCCTCTATGTGAGAGTTGGCAGATCAGGAGTGGAAGCAGGTTGCACTGGTGGTAGACCGACTGTTGTTTATTGTGTACCTTTTGCTTACCATCATTGGTACAGTGGCGTTCTTCTGTCGCTAAGAGATGACTCTCTGTTTATCTAGTCAAACTTATAATGCCCAATCTAAATTGTATGATGCACTCCTGCATTAGTAGCCCTTAGGGACGAGTCATTTATTACCAGCTGGGGTGCTTTTTGTATCTTTGTGGACTGGTAAATTTTCTGACCCCCCAATAAGAGCATCAAAGTTATGATCTACCTTCTGCTAAGTCACTGTAAGAACTGATTTTGCAAAATGCCCCCGCCTAAATAATTGGATGCGCATGTGAAATGATGCATTGTGATGAGCACTTAAATCACTATATAATAATAAATCTTAACCCATCCCCCACTCCTGGGTGAAAATCTATTGGCTTTTGGCCCCCACCAAGGAGCCATTTTCAACAGTGCCCCCACAGTGCCCCCCTTCATCTAACACGCCCCCTCCCCTTAACCTGGCAATGAATGACTCCGCTCTTAATTCAGTTTCATACAAAATATTTTGGTTAGACATATGTAAATGTCTTATGTTTCCAATACTTGCAAAGACAGCTTGTGGCATAAAATTAATAAATTGTTTAGACGCTTACACGTGCAGTATGATCAAATACTATTTTTTAAAGAACTGAGATCAAATGTAGGGCATGTAGGTCATCAGTAGATAGCTTTAGGTAGCGTATTATCATGACAACCTTAGGTATGATACATACATTATTTGTTAAATTTCATAAAGTATATTATCCATATGAAAATCAATAACCATGACAACCAGTTGTTAGTAGATAATATTAGTTAGATTAGTGACAACCTTAGGTATGATATTGGATGCATTATAAATGTGAAATTTAGTAAAGTTGGCCTTTGTTAGCAGGGTAATCATAACTTGATGCCTGTATAATAACAGATAGCCTATACAGTATGTGGGATCGCTCATCATTTTGTGTGGCAGGCATGTCGACCGCTATGGTAGTAAATGAAAATATCTGATTATAATCAAAATGGAGAATAGTATTATCTTTCAAACTATCGTGATGAGAACAATGTGATAAATAAGGATTGAAACAAAATGTATCCCCACATTGTATTATACATATTTGAATACTACATACACATTTGGCATAGGTATCTTTCGGCACGCATTACATGCATTACATTAATGCAGTTTCGTTTTTATAGTTATTTATAGTCTTTGTAGTAGTAACTATTGTATATTAGATGCAGAGGTAACAGTATCAATACAAAAACTCACAGGACATCGGCCTTGACCGGTAAAATTGCTACTGGGTCGGGCCTGCAGAAATTGCCAGACTGCACGACCAAATGTCCCGCTGAAATATTGGGACCTTGGGCTGCCGAATGATAAAAATCTCCCAGACCATATATGGCCTAGCTGCGCTGCCATGATGCATACGTCGAGGTGTGGAGAGTAAATTCCTAAGGCTGCATTCATGTATCATGCAGATAATAAAGTTGACTTTATGATGCACCAATAAAATGCTGACAGGAAGAATCCCCATCACCTCATTAGTGCATCATCTTTCATTTATTTCATTGAAAGAAAAGATTCAGATGTAACCTGGCCTGCGGTTAAAGTGCTGGCGAGCATTCTCACCAGCACTTCATTGGTGCATCATGACGACCAATGGGCATGATGCATTCAGCGCCACATAAAGGCCTGGCTGGAGTTATAACTTTCAACAGCAGGGGGTTTGGCGGGTGTGTGCATGGACATGTGGAAAGACCATCCAGCAAAAAGGTTTTTGGAGAGGCTGAAAATTGCAAGCAAATGCGCCCTTTTAACAGCTAAAATGAGTTTGGCCCCCACCCTCTCTCAAAAGGGATGTTGAGGTCTGGAGGCCCATGCTTAGACAGTATAAAAATAACACATGAGACCTTTAAAGATATTCTTCATTTATTATCATCAAAAAGAACATCAGAGGATTTACAATTAGAAAATGAACAGGCAGATGCGAAATGGCACATAAAATAAACAGATTAATATCACTATCTTTAATTGATATAATTAAAGAACCATGTGCCATTATGAATAAAAAATACCGAATAGTTTGTTAATCAATGTAGAAAGGCCGCAATATGTCACATGGCACGAACCTCATCCCCGGCTACTTTCTTTTTTTTTTTATTGTACGGGAGAGTCTCCTCGATCTGACTACAATAGAAGTCTCCAATTATCAGGCCAATATCTTATATTCGTACAAAAATATGACAAAGAGTGAAAAATACACCAAAACGGTTGTTTATGTTTAGTGCAATCACAAGAAATATACATCATACAGAGATACAGTATACAAAATATATTTTTCACAGGATTGTAACACGAGTACATTACCTTAAGCTTGTACAGTGGTTCAAAGCCCCTCTAGTCAGTATTTGCTGAACATTCTCAGGTGGTTTCTTATTCATCAGTAAATGCAGATCGGTCAACTTTTACAAGTGACATTTCAAGACGTATGTAATTACCATATACCATCTAGTGGATTAAATTGATTACCTCCTATTTTAATCTCATTAAACACAGAACACTCTGGGGTCTATTTCAAAACAATTAATGATTTAGACCTTATTGTAGATTTAGACAATCACAAAACATGTGATTTTGATCTCAGATTCTTGTCAGTAAATCATTAACATAGATTAGAAGCTGATTCGTACGATTATATTTTACTATCTATACCAGATTGCTTAGTAACCATAAAATAACCATAAACTGTTGGCGATCGTCCATTGGCCTAATTTCTACTAGAATCTGATTGTGGTGATCGTAGGGTCATTTGGTGATCGTCAATCGTTCTGAAACACACTCCAGGGGCCCACATAAATGTACAATAATCTTGTTTCTGAACGCAGAAGTAACATGAAACTAAATATCGCAGGAGTGTATCATGTCCATTAGTCATCACGATGCATCCATGACGTGCTGGTAAGTGCTCACCAACTCCTCATTGGAGCATCATGCCGACCCTCTGGCAGGGTATCCACCACATAGGGCAGACATGAATGTAGCCCTGTCAAGGTACTAGGGTTTTAATCATGCGTCATGGACATGATGACGACCTATGGGCATGATGGCGACCTATGGGCATCATGACGACCTATGGGCATGATGCATTATTGCATAATCGACCCTTAAAAAAGTAAAATGCTTAAGAACTCCAATATACCCTAGAGTTCAAGCTTATTTTCTTGATGCTGGACCAATGCCAACCATTGGTACACCAGGCCCACAAACATGCATGCATACTTGAAACATTTGTAAGTGCTTACAGAGGGTTCAGCAAGCAGTCTACCCATCAATTACCGTATTCGCTCTTATAAGCGCACATGCTCTAATAAACGCACACCCCACCTATTGGGACCTAAAATTATGCAAAATTTAATACAGTGCAAAAAAGGCAAAAACATCGATGTTGAGGGCAAAAACATCAATTTTGAGGGCAAAAACATCGATTTTTAGGCTTTAAGGGATGCGCTTATTAGAATTAATTTTGTATTGATGTTTTGAGAATCTAACAATCAACTTCCGCACATGTGCGCTTATTAGAATGAATACGGTACATAATTTTCATCTCAAATGATGTAGCTTGTAGAGGGTGGCACTGTGTCGGTATTGTACAGAGTAAAGCTACGGCTATTACTACATCTAGTCCCTGCAGGTGGCAGATTTGAATTGTCAGCCCTTCAAAGGCCTCTGACATTTTAATGCATCCAGTATGCATGAAGCACTGGCGAGTTACTCACAGGTGCTTCATACGTGTATCGTGCTGAGTCTTGAAGTATCATGGTGATGCACTACAAAAACGTGGAATGATACACCATGAAGTGCTGGCAAAGAGGCACTTCATTTTTGCATCATGCCTATCAAGGGGGCATGATGCATTCCTGCATCAGCTACCTATTAAGGTAGGGGTATATGGCTCAATTTAACCCTTTGCCTTGCTGGTGCATTAATGCATTATGACAAATGGTCGTAATGATGCATGAATGTAGCCTTACATTTATGCATCATGCCGACCTTATGGGGTTAATTCACTCTCAAAGGGTCAGCAAAAAGGAGTACTGGTGAGCAGACCCGTCAGTGGTGCATCATGCCGTCCAATGGGCCTGATGCACTCCTGCATCAGCGGCCTTTAAAGGGTTAACAATTTATCTTCCAAACGCCATCCGTCCTGTTCACTAAATAAGCAGTCAGCATGAGGATATCACCCGAACAGATGAGACGTTGTTTTCCATTCTAGCCTGAATTTCTGAAATTGAGAAAAGAAGATTTTAGGAATTGCCTTTGCTTTACTTGCTATGTATCGGTACATGAATGTAGCTCTAGCAAGTATGCATTCAGGAAGGCGTTTAATAACAGGGGTGTAAGGTCCATTTTCCACCACCCGATATGAGTGCTCTATCTGCCGATAGCTGCCCCACACAACCACCTCGGTCGACGGGGCTGCCATAGGGTTCAATGGTGGGGCATGGTCTCTGTCGGCCGAAAATAGCATCTACTATGGGTCTAGCGGCCGATAGAGGGGCCATATCGGGTGGTGGAAAATGGCCCTTAGTAGACCCGGGGAGACCAATAGAATTCAGACTCCATTTTTGTCCTATTTGGAGCAGAAAGAAATCCTCCCTTTTCTGTGCACCCCCCTCCCTTGCGTTACTATAGAACAAAAGGGGATTGAACAATTGTGTCCCCTCTGAACAGAATGTAACCCTCCTCTAGCATGCGGTACTGATCCTATTTTGGCTGTAACACTATGGGAAATAAGATCACTATGTAGTGCTATAGGCAGGTGATCTTATCTTTATGTACACAACAAACACTCAATTCACAGCCAACTGACAGCCATCAGTCCCTGATGGACGGCGTAGGGACAGTATCATTAGCCCTTTAATTGCTTCTAGTTCTATTAGACTGTTAGAGCTTGGAGCATGATTATTTGGTTCACTATTAATCCCTAATCTTTGTAATTCCACTAACACTGCACACCAGCGGCCGCCTCCTTGGTAGAAAATGACCACTCCCTAAGGGATACCATTGGCAAATGCTCGTTGATGGACCAGCCATTTCTATAATATATTCTAAAGACGTTATAAAATTGTGTGTTGACATCAGGGGAGGGGGGAGGGGAACTTTATAAACTATTGTTTTACCCGATCCTTTTTAAAGCGTCAGAAATACTTCTTTCGTAAGATAAATTTTACTTCTTCTTTTTTTTTCGCCACATGGTGCAACCCTGATTTACCGTTGTGTGCTTACCTAAGTAAGTGAGATAGGGGAGCGTGCAGAGCTAGTAACCAGAACTGTTGAGATGACAAGCTATATCACCGATGGCTTTGTTCACGTTGCCCAATTGGCATCCCTCCGGACAGTGAGCGATCAGCACAGCTGGAAGGAAAGCAAAGACTATGTTATATACTGAAATACTTTTTGCACATGTGTTTTCCAAAGGACGGATAATGATTCATAGCAATAGTTTAGTTTGTATGGCTTGAAATGGAAAAATCTATGCTGTCACATCCAAGACTTCAAAGCCACAGAAAGTAAAGAAACCATCATGTTACATGCAAAGCTACTCTTAAAATAACAAGGCAAACATGTATACCTTCTATTTAAATACTAATAATAAGCAGTGGGTTAGTAACCAGCATTCAGCATGCTGCTTCTGGATTGTGGATAAAAGTCTTGGATGTGACGTCACGTCCGGGACTTTTATCAGTATAAATTTCTTCAAGTGATTTTCAATCAAAGACAAAATAATGTTTTTCTATCAGCATTTAATGCTAATAAAAACAAAATTCTGTCACCAATGAAAGGGACCAAAGGGCTTTATCCACAGACTATAAAAGGAAGATACTAGCCACCTTTCTACATAACCATATCATTGATTCAAATAAAAGTTTTGGACGTGACATTATATGAAAGTCCATATGTACCAAGGTATAGCAAGAAATTTGTCAGGCTACACCATGTTAGAATGTTATGGTAATGCTACCTGTGATGATTGACTAAGCTAAAAATGACTTTAAGATACTCTAATATGAATTGACTCAACACTCCAGGAATTTACGCATCAACCCGGTTGGGTCGGCATGATGCTCCAATAAGGTGCTGGTGAATAGTCTCGCCAGCACTTCATTGGTGCATCATGGTGTCCAATGGGCATGATGCACTCCTGCATCTGTGGCCTTTAAAGCGTTAAATGCCTGGCGACCCTACATGTATATTTTGAGTGCATGGTTTTGGGTGACAGGGAAGTAGTTCCTGAGGACAATGCCCAAGGCCACTATATGTGTCTGGCTTTGTGCCCATGTGGTTATCTTTCACTAATAAGCTGTGAATTATACCAAGTTGATAACACAATGCCAACTAGACCAAGGTATCTGGGGTTACTGTAAATAGGCCAACACACGGGGAGGTTATGGCAAAACGGCACGTGACAATTTGTCTGCATAATTGTTGAGAAAAGTTCGATTATTTTATTGTCACCTCTTTTTTTTTTTTTTTTTTTTTTTTTGAAAAGTAACCCTTTTATCATCATGACACTTTATGACACCCTTCACGACCTGTCGATTCCAAAAAGAAAAATCTATTCAACCTCTCTTGTGAGGAGGTCAAAATCTTTTCAACCCCTCGGGGGGGGGGCATTTTTTCAACCCCTCTGAGGAGGGGGGAGGGGTTGAATAGTTACATGTTTTCAGTGAAAACGCCTGTGCATTTCAAAAGGAGGCATTAAAAAGCAAATTTTGGCTCCTCCAGCAGGAAAACATTTTTTCCTGGGCAAGTTTTTTTTTTTTGCGCATCAGCGTGCACCCCACTGTCACCCTTGTTGATAAAGAATGATTGATCACTCCCTCTGGCAAAACAAAAACAAAAACCCCTGTATTAATTTATGTAAAACATCAGTTCAGAACCTGCTCTGTGCCCATAAAAAGAAAAGGAAAAGGGAAAGATCAGTAAAGGGGAAAAATCAGAACGTCCTTGGTCCTATTAGTATATAGACACCTTTTGCAACTTATCATGAAGTTTTGCCAATTCCGTTCTGTTGTGGGGGGGGGGCATATTCAGGTGGGGGGCATATTCAGGTTCCCCTCCTTTGTCATTGGTGGACATGAACCCTATTTTTAGGGTAGCATGCCAGACTTGTTGGGAAGACGTCTCCGTTATCACAACCCCAGACTTTATTAATTCCCTAAAAGTCTGGGGGGTTATTCATAATTTAAAAAGAATATTCTTTCATTGAAACGATCAGATTGACACGGTAGTTTCATTGAAACCAAAATCTTTGATGATAATCGTTTGTGACCATTCTAGGGTAAATCTAATATAGAGAATGTTGTGAAAAAGAACAAAACAATTATGACTTTTTTTTCGCCACCAGCCTGGTCGATTTTAAGGAAAATGTATACCTGATAATCGTTTTATTTATGAAACGTCTTCAAGTAGAATGTAGAGGGCATTGAAGAAGGGAACCAAAAGGAGAAAAGATTATACACCACATTCCCGCAGTCTTGCTCCTCATAGACCTCCTCAACTCTAGCCCACAAAGTTTTCCCTGTAAAACTGTAGCACTTGACTTCTAGGAACCACTCAATCAACCTCTTATCAGTGTGTATTTATAATTCAGATAAACCCATATAGCCCTGACCCTACAATGACATACCGTACAAAGGCTTGTTTAGGTTCCTGAGTCTCAAATGACTGCTGCGCTCGCATAAGCGCACGGGAGGGGGCACAAGAATATCCAAATCAATTTTAAACACTAAAAGCAGTATTCAAATAAATGCCTGTCTCGAATAAGGGCCGGTAGGTATAGAGACGAAAAAAAAACGCCGACGTCCCTTCGAACACGAAACCGATCGATCAATAAGTGCCCAGGTGCTTTGTGGCCATTGAGTGGGGAAACATCCAGTCTGGAGTGATGTGAGTGCATCTCTGCATTTTAAGGCTATTTTAAAGACATTGGAGTAGAATGTGTTGACCTCTTGAACCACTACCACAAAGTGCCCGCAATCCGTCAGGGTTGTCCCTGCACAAGTTTGATGCCTCTATCTGAGTTCCCACTCTTTTTTTTTTCGCTGGCTCTTATTGGCTAGTCACCCGCTTTTTGTTTACTACCAGAATACCTCGCATATAAGGGGCGTCTTATACACGAGGATCGACCCCTGGTGTGCCTTATAGAAGCAGAATTACCCAGAGGAGGTTTTTCTCTATAATGTCGCCATTACTCCCCTGGTCCTGTATATTGGTAAGAATGGATAGAGGATGCTCTGGTATGGTCGTAGGTCTTCGAATTTTGAAAATCCATTGATTTGAAAAGAAGTTATGATATTTTCTATTTTCTCTCTCACATCAATAGAGTCTGGGTGCACCTTATACGCGAGGTATAACGGTATTTAACCTTTGACCCCCAGCATGCACATTGCCTATGTAGTGTGTACAGTAGTCCTTACTTACTGGCAAAGTACCTGTCTCAGTGTAGTATAGGATGGGCATTATACATCCTATAACCCAAGTATGTGTACATGGGTTATAGGATGTGTGTGGATAAATATAATATTTTGCCCTAGTAGCAATACTCACATTTCCTTTATCTACATTGCATTACTGAGAAATGTCCTGACAAATGTGGTGTTCTGAGGAAAATTTCTTATTAATGAACTAACCTCCAAATTGCAATATCTCAGCACTCCCTTTATCAATTGTATTGAAATAAATTGCATACAGTAGGAAATGTAAAGTATTTCTGGAATTGTAATAAATGGTGTTTTTTTGGAAAACGTTCTTTTTGGTTACCATGTCAACCAAAACTATGCAAATTCGGGATTTTTAGCACATATATCTGTTGCCATGGTAACCAGCCCAAACGGCCAGTAATGCATCGAAAAAAATCCAGACCCCTCCCAGGGGGAGGGCGGGAAAAATTCAGCCAAACGGATGCGAAAATCCACCATCTCTCCCCTGTTTTAAAAATGACCACTCCCTTACTTTTCAATCATGGGCCAAACCTTTTGCACTAAACCATCTGTAGACACCCTGTCCTGCAAAATTGTCTGTTTACTTAAACTGTAGACATAGCACTTGGCTTTATCAAATCAAGCCAATCAGTTATATGTACCACTCCGCTGGTGACACGATCTGCGAAAATGGGGCTTAGTGCAGGGGGTTCTAAGCCCCCTTCTCCCAGTACATGTCACCTGGTATGAGCTTGTGTCCTATCAATCATGCATATTCTTAGCGGGATTAAACTTTTTGCACTAAACCAACTAAACCCAGGTCTACAAAGTATTCCATCCACTTAAACTGTAGCACCTGGCTTTACCATGTCAACCCAATTAGCTGTATTTACCGATCCGCTGATTAAGAGATAAAGCCCATTGTTCTTTGTAGCCTACTTTCTCTCTAGGAACCGAGGCCATGTTCAAGGCCCAATTTATTTGACCTCAGTCAACCTCTTATCACTCTGTATGAGTCTGATGGACTAGTTTGGCCTTGACCCTACAACCACCTACCGTAATGACTTGTTAAAAGGCCCTGACCCTACAAAAACCTAACGTATTGACTTGTTAAAAGGCCCTGACCCTACAACCACCTACTGTAATGACTTGTTAAAAGGCCCTGACCCTACAACCACCTACCGTAATGACTTGTTAAAAGGCCCTGACCCTACAACCACCTACCGTAATGACTTGTTAAAAGGCCCTGACCCTACAACCACCTACCGTAATGACTTGTTAAAAGGCCCTGACCCTACAACCACCTACCGTAATGACTTGTTAAAAGCCAGATAGTGCTTTAATGCATCATGCCCATTGGTCATCATGATGCATGAATCCTGCCCTGGCAAGTTACTCACCAAGGCTGCATTCACGCATCATGCCGACCCTATGGAGCTAATACTGCCCTGGACGATCGGCATGATGCACCAATGAAATGCTTGCAAGCAGTTTTGCCAGCACTTCATTTATGCATTATGATGACTAATGTGTATGGTGCACTCCTGTATCAGCGGCCCTTCGAGAGTTCAGTGTCGGGGTCTCATATAAAAGCAGCCCTGAAATACGTGCCAGGGGAACAGGGGTGTCCAAATCAATCACTATAAAAAACAATATATAAAAAAAAGCGCCTGTCTCGAATAAGAGCCAGGGGTAGGCCATAGAGGTATTGAAATCAATAAGTGCCCAGGACCAGGCCACTATATTATATATAGACTGAGGCTCATGAGAAATACTCTAAACTGAGTATTTCTACACAAGATAAGACTCTCAACATAAAATAAAACCACAGTTTATCAGTTTGTAGACCATTTCAGGCCCTTGGTGTGGCTTATGAGAGTTTCCTGAACTTGGGGTGTGCCTTATAAGCGAGGTTCTACTTATATAGACCACTATAGTATGGAATGACACCCATTTCAGCCTCCTGGTACAGCTAGTGATAGCAGTTGAGCCCAGAGGTTTTTTAGTGCCAAATTTGCGTAGGGAGTCTAGTCTTTTTTTTTTTTATTTCTTGGGAACCCAAACTGCTCTGCTAGACCTTTTGAGACACCCAGCCAGGAATCTGCCTGTAATACAACAGTAGTTATATGGACGCAGGAATCCAGCATAGCAGGGGGGGCCTTGATGGGGGCCCCCAATGTCACATGTCGATTTAAAGAATTGACCATGTCCCATATCACTTAGCAAAAACCCATGTCACTATAGTGTCACTAACATAGCTACCATAAATCCTCGCACCTCATGTATAAGGATGCACACAGACTTAGGCTAAAATTTTATAGGATGCACCCAGGGTCAAATTTTTGTCATTTTAGTACTATTCTACCATGCAAAATCTGTCTGGGGCCTCTAAGGGAATAATTTGAACAATACAATACCAACAGCTTTATTCTTAGGATAGAAGAGATCTTTTCCAGACCCTGCCTTTCATGTCACTAAGTCTTGTGTCACATGTAAATTTTAAGGAATAGCCCTGTCACATGTCACTAGCATAGCCATGTCCCATGTCGATTTTAAGAAATGGCCATGTCACCATGTCAAATTTAGGGGTCTTGGGCCATTAGCAGGCCAGGAAGTTATTTCTCAAACCCAATAATTATGGCCCTGCTGGATCGTACCGACCTTGCCTCTCACGTAGGCCTATTCTTGTATATACATGGTCAATCACTACGATTGGTGCAGATATAGAAGGAAAAGGTAAGCTACTGTATAGCCAATCGTAGGCATTGTAGGGTCACCCACTCACCCTCACTACGATCTGACTGGATGGTAGGGGGTGTACAATTCGTAGTGGGCAGTCTCAATTCGTAGGGTTTGAGAAATACCTAGCAGAGTTCATGTTCATCGATTCCCCCATAACTGCTCAACTAAATGTCCTTGTAGTCACTCTAAGCTGAGTAACCTAGATATCTAGCAAAGTGATCTGGGTTCACATGTTGCCATCCAAAAGGCATTGCTAGACTAGCTACACAAAATTGGCACTCAAACCCTATCGAAGCTCATTTAGCCTCATGGGCTATTTATAAATTGTCAGAAATTATTTTTACTTACCCTTTTTTGTGCCTTGCAAAGCTATCGCACCATATCCCTTTGCTTTGCCGATGACTACCTGTTGGTCCTTGTCGCCCCGGACGTACCGAAATTTCTGATTATTAATTCTAAATCCGTTCACCTCCATGCTTGAATAATTCTTCTTTTGAAAACATTGTGCAATTGCTTGTGCCTCTTGTTGTTGGATGTTTAGTCTCTGTTTGAAGAAATCATAGAAAGATAGGTTAGTAAGTGTGTCAATATAAAACTCATTTGGCAAGAGTGTAATGTGTTTTGCCCTTAAAAGTGTTTTACAAAATGTTACCAAAAGTGTTAAAAAAACTAAACACAATTTTAGTGTAAAGCAGAAATTATACAATTATTGACCTTTTTTCTTTCTTTCCTACTTTACTTTATGAGCATGATATGCTTTGAGAATGATTTTAAGAAATTAGAGTAAGTTGCTGACCAGAAATTTAAAAAAGTAGATCAAAGTGGGTTGCTGTGTATATACATGATAGTTGTATAGAAATGGCTTTGGGTCGTTAATGCCTATTAATTGGCATGATGCACCAATGATTCGGCTGGCATGATGCACCAATGATTCGGCTGGCATGATGCACCAATGATTCGGCTGGCATGATGCACCAATGATTCGGCTGGCATGATGCACCAATGATTTGGCTGGCATGATGCACCAATGATTTGGCTGGCATGATGCACCAATGATGTGCTGTTTAATCTGGAGGGTAAAAGGAAGAGCTGGCTAAAAATGCCCTCGTCTCCAGTCCTTTCTTTTCATGTAGCTATAACTTGTCCCTTTTGTTGCTCACAAGTGGTCATTCAAGTATGGTGCTTAAAAAGGGGGATTTGAGTAGGTACCTAGTTGGGAGAAGTCAGTCAGTATAATATACCATAGAGTGTGTGACATGAGTAGGTACCTGATAGTGCAGCTCTCTCTGTTTTAAACAAGGCAGGTGACTTTTCAGACTAATGTGGTAAGTGCAAGTTGAATGTTGAAGCAGAGCATGACCTCTTTCGAAAAGAGGGTACCTACTGACAGCTCTTTTTACCATAGGAGCAACACTCCCCTGTACCTCAGCACTGCACAGGTGCATCATGCTGACCATCATGGAGAGTATCAGACCCTTAGTGTTGACAGGGTGCATCGTGGCGAGCAATAGGCCTGATGCAGTACTGCATTATCAGTCATTAACCCTTTAACAACTGCAGATTCAGATGTGCATCACATGGCCATTGGTTGTCATGATGCACCAATGAAGAGCTGGCAAGACTGCTCACCAGCACGGGATTGAAGCATAATGCCGACCCTATCCAATTATATCAACTCCTGTACGTACCGCATGAGTTGAGTTTGAGGGGTTTTTTTGGCGATAAAAGAGGTTCACAACATAGTTACGCTTTTCATATGTCACAAAGGAACGACAGTGTAAATAGAAAAGAAAATAACAATAATGATTAAATAATTAAGCAAAGTACAACACTTTACAAATTGTACCACAAACACAAGATGATACAATAGGTAGGTTGTAAAGTGGGCATCTATAACAAGTTCAGTCTTTCAATGATGGGTGGGTCGCTGAGTTTCATACAATTAGTAACTAAGTATAGACAATTCAGACAGTATTCTTCAAATATAGCTTCAAAGGTGTTATTACAGATTTTATATAAACTTTTCTTTTGTATCAGCCTTCTGTACATCAGATTCTAGTTGATTCCATAATTACTCACCTCTATAAAGTGGGCTAATCTTAAACAAGGAGTGGTTTCCTGCGTCTTTCTATGAGCTTATTAGACTCACACAAAACATGCACCTCATTTACACTGATCAGTCTAGGGTCTCTGGAGGGTGTTGCTCCTAGGGTAAAAAGAGCTGTCAGTAGGTACCCTCTTTTCTAAACAAGTTGTGTACTGCTTCACCATTCAAGTTGCACTCACCACATTAGTCTGAAAAGTCACCTGCCTTGTTTAAAACTGAGAGAGCTGCACTATCAGGTACCTACTCATGTCACACACTCTATAATATATTATACTGACTGACGTCTCCCAACTAGGTACCTACTCAAATCCCCCTTTTTTAGCACCATACTTGAATGCCCACTTGTGAGCAACAAAAGGGACAAGTTATAGCGACATGAAAAGAAAAGACTGGAAATGAGCACATTTTCAGCAAGCTCTTCCTTTTACTATAGGAGCGACACCCTCCAGATTCTAGTTGATTCCATAATGACTCACCTCTATAAAGTGGGCTAATCTTAAACAAGAAGTAATTTCCTGCGTCTTTCTACGAGCTTATTACATATAAAGTCAGCGTTGTCCAGGATAGGCAATATCATTTGTTTGTACAATTTGACTGACAATTGTCTGTCCATATATTTCCTCAGCTTCTGCCACTGATGCAGGCATGATTGTAAGCTTGAGTACATTTTGTGCACTGTTCCACCAACTTTACAAACCTATCAAGCGTAACACCAAGGTCGTTGAAGTTATATACCACTTCAATCTCTACATTGTTCATGTATACTGAACACAAAGACAAATCAGGTTGTTTTTTTCTCAGAGTAGCACCATAGTAACTTAGTCTTACCACAATTAACAGGCAGTCTATAGTCTTTACACCATGTGCATAGGCTATCAATATCCTCTTGTAACAGTTTGGATATTATCCCTGGGTCCCTACCACTCACCAACATAGCCAAATCATCTGCATGCTGCATACAGGTAGTATCGACAATTTTTGGAAATTTTCACTATTGAATTTATGTAAATTATGAACAAAAGGGGGCCAAGCACTGACCCCTGGGGGACCCCATGGGTAACATCCATGCTGTCAGACACCAATCCATTAGCAAGTGTAGTTTGACTTCTACCTTCCAGGTAGGAGTCAAACCAACTACACAAATGTAGCCCTGGTGAGTAACTTGGCAGGGCTGCATTCTTGTATTATGACCACCAATGGGCATAATGCATTAGTTCATTAGTGGTACTTAAAGGGTCCAAGGGCTAAAACCTAAAACACACTCTTCCAGGAGGAAGCATGTCTGGAGGGTGTTGCTCCTATAGTAAAAGGAAGAGCTGGTTAAAAATGCCCTCATTTCCGGTTCTTTCTTTTCATGTCGCTATAACTTGTCCCTTTTGTTGCTCACAAGTGGATATTCAAGTACGGTGCTAAAAAAGGGGGATTTGAGTAGGTACCTACTTGGGAGAAGCCAGTCAGTATAATATACTATAGAGTGTGTGACATGAGTAGGTACCTGGTATTGCAGCTCTCTCTGTTTTTAAACAAGGCAGATGACTTTTCAGACTAATGTGGTGAGTGCAAGTTGAATGGTAAAGCAGAGCGGGACTTCTTTTGAAAAGAGGGTACCTACTGACAGCTCTTTATACCATAGGAGCAACACGCTCCTGGTGAACTGCCTAAGTTGTGGTGCCACCTGGTGACACTAGGCTGCATTCTGTCAGCCCTTGGTGGTTTTACACTCTAGTGCCTTGAGATGTAAACCCTCAGGGTACCAGTTTACAACAAGCAGCAAATTTAAGGCTAAGGAGATTAAGAACTGCAAGAGCACAATCAAGTGTTCCTACATTAGGTACATGGGAATTTTAAAGGGCAGTGAGGGGAAAGTGTATTCTCCTATCAGTAATTTGGTGTCTATAGGGAGCTTTGTGCATATATGGATAAAAAGTGACGCTCATGACGCTTGTAATGGAGGGGTTTTAAAAAGTGACGGTCGTGACGCAGGGGTTTTAGAAAATGCCAGACGGTGACAATTTCAAAGGTTCCCAGTACATTGGCATATACATTAAAAAGTGACAGGGTGATGCTCCACCCTTAATTCCCTAAAAATGACTGCGTGACATCCTGAAAATTTTGAGCACCCATGTAAAGGTGCAACTTTGCTGTCTGATGTAAGCGGTTGTAAGAGGCTATTGGCATCTGGCCTAGTCCTACCTGTCCTGACCCGTCTCCGTCCACCCATACAGAGCCGTCCTTGCCTATGATACCCCCGGTATCCATGTCCTTGGTGGCTCTGTCCTTGATACTCTTCACGTATCCCTCCCACGCCATCTTTGTCCCTTATCTGTACCTCCTCCTGAAAATGGACATTATATTTTGATTAATGTAGGCTTATAATCTTCCGGTAAATGGACACTTTGTATGATTGACATAGGCCTAAAATCTTGCTCAGAATTGACATTTTATAATGATTACATAGGCCTAAGATCTTCCTGAAAAAGTGGACATTTTGTAATGATTGACATAGGCATACAATCTTCCTGGAAATGGACAATTTATGATGATTACCACAGGCCTAGAATCTTCTTGAAATGGATATTTTGTGTTGATTAACATATATACCCAAAACCCTGTTGAAAATGGACATTTTATATATTGAGTAACATAGGCCTAAAACACGTATCCTCCTGAAAATGTACATTTATAAATAAATGCCTATTAACACATGAATTCTTCTGAAAGTGGATATTTTATGGTGAATGAAATCGATCTAATATCTCACATCTTGATTAAATGATATAGGCCTAAACATCAGTGTTTATGAACGTGGATACATAAGAACAACACTTGTATTTCTCTCTCCAAATAAAATGGACATTTCATGATTCAAAAAACACACACTTGGTGGTCTATCTGACTATTGGCGTGAGACAAGACGCCACCTTGTGTAGAACAGTAGCAATATAGAACTCTCTATAGGAGGCATCAATGAGAGAATTACAGCAAGCAGCATATGGCAAACAGAGACAAAAGCAGAGCCATTATTTGTTCTTTTCTTTCGATGAGTCAATACCAATGACCATAGGCCTAAAGTCCACCTAAAAATGGACATTTTATATTGATTTACATAGGCATAAACTCTTCCTGAAAATGGAAATCTTATATTGATAAACACAGGCCTAAAATCGTCCTGAAAATGGAAATTTATATTGAATATCGTAGGCCTATAATTTTCAAGAATTTTTTATTATTTTATATTGAGCAGACTTGAAATGATTGTATACATCATGATGACCAATGGGCATGATACACTCCTGCATCAGCAGCCCTTAAAGTATTAAAGCTCCATGATCTATAGGTTCCCATCCACACTGTTCACACACGAGTGGCTATCTAGGTCTGCCTTTACACACGTGGCTACACACTACATATAAGGACAAGACCTGAGAAAAGAATAAGGAAATGAAATCCGACACAAAGAAATAAAAACTCTATGTTTAAAACGTCTGTCCCTTCAGAATGTCAAGCTCTAGTCTCAAAAGGCTGCCAGGTTTAAGTGGACAGGAGGGGCCGTGGTTTAAAAATTCCTTAATCCCTTGAAAGCTGCTGATGCATTCATGCATCATGCACATTGGCCGTCATGATGCATGAATGCAGCCCTGATGAGTGATTCGCCAGGGCTGCATTAATGCATCATGCCGACCCTACAGGGTTGATACACCCCTGCAGGGTCGTCATGATGCTCACCTGCACTTCACTAGTCAGCATGATGCACTCATTCATGGCCTTTAAATGGTTAAGGGTCACATAGTCCCTCCATATAGTCTAATGTTACCTGGTTTATAAAGTGAACCCTGCATAAGGCGCACCTAGAGTGTCGGGTTTTGCTGGAACCCCAGCAAGCCATCTCCTGCAGAATTGGTACAACAGATGAACGCAGCCCGGGATTTCCTACACAGAGAAAATAAAGGGAGTCAAAAGGAGAGTCCAGGCTTGCCTTCAGATTGACTCCCCTTTCTGATGAAAGGGAGTCAACTGACTCTCTTAAGGGAGTCCAGGTTTTGCCTTCAAATTGACTCCCCTTTTCTCCAAAAGAGAGTCCAGGTCACCTTTGACTCCCTTCCAAAAGGGAGTCTGGCCAATCATTGACTCCCTGTCGAGAAGGTATACTTATCTTTAATAACAGTTATATCTAGACCAAAGCCTCTAGATATCAAGTGTAATGCCAGTCAAACTTCATCTTGTACACTTCTGCTTTGCATGATGAAAGACATAGCAGGGATACTGAACTTCCCTCAAGGTACATAAGTTGACATGACAAAGCAGTTCACTCATTTTGGCTTTAGCTTTCTGATATCGGTACAACATGGGTGTCTAAGGCTTTTTAATGTTATTAAATTGCCGATATATCAAGTAGTTTGTATTATTCTAATGTATCTTATTTGGAGGGTATGTATTGATCCTATAATAATTGAATTTTTTTTCGATGTAAATTCCATTGTCTTAATTCCAATCAAAACAAAGATTAGTGCATCGAGGTAAATCCTCTTTGGAGATAGTGCCTCCACCTAGTGGAAATCACTTGCTTGACTCCCTCTGGCTTACCCTGACTCCCTTTGTGAGTCCAGCTCACCAATGACTCCCTTATTCACCTCTGACTCTCTCAGACGTTGTCAAAAGGGAGTCAGGATCTTGTGACTCTGAATAAAAAAGGGAGTCAGATAACCTGAGTAGGGAGTCAGGGAAGCATTGACTCCCTTTTTATACCCCAGACTCCGTTTGTGACTCCGTTTATTCTCTATGTGTATATTTGAAGTGGGACATGAAAGGTTCTTAAAAATGACATGGGACATTGTGAGATACACTCTCAACCCAAATTGTAAATGGACTATAAAGACCACTGGAGTGGGTAGAGTAGGACCCACTGTTGGGTCGTTAGATTTGTACTGACAGTAACTACTACTGTTTTGCAAAAATAGAAGCACTCTACTGTGAAAAACTTGGCACAGTCTAACCGTGTATAGTACTAGTAGTTCTTAAAATCGACATGTCATATAATGGGGACCCCCGTCTATGACCCCAACGTGGGAATTATAGGTCATTGTATGACTGTATGTCACTGGTATAGGGTGCAAAATGTAAATCATTACACTATTTGAGTCCTATCTGCTGTATTGTAACATAAAATTTTCCCAGGGCCTGAAATACAAAGGGCCTGTAGAGATGTATACTCCAATATGAAAAGATCGAGCTGTTCGACAACTTAATAAATAAGAATGGCTTGAAGGCAAGTTCAACCTATTCACTATGCTAACAGATATGCTCAAATAATGGTCAAGCCCATACACGTAATGCAGTTGAATAGAAACAGCAATTTTTTTTTTTTTTTTTTCCATTATTGAGGTTTAAGGTGATCCTTCACTACTTGGAATACATGCCTATTTTGCATTCTTAGGGAGCGGTCATTATTATCCAAAGGGATGGTGAGTTTTAGCACAGACGCATGGTCAACATTACCTCAGATAATTTGATTATAATTACTTGGATCACAGATCTGCTGCTGGCATTTTGGACAAAATGGGGGAAAATACTGGTAGTAGGGGCATAGTGGGGCTTTAGTGTGAAGTTAGGATGAGACTGGCATTGGGAATAGGGACCATGGGTGAGGGCAGGATGAGACTGGCATCAAGGTAATGGTAGGGTTCGAGCCTGGGGGCTTGGGGTGAGGGCCCAGGCCCTTACACCCAGGCACATCATCTATCCATCCTCGATCTCATCCTGCTACCAGTACTCAAAATTTGAATCCCCACACTCGTTTTGTACTAAAACAGCCAACAGATTGGAGTCTAAAAATACACCAGAATGCACCAAATTCCCAAGAGTATTCAAAGTTTTCCTGGGGCGGAATGCCCCCAGACCCCCATACCATAGTTGCTGTGCTGCGCTATACTTGTAATGAGTCCATCAAGCAATTTAGCTACATCCAATGGCCTAGATGTGCGACCCCCTTTCTTAAAATCCTGGATCTGCCCCTACAGTCATTTTTCTTGTGCTTCCCCCAAACCAGAGGAATTGAAAACTTCCACGTCCCTCTTTGATTAGCAAGCCTTTTTGCTAAAAAGAGGCTAAATTTTTAAGCACCTCTTCAAGAGGGGGCAAAGGGATTTCTGCCCCGCCCCAAACCCACCACTCCTATGTTGTTAAATATTGATCAGTCCTTTATTTAGAGATGGGAGAGGCTGTGTATTATCATCTCCCACACAAACTGTAAAAAATATAGTTACTGAATCTACCAGGGATTCTTGTAAAACTTAACAATGAACCACCATAATTATCGACCTATATACACTCAAGTATATGTATATAATTAACAACCGCGAGTGTTTCACCACGCGGGGACTATATAACTCACACAGTGCACAACCCACCAGTGTCGGTGGTTGGCACAAGATCTTTAAGCTAGTGTAGTTTTTACAAGAAACCCCAGGTGGCAGTATGGTGGTGCAAGGAATCTCTGTGAAATTAATGATTAGGAATCCGTCGTTATTTTGACGACACCTGCATGCTTCATCACCACCCCCCTCCCCAACCTACAACCCCTGGGGGGAGGGGGGCTACTGACTCTTTGCTTACAGGTGCCAACTATAAAACTACAGCCCCACCAGTTATAAGTCCTTTCACAGTTCCCTAAAAAGCTACACAATTCTCACAGCCCCCCCCCATAGATTGATTGATTTGTGTTTTACAGCACTTTAGCGGCACTAAGTGGCTATCCCGTGCTTCACAGGTTGATAATTTAACAGAGGAATGTGTCAGTGCCCGCGCATATGTGCACCACACCCCCCCATAGAGTCAGCTGTGGGGCCAACTCTGAGTATGAATAAGGGGGATTCTGTGAAAAAGGATTTGACAATTCTGGGATACATGACTCACGTATTCAGGAACCGTTTCCCATAAATGAATTTGCTACAGGTATTGGCAGTGATTGTTTCTGAGGAGACTGACAGCCCTCTTCTCTTTCCTTTATAAATCAGCTACAGCCTGTTGGGGGGCCATTACAGCAGTTGTTACCCAAACTCAGGATGAGTCCCCCTCCCCTGGATCACACCCCGTACATGCCCAGCCCAAATCTGCAGACTATACACCCTGTCCAACATTGTATCAGCCAGGTCATGGTTTTCTAGTTCGCCTATTTCACATACCTGTAATATGTTTATGGGTGAAAAGACATCCTGGATCCAGTATTCTAGTTTCAATTGGACCATATCTTTATAAGTCCGAAATAATGTCTAAAATCATATTAACCTCTCATAAACAGGGTCCTATTCGTTTTTCAGCTCTAGACCAATATACACACGTTGTTATTTTCCATTCTCTCTCTTTTCTTCTTTTAATTGAAGAAATTTTTTTTTTTTTTTTTGCAAAACACAGCCATCAAAATCAGATGGGATGAAGGGGGGGGGATTCAGCACATGGGGGGGGGGGAATAATTGCCTGCACATGGACACATATTCCCATTGGCATTGAACCTGGTGTAGCATGATTCAGCTGATGACTATCCCCTTACAGCTGCCAAGTACACTGTAAAAACAGTGTTTAGGGATTGAACACCAGTGTTTAAGACTTAAACACTTGTTTAAACACTTATTTGTCCAAATTTTCTAAACGCATCTTTAGTGCTAAACGCGTTCAATTTTAAATGCGTTTAACTACAAAGTGTTTAACCAAGTGTTTAAATGCTAAACACTTAAACACTTCAGTGTTTAGATGTTTAAGTACAAGTGTGCGAAAGCTAAACACCTAAACACTTCAAGTGTTTAGGTGTTTAAATGCGGGTGTTGAGAAAATTTGGTGTATATCTTTAAACACCTCTTTTGCAGTGTATAGTCACTCTGACACCCAGGTACTAGTGTAATCAGACACCCCCCCCCTCACACCCCATCCCTCCCCACTCCCTGCACTACTGTACTACTTGACATACCTGTACCTGTGTAACCTGTCTCACTTGGGCAGTAGGATTATACCAAATTAATTTATAACACTAGTCTAACGTGATAAATCATAAGGGTGGCACATAACATCAGCCATGCTGATGTGTCATCCTGACTTGTTTGGTCGAGTATTATTGTTTAAACTTTAAGTGTTGGCTTTTTCAATATCTCTATCTGTATATGTCAATTATGAATTTTTGTCCTTAGGGTGCGTCGGCGCATATGTCAACATTTATTTATTGTAACTTCACAGTATATGATAACTACACAGTATGCGATAAAAAGGATCTTGTTGCTTGATATATCTCGCCAACATACATACATATATATATATATATATATATATATATATATATATATATATATATTTATTTAGAATATAACTGTGATAAAGATTAGACCAAATAAAATTAAATTGTTTAAAAAAAATACCAACAGGGGTCTACGTAGCGTTTAATCAATGTTATGAAACAGCATGAGTGGGTTTATGGTTCAATATTCCACGACCCAGCAGGGAGTGGAATATTGAACCATAAACCCATGAGTGCTGTCTCATTACATTGATTAATGCGTTTATCTAACATTTATCTCCATTTTGTATTAATTTCTTACCAGATAACTCCAGAATTAATCAAGGAGAAGACATTTTGTAAGTGCATGCGATCTGCACGGTTTGCCAAGCCGTCGTGGCCATGTTGTCATTCCACCTGACATACCTACACCTTTACACACATTTTTCGGGTATAATCCAAGCATGTCAAGTCCTGTACTTCTAATACAAACAGATATACGATCCCTTCTTGCTGTTCGCATACATTTTGGCTCCATTTTCTTCTAAATAAATAAGAATCCATTGATTTTCCATAGACATCCAACGCACACGGCCATTCCTTCTTGTTTAGCAAAGTGGGTAGGTCCCTGGATGTAAATTGACATACTTTCGGCTGAAGAACTAGGTCAAATACGGGTCGAGCAAGGAATGGCTGGACGGGGCGGATGCCGACCCGTATCGCTATGGAAAATCAATTGATTCTTATATATTTCGAACAAAATTGAGAAATTAGGCATGGCATGTTCATCTAGGATATCTAAGGAAGTTTCCCTGTTAATAACTCCATCTGGCACCATTGGATTCTATGCTAACAAGGTGTGTAAACATCAGGTATGCCAGTAAACTTTTTCAAATCCTTCATGTACATTGACTTCTAGTACCCTTCGGCTAGGTATAGTGGACAGCGAGTTCGTCTCCTGCCACAGCGGCCAGGGATCGTTTCCCCATAGAACCCTGAACGGTTTTAACTGGAAATGTATGGCGAGGGTGACTTTGTATCCTTCTCCAATTTATTAACATGTCAAGGTTGAAACTAGTGCCTTCTTGAAGACGAGGAAAAGGTCTCAGAGTGCAGGTATGGCTGGATAAAGCACTGTGAATTATAGGAAAAAAGCACTGTCCAAACACAAAATGATCTATCCTATTTACTACAAGATCCTGGTGAATGTCACACACTCACTCTTATCAAATGTGGCAGCATACAGGGCTATGTTGCACCCTTGCTGCATATTGTCTTGCTGCGATATGCATTCTAGGGAATACCTGTCTCGCATTTAGGGATGATGGTTCGCCATGATGGTTCCCATTTAATGGGGAAGATCACTGAGCACTAAGCACTTCAGCAATCAGCAGGCAGGACTACTTTTAGTGGTCGAGATGGGGCCAGCTTGGGTCTGACCCCTGTAAAATATAAATGTGGGACAGACACCCCTCCCCCTCTCCACACAAACACATACTTCTATTGGCTGGGTTAGGGTCAGGGACGGTCAACCTTTTCTATGCTTGACACAGTCTGATTGTTTTCATATTTCATAGGCTTTTGTGATATAATGGTAAAAGGAATTGTGACCAGGGGAAAGTTGACCATAGAAACTTCAAAGATTGTATTCCATATTCATATTTCATTTTCTACAATTGTGTGATACCATAAAACCCACAGATATAAGCTGCACCCTGGGTTCATGGTTTTGCTATAAGCCGGACCAGGGACCTGAAGTGTTATATTGAATAAGTTGTCACAGAGAAGATGACACAATTCAATTTCCACAAGTTGTTTAAACGTTTGAGTGGAAAAAGGGAAGAGAAAGCAACAACAACAACAACAACAAATGATGCCATGCAGTGCATGCACCACGGGGTATTTCCCGAAGAAGGCTAAAACTTCCTGTTTGTGGATTTTATCGGCCATGGTAGTGAAGAAGAATTATACGATTCAATCTCTTTATGCGCACCACGTGTCCGGCTCTAGTACAGGTCACGAATTTCTAATTTCTAAAACTTCCTCTCTTTATTTTCATGCCAGTGGTTTGTCTCTGAGGTGTTTCTGTGATCCGACCTTCCTCTTTCTAAGACCCACCCCACCTTCCAACTTTATCCTCGTTAAATTGCTGGTATATCAGAAAGCCTATACACTGTTAAAAAATGTTGAATCTAGCATGGATCTTTGTAAAACTGAACTGTGAACCACCATTATTATGCAACAGGGAGCCAGTGTAGCTTTTACAAGAAACCCCTGGTGGCGGTGCAGTGGTACATCTCTGTGAAAATAACGAAGGATCTCTGGAAACTTTGGGACAAGGAATCCTTTGTTATTTCGTGAACATTATTTTACAGTGTACACTATGGCTCCATATCCAAGAGGGAAAATCCGGCTGGAAATTCAATAGACTGCAGTGAAAAAAATGCACTACACATCATTAGCGTTCCCCGGGGTAGTTCATATATTTGGATAATGGGAATTTCAAGTTTGAATGGAAAGGGAAAGTTAAACTTACAGAACAATAAGGTAAGGCGACTGAGCTTGATAAAATCATCAAGAAATCCACTATGTTCCATCATATACAGAGGTGACTACAGTTGTACATGAAATCTCTGTGAAATAACGATGGATCTATGTTAGTGTCTTTAGTATTGATATCATATAGGCCAGTTAACCAATAAGCAAATATCCACGACCATGGAATATTCCCCGAGGTGAGTCCAACCCTATTCCATGAAGCCTTATAGGCTGAGTGGAATGCGGGTGGACTCACAGAGGGGATATATGATGCAAAAATATTCCATGAAAGTGGATATTTGCATTTATGTCATGACCAAAGGGGTTAAATTATAGCTTTTATTTACTCATGGAGAGCTCTGTTCACTGCAGCAGGTCATGTGGTCATTAGGCATTGAATACGGCCACATTGTTTTCCATCCCCCCATTGAATATGGCATGTCCAGAAGTGTTCTATAGTGACGTCTGTATCAGCCATGACATAAAACCGGCTTACCAACGGGCGGTCCGACAGTTACCGATTCAAAACAACCAAATGGGCAATGAACTTTCTGATCGTCAGTTACATATTGAGATAAGCTCCTGCACTCTCAGCCTCAACTGTAAATGGGCTATAAACACCCTTTAAGTAGGGAGTAGAACCACCTTTACCTACAAAGCACTTCTGGTACATTGTTTGTATACCTACAGCAGGTACAACTGTATTTCAGAATGATAAGGACTCTACTGTATGTCCACGTGGTGGGCGGACAGTGTGGGAGGCATCCGAAATGGTCTAAGTCTTTTATGCGGTAATAGGTAGGTTTAGCCTTTCGTTCGTCTTCAAGATGGTGCTGGTTTCAATCTGGACATGTTAATAAAGTGGTGAAGCATACAAAGTCAACTACGCCATTGATTTCCTGTTAAAACAGTTCAGGGTTCAATGGGGAATCGATCCCCGGCCGCTGTGGCAGGAGACGAGCTCGCTGTCCACTATACCAAGCCGACCGGTGGTAGAAACCACTGCACATGGAGGATTTGAAAAAGTGTTCCGACATACCTGATGTTTACACACCTCGATAATATAGAATCCAATGGGGGAAGGTAGAGTTATTAACAGAGAAACATCCTTAGATATCCTAGATGAACATGCCTTGCCTAATTTCTCCATTTTCTTCGAAATAAATAGGAATCCAATGATTTTCCATATCGATATGTCTCGGCACCCGCCCCGTCCGGCCATTCCTTGTTCAATGCGTATCTGACCTAGTTCTTACATCCGAGCACCTCCCGGCTTTGTAATGGCCATGTACCGGGCCGTGTGCGTTGGATCGCTATGTAAAATCATTGGATTCTCATTTATTTATAAGAAAATGGATACAAAATGTAGGTTAACACCAAGTAGAGATCATATATTTGGCAGTGCTAGAAGTACAGGACTTGACATGCTTGGATTCTACCCAAAAAGTATTTGGAAATACGAGGGTATGACGGGTGGAGCAAAAACATGGCCACGGCAGGTTGGCAAAGCAAGCGGATCGCATGCACTTAGAAAATGTCTGCTCCTGGATTAATTCTGGGGTTATAAGGTAAGAAAATAATACAAAATGGAGACAAATGTTAGATAAACGCCTTAATCAAGTTATGAGACAGCACTTGTGGGTCTATGGTTCAATATTCCACTCCCCGCTGGGTGGGTCGTGGAATATTGAACCATAGACCCACGCGTGCTGTCTCATAACATTGATTAAACGCTACCTAAAAACATCACTTTTACTTTATGGAGCTAAAAGGCAAACCAAGGGAAAGGCCTAATCACTGCTAGTGGTATAATAAATTTGATCTCGGTGTCATACTTGTGTGACTAGGTTTTCCCAGTATACTGGATAATTGCCTACGGGGACAAAAACCTCAGCTAGAATGATGTCACCATATGGCTCTCTCCTGTCCTTTAGGTGAAATAATATGAACTACACTGTAAAAAAAAAGATGTCGTCGTTATTTTCACAGAGATTCCTTGTACATTTGTGTACCACTGTACTGCCTCCTGGGGCTTGTTGTTAAAACTACACTGGTGCACATTGCTTCTCAATTACCATTGTCTGCTGTTCAGTTTTACGAGGATCCCTGGTGGATTCAACATTTTACTTTTTTACAGTGCTGGTGAGTAGATACATCAAGCCCTGTTTCTATACTTTTCTATAGTAGGTTGTGGATGGCACCATTTGCATTAGTGTTTCTTAAGTTGCTCTCTCCAAAATAGATTAGTTCGAGTTCTATCTGAGCTCATTTTGGCCAACTGCCTAGACCCAAATAAATAGAGCAAGAAGTGCCACTGTTTCTAAACCTTAGGATGTAGCTCAAACTGAGTCCCATTTGCTCCATGGAAGAAGGCAAAATTGTTGCTTTTCAAACAATTCTTCCGCCAACCCTTATAGGTGGTCGGCACAACTTTAAATAAGTGAAATACACATGAAAACTTGAATGATTCATTTGATGATAGATGAGCTGAAATTCTAGGACTTTGATGGCACCATTGCATGAGTGTTTCTGAAGTTGTCCTATCCAGCTCTAGCCAATAGAGCATTAGAACAGAACTCAAGTTTAGAAACAGAAGCATGTTTTTGCAGGGTCTGCACTATTAGCTTTGCATAAGTAAACACGGATGGTGCAGTTCAGGTATACAATCAGGGCCATGATGGCAGCAAAGTTGGTTGGAAAACAACAAATTTACTTCCACCAATAGAACAGATGAGACTTAGTTTGAGTTCAATCCAAAAGTTTAGAAACAGTGGCACTTCTTGCTCTATTTATTTGGATCTAGGCCCTTGGCTGACACAGGCTCAGATAGAACTCGAACTGAGCTATTTAGGATAGGGCAACTTAAGAAACACTGATGCAAATGGTGCCATCCAAACCAACTATTGAAACAGCGCCCAGGGCTGCAGTCATGCATTTTGGCAACCAATGGCCATAATGCATTAATGAGTCAGAAGTCCTTAAAGCAAGGATAGTTCAGTATTTAAACTTCTTGCTTAAAGTATCAAGATAGTGACTTAAAAATCTTAAAGTATCAAGATAGTGCCCTATATAAATCTTAAAGTATCAAGATAGGGCCCTATATAAATCTTAAAGTATCAAGATCGTGCCATGTATAAAATCTCAAAGTATCAAGATAGGGCCCTATATGAATCTCAAAGTATCAAGATAGAGCCCTATATAAATCTCAAAGTATCAAGATAGAGCCCTATATAAATCTTAAAGTATCAAGATAGTGCCCTATATAAATCTTAAAGTATCAAGATAGTGCCATATATAAATCTTAAAGTATCAAGATAGGGCCCTATATAAATCTTAAAGTATCAAGATAGTGCCCTATATAAATCTCAAAGTATCAAGATGGTGCCCTATATAAATCTCAAAGTATCAAGATAGGGCCCTATATAAATCTTAAAGTATCAAGATAGTGCCCTATATGAATCTTAAAGTATCAAGATAGGGCCCTATATAAATCTTAAAGTATCAAGATAGGGCCCTATATAAATCTTAAAGTATCAAGATAGTGCCCTATATGAATCTCAAAGTATCAAGATAGTGCCCTATATAAATCTCAAAGTATCAAGATAGTGCCCTATATAAATCTCAAAGTATCAGGATAGTGCCCTATATAAATCTTAAAGTATCAAGATAGGGCCCTATATAAATCTTAAAGTATCACGATAGGGCCCTATATAAATCTTAAAGTATCAAGATTGTGCCCTATATAAATCCTAAATCTATGTAAATGCCCCAGTGTCCCCTCACTTACAGATTTTACCCTAGTTGTATCCAAAGCCATTTTTAAGACTCATGGTCATTCAAGATTTTGTATTTAGTAATCTATACATTTTATACAACGATGCCCTCATTGCCTGTTTAGGGTCAGGAACTTGTTTCAATATCTCCGATGACAACATTGGTCTCAAAAATCAAGAAAAGAACCTTTTTTTAATATGTGGCCTGTATGAGTGCCGGGTTTTTGAATGAGTGTTGGTCTTGAACAAGGGTCGGAAATACAGTAACCCTAAAATTGAAGAATACACTATAATTCAAGTTTTGAGGTGTCACCACCCTAAATCGGACCACTTCCGGGTTTACTGGCCACTTACTTCTGAACTTAGTTATTTTGAGGATTTTGGCCCTATGGAAAGGGAAAGAGGGGCCAAACCCATTGTTATTTGGTATCAGAATGATAAGTAGTCCTGAGTGTTTCAATAGGCCCAGAATATTTTTTGTTCAAAACGTAAATTCAGTCGAGGTTTATCGGGTGAAGGGGTCCTGATGTGTATTCATGCACTGATCAGGCCTCACTATGCAAAAATCACTACCTGGGTACCATGGCAATTTGCACAAAATCTAGCCTGACTATGATTATGTGGACCTATCTTATTTTTTTCTCCATTTATAAGCTAAAATATGGTGTAGGTTGCTAAGCGCTGTGAGAATTTTAAGTATTTTTAATATCAGGTCAAAGTTGGAAGATTTTTAGGATGGCCACAAGGCTTTTGGGGTGGTGACACCTTGAGTAAGTGTCGGTCTCTAATAAAGGTTGGAGGTAGAGATAGGTTAAAAACAATAAGCACTGGGGCACTTAAACAGGACACCCGGGTAGATCATAACGACCAAAAAGGAGCTCACTGCACCGGGTATACAAATCATGGTGAGGGTGAAGCTTAAAAGAAGGGAGGGGCTGAGTTTCTATACTTTCAAATAGTTATAATACTTGAGGTATAATAATTATGGTTATTTCATAATAAAAAAAAAAAAAAAAGGAAAAGCACCAACGTGAGTATGACCATATATGTCTCTCATAAGTCTGTCATGATGATAAAAATAATTACTGTAGCTGTAACCTGGCTTACTTCAAATCACATTTACGATTACACATTGCCTATAAATATAACATCAGCCAGTTCCTGAGTGTGTATTTTTTTTTTTTAATTTATGTGACATGAAATGTAAGATCCATTTCAAGGAAGGTGACTCATACAGGGTGATTCATGAGGATATAAGGCCAACAGATGTAAGAGTAAGAACTAGGATAAAGTGCAGTGCAATTATTGGTTACTTTAACCCTGTAAGACGTGTAATCAGGAGTCTAAATCCATGTATATCGTGTGGGTTCACTTTTAATTTTGATGATTCTGCCAAAATTTGACTGCAGGTATTGTGCGCCTTATATGCAGGATATGAATCTTGCATTGACATGGGTGCTCCCCTTAAAATATGGGCCTGGAGGGCGTTGCACATAAGCTAAAGCCACCTTCCTTGTTCAAAAAAAGTGTGTACTGCACAAGCAGGCCCCTATCTGTGTTACTTTCTCTTAAGTGCTCCTTTTTTTAACATGTACCAGCGAATGTTGCTCCTTTGTTGCCTGAGAACTGCCTCACATGCCGTCTCTTTCTTTGTAGTCCTAATTTTTCTTTGTGTTCACAAAAGTGGCAAAGAGCAAGAGCATTTGAAGGAATGTGTGGCAAAAGTAGATATGTCATGGTGCAGCACACACTATTTTTAAGCAAGGCATGTGCCTTTTCACACTTATATTGTGAGTGGAAGAAAATGACTGCTGCAGGTGAGGCACTTCTCAGGCAAACTACATTTTCCCTTTGTCCAACACCCTCCAGTATGTTGTGAGACCTACATTGGCCTACATAACACAAAGTAGACCCCTCCTACCCCTAGGTCGTGTTGTACAACACACATTTAGGCGGGTAATTTACTATTGTCAAAGCTTTCACGTGATTTCCTGATTTACTACATCTTATGGAGACGTCTAATGTGTGTCACATATACATTGTAGTGGCCTTTTCTACCACGGCCTTATTTTGATATATAGCTGATAATCTGAAAATTTACTGACCATTTTGCTCTCTTACATGCTGTCATATAGGTGGCGCCATAGACATAAAGCGTCATTGACATAGCAAGGGTGATTCTAGACCTCTACCCAGTGGGTCCACCATTTTGAATTCCGCTGGTTGAGGTATAACCCACTGATAAGATATACCATCATGGGTACCTTGTATCTGGGAAACACCCACTTCCAGGGACATGCTGGTCCCATGTTATCAGTTCTTCTCAGTGACTGAGAAGATCCAGCTCCAGACCCGCTTGTATCCGATATATAATACAATTCAAGGATTTTGGCTTCAGTTACGCATTATGGTGAAAACTAGATAGAAACAATACATTAAATGTATTTGTGTTTCCTTTTCATGGTTTAAGTTCCAGTTATATCATAACATGGCAAATTCTCACGAGGACTGGAAGGCATTTCTCAAGATGGTACGACTAGACCCCTGTCAAATCTTGGTGGGATCAATCCCTATAATGTCTTTTTAGCTCTGCATGTAAAATGGCCACTAATAATTGCACTGGTACGACTGCTATACCAAACCCTATGTAGTTACTGTATTAAGTGCTGGTCGTACAGAGCAGTCTTAGTGCTTTACCTAAAATCACACACTTTTATTTTAAGCGTTTCAAAATCCTAGTAGTGTTTTCAGTCGTACCATCCTAAGAAATGCCTTCCTGAGTGAGATCACCCTCAGTCAGACGACTCACTGAAACTTTGCAATCATTTCATGTTGGTGTAGAGGTCGGTGAAAATGTTCTCGGAGAAACCGGGACTCAAACCCGGGGCCCTCCAACTTCGAAGCGGCTGCTCTTCCTCTGAGCTACTTCCCCTGGCCTGACATTTCCACCTTCCATCCACACCTGGATCGGTATGATACACACTAGGGGGGGGCAGTGATTACCCGGAGACCCACCCCTGGGGGTCTGCCACAGAGTACAGGGAAATACTGCCCCTACACTGGTTTAGTGATGTTTAAGATTAAACTTGCGTATTTGGCATAAAGCAATGATTTGATCAAGGTTATTTGACCATTAGGGATGCTGCACATAGCCGTGAAATATGGGGTAGGGTTTTTCCATTGGGGTGTAAAATACAGGGGTCCTTGGTTAAAGAGAATGTTACCAAATGCTATTTGGAAATGCTCCTAGAATGCTTAAAAACCACATTTAATAAATTTAGATTCCATTCAAATTGTCGAATTAATAAATTCTAAGTGAACATGGGACGTATACTAAAAAAAGAGCATATCTTTGGTTCTCATTGTATAGTATTTTCAAAATTCTCTCAGATTTAAAAAGCTCAAATTATACTCCATGCCCTTGACACGTTTCTAAGGTCTCTGTCATCACACATCTTTGCGACATTGCTACAAGTTGCCAACCCATTCAATCATGCCATTGGGGCTGCTGTGTTCAACTTAAGATAGGACTAGTGACTTGACTGCAGCCACGTCACATACCAGCAGGGTCTGTGTGTGTGTGTGTGTGTGTGTGTGTGTGTGTGTGTGTGTGTGTGTGTGGGTTGGGGGGTGCCAGTTTGCCATTTAAGGTCATCCTGCTCCACCATTCGTGTGTGTAGTCATTGCTTAATCATGACATCAGACCAGACAACTACCATGGTACCATAAAACCCTGTCTATAAGTCGCTTCCATGTATAAGCCACTCCCGCATATAAGTTCCACCCGCATATAAGCCGAATCCATGTATAATACAGTATGTCCATTTGTCAAAATGATGCATGAATGCAGCCTTGGCGATTCACCCACAAGGGTTGTATTGATGCTTCATGCTATCTTGGTAGTACTTATATTAGCTTATAAGTAGGGTTGGCATGATGTATGAATGCAGCCTTGGTGAGTCTACTCACCATGGCTGAATTCATGCATCGTGACAATCCACTGGGGGAAGGTTGGAAGGAACATAGTAGATGCTGCATTCATCTACCATAGCAACCGGTAGATGCTGCATTCATCTACCATAGCAACCAGTAGATGCTGCATTCATCTACCATAGCAACCAGTAGACGCTGCATTCATGTACCATAGCAACCAGTAGACGCTGCATTCATCTACCGTAGCAACCAGTGGACGCTGCATTCATGTACCATAGCAACCGGTAGATGCTGCATTCATCTACCATAGCAACCGGTAGATGCTGCATTCATCTACCATAGCAACCAGTAGACCCTGCATTCATCTACCATAGCAACCAATAGACGCTGCATTCATGTACCATAGCAACCGGTAGACGCTGCATTCATCTACCATAGTAACCAGTAGATGCTGCATTCATCTACAATAGCAACCAGTGGACACTGCATTCATCTACCATAGCAACCAGTGGACACTGCATTCATCTACCATAGCAACCAGTGGACACTGCATTCATCTACCATAGCAACCAGTGGACACTGCATTCATCTACCATAGCAACCAGTAGACGCTGCATTCATCTACCATAGCAACCAGTAGACACTGCATTCATCTACAATAGCAACCAGTGGACACTGCATTCATCTTCCATAGCAACCAGTGGACACTGCATTCATCTACCATAGCAACCGGTAGATGCTGCATTCATCTACCATAGCAACCAGTGAATGCTGCATTCATCTACCATAGCAACCAGTGGACGCTGCATTCATCTACCATAGCAACCAGTAGACGCTGCATTCATCTACCATAGCAACCAGTAGACGCTGCATTCATCTACCATAGCAACCAGTAGACGCTGCATTCATCTACCATAGCAACCAATAAACCGCATGGTTCTATGGTTCTTCAGCATACCCAAAAGTATCAAGGGGTTAGCTGGCCTTTCTTGGCGTAGCCCTGATTAGTGATTCCAGGAATGTTGCCTCTTGTCTTTGGCTCTGGAACCATCAATTACTCACCAGCATGGATTAGGTGTATCATAGCATCAGATAAATATTTAGGATGCATCAAGTTTGAACAATGATGCATCACTTGGTCTTGCCATTATCGCCTTTTTATGAGTGCTTATAAACTAAACGTACCTGCTAGCCCCTGAACTTGTATAGGGCCTGAGCTCATATGAGACCATTAGAAGAGACTTTTTTGGCTTCAAGTGGGCTAACCCTGCACTTAAGCGATCATTACAGCATACCATTCCTTTCAACAGTCCCCCGATGAGCCTCAGTGGTGGACCTCTAGTATCACAAGTTGCAAATAGATGTGTGTTTTTAAAGGCATGGCGTTAGAGAAAAGGGCAGGACAAGGGGGGGGGGAGAATTTACACAACCTAGATTCCTTTTTAGTAGCTGTGAAGCACAAAAGTGTGCAATATCATATATAAAACTGTGGGGGCCTAGCCTTTTAAGGGCTGATAGGTACGGTCATTGGTGCATCATGCTCAGTGGTTGGCACGATGCATTAATGCAGCCCTGGTGAGTCATGTAATATGAATACTGGATACCTCCTCACCAGTGCTGCATTCATGCATAAAGCATGCCTTCAGCAGTAGCTTAATACCTAAGTAATATGTCATCCCCTATAGAGACGGCATAATGCATGAATGCAGTGCAGTCCTGACTAAACCCACTACCACTGCATCCATGAAAACCAACAGGCATGATGCATTAATGCCTTGGCAGGACTTAAAGTGCTAGAGACTAAAGATTCTCACCGCCGGCATGTCTTATATATGTACGTACATGAGGGCAGCCAAGCCAGACCATGCCCCACATAGACAGGGTAGACTCTTTAAAGACAACATGATGCCTCTTTACTGTGTCATGATGCACCGATGCAGTGCTGGTGCTTAGACTCACCAGCACTGCATTGGTGCATCATGCTAACCCTTTGAAACTGTATATTTAGATGCTGTAGGGTCAGTATGATGCACAATTCTGCCTGCAAGGAGTTGTTCGCCCATAGCTGCATTCATGCACCATGACGACCAACAAAAGGCCATAATGCGTCAAAGTACAACATATTCCATATATATGGTTGAAGCCTCCCCACTCCCTTCCTCTAGTAGTAGATATGTGCATATTTGTGTGTTTGCTCCTCCCTTCACTATTTAAATACCAAGAATGACCCATTTCTTAAGTCATGGCAGATATGATTGTTCCTATAGAACAGTACTGGGCATGTCGTATTCAATGGGAGGATGGAATACAATGTGGCCATATTCAATGGGTGTCTGCCATCTTGGACTTTGAACAGATCTGAGTTTTTCTTCATTTAAAAGCAAAACAACCCCCTAGGCCATGACATAAATGCAAATGTCAACTTCCATGGGATATTTTACATCGTATTCCCCTCTTATATAGCGCACGATGCATCCATGAATTCTGCCCCTCGGTCGCTATAGAAAAATGGAATGCAGCTTTGTCAAGAAACTTACCAATGCTGTTTTCATATGTTGTATCCTACCAATGATATCAATGCACTTGTAAATGGCTGGCCAATGCAGCGCTGCACAGAACACTCGCCAGAACTGCATTGGTGTATCATGACAAGCAATTAATGTGGACTGAGAGGTTTCAACTGTCATGCTGTATTCAAAGTTAAAGGGACCAGCACTGCTGTAGACAACATAAACAAAAGAAAAAGAACCCACACAATTTGGATAAATACAGGCCATACAACCGGTAGGGGAACTCTTTAAAGGCGATATTACATTAATACAACATGTCCATCGATTGTCATTATATATGCATGTAGACCTGGCAAGTAACTCACCAGGGCTACATTCACACATCGGGTTGGCCCTCCAGGCTTAGTACATCTTCAGAGGGTTGGTATGATGCACCAACAGAGTGCTGGTGAGCAGAAGTACCAGTACTTCATTAGTGCATCATGACAACTGCTTTCATGCATCGTACCAACCCTGTAGGGTAGATGCATTCAAAAAGGGTCAGCATGATACACCAATGCAGTTCTGGCAAGTAGACTAACCAGCACTGCATTGGTGCATCATGATAGAAAAGAAAACATGAGACTGGAGGTGTCATGTGGCCCTTAACGGTTTGCTGAAGGGAATCCAGGGGTATCCAATAAGGGGTTGGAATGGAGGGGGGGTGGATGGGGGTTGGGGGTTGAGGGTTGTTTGGTGGGTACATACTGATGACAGCTAAAGACAGAGACAGGCTGGAGAAGCTAATCTACCTGTGGCATTTTAACAGCGCTAATTTGAGAGACATAGCTGTATGTATGTATGTGTGTACACACGGATGTGGGTGACATGCTCAGCTTACGTGGCATGACATATGAATCACTGCACAACCACTGAGATCCCTACACACACCCCTGCCACTTACCTACCAATGTCTCCTATATAAACACCTTCATAATCTCGTATCCCAGTCTTTCCAGTATTTAACCTACATCAATCTAGATTTTCATTTATACATAGGCCCTATTATATAAGTATTATGATTTTATTTCATGGGTTGGGTGATCCTGGAATGATCCTGGAGGTGGCAACTCATCCACTGGAAATACCAAACCTACCAAATACCAAACCTAAAAATGTTACTACAAACTCTTACCAAACCTTCTACAGAAGTTGTCCACAAAGTATTGAGATGATATACACTCTCACATGTATAGTTAATGGTTAACACATAGACTTACCTGTGGTAGATAGTATTAATGTAAATAATCCCTGTGGTGGGTTTGTCAGGAGGAGCAGTGGTAGTGTGAGGGTCTCCTGTCCTGTGTCCTCCTGTGCACTATACACCCACAGTAGGTCGTCTTAACCTGCTGCTGTCCCCCACCACTACCTGTGTGTCTAAGGTGTGTTTCTGTAGTACCTGTCCTACACCTGGAGGGTGTTGCGAAAGGACAGGAATTCAATTCTGTCGGAGGTGCTATTCCCAAATGGGAACTGACTAACCTCAGGCAATGACTTCTCCCCTGTTTTGCAGCAAGGTAATAGGTTATAGAATTGATTCTTAAGTTTTCATGAATTTGGGAATGCTTCCCAGTATGACTCACACTAAGGGGATTGATTCTGAGTGTATGGTAAGAAGTTGGTTCTGAGCAGCAGAACAGCCAGGAACTGGAAGGTGAGTTATGACAGTGAGAATCCGCATCCGATTCTTTTTGCAATAGCCTCCTGCATGCCCCAACCCCACCTCACACTATAGACCTCTGCAGCAAGAGAGGGCCAAGGGTGTCAGAAGCACTTTCACGGTAAATAATTTACTTAAATAGCAGTGAACTACTGGCAATTACAGGTGCCGGTGGTTCCCTGTTATTTTAGTGTTCAACATTGCTCCAAGATTCCCCATACATTGCGCCGGGATTCTCCATACTTTTTCAATAGGAATTCACTGTATTTTGTACGGTGTTTCACCGTTTCTTCAGTGTGATGTAAAGCTTGTTTAGATAACCTCACAAATCCTTGTATCACTCCACAATATAGATCTGATCCATGATTCAAGTGAGATGTTTAAATTTCACAATAGTTCTATATATTCAGATATTGCTGTAGAGATAGAACATAAGCACCTAAGTGCTCATACTCAGTCCCTAATACATTGGAGTGTCCAGTTTATAGACACTGTCCTTCATTAGGGGACTGCACTGTCTGAATCCTTTGTCTACCGACTATGGACTAGTCGAGATGCATGTTCAATAATGTCAGTGGGAGTGGTTTTCCAAATTCACATTTTGAAATAGCTGATATAGGTCCATTATTTAGAAAATAGACAACGACCTTCTTCACATCGAGACTGTCTGTTGTCCTATAATGCACAAATGCATCTGTGTGCATTATAGGACAACAGGCAATCGAGATGTGAAAAAGGAGTTGTCTATTGTCTTAATAAAACATTGTACATTTCATTCAAATCACTTAAGTACCCAATTAAGGTATGTCTAGACCAATTAATGGCCCTTGTTTAGACCTATGGTGACCTTGCTCAGGTGTGCACTACACTGCTATAATGCACTCAAGGTCACTTCTATCGTGCAGCAGATTACTGTACAGTCTGTACAGGCTATAATGTCTATGAGAAGGCATTATGTATCAACAAAGAAGTTTATTACTACTCATTTTCAATGATAATTGAATATTATCAAAGAATTGACATGTAATACCTCTCCATGTGATCAAAGTATGTCATCTAGTGACATCCAAACTAACTATACTTTAGGGGGTTTCAACGCAAACCTATATCACTATACAAAGTTGCACCAAAAAGAGATATTAGTAAACCACCTTAGGGTAAAGCACCGTTATTGTAGGGGATATCACCATTCCTTCAATTACAGGTTATCACCGTAAAATTTTACGGACTTTCCATATCAAATTTAGGGATTTTTTTTACAGTGTTGGATTTGGGAATTTGGGGGGGGGGGGGGGTAGAAGCATCTTGAATTAAATTCATTTCATTGCAAAAATCCACTGTCAATGGTCCTCCTTAGCAATATGACCAGACCCTCTGATAGTTACATAATCACTGAAGAAAATTTCTGGATGATCACAATCTTGTATGTTCAATATTCTTATACCATTATCCTGTAAAATTATAACAGCAATGTCCAGTTCAAAGTGAGTAATTTCAGGGTTCATGTTATAAGCATTGCACCAAGGATAATTTAGGGGGGTATGGGAATTTTCTAAAGTTCTGGCATAAATTGCTGCTTTTTCTACATGAATTTATGAGTATAAAAGGTCAGTTGACTGCATTTATTGACTACTGTTTTTCTTCTTTTTTTTTAAGTCGCCCTTTCCTGCTGCATTGGTCTTCCTCAACAGCAGTCCTAAGCATTTATTATTACACGATGTCTGTGATTTTGGGTGCTTTTTCTAGATATCCCTGTGCTGATATTCCTGCACTGTAATATGAACAGATGCAAGGTGGATCTCAGCACGACTTTGGGTGGATATCAGCACGACTTTGGATGTATATCAGCGTGACTTTGGGTGGATATCAGCATTGTTTAATGTGTAATTTCGCATTTAAAATCATTCTTCCCCAGCCTGGGATCGAACCCAGATCGCCCTATCTAAAAGCGAGAGTCTTACCACTAGACCACACTGGTGATGGCGTAGTTTGATGTGCTTGCCTGTATATATACAATGCCTTAGGTTCTACCTGGTTAGGAGTGTCCCAAACTTGTCACGTGCGCAAGGTGAGAATGGCATTGTAATTATAGAGGCAATCACACCAGTAGCAGACCGCAACAAGCTGCTGACGTGTTTACCAATGGTATAGTGCACAGCGAGTCACGCTCCAAACCCCAGGTGCAGGCGTTCACCTCCTGGCCTGGTTCATCTTTTTTTTTCAAATTGAATTTATTGATATTCTATTGATTATTTATTGATAATCTATTGATAAATCATGTAATAAAGCCAGTAAGGTAAGGGCTAACAGGCACCTCATTGCATGCATCATAGGACATATCAAAACTCGTGGGCTACGCCCACTCGTCCCATACATTACTCCCTCACTAGGGGTGGCATCATGAAGGACTGCGGCCCTGGTGAGTGGACTAATCAGGCCTGCATTCATGTGTCATGATGATAAATAGGCATGATACATTGATGCTCTAATAACCTTTAACACTTTAAGGGCCGCTGGTGTAGGAGTGCATTATGCCCATTGGTTGACATGATGCACCAATGAAGTGCTGGCGAGCAGACTCAAAAGCTGTATTCATGCATTATTGGTCACTATCTGGTCTGGAGCTGGTCCCGGCGACACACACTGATGAGATGGGACCAGCATGTCCCTGGATGTGGGTGTTAACCAGCGACAAGGTACCCATCAAGGTACCCATCATATGTGGTATCAGTGGGTATTACCCCAACCAGCAAAATTCAAAATGGCGGCTCCACTAGGCCTCCATACTGAGTCCTAAAGCAGCTGCATCTATGCACCAAGATGGCTGCATTCAACAATTCATGCATCGCGATGGCTGCATTCATGCATAACGAAGGCTGCATTCATACATCATGACAGTGAATGGGCATGATGCATTTAATTCACGATGCAGTTGTAGAATGGTTATAAAGTGATATTAGCAGGAAGTACCTATACAACAACCGGGAGGACAACATCTTTTTAAGAATTTCACCTGTTTTCAGTGGAAAAGCCTGCATGTTACTATAAATCTAAGAAGGTCAGCGCACGATTTTCGTCCCCTACAGGGCGGGGATAAAAACAGATTTGACCATCAAGAGGGGGAGGGGGTGGTCAAAATTGTTTTCCTGCATCCATGCACAAATCCACCGACCCCCCTCCCTGTTGTTAAAAAATCCTTGAGACATATAATCTACCAAACCCCAGCATCCAGGAACCCTGTCCCAACAACCCTGGCCCCATTTAAACTCCACAACAACCCCCCCCCTTTACCTGCCCAACCCAGCATTAAGGACACACCTTGTGGTAAGTGCATAGTGACCTGGAGTCTCCTGGATCCTTAACCCTTTAAGGGATGCTGATACAGCAGTGCATCATGCCCATTGGTCGTCATGATGCACCAATGAAGTGCTGGCGAGACTGCTCGTCAGCACCTCATCGGAGCATCATGTGGACCCTCCAGAAATGTAGGGTTGGCATGATGCACGAATGTAGCCCTGGCCAGCTATTCACCAGGACTATATGTATTTATGTCATGGCAGATACGATTGTAGTTATAGTACTGGACATGTCGTATTCAATGGGGGGACGGAATACAATGTGGCCGTATTCAATAGGTGTCCGCCATCTTTGATTTTGCACAGATTTGAGCCGTTTTTCTTCATTTAAAAGCAAAATAGCCTAGGCCATCTAAAACAACTGTGGCGATATTTCTTTACTACTCCGGTGAGGGGGGGGGGGGGGTATTGCCTGTTTTCATTGAAAAGGTCTGTGTACCCTAAGCTGAAATGATGTCATCATGCAGGATGTTGCAGACCCTTCGGTGAGTGTCAAGATTTCACCCTTATGAAGGGGGGTCTTTTTTTTACTTTACATAAAAACTCATTACTATCCCCCTTTATCTTAGAATGATCACTCCTGGAATGCTCAGTGACTTGCTGTGAGTCCAGACACTCATAATAGAGACTGCTGGAAAGTAGGTAAGAGAGGGAAGGACAGGGTAGGGTGTGTGTGTGGGGTAAGGGGGGGGGGGTGAAGGTGGAGGGGGCTTCAGGTAGGTGATGAAAGACATGGAGGGTCTTGCCAAAAAAGGAAACGTAAACCTAAATATAAAACACATATGTTTCCCTATTGCTGAACGTATTCTTGTCAAAACAAAAAGGCGAAATGTGGCAAAAACTAAATGTATCTAAATAAGCTCTATCGGTGATTCAGTTGAATTAACTAATAATAGCAGACATGCGTAGATGGATATTCCGTGCATTGAATATGATATTTTTTAATCTGTTCAGATAGTAACTATTTGGCAATTATATAAAAAGGTGTCAGGCCACACTCATTTCTATCTATTCTGTTGAAAATTCCTCATTATCTTTTGGCAACACCCTCCAACTATCATCATGGGGTCTATTAGGATAGGGTGAATTACCAAGTTTGCTATAAGTTCTCACCAATATAAACTTAACAAAACGATCTGACCACCTATGACATCCAACTGTCAGCTGTCAGTCACTGATGGATGGCGTAGGGACAGTATCCTTAGCCCTTCCAGGCTTTCTAGTTCTATTAAGGCTTAGAGTATGATTATTTGGTTCACAAATAAGCTCTAATCTTTTAGATTACACTATCACTACATACTGGCGGGCAACTGGCAGCCACCATCGCTGCAAGTCACGTCATGAACTCATTACCTAATTGGACACACAACGAGGCTAGCTGTCATCACTAACCTGAAGCCTCCAAGCGCATAATGCCGTCGTCAGGCAGATGATGTCTGTCCACAGGGCTGTTCAGGTATAAGTACCAGAGAGACTGTAAGTCCCACCCCCTAGATGGGTCATAGGAACTATTGCAATGCCATCTGGTGATAAGTTGTTGAACTGCTTGGCACCCTACTAGACTGACCCTAGTCTGAACTGTCATAATTGCCACGCGTGTGGGAGTTGCAGCAGGTCGCCACTAACCACCCTACTAGCACTACCCTATCCCATTTATATGATGTGATTTTAACATTAAAATGTAATTAGATCATTTATACACCATTGGAAAACTTTTCAAAAAGTCTATCTCCATTGCTCAATGTTGTCAGTCTATTTGTGTGACAGCATTGAGCAACTGAGTTTGTGTTCAGTTGCATGAGCATCTTCACCCATTGTGGGTCTCTACCTAAGCATCGCAACGCTAAACCATCTGTACACATGTATGCTTTCGTCTTGCCGATTGCTCTTGTTACATCATTGATATATATATATATATATATATATATATATATATATATATATATATATATATATATACGAGGAAGAGCAGCTGTCCCAAGACTGATCCTTGGCACATGCTACTCTCCACATCTCCACTGGATGATTCCACTCCATTTGCTGTTGTACATTGTTGTCTCCTGTTGAGGTAGTCACTAAACCAACTTACAGTCTCATTATCTAGATCATGCTAACACAACTCATCCAAATGATGTCTTTTTTACGTAAATTTCATGAGTTTTCACGCAAGAATGATGTAAATTGCACGAGTTGTGCTAGCTGGGGACCTCATTTCAGCAGTATTATGTGGCTTATCGTATCAAAAGCCTTCCTTTATATTTGTCTGTGGCAAAAGATCCTGGGATTTCTACCCCTGCGATCTTAGTGTAGGCACATATCATAAGACCTGGCCAGTCTACCCTATCTAATGCAGTGGTTGCAGGCCTGTCAGGAAGAGCAAGTCCTGAGATCACTTCACTATTCTTTTTCCAGCGATGAGATCACTGCGATCTTAGTGAAAGAATTGCATAGTGGTTTAACCTGAGTACAAGAGCACTTACAGGGAACACGCCTGATCAAAAGAGAGAATAGCCTGCTGCATACACATAGAGTGGAGGGAGGATGTTTGCTGAGTGTGCTTGAGGGCTCTTAGGGCTACTCATGAGTTAAGTGCACTGTAAGGTAATCCTTCTCTTCTCTCTCTTTGTCCTGGGGGGGGGGGGCACACTGCTTTTAATAGGCAAGCATAAATCATACATTCATGGGAACAACTCTTGAATACTGTATGGGGTTGACTGCACCCTGTGCTCTTTTGTTAGCCCATATGGGGATGGGGAACGATGGTATAAACACTGTTATGAAGAAGAGTGACTCCACAGTTATTCCTTTATTTTGGGACTCTTACCCCTGTGCCCAGTCAGTACTTCTTGGAATAGTGTAGGAGGGCTGAGGCTAAGATAGATGCGATCTTAGTGCTGGCTAGGAAAAGTGAATGCAGTCTAATCTTAAGATCGCTTAATAGGATAAGGCAGAATAATTCCTAAGATCGCTGATGTTGAGATCCCAGGATCTTTTGAATAACCTCCAGGAGCTTAATTCAAAAGATCCTGGGATCCCAACCCCAGCGATCTTAGTGTAAGCACATATCATAAGACCTGGCCGGTCTACCCTATCTAATGCAGTGGTTGCAGGCCTGTCCAGAATAGCTAGTCCTAGGATCGATTCACTATTCCATTTCCACCACTAAGATCACTGCGATCTTAGTGAAAGAAATGCATAGTGGTTTCACCAGGGTACAAGAGCACTTACAGGGAACACTCCTGATTGAAAGAGTGAATAGCCTGCTGCATACATAAAGAGGGGAGGGAGGACATTTGCTGAGTGTCCTTGAGGGCTCTTAGGGCTACTCATGCGTTAAGTGCACTGTAAGGTAATTCTTCCCTTCTCTCTCTTTGTCCTGGGGGGAGGGCACAATGCTTCTAATAGGCAAGCATAAATCCTACATTCATGGGAACAACTCTTGAATACTGTAAGGGGGTCAACTGCACCCTGTGCTCTTTTGCTAGCCCATATGGGGACAGGGAACGATGGTATAAGCACTCTTGTGAAGAAGAGTGACTCCACAGCTATTCCTTTATTTTGGGACTCTTACCCCTGTGCCTAGTCAGTACTTCTTGGAATAGTGTAGGAGGGCTGAGGCTAAGATCGATGCGATCTTAGTGCTGGCTAGGATATGTGAACCCAGTCAACTCTTAAGATTGCTTAATAGGATAAGGCTGATTTATTCCTAAGATCGCTGGGGTCGTGATCCCAGGATCTTTTGAATTAAGCACCAGATCTGGAATTAGAAGAAAAAGAGAATTAGTAGTCAAGAGTCTAGGAGCATGTTATGTAGAATGGCAATATTTTGACTGTAGGCTTTATTCACTCTAAGGCAATGTTATATAATCACGTGCATAAAAAGATTATTGAGCTGAGAATTTTGGAAGCCAGAGGTAAAATTCTTCTTTAAAAGGATTTGGAGAAGCGGCCAGAGGCAAAATATGAATTCCACCTAGAATGCCCAAATAATGCACAATCGAAGTCATTTTTTGATTATAGGTAGAACTTTTGTGTAAATATAACGAGTCAAGCATTGCTTTGATCAACAACTAAAACAGAGAATCTCTATCTAAACTCATACTTACCCTACATCTCCTACTATAGTTATTTCACAAACACTATGGTCCGCGCTCTACCCATACATAGGGTAATAGATACTTTAGGGTGCAAGTACACATAGGGTGCAGACATGTAGGTTGCAAAGACACTTAGGTAGCAGACACTTAGGGTGCACAAAAAGGACAGGTAGGGTGCAGGGTGAAAATACCAAGACACTTAGGGTGCAGTCGGTCTATAGCCCATCTGTCTGTAGGGAGTCCCCCTTGGACAGACATCACATGCCTCTAGCTCAGACCACTGATTTTATCTCTATGCATATAAGGCTATGGAGAATAAAATCAGTGGTAGGGCTAGAGGTGACGGACGGCATAGGGACAGTATCCTTAGCCCTTTAATTGTTTCTAGTTCTATTAGAGCTTGGAGTATGATTATTTAGTTCACTATTAATCCCAAATCTTTTTAATTTCACTATCACTGTCGACGGGAGGCCGACTCCCAGCAGCCAGCCTCTGAGGGGGGGAGGGGGGAGGGGGGCAGACACTCTGAGGGGGGCAGAATAGTTTACAGTTTACAAATCTAGACCAGTTTGTTTTGCACCTAAAATGTTGTGCCATTGTGTCCTATGTGACCTTGCACCCTACATGTATGTCCTGCGATTTGCACACTACATGTCCAAGCACCCTAAGTGTCCACCTGCATGCACCCTAAGTGTCTGCACCCCAAGTGTCTCTGCTACCAGTATTCATACATAGTGGTTTGACAACCTGCAGTACATCATCCATATGAGGGCATACCTCCCTTTCCCCTTATTACCCACGATACCATCTGGACTGCAAAGAGTGTCGCCCTCTGTAACTAAGGTACCGGACCAATATACAGTATGGGTGCATTATGGATGACAGCATTTATATAATAACATTATACACAGTCACACTGTCCATTGAGTGAAGACTCCATGGTGACTCTCAGTATTGCTTGAAAGCAAGACATTTGTTAAGGCGGCTGGTGGGGAGTGTTAGTTCAGCATTTGGACACCATTGACTTTACAGATAAATGAAACATGCAACATACAGGCAGGCTTGGCATGGATTTGAACCCTGGAGCTTAACTCAAAAGATCCTGGGATCCCAACCCCAGCGATCTTAGTGTAGGCACATATCATAAGACCTGGCTGGTCTACCCTATGTAATGCAGTAGTTGCAGGCCTGTCCAGAATAGCTGGAGGACATCAGCAGGTATTTACACTGCAAAGTCTCCAAAGATGTCAGCCACAGCTATATACACATATATGTACACACTGCATTAGAATATGAGACTTAAGGAAGTACAACAGGTTGGCAGGAAGAACATTGCTTTATACTTTACAAAATAACATGATATGGGTGTAAGTCATGGAGCTCATTAGTTATTTCATGGTAATGATGGTGGTGTAAGTTGAATTTAGTTAATTTTCTATTGTTGTGTCTATTTTCATAATATTTAAAGAAATGACACTATGATAAACAAGGGGTTTGGGGATATTTGTCATTACAATTGATTGTAACTGTGTGCAGATAGTCCATTCAGAGGTAGTGCTGCTACCTGGTGTGGATTTGACCTCGAAATATCTAAACTTATTTTTACATGTTTAGTAAGATTCTGGACTCCCATAGACTAACGCACGGTAAAGCATATTGTCATTATTTACGATATATGGGTTCGTATTTGCCAAAAAGTTATTTGACATTTCGACTGTATTACCCCTCCTTCCGGCCTCATCACTCGGCGCAGGAATCTATATCCAGCATTTGAATTTTTTTTTCCCACATACCTGATGTTTGCAGACCTCGTTAGCATAGATTTCAATGGAGCCTGGTGGAGTTATTCACAGGAAAACATTGTTAGATATCCTATATGAACATGCCATGCCAAATTCCTCCATTTTCTTCGAAATAAATAAGAATCCATTGATTTTCCACATCGATACGATTCGGGACCCGCCCAGTCCGGCCATTCCTTGCTCGACGCGTGGCTGACCTAGTCTCATTGCGCAGGAAACAAACCCATTTCCCATACCCTCACATCATATTATACTGGTGTGGCGAGGTAAAAATATGATGAATTGATGCTCTAAGACCCACCCTACGATATTTCCCAAGCCCAAATAAAAATATGAAGCCTAACTATGTCAAATCTTACATTTTCTGATCGTCCCCAAAATGCTGCCAATACAAACTCTATGGCGCTACTCAGTCCTTCTACCGGTACAGTCCCCATAGACTTATCATTACGTGAACAAAGCTAAAACTAAATAATTTCTCCTGGGCTTAATATTTCGAATTTCTGGGTGGGGATGGCGCCAAATATTAGTTTAACTATTCTAGTTTTTAGCCTCTTAAGGATTTTTAGGGGGTTGAAGCCTAAGATGTCAAAAAAAAAATAAAGCATTTTGATGTCTGACCTAGTCTCATCGCGCAGGAAACAAACCCATTTCCCATACCCTCACATCATATTATACTGGTGTGGCGAGGTAAAAATATGATGAATTGATGCTCTAAGACCCCCCCTACGATATTTCCCAAGCCCAAATAAAAATATGAAGCCTAACTATGTCAAATCTTACATTTTCTGATCGTCCCCAAAATGCTGCCAATACAAACTCTATGGCGCTACTCAGTCCTTCTACCGGTACAGTCCCCATAGACTTATCATTACGTGAACAAAGCTAAAACTAAATAATTTCTCCTGGGCTTAATATTTCGAATTTCTGGGTGGGGATGGCGCCAAATATTAGTTTAACTATTCTAGTTTTTAGCCTCTTAAGGATTTTTAGGGGGTTGAAGCCTAAAATGTCAAAAAAAAAATAAAGCATTTTGATGTCTGGCCGTATCAATCATTTCCATATACTTTCAATGCTAAAATAGGCCCATGTCGACCAAAACTAAATGAGCTGTCATTAAATAAATCCTGAATACTTTTTAATGGGAATATGATGGGAACGAAGTAAAATATCACAAGTTTAATGTGTATTAGTATCAGTGCTGATATGTAGGCCTAACTAGCTTAAAAAAATTCGTATATCAAGTCTTCCATTCAGTCCTTCTACCGGTACAGTCCCCATAGAGTTATCATTACGTGAACAAACCTAAAACTAAATAATTTCTCCTGGGCTTAATATTTCGAATTTCTGGGTGGGGATTGCGCCAAATATTAGTTTAACTATTCTAGTTTTTAGCCTCTTAAGGATTTTTAGGGGGTTGAAGCCTAAGATGTCAAAAAAAAAAATAAAGCATTTTGATGTCTGGCCGTATCAGTCATTTCCATATACTTTCAATGCTAAAATAGGCCCATGTCGACCAAAACTAAATGAGCTGTCTTTAAATAAATCCTGAATACTTTTTAATGGGAATATGATGGGAATGAAGTAAAATATCACAAGTTTAATGTGTATTAGTATCAGTGCTGATATGTAGGCCTAACTAGCTTAAAAAAATTCGTATATCAAGTCTTCCATTCAGTCCTTCTACCGGTACAGTCCCCATAGAGTTATCATTACGTGAACAAACCTAAAACTAAATAATTTCTCCTGGGCTTAATATTTCGAATTTTTGGGTGGGGATTGCGCCAAATATTAGTTTAACTATTCTAGTTTTTAGCCTCTTAAGGATTTTTAGGGGGTTGAAGCCTAAGATGTCAAAAAAAAAATAAAGCATTTTGATGTCTGGCCGTATCAGTCATTTCCATATACTTTCAATGCTAAAATAGGCCCATGTCGACCAAAACTAAATGAGCTGTCATTAAATAAATCCTGAATACTTTTTAATGGGAATATGATGGGAAAGAAGTAAAATATCACAAGTTTAATGTGTATTAACCTCAGTGCTGAAAATTAGGCCTAACCCCCCAATACAAAAATTATTCTGTAGGTGCGCCTTATAGCTGTCCCCATAGACTTATCATTACGTGAACAAAGCTAAAACTAAATAATTTCTCCTGGGCTTAATATTTCGAATTTCTGGGTGGGGATGGCGCCAAATATTAGTTTAACTATTCTAGTTTTTAGCCTCTTAAGGATTTTTAGGGGGTTGAAGCCTAAGATGTCAAAAAAAAAAAAAAGCATTTTGATGTCTGGCCGTAACAGTCATTTCCATATACTTTCAATGCTAAAATAGGCCCATGTCGACCGGAAGTAAATGCGCTGTCATTAAATAAATCCTGAATACTTTTTAATGGGAGTACGATGGTAAATAAGTAAAATAACTAAAGTTTACTATGTATTAGTCTCAGTGCTGAAAATTAGGCCTAACCCCCAATAAAAAAATTATTCTGTAGGTGCGCCTTATAGCTGTCCCCATAGACTTATCATTACGTGAACAAAGTCAAAACTAAAATAATTCTCCTGGGCTTAATATTTCGAATTTCTGGGTGGGGATTGCGCCAAATATTAGTTTAATTCCTCTAGTTTTTAGCCTCTTAAGGATTTTTAGGGGGTTGAAGCCTAAGATGTCAAAAAAAAAAAAAAGCATTTTGATGTCTGGCCGTATCAGTCATTTCCATACAGTGCTTCTACCGGTACAGTCCCCATAGACTTATCATTACGTGAACAAACCTAAAAGTAAATAATTTCTCCTGGGCTTAATATTTCGAATTTCTGGGTGGGGATTGCGCCAAATATTAGTTTAACTATTCTAGTTTTTAGCCTCTTAAGGATTTTTAGGGGGTTGAAGCCTAACATGTCAAACAAAAAATAAAGCATTTTGATGTCTGGCCGTGACATTGCTCCCATAGAGATTGCACTGAGGCTCAGATCAGCGGTACATTATTTGCAGTTTAAATTTTTATTTGAACCTTTTATGGGAAATTACACCACTCTCATGGTAGATTTCATCATTTTACAGTGCTTGGGGGGGTTATTTTTTTGGTTTTGTCAAAATTAAGCCGGAAAATAATTAAATTCTTTGCCTTGACCCAGATTTTCACCGATCAGCTGATCGCCTACACTTGGGATCTCAGCACTGAGGTTAATACATTATAAACTTTAGTTATTTTACTTATTAGCCATCGTAGCTTTTTTGCAACCTAAATAAGAATAACTAGTATAAAATAGTAATAAAAATGCGAGATAAAAGCTACTTTTGTGATTTTTGTGTCAGGGACTACTTTTTCTGCGGAGTAGTCCTAACCAGAAGTAAATAACCAAGATGGCGGGACCTTCCCCAAAAGTTCAATTAAACAGTGAGTTTTTGTTTGATTTCATCGCTTCCCTGTGCCTAAACATGTAAAAATAAATATAGGAATGACGAATTTTGTGTATTGAATGTTTGTATTGACATCTCGAGCCGGTCACATTTCCCTCTCGTTCGTATAACTCACTCGAGGGAAATATGACCGGCTCTCGATGTCAATACAAACATTCGATACACAAAATTCGTCATTCCTATATACATATTGATGTTTAAATCTAAACACCTAATATTCAACTGTTTAAACTCTAAATGTCTGAACATGTTTAGCAAAAATGTTTATGTATTTAGAATAAAATGTGTAGTCGATGATACACGTAACTGACGTATATGTTTAGGTTTTAAACATGTTTAGACCTAAACATGTTTAAAATCTAAACACCATTTTTGCAGTGTATATCTATCATCCAAAACATTAGGAATATTCCTGGGACATTATGGAAATATTGTATCTACTGCAAAGATATGCCTAAAAAAAGTTATAAAAAGATTCAATTACTTTTGGATATTGATATCGGATTCATGTGACACATATTATTTTTGGACATATGAAAAGTACAAATCATTTTTGGAGGCTGGTGAGAATATGGCGAAATTCTAATTACTTTTAGTCTATCCCCACCAGCCACCTTTAGTGGGGCAGTTGATGGAAAATGCATTGAAGTGTATGGGTATGTATGTCATAATTATGATTACACTCGGTATTCTTATGCCCATTGACCTTGGATTGGGATCTTCAGGTGTGTGGGAGAGGTCCTGCTGCAAGTTGCAATACTTGCATTGGATCTGGATCTAACACACCACAGGGCCTAAGATTTGTGTGGACAAATTTTGCGGGCTTTTTACCTTGATTGTTACCAGCTATGTAACCGAATAATAGCTACATACAGATAGTTGTAGTTCTACAACAATTCCACCTGTATTGGAGAATAAAGTCGAGGACCGTTATCTTTAGTACTACAGATCATAATAACATACGAACATAATATTGAGATTCAATAATCTGATCATATTATGTGAATACTCCATTTAAGATTTATGGCTGAATGAACTTGTCTCAACCATCAGTGTCTTCCGGAAACACTGAAAACCTGGAAGATATGAAACTCATCAGTGGTGACGGCTTTAGGTCCTCAGATTGACAATACCTAAATCTACAAAATGACGACGTCATCTTGATGACCTGAGTTGTCAGTATGACGATTCTGTATTGTCAGTATTATCGTATTGACGACTTAGGTTTTCGGGATGACGACCTAAAGTTGCCATTTTGACCACTTAAAGTTGTAGATTTACGTACTGCCAATCTGAGGACCTAAAGTTGTCACCACTGATGAGTTTTGGATCATCCAGGTTATCAGTGAACTGCTACAGACTAATGTCAGAATAGCTAATGGTATCTTGGCCAGCACATGCTGCCACCCAGTGGGTCTGCCCTGTACCATTCAGTCCTATAATCACTAATGGGACTAACCATTGATGGATGAATGCAACACTGGAGGTTAATTCAAAACATCCTGGGATCACAACCCCAGCGATCTTAGGAATTATTCTACCTTATCCTATTAACCAATCTTAAGATCAGACTGGGTTCACATTTCCTAGCCAGCACTAAGATCGCATCGATCTTAGCCTCAGCCCTCCTACAATATTCCATGAAGTACTGACTAGGCACAGGGGTAAGAGTCCCAAAATAAAGGAATAGCTGTGGAGTCACTCTTCTTCACAAGAGTGCTTATACCATTGTTCCCTGTCCCCATATGGGCTAACAAAAGAGCACAGGGTGCAGTTGACCCCTGTACAGTATTCAAGAGTTGTTCCCATGAATGTATGATTTATGCTTGCCTATTGGAAGCATTGTGCCCTCCCCCCAGGACAAAGAGAGAGAAGGGAAGAATTACCTTACAGTGCACTTAGCGCATGAGTAGCCCTACACTGCTGTTTTTCTCTCCCCCTCTGTCATATCTGCCCATGGTGGCAATATCCAGATAATAATGAATGCATCAACAAGAAGTCGGCATTAGATGGTTGACGATAGCTTTATTGTATATAGAAGTGAAGCGATAAATGGTTACTCACTTAGTGCCCAGGGTTAGAAGGCCATCATAGGGTGAATACCATTTAATATTGATTATAATACACACAGACAAGTGGCAGAGTGTTGTAATATAGCATAGTCAAGGATAATGTAAACAATATAAAGGAAATGTACATTGAAGTCATGCGGTTTAAAATTGTTCTCTACTTATCTTTTCATCTCCTCAACTTTGGGAAATCGGTTGAAAAATAATACCAATGTGATTGTTCAAAATCCACCAAAAGCACAGTTACAAAAATTGACTCTGATTTTTGCTTTTAACATACAACACTCATACTAGATTGTACATGACATGATATATAAGTAATTTATGATTTGGCAAATGGTCTAAAAATATAAAACAACAAATGTCACAAATGATTATTGACATGTAATAATACAACATTATTATAGGGAAAACCAACTAGGTAGATTAAGTTGGCTTATAATATGTGACCTTTGTTTAAATATCAAATCTTACTATCTAAACTTCTTCTAACATATAGATTAACAAATATCAAATAGATTGAGTTTCATACTAATTAAGATTTCATGATGAAATCTATGATTTCATATTGATCATATGTAAAGACAAGAAATGTACATCCTAAGTACATCCTTAAAGTTATGCATGGTTACATGATTAATTGAAATCAATGACCATGTGTTGTCAACTAGAGTGAATGTAAATGCCTCCTTGCAAAATGTACCTGATTGCTATTGAAAATCAAATGAAAGGTGTCTCTAAAACATCAGGTATCAATTCATAGACTAAGATTAAATTTCAAGACTCCACGAATCTCACTTTCTCATAATCATGATCTAACGTTTTTAACAAACGTGATTCCAATTCAGAAATGCTACTTTAAAATATATATTCTGGTCATCGGAGGTATTGCATAGAGAATCACTAGAATAAGAACATTGATCCAGGTTGTCAGAGTTATAATCTAATCATAGTCATTTGACAACTCTGGATTTGAATATTGATCATCACTATCACCGCTGTCACCACTTGTGATGGATAAATGCTTAGCAATCAATAATTTAACATTAATATAAATCATCGTCCTCTCTGGCAGAGTGGACGATATTCTGCCCATAAAATGAAATGAAAATAGGCATCAAATCAATGATGTAGTCAAACAAGTTTAAGAAGGTATCGATATTTATAGTGAAGTCTTTCATTTGATGGCCATGGATCTTAATTTGTGTGCATACCTCAGTCCTGCCTGCATAGGAGGAAATTGACACAATGATTTAAGAATCGAATTTCAAAGCAGATGCATACAGTTCATGACTAACATCACATTTATACTGTTGTTGGCACTTTGATGGATGATTTAGACAAGGCACTTTGTATTCTGGACATCCTGATGAGTGTGTATATGATGATTACATTGCAGGTTCCTATGATAAAAGATGGAATAATTGAAAACATTGCAACAGAAATGCCTAACAGTGATATAATGTAAATCTCAATGGTGGGGATACAAAATTCATTGACACTATCATGAAGAAAAAGAGCATGACTTTGGGTCTGAATTTGGTACAGAGATCTTTAGTTTTATAGGGTAGGCCACTACAACACGTTCTATGCTGATATCGACTTATCCATGGGAAACTATGATGTAGGAACTTATGAACCTTACAACTATGTTCACTGAAGAAGTGGCATCTTCTAAGACATATAGGAATGTACTTGAAACCAGTAGCAAACCAAGGTCAACAATGGCCAATCCTTTCAGAAATATTGAGACACTGAGGTTTCTGAAGGACCTACAGCTTAGTACAATCAGGGAAAGAATGTTTCCCAACAATGCCAAATGAAACGATTATTAGTGCTAAAATGATGAATATGAAATCTAGATATTCAGTCAGGTTCTCGGATGACTTGTTGTTACAGATTTCTGTGAGGTTGTGTAAAGTTTCATTGATTAATTTAGATCTGTTGATACAGCTTCCACTGAGGTCTTGTGTTGTGCCATTCAAGGGATCAAAAGTTACTGCTGCTTCTGCTGTTGTTGCTGAGTTGTCGAACCAGAGTACTGAGGTGTTTTCCATCCTGTAGGTAAACTATGTGCATTCAGTTTCCGCTTTATTTTCAGGTTTAGGTTCTCAGGTTCAGGGTCCAAATACTGAAATATCATATGAAAACAGGTAACATCTATAATGTTACAATGATAATCATATGACAACCCTTTCCATCATAATGCTTTGTATATCCTAACCTCATGCATGACCCTTTGAAGTGCTATGTCAAAAACTTTACTCATTTTCAATTTTTTCTACTTATTTTGAACCTCACATCAGCATTCAAAGATAGGATTGTAAACCTTCATCTGTACTTTGAGATCCAACAGGTGACTGTGGGAAGTTCCTACACATTTCATTTTATTTACTTTGCTTAGTTGATTTCATTGCACAAAAATCATACGTCTACTCACAAGGGCTGTATTTATGATTACCCCCCTTATCTATGAATGTCCCCGAACTCCGACTGCCATGGATTCGAGTATGTCTGTTCGTCTGCTATTTTCATGCACTGAAGTGACAGCTTTTAACCCATCTATTCCTCTTTTCTCTGAACCTGACATGTACATTTATCCAAAGTTGGCACAAGAGCATAAAAATAACAACAGCAATTTTCCAGGTACATCTTTGGTTTAGATCCTAACCCCAGATTGCCCATTACACTCATTGAGGCAGTCCCATCATGCACCATTATTGTGAATATAGCGCAACTGAGGGTTCAGCCAAAAGCAAACTTTGCTACAGGAGACGCAGGCCCGCACCCCTTTCCCACAGTGTCGTAAAAGGATATAACAGAAAATCACACAAGTTGATTTCAATTTTTGTAGAACACTATGGGGTTCTATAACATCGAAATGTCAGAGGCCTGTTTGTTTGTAGTAGGGGATGTTATAATCAGGTTGACTGATCTTCTTCAGGCTTATGCATTACAATATTAACTGAATTCACAAGGGCGAAGCCTGAGGGGCAGACAGGCCCACCAAACACCCAAAATATAATTTGATATGAATATTATCCTGGAGGAGGCCACCCACCACTTGGGTCTTACTGATAATTATCAGCATGGGATGTAAAGATTCAAAAGAAATAATTGCTTAAATACCTCCTGGATGTGTGAGCTGTCTCTAAATCAAACACGGAACAAATATGGTGCACACCGACTATTTAGTTAACTGCTAACTCATTCATTTTTCAAGAAGTTTTGCAAAAGAATATTTCTTCCATCTGCCCTGTTTATGATTATGTACAAGATATATACTTCTTGGAAACACCTGGTAGGAAAAGAAATACAAATACAAGTACCCCATGCTAGGGTGAGTAGTGAACCATGTGCACAGAAACTGCTTGTGAGCCCCTCGCCAGCTGCTCACCACACTTTACTGTGGCTTATCTCATGTGGTGGAGCTCAGTCAGACCAATTTCCAATAAGCCTTTGGTTATGTTTTATATGTCACTGTTCAGCATGAGTGTTTCTATGTAATCACTTACTTGCTGTGAATTCCAGACAAGGTGTTTTACCAATAAACAGACACCAGTGAGTCAGGCCCCGCTGGTAGTGACTTACAAGGCAGGAAGGTCCATGCTCTACTGTTTCCAAACACCAGATGAGTCTCTCTCAGCATCTTAGTTCGACTCTGGTTCGCTCTCATATATGTTAAAACCTATATCCAGGTCTACTTAATACCTACAGGTATAACTCATTCACTTATGGTTACCACTTATCTATAACTTCCTCTGGTTGTCATGGTTACTATATATATATATATATATATATATATTCACTGTTATAACATGTCTCGGTTACCATGGTTACGATACCACACTTATCATATGGTTCATATCTTAACTATCATATAACGTATACCATGTAAAGGTTTTCTTTCTTATACATGTTCATTAAAGGTGTCCAAATTATATTTCCACCTGTTGCTTTGTCATTAAGCTTCTGGGTGTGCACATGGCTGACAATCAAAATGACAGGAAGAGATGATGGAAACGTTTTACATTGCACTCCGTTTTTGTACAGTTCTTGGATTGAGTGGAAACCTGAGTTTAAGGAATGGATATTTCATCTTTCAGACTTCATTGATCCTATGCAAAACGCTTTCACTATGTTTGTTGAGCTGTTCTTTAATGATATTCAAGTAATATAACACCAGTTTTCCTACAAACCGTCATGCCACTTATCTATACTCCATTACCATAATGTTGTTTGACCCTCGCAGTTATGAATTCAAAATAAACTTGGGTGACCATCATTTCACTAAATCAATTGTAAGCCAATGATGAAAAAAATTATGAACCGTACAAATCACATCAAATTGCAGACAAAATAGTCAAAAAGGACAGGTAGATGGTTTTGAAAAAGAGATCAATCAATTATACACCACTATGGAAACTATGTTTGAGAAAGGAAAACTTGAGCTATAAGCCTTTAATGATTCTATGCAAACAGCTATCACCTCATTTGTCATTTCAGCAGAGGATGTGGTGTTAGGCAATCATGTATTCTAAAAGCTGGAGGATTTTATGTGTGAGCCGAAATATCATGCCATCAGTGCTTCATCATTGGCATCCAGGCACGTGATTTCGTCATCACCCGCTAGCTTCAGCCACGTGATCTTTGTTCACAGGCATGCATTTACATGCCACAATCTGCCATTTGACATTATAGCCCATGGGTGCCCTTAAGAGTTCACTCAGTTAGTTGTTTGGAATACATTGTTTGAGTTCAGGACATTTACTCTGATTCACCATCGTCCATGATTCTACACTCTGTCTGCAATGCTCACTCAGGTTATGAGGCATATGCAAGCTTGTACAAGGTTGAGTATTGAACTTTATCCTCAATCGACATGTATAGTTACATTCTATATAGATCACTTTATTGATTATTGATTTATAAAATTGTTGAGTTCTTTTTTTTGTGGGAACAAAGGAAAAGGACACAGTGTAATTGTATTAAAGGCTATTGCACTTCTTTATACACTCTTTCCATCTTCTTGCTCAATGATTTATCTGTACAATATAGTGTATTGAACATTCCTCTCATAAAATCCATATCCAATAGCGCAATACAAATTCATGAACGTTTTACGATTTTTAGACTCCAATACAAATTCATGTAAATTTCAGCATTTTTAGACCCCTAAGAGACACGGTAATAACTTTCATTGCATAGACCTTTACATCTTAACTACAAATAAACTAAGATATGATTGAACCTTGATTGAATGTAATGTTCACATACAATTGCTACAGATATGTGTACTACAAAAAACAGCATACCAAAAGGGTACAGCTTACCAAGATACGCATATTTTTTTTTTATTTTCAGATTCAAATCACATAGTCACATTCCAATTCTATACAATTTTCTTTTGCTAGTATGATGGCTCAAAGAAAAAGATCACAATCCTCATCCAGAGTCATTCTCACATGTTGAGGAAACCTGAACCTGCAGGTATCATATCTCCATTAACACTTTACTGGTGAGTGGTGCAGGAATGCATTTTATGTCAAGGTGAATATCGATGCTCCATAGAGAAAGCACTGAGACCGCGTATTGCACCCCTGCATTGAATAACCAGTGCCAAATCCACACGATGACGTCATAGGTCCATTGCGCATGCGCAGCCCTTTTAGAACATAAACATCCAAGATGGCGGCGGTCAGCATTTTGCGATGACAACATGTGAATAAGGGTTTAATTGCAATCTTATTGATGAAATATCGATTGATTTTCCACTCAAACACCTTGACATAAATGTAAAGATGAACTCTGATTAGTTTGAGCTTCTTGTTTCTTCACTCGCATGTCCAGCTCACTCGCGTGTCCAGCCCACTATCGGCCTAGTGCGGAATGGGCTGGACACATTCGTGAAGAAACGGTCAGCTCAAACTGATCATCGTTCACCTTTACCATTTTATTTCATGGTAGGAGCGGGGGCCACTATAGATAAGTACAGGAATCCCATTCCCGAGGTGGGGGTGGAGAAACACCCTCCCATTCCCCACTGTGGCCCATTCTCCACGCCCTTAAAAAAGTAGCCCCTAAACAGACTAGTTAAACTGAGGTTTGATGTAATGAACAGAGTAAAACCATGAAATAAATACAGAGATCAACTCAGATTTGTCATTTGTGGGTTCTGACTGCCTCCCACTCAGCCTCTGGCCTCATGGGAGACAGCCTGCCACCCACGCGTGAAGAAACAACCTGAAATGACAAATCATCGTTGAACTCTGTCTATATACCTATAAGTTATCATCATGTGCTCCTCACCAGGGTCCTACTTTTCCCTATTTTAAAATGTATTTAGTTACTAAAAATAATGGAGAGACATGTGGACATGTATGGACATCCATATCTGACATCCACATGTCACATACAGACTTCCCTTGTCATATGCGGGGGCATGACATATGGATGTCTATATATGTCACTTTTAGGATACTAACTTGTACCCCCCCCCCCCATGTATGTCATTTTCGAACATAGGGGACATTTGGTCGGCTGTATGTGAATATTCATGAACTAGGGAAAAATAGGCCGCTGGAGGGCATTTCTCAAGATGGTATGACTAGACACAACCAGTACGACTTGAAACCCTCAGTATCAGAGCAGGTGATTGTAGGTACCACACTAGACTACTCTGTACGATCAGCACTTAAGGCAGTAATTACATAGGGTTTGGTAGGGCAGTTGTACTAGTGCAATTATTAGCAACCACTCGATGCAGGGCTATAATGGTATTTAACTGAGGGATATCTCACTACGACTTGAAGGGGATCTAGTCATATCATCTTGAGAAATGCCTCTCAGTGATACATTCATGCACTATGCTTGGAAAGAAAAATCCACCATGTACAGTTACATGGCTTCTAGTGAATGATTATATTATGCAAATACTCCTAATGCAAATAATAACCACCATGTTTCTTTAGTATGTATCCTTGGATCACTTGCCACACATCATGGCACAGAATTCTGAAAGAAAAGTAAAGGATTCACTTTAACAAATTGTTATATGCAATGCAAGGAGAACTGCAATGGGAAATAGTGCAATAAATTGGATAACAGCAATTAGGGGAAATGCCGTTCACTAAACTCAAGGGTGATACAATATAGAAAATATCATCGAAGATGTTGATGATCCCCACAAAGAAAAACAGGTGACACATAGAAAAAAAGAATCTAGAACCCAGAGCTTAAATCGGTTTTTCTTAATTAAAAGGCCAGGGATAATTTGTTCCCTGAATCTAGCGCTGGAGCAATGCACTGCAACCACACAGTATACAAAGTCCAGGCATAAATCCTTCCCCAAATCTAACACTGGGGCACTGACATGCAATCAAAAAGTATTCAATGGGGGAATAAATTGGTAATTTTCTACTGACCATCATAGTTGATATGGCCATCCCCGTCAACATCAGCTTCCCTGATCATCTCTGCAACCTCCTCGTCTGTCAGTTTTTCTCCAAGGTTTGTCATTGCGTGGCGTAGCTCAGCTGCAGAGATAAACCCATTGCCATCCTTGTCAAATACTCGGAAAGCTTCCTTCATCTCCTCCTCTGGGTTGGAGTCTTCCATCTTCTTGTTCATCATGGTGAGGAACTCGGGGAAGTCAATAGTGCCGTTACCTGGAGAATTTCATATCAAATAGGTAATTCACTGTTATAGAGTGCACTCTTTGATTTTATGAATGTATCTAATGCACAATAGAGCACTCTAGCAGAGGAGCAAACAATGATATACACAGCTTTCACACCTGACTAGACCCCTGAAAGTTTTATGATATACATGAATAGAGTGCTGGTAATCAGATGCGCTAGTACATTACTAATTGGTATGAATCCCAAATTCGTGATTAGCAACATTTACACACAACAGCTACAAGACACACAAAAAGCACCAGGTGGCAAACAGAATCTATCAATGATACTTTCTTAACACAATTGAATTTCACACCCTAAAAGGACCTTTGTACCTGTACATATTTTGTTCAGCTCAATTTTGAACACTATAAATGTATTAAAGACATTTATATTCATATCCTCTTTGTATTTCCATAGGATTTTATAGTGAAAGGAAAGTCAACTTTCAGATCAACTGTGACCCCCCGTTTTCCTTTATCATAATATTTGTATAGATGCCCTCTCTCTATCCAGAGTGTCTTACAGAAAAAAATAAGTAGAGGGGCATTACCTGTAAGATATGATACAAAAAAAAAGTTTTCCCATTCCCTTATATTAGTTAAGGGATTTTACACTTAAGTTGCCATACTGTAAAAGTAAGCACAATGACAGATGGATATTTTTACATTTTTTTATTGTTAATATACCACACTATTGTAATCCAGTGTTATATGAGATCATAAGTAGCAGAACCAAATTCCAGGATGTTGTACCCTCCGTCCTTAAAGGGCTGAGACTGAGATATGAATCAAATTAAAGAATGTCTTACCATCTGCATCTACTTCATTGATCATGTCTTGTAGTTCTGCTTCTGTCGGGTTCTGACCGAGAGACCTCATGACGGTGCCAAGCTCCTTTGTACTAATTGTGCCATCTCCATCCTTGTCAAATAATGCGAATGACTCTCTGAACTCTGCAACAACAAAGAGGCCATTGTCATTTTTAGCCTAACCCCCTGCATATACGCCAAACATACGTAGGAGTCACACACTTAACCCTTTACGGGCCGCAAATAAAAGAAACGGTAAAATCCTTGTCCCAACATTGTCCCAACACAGAGTCCTTGTAAGTGAGTGAGTAATAGGTGTTTAACGCCATTTCGACAGCTACGGTCTTATTCATGGCGAGAACGACATTACACAATTTCACAGAGGAATGTATCAGTGTCTGCGCATATGTGGACCACACACACCTGAGGGAATAGAAAAAAGGAGAAAATAGATCCTTTTAAGTGGGTTAGAAAAGTCCAGAGATTCCTTGTACCACAGTGTGTACTGTACTGCGTCATTGTAATAACTACACTGATTCACAATAATGCAACAACAGTGGTTCATTGTTCAGTTTAACGAGAATCCATGATAGGAATTGTGGATATTTTTAGAGTGAATATTCATTGCAAGAGAATTCTGATTTGACATCTTGTCACAAATGAGGACATATGTCGATGTCTGTGCATATGAACAGCGGCGCTCCCAATATAGAGTTAAGTTGGAGAACTAATCCACAGGGCTACCCTACTGGTGACACCTGGGGATATATACATAGGTAGGTCTACACCCTACTCATTCATCAGGTCTCATGGTCCTAATAGTATCCACACTGAAGGGCACTGCACTGAGGGCTACACCTGACACTTTCGGTATCACACTTTTGATAGACTTTGCCTCAACTTAGAAAATATATAAAGCTAGTTTTAAAATCCAGGACATTCATACTTTCCATATATCACAGTTGAGATAAGGAAAATACTTATAAACCTGAATGTGAATATCATTTTAGAAGCATGCTGTGTGTTGTTTAGAAACAAGGGGTCACATGATCGCACTTATCTCCTAATTAGGTCATGTTATCATGGTAACCAGAATGCCGTCCTCTGATTGGCTGAGAGGTGGTCACTAATCCCTAATTAGGTCAAGGGGGCATGGCCAATTATGCAAATGAGGTCAAGGTTAAGGTCACATGACCAAATATGGGCATGCACCACGGGGGGCCCAGTGACGTCACAGGTCATGTGAGCAAATGGAGGCCTCTTATTGGCTGCATCCCCAGTGAGTAATATCCTCTACTTAGCTATAGTCCCGTTCCGATACATACTATACTACTTTGGTGCATCATGACGACCCTCTGGGTGTATATGCATCAATCCTGTAGGGTTGACATGATGCTCCCATGAAGTGCTGGGGAGCAGTTTCACCAGCACTTCATTGGTGTATCATGGCGGGCAATGTGCATGATGCACTCCTGCTTCAGTGGCCTTAAAAGGGTTAAATAACTGTTGAATCTACCATGGATCCCTGAAAAGTAAACCACCATAATTATACAACAGGGAACCAGTGTAGTTTTTACAAGAAGCTCCAGGTGGCAGTGCGGTGGTACAAGTAATCTGTGAAAATAACAGCATCTCTGAAAATAACGATGGACCTCTGGCAACTTTTGGGACAAGGAATCCTTAATTATTTCAACAACATTATTTTACAGTGCAGATTTAGTCTCTAGTGATGCACTCAGTGGTGGATCCAGGATCTGGAAAAGGAGGAGGAGCAGTCCAAAAGGAGGGGGCACACCCCCTATTTTTGAGCCAATTTTGGGGTCCAAATTATGTAATTAATCTCTGAAGTCCCAGGGGTAAGATTGGTGCGTGCGCCGCCGCACCCCCTCCATCTACATCTGCCACTGGTACTTTTTCATCATGCCAACTCTTCATTGTGTTTGCAGCGCACGGGTATTTGCTCACCAGGGCTGCATCCATACATCATGACTACCATTTCACATGACCAAAGGATGAATTATGCGGCCTCAAACGTTTTAACATTTCAAAGGATCCTAGTGCGCTGGTACATTTTCAGTCAATGTGAAAGCTCATATTAACCGGCAAAAGCACTGCTGAACCTGCAGAAATCACTCAAATGCCTGGCTAGAATTGTAGGACCTTGGAAACATTTAGTTTTTTCCAGCTTGCAAATCACAATGTTATTTAAGTTCTTTATCCTAAACCAACAAGAAATGCGGTTGTGACCGCGTAAAAAAACGCCTCCCACCTTTAATGTCGGTATACCAGTGTTTGATGACATGTCTCATAAAAGCAGACATAAAGAAGATTTCACAATTATCAATTTCTCTATTCAGTAATTTTGTATTGTGAGACCTCATCACATGGGGCAAATGAAATCATCATAGCGCACTCCCGTACCGCTTCGCGGTACCGCCGCTACGCGGCGTGGGAGGCACTAAAAAAGCATTGCTGTTCCTTTTGCACTTTGACCAACCTGCGAGGTTGATGGATTCGCGGCTTCGCATGACGATTATAATGTTTTGCAATGGGTTAGATTCAAAGATGCAATCTAAGTTATTGAAACCCAATAAGGGTTGTTAATTATGTATTAAGGACTCTCAGCACCCAAATTCCGACAAATCAGTTTTTCTTCTCTATTTTCAAGGAAATGTGTTGATGTACATCATTATGACTGGCTATAATATCTGAATTCTGGAGAAGTGAGTACCATGGAGAAGTGAACCCCAGGAGAACTGAATACCATAGAGAAGTGAACCCCTGGGAGATCTGAATACCATAGAGAAGTGAACCCCAGGAGATCTGAATACCATGGAGAAGTGAACCCCTGGGAGATCTGAGTACCACAGAGAAGTGAACCCCTGGGAGATCTGAATACCACAGAGAAGTGAACCTCTGGGAGATCTGAATACCACAGAGAAGTGAACCCCTGGGAGATCTGAATACCATAGAGAAGTAAACCCCTGGGAGATCTGAATACCATGGAGAAGTGAACCCCTGGGAGATCTGAATACCACAGAGAAGTGAACCCCTGGGACATCTGAGTACCACAGAGAAGTGAACCCCTGGGACATCTGAGTACCACAGAGAAGTGAACCCCTGGGAGATCTGAATACCATAGAGAAGTGAACCCTTTGGGAGATCTGAATACCATAGAGAAGTGAACCCCTGGGAGATCTGAATACCATGGAGAAGTGAACCCCTGGGAGATCTGAGTACCACAGAGAAGTGAACCCCTGGGAGATCTGAGTACCACAGAGAAGTGAACCCCTGGGAGATCTGAATACCATAGAGAAGTGAACCCCTGGGAGATGTAAATACCATAGAGAAGTGAACCCCTGGGAGATGCAAATACCATAGAGAAGTGAACTCCTGGGAGATCTGAATACCACAGAGAAGTGAACCCCTGGGAGATGTAAATACCATAGAGAAGTGAACCCCAGGGAGATCTGAATACCATAGAGAAGTGAACCCCTGGGAGATCTGAATACCATAGAGAAGTGAACCCCTGGGAGATCTGAGTACCACAGAGAAGTGAACCCCTGGGAGATCTGAGTACCACAGAGAAGTGAACCCCTGGGAGATCTGAGTACCTAAGGACACTGTCTCTACCCTGCAGTCCATCAGTTACTGATGTCCATCAGTCTGCAGTTTATTTTGATTTTTGGTGGTGTACTATGGGTTTTGGTATTGACCTCTCTCTGGAGGGTCTTTTAAATTTTAAAACATGCACATTTTCGCCTTGCCAAAAGTATTTTCGTCTTATCAAAAAGTGAAAACGTGCATGGATGCTTGATCCTCAAAGAGTGCACGTTTGCTATAATGTATGTGTTATACTGGGGGTAGTTTGGCAATGCAGTCGAAACGAGTTAGACCATGCTCCCACAGATCAGTGATCTCTGAAAGTTTTTAGTCAGGTTCTTCCTTGTTTTCTTTTGGCAAGACCCTCCTGGTATCCACTTTACCTATGGGTTCACTTCTCCCTGGTACCCAGTTGTCCTATGGGTTCACTTCTCCCTGGTACTTACTTCTCTTGAGGTTCACTTCTCCATGGTACTCACTTCTCAAGTTACCTAATAGAATTATCAAATTCATTCCATATTTGGCCATTCCAATAGCTTTGAAATGAGAATGGGACAGACACATTAAATTTTAGCTTCTTTTGCTTTGAACAACATTACGGGTTGGATATTGGGTAAATATTTGAATTCCAATGATTTACGGGTAATATTGAAGTCATTATCTGGGGACTTTTTTTTCTTTTGTTCATATTCCAATTATTAAGCTCTCCAGAGCCTTTTCAAAGTTGCCTAGTTTCTAAAAAGTCATAAAAATCGCTATTTTAACCTATCATTTTCTCAGTAACCAGGCAAGTCGAACAACTCTGGAGACCTTAATAATTGGAATATCAACAAAAGAAAAAAAGGGCCTCAGATATTGACTTCAATATTAATCCCAAGTCATGGAATTGGCTTACACACCCAATTTCCATCCCATAATTCTGTTCAAAGCAAAGAAAGCTAAAATATTGTTTTTTGTTGTTCCATCCACAGTCTATAACGGTTTCTCTATAACCCATAGAACGCTCAATTGGTTGAAGAAATCTGATAAAGCTATTGCATCCAGACATAATTAGCGTTTAATCAATGTTATGATAGAGCACACGTGGGTATATGGTTCAATATTCCACGACCGCGAAGCGGGAGTGGAATATTGAACCATATACCCACAAGTGCTCTATCATAACATTGATTAAGGCGTTTATCTAACATATTTCTCCATTTTGTATTAATTTCTTACCTTATAACCCAAGAATTAATCCAGGAGAAGACATTTTGTAAGTGCATCCTATCCGCACGGTTTGCCAAGCCAGCGTAGCCATTGTTTTTACTCCACCCGTCAGACCCTCGTCTTTCCAACGAATTTTCGGGTATAATCCAAGGATGTCAAGCCCTGTTATTCTAACACCGCCAAATATACGATCTCTAGTTGGTGTTCGCCTTCATTTTGTCTCCATTTTCTTCGAAATTAATAAGAATCCATTGATTTTCCATACCGATCCAACGCACACGGCCCACTACACGGCCATTGCTTCTTGTTGACATAGCGGGGAGGTGCCTGGATGTAAAAACTAGGTCAGGCACGCGTCGAGCAAGGAATGGCCGGATGGGGCGGGTCCCGACTCGTATCGATGTGGAAAATCAATGGATTCTTATTTATTTCGAACAAAATGGAGGAATTTGGCATGGCATGTTCATATAGGATATCTAACAATGTTTTCCTGTGAATAACTCCACCAGGCTCCATTGAAATCTATGCTAACGAGGTCTGCAAACATCAGGTATGTGGGAAAAATTTTTCAAATGCTGGATATAGATTCATTTCTACCACCGGTCGGCTTGGTATAGTGGACAGCGAGCTCGCCTCCTGTCCCAGCGGCCGGGGATCGATTCCCCGTTGAACCTAAACGGTTTTAACAGGAAATGTATGGAGGAGTTGACTTTGTATACTTCTCCAATTTATTAACATGTCCGGATTGAAACTAGCAGCCTCTTGAAGACGAAGAAAAGGTCTGAGAGTGCGTTATGGCTGGATAACGCACTGGGGTTATGAGCAAAAAAGCACTCCTGAGGCTCAGATAGTTAGATAATGATGATTAGCATGGACCTGTCCAACATATTCCCTTAGAATTAGAGAAAAACTGGTTTTCAAGAATTTGGGTGCTTTGGGTCCTTAACTAATTTTTTTCTTTTGGAAAAAAAGGAGAAAAAATTGTATTACCTGCAATCTGCTCTTCTGTTAGTTGCTCAGCCTGAAAGTAGAAGAAGGAAGTAATTTATGTTATTTTCAAAATGCAGGTCATCAAAAAAGATGAGAATGCATTCAAAAGTCATAACCCACTTAAAAAGAAAACCTGTTTTTTTATATTTGGGAAAAATTATAAAAAAAAACGTTTCAAAGAGATGGTTATTTTGGCTCTTTTCCCTAAGGTGCCTGGAAAATTACAATCATGAAATTATGCATTTAAAAAAAAGAATTTATTGCAAAATAGGAATGCCTTATAAATTGAAGCTAGATTTTGTAAAGGTCAGAGCAAGAAACGACCTGTGGTCAGCTAAGCCTTTATACTGCGACCTTGCTTTCATTACATTCAATGTCTCTCTTACACCCTATATTTTTATTAGGTTTGAAAATGTTTTTATTACCAATTACAAGTTACAGGAGCTCAGGGTGTATGTTATAATTCGTGACCCTGGTGCCAAAACTCAAATGTGCCAGAGGCCATGCAATGGATCGAACATTTATAACAACGTGTGGGTTAATGTTGAGGTTGATAGGGGGGGGGGACTTTTGTTAACACCTTCCCTGGGATTTAGAGCTAAAATATGGGAGGTTTAAAATCCCTGACCTACGTCCCCCATAACTAGGGAGGTTTAGCAACCCTGACCTACATCCACCATAAGTAGGGGGTTTAGCAACCCTGACCTACGTCCCCCATAACTAGGGCAGTACAGAAATCCTGACCTACGTCAGCCATAACTAGTCTAGGGAGGTATAGTAACCCTGACCTACGATCCCCACGAGGTTTAACAATTTGACCTACATCCCCCATAACTAGGGAGATTTAACAACCCTGACCTACATCCACCATAACTAGGGAGATTTAACAACCCTGACCTACGTCCCCCATAACTAGGGAGGTTTAACAACCCTGACCTACGTCCCCCATAACTAGGGAGGTTTAACAACCTTGACCTACATCCCCCGTTACTATGGGGGGTTTAACAACCTTGACCTACATCCCCCATAACTAGGGAGGTTTAACAACCCTGACCAATGTTCCCCGTAACTAGGGAGGTTTCACAACCTTGACAGTAAGTCCCCCATAACTATGGAGGTTTAGCAACCCTGATGTATGTCCCCTGTAGCTCATTTAATGAAGACGTACCAATGCTGTAGGTATGCTGCATGTCTCTGATAGACAAGGTACATAGTAATTGCTAAATCGCCCTATTGTTCTACCTCTCAAATGGAGGGGGACAGATGGAGAATTTCACTAAAACCGCCTTTCAGTTACTGTATTGTTCCGTAAAAGTGCTTGGGTACTCAATGATTTCAATCTGGCTCTACCCAAAGGCCCTTATACAAGACCGGCACTTATTATAGTGAATTTTCAAATTATGTAATACCCTGTTCCCGGCGAATATATTCGAGATTGGAGCATATTAAAATACCCGGTGCTTATAGAGGTCAATACGGTACTATCCTTTTAAAGGGTGTATCGGATACAATTTTACATGGGGGCAAAAAGTTTCTTTTTGCATTGACTAGCAAAACCCCATCCCACCCCATAACGTTAAGAAATAACCACTCCCTATATCTTGGTTAGTCACATATATTATTAGCACCCATAGCTGGCATTACTTGTCACACACTGCGTATAGCTATACCAGGAAATAAGCCCCTATGTACACACAGAAACCCCATTGCTATAGCCTATTATTGGTGCTACACGTCTTTGTGTAGGTGGAATTGGGTAACACTTTAAAGGCCACTGCTGCATTGATGCACATTTGTGACCCATCCTTACAAAATCGTACGGAAGTCGCACATCCAAAATGTTTAGTTATTGGCATATTCATTTACAGCTCATCAAGAGCTTTCATTTGGTATATAACACTTGCATATTTGAACCAGGTGGTCCTCTAAGGATCTGCCGTCGTTAAATTTAGTCGGATGAATTAAAAATCGTTTAAACTGAGATAATTGACATTTTAAACATATAATAATTTATGAATCCTATATAATTGCCATGTAATTCTATATAACCAAGAAAACTATAGCTATGTCTTTTAGGCATTTGGGGCTTAAATTCAGTTTAGTAGGCAAGGATTCTGAAAGATATCTACCCATAGGTTAGAAAAATGTTAAAATATCAATTTTAAAAAATCTGATATTTTTGACACCATACCACTTGAGAAGCCAATATCTAGGTTCTAAATGTGCGACTTCAGTACCACTTTGTTAGGATGGGTCACATTTGTCATTACGATGCATGAATGCAGCTATGGTGGGTTATACTCATTAGTCCTGCTTTTATCCTGGGGGGAGGGGACACTTGGATTTCTTCTGATGAAGGTGTGTGGTTGGGCCTCTGACAACCCTTAATCTTGCTGACAGGGATTTTGGGCAAAAGATGACCCTTAGTGAGAGGGATTTGAGTCAAAAATGGTCAAGCTTAGTATCTTGAAATTTTCATCGAAACTGACCATATTTGGCAGTGATTTTGATGAAAATTCTGAAAACTGGCACTTATTTGGACATGCGGGGTCAAAATATGAGAGAAGGGACCCTTTGAGAGAGGGATTTTGGCTAAAAGTGACACTTTACCTCTACATATCTTTTTCTGTTTATTTCTGATCACTATAAATGCATTAAGATATTTATATGCCATTTAATTTCCCATAGGACCCTATAGTTAAGAGAAAAATTACATTTTTGAAAAGTTTCACAACTTTTTAATTTCAATGGTGACCCCCCATTTTTCTTCTTTTAAAATGTTTGTAAAAATGTCCTTTAGATGTTCAGAGAGTCTCAGAGATGAATCAATAGAAGGTCATTTACTATAATGCAAAATGTAAAAAAAAAATGTTTCCCCCATTCATTTCTATAGTAAATGAATTTTAATTAAGTGGTCATAAAATGAAAATATGCATGGTGACAGGGATTTCTTTGCATTTTCCTATTCTTTATATATCAAGCTAATACTATCCAGAGTTATTTGAGATTATCAATAGAAGATCTAACATTGGTCAGCCTGTAACGTTTGTCTTTAAACTGGCATAATCCGATGGGTTGGGTTCAAGAATTATCTTCTCAAAAATGAGCAAGGATGTTTATACGGATCATACCTCCTATGTTGTTACTTAAAATTCCTCTCATTCATCAACATTCAGCTTATTTTTGAAAGAACTTTCAGATTTGCACCAAATTTCCTACGTTTGGAGCGCATGCTAGAAGGCCATCCAAGTGAAATCCACTGTAAATGGTCTTTGACTAGGTTCATGGCACCACCCTTTCTAGGCTTGTACGCCTCTTTTGGACCCTTAGAGTATGTGCAATTCTATTCATCTTTTACATCATACAAGGCATTTATAAGATATGTTGTGTATCATTCATGATCTTAACAGTTACTCAACTTAATTTACTTCCCTCGGCCTCATTTTTCCAAAGACCTTAATGCAGAAATCTATCAGTTCAAAGTCACACAAGTAACACAAGATTATATGTTAGGGATTATCATGATACTACCATACAACAGCTGTCAACTTTTACTCTCTACATGTGGGCCTTAAGTTCACAATGGGGAGTATCTTTATTCCTAATCCTCTTTTGAGGCGTAAAACACAGGATAAGCTGTGAGACCACATGGGTCCTCATTCATGTAAAGTGTAATGGCCCGTTAAGGCGCCATGGTTTTGAAAAGGCGCAGGTCTCGAATAAGCGATAGGGTTAGAGGAGTTTTAAAAAATATTGTACATTTAAACAAGTTTCAAATGAGCACCTGTCTCAAAAAAGCACCGGGGTGCAGAAGTATTGAACTCAATATGAGCTTGAATGCTTACATGTGCCATCATGTGGTGAGCCATATTTATGCGAGGGCGGCCATTGCTCCACCTTCGGTTAAAGTTAGGGTTCTGTCTTATAAGCAAGGATTTTCTTTTAAACTACAGATAAGAATTAAAGTGTTGAAAAATTAAGCACTAACTGAACCTCATAGGTATTCATTCAACTCAGGGTGTGTCTTGTACTATGGTTATATTATCATTGATCATTTCTTAGGCTACTTTTGAAGGCAGGCTGCATTAAAGGCAACACCTTGTGTTGTGCATGTGTGAGTAACTTTATAAAAGGCAACAAATGCTGGTCCCATGCATGCTTTTGTACATTGGTGATATGATGCGGTTTCTAAGATCTTTACTTCTTAGGTAACCTCCAGGGAACATTGCTCTTCTACCCTTGCACCCCCCCCCCCGCCTTAGCCTGTCCAAACTTCCTTACCCCCTCCCCCCGTTCCCCAATTCCCCAAGCACTGGCCACCTCCTGTGATCAAATAATGACCACGCCTGTAAACAAGCATGGTAGTAGCTACTGTGTGTATTATATGTTATTTTTCAATCCAAACTGTAAGCATAACACAATGAGCCTATAACTCGGAGAAACTGTCAACTTCGGGCCAAACTAGCCCCTACCCCTCACTCACCCAAACGAATGAGTGAATGAGTAATTTAACAGCTAAGGTCATATTCATGGTGAGAAATCTACATTACACAATTTTCACAGAAGAATGTGTTGGTGCACGTGCAAATGTGCATCACACACATCCAAGAGTATCATGTCATTGAAAAATTTAGATTTTTAAAAAAAAAATTTTAACACTACCCAAGACCTCTTTATTTGTCTTGTATTGTCTTTAAAAGAAAGAAGAACGACAAAAGATCCGAATGTATATTTTCCTTTGACTCAAGAAGTAATCGCTAATATTTATTTCATATAATTTATTTCATTTTTCATTTGTGTTTAACCCTTCAAGGGCCGCTAATGCAGGAGTTTATCATACCAGCCCGCGCGAGTAGCTCGCCATGGCTGCATTCATGCATCATGGCGACTAATGGACATGGTGCATTAATGCATTGGCGGCCCTTAGAGGGTTAAGACAGGTCGTTTAAGTAAAATACCATATAGGGGTTATCCATACAGAAATATGTGCCATATGGTGTGGATAATACCTAATAGTAGACCCAATTCATATAAAGTGGGCGTTTAAGCTTAATCTAAGCTCCCATAATAGGCAGATTTAGGGTGCTTAGAGTTGAATATATATAGCATTTTGTGTTTGACACTGAGGTTCCTTTCACTTCTCCATACCGTTAGCACCCTGGCACTTTTAATTTCCAATACCCCGGTCCTTATTTCAATTATGTCGGTGATGCTTAAGTTTCAATAACCTTCTATCCCTGGCGCTCATTTGAAAAGGGGGCCATATTTGAGACGCCGGCCCTTAATCAGGCATGTGGGTAATTCGCAAACAAATATTATATAGCACACTTGCCTTTTTGTATTTGACCCAGGTATCTGCACTTCAGGCGTGTAAGAAAATGTATGTGTTTTGAAAATTTAAAACCTAATTTTACCAAACGAATGTACCTGGAGTACTTTTAAGGCCCCACCTGAAAGACGTTCGGCAGTCCCGTGAATAACATTGATAAGCCAGGAGGGATTTGTAAGTTAAAAGGTTATGAACCAGTGAACTAAATATTCTTTTTTTTTTAAATGATCAGTTTTTGTTGGGAAAATACCGTTTTATCGTTTTGATTCAATTCACGTTTTCCATGAGTAATCTTCTTTCAATGAAAATATTATTCTCATGAAACGATGATGCCAAACTGCTCATTTTAATGAAAGAATAATTATTCTCTTAAAATTTGAATTTGTATACCCTCAGTGCTTGTACCTGAGGTAACTAGTACGGTATGACACATAAATCTGAGGAAATCAACAACTGCATTGCTACAACTTTAAACATTTTTAACCATTTGTGTTACATAGCGGACTGTGGAGGGGGATATTGTAAGCAATAACTAATTAAAAATCCTTTAATGGCCTCTAATGCAGGAGTGCATCATGCCCATTGGTCGGCATGATGCACCAATGAAGTGCTGGCGAGTCTGCACGCCAGCACTTCATTGGAGCATCATGCCGACCCTCCTGGAGTGCATCAAGGAATGATGCCTGAGAGTAACCCTGGCGATTGCTGCAATCGTGCATCATGCCGACTAATGCGCTTCATGCAAAAATGCATTAGTGACACTTAAAGAGTTATAGTATTGGACACCAAAGGAAGCCAACCACTTTATATTAATCACTTTATGAGCTGAGCCATAGAGTGGTGTTCTCTAAGCCATGCTTAGCAAAGAATATCACTAGAAGGAGGATAGATTCCATAACAGTGAGGATGAAGACTTTTGTAATGTTCTCTATTCAATGAGGATATACCCCAAATTATTGGCCCACATCTTCCTACACTTTTGTTTGGGGAGAAATATCTGTTATTGCAAACGTTCTCTGGTCAGAATTGGTCTATATTAAATTTGGCTAGCATATTTATTTTCCCTTTTTTAGGTTGCTTTTTCTTTCATGATTTGTATTTACACTACAATTAGGAAGGCAGCCGATGTCAGAAAACACAGAAATAAACTATCCAAAAACATGTGTTTTACTTGTTCACTGTATTTTTTAATTCTCTTCTACCCAGAACAATTGAAAGGAAAATGTATAATTTACATAAATGTGTATTTAAAAAGGTATATGAAATTCTTTCCAAACCTAGTTTTATGTTAAATCCAAGTCATGGCAGGTTATTATCGCATGGTATATAAATCAGACTTACCATTGCGGAGATCTAGTGTTAATGTATAGGAACCTGTAACACCTCCCGCCACGTGTGGGTTGACTGCGCCGACTAAAGTCTCTATTAATCAGTGTTAATACCACTCACCTACACTCATATCCAGAAGGAGGCTTGTGCCATTACTCCCCACCAATCAGAATCCATGTTACATAAGCACCATAAACATTTCAGGGGCTGCTGATGCATTAATGTGTGATTCTCATGGGTCGTCATGCTGCATGAATGCAGCCCTGGCGAGTAACTCACCAGGGCTATATCCATGCATCATGCTATAGGAACTATAGGGTTGATACACTATCAAAGGCTCAGCATGATGCACCAATGAAGTGCTGGCGAGTGCATCGTGCTGATCAATGGGCATGATGCACTGCTGCATCACTGGCCTATAAAGGGTTAACATAACGTCAGGTGTATTGTATGGGGTGTTTACCTGCGCCATTAAAATGTGTGCCAACTGACGTTATAACAGTTTATACTTGGGTCCTAGGGGCACGTCATTTATTTCCTGGTTGAGGTGGAGGAGGGTTTTCTTTTGCCTGATGAAGTGGTATCAATTACTTTGAAACGTCAGATAAGATCAGCAACCATTGCCTGTACCATCAATGTTTAGCGGATTCTTAATGAATGTTTAAGATAAAACTCAACCTGTTTAGTTTTTGTAAGATTAACGTTTAATCTCAATGATTGTTTTCCCTTTTTCGTAAGGGGAGATGGGGTCAAGAATGTTCAGTGGCCGATCCAGGGTTTGGTAAAGGAGGGGGCACGGCCCAAAAGGAGTAGGCTCACCCCATACTTTAGAGCAGATTTCGGGGTCCAAATTATTCAAATAAATTCTTAAGTGCAGACAAAAAGGAGGGGATGCCCCCGCCGCACCCCCTTGTCTAAATCCATCTTCATAATTGATCAAAGAGAACCTGACACAGTTATAAGACCATTATGTATCTTTTACATGTATCTGCTCTAGAACAGAGAACAGAGTTCCATGATGATGCATTCTATGACGTCACTAGGGATGCTACCTTTTCTTGTTATTTCTTTATTTTCAAACATCTTTTCATTTACCTTTGCTTGATATTAAGCCCTACAGCTGAGTGGTTTGATGAGGAATATAGACATCTCATTACAAAAGACCATTATTTCATACAAACAATGATTTCAGATATTTGAATATTCAACTTCTTATGCCTGTGTAAGTAGTTCATGAATAGCTTGTGTAATCCTGGTTTCAGTGTCCTTATTGATCCTTGGTGGGATTTGAACCGGGTATCTCCTGATTGTGAGTCCTTTGTTCTCCTTTCTGAGCTAGCACGGCAGGTGATGAAAGCGGCAATATAAATATGCTATTTCAAATATAGACCTACGACAGTGAGATGTCATTGGTTATGTGAGGCACTGTAAACTAATATGATATACAGGACTGGCGTGGACGATATATACCGGCAGTTAACACCAAATAACTCTTTCCAAACCACTGACCAGGGTTCGGGATCACTTCGACGACCACGTCCTGCATATACACTGCAGTAACTGGGATTAGAATTAGGCATGGTCGGTCTATGATTGTACAGGCATTATGTCACTGAGGATCCCCACACCTACAAGACGCATTTTCACATGGAACCTGTAATACAGGTTGTATCTATTAGTTTCAGTATGCATTTCTAAAGAATTCGGGGGCTCTGCCCCCGCCCCCCCTTTTACTTTTTCCTTTTAAAAACATTTTTTTTTCATGTTCCATGAGATCATGTACAGAAATCGGGGGCTCTGCCCCCGCACCCCCGTTTTTGCCTTCTTATTGATTTCTTCCTTTTATTCTATTTCATATTTTAATATGCAAGTGTATGTAGCATTAGGGACCGACCCTCATTGTTTTCATATGTGACGGCCCTTCCTTAATCCCCTAACCTTGTCGTCAAAGTGACCCAGGACCCTGAGCAGTACATTAATGCATGAGGCCCATTGGTTGACTTGATGAATGAATACAGCCGTGGTGATTAACTAACTAGCCAGTGCTACATTAATGCATTATGTAGCTACGTGAGGCGCGGGCATCACCGAGGGGGAAAACGGTACTCAGTACAGCATCTGCACTTTCCACCATCATTCCCAAGCCCTAAATTGTCCAAATATCAAACATTTTATATGTATTGAATCCTTATTGTCTTCCCTGTCCGCGTATCATATCGTTTTATACTTTAAAAAAGATTACGTTAGCGTAATCATGGGTTGTTTCCAAAACGACCTGGTTACGTCTTTCGGGGAGAAGCGCTAACGTGGCGCCATTTTCGCTTGTTAAATATGAGCAGGTAAACTTTCAACTTTCGCCGGTACCAGGGACACACTTCCGATCATACCGTTTCTCCTCGAAAGGGTTCACGAAACGACCTAGGCGTTCACTACACCAGCTGGTGGCCAGATTCGGACCTTCACACACTCTTAGTTCTGGTATTCCTTGATAGGTGGGGGCACTTTACTGCAAAAACGACCATGTTAGCCAAACAGAGAAGGGCATGAGCTTGGATTTGGTGTTTGTACCATCGATATGGGACAAAAATAAGTGCATCAAGTGCGAATTTTAAAATTCAAGTTACTGCCGTACGAAAATGGATGAACCAGACAAATAGGTACCTCCAGATTGACAGACTATGATGTTTTCTGAACATATGCGTATATGATAAAGCATACTTAGTACTGATTATAATACCAAACAAACTAAGAATAAGAAAGAGGGTTTGGATGCATCTGAGTGTCAATGGGGCAAAAGGGGGCTGGACTGGTTGCAACGTTTCGGCTGCTGGCCACTCATAGACAATATATTTTTGTAACTCACCCTACATCCTTTAAAAAGTTGTATAGACAATTTAATGCATTATGCCAACCCTACCTGGTTGATACTGTCCTAGAGGGTCAGCATGATGCGCCAATGAAGTGCTGGAGAGCACTTCTGAGCTAATGAGGCAGGTTGGGTGAGTGTTGCTAAGAATATATTCTTAGATATGGTTCCAAGGACTAGAGGAATTATATAGGATATTCAGTATTTGCCGGAATGGGTGGCAGGGGACCTACACAGTTTTCTCCCAAACCCACTATGAATAGATAGATATTCATGATCCGATTGTAGCAATAAGATTGACTTACCAAAACAAGCAATCTTTACCAGTGTTTACAAAAATCCTCACCGGGATTTGAACCTGCCACCTCCAGATCCAAAGTCCAATGCCCTATGACCTAAGATAGTGAGGCATATAGTGCAGTTGGTGCTAAGATGTGATACAATCTCTGACATTATTATAGGGACTACAAGATTATGAAAGGGCAATTCAGTATGAGCAGGAATTGTTAGAGGGGAGGGGCTAAACAGGGCCTACATAATTTTCTCACAAACTGGCTAGAAGTTTTATATTCATGATCAGATTGTGAGAATAAGATTGCTTTACCTGTCACCAAGATAGCTCACTGGACAGAGCTCGGTAGCCCGAGATCGATTCCCGTCAGGGTCAAAACCCAGAATAATAATCTCTATATTTGCAGGCCTAATTGGCCCTTACGAATACACTCATTAATCGCCTACTAATAAGCTATATCTGCAGCCCTTCATTCACACCTGCTGCTAAGAAGGTCTTATATGAAACACTTACTAGGAACTCCAAAAGCAGCCCTTAAAAACCTATAGAAGTTCACTGACTAATAAGAACTTCCTTAGCAGGGCTATTTATCCATCCAAATGACTATAGTTTATAAGCTCTTTATATGCCCTCCTTTCATAGCCCTGCAGCTGTAGCTGCTGTCCAGGTCTACAACTGTCACATGTTATTAAGGGCTACATCTGCAGCTGGATTTAGTTGAACATATGTGCTAAGCATGGTCTACACTGTAAGAAATAATTGTTGAATCTTCAAGGGGTCCTTGTGAAAATTGAACAATGAACCACTGTAATTACACAACAGGGAGCCAGTGTATAATCTCCAGGTGGCAGCATGGTGGTACAAGGAATTTCTGTGAAAACAATGTGCAAATAACGAAGGATCTCTGGCAACCTTGGGACAAGGGATCCTTCATTATTTTGACAACATTTTTTTACAGTGTATCTTATGACTCTATCACCTTCTCACAGGCCATCAGGCGAATCCTAATAGGACTAAAGAACACCAGTAAAAAACTAATCCCTTGATCCCAGGTAGATGGTAAAAAATAAACACTCTTGAATTCAACACAGACCCTCACAAAACTGAACAGTAAACCACAATAATTGTGTACGTGTGAACCAGCTGTAGCCTTTCCAAGAAGACCCAGGTAGCAGTACGGAGGTGCACAAATGAATCTCTGTGAAAATAATGAAGGATCTCTGGCAATTTCGGGATGAGGATTCTGGTGTTATATCAACATTTTTTTTACATTACACAAATCTTTTAAGGGTCGCCAATGCAGACCTGTGTGCATCAATGCCATTGGTCATCATGATGGATTTATCTACCCTATGGAGAAAATGATGTCATTAACTCAACAGGGCTGCATTCATGCATCATGAAGACCAAAGGGCATGGTGCATTAATGCATTAGTGGCCCTTAAAGTTTTAAAGGTTCACTGAAAACCATCCAGATCTTTAAACTCGTCAGATTGAGGACCTATGGTCATCAGAAGAGGTACAGAGAGAGGGCAGCACCTTACAGGGAGTGAAATCCCTTAGTCTACCTCTCCCCATATGAGTCTATGGCATTCTGTTGACAATATGTAACAAATACACAAGGTGGCAGGTATGTACCACTCATGTTTGATGATTAGGCCTTCATTTTTTAACTGAAGGTCTTCACCGCTGAGGACCTTAGGTGCTCAAGTTGACGATACCCAAATCTATAGCTTTGGGTAGTCAGATTGAGGACCCTTGGGTGAGTGTGTTGACCTAAACCCATCGGGTTGACTACCCTGGGTGCTCAATCGGATGACCCTAGGTTGTAGATTTGGGTATCGTCAGTCTGACGACCTTGGGGCTTTCAGTGTTCCATGATTTCTACATGCTCATCTATCGTCATGGTTTGGTTGTTGTTGGGGTACTACAGGGAAACTGTCACTTGAATGGGGAAACTTATATTGTAATGCAGAATGTATAAGGTTCCCCTGTGTATAAAGTTCACCCCATACTATACCTATGTGAAATATCTATATCTACAGGGGAGAAAGTTGAACATCCATATCAAGTCCAAACCACATGAAAATGTTAGATATGATCCCCCATTCATGAAAAAAAAAAGAAGTTTGTTGTGGACTTGCACTGTGCTTTGCTTTACAATACCCAGCTTGCAATGAGGTGGAAATGCCAAAATGGTCAATTTTGGAATATTTTCAAACTTTGAAGTTCCATATCCCATCCTACTTCTAACAACAAATTAAATCAGCACATAGGAATTGGAATTGAATTGAAAAAGTGAACAACACGGCAAGCTTTATTAAGTCTATTGGACCATTTGAAAAGCTCTTTCTCTTTCTCCATCCACAAGGACACATCTTATAAAATGTTGTACACAAATAGTCAATATTTCATACCAATCTTAACTTGATATAAACTCTCATTGACAATACAGGTATTTACATATTCTATTACACAAGTAAAAGAATAGAGCACTAATAAATGTAATATTTTCATATATTTAGGGAATAAGGCATGGGGCATGGCCGTGGGAGTCATCTACACTGTATTAAGACATCGAGGGGCCTTATAGGAGATGTCAATACAATCTAGAACATGATCACGGCCATTACCACGTGCCTTATTGCCGTTTTAACACAGAAAAATCACACATCTGCCACCTAAAACAGGGGAACATCAATTATGAAGTCTAAAGGTGAGATGAGCTTACCCTCCTGTACTGCGAGTGCATTATCCATCTAGGATAATATGTCAACTTTCATTAATGCCCATGCACACATAGTGTTTCAGATTTTCTCATCTATACATGTATCGCAATCAACCTACAAGCCAGCCAACGGCAGCGGTTGCAGGGCAAAGCCGATCCAGGATAATCTGGAAGTTTTCGTTGTTGTTTTTCTATTGGAAAGAATTGATTGGGTATTTCACTGTGCGCACATCATAACTGCAAATTCTGAAAAGAACAAAATTTAAATGAAGGAATACTGACAATTAGAAAAGTGTATGGGATGGGTAGCCATCGACCAATCCAGTTGTCCAGACAGGATACTAGTACAAATTTGCATCCCACTTTCTTGTGAATACTTCCCTTTAGACAAGCAAATATGGCATATGTTATGCTAATGATACAAATTCGTTTATGTCTATTTTGAACTTTTAGAGCAACTAGAATTAACATTGTATTCACTGCTGTACTGCAAAGGGTTGAGCGAACACCATTGGTCTTTGAAGTTTTGAATTGGTACTCAGAGAACTACAATGCCTACCCTTAGGAAGATCCTAAAAGGTGCTGCAAGGGTCTCCTTGCCTGCGAACTATGGCTTTAAGGGGCCACAGAAGGGCCTGAGTGGATCGGCTGATCCTGATGATTGGGAGCGTCTGTATGGATGTCCAATTGAGTAGGACAAAATATGCAAACATGATTGGCGTCCCTGATTGGTTCAGCGCCGCTCTCCCTAACTACCAATCAAATCAGCCCCATCTATGGTCTCCTTGATTAAAGCTGTAATATGCATGCAAAAACATTATTTTCCTCTCACCTTCATAATTTATCTGACCGTCACCATCTACATCAGCCTCTCTGATCATCTCGTCTACCTCCTTTTCTGTTAGTTTTTCTCCCAGATTTGTCAGGATGTGTCGTAATTCTGAGGCAGAGATGAATCCATTCCCATCCCTGTCAAAAACTTTGAATGCTTCTATCATCTCTTCCTCAAAGGCAGGGTCCTTCATCTTTCTAGCCATCATGGTGAGGAACTCGGAGAAGTTCACTGTGCCATTACCTGAAGAATTGGATTTAAAGGTACTTAGCACGATCTATGCAAACTCCACCTGGTGGCAAAAGAATGAAACTTTTTCAAATTGTCAACACAATAAGGTGATGCAGTGCTGGTGGGTGGATTGGTGTATCAAGGCAACCAATGAGAAGAATGTGAGGCATATTGCGAGATCGCAATACATGTTTGCAAAGATACTGTTTAAAATTAGTTGATATAAGATATTGTCATCAGTGGCCTATTTTCAGTCATAATGATGTTTTCTTAAAGGTCCTAGTTGTAGGACCTTGAAATTGTCACTGACTCTCGTGCTTCATATCACCTAGACGGAACCATCGCTTAAGGAGCGATGGTAAGCAGTAACACTGGTGTTGTGGTGGTGGAAATTTCAGAGTAGTTTCCCAAGCCCCCCATGAAAACTGGGTCCCTAGTCTTAACTGGGATTGGTCTTTGATATCTTAACTCTAGGACCTACCTACTTGTTGTGTATTGTTTTGAAATGTGAAATCATATCCATGCCTTTGTTTTTTTGTAACCTGATATCTAGAACTCAGTCAGACATGTTGGGCAAGGTGGCAAGTGCTGGTTCCTGGTCAGTCTGACTGTTGTCTTTGTGGTGGTACAGGTGGGAGGGACACAAGGTCCCTCTGGTGAGTAAAATATGAACTGTAAAGGCCTGCCACCTAGGGACAGGAAGTTCAAGCCCAAATTGTTGGATGAGATGTTTTGTTGACATTTGAGACATGTGTGAGCGATTCCAACACACAGGGAGGATATATTGACAATCATAAATTATCACAGTAAGTAGAACAGCTTCATAGAGGTCAAAACAAGACAGGGGACTACTTTAATTAATGCACACAGGTATCATTTGGCCACAAACTGCCCTCAAACCCATGGGACTTGGTTTCAGTGGACATCAATTGCTGGGCCTCTGAATGAACATATCTAGGGCCCAGTTAGCTGGGTACATATCACCCTCCCATATCACTTCTTTGTCTATGATATCTGAGGCAATCCTTTGAGATAATAGTTTGGCATCTTATTTATGAGTTATCATGATGCAGATGATCTCTAATGGTCAGGGTGACATCTAACGAAAACCACGCAACTTTTCGGGGGCGATGCTCTATGTTGATTATCTGTTAATCAATTAGTAATAGAGTTATGTGCCTTGCATAAAAATTGTATTTGAGGTGCCCTAGTCTGTATTACAGTAGGACATGACATGTGCTCTGTGTCAGAAGTGTTGTAAAAGTGCAAAGGTTTTTTTTCAAAGCAATGGAAATGACCCATAATACAATTAAACTGTCTAGATATGCCTTTGCAGTAGTAATTTGACTAATTCTGTACAAGAATAAAAGTATAAAAGAATTGCTCAGGTGGACCTAGAGAATTCTATCGAAAACATACATTTTATTCATACATTTTTTTTTTTAATTATTCAGAAGTGTGCGCACAGATCTGGACAACACATGCTGTATCTGATAGTGTTGCAAAAGGGTAACATTTATTGAAAGTAGAGACATTCTAGCTATTAGATTGATTTTCATACTGATCTAGTAATTTTTGAATGTATGAGGGTAAAGTTGAGACTTTTCAAAATTTAGTTAATCTCCATATTTGGCAATGAGGTGTAACAAAAATGTTCTTGACACAGGGATTTGATTTTTACTACACTTAAAGACCTATATTGTAACCTTGTGGACATGAAATATATCAACCTTACTTATAAACCATGACATAGGGCTTTCAAGAAAAAAAAGTATCCTTAAGAAATATTGAGTTTGAGATTTCATAAGTACTCAGGCTGGTGAACATCGGTCAGTGGATTTCCCCATAAATTTAACAGCATTGAAAATGCAGGATATTCAAGTATATTTACTATCAAAAGTTTAGGACATATATATGATGTACATATGAATAAAATGGCATTTCTCAGAAGCTAAGTCCTTTTGTCAGGTGACATTTATATGACTGCTTTTTCTACATTTATATGACTGTTTTTTTTTCATTTTCCCATGGAAGAAATCAAAACTTACACCAGTGTACACTAGAAGAAAAAGATATGAAAAGGAAATTTAGATAGTTATTACCTGCATCTACTTCATTGATCATGTCTTGTAGTTGTGCTTCTGTCGGGTTCTGACCGAGAGACCTCATGAGGGGGCCGAGGTCCTCTGTAGGAATTGTGCTATCTCCATCCTTGTCAAATAGTGAGAACGCCTCTTTAAACTCTGTAATGGTATGCATTAGTGAGAGTGTGTGATTAAAGTGACATAGTCTGACTTTTCAAATCCCATTTAAATGTGCTCCACACTATAATGAGACCATATTCCATCCTTGTCAAATAGTAAGAACACCTCTTTAAACTCTCTAATGTAGGTGATTTAGTCAGCAATATTCAACTCTTTACGGTTGGCATGATTGAAATACGCTATCCTGCATTTATGCATGAACACACCTAAAAGGTTTCAAGTTCATATGGGGTTGATACACTCCCATGGAATGGGATGGTCGTATTATGCATCAATAAAGTGCTGGTGAGAAGACTCACTAGCGCTTTACTGAGCATTATACCATGATTCTGGTACTGTCACAGCTGTTGTGGCATTTTTGCCGTGCATTATCAGAGCATACACAACACTAGTGCTTTTTTTAGAATTTTTTGATATACTTTTTGGGAAGGTGTAGGCGGATATATAGAAGTTCAATCTCGCCATACATTTCAGGTCAAAACTGTACATAATCATAGGGGACTCGAACCCAATCCATGTACAGTATTAATAGCCATTATGCCACACTGAGCGGTGATAGAATCCAATGTAAATGAGGTAAAAAGTGCAGGGGTAATGACTTACCTCTGCACTATACCTCCATGTTTCCACTCATTTTTAAGGTAGAAATCGACCTTGACATGTGAATTCTTCCAGGTTGACGCAAATATTGGACCCATAGCTGGTGATACCATGCCATTTTGGTCTATAACAATCGAAATATATAAGGAATCAATGAATTTACACAGCGAACTGAGTGGCCACCCATCATTGCCCGCGTCCTCCTTGTTCGACCCCGTGACCTCTATATCTCTGTGCATGCATGTCAGACGCTGACTTCCAATACTGCAGTCGACAAGACGCCATGGTGGGTTGGCGAGATTGATCCCTATGGAAATTCATTCAATCAAGGGGCTTTGGAAAATGGGGAGCAGGGGGGATTTGGTCCCTCAATCATAAAGCCGGGGGGCTTGAGTATGTCTGCCCCCCAAAAAAAATTTCAAATAATTCATAATATTATAAAATTGGATAAAAAGCTAAAACCTTGCATCTTAAATTAGATTAATATAGTAATGGAACAGGAAAATGGGGGCCTGAGCCTGAAAATCAGACCTATAATTTAACAAAATTACTTTTCTATACAATTTCTATATAAGTATATATAGGCATCGCCATGCTTGAGCCGATGGTTAAAGGTGGTTGTGGTGGGGCCCATGCTGGACCCCCCCCTCCCCCAAATGAAGGTTTGCTTTCCATGCTTCTGTTTAATCCACCTATTTTTCAAATGTTACAGATCAAAATGGCTTGGTATCACCATCTATGGATTCTATGTTTGCTGTGACCTAAAAGAATTTACATGACAAGGTTAGATTCTATGCAGAATATGGGTGGAAAGTTAGGCTGCCGCCCAGGGCCAAACAGCAACAGACCAATATAATTTTATCTATTCCTTAGTGGGGGGTCCTATCTAACATTTTCATGTTTTTTGGAGGTGCTCTGGTTGGCATTCCTTTTCCCCTGTTCATTTCTATAACCAAATACTGGTGCTGTAATGGGCGAGAGCAAAATAAAAGTACACTGGTTGGCCTACTAAAACACTACCCTCAATCTTCTTATTTATCACCAAGATTAGGGTCGTCATAGGGGATTTTCTGGTACAGAAACTTAGGGTCAACTTGCAGGCATATATTCAAGTATTTTCAAGTCCATTTTGCTCACGCCCGTTACATTCATGTTTCTGTATCCAGGAGGCTGTTGCTCCAATAGTAAAAGGAAGAGCTGGCTAAAAATGCCCTCATTTCCAGTCCTTTCTTTTCATGTAGCTATAACTTGTCCCTTTTGTTGCTCACAAGTGGTCATTCAAGTACGGTGCTCAAAAAGGGGGATTTGAGTAGGTACCTAGTTGGGAGAAGTCAGTCAGTACTATAAACTATAAATAAACTATAGAGCGTGTGACATGAGTAGGTACCTGGTACTGCAGCTCTATCTATTTTAAACAAGGCAGGTGACTTTTCAGACTAATGTGGTGAGTGCAAGTACTTAGGTGAAGCAGTGCACGACTTGTTTAGAAAAGAGGGCACATACTCACAGCTCTTTTTACAATAGGAGCAACAGCCTACTGGACAAATACTATCAAAGTTTTCTTTCTTTCAACCAGCCTAACTTGAAGATCTATTGTTGATAAGTCATTTTAACAAAAAGACTGGAGTCTCTACATGCCTTGGTTATGCCAAAAAGAGGGGTTAACTGGCAGATGTAATGGGCGTGAGTGTAATGGGCGTGAGTGTAATGGGCATGAGTAAAATGCACTGCAAGCATGTTGGCAGGCTTGATGCATTCCAAATGCATCTTATAAGTATTCTTAGATTATTTTTATTGCCTAGATTAATTCTGGGTGAGGTTATATTGCTGAGTGGCTGTCTGAAGCCTGGGAAAGTTGTTTTGCTCATGCCCATTACGCTCACGGCCATTACATTCATATTATTTCCTTATGTATTGTAAATATCCATCTGTTTTTCCTATTTTCTTTATAGTGTGTCTTTGGGACCTTTTGTCAAATATCCTAACTGAAAATCATGTAGTTCTGACAAATATTTCTGTGATGTAGAGAAAAATTCATTTTGCTCACGCCCATTACATTTTCATAATTTTGAATATTTGCAATAAAAACTGACCGCTTGGGAGTAAGTGACTTGAATGAACCTTTCCTAAGAGCCAAGATATAGGGCTATCAATAAAATTAAGTTTCATGATCTAATTCTTAGTTTTTAAAAATGACCCTCTACCATGGACAAGTGCCCACTTTCAGTGGATTGACCCATATGTATCAAGGATCTTGAGGCCTATAATCAATAATACTGGGTTAATACTGTCTACCAGCATGAATTATATATATTCATGCTAAGATAACTCACTTCAGAATCTGACAATCAATATAAAAATATCTAAGGATTGACGACGGTTTAAGCAAATTATGTATGATTTCACTTGAGAGTGAGAAGTGAAGTCTAAATATGAGAAATCAAAAGACACAATATTGGCTACATACCCGCGATTTGTTCTTCTGTCAACTGGTCAGCCTGAAAGTGAAAACACAGACGGCTTAAGACTCGACAGGTGGTGAATGGATTTAGCATCGTCCATGTTAAACCTTTAAGGGCCACTCATGCATTAATGCATAAGGCCCACTGGTCGTCATGATGAATGAATGCTGCCCTGGCGAGTAACTCAACAGGGCTGCATTCAAGCATCATGCTGACCCTACGGGGTTGATACATGAACTCCATGGGGTTGGCATGATGGTCCAATGAAGTGCTGGCGAGTAGTCTTGCCAGCACTTCATTGGTGCATCATGATGACCAATGGGCATGATGCATTGATGACGCTTAAAGGGTTCAGCAATAGCAATAAGTTAGCCCTTTAATCGTATGTCACGTGCACCAATGAAGCCTTGCCGTGACCACTCACCAGTAGGCTGTTGCTCCTATTGTAAAATGGGCTGTGAGTATATGCCCTCTTTTCTAAACAAGTCGTGCACTGCTTCACCTAAGTACTTGCACTCACCACATTAGTCTGAAAAGTCAACTGCCTTGTTTAAAATAGATAGAGCTGCAGTACCAGGTACCTACTCATGTCACACGCTCTATAGTTTATTTATAGTTTATAGTACTGACTGACTTCTCCCAACTAGGTACCTACTCAAATCCCCCTTTTTGAGCACCGTACTTGAATGACCACTTGTGAGCAACAAAAGGGACAAGTTATAGCTACATGAAAAGAAAGGACTGGAAATGAGGGCATTTTTAGCCAGCTCTTCCTTTTACTATAGGAGCAACACCCTCCAGGGCTTCATGAGAGCATCATGCTGGGCCTCCATAGGGTCAGTATGATTCATGAGTTTAGCCCTAATGAATTACTCACCCTTCATGTATCTGGGCAACCAATGGGCATAATGTATTAGCGGCCTTTGATTGGTTAAAGTGCACCTGGGCTTCATTTTTGTACAAGGAATGGTATACCGTATCTGACCTAATTAAGGGCACCGCAAACAGCCTGTCTCGATCAGCTGACTGAGACATCTGATCGGATCAGAGCATATCAAACATGTTTGATCTGTCCTGACTCGATCAGATGGACGTCCCCGCACACAGGGGCCTTCCTTGACTACTGATCTAGTCAGATGACTGAATCAGTCCGTTTGCGGTCAGTTTAAAAGGCCTACCCCAACATTTGGAGCCTCTTACAGAATAGAAAAAAGGATTAATTTTCATGATCATGGAGGCTATCCAACTCTTAAAGTCCAATTTCATTTTTCATTTTTTCAAATCCTATTCAAATACGTTCCATATTAAAACTAAATTTAGGTGTTGGTAGACCATCTATTGCTACCCCTAGCTCATACAAGCTTGGAAAGTGTGTTCCCTTGGACCATGTCATAGGCATTTTACAGTGTATTTTCAATGGATAGACTTTAGGCATGCATGCTAAAAAGAAAATTGGTTATAAATCTGATAATTTCTTCTAATATGAGCATGATTATGGGAAAGGAGAGCAAATAAACTAGGTACCATAGGAAGTATGCCCTATGTGAATGTCCTGGTTCATTCTTTTGTCCATGATATTATAGTGTTTATGTTTCTTTTACAAGTCCTGCATTCTGTCTTCCCTTCGAGCAATTCCCTTTCCCATTACTATATATTTCAACCCCTAATGGTGCATCAAAGTATCGGTCCTTATGATTTATAAATGCAGCCCCCCCTCCGTTTTTTTTATTTGCGAGCTGGCATTTTTTGCTAAGAAGGGGTAGAAATGTCTTTCCCTGCCCGCCAAGATGGGTCTGAAGTTTTCTGCTCCATCTCCACATCACCTACCCCTTGCCTGGTGTTTAAAAAAATGACTCTGCACCTTAGACTGCTCAGTTAATAAAAGGTACAAATAAACTATCAATTAAACCTTTCTTGACACCTCGTAACCTATTTCCTGAATCTCATATGTGGTTTTACTACCATCATTAGAGCAGCTCCGCCTCCTGCTGGCAAAACCTGCACACAATGGAGCCTTGTGTATGGGCCCTGGCATGTATCATCTTCATCAGTTCTTCTCCTGTTCGTGTCGATTGGTTCCTTATAAAACTGTAACCGCTATTGGTTTAAGTATAAGACCCCCTCCTGGTGAACTCATTAACTAGGGCCTTTGTTGGCCTTGCCAGGTTGAGGTAGATGCAGTATAAGAATGATTATTCTCATGAGAAAATAACGTGAATGCTAATCTTGTATTTGCTGAGTATACACCACAGGAAGGAATTTCATTACCATCTAATAAACACGTCCAAAGGATGTTTGTATAATAAAATATCTAAGGTTCACTCTCAAATGTGCATTATAGCATTTCAACTCAGGGTGCGGCTTATGAAGTATTGCTTGTACAAAAGGTAATACGATACTGTTTGGCTCTATATGTGTACCCTGTTAATAGTTGTGAATGGGAGAGGGTAACCATTTGTCACCACAGGAGGGTGTTGCTCCTATAGAAAAGGAAGAGCTGGCTAAAAATGCCCTCATTTCCAGTCCTTTCTTTTCATGTAGCTATAACTTGTCCCTTTTGTTGCTCACAAGTGGTCATTCAAGTATGGTGCTAAAAAAGGGGGATTTGAGTAGGTACCTAGTTGGGAGAAGTCAGTCAGTATAATATACTATAGAGTGTGTGACATGAGTAGGTACCTGATAGTGCAGCTCTCTCTCTGTTTTAAACAAGGCAGGTGACTTTTCAGACTAATGTGGTGAGTACAAGTACTTAGGTGAAGCAGTGCACGACTTCTTTTGAAAAGAGGGTACCTACTGACAGCTCTTTTTACGATAGGAGCAACACGCTCCTGGTCACATGTCACGTAAATCCTTTTTTCCCCATGTTACCTACAACAAGGAACTTTTATGGCCCATGTCAAATTTAAGAAAGCTTTCATGTCATATCACTGATTTCTTTTTCCTAATGTCACTAAGGCCCATCCCATATATCAATTTTAACCCCTGACTAATTCTCTCATTGGCCACACTCTAAATTCCAATCCAAGGCCAATGTATTGACTGGTAAATCAGTCAATTCATCACATACTGCTGTTAGACTGTAAATGCACGTAGGAACGGCCAAAGAGCAAATGGGATAAAATAACAGATCTTGATCAATTCAAGGGTGCTGAGTTCAGAAGTCATAATGGAATTACTGGGTTTCTTCTCATTTCTGAGCTAGGCTCATTGTGACTACATTTTCTTAATGTTGTATTACCCAGAATACATGAATTTGATGAGGGAAAAAATAAGCTACCTTCAAAATCTTTTACTCGTATCGGTCGTGTTATCGCATTTCATGTATCTTTAACATCAAGTAGCTCAGAAATGAAAAGAAACTCAGCAATTTCATTATTTTCATGATTTTTCTAGCCCCCCTCCCTTCTATTATGCCCTCCCTTAAACCCACCATCACCAACCCCAATACTATTTCTGAAATCAGCACCCTGGAATTGACCAAGATTAGTTGGTTTCATCTCAGCTGTTCTCCAAAAGTGCAAAAATGTTCCTCAGTGATTTTGAATCTATTTCTATGGGATATTTGGTTCGACTGGGACAGTGCAGTTACTGATGCATCAAGTCAGTCCTGCATTAATCCTTCATGATGAACGATGGAAATGATGCATTAATGTATCAGCGGGTTAATACGAAATAATCTTCTCAGGATATCTGTGTCCTGTGTGTGGAGTGATAAGTCCTGACTTCGCAGGTGTGATGCACCCCTCCTCCATCAATGGCCCCCTAAAGGTTAAATGGCAATAAATATATCTGTTTTGTATGAAAGCTGAGTTATGTAAGATATGACTCCTTTTGATATCTGTAAAAATATCAAATTTGATACTTACAAATATTCTGCCATTATATGAACACTATAGCTTTAAGGCTAAAGCAGGACTCTTTTTATATGTGGATCAACACGGTAAAAGGTACGCTTGGTAGGGGGTGTGCGGGCGTACCTTTTGCCATGTTGATCTACATATGCTTTATCAAAGACGTTCTAGCCCACATGCCTTTATGAAAGCCAAGCAGACTTACCATTGTGGAGATTCAGTGTTAAAGTATAGGAACCTGTTACACTATCTACTGAATAAAGTCTGCACTGACATGTCTCAACCAAACAAATATAATCTTAACTCCCTGCAGTCATTTCCAGAAGGAGGCTAATCCACATGATCTTTAGTGAATAAGGGACTGGTCATTGTTTATCAACAGGGGAGGGAGGAGTTGTTGCGCGGATTCCTGAACATTTTTGACACACCCTCGATGGTGGTCAAAATCTTTGGCACCCCCCTCCCCACACACCGGAGGTATAGAAAATCTTCATGCCCCTCTATCATCTTTATTATCATGCAGGCTTTCTCATTAAAAAGAGGCTCGATCTTTCTAGCCCCCCCCCCATTATGCCCTCCCTTAAACCCACCAACCCCTATCCCCCTTCCAATGATAAATAATGACCACTTCCTAATATCCATTTAAGGACCACAGTATGATGTCTATTTGGTTGCCATGATGTATTAAATCAACAGTGGCCCACTGGGCACATCAATGTTGATTCAGCGTTGAAACAATGTTTGCATATCAACATTGATTTAGGGTTGAAATAGAGTTGAAATTGAAAGTTGAAACAACATACTCAAAATCAACTGTGATTCAACATCTAACCATCAGCGCTGATTCAATGTTTGTGTTTCTATGTTGACTCAACATTGTTTCAACAATGTTGAAACAACATTGACAGTTGTTTTGTTGACATATCAATGTTGAATCAACATTGTATCAACATTGAAATCAATATTGTTGATTCAACATTGACAAATCAATGTTGAATCAACGTTGAGTTGACAACAATATTTCAACATTGATATGTCAACTGTTGACTGGATGTTGAAATGGTGATGGTTGACAACGTTGAAATACAAATATTGAAAAAGTGTGGAAAACAGGTTGATCAACACCATCAACATAACATCAACTGGTTGTCAATGTTGATGCAACATTGTGTGCCCACTGGGGGAGGACCCTTCACAACCTCCTCCCAGTGGGCACAGAACGTTGCATCAACGTTGACAACCCGCTGATATTGTGTTGATGATGTTGATCAACCTGTCTTCAACACCTTTTCAATGATTCTATTTCAATGTTGTCAACCAACACCATTTCAACATCCAATCAACAGTTGACATATCAATGTTGAAATATTGTTCTCAATTTAATGTTGACTCAACATTGATTTGTCAATGTTGAATCAACAATATTGATTTCAATGTTGATTCAATGTTGATTCAACATTGACATGTCAACAAAGAATGCCCTAACAAATATCAACATTGTTTCAACATCATATCAATGTTGTGTCAATGTTGAATCAACATAGAAATACAAACATTGAATCAGTGCTGATGGTTAGATGTTGAATCAAAGTTGATGTTGATTATGTTGTGTCAACTTTCAAATTCAACTATATTTCAACCCTATATCAACCGTTGATATGCAAACATTGCAAACGTTGTTTCAACGCTGAATCAATGTTGATGTGCCCAGTGCGCTACGACTGGACAGCCTTAAGCCCTAGTGGGAGTCATTATAATGCTGCTCATATTGCCTTACATTATTGTCTACAGTGCTACGGCAGCTCTACAAAATCCTATTAGTCTATGGGCTGGATAGTGGGACCCTGTGATATATATTGAAACCTTTTATCTTTATGTACTTGATATCCCTACATTTATTTCTATCGCTATACTTTGAATATCATTGTACTACGTACATGGCTATCACCTGTACACTGACCACCCCCCTTAGTTACACATACCAACACTAGGGGTCACCCCAGTCACTATGATAGGTACATGCTGCGTCCTACCTGTAACCTGAGACCAGCATGAGCCGCCTACCGCTTAACAACTATTACTAAGATTCTGTACAATATGCCGGAATAAATACCTCTGCATTATAAACCGACACAAGCTGGTCTTGTCAATTTGATCATGGATACTTGACAGCATTTACAGCATATCAAGACATGACACCTGCACCCCCCCTAGGGATTTTATAAGACACCTTTTCCCTGATAGACAAGTATATCAGCTATACAAATTCACTTGTCTGCACCTGATTCATAGGTGGGTGTGACTGTGAGGATGTATTATGTGTGTAAATCTTTCATTTTTATCACCCGCAATCACTAGATTGGTCACTGATCCATTGATAATCAAGTTAGAAGAGTCAGACTACAACAAAATCAAGGCTTATTGATTGCCCTTTAACCTCAATGTTTGCAATCTAATTTGCATATAGGCCTTAGGCAAATCCCGTACAGTTTGTCACTAAACCGCAGGATACCGATGACAGCAGTTTAGCTAGTCCTCAGGGCTACAGCGCCTGCCGCGTCCGCGCTGATCTAAATACGCGGACTCTATGCGGAGCCTCCCGCGGTGAGCATAGGTGCGCGGGCATAGTGGTAGTCCTCAGGACTATAGCTAATAATCCTTAGTCCTGGGGACTAGGTGATAGTTTAGCCCACAACTAAACTATACCGGTCAAGTCCTGGGGATAAAAGCATAGTCCTAAGGACTAAAGCCTAGTCCCCAGGACTAAGAATATGAGGATATTGTCCTAGGGACTAATTGTACATTCCCATGAATTACCTTGCAGACCCCATGACTTTGTATAAGACTGTGCTGTTAGTCTCCAGGACTAAGCTTTTAGACCTGGGGACTAATTCGTAGACTCAGGGACTACTTGTTTAGTCCTGAGGACTACAAAAACATCTGCCTAGTCCTCAGGACTAATGCATGTGGTTCTGAGGACTAATTCATTGATTGATGTCTAATGTAGTTGTGACTAGGGATGTAGTCCCTAGGACTTCAAATTTAGTCCTGAGGACTACTTCTAAGTCCCCAGGACTGCTCTGTGTAGTCCCAGGGACTAAAGATACAGTCCTGGGGACTAGAACATTGTCCTTGGGACTAGAGACACAGTCCTTGGGACCAATGCCCTAGGCCCCAGGGGTGCCTGTCAACATGTTTGTACAGTCAAATAGGTATAGCCCTGGGCGCAAAAAAGTAGCCATTGTTCCATAGTCCCTGGGATAGAACATTAGGCCTGAGGACTGTATAGTGGTCCTCAGGACTAGTCAGTCCAGGACTAGACCATTATATCTGTAGTCCCCAAGACTAGAGAAACAGTCATGGTCCCCTGGGGACTAGATTCATAGTCCCAGGGCTACCTCTGTTTGGTCCTGAGGACTAAATATATACTTACCTAGTCCTCAGAACTAAAGTAAAGTCCCCAGCACTATTATCTGTAGTCCCTAGGACTTTCAGTGTCTTTTTTTCAGCCTGGAATGGTAGTCCTGGGGATTAATAAACAGTCCTTAGGACTAAATCTTTAGTCCTCAGGTCTAAATCCTATGTCCTTCGGACTAGATCTTTAGTCCTAGGGACGAAAGATGTAGTCCTGAGGACTAGACTTTAGTCCTCGGGAGGTCCACTACACATTCATGATGATTAGACTATGCCCCCATCCGCACCGCGTCTGTCTGCGCGTAGTCTGCGCTTATCTACGTCAGTGCGGACGCGGCAGGCGCTGTAGCCCTGAGGACTAGCTAAACCGCTGTCATCGGTATCCTGCCACTAAACCACATCGGGGCCCTGCAGTGGTGCATGTCTCAGTGGAAGAGGGGCGAAAAAGTACTGCTTTAGGTTGCTACTATTTTTATCTTATTGACCAAACCTGCATAATAGTGATGTTATTTCCCTCACTAGCATCTCTCTTGAAATTATCTAATGAACAATGATTGGAAAATTTTGCTGTTGACCTACCAGAGCTTCTTTTGATCCAGTAGTGCTCCAATTATCGCCCAGAAGCCACTCTACACCATACCTTTCCTACTTGAAGGAGGGAGTTCAAATTAAAATACATATATACATGTATGCAGTAAATATCAATTACAATAAAACCTGTTATATGGTGTATTACGAATTTTCGGTTTAGGTAACAAAGTTCCTTGTTCCAATTGTTCCAAGTGAGCCCCATTCATATCCTATCATAGAGAATGGTTTCTGTCGAATTTCACATGATCAGACATCGTTTACAACAAATTGAAAAGATTTGGTGGTACAATGGTAACCTTGATAAAAGGAAATCATATATCTTTACTATGGATAAAGAGATTAAGGCATTAAAGCTGGATGCTGAGTCACACATACCGGTGCTCAACTCAATAGCTTAAACGTCAGGAAAGTCATTGATCGAGAACTAGCGTTGAGAGTACTCCTTAACAATGGTCTGCGTATTGTTGAATGTGTTAGATGAGCTGAACATGTGGATGTATCCTTGTTACATGATAAATATGATATTGATAAGCTATGATCTAGGCGAAAGGCTCATAATAGATGTTTCTTTTATGGTCTATCAAAAACAACGAGCTAACCATTGTACCTGCAAGGGAGTTTCGACAAAATCAAACTCAAAACAAGTCTTCCTAAAAAGGATATATATATATATATATATATATATATATATATATATATATATATATATATATATATATATATATATATATATATTTCGTAAAAGTCCACTGTATAGATTAGCCCAAGATTGGGACAAGCTCAGTGAAACTCAACAACATATTCTTTCAATGCTGACAATGAAAGGGGCCTTGTTTGATTTTGGTTTTGATTTTGTTTGTGATTATAATATTGGCTTGTCATGACCTGCTGCTGATCTGAAACAACAAAATGCTGTCTTTCCTCTGGATACATAGCGAATTATTTGACTATTGTTTTGCTGGTCAGTTGATGACCCATAGAATTAGTTCCGCATTTATAATGAAAGTAAGATAGATAAATTACGACATCATACTTTTTTATACTCATTTGTTTTGTTTGTCTCTGTGGATTTCAAAACATGTCAGATACTAATTATGTTTGTATCCCTTTTGAGTGCGCACAACATTGGCCTCGATATCTGCCCACTTCCCACCAGACATGGCTTATCAAAATACGTAATTATAAGCACAGGTTCAGAGACTAAAAAGTAAAATGGCCTCATTCTTGACTCACGTTCCCTAGGAGGTGAGAACAGAATTATGAAAAAAAAATTCACAAGACAGTACGTCAGCTGTAACATTCCCATGCAAGATGTACACTGCAAATACCGTCTTTAGCTTTTAAAAATGTTTAGGTCTAAACATGTTTAGAATCTACACATTAAGGATTGAAAAAATTAAATTCTATCAATAAGGGTCATCGTAAAACTGAACAGTGAACCCCTGTACAGCAGTCAACCAGTCTAGTTTTTTTTTTTAAAAAAAGCCCCTGGCTCCTATGAGCTTTAAATCTATAGGCCACACTAGCATTCCATTTTATGTCAAGGTGAATATCGATACTCCATTGACAATGCACTAAACCCCTGTATTGCACCCCTGCATTAAATAACCAGCGCCAAATCCGCACGATGACGTCATAGGTCTATCATGCATGCGCAGCATTTTTGAAATGTAAACATTCAAGATGGCGGCGGTCAGGATTTTGCGATGACGATGGGTAAATAAGAGATAATTATGGATTATACTGATGAAATATCGATTAATTATCAACCCAAACACCTTGACATAAATGTAAAGATGAACTCTGATTAGTTTGAGCCTCCTGTTTCTTCACTCGCGGGTCCGGGCCGCTCGTGAAGAAACGGTCGGCTCAAACTAATCATCGTTCACCTTTACCATTATATTCACTATGAGTTGGACTATACACTGATTCAATCAATTCACTCTTATTATAATTATTGGTATATATTTGCAGCTTTCAATATGGCTCCTAATCGAGAAGTGCATCATCGGGTGTCCCAGGAATCCATATCTGAAGAGCAAAATTTCAGCAATTGCCCAACAGAGGCAACAAAGGCAGGCATGAAACTAGTTGGGATAGATGGAAATTGGTACGATATCACAAACTTCATTGACCAACATCCTGGGGGTCCGGTGATTGAACACTTCATCGGTAAGGATGCCTCGACTGTCTTTAATGCACAGGGTTACTCAGATATTCTCCTGAAGCACAGGAAACCAGTGGGGACCCACACTAGGCAGTACCAGCACCCAGCCGACAAATACTTCCACAACCTCCACAAGCAGAGGGGGTTCTTTTAAACTGACTGGTACTTTTACTCGGTAAGATTTGCGGTCTGTGCCATAGAGCGTGCCTAAAGGGCTGGTTCCACAGAGTCGGTCCGGTCCATTTTTTGCTAATCCGACCGATTTTTATATAGGAAATGCATGAAAAAAATCGTCGGATTAGCCAGAAATGGAACCAACCGACGCTGTGGAACCAGCCCTTTAGGGCCTAAACCCATTACACGATTGTAAAACTAGCCGATTATTAGGATACACTACTAGGGGATTTCTGACGCCCTTCGGCGAATGTTGGCATGGTAACGGCCCTCTGCGTGGACGCAACAAGCTATGTTTGTTTTCCGCCTTAGTCTTCCTATTGGTGGTATGGTGTGATGCGTGGTATTGTAGGTATGCTGGAGCCATTGTTTTGTACCTGTTTTGGGAGAAGTGTGGTTTCCTAATCCATGACTTCATGCACATCCAAGATTTCCGAAACAACTTCAAGGGGATACCTAGTATGGAACTTTGGTGCTTATGACTATCAGTTGCTACAATTTCGAGGCACGGTGGTATATGTGAGTGTGGGGTTTACTTTATACTTGGGCCCTATTGTGGGCCTCAATATTTGGAGGAGAGTCACCTCTCCTATTTACTATGGGTCTATGGCTCTACAGGTTCTGGACCAAGCTCAGTTTCCTTGAAGAGCCTTTTGAAGTGTGCAGGGGTCTTTGCTGTTTGCATTTTTGGCTTAATTCTATCCCATAGCTTTATGCCTCTTGCAATCGGGCCTTTTTTATACCAAATTTGCTGTTGGGGTCTTCTGGTTGGGAATTTGACCATCAGGTCACCCCTAGTTCTAGGGTCATGTGCTGGCTGGAGTTCCAGCTTCTTTGATTTCTAAACATTACGAGGGCTAGTTTCAGTTGTCTTCTGTGTTTAGCATCTAAACTTCACAAATTGACCATCCTTGTGTAGCTGGGGGGTTCTGTATTGTATGTCAAATTTCCTTGTACATACCCTCAGCGCCCTGTTTTGTAGTGTCTGTAGCCTCTTTGAGCCACTGTAGTTTTTACAAGAAACACCAGATGGCAGTACAGCGGCAACTTTGCAGCAAGGATTCCATTGTTATTTCAACAACATTTTTTTCACAGTGCTGCCAATTAAGATGTGCATCGAGGCCATTGGTCATCATGATGGACCCTCCGGGGGTTTCATTAACCCTGAAGGGTAAAGGATGCAGCCCTGGTGAGTCACTCACCAGCGCTGCATTCATGCATTAGTGACCCTTAAATGTTTCAAAGTTGCATGAGTTTTACATCCATCATGATTTGGATGTAATCGGTGTACTATAGGGAAACCTATATTGTAACTCAGCATGTATAAGACCTGTCTCCCCATCTATAAAGCTCACTCCATACCTTAGCTATGGAAAAATAGTTATATCTACAGGGATGTCGACATGAAATCATATGGAAATGTTAGATATGATCCCCACTAATGAAAAAAAAATGAGATTGTTGTGGACTTGCATTGCCTGGCTTCACAAATACAAAGCTTGGAATGCAGGGGAAATGCCAAGAATGGTAATTTCGGGAAATTTTTCAAGTTTGAATTTCCATATCCCATCCTACTGTATTGGCCTGTATGAGTGCCAGCTATTTGTAAGTGCTGGTTTTGAATAAGAGCCGGAGGTACAAGGGTTTTTGAAATTTGAAATGCACTATAATTTAAGTCTTAAATAAGCGCCGGTCTTGAATGAGCGCCGGGGTTTAAACCAACATGAACTGAATGAGCACACCCGCACTTGTCAGGCCAAGACGGTACTTTAAAGACTATTGGAACAATATCAGAATAGCACATACATATACTGGTAACCATTATTGCGTGATTTAGAAAAGTAAACAACACATCAGGTTTTATCAAAAGTACCGTAATCTCCCGCGTAGAAGACGCGGTGTGCGTAGAAGACGCTCCCCAAACTCACGGTAGGCTGGTTCGCGTAGAGGACGCATCCAACCCCCCTGAAACGATTTGTAAAAAAAAAAACCCGTACAAGACTCAGCAGGGGGGGGGGGGTTCGCGTATAAGACGCACCCCCCCACCCCCCACCCCCCAAATAATTAAAAGAAATGTTAAGTCTATGCTGTCGTCGGCCCATGCGTCCCTACACCCCGGCAAGCCACACCGCATTGTCAACCTGTTGAGTCTGTGCTCTTCCCCGCCGAGCAAATCTACAGCGACCGGTCTGCCGCGGTGCAGGCTCTTTGAGTTCAAGCTGTCATCAGCACACGGTCGGCGTTTTGCCCGCCGAGCAAATCTACAGCGACCGGGCTGCCGAATTGCTGGCTATATGAGTTCAAGCTGTCATCGGCACACGGTCGGCGTCAAACCCGCCGAGCGCCCGTCGACATGCGGTCTGCCGCGCTGCTGGCTATATGAGTTCAAGCATCCATCGGCACACGGTGTGACGGTCGGCGTCAAACCCGCCGAGCAAATCTACAGTGACCGGGCTGCCGCGCTGCTGGCTATATGAGTTCAAGCTGTCATCGGCACACGGTCGGCGTCAAACCCGTCGAGTGCCCGTCGACACCTCCCGGTCTGCCGCGCTGCTGGCTATATGAGTTCAAGCATCCATCGGCACACGGTGTGACGGTCGGCGTCAAACCCGCCGAGCAAATCTACAGCGACCGGGCTGCCGCGCTGCTGGCTATATGAGTTCAAGCTGTCATCGGCACACGGTCGGCGTCAAACCTGCCGAGCAAATCTACACCGACCGGGCTGCCGAATTGCTGGCTATATGAGTTCAAGCTGTCATCGGCGCATGGTGGGCCTTATCCCCGGCGAGCGCGTCGACATCTCCCGGTCTGCCGCGGTGCTGGCGCTATGAGTTCAAGCTGTCATCGGCGCATTTTCCCAAATGAGATGTTGGAAAACCCAGTGTATAAGACGCACCCCCAACTTGAAGAAATCCTATAAGGCGTAGAGGACACGTCTTATACGCGGGAGATTACGGTATTGCACTTTTTGAAGTGTTCTTGAAATCTCTTTCTCCATCCACAAGGAAACATCTTCCAAACATTCTAGATGAATAGTCAATATTTCATGCCAATTATAAATTTCTCTCGCAAACAAAGGTATTCACCTGGTCTATCACACATATAATATAATAGAGAACTAATTAAAATAATTTGCTTTTTTATAGCTAAAGAAAAACTCAACTTTCATTCTTGGTCCATTCACAAATCATAGTGTTTCAGATTTTCTCATCTCTATCACAATTGACCTACAAGCCAGCCAGTGGCAGCGGTTGCAGGATAAGGCCGATCCAGGATAATCTGGGTGTTTTTTGTTGTGTTGTCTTTTTAAGTTATTTGAAAGAATTAATTAGGTGTTTCACTTTGCGCACATCATAGCTGTAAATTCTGAAAAGAAAATGGAAAGAACAAAATTTATATGAAGGATGTGTTTGTATAAAAGGGTCATAAACGATGATTACAAAAGTGTATGGGTTGGGTAGCCATCGACTTATCCCGTTGTCCAGACACTATTACAAATTTACTTCCCAGTTTCGTGCTAGAGGTCAAATCTCTGCCACCTACCCAAATTAACCTTGTGGTAAAATAATCAATTACTGGGCAATATTCTCTCTAGACATGCAAACATGGCATAAATTATGCTAAGAATACATAGATAAATATCTAACTATTTGGGGAATTTGTTTATGCCTATTTTGAGATGTTCAAACAAAGCTTTTAGAACAACCAGGATGAATATATTGTATTTACTGCTTGACTGCAAAGTGTTGAAAAAAGCACCTTTGCCCCCTGCGGTGTGTATTTTGGACTTGGAGACCTATAAGGCCCAGCCTCAGGAAGATCCTACAAAGTGCTGCAAGGCTCCTTACCTACAAACTATGGCCTACCCATGCAGCACTACAGCCTTGTGTCCACTTAATTTCTGACAACGAAAATACGTCCAGCATCCATTCCTGACAATGAAACTACTTTTGTTGTCCATTTCTGATGACAAAACCACCAGTATTCATTTCAAGACACAAATCAAGCATGTTAGATATCATCATTGGAAATTGTCGGAAATAAATGGCGGATTTTTTTGGTACGCATTCTATCATCCTGTGGACACATGGCTTAAGCTTGCAAAAACACTATTTTCCTCTCACCTTTATAATTGATTTGACCATCCCCATCTACATCAGCTTCCCTGATCATTTCATTCACCTCCTCATCTGTCAGTTTTTCACCTAGATTCATCATGATGTGGCGTAGTTCTGCAGCAGAGATAAACTCATTCCCATCCCTGTCGAACACTTTGAATACTTTGATCATTTCTCCTCTAAATCAGTGTCCTTCATCTTTCTCGCCATCATGGTGAGGAACTCAGGGAAGTCAATTGTGCCGTTACCTAAAGGAATTGGATTTAACTTTTAGGATTAAAACGTCAAACACAATGTAGGAAAAGGCACAATTTTAGAGCTGCCCCTCACTTATTTTGGTTCATTCAAAAATGGCCCCTTCTTAGGTTTAGCATTTTAGGAATATTTCAATGGAACATAATTCTCACATTGCACAGAGCTACACATGAGGGCCATGCCGGAAAGATTATAGACAACTGATTTTTAAAAAGATTTTGGTAAAGTCTATTAGCACCATTTCCTGCTGTTTCACAGCTGGAGAGATTATTTCCACAGCTTTATTCACACCTAGAATAAGATGTATACATTATGCTTTCAACCCATCCAGCAAGATCCATTACATTTTTAGATCGGGATAATCAATAGAACAAAACATGATTTATAAATAAGACTCAGTCAGAACATTAAGTGCAATGCCCTACACAGTCATGCAACATAACATTCTGTGTCCTAAGACACAGTAGGTTAGAACCACTCTGCATGGTCTAAAGAATTACTCACCAGAGGGGTATATAAAAATAAAAATAAAAAGAATTTAGTCCCTGAGAATACACCTAATGAGGCCACAAGATGGCTGAACCACTCTGTAGAAACCAAACTTTCCCCTGAACTTGACAATGGTTCATATCACTAGCCATGGGAGTCCAACAAAACGTTTTTGAGAACAGTGAGCCTGAAGGGGTTGAGCCAAAACCTAAAACTTGATGTAAATTTTAGATAATTCAGGCTAAAATGGAGAAAAACACCTGACCTGTCTTTTTTCCAGGAACCAATCAGATCAGTGGAAATGGTATCACATGACTAGCAAAAGCCCTGTAGGCGGCAATTTGCACATACCTGAGTCATACAGAGTGTAGTGTTGTTCTATTGTTGCCTCGTTCCTTGATTATGTAATGGTTTGTATTACTAGTTCGGTGGTTCGGGCCTTACAGATTAGGAAAGAAGGAGTAAGGCAGTAATTCAAGTGTATGCCAACGGAGTTTATTGCTAAGACACTTAACGGCTACCCGGAAGATGATGATGGGGCAGCTAATGTTAATGGATAGTTCTACATACTCGGAGGCCTGGAGGGCCTCTGACATAGTGGCTGAGCCCCGGTCTTTATATACGGACCTTGGTGTTTGTCGCCAGATGTCCCCACAGGCCCGGATCAGTGCTGCCACCTATCCGGAACCTGAGGAACACCCAGCGACTGGACTTACCCGCCACGCCAGACGGTACCCGTACATATTGTTATACAGTAATACCTCTACACTACTCCCCCAGACATTAGGCAGGAGTTATAACTATTAAATTATTATATAGGGATAACATTATGTCTTACCCTATTAATAGAGGTATAATCATAGATATAACAACAACATTTTTAAAGTATCATATGAAAGGTATTTAACATACTCGATATTACTAATAGTTATGAATAAACAATAGGAAAGTCGATACAGTTCGACAATGTGGATGGATAATAGATATGTGTAACGGATCTGTTAAATTATTAAATAAACCACATATTAATATCCTAGTGAGTTTGTTATTATTACAAACATGATAAGTATATAGTCTTGATAAAGACTTTAACCGTAACCATACTATCTAATGATACATTTTAATACCATGTCAACAGGATGTCCAACTTAACCACGCCATGGATTAGTAGATTCGTACACCAGTCACATACCAGCATAGGTAGAAAGGAACACTATGATAAACTACGAGATAAAATGTGTTAAAATTGTAGTTTAAAGAGAGAGAATTTAATATACCCACCCTCACGGCAAGCTAACAGCTCAGGATCGTAAGGTAAAACAATTATACAACCTCTGTTGCTCCTAGCCACATATATCCAGAAATTAGCATTGTATTCACATTATGGCGAGTGGAAAATACTTGTTATTAACAATAAGTACAATCCCACGAACCAACAGATGTATTCATACATTATAAAACATTAAGATTATTATAATCGTATTAACTCCCCATGTGTTCACATATGAGAGAGGCGAAAAATGCTTATTCTCTCATACACATGTATTGAGTGTATTGATCAAAAAGGTATATATTTTGATAAAAGATGTTGTTTACCTCTAATTTTGTACAAAAAATCAAGTGAAAAAATTTTGATGAAGGGTGGGGGGGGGAGGCTGGGGACCCACCGGGGAAACTTCGAATAGGCAAAGCACAGGCACTGCTTAGAATATATAAACAAGATTGGTCCTATGATACTGGATAAGACTCCATTGGATCTGGGACAGGGCTTAGTTGTTACCCATTTTAATATGAGAAGTGTTAAAAAGAAACTTCCACAATTAATGGTATATTTAACTACAAAAAATGTGGACGTTTTTACCATATCAGAGACATGGTTGAAACCAAATGATCTTACTATCAATTACAGCATACCAGGTTATACATTATATCGAAATGATAGAACGTGGCTAGACAAAGATGGTATAGTAAAAACTGCTGGTGGAGTAATACTATAGAATGTCAGGTTTTATCTGTAAAGCGAGGATATCAAAGAAAATGTGTAATAATCAATGTATATAGACCACCAGATGGATCAGCTCAAGATTTTGTTAATGAATTACATACCATAAGTGAAGCTATTAAACATCACCATAGAACGAATGTTATTGTATTAGGAGATATGAACTTTGATTTTTTGGACAAACAAGACATATATGTACAACAGATAATAGAAAACATGGGAAATATTGGATGCAGACCTTTAATTAAAACAGGTACGAGGCAAGGTGACAAATTAACTTTATTGGATCAAATATTTTCAAATATAGAAGGTATATCATCAAAGGGCACAAAGAAGTTGAATGTTTCGGTTCATTACCTCATATATTTGGTTAAAAATATAGTTAAGAAATCATACAAAAAAATTAAAATTAAATGTCGTCAAATATAAAATTACGACGAGACAATCTTTAGACAAAAATTGGATGAATATGAATGGGAACAGCTATATAGAATTAATAACTCTTAGTCCAGTAGATAGAGCATAAAGATTGGCACATTTGGCAGCAAGCATCAAAGTTTGTATGTAGGGGCTTTTTGACGTGCTGAATCCATTTCTAACAGGAAACATCATTTTCGAGTAACGTTTCTGCTCATAAATTGACATTGAAAATAAAGAGTATTTAATTATTATTAAATTCCATGAAAAAAAACCAATACATTTTAAAAGAATTTATGAGCCTTCAAACCCACATAGAATAGCTACAAGCCATCAGTATTCATTATCTAAAGTCCAAATCAGTAATGTTTTAATTGGCTGTCTACATATTGATGACCTAATTTGCATATTTCAATCAGGTAGCTCTACAAACAAACCTGAGTCACTCTAAGCCTCTCTTTGATACTTGGCCTAGTGGTAGTTCTTTCACTAGCATTTAGTTTCAATTGAGATAAAGTCATAGATATAATTAGACCTTCCCACATATACTGCTGACCCTAATTAGCATAATTTATGCAAAATAGAATGGACTAGGTGTATGTGTCAAGCTTTCAAGTCATATAGTAATAAAAAATATATCAATCCATCTCAGCTTGGATATACATTCCATGATGACCAATCATTATTTGATTGATTTAGTTCATGATTCTGTGTCTGATTAGCATAATTTATGCAAAATCATGGGGAAAAAATATGGTATGCTAATGTGTAATGTCAGAGCATGAAAGGTTGCAATATGAATAGATACCATTGGATATGAGAAACTAAGGCATGCAAATATTGCTTGTATTTTCCCTTCATATAAACCAACAGTATATATTGATTGTCTGCATATCAATGACTCAATTGCATATTGTGATTAAGAAGCCCTATATGTCACACTAGGAGGAAAGTATAGATGTCAGCTGGAATTCCGAAAGATAACTGTTAGTAGCCATATTTAGCATAAACAGTAGTATAGCAGACTAAAAAAGCTTCTATAGTAAATAGATCTCTTTATAACAAAGTATCTCCCCCCACATTATCTATTAGAGGTGCTGTATGTATGAACAATAGGGTAATGTGATGACAGCTTGCTGGACGGTGACGGGAGGGGGGGATTAATTAGTAAGGGTGAGCATGTGTCAAAAATAGCAGTATGTGGTAGTGCTGGGGGGATTGAAGGTTTATAGGAAGTCTTACTGTCATGCCTACCTGCCTGCTTCCCTGAAAGCCTGAAACTTTGATTCTTGGACCTTTGAGTCAAGGGTCCTCTGCCCTTTCATCCTCAACTGCTGGTCAGTTTAGTGAAGGGGCTTCTCCTACTAAGGCTGGATACCTACTAGGAGGTCCACAGTACCAGGGAACATATGCAGGACAGGGTTTCTCCCCTCCTATTATTGACCTTGGTCAGGTAAAGAGGGTGAGGGTCTTCTTGCAATTCCGGGTCATATGAAGCTATTCCATCCCCTGTTCCCCCAGATTAAAGTCTCGAGACAATTGAAACAGTGATGATTTTCTACCCCACTAATGAAAATGATATATAAGCTATAAATTCTTTTTGGGGGGGGGTCGTAATAAAGTAGAAAGGTGTCATATTTGTTCAGCTACTCTCTTGAAACAGGTGGGTCAGAGTGCTTAGTGCTTGAAAAAGGGTCACCACTTATGGCATTCCTATTCCTCTTTGTTATTTGGGCATGTTTCCCTCACTGGAGTTTGATATTCTCACTACTCAAGTGAGGCGATGTGATGGGTATTTCCCCTAGGTAACTTTATACAACTTTACTATGGTTGTTGAAAGGTATGTGGGCTAATGCCTGCCTGTGAGTCCTTACTTAGGTAAAAGTAGTGCCTGCCTGTGAGTCCTTACTTAGGTAAAAGTAAAGGACAGTATGATATCATTATTAGGTGTTGAATGCTGCAGTTTGCCTATAACCTTGCTAGAGGGTATTTAGAAACGTGGGGAAGTGAGGAGGAGTGTCAGGCCAACACCTCCAAGTTGCATATATATGGTTAGGGGAGTGGGGGAAGCCCTGATTTTCTATCCCCAGTGGTTAGGATAGTGGGAAAGCCCTGATTCCCACCCAAGGCCTCAATGTCTTATACATAGCCTACAACTTTATCTAGAGACATGCTACTATCAGACACTTTCTCTGACTTGAGCCTGCAAAATAATTGCAGGTGACTATAAATAGCTGTCCATCATCCTGGAAGTGGCGTCATAAGAGGAGAGTGTGTGCCCTGTATTGAAGATTGAAGAATTTCATAGAGCAGCCTCTTTGAACTGTGGTACATGTATAGTACAACCTATCATTACATTAGCTTTAGCAGACTACTTCAGACAAGCACCAATGGAGGATCATTTTGTTGTTATGAGGATCTGTACCATGGTTTCAGGGGGTTCAGTCATAGTGCCAATTGAAACAGTGCTTGATGAATAAACCCATGAACTATGGCCATGAATGTATCAGGCAGACCTATACTGTATGATTGTAGGGTAGTAAACTAGTCATCAATATACAGACAGTAAAAGTATGTATTGATAATGGGTATAAAGGGGAAATACAATAAATATATTAGTATGCAATACTGCTTCCTGTGCTATTGCATAGATCATTAATTATGCAAATTAGGTATATCACATTTAACATACCTTTCAAACATGGTTATCATGAGGTTCATGTTTAGTTACTATCCTAAAGGATGCTATGATGGATTGATATACTGTGATTACTGTATTGCTGAAAGATTGATACATTTACCCAATAGTCCTTAAATTTCTATTTTGCATAGATTATTCTAATTAGGGTTAGCAATATCTATGTGTAAAGCTTTAGCCAGTATGCAAAGACAATATCTAAATGGTAAAAAAATGCTAGAGAAATAGATATTTTCTGCCTTAATCTTTCAGAAAGGTCTGGCGGTCCAGGTTGGCATGTGGAATTAAGTAATAATAATATGCAAATTAGGTCATTAATCTGCAAACAATCAACATACAACATGTACATAATACCTATTTAGACTTAAGATGATAATAAGTTGTTGGTCCGGTCCAACTATTTTGAGTGCCTAAAAACTTTTGATTTCTTTATTTAGTATTTATCAGTATTTTTCATAGATTTGAATAAATTAATATTAATCCTCATCATGATCAATGTTTATCACCAATGGTTATTTATATTATTCTTCTTAAAATAAATCAATTATTGTTCAAGGAATTATGGTATAAGCTGAGATGGATTGATATGTAAATTTATGTTTACTACCGGGTATATGATAGAACATTTATATCCAGTAGTTCTATTTTGCATAAATTATGGTAATTAGAGTTAACAGTATATGTGTTTAAGTCGTCTAATGATATGCATGACTATATCAAAATTGGAACTATATATACTAGTGAAGCTATCACTATGCCTTTGTCTCTAAGATGTGTACTGCTTCAGGCCAGCTTGTGAAGCTACCTAATAAAAAAATGCAAATTAGGTCATTGATATGCGGACAATGGATGCAAAAATTACTGATCAGGACATAAGATGATAAACACAGGTGTGTTTCAGGTATTCTTTCTAGGTTTGAAGCCTTACAACTTCTTTTAAAATTCATTGGGTATTTTTTATAGAATTAAATAATTAGTTATTACTTTTTATTTTCAATGTCAACTTATGAGCAGAAACTTTATTCGAAAATGATGTTTCCTCTTAGAAATGGATTCAGCACGTCAAAAAGCCCCTATGTGCAAACTTTGATGCTTGCTGCCAAATGTGCCAATGTTGGTCAAAATCCAGGCTCTATCTACTGCACTATTACACCGTCCGTGTTCAAAAACTAGACATAGCCATATCATAGTGTAGAGAGATACTTCTCTCTTTATATAAAACTAAAATCAGTTCGACAAGCTGACCAAAAAGAAATTTATAAAATGTTAACTCATATGTGAGTTCAAAATTTCTTTTTTCGGGTAATTGTGCTGAAATGTTCTTGTTAAAATACAAACTCCTCATATATAATCAGGTACTTGTAACATGTATATCATAACAATTTTTCTTCGAACTACTGTTGTATAATTTAACTTTACCTAACCTCGAAGATGGAAAATCTATTTCACTTCGAAGTAGTATATTATATTTACTACCATAGGTCTGTTAATTTAATGTTACATACTTTGTATATATACTTTGCTCCACACTATCATTGTGTAAATAATCACCTTGAGCCCTATTATAGTTTTTAGACTATTTCCTACCTGTTTTGTACCCTAGTCATAGCCGATGGGGGTAGTTTAGGGGCTCCTGGAGCATTGTATATAGTGTTTGCTCCCTATTCAAGAGGGCAGGTCTATTGGTGTGGTTACCACCGGTGGGACCAGAGGTCGCTTCGATCTCTGGCCACTACGGGGTGGTGGCGGCTCTAGTCCTCGCTGCTCCAGTCCCTACCTGGGACCGTGTAGGGAGCTCAGTTGGTCTCTGGCTGTGGCCAGGACAACACCTGAAGAGAACCGAGCTATCTTCATAGCGCCACTTTGAGCTTATGTAATCCTGAAATAAACAGGTGCCAGTTGCACTATCCCCAGCTAACTTGTCTGGTTTTGCTTGATATTGACATATCTCGAACTGAACCGAAGTTATATAAGAACTCAAACCATTACATATGTGTACCAGAAATTATCTAAACTATTATTCTATGCATTGTATGTATGATTAATAATTATGAAGATTGATCTTTCAGAATCATCTCTAGAGTCAAATATACCCACCAGTAGACTCACATAATGAATGCATTAAGGCCAGTCATAGGCATTGGCCCACTGCATTTAGATGACAAATAGCCATAAGATACACAGTCATAATTGATGCTGTCATACTATATACTATATATGCTCCATAAATGCTAAGGGAAAAGTCAATAAAGCAGCGGCCCACTGTCAAAAATTGCCGATTATTCACCCATATAGCAAAATTCAGAGTAACTCATAGTATAGACAAACAAGCCTATTGTACATAAAACTCCGTTTTTTCTGGTCCTCAGAAAAATATGTCTCTTACAAATGTTCCCAAAAATTGTATGTTGTACATGAGATTGTACCTTTTGTACCCAATTGTATGCTAATTTGTATATTTGTTCACCAATTTGTATGTTGTGCGTCAAGTTGTACGTTTGTACCCCAATTTTGCATATTTGCACACAATTGTACACTAATTTGTATTTTTGTACCCTAATTTTTCACATCTGTACGCATATACACCAATTTATAGAGAAATAAGGCAACTTCAAGCCATGTTGTAAGTCAAGCATACTTAGGTCTGTTTGGCATCCAAACCAGAAAGTTGCACAATTTATGGTTAGACACCTAGAGTTAAGGAAATGTATTTTTTACCCAAGATTAAGAATGTTGTACATACTGAGAAGCTCTACCACAAAATTTGTATTTGAAGCACTCCGTATTACTTCAAATCCTCTTACATACAGTGTGAAATTAGGTAACATAAGGTAAAAATATGTTATACATTCCCTCTGCGAAATGACAGAGTTTCGCCTCTCTTCGGGGGAGAGGAAGTATTATATCATGTACACCTTTATTATGCCATAAGTTGTAACATTCGATAGTATTAATGCATATAATATGAGGCATTAATACATATATAACTCCATATGAGCGTTTATGGTCCACTGACCACCAGCTAGCTGAGCACCAGAGACCGCCGTCGCAGGCCGCTGAGCGCCAAAGACCAACAATAGCCTATAGAGGTGACAACGTTGTGAACTTTGGGCAGCTCTCATGCCGCCCCATGGCTGCCCAACCCAAATATTGGAGCAGTTCTGTAATTACCATGACCGACCCAATGGACTTAATGTGGGCACGTAACTCCCATTATTAACGGAGCTAGGCCATCTGGAGTATTTTAAGCTCCAGATGCGCCACAGACCCACTTATTATAGCTGAATGCCCATCCAGCTGGCATGTGACAGCTGTGAACTTCCCCTCTGCACATGCGCAGTTACAAAGCTCTAGACATACAAACGACTGAGATACGGGCGTCTGAAGATGCGGTACAGAGCGGGACAATGGGGGCACTGGGAGGCTCATGGGGGCGTCCTATGCACCCCCATGGACATGAAAGACTCAGCACTAATGGACAAAGGCAGTGGCAGTTGCCACTGGCTCCAGCTAGTCTGGGAGAGCAAACCATGGGTTGGCTACTTATACCCAGACTTCAGCCACCAGAAGGCAGTATCCAGAAAACCACCTCAGTGACAACATCTCCAGTCCAGCTCTCCTGCAAGCCTTCTATGCATCTGCCACAAGAACACTCTGCTGGGTTAGACTATGCCAGACAGGCATAGGACTACACCCCACTTGTGGCCAGAGGCTATCTTCTTCCATCTATCTACCAGAGGGAAAAGTTACACATTTATATTATCCCTCTAGCAGCAAGCCAGGAGCTAGGTTGTGGGAACCCACCTAGAACTATATTGGACAGTGTATTATTATTATTATTATTATTATTACACATAGGAGTGAAACAGTGATTTATACCCGTATTATAATTACTGTGTGTGTGAATTACCTGTGTATTAATGTAGAGGTCGGTGAAAATGTTCTTGGAGAAACTGGGACTCGAACCCGGGGCCCTCCAACTTCGAAGCGGCTGCTCTTCCTCTGAGCTACTTCCCCTGGCCTGACATTTCCACCTTCCATCCACACCTGGATCGGTATGATACACACTAGGGGGCAGTGATTACCCGGAGACCCGCCCCTGGGGGTCTGCCACCGAGTACAGGGAAATACTGCCCCTACATTAACATTTGTATTACTGATACATAAGTTCTACTGCCTAAGCTTGAATAAACCAGTGATAACTGGAATACATAATAAGAGCTTGATATTCTTACTCACTTTAGCCACTAGTCATATGATATTTCTCATATGACAACTTGATCATACACATATCCCTAGTATGACAGTATTTCTAAAATTGTGTTTCTAGTTGTCATATGGATGACACTGTATTGAAGATGAAATTATCACCCATCCTACTTGTGAGGACATTAGAACATATGACTTAGATATAATTGACATTGAATGATTTAGAAAACATAATACAACACATCAGAATTTTTATCAAAACTATTGCACTTTTTGAGGCACTTTTTCTCTTTCTCCAACAATGAACAAAACATTGTACACGAATAGTCAATATTTCATACCAATTTTCACAGGATACACACACATATATACATCACGAATAACTTGTCGATAAAAGGTTTCTTAGTTCACAAAAGGTATATGCAGTTTATTACACAAGCAATGGAGCATAGCACTAATGAATAGAATTTGCTTTTCTGACAAATGAGTTGATTTTCATTCAAGTCCCATGCACACATGGTAATTCAGATGCTCCATCACCATCACCTATCACATTTGATCAACAAGCCAGCCAGCCACATTGGTTGTAGTGTGAAACCGGTCCAGTATGATCAGGGTATTTTTGTCCTCTGTGTTTTTTTTTCTATAAGTTATTTGAAGGAATTAATTTACTTTGCGCACATCATCGCTGTAAATTCTGAAAAAGAAATGGAGAGAACAAAATTGATATAAAGCAGATTTTTGTATGACAGGGTTATAACCTGTTATTATCATAGTGTTAGGGTTTGGTAGCCATGGCATACACCAGTCCTCAAGACAGAATACTTTTACATATTCTTTTTTTTAATTCTCAGTCTCTTGTTTTTTACACTTTCACATCTTTTACACTTTTACAAAATTCAGGATTGTACATTTTGGTATGCAAGGTACTTCATTATTCGAAATGCAATTTTCCACTCACCTTCATAGTTGATCTGACCATCCCCATCTACATCAGCTTCCCTGATCATTTCATCAACCTCCTCGTCTGTCAGCTTTTCACCAAGATTCGTCATGACGTGGCGTAGTTCTGCAGCAGAGATAAACCCATTCCCATCCTTGTCAAACACTTTGAATGCTTCCTTCATCTCTTCCTCTGAGTCTGTGTCCTTCATCTTTCTCGCCATCATGGTGAGGAACTCGGGGAAGTCAATCGTGCCGTTACCTAAAGGAATTTGATTCAGTGATTAGGATTCAGACACCAATCTTGATCAAATCAAAATTTATGCCCACCTACAGGGTTGATACACTCCCAATAGGTCAAGCACAATGTAGGAAAAGGCACATTTATAACCATTCAAGAATGACCCCTTCTTAGGTTTCGCAGTTCAGGAATATTTTCATGGAACATAGATTCTCCAATTGTAGAGAGCTACAAATGAGAGCTATACCTCATAAAAGATTATGTACAACTGGGTTTTGAAGACTGATTGGTCAATTTGGACCAGTTCTTGCTGCAGCTGGAGGGATTATTTCCACAGCTTTATTCACACCTAGAGTCACGTGTATGATGCACTCCGAAGCGGTACACTAATATTTTGAACTTCTTTTCCATCATCAACAACAGGAATATTTGTCTCCAACTTCAGACTTTATCTTTGAAAAGAAAAGACTATGAGAGAAAAAGAATTAGATAATTCTCACCATCTGCATCTACTTCATTGATCATGTCTTGTAGTTCTGCTTCTGTCGGGTTCTGACCAAGAGACCTCATGACGGTGCCAAGCTCCTTTGTTGTGATTGTGCCATCTCCATCCTTGTCAAATAGTGAGAACGCCTCTTTAAACTCTGTAATGATATACATGAAGGTGAGTGAGTGAGTGATTAGCATATTAGCCTATAAGCGCCAGGTCTTTGAATAAGCGCCGGTCTTGAAAAAGCGCCGGGTGTACAGGGGTGTAAGTCGGGTGTAAGTCTGAAATGAGCGCCGGTCTTGAAAAAGAGCTGGGGTATTAGTAGAAATCAATGAGCACCTCGGCACTTATACAGGCCAACATGATGAGAATATTCAACTCTCTAACAATGCTCTAGTACAGCATGCCCATTGATCGTCATGCCCCTTAATCAATACAAGCGATACAACATCTCACAGATTCCTAAAGTAATCCACCCCAAGACGACCCCCACCCCTAATTAATTTCAGGGCATTTGAAGTTACTGCTCACGTAGTTTCAGTAAACAGTTAAGGGAGTCTTTCTTAATACTAGATTTAAATAGGTAAAACTCATCTATAAGTGTATAGTTTGGCTTCAGTTGGTTCCATCTTTGTATAGCTCTGTAAAGGGCACTATGTATTACAATTGACTTTAGACTTTATATTAGCCAGGCTTTGACCTTGATGGTACCTTGTGGGTATTAGTCTATTGTCTACATATCCATTAATAAACAGATTACAGCAATTGCTAGCAGTCTGTATTTCATCTGTTGCCATTGCAGGATTCTGCTCGATTTTAACAAGGTATGCCATTCTCAGAGCACGATTTTGTATAAGCGGGAGTTCTTTATTCTCCCCTCTATAAGACAAGATAAGATAACTATTTCAAAAACAAGTTTGTCAATCTATATGGGAGTATTCAAGGATTGTAGAGGGTGAAAATGTTGCTTGTAGCAAATTCAGTATTATTTCATACTGGAAGAGGAGTCCTTTGTCCATAAGGAAATGATAAGAAATAGAGTGGTAAAAGATAGGCTACATACCTGCAATTTGTTCATCTGTTAATTGATCAGCCTGAAAGCAAAACACAGAAATTAAAGAAATTACAAATCAATTGTATGTGGATTTCCTATTTGGTGATTGGATTTCCCATCATCGATGGTAAGCAATAGCAATTATGAAGGCCTAACCCTTTAAGGACGATATATATATATATATATATATATATATATATATATATATATATATATATATATATATATATATAGCAGCATACAGGGTTTGAGTACATATGTATACACTGGTTCTATTTCTACGATATTTTTGAACAAACTGAGAGCTTTCCCATGTATTCTAACAATTAATTATAGTGCCTTTGGTTATAATGATGCTGAGGGGCAAATCATACAATGGGTGGTCATAACATTTTGAACCATTTTCCAGTTGTAGAGGGCCATACCTAAAAGATTATGAATGAACTGCTTTGCCAGCATTGAATTATTACACAGATGAAATTCATAAATGTTAAGACTTATATAATTATGGCCGGCGTGATACAACAAAACATTGGCAGGTTACTGCACCGGTGCTGATTTTGTGCATTGGGCCAACACCATGCAGTCCCTAAATGGTTAATCTTTTAGCCAGACTAACTGTTTACGAACCGATTCTGAACTGATATTTTGTGTCAGCACTACAAATTTTACTAAGAAGGAGTGAAAATTGCATGCCCTCCCCCCAAGAGGGGTCTACAATTTTTTGCCCCTCCCCTAAAGCCACCATCTCTCCCCTGTTGTTAAAATAACAGATCACTCCCTAAGGGTTAATCCCTTGGACTGCTAAGTTCATACTAAGAAGGGATTATTCTCATGCTAATCATGTATTAGCTCAGTACACACTACAGGCCCCTATGTAACCATGTACCTAGGGGGTGTATGGGCCCGTCCTCTAAACACTTTAAGGGCCGCTGATGCATTATGGCATCAAGCCCATTGGTCGTCATGATGCACCAATGAAGTGCTGGCGAGACTGCTCACCAGCACTTCATTGGAGCATCGTATCGACCCTTGGGGACCATATCAACCCCAGTAGGGTCAATACGGCATATGGATGTAGCACTGGCAAGTTACCCACTAGGCCTGTATTCATGCTTCATGATGACCAATGGGCATGTATTGATGCATCAGCGGCCATTAAAGGGTTAAGGCTTGACTCTATAGGTAGGTTGGGCCAACACAATAACACTGTGTAAACATTGTGATTTAGGCAACACCTTTATTGCTAAACGTCAAAGCAATGCTCGCAAAGCAAGTCATGTCCCTTAAGTTCCATTTAGAGTCAAATGTGATGATAGTTTCATGTGTAGCTTAAGAAGTCAGACCATTTACTTTTAAATTCCAACATTGATGACAGGAGTGTATTAATTAATTGTTCATCAAGCAACGAGGAATGTGATAAGGGAAGGTGGGTCCATATATGTTGCTTAAAATATTATTTTCTTTTTGATACCAACTCAGTATATATTGGCATATATATCAGGCCATCAAAACTGCATGCCTATTCTGAGGCATGAATGCAACCACACCATTTTATTCATGAGTCAATCATACAGTACATTTGCGTCTAAAGAAATAAAATCTTCTTGACATATTTGTCCTTGTTTTCTTTGGACAAAGTGACTTGAACCGAAACTTTATTTTCTGGCCTCATTTTCCCAATCAGCAATGGAGCATTGGGCCATGCTTGTCCATGCTTGACCCAATAGAAGCCGACATTGGCCCAATATAAGCCGACATTGGCCCAATATAAGATGACATTGGCCCAATATAAGCCGACATTGGCCCAGTGTATCCTTGCTACCTGGAGTGCTATTTATCTGTTATATTTGGTTTTCAGCCCAACTGCATGTGGGCAGGAGTGTGTATTGAGCAGAGGGGAGGGAAGGGGTTATGACGTAACCCTTGTAAATATAATCGTTGTATACAATATTGACTGTAACCTGAAAGACGTCCACATACCTTTACACGTCCACTCCGAGAAAATAGCCATAAGATTAGGTTTGAAACTGAATCAACATTATCAACCAGTTGATTCAATTCTTATCACCAATTTGGCAATGTAGTTTCAAGGTCAGTCTATTTTCTTGGTAATTATGTCGGATGGACGCCCCAAAAGTGTGGACGTCTTAAGGTTAAACTAGCCTACACTGAAAACATGGAAGATCTGAAACTAGTCAGTGGTGACCACTTTAGGTCCTCAAGTTGACGATACCTAAAACTACAACTTTAAGTAGTCAAAATGACGACTTAGGTCATCAGGATGACGACCTAAGTCGTCAATATGATGACTCTGCACTGTCAGTATTGTCATCCTGATGACTCTGGTCATCAGGATGACGACCTAAAGTCGTCATTTTGACTACCTAAAGTTGTAGTTTTAGGTATCGTCAACTTGAGGACCTAAAGTGGTCACCGCTGACTAGTTTTGTATCTTCCATGTTTTCAGAGTACATTAATACCTCACATTATAAGGTGCGGCGTATACTCAAAGATAGCTTCACACGATGCCTTATAGAACACATATGAACTTGGATGTGCCTTATAGGCAATGTTATCATACTAAATGAACAGTAGTATTGGTTTTGCAATTTGTATATTAAATTTTGTTTGCATTACCTATTATTAACAAGATTGGTTGCTGTTTTTATATTGGCACCTGAATGAGTGTTACAGTTCAGCACCACCTAATCAACACATCCAAAATAGGAAAATAGACTTAGATATTCGTGAAACACACTCTAAACTGGGCCTCATAATACATCAACTCAGGGTGTGGCTTATATGTGAGGTGATGCTTGCACATGGGGTATAATATTTTATTTTATGTGAATAACTTCTTCCCATAGAGATAGCATTAGGGAGTTGATCCGCACACCCCCAGTGGCGTAACGTGTGCCGATCCACCACAGCGGCCGATCCACCACTGCAGCCTCGTTCTGGGCGCATGTAAACATTCAAAATGGCGGATCGTCGCTTTTACGAGGAACTACGGTACCGGATTTTGATAATTTTTCCTTATTAAAACCTCTAAAAACATAAAATAAATATAGAACTAAACTCCCCTGGTGTCCTCGGTGGCTGATCCACCCCTAACGCCCTCGGGGGAGACCTCCCCCTCGTGGTGGATCGGCCACCTCGTACACCACGGTCGTTTAGTTCTATCTATGTATTGTTTGCCTCTACTTAAAACCTGTTTAAAGCTGTTAAGTGGGGCTCTGGAGGGGGAGAATCACATATGTCATTTGTCGATTTTAAGAAATGTCCATGCCACCACTAGCCTAAGGTCACTTAAATCCCCATGTCCCTTGTCACATTCAAGGTCCTTCCATGTCCCATGTCGAATTTAGGAAAGCATCCATGTATGTCCCTAGTAGTTTGCCTCGTGTCACTATGACCCATGTCACATGTCAATTTCAAGGAATGGACATGTCACCATGTCAAATTAAGAGGCCCAGAACCCCAGTACTGACTATGTAAAATAGGGTATTAGTCCTCTCTAGGTCTATGAACTCAGTACTAGACACGGCAAGTAACTCGCCGGGGCTACATTCGTGTGCATCTATCCGACCCTGCATTAGTGGTCCATAGCTGGGTAATTTTAATAATTTAAATTCCACTCCAAGGCAGCAACTGAGATATGTATCAACCAATGTATTGTCTGATACTTCAGATGATGCATGAATGTGGCCCTGGTGAGTAACTCGCTTGGCTACATGCATACATCAGTCCGACCCTAGTGGATTGATACGTATATTCCAGGAGGGTCGGCATGATGCACCAATGAAGTGCTGGGCAGTAGTCTCGCCAGCATTAGTGCATCGTGACGACCAATGGGCATGATGCATTGATGCGTCAGTGGCCCTTACAGGGTTAAGATAACCACTTTGAGGCCATTTGGTAAATCATGCACTATGATTATGACTGCCCTCTGCCTTCAGCACTTATATGTGTAGTTATTTCATGGAATTTGGTAGGGCGGTCATACAAGTACACAGTCATCATAATTAGTGGCCACTACATGTAGGGTAAATTGGGTAGTATCGCTCATGTTCGTAAATCACACACCTATATTTACAAAGCTGTAACTGCAGAACTTTAAAAGATTTTTCTAAAAATTCCTTTTGTACTATATTCCCACTTTATATCTACGCACATTTCAATGTAGTTTGATAAGCTGAACTTCATGTATACTTTTATAGACGGACCATGTGCAAATCCCGTCAACTTGCAAATCTTTGCATGTTTTTCAAATAGTAAATTCCCATAGAGAATAGTAGTAACTTTGTTAGGGCTTATATCGCGCATATCATGTGGTTATATCGCGCACACAATTAGGAATGTACAGGGAATTCTTAAGATATAAATAAGATGAAATAAATGCAATACGTGGTAGCTTCAGGCATGATGCAACACTGATATAAATTCAAGGGAGCTGGCCCTCAGCTCAGAGGTGCGACAGCAATGACCCTGACCCTTGTTGTTTCACACCTAAATCATAGCTAAAAGTGTGGACATATGTGCGTGATACAGGCTCTATGGGAAGTCACATTATCTTTTGGTTGTATCGTGGAATGTGCAATATAACCCAAAGCACCACAATACAACCCAAACAATTACAGAATCTTTAGCACAGCCACCTCTCACCAATCAGTAGTTTAATTAGTGCCCAATAGACGGGTAGTGAGGGCAGCCTAAGTCCATATCTGTACCACTCATGACTGAGTGTGGTCATTGTATGTTAAAAATAGCCTCCTTATTACACTGTAAAAAAGGAGCTTAGGTTTTAAACATGTTTAGGTCTAAACATGTTTAAAGTCTAAACATATTGGATATGTAGGTGTGCTCTTGGCTATCTATTTAGGATTTACTACTTTTATTCTAAATACCTAAACACATATGCTAAGCATGTTTAGATGTTTAGTATTGAAACAGTCTGAAGTTCAGGTGTTTAGGATATCAACATGCATATGTTTAGGTATAAAAGGCTCACTAGGTGGCAGCTCTGTGCTTGACTGGAGTTTCTAAAGAGAGTTATACCCACTTCTCATCAAAAATATGTTTACAATCCTTTGTAAATCATTATTCAAAAATTTTATATGAAAGAACATCAATGCTATGATTAAAAATTATGGATTGGCTATTTAGATCCTATATTATTTGGATCAATGAGCAATTCTTCCAATAGACACCTTTTCTATCTAGTCCAAGAATAGATGAAGGTATCTTCATTCATTCATTTTGCTGTAATCTACAAGCATAGGGTTTACCTCCTATTGTGGATAAGAGATGTGAAGTAATTCCTTGAGAGTATGATGTACTCTCTTTCTACTATAGATTTAGTAGAATAATTGAGATGATCTACAAAGTTTGATATCTAAACACATTAATTATCATAATGCTAAACACTAAAACCTTGAAATATCATCTAAACATGTCATATCTAAACACATGAGCAAACCTAAACATCAACATAGTAAACACTTTACAAACCTAAAAATAGACCTAAACACATTGAAATCTAAACACAAAGGCTAATCACATTATGAGGCCATGTTTAGGTTCATAAAGCGTCCTCAAAAACGGGACAAGAAAATGTTTAGCAATGTGTTTAGACTCTAAACACCTTTTTTACAGTGTAGTTTTTGTCTTCTATGCGCAATGAATATGACAACCATGTCTTCAGTCGTCACATTCACTGCCCAAATAGGACACACACCTAATTTTTTAGGAGCTGCCAGGCCACGAAGCGGCCAGTGATGTTGCTAACATCACTGGGAAACTCCTATTATGCTTTTGGTTTGACAGTGTGACGTCACATGTGACGTCACTCACGACGTCACCCAATGTGCCGTGTGACGCTATGCACACTCCGTTCCCATCACAGGTGGCAGTTTATCTAAACGGGTTACCCTTTAGATGAATTGTTATGGGAAACTGTACCCACTTTTTACGGCAAAATGTGCCCAATTTTCAAGGCGAACTATATGCCTACCTTCCATGGCAAATTTTGCCCACATTTCCTTCAGGAGGGTCTTGCCAAAAGAAAACGAGAAAGAACCTGACTAAAAACTTTCAGAGATCACTGATCTGTGGGAGCATGGTCTAACTCATTTGGACTGCATTGCCAAACAACCCCCAGTATAACACATACATTAAAGCAAACATGCACTCTTTGAGGATCAAGCATCCATGCATATTTTCACTGTTTGATAAGACAAGAATACTTTTGGCAAGGCAAAAACGTGCAGGATTTAAAAATTTAAAAATCGTTTTCTTTTGGCAAGACCCTCCATGACTCCCTGACATCGTAAACGATCCTGCTACTACTAGTGCTAGGCCTAACGGACAGACATCTACCAAGGACAGAGGTGTTGTTGTTCAGGGCGCTTATCATGACAGATTGATCCCACCCTAACAGTGGCCATAGTGGCCATGCCCCAGAACTCCAGCCAAAACTTCCCAAATTGTCCTTGGTTTTGTAGATCTAACATTCCTCCAGGAACTAGCGGGAACATTCCCTGCTTTTGTGGCTTGGCCAACGGATATGAGTCGTAACTCCCATCTGTGGTCCTTGCCACATTTTTCTTGTTTATCGATGGGTTGGAAGAGTGGTTTCAGCTTTTTAACCCTTTTAAAAGCTGGAGTGTAGGGGATTGTATCATGCCTATTGGTCTGCACCATGCCCATTGGTCGTCATGATGTTCCACTGGATTGCTGGAGAGACGTTGGCGGATTATGACGACCGATGGGAATGATGGGCATGATGCACTCCTCCCCCATCAGCCCTTAGGGGGTAAAATGGCATTAAATGTATCTGTTTTTATATTAAAGCTTTGCTATGTAGGATATGACTCCTTTTGATATTTGAAAACTTTCAGTTTACTGAATACTCATTTACATATTCTCTCTCATAATATGAAGGCTAAAGCATAAATGATCAATTTCTCTATCAAAGGTGATTTTAGCCCACATGCCTTTATAAAAGTCACATGTGATATAGATTAGACTTACCATTGTGGAGATTTAGGGTTGACGTATAGGAACCTGTTACACCTGGTACTGAGTGATGATTGACTGCACCAACGTGTCTCAACCAAACAACGATAATCCCTACTCCCTGCAGTCATATCCAGAAGGAGGCTTGTGCCATTACTCCTCAACCAATCAGAGAATGGTTTACATAATCACTGCGACAAATCTCTAGGTGCTTTGTGGGGAGTGTTGCAGAGTACACAGTAGGCTTTGATTAACCCTTTAAGGGCCGCTGATGCATTAATGCATCATGCCCATTGGTCAGCATGATGCACCAATGAAGTGCTGGCAAGACTGCTTGCCAGCATGTCTTTAGAGCATCATGACGACCCTCCGGGAATTTCTCTATCAACCCCGTAGGATCAGCATGATGCTTGACTGCAGGCTTGGCAAGTTACTCGCCAGAGCTGCATTCATTCACCAGGACGACCAATGGGTATGATGCATTAATGCATCAGCAGCCTTTAAAGCTTTAATCTTTAGCGACTACCATAAAAGCAAGGTTTCTTGTTTATGTATGTACACGGCCATGACAGTTCTGTGTCATGGAATCTCTCGTGAGATTAAGTAGGTACCATACTCCCAAGTATTGTGACATGCGAGGAACAAGTCTGGTGTAAGATCAAAACTGGATACCCCTGATGTCAGCGTGCACATGGTGGGGTCAGGAACTTGTCCACTCCCAATTCAGTGCTATAGGGCTCTGTATGGAGGCCTAGCAGAACGTCCATTGTTTGATCTGGCATCTGGCAAGATAAGCACTGATCAGAACAAGGATGATGGGTACCAGGTGTTACATAATATACCCAAAATAATTCTGCAGTGAATGCAGGGAATTATCTGATTGGTTAATAATGCATCCCAGGTCAACCCTACAATGGGTACCCTGCATATAATGCACACGCAGACTTTGTGAACATTAAAGAAATTATAAAAAGTGACATAACTGCATAACTGTTCAAACCAATGGATTTTTAAAATTCAAATTCCTATATCTTGGACCTTCCCCAAGCCCATTTTCACAAAGGGAAGGGGGATATAGGACAGATTATTAAGAACCCCCAATTAAATAATCCCAAATAATCACTGCCAGTGTCACTTACAAGTGATAACTCACTGGCTACAGCAATGGCCGCGCCCATTGGATAATCCACTACCTTGGTATAATAATGCCTGCAGAGTTGTGACAGCTCTACAGAATCCTATGTAATGCTAACATAGACACCATGGGCCTATTTCAATATCTTTGACGACAGCATAATGGCTATGTGACACTCTGGTGAATAACTCGCCATGACTGTATTCATGCTTATCTCTCTATTCATACAAAATGCTTTACCACGCCACATTGACCAATATCATTCAATTATCAAGTTTGGCAACATTTACAAATGAACGATCATATATACCGACCCGGTGGTGTGGAGACAGTCCCATAAGGTACACTGAAAAACTGAGAGGCACGAAACTAGTCAGTGCAGACGACTTTAAGTCCTCAGGTTGACGATACCTAAAACTACAGCTTTAGGTCCGCAAAGTGATGACTTTAGGGAGTGATCATTTTTTAACAACAGGGGGGGGGCCGGTGGGTTTGAGGGGGGGGTCAGAATTTTTTCAACCCCTTGACCGGGGGGGGTCAGAATCTTTTCAATACCTCTGATGGGGGGGGTCAAAATAATTTCACCTGTTTTTAGTGGAAAACCCCGCGCGTTACTATAGGCTAAAAGCGGACGTTCGCGCGTGATTTTTATCCCTTATGGGGGGGGTTGAAAAAATTTTACCCCCTCGAGAGGGGGGGGTCGAAATTTTTTTCGCGCGTCCGCGCGCAAACCCACCAGCCCCCCCCTGTTGTTAAAAAATGATCACTCCCTTAGGTCGTCATCCTGACAACCTTAGTCGTCAGTATGACAACTTTCTATTGACGAGTTTAGGTGGTCATTTGACCTTGACTACCCTAAACTCGTCTGTATTGACGAGGTTGAGGCGGCGGCATGTTTTCTGTGTAGACATATGTCCCAATGCATGATGATGACTCACCAGGGTTTGTTTCAATTGATTAATGTTCACCAAATAGCCTTACAACCACCACTTTCAGATTCTAGTAGGGAATAATCCCTCTGGATGATCAACAACTATCTTGTATACAAATGCCTGCAAACTATACAATAACACTGCTTATTCTATAGTTGTGGATCGTCTGTGGCCTTGTTGTGCAATTGAAAACTACAATTGTGACTATACAAAAAGCGTTTAATGGAACAAATTGTTGATTGTTCTGAAACATACCCCTGTGCTACTCGATGGAGTTGTTTAACGTCCTGGAAGGCATTAAATTATCTCAACATTGTAGACTAGACACCGCCTTTACGATTTGAGAGAGTGGGTGATCGTAGGTAATATGCTACAACTGCTCTCTATGATTAATTCTGAATGTAGTGATACGTGCAATCAGTAGTGACCAAGAGATCCAAGGCTGTATCGGCATTAGGGAGTGGTCATTATTTATCAACAGGGGGGGTGGTGGGTTTGATGGGGGGGGGGGCGTAAAAATTTCAGACCCCTCCCGAGGGGGGGGGCTGACAAAATTTTGACCCCTCTTGAGGGGGGGCTAAAAAAATTACCCTGTTTTGAGCAAAAAAGCCAGCACGCTACTATAGCTCAAAGAGGGGCGCGAAAATTCTTTGCGCCTGCGGTTGGGGGGGGCGCAAAAAATTTTGACTGTCGTCGAGGGGGGGGCGTAAAAAATTTTCACGCGGCTGCGTGGAAACCCACCTCCCGCCCCCTGTTGATAAATAATGACCACTCCCTTAGAGTGAGGGATCCCACTACGATTTTATGAGAGTTCTAGTCGTACCGTCTTGAGAAATGTATTCCAGAGGGGGATTTCCGAGCAAAGCAGATATAGCTGTCACAAGTTTACAGCTTTTTGCCTGATTAAGATATATGCCTCACTCAATTGGTGCATTATGACAGCTAAGAACGATTTATTGACCTGTGATACAGGCCAGAACCTTTAAGGAGTTACAGTGCTAAAGTGCATCATGACAATCGGGTGAGTAACTCGCAAGGGCTGCATTCATGCATCATGTCGATCCTATGTATACAGCTTGGCTACAATCCCAGAGGGTTGATATGATGCACCAATGAAGTGCTGGAGAGCAGACTCGCCAACACTGCATTGGTGCATGAGAACGACCAATGGGCATGATGCACTCCTGCAACAGGCGCCTTTAAATGGTTCAACACTCTAAACATGTTCTTGTTCATTCTTGGCCACTCTAACCTGACTCTGTATTTGGCGATGTGCCAGGGGGCTTTTGGAAGTCATCGATTCCTGGTAAGACCACGTGATTACCGAGCTGACCTGTTTAAACACTCGGTACTTTAGGATTCCAGGTTCTCGGTGGCTATGCAAACATGATCCATTAAGGGCATTTCTCAAGATGGTACGCCTGTGCATATACACTACGATTTGAAGTGATCGTAGGTAATGTGTTAAGACTGCTTTGGAGGGTGTTGCAAAATGACAGGTATTCAATTCAGTCGGAGGTGCTGCTATTCCCAAATGGGAACGGACTACCATCAGGCAATGACTTCTCCCCTGTTTTACAGCAAGGTAATCGGTTATAAAAGTGGTTCTGAAGTGGCCATGAATTGGGGAATGATTCCCAGTATGACTCACACTAAGAGGATTGTTTCTGAGTGTAAGGTGAGAAGTTAGTTCTGAGCAGCAGAACAGCCAGGAACTGGGAGGTGAGCAATATCATTCAATCATCAAGTGATAATGCGTTTCCGATTCTTTTCGCAATAGCCTCCAGTACTTCCAGGTTAATGATTGATCTGTTCAAATACCAATGCATCTGACACCAACCCCATTGACCAGCACTCATAAGATAGGGAATGACAACTGCAATTTTTTTTGTGACTTGTGATACCTGGGGGGGATCTAAAATGAGTTTTCCGAAGCGAGAATTTAAAGTGAGTATTTTCAGGCATGCTTGTCTAGCCTAGAGAGAAAGTCAAGTGAGAACTAGAATTTCCACTCTCTTCGTGAATTTTCTCTTTAACATTGTGAATAACAATCCTAAACATAATTTATATAACTTACAATGCTGCGAGGTAGTACGGTATTTCATAGTGCATCTATTAATACTAATACTACCATAAGCACGGGCATGTTCTGGTTACCAGGTTGACTCTATGTACACTGCAAAAAATGGCGTTTAGATCCTAACACAATTCTAAACATATTCTTGCAACGTTTTTTTAATCACATTAATTTCCTAAACATGTTTAGCGTAAATGTTTATGTAGTTAGAATAAAAGTGTTCATTTCCTAAATGTGTAGTCGATGAGACACCTAACTGACCTATATGTTTAGGTTTTAAACGTGTTTAGACCTAAACATGTTTAAAATCTAACCACCATTTTTGCAGTGTAGGTGTTATTTGCTATGTATAGACCTTGATTACAGAGGTGAGGGGTGACTTTGCCAAACGCACCCCTCACCTCCGTAAGCAAATAGAGCTGACAGATGGCAGCACCGCTCCTTTACTGTCTCACCCTTCTATATGGATAACACCTACATAGAGTCAACCTGGTAACCAGGAGCTTAATTCAAAAGATCCTGGGATCCCGACCCCAGCGATCTTAGTGTAGGCACATATCATAAGACCTGGCTGGTCTACCCTATGTAATGCAGTGGTTGCAGGCCTGTCCAGAATAGCTAGTCCTGGGATCACTTCACTATTCCATTTCCACCACTAAGATCACTGCGATCTTAGTGATAGTGGTTTCACCTGAGTACAAGAGCACTTACAGGGAACACTCCTGGAGCTTAATTCAAAAGATCCTGGGATCCCGACCCCAGCGATCTTAGTGTAGGCACATATCATAAGACCTGGCTGGTCTACCCTATGTAATGCAGTGGTTGCAGGCCTGTCCAGAATAGCTAGTCCTGGGATCACTTCACTATTCCATTTCCACCACTAAGATCACTGCGATCTTAGTGAAAGAAATGCATAGTGGTTTCACCTGAGTACAAGAGCACTTACAGGGAACACTCCTGATTGAAAGAGTGAATAGCCTGCTACATACATAAAGAGGGGAGGGAGGACGTTTGCTGAGTGTCCTTGAGGGCTCTTAGGGCTACTCATGCGTTAAGTGCACTGTAAGGTAATTATTCCCTTCTCTCTCTTTGCCCTGGGGGGAGGGCACAATGCTTCTAATAGGCAAGCATAAATCATACATTCATGGGAACAACTCTTGAATACTGTATGGGGGTCAACTGCACCCTGTGCTCTTTTGTTAGCCCATATGGGGATGGGGAACGATGGCATAAGCACTCTTGTGAAGAAGAGTGACTCCACAGCTATTCCTTTATTTTGGGACTCTTACCCCTGTGCCTAGTCAGTACTTCTTGGAATAGTGTAGGTGGGCTGAGGCTAAGATCGATGCGATCTTAGTGCTGGCTAGGATATGTGAACCCAGTCAACTCTTAAGATCACTTAATAGGATAAGGCTGATTTATTCCTAAGATCGCTGGGGTCGTGATCCCAGGATCTTTTGAATTAAGCTCCAGATTGAAAGAGTGAATAGCCTGCTACATACATAAAGAGGGGAGGGAGGACGTTTGCTGAGTGTCCTTGAGGGCTCTTAGGGCTACTCATGCGTTAAGTGCACTGTAAGGTAATTATTCCCTTCTCTCTCTTTGCCCTGGGGGGAGGGCACAATGCTTCTAATAGGCAAGCATAAACCATACATTCATGGGAACAACTCTTGAATACTGTATGGGGGTCAACTGCACCCTGTGCTCTTTTGTTAGCCCATATGGGGATGGGGAACGATGGCATAAGAACTCTTGTGAAGAAGAGTGACTCCACAGCTATTCCTTTATTTTGGGACTCTTACCCCTGTGCCTAGTCAGTACTTCTTGGAATAGTGTAGGAGGGCTGAGGCTAAGATCGATGCGATCTTAGTGCTGGCTAGGATATGTGAACCCAGTCAACTCTTAAGATCACTTAATAGGATAAGGCTGATTTATTCCTAAGATCACTGGGGTCGTGATCCCAGGATCTTTTGAATTAAGCTCCAGAACACGCCTGTGACCATAAGTTCGGAGCTTGAGACGGACGCTGTATTAGTTTATATGAACACATATGGTAGTCAACCCTTGAAGGGCCAGCAGTCCATTGATGCCTCATGCCTATAAGTGTTCATCGGAGCATTGTACTGACCCTGCCCATAGCATTGGCATGATGCATGAATATAGCGCCGGCGAGTTACTCCTGAGGGCTGCATTCATGCATCATGATGACCGATCGGCATGATGCATTAATGCATCAATGAGTCTTTAAGGGTTAACTGAGTGATCATAGTATATACATATACACACTATTCAGTCATGCTATATCTACCATACACTCTAAACCCAGCCAGAACGTAAACAGGACGATGTTACAAGGGTTACTGAGGCTCATGGCCACTGTGATTTGAAAACCCCCAAATTGAAGGGGAACACCTTGGGGTCAATTTCAGAATAGTTGACAATTTGGCTATTATTCAGATTCAGTACAATCATAGGATTTTTACAACTATTATCATAGTTTTCAATTGCACAACACAAAATCAACTCCTGGACAAGGCCACAAGCTATCTCCACAGACTATTTATACAGATGTACGTCAGTACACATTTTTTGATCCATGCAACAAACCCCGACATATAGTACTTCCGGTAGGCAATTTGCTTTACCATTGCAGGGGTAGCAAACTGACTTATATTCACATTACAGTCGACTCCTTTCATAACCATTTGATCAATACAAAGCCATAGATCTGCTTGGTTACACTGTAAATAATGTGTGTTGCGGGAACACACAAGATTGTAACACACATGGATATTCAACCCACTTACTCACTTTGAGGGCATCAACACACTTTTTCTAACACACTTACATACTTTTTTCTCAAAAGTGTTTAGGTACTGAAATGTGTGTTAAATCAACACACATTTTATTAATCCTTCAGTCTTATCAGTGGTATTATGTAACCCATTAATTGCCCCTCACCTAACCAAAGGTCAGTTATAACAGTTACACACAGTCAGTTTGAATCTGCACCTGCTGGAGAGAGGAGTGTCTTCACTTCTCTGCTTATTTCTGGTAAGTATTCTTATATATCATCCTCAACACTAGTGATATACAAGCTGTAAAAGAGTGTAGTAAGTTGGTTTATCATAGATTTACACTCACATAGAGAAATTATCTAAAAGCTGTATCAATATGCTGCCTAACATATTATCCAGTGTAGCATACAGTGTTCATTCACCAATTCTTCTATTTCAGAAAAGTACAATCTGCTTGCTCCAGTCACTGATTTGTGATTTACAAAATACCAGGAATAGGTAAGTGTGACTATTCTGCATTTTGATTATAATTCTTCATCATTATAATGTACCTACATAACAACTTTTTTACGTATGGGAGCCTAGACTCAGTCACCATTCTAAATTCTAGACAGAGAAATCAGAAGATATGTTATTGATGTATTAGTATATCTTAATGTAGAAGTTTAAGTATCATAATTATAATCTTACAAAAATATATTGTTATTCCTTTCCAGATTAAGTATGTGCGCCTCATGGTTACCTTCCTCATGTCATCTCAGGACAAGAACAAGTATACCAAAATGAAAATATGAAGAAATAAAGGCTAAATGCCCCCCACCCACCCCCTTCATTGTAGAAATATTAACTCACTTTCATATCTAAACACTTTATGAAGCAACACACTTTCTATGAACACACTATATGCATGAACACACTTTTTGCAACACACTTTTGTTGTAACACCCTTTTGACATGAACACACTTCTTAACACACTTTTGGCAAAAGCGTGTTGTGTGTTAAAAAAATAAGTGAGTAAAAATATGCTGCAAAGAAGTGTGTTACAAAGCGTGTAAATGCAACACACATTTATTACAGTGTAGTCAATAAGGCCGATATTAATTTTTTTACATCAGTATTTGTAAATATTCCCATACAAATGTGTTACATAATGCCTGGCAAAACATCGGGAACTAGCGGTATCCGACGGTGGCGCCCCCTGTGTTAAATTGATGAACTAGCTGTTGAATCGGCAGTATAGAATGAATACTGCTGCCATACATTGTGTAGGCCTATTTGTACAATCATCTTGTACGATTTGCATGGTCAAAGTGTGTTAATGATTTTCTAGAGGGGCGTTTTTTTGTATGAGAATCTGAAATTTCTGATCGCAGTCCTATCTTGTGATCATTGACCGTTCTGAAATTGCCCCCTGTACGACTTAGGCTTATGCCAGGATTACATAGGATTGCATAGAGCTGTTGCTAACGTAAGGCACTGTTGGCAGAATCATAGTGATACTCACTACACTTGGAGGGTTTTCAGTTGTAGGATTTGTGCACTACCCCCCAGATGTAAGGGTAATATGTGTGACCACCAATATACTAAACTGATGAAAGTGCTCATGCTGCTGTAAACTACTGAAATATTTCATCATATAGTGCATCATTAATGCATCATGCCCATTGGTCGTCATGATGCAGGAATGCAGCCCTGGTGAGTAACTCGCCAAGGCTACATCCAGGCATCATCATAGATGGGCATGATGCTTTCTTGCACTAGCAGTTCTTAAAGGTCAAGCATATGCAAGAACTAGTTTTAAGTAAAATTTATAAATCTTGTCATGCGTTAGTATGATGGTTTTGTAATTGGTTGGTATGGCTATCATTGCTGACGAGTGAAAGGTTATTGTATGCAGGGACTGAAGAGTCAGTCTAAACATGGAGGATGAAGTAGGTGACCAATGCTCCCATCACCTGGAATCACAAACGACACAGTAAATAATTCATGAAATCAATGTGTCAAACAGGTCATGGTACCTGGAATAAGGGTACCATCTAGAGGTAAAATTATCATATTATTTTTTTTTAAAGGAAATCATAAAGTCTTTAAACCAAGTTACATTGAACAGACGTTAATGTGGCATGACAGAACGACATGCTATCACACACCTAAAATGAGTATACCCCTGCCATCAGCTGGCTGAAATTTTGCTAATCCGATACTTTTATAATAAAAAAAAATAGTATAGAAGAAATCAGTCAGATTAGCAAAAATCCGGCTGATCGACGGCAGTGGAATAGCGGCTTAAGTCATTATCAAGGATGATGTTATTATGTCTATTTCAACTGAGGTTTTGTGGTAGTACCTATTCATTCAACACAGAAATTAACCCCAGTTATATCACCTAAATTAGTCTATATGAATAAAATTTCCCCTCGCAGGCCATTTGGTATCTCCGGAGGACCGAACACCTCAAGATTATCATTGTCAGAAGACAAGAATTAACTCTTTTTTTAAGCAGTATTATAAACCTTTATAATAGTCCTCTTTGAAAGTCGCAAAGACAGTTTGTAGCCCAAAGCCCCAAGATTACAGAGTTTTCATATTGACTGCTATATATGATAACATAATTGTCTTCTAATTGCTGCTATATGAACCAGCTTTGTTTGATATGAATGATGATAAAGAGCATGTATGGATACTCTAAGAGTATAATGTACAAAGGAAAATTAGTTTGAGAAAAATCTCCACCATTTGACAAACAAAGTTGATATGTGTCTTAGAAGTCTCTTAGAGTCTTTTAACATCTTTTAACATCAGCATGAATATATATGTCTCACTTAGGTACATGACCCTTTAAGCGCTGCTTATTCATTAATGCATCATGCCCATGCGTTGTCATGATGCATGCGGCAAGTTACACGCATCAAGCTGACCCTACAAGATCAATACATTCCTGAGGGTCGGCATGAGGCTCTAATGAAGTCTAACTAGCACTTCACTGGAGCATCATGACAACCGAAATATGTGATGCATTCTTTTTTAATGGAGTAGGAGTACTTACAGTAAGGAAGCTTGTTCCATCTATAACAAACATTCCGTAGACAGTAAAACCAATTGGCGGTCCAGTCACTCTCCCTATTTATAAACAGCCGTACCTGAAATACCAAACAGGAAACAGTAAAAGAAATTCTGAATTATTTGAACATATGATGACAATTCATTACAAAAAAAGTGGATAACACTGTAATTTGAGCTGGGCCTAGCAATTTGAATTTTAATCAGATTTGATTGATTTCAAATTTTGATTTTTCACTTTCACATTTTATATCAAATGATTGTTGTTACAAACTTAAACTAATTGTTAACTGGTAAATATACAGCTGTCAGAGAAGATTGTATAAGTTGACATTAAAAAAATGCAAAAAATAACATGTAAATAAAAAATACATACAGGTTGTTACTTACATCTACAGAGTAGCCCTCACTGTTGATTCTATGCAGGATCATGACGTCCTCATGTGCCTGGATAAAGATAATTATAAATGCATTCGGTGACCTGATGACACATTTTCCTTCCAATAGATCATAGATCTTTGCTCCTCAATAGGGCATTGAGTGGATAAGACTTTCTACCTAATGGAACCTGCCCAATGGTATTCTCCTCATGGCATTGAACAGCCAAAACTAACCCTTACCCTGACCCGTCTGCACGGATACAAATTTAGAATTGTTTATAGAAACAAAGGTATATTTACCTGTGTATTCACACGTGAAGAAATGAGACACACTGTACCTGCATAGCAAACATTATTCATGAACCACATAGTGCCAGCTATTGTAAAGAACAAGTAATCAGGATCTGCGGCAAATTTTACCAAAGTGTATGCCATGACACATGTTGCCATTATACTAAATAATAAGGTAACACCAATCCACGCTGACAGGAAACTGTCAACAGTTTCTAAGACTTCACAGATTTTCAGATGTTGTTTGTGGAGTCTTTGTAAGTCTTTCTCGAGAGCAAAGGAATCTGATTGCAGCCAGTTTGTCATTGATTTCGTTGAATTGATTGGTTATGATGATTCCGAAACTGTAAAATTGTAACAGTGTGAGTATCCAAATACCATTTTGCATTACATTTTAACACAAGGTCAAATGCTCTCACAACATAAAAACCATCACTATTTTCTGTGAATGGTGTAGCTCAGGAGGCCATTTCTTAAACCACTACGACTGCATACAGCTACTACGACTTCACAACCTGAAAGTTAGTACCAGTGATCGTAGGGAATGCACTACGTCTGTTGAGTACGATCACTCCTTATGTAGCAGTCACATAGCATTTGGTAGGGCAGTCGTAGTGCTGCAGGCATTACTTGGCCAATACTATTGGGCTGTAATGTCACTAAATTAAGGGTTACCACTACGACTTGAAAGTAAGCAGTCGTAGCCTGTTAAGAAATGGCCTCCTGGCATTGTAGATGGTACCTTTGAGGTAAACCCAGATCTGAATGGCCTCCAGTGGGAGTAAGAAAATGAAAAATATAACAATCACAATTATGCTGTGACGGTGTATTTTAGAAAGTGTCTCCTTGTTGAAAGACAGAGGACAACTCTCCATAGAAACATAAATCGATGGTAGCAGATCAATCCACATGCAGGATTTGTAGTAAAATATAGCACTTAAAGCTATAGTCAATGAATGCATGACAAATACAACTTTCATACAGAGTGGCACTGCAAACCTTTCCCCAGCAAGAACTTTGGTGAAATAGCGGATCACGTTCAGCCAATGAACTATAACCAGTAATGGAGCATACACCTGTGACGGTGTGATATATGTTCTTTTCGTCTCGTTGCTTCCTGTATCGGGGCCATATTTCTTTGAGAAGTGGAGTCCAAATACTTTCATAAGTTTGACATAGCTTTGAAAAGCTGTGCTAAGTATAGTCATTATGGGTAAGATCCATGTTAACTTGTGTGCCTATTCTGTTCATTTCACTACTCAAACGTCTCACACCAGCATATTGACTGATTGCAGGGGACTGTATCAGCAGTCATCAGACAACAAGAATCTGGATGAAGAGTCACTTATGTACACATTGTATTGAGCCCAGGAGGTTAATTCAAAACATCCTGGGATCGCAACCTCAGTGATCTTAGGAATTATTCTACCTTATCATATTGGGCGATCTTAAGATTAGACTGCATTCACATTTCCTAGCCAGCACTAAGATCACATTGATCTTAGCCTCAAGCATGTATGATTTATGCTTGCCTATTAGAAGCATTGTGCCCCCCCCCAGGAGGTTAATTCAAAACATCCTGGGATCGCAACCCCATCAATCTTAGGAATTATTCTACCTTATCCTATTAAGCGATCTTAAGATCAGACTGCGTTCACATATCCTAGCCAGCACTAAGATCGCATCGATCTTAGCCTCAGCCCTCCTACACTATTCCAAGAGGAACTGACTAGGCACAGGGGTAAGAGTCCCAAAATAAAGGAATAGCTGTGGAGTCACTCTTCTTCACAAGAGTGCTTATACCATCGTTCCCCGTCCCCATATGGGCTAACAAAAGAGCACAGGGTGCAGTTGACCCCCGTACAGTATTCAAGAGTTGTTACCATGAATGTATGATTTATGCTTGCCTATTAGAAACATTGTGCCCTCCCCCCAGGACAAAGAGAGAGAAGGGATGAATTACCTTACAGTGCACCTAACGCATGAGTAGCCCTATGAGCCCTCAAGGACACTCAGCAAACGTCCTCCCTCCCCTCTTTATGTATACAGCAGGCTATTCACTCTTTCGATCAGGAGTGTTCCCTGTATGTGCTCTTGTACTCAGGTGAAACCACTATGCATTTCTTTCACTAAGATCGCAGTGATCTTAGTGATGGAAATGGAATAGTGAAGTGATCCCAGGACTAGCTATTCTGGACAGGCCTGCAACCACTGCATTAGATAGGGTAGACTGGCCAGGTCTTATGATATGTGCCTACACTAAGATCACTGGGGTTGCTATCCCAGGATGTTTTGAATTAAGCTCCTCGAGGGCTCTTAGGGCTACTCATGCGTTAAGTGCACTGTAAGGTAATTCATCCCTTCTCTCTCTTTGTCCTGGGGGGAGGGCACAATGCTTCTAATAGGCAAGCATAAATCATACATTCATGGTAACAACTCTTGAATACTGTACGGGGGTCAACTGCACCCTGTGCTCTTTTGTTAGCCCATATGGGGACGGGGAACGATGGTATAAGCACTCTTGTGAAGAAGAGTGACTCCACAGCTATTCCTTTATTTTGGGACTCTTACCCCTGTGCCTAGTCAGTACTTCTTGGAATAGTGTAGGAGGGCTGAGGCTAAGATCGATGCGATCTTAGTGCTGGCTAGGATATGTGAACCCAGTCAACTCTTAAGATTGCTTAATAGGATAAGGTTGATTTATTCCTAAGATCGGTGGGGTCGTGATCCCAGGATGTTTTGAATTAAGCTCCAGACCCATTAGAGTCCATTAGCTGTGTGTTCACATAGCACAATCTTATCAATAAAGTACACAAAGCACATATGTGTAGTTTATCAAATTTCTCCCCTCACAATTGAAGGCAAATTAGTTTTTTATTAAGAACTGATCAATATCATCCTAAACACAACAGATGTTTTGCTAGGGTCGGTCGGGTTACTGGAAACACACCTTTTTTTAGGCCTAGTATCCATGCCTTATAGGAGCCTGGACCTCTACCCAGTGTGTACACTATTTTGAATTTCGCTGGTTATGCCAAAGATGCCAAAACACACGGATAAGGCATTGTCTTGATGGGTACCTTGTCCCTGAATAACATCCACTTCCAGGGACATGCCGGTCCCCCATCTTATCAGCTTATCAGTGCAAGTCGCCAGAACCAGCTCCACTCCCACTCCTGCATTTTGACCCACAGTCATCATAAAACGCTCTGTGATTGGTCTGCATACTTAAGAGATATTTCAACACCCCCTTACCCCGGCGCTTATACAAGATGGCCGGTTCTTCAAATACCGACGCTTAAACACAATGATACGGTAGATATACAATCTATTGTACTCACACAGAAGCTTTCATTGCGGGCAGTTTATTAAGAACATAGACATAGTTCCATGATAATCTGTCCAAAGGACATTTTCTTCATAAGCAATTAAAATTGTATATCATGAGGCAAAGCCATGTGTGATGCAATTTGATCTCCCAAGAGTGAAGAACTTTAATCTCCCAAGAGTGAAGAACTTTAATCAAAATAGTTTATGACCACATGCAAAAAAAGAAAGATTTTGGCCCTTATATTTGAGAGGGTTTGACCAGAACACTCTAAACTACTTTTTTCCCCTTATGGGTGCCTCCTAGCTAATATTTAAATGTCATTTGGACTCGAAGCCAGCCATAGTGTGTGTACAGGTACATACACCTCGGTGCCCGGCAGCGGACAGCGACAACGCCCGTCTCGGCTAGCCTTGGCAGCAGCACACGGCGAAAAATAGTGTTTGTACATGATCGGTACACATGCCTCAGCGCCCGGCTAGGCCTCCTTTGGTTGGTTTAGTTCTAGCGGCGAAAAAAGATGCGTCTCGCTGTTATGTTTGTGTATAATACACCTCCCCGCCCAGCAACGGACAGCAACAGCGCACACGGCGAAAAAAGATGTGCCTGGACCGTGTTACTAACTGTTAGACTAGATATACACCTGGTCGCCCGGCAGTGGACAGCGACAGCGCACACGGCGAAAAAAGATGCGCCCGAACTGCTAGACCACCGTGTCTCCTCCTCCGAATGCGTCTCGCAGTTATTTTTCTCTACTAAATACACCTCCTCGCCCGGCAGCGGACAGCGACAGCGCACACGGCTTTCTATCATATCCAGACGTGGTTCGAACCGAGCGTTTCTCGTCAGTCCCTGTGGCGCAGTGTATAGGGAGTTGGATTTTGGATGTGAGACTGCTGGTTCGATCCCTACCCTGGCAATGAAAATTATCGTAGGTTTTAACATGTTACATATGACATGGAAGGACATGAGAGGCGTGCGGGTTATCCATGGATAACCGCACGCCTTCCAAGTGTCATGCTACAGCATTCATGCTGTGCAATATCGACAGATATGTGGATGGGAATAGCCACCAAAAAGCACTGAGTAACCAAGAAATCATGGTATAATGTTATTTATTAAGATGTCAATAACAATTAATTCTAGGATAAAGCTGCTGGATATCCCTTAAATGCGTGCTCATTGACTATCCCACAATATGACACTTTTTGTGTGAATATTTTCTAACGGCTATTGTTTATGTTATTGTTTATACTGGCTATACCTGAAAAGCTTACATGTATGATGGCCAATAAACCTGTTAAACTAAAAAAAACTCATGATTTCTTCTATATTTTTGTGTCACAGTTATCATAAGCTTGGACCCACCCATGTCTTCCTCATCATGGGACGGCCTCTAGCCATCACTGTTCAACAGGATGCTGTAGAGGTTGGTAGTTGTAAATCTTCATTTTGCTCATAGTACTTCATTGAATCTTTGATAAATTTAAAAGACACATTATGATGTTTAATGACACGCTATGCTTCGAGTTTGACAGCAGGGACATCTTATCTAAACTTAACCCTTTAAATCCCTGCTTATCAGATACACAGTGTTCTTGTATGGCATATATTGCAGTATAGGGAGAAATAGGGTTAAGCAAATGAACGTGGAACGTGTATTCAAAGATGAATTTCTCTCAGTTACTATTTTGTCATCATTCCATGCACTTTTATAGATGGAATTGGCATTCCGTCACCATTCCATCCATTATGTCGATGCTAGCAGCAATTAGGCCCTTCCAACAATGTTTCCCATGAGCATGACTTGTTATGAAAAGAGGAAACCTAAACAGCTAAAGGTTGTCTCCCATCTAAAGGCGAGACCAAAAAGGCAGCCTGGGCATACAAACCCAGCAGGAGACTAGCCATAAACTCCAGGTTGCTACCACTGCAGGCTCATATATGGTTACCTGAATGACCAGTTGTTACATTAGGGTCAGTGAGCTACCACAAATGAGTGGAAGTGTCTTGTATCAGTAAGGAAGTGTGTTTCTTTAAATGCAATATAGTTGTTCATTAACAGGGTGCTATCTGCTATTCAGCTGATATGGCCAGCATTAACTGTAAGCACTCCCACAGTAGTGGGGGGGGGGGGGGTTGCCTTCAGATGGGAGATAACTTTACTCCGAGCTCTATTCAGCATAAAAACAACAACCCTTCCGGTGGGTCATGTAGAGCATCCGCCATCTGTGTGAAAGGTCTCAAGTTCAAGCCCTGGTAAAACCAATAAACCATTGTCACCACCAAGTCTAATTATGCCAACTAACTTGACTAAAGTATTGCTTCAGGTGGATTTTAACAGGGACATAAACAGCATTAGTGACACCACCAGTCCCTTCCCTTCTTCTATATTCAAGTGTCTCAACGGCTTTTCTAAGCGGACAAAGTCCCTCATATCACATGTAAGTATCATTTACCTGATGCAAAATATCCTTAACACTTTTTTTGTTATAACCTCATTCCTAAGGATCCCTTGTATCCATAAGTGCTATAACATCATTCCTAAGTTTACCTTGTAGCTTTAACTGTTATTACCTCATTCCCAAGGGTACCCCTGTGGCTGGAATTGATACCGCGCCGCTAAAATAAATTAGAAAAAGCTATACCTCATGCTGTAATCAATTCATAGTTACATCACAAAACGACAAGATATCCCCACTTTAAATGTGATTTCTTTTCAGACAAGTCAGTATATGCCCTTGCCCGTATGGAGGAGTACAACCCTGATGCATTGACCTTTGACCTAGATCGCTTCTCTCCAGACTCAAATAAAAAGTAGGTCTCCTGTCTTGAAATGCCGATAAAGTTCTATGTCTAATTGTCTATCCACGCGATGCCTTATGGGTTGCAGTAAATATGAGCTGCAACCTTGTTTCCATTTTATTTTACTAATTACCTTAAAAGGTCTTGATGCATTAATTGACTTTGCAACCTTTTAAAGGGTAAAATTTGGGAAGGCCTTAACATTGAATAACATTCTTTAGCACAAGGCGTTGAAGAAAAATCAAGGCACTATATCGGAACATTATGACCTTTGCTCAGGTAGGCATCTACTGATCATCATATTTCCCCGGTGGTTCGCAATGGAATATTGAATGGATAAGGGAGTTGTGATTATTTACCAATGTTGGGGGGGGGGGGGGCAACTTTTGATCCCTCCTGGGGGGGGGGTGGTGGTTATAAACTTCTTACCCATCTTGAGGAAGGCATAAAGAAATTTAACCGCTTTTTAGCAAAGATGGCTGGGGTGCGCAAAAGATAAATAGTGACCACTCCCTAAGTTATTGGCCAGCATGTTAAACGGTCATGTTAAGGCCTACCATCAGTAGTTCTCATTTCTCCCACCAGGGACCCATGGCACAGTTGATAGACTGTAATGCTATACTGATTCAAATCCAGTATTTCAGGTCCGTGACCATAGTATATTTTAAAATTCCAACTACCCCTTTATTCCTGGTGCTTATTGAAAACCTGCGTTTGTTCAAGATCGGACACTTACACAGAACAATACGCCTTACAGTTGTCTGTTGCTTGCTGTCCCTGCCCCCTATTGAGCATTATCCAATCTAATGCCGGATATAGTGTTTGATACAACCTCCAGGTGGGGTATGTGAATATCATGGCTACCATGAACATAGCGCAGGATACAACTTGTTACATCGGACTATGCCCTGGGGGCCTACAGACTGCCGCGTGGGAGTGATGCGAAAATTACGCGGACAGCAGTGGCTGAGGCGTGCGCTTTCCCACACTCCCCATGGCAAGTCTGGGAAAATGCCCCCAGGGCATCCATGGTAAGGATGATGCTCCCAGGACATGTAGGCCTATATAGGGTATTGGACTATGCCCCGGGGGCATTGTTTAGTACATGGATGCCCCCAGGGCATCGTCAATTTTTTTTATGCATGTACGATTATCCTTACTATGAATGCCCTGAGGGCATTGTCCCCCATTGTTCTCTGTACCATGCCCCTGGGGCATCCATAATATGGATGATGTGTGATGATGCCCCCAGGGAATGGTGCCAGGAAATGCACTGATAGTCATATGAGTCGAAGGTTGGAGAGTGCCCCAGCCTAGTAGGCTCCTAATTCCCCCCTGATTAGCTTAAAGTCCAATATTCCCTGAGGGCATGCATGGATGTCCCAAGGGCATACCCTTGTTTAATATCACTTTATTTATCATCAACTTTATGCCCTCAGGAGTAACATTTGTAGACTGTAGAAGGAACCCGGGAGAAGGAAGATATGCCCTGGGGGGTATGCATACTTAGGCCCTTCTTGTAGCTAGCCTACAAGTACAACTTGTGGAATTGTACTACATGCCTGGAGGGCATGCTTTGGTCAATCATGCTTTAAAGAAGCAAGAAATATGCCCTGAGGGTATGTTGCCCTCAGGGCATGTGCATGTTTTTCTGGTCAATGCCAGAACGTCTAGATCCAGAGGTCAGGAATGGTCCTGTGTATGCATATGCCCTGAGGGCCGATACACAATGCCCTGAGGGCATAGACTAGCATTGGTAAATTGCTGATTTCTAGAGGGCCAGCAATATGCCCTCAGGGCATGCATAATTCCGCGCGGCAGTCCCGAAAATATACGCGTCACCACAGGGGGCGGCACTGAATGCCCCCAGGGCATAGACCGATGTAACAAGTTGTATCCTGCGAACATAGCTTGGTGGGCCACCTGCCTCTCTGCTGGGACCCATCAGAACACATCCTTAGATGTTAGAGGGCCCTGGCTGGACAGCATATTTAGGTGGTAGGCAAATAGAAAGCAAATAGAAAACAAAAGAAGTTCTTTCTCTTGGGATCAGACCTTGAAGTTAAACTTATCTGGTTTGTATTTTACCCACTCCTATCGGCTTCCCTGATTTTTATCATGACCTGCAATGACGGGAACAATATAGGGAACAGAGCCATTCCTGTATGAAGGTGGCCATCTTGAAATCAGTTATGTAACTGGCCCCCAACGACCATCTTGGATCTGGCAGAGGATTGTGGGTAATATTTTATCTTCCCCTCCACCCACAGAAAACAATGGGAATTGATAAGACTGATAAGCTGCCCATGACTCTATCTTAATCACCTTGAGTACCTGTCCATTGTTTTAGGTGTGAATGGAGGGGATTAGCCTGATAGGGAGACAATTGCTTGGTTTTACTCAGCCTGGATTATATGTGCCCTCTTAGAAAATGTTTAAACTTTAATTTCTCTTGTATTTGAAGTACTTAGTCTTTATAAAGCTTATATTGTTTACGTTTAAAGTATTTGCTATCCAAAGGTATAGACTTCTAGTATATAGCTTAATATAGACTATTAGGAAGGGCCAACCAAAGTAAACTGTACAAAGAGTCCAACTGCTGATCTAGCCCTCAACTACATTAGCCACCTAGCTAATTTGTTTGGTACTAGCAATGGCTCTGTTCCCCATATAAAGGCACGTCATCTCTGAGAATCGACCTGCCAATCATTCCCTATTTTCAATAGAGGGCACTCCATCCTCCAATAGTCTACCTCTTTCTCCTATACAGGTGGTTGCTCTGTAAACTAAAACACCTAGACGAGTTCAAGTGAAACACCCACCAGAATATATAGTGAGTCAAGTTATCAGACATGGCCTGTGGGTATATCTGCCCTCAATACCTGCAGGATAGCCGTGTAGAGCATCAGGAACGCCCTACAGTTCACTGTAGAGTTCATATAAGAGAGACTAGACCTATATATCATCCTGACAATTTAAGAATGGTCTAAGTTATGTGCCTATATATGGGTAAAAAGTGACAGTTGTGATGGTCGTGACGGTCAAAAGTTTCCAGTATATTGGCATATAAAAAGTGATGGGATGATATCCTGAAAATTTTTGAGCACCCATGGATATGCATAGTTACTTTATCTTGAGGTCATTCTTGAATAGGGTATATCAGTATTCCTTTTCCCTCGAAAAGAATCTCAAAGTTTCAACCTTTACCCCCCCCCCCCCCAATTAGGGTACTAAATTTGAAAGGATTGTTTGCACATGTAAACTAGAGAAAAGATAGGGAGTGACCTCCCCCCGGGGGTCACGTCCATTTTTGTTACAGAGTGCAGACCACAGTTGCACCATTGTACACCAGGGGGCAGGTCACGTGTGAGGTCACTAAGGTCACACTGCTCAACCAACCGTGACCACTGCAGCAGGGGAACTCCCTCCAAAACACATGGCATTCCTTTTAAGGTGAACAAAAATGTTCACAAGTTAAGGTTTATCATGTTTTCTGTAAGAGGATCAGGACATCGACTTTCAACATGATAAGGATACATTAGATAACCTCTCGTTTAAAGCACATCCCAGATATCCCCAGAGTTTGTAGGTGTGCGTAAGATATTCCCAGTAAAGCTTCTCTTCTAATCAAAGGATTTCAGTTCAGAATATTGAGGCCTCAAAAGTAAAAAAAAAAAATCAAATCAAAAAGTACCCTATAGCATCTTTAAGCCTATATTCGCCCTATTCTACCCATTTAATTTTCCCTTTTGGTGGCTAAAATAGAGTTAAATTCCATGGGAGTATCCTTACTTCTTGCCCGTTCACAGCTTTAGGATTGCTTTTTAAAACTCCTTTTCTGACTCCCCAACGGGTTTTACTAAACTTGAGTTAAGCCTGACACAGAGATATATTTTTAGTCCTGGGACTGAAGACACGGCTTACAACAGGCAGCTCTTTAACGGCCGCTAATGCAGGAGTGCATCATGACCATATGTTGTCATGATGCATAAATGAAGTGCTGCCAAGTCTGCTTGTCAGCACTTCACCAGTGCATCATGCCGAACATCAGGGAGAGTATCAAACATAAAGGGATGGCTTGATACTTGAATTTAGCCCTGGCATATTATGGCTTCAACGTGACAACCAATAGGCGCGGTGCATCAATGCATTATCGCCCAATAAAGTGTTAAACAGTCGACGTGTGTGGAATAGAAGATATTTTCACCAAACCAATTTTGACTCTAACCTTTAAGCCTTTAAACGCTGCTGATGCATTATTGCATCATGCCCATTGGTCGTCATGATGCACCAATGAAGTGCTGGTGAGTAGTCTCATCAGCACTTCATTGGTGCATCATGACGACGAATGGGCATGATGCACTCCTGCATCACACTGAAAACATGGAAGATCCGAAACTAGTCAGCGGTGACCACTTTGGGTCCTCAAGTTGACGATACCTAAAACTACAACTTAAGGTAGTCAAAATGACCATTTTAAGTCATCATCCTGACAATACTGACAGTACAGAGTCGTTATATTGACAACTCAGGTTGTCAGGATGACGACCTAAAGTCGTCCTTTTGCCACCTAAAGTTGTAGTTTTAGGTATCGTCAACTTGAGGACCTAAAGTGGTCACCGATGACTAATTCTGGATCTTCCATGTTTACAGTGCAGTGGTTTTTACAGGCTCAAGTGCTGAGAGAGAACAACAATGCTTCACACCCATTTACTATCATCCATGATGCATGAATACAGCCCTGGTGAGTAACTCGCCAGGGCTGTATCTGTAAATGTATCATTTGGACCTGGCTCCTTCACACTGTAGATGAAGTCCGGGAGAGGCAGCATGATGCAACAATGAGTTGCTGACCAGCAGACGCACCTTCACTTCATTGTTGCATCAAAACGACCTATAGGCATAAGCATTTGATTATAATGCCATAGACAATCCTTAAAACCCACCCTGTATAAGGACTATTATACCATGGTTATCACGTTCTTGAATGATTTGACGGTGCCGGGAGCGGATAATGATGTTCGAATAGTACCCGCTAAAATGAACCCATGTTGACACTTGGATTGAAACGCGATGACAGCAAGTTGACAGCAACCAATTTAATTCGATAATAAAAAAACTATAGCATTAGAAGCTTAATGCATATAGAGGATGAAAGAAGAAATTATATTCCAGCACCTACCTTTAATTCGCCATGATTTGACATGTATATTGAGAAGGATTGAAGATATAAAAATCAAATTGAGCGAAATTTCTCCGTTGTGTTGACTGCGTAGCGAACGTATTATTTAGCGGCAAGACACAAGTTGTCACGTTGGCATATGCTCTATGGGTATTCTGGCTGTCACGCGCAGTCCTTACCAGCGGTTCTACTATGAAAATGCCTGTAGGACACACGCCAATGTAACACTTTGCATCCAAGTGGCCTTGTCGTCTCGCCGAGAAACCAAGATGGCGGAGGAGCTTGAACAAGAGGTATCGCTTGGATTTTTATTTCTTCAATTTATAAGGTATTTACTTAAAAAGATGGTGGAAACCCTGGTATAAACGTCATATATAACAAATAGAGATGCACACGGTGATTCTAGGGGCTAGATAAGAAGACACTCGGCCTACGGCCTCGTGCTTCTTATCTGCCCCTAGAATCACCGAGTGCATCTCTATTCGTCATAGATGTCCTTACTAATACATAAATTCAGCATGCCCAAAGGTCGTCTTGATGCACCAATAAAGTGCTGACAAGCAGGTGTATCATGATGACCCTCCAGGTTTGCCAATGCCAGTTAAAACATCATGCCCATTGGTGGTCAGGATACATGGATATAGTCCTGGCGAGTTACTCGCCAGGGTTACATTTACGTATCGTCACGACCAATGGGCATGATCTGTAATGCAGTACACAACCCCTACAGATTTAAAACCACAGGAGTAACAAAAACACTGAGGCCCTGTGTGCAGGGTGGGCCTGGTACACGTGATGATATGTGTAAGGTGAGGTGGGGTGGAGTGGTAGCTTATGGTAGAGGGATGGGGAGGGTGGGGCAACCCCCCCCCCCCAGTAGCACAGCCAAATAAATCGTTTACTCATAATTGTGAATGATCTTACCTGGATGACAAAATGACCTAAATTGCTAATTTTCTAAGACGAAGTCATCTCTCCAACATGTAAGATAATTGAATCCATTTCCTTGAAATGAGATCTTTCCCTTTGACTCTGAGGTTGTGATATATTGGGAGTTTTTCCATAGAAAATTGGAAAGATCACCTTCGTCCTTTATTCCTTCAAATACCAGCGCTCAACCACAACGATACGGTATGTGCCACCGTCACCTTACTGTTCACTCTCAATCACATTCCACAAACTCTAATGTTTTTTCCATGTCACAAACCTTACATATTAGACCACTAAAAGAAAAAATGGGAAAGTTGTTTTTCAACACCTCAGATTAAAATGTCATTGAGACTTTTTTTTTTTTTTACATTTCATTAACAATTTTCTCAATAAAGATAACTTATAGAAGGGACCATGAAGGGTAGGTCACCGATAATGCACAGGTGCCTCATTGCCATTAAAGGAACTCTGCAGTCAATAGAGGGTTTTTTTAGTGTGGGAGGGAATACAGGGTAAGTAATGCTATAGATGTACCGTAAAACCAACCATATAAGACACAGCCTATGAAGACAAAGGTTCACGAGAATTGGTCTGACTAAGGGTTATCTCACGAGTCGGACCAATTTGAGTGGAACTTTTCATTAATTTTATCTCTCATGTTGTCTCTGTGATGTGAAATGAGTTCAAATTTTCATTCATTTGAAATATTATGATTATGATTTAATCATTGTTATCTGGCAATTTGGAATGCTGCAACTGACCATAATCAGGCCCGTAACTGTCATCAGTCGAAGGGCGGTTCGATTTTCATTTTAGTTGGACCATTATCAATTTGGAACTTAGTGAAATTTCATTGGATTAATACAAGGAATTACATCCTTTATATACTGAAGTATTATCAAAGTGGGCCACATAAGAAAAAAAAACATCTTTCTTATATGGAATTCTCGATCCATAAAAACCTTAAAAATTGTCAAATTTTAAGCTACAAAACCTGACATGTAGCTTATCATCTCCCCTTTCATGCCAGCAAAGGTGGACCCTTTTTCCCTCAATAGCTCAGTGGGGTGCTTCATTCGAAATGACGAACCCGTCCCCCTAGTTACTGGCCTGTGTGATATCACATGGTGGTATACGGAGAAGGGTAATTGCATGGGGCAGTGAAATATGGGGTTCCTGAGTTAAGCCTATTTGGCTGCTGTACATTGTGTACATCTTGAGATAACAAACCTTTCAGACCCTTTACCCAGCGGATAAGCCCAACTTTAAATCGTCTTATTTGGGCATGATCTTAGTTAAGGTCGCTAATACTAGCGACTAATTTTTGGCGACCAAAATTATGGCTTATTCCATATGAGAAATATCGCGACCAATCTTTTAGCGACCATTTCTTTTTGTATTTAGCGACCTAAACTTATTTGCAGGGTATATGGCTTATAATTATGGCCTATATGCGGGGGTTTCATTGAATATATAATAATAAACGGCAAATTTTCACACCCAAAGTGCGGATTACGGTATGGATAATAAATAGGTGGCTACGTCTTATACGTGAGATCTTTTGGTAGGCGGGCTGACAGGGGTGGGGAGGAGGTGTAAACAGAGAGCTATTTGGTAAGTGAATCATGATCTGATACACGACCCACTACGTGGGGGTCTTACAGATGGTACACGTTTAACCCTTTAAGGGGCACTAATGTATTTAAGCATCATGCCCCTTGGTCATCATGATGCATGAATGCAGCCCTAGCGAGTTACTCCTGCCGACCCTACAGGGCTGATACAGTCCCAGGGGGTTGGTATCATGCTACAATGAAGTGCTGGACAGTGGCGGATACAGGATTTTGAAAAGGAGGGGGCGCCGCCCAAAAGGAGGGGGCGCACCCCCTGATTTTTAGCAATTTTTGGGATGAAAATATGCATACAAACTCTTAAGTAAAAGGAGGGGGCGCGCACCCCCGCACCCCCCCCTCTAAATCCGCCACTGCCTGGAGAGCAATATTTGAAAACCCCTATATTGTTTTGTTTTTTTTTCTTTTGCTGAAATTTATTTAACTGTAGTAATACAAAATGTTCAGATAGGATGGTCTAAGCTGATCGATTATTTTTGTTTTTATTTTCTGCTTTACAAGATCATTTTGGTGAGTCTACTACCCATGCTGACTCTATATAAGGGTATATTTACTGCATGTAGTATTTTGTATGCTGTAAAAATAATTGTTGAATCTATCAGGAATCCTTGTAAAACTGAACAGTGAACCACCATAATTATATAGCAGGGAGCCAGTGTAGTTTTTACAAGAAGCGCCAGGTGGCAGTATAGTGGTACACAAATATACAAGGAATCTCTGTGAATATAACGACAGATCTCGGGATGAGGGTTTCGTAGTTATTTCGACGACATTTTTTTGCAGTGTATGAATGAGGTTCTGGTGGGTCAAGAAAATATTTATTACACACACTAAGGTCTCAATATACAGTCAATGATGGGGCTTTTGCCAACCATACTGTGTCCCTTAAATTGATGTCAAGCCGCCGATATCAAACCCCACACCATTTATCAGTAAGGGGTACTTCGGACGATTCTCCGTTGATACTGATTAAGGGGCATACACTGAGACTGATGTTTTGCTGTAGTCTGATATCTTACAATATACACCCAGTGGGGTCTTAGGCGAACATTATTTTGACACATGACTAAGGATCTGAGGGTTTGTACCTTTTATCAGTGAATGTAAGGGGGTGATCATTATTTTTCAACAGGGGGCGGTGAGTTGTCATACGCACACACAAATATTTTTCATACACCCCTCCCCCACCTCTCAACAGCAGTGAACAATTTTTGTGCCCCCCCCCCCATCAATGCCCATATGACATGTAAAATTTCAGAACGTCAAATTTCAGAAGACTGTGTCACTATATCTAATTTAGGGGTCTGCACCCATAGATTTGGAGGGTTGATTATCTCTTACCCCTTGTATCCAAGACCTTTCATCCTAGGCCTTTTATCACGAACTATTTCAACATAGGGCCAGCTGTCGAGTAAATTATATATATTGTTAAGTATTCTACTTGCCAAACGGCCAATTTCAAGGGAAATCAAGAGGAATTCCCTGGCCCACAGCCCAAACCATTGAATGTTGGCCACTGAGTCAGTATTAGAGAGTGGTCATTATTTATCAACATTTTCTTTGCACTCCCCTGCACCAGACAGTTGCTAGAGGATTCTAGAATTTTTGCTCCCATCTTTGATCTATAGTAGCAGCCAGGCTTTTTTGCTAAAGAGAGGATAAATCTTTAACCCGCCCCCCTCTCAAGAAGGGTCAAAGGTTTTTTACACCCCCCTTCAGGAGGGGTCTGAAATTTTTACGCCCCCCCTCAAACCCACCAGCCCACCCCCATTGATAAATAATGACCACTCCCTTAGTGTCTACAGGGGCTTAGGAAAAGAGGGGTGGGGAAAGGGGGGCCTGGGCCCCCCAATCATAAAGGAGGTGGGGCCTGAGTATGTCTGGGCCCCCCCAAAAAAATTTACCAAAGAATTCATAATGAATTGAACTTTGCATCTCAAATCAGTTTCATATAGTAATGGGATAGGGAAATGGGGGCCTTGGCCTCAAATTAGATCTAAAATTCATCACAAATTACTTTACTATACAAATTTTATATATGTATAGGTATGTATAGGCACTGTTGCGCTTGAGCCGACAATTCAAGGTGGTCGAGGTGGGGCCCCCACTGGGCCCCCCCGCCCAATGAAGATTTGCTTCCTATGCCTCTGAGTCTAGGCCCTTTTGATGTATATGTCATAACTCACGCCCCCCCCCCTCCTTCCATGCCCCCAGCACTTGTTTGAGATGTGTGGTTATCCAAAGACATGTTGTGGTTTCCGCTTGAGGGGCTGCAGTATAAATGAATGCAGCCTTGGTGGAATGCGCACTGGGTCTGAAATAAGCGCTGGGTCTTGAATAAGTGCTGCATCTTGAATAGGCGCCATGGTATGGAGGTATTGACATTTTTAAATGCATGTTATCTTAGTCTTGAATACACGCCAATATTGGGACGAGGTATATAGTATGATTGAAATCAATGCGCACCCCAGTTCTAGTACAAGCTGATACTGTTTGTTAAGATATAATTTATAAAGAGGGTCTATATATAAAATACTGAGGGGGTCCAGTTTTACTTTCATAGCCTATCAATGTAAACTCCTGCCTCACCCACATATAAGCAACACCTTGTGCCTGAGCAGTATGAAAGAAAAACCCACGCCTATAAGCTTCATCCAGACTTTGTTTAAAGGCTATTGGTCTGAGCGGGCGCCCGTCCATGGCTGCATGAGATATGAGTCGATGCTTTTTCTTCAGTGTGACTTCTGACAGTTCCTTACCCTCCCCCCCCAAAAAAAGGCATAAAATCCTATAGGGCCACTGGTGGAAACATTATCATAGACAATATCATATATTACATTCATGATCTAATCTGAGATGATGTTATTGTAATTTATACCACTATTCTGGCACTTCCGGTGGTTTTATATGCGATATATACGTGGTATATTCTGCATATACCACCCTTGTGCGATTTTAGAATTTTTGGTATATACTTTTTCGGGGTCAAGTTGGACTTGGACTTTTGGGAAATTATGGCAGCTATACAAAGTTATTCTAGCCATTTTCCATTGTGAAAAATCGTGCCAACTCGTATGAGAATTGAACCCCGGCCGCAGTGGTGGTAGGCGAAGGCCTTAGCCATAGCGCCACACTAAACGGTGATGGAAATCAATGCGAAAATAAATAAGTTCTAACCTGAGGTCCTAGTGGTAAGGTTGCAGTCAGATTTCGTCTTGATTCCAAGCTTGTCATGTTATAATATTGAAATCCAAAGAAGTTTTCGATCCATAGAAGAGGAATGCGTGCTAATTTTCTCCATTTTCTTCAATATAAATAAGAATCCATTGATTTTTCCATCGTACGCCCGTGGCCGCTCTGCGCGAAGCCATTGTTTTTGTTCCTTGCCGGGAGGGGTACCGCCGTGTTCACACTCACTTTTCGTATGGAATCCAACCATGACACGTCTTCAAAATAAAACATACATATCCTTAGATAGTCTAGATGATCCCTCCATACGCGTTATGTCCAATATATTCAAAATAAAGGAGAATCCATTGATTTTCCCAACGTACGCGAGTCGCGGTCCGGCCATTCCCACCCGCCTCCTTGTCCGGCGAAAGTGTGTCAGTGGCCCGGATGTAGATATAGGTCATCCGCTCGCTGTACGAGGAAGACGCCGAAAATTTCGGACCGTGTTGGAAAATCAATGGATTCTTATTTATTTTGAATATATCGGACATATCAAGCATGGAGTACTCATCTAGGATGTCTAAGGATATGTATGTTTTAATTTGAAAACTTGTCATGGTTGGATTCGATACGAAATGCGGGTGTAAACACGGCGGTACCTCTCCCGGCAAGGAACAAAAACATTGGCTTCGCGCAGAGGGCTGACCCGGGCCGGATCGCTTGCACTTACAAAATGTCTTCGCCTGGCTATATTCTTTGGATTTCAGGTAAGAAATTAATACAAAATGGAGGAAATCGTGGTATAAACCTATTAGTTGATGGCTGTCGGGGCCCACGGGCTGTATATGCTGTATATACCCTCACCGGTTCGCGGCTCAGGTATATACAGCATATACAGCCCTAGGGCCCTGACAGCCATCATCTATTAGCTTACAATACCTGGAAATGTCAAATGAATCAACCATTTGTGCTCTAAAACAGAATTCATGGCCCAATAAATAATCAATCTCTCCAGAGTGTCAATAGAGGGAGCCTATGTGCTGTACAACGTGCACCCAATCCTGGATGTTATTTCAAAAGTTCCTGCTACTGCTGATCCTGTGAACTTAGTGTAGGTACATCTCATAAGACCTTGCCAGTATATTCCCTATCTAATGCAGCGGTTGTAGGCCAGTCAGGAACAGCAAGTCCTGCAATCCCTTCACTATTCCTATCCCAGCCCTCAAACCACTACGATCTTACTGAAAGAATTGCATAGTGGTTTCACCCGAGTACAAGAGCACTGACAGGGATCACTCCTGAGTACAAGAGTGAATGTGCCTGCTGTATACATATAGAGTGGAGGGAGGAGGTTTGCTGAGAGTCCTTGAGGGCTCTTCAGGCTACTCAGCCATGAAGTGCAATTGACTACTGTACAAGGTCAACTGCACCCTATCCTCTTTAAGTAGCACATATAGGGAAGGGGAGCGCTTGTGTAATCACACTTGTGAGAGAGTGTTTTCACTGCTATTTTTTCACTGTAGGCCTCTTTCCCCTGTGCACAGTGTGTTCTACTTGGAATGGTGTAGCAGGGCTGAGACTGCGATCACTCAAATCTTAATGCTGACTGTGAAAAGGCAAGGCAGTCTCACCTTACCATCGCTGAATGGAATAAGGCAGAAAAATTCCTACCATCGCTGAGGTAGCAATGGCAGGACCTTTTGAATTAACCTCCTGATGAGCTAGGCAGTGTTTGTAAATAGCTTCGAATCTACTCAACAGATTTCACATTTGTGATCAGTATTTAAAAGGGCCAGTGGGTGCAGAGTCTGGTGTTATGATTGCAGACCTCTTAGTGGGGCATTTAGGGCAGTTAGTGATGGGAATGGTGTATACAAGTTACAAAAGAAGCACATAAAGAAAGAAATAACCCAAGTTTTCATAGAGTTTGGTATTTGTCTCTTTAGCGTGAGAAGTAGTTTACTCCCAGTTTAACTGTGTATGGTAAGAACAGAGTCAGGCATAGAAGTAGGCTCCTCAGTTTAGGTGAACTCCTGTGGACCTGCTCAATGTTAGATGTAAACAGGTAGATATTAAACAACCTGGTTTCTCACCGTCTCACACAACTAAAAATTGACTCGAGAGACTTCCATGTCTCCTAATAACACTTTTAGGCATTCGACACAACTAACGTTATGACAGACCATTTAATATGATTTCTGTTTGCTTTCGAAGGGAAAAACTTGATATCTATGACGTCTGAAAGGACCCATCACTTCATACCATGTGCTGTCAGATGCTGATAGGAACAGGTTTTGTTGATGTTGAACTATTTGTTGGAAGTTTTGAAGCCTTCTAAGACAGTGATCATTTTTTAACAAGCAGGGGGGCTGGTAGGTTTAGGGGGGGGTAAAAAAAATCTCGACCCTTCTGAGGAGGTGTCGAAATAATTAAACCTGTTTTCAGTGAAAAAGCCTGTGCATTACTATATACTATATACTGATGTTCGCACATCATTTTAGTCGCCTATCGTTTTTCGTCCCCGACAGAGGAGGGGGCAATTTCTTTTTGAGTGTTCATGGAAAAACCCACCAACCCCCTGTTGTTAGAAAAAAATTATCACTCCCTAAAGGGTGATATCTGGGCACTTTTTTGTGAAATATATTAAATAAACCAGATGTAGCTAGAAGATGAAGCCTGTTAGATTTAACCGTTTAAAGGCGGCTGCTGTATTAAAGCTGCTACAAAATGTGATATTCCTTCTTCTGATTTCTATCTCAAAATATTGTACATCACTTGCCAATTCATTTCATGGTATTTAATCTAATAAGGAGTGGGTGTTGATAATTACAGTGAAAAATTCAATGTTCAACTGTGCTCACTGCATTGGTGGGAAGGTAAACTGCATTGGTTAATTAGTTCAAACCAAAGTCTCCATGTGGCAGCACTGAGCAGTCTGCAACCCTGCAGGCTTAAGGAGTAATTGCAATAGAACACAACAGTCTGATTTTCTAACTAAAGGTGGCACTACTGAGCTGATGCAATCAAGTGCTTGTCAACAAGGGGGAGTTTTGAAACCAGTGAATTCTCAGCTACATGCCAGTTTTTAAAAATCGGACTATTTTTTAGGATTCTACAGTTTTAAACATAAAAGAGTGTAAGATTGATTTGGGCAGGGTAGATGATACAGGGGACATGGTATGGATCATGATACTGGGGACCTAGATAGGGTATGCAACATAATACTAGGGGGGGGGTAGATAGACTACTCTGTGGTACATAGCACTAGGGGCATGAACAGGGTATGGTACATGATATTGGGGCGTAGGGGGTACCCGATGGTACTAGGGGCATGAACAGGGTATGGTACATGATACTAGGGGCATGAACAGGGTATGGTACATGATACTAGGGCGTAGTGGGGTACCATATGGTACTAGGGGCATGAACAGTGTATGGTACATGATACTAGGGTGTAGTGGGGTACCCTATGGTACTAGGGGCATGAACAGGGTATGGTACATGATACTAGGGCCTAGTGGGGTACCCGATGGTACTAGGGGCATGAACAGGGTATGGTACATGATACTAGGGTGTAGTGGGGTACCCGATGGTACTAGGGGCATGAACAGGGTATGGTACATGATACTAGGGCATAGTGGGGTACCCGATGGTACTAGGGGCATGAACAGGGTATGGTACATGATACTAGGGCATAGTGGGGTCCCCTATGGTACTAGGGGCATGAACAGGGTATGGTACATGATAATGGGGTGTAGTGGGGTACCCTATGATACTAGGAGCATGAACAGGGTATGGTACATGATACTAGGGGCATGGACAGGGTATGGTACATGATACTAGGGGCATGGACAGGGTATGGTACATGGTACTAGGGGCATGAACAGGGTATGGTACATGATAATGGGGCGTAGTGGGGTACCATATGGTACTAGGAGCATGAACAGGGTATGGTACATGGTACTAGGGGCATGAACAGGGTATGGTACATGATACTAGGGGGTAGTGGGGTACCCTAAGGTACTAGGAGCATGAACAGGGTATGGTACATGATAATGGGGCGTAGTGGGGTACCATATGGTACTAGGAGCATGAACAGGGTATGGTACATGGTACTAGGGGCATGAACAGGGTATGGTACATGATACTAGGGGGTAGTGGGGTACCCTAAGGTACTAGGAGCATGAACAGGGTATGGTACATGATAATGGGGCGTAGTGGGGTACCATATGATACTACGAGCATGAACAGGGTATGGTACATGGTACTAGGGGCATGAACAGGGTATGGTACATGATACTAGGGCGTAGTGGGGTACCATATGGTACTAGGAGCATGAACAGGGTATGGTACATGATAATGGGGCGTAGTGGGGTACCCTATGGTACTAGGAGCATGAACAGTGTATGGTACATGATACTAGGGCGTAGTGGGGTACCCTATGGTACTGGGGGCATGAACAGGGTATGGTACATGATACTAGGGTGTAGTGGGGTACCCTATGGTACTAGGGGCATGAACAGGGTATGGTACATGATAGTAGGGCCTAGTGGGGTACCCTATGGTACTAGGGGCATGAACAGGGTATGGTACATGATACTAGGGTGAAGTGGGGTAAACTATGGTACTAGGGGCATGAACAGGGTATGGTACATGATACTAGGGCGTAGTGGGGTAGCCTATGGTACTAGGGGCATGAACAGTGTATGGTACATGATACTAGGGCGTAGTGGGGTACCCTATGGTACTAGGAGTATGAACAGGGTATGGTACATGATAATGGGGCGTTGTGGGGTACCCTATGGTACTAGGGGCATGAACAGGGTATGGTACATGATACTAGGGCGTAGTGGGGTACCCTATGGTACTAGGGGCATGAACAGGGTATGGTACATGATACTAGGGCGTAGTGGGGTACCATATGATACTACGAGCATAAACAGGGTATGGTACATGATACTAGGGGCATGGACAGGGTATGGTACATGACACTAGGGCGTAGTGGGGTACCCTATGGTACTAAGAGCATGAACAGTGTATGGTACATGATACTAGGGCCTAGTGGGGTACCCTATGGTACTAGGGGCATGAACAGGGTATGGTACATGATACTAGGGGCATGGACAGGGTATGGCACATGATACTAGGGCGTAGTGGGGTACCATATGGTACTAGGGGCATGAACAGGGTATGGTACATGATACTAGGGGCATGATCAGGGTATGGTACATGATACTAGGGTGTAATGGGGTACCCTATGGTACTAGGGGCATGAACAGGGTATGGTACATGACACTAGGGCATAGTGGGGTACCCTATGGTACTAGGGGCATGAACAGGGTATGGTACATGATACTAGGGCGTAGTGGGGTACCCTATGATACTAGGGGCATGGACAGGGTATGGTACATGATACTAGGGCCTAGTGGGGTACCCTATGGTACTAGGGGCATGAACAGGGTATGGTACATGATACTAGGGCGTAGTGGGGTACCCTATGGTACTAGTGGCATGAACAGGGTATGGTACATGATACTAGGGGCATGAACAGGGTATGGTACATGATACTAGGGCGTAATGGGGTACCCTATGGTACTAGGGGCATGAACAGGGTATGGTACATGACACTAGGGCATAGTGGGGTACCCTATGGTACTAGGGGCATGAACAGGGTATGGTACATGATACTAGGGCGTAGTGGGGTACCCTATGATACTAGGGGCATGGACAGGGTATGGTACATGATACTAGGGCCTAGTGGGGTACCCAATGGTACTAGGGGCATGAACAGGGTATGGTACATGATACTAGGGCGTAGTGGGGTACCCTATGGTACTAGTGGCATGAACAGGGTATGGTACATGATACTAGGGGCATGGACAGGGTATGGTACATGATAATCGGGCGTAGTGGGGTACCCTATGGTACTAGGGGCATGGACAGGGTATGGTACATGATACTAGTGGCATGGACAGGGTATGGTACATGATACTAGGGCGTAGTGGGGTACCCTATGGTACTAGCAGCATGAACAGGGTATGGTACCTGATACTAGGGGTATGGACAGGGTATTGTACATAATACTGGAGGCATGGAGAGGGTATGGTATACGATGTTTGGGGTGTAGATACGTGGCCGATGCTCCCACACCCTCCTAATACAGTCACTACGCTGCGCCTGCGATAGCACTTTGCTGCACTTGCCCCCTTCCTCAAGTTTAGGGCCCAAATCACGCCCCCCTTCTAAAAATCCTGGATCCGCCCCTGTGACAGTATGAATGTATACATAGAGGTATAGTAAGTAGTTGCCAGGGCTTGATGCTGAGGGTTGGCATGATGCACTAATGCATATCATTGATGCATGATCAGATGACGACCAATGGGCATGATGCATTCCTGCATCAGAGACCCTTAGAGGGGTAAAATGTTGAACCTTGCTGACATCACGTCCATGAACTCTTTATATTTGTGTAAGGACTTTTCAATGTCAGCTTTAATAAAAAGAGGGAGTCGTATGTACCACTGCAACCTGCATTCAGCAGGTGAAGATGAAGAAGGGGTCCCTGTTATTTTTTGGTCCTCTTTCACAATGTCTATTCATTTTTATAAGCTTAGATTTATGTGATTTCATTCAATTCAATTTTTTAGGCTCAACCGTAAGTATAAAGTTGATTCTTCTGGGTTAAACTAACATTTAACTGAATATTAAAGCAGAGTAAAACGTTTTCCATTGGAGATATACCATGACTAAAAGGTAAATTCTCAGACTTATGTGCCTGACCTCACAGAGAGATAGCCCCTATAGATGCCTTAGGTAATCTGAAAAGAGTCCTTGTGATTAAAATTGGAAAATTGGAAACTAGGAGGGTGATAAGATCTGGCCAGCAGAGGTGAAACCAAATGGTCTGATGGTTGACACTTTAAGGCTCGCTGATACAGGAATATACCAAGCTCACCAGTAATCACGATGTCTATATGATGGGCTGCTGAGTCTGCTTACCAGTTTCATGGGAGCATTTTGGTGATCCTTTGAGGTGTATCAATACTGTAGGGTCGTCATGATGCATGGATTTAGCCCTGGCGAGTTACTCACCAGGGCGGCATTCATGTATCATGATGACCAATGGGCATGATGCATTAATGCATTAGTGTGAATCAAAGCATATACTGTACTCTGGGTATGGTAGTGGTTTGTTTAAGCGCAGGGGTCCTAAATGAGTGCCTCGAATTAGCACCAATGTACAGGGATGTTGAAATCAACCTTAAGCACTGAAACTAGTATTCAAATAAGTGCCTGTCTCAAATAACCACCGAAATGAAGTGCTACGGGGTTGATACATAAACTGCCAGCGGGTCGGCATGATGCTTCAACGAAGTGTTGGTAAGCAGTCATGCCAGCACTTCATTGGTGCATCATGACGACTACTGGGCATGATGCAGTAATGCATCAGCGGCCCTTAAACGCTTAAACGAGCCACTACAGTATGTAGTCTGCTTGTAAAGTGATGACCGGGGGCTCCTTGATGGGGGTTTTAATGGGGGCATCCCATGTCACATGTCGATCTTAAGAATGTACATCTGTTATAATCCCATTACTATGGGGCATTTGACTGCAAAAATTAAACTGCCCCACTGGTGGATGACCCCCATAGAATTCCACCCTGGAGGGGTTAAGATGGAGGCAAAGAACTATTGGCCACTTGTAAATCCAACAATTATTGAGGTTTTTAAAATGAAAGGCAATTCATAGGGATATTTTCTGACATGGCTAAAGAGAATTATGATTTTGTATATGTTATCAGGTCACTCAATACATTTAAATTTGTTTAAGTTCCTCATTTAGAGAGATAAAGTTCCACACTCTTCAAATCCTTTTCACAGTATTGCCAAATAACTGCTCATTTATGGGATGTAAAGAAAATAGAGAATGTACTAATTGCTCTTCTACCCCATGTGTTATGTCTCAAAGTTTTATGATTTATTCAATTTAATTGCCATTACAGCTTATGGAGACACCTCCAGCACACATTTAGTTTTAACCATCCGTGCAAGTATTTTCCCCCTGAACTGACAAGAATACTTATAGCAATATGAAAACGTGGACGTTTTATTTTTTGGGTTCACATTTGTATTTTTGGCAAGATCCTCCAGAGCAGTCGTAGTGCATCACCTACAATCGCCCACTCTAATTCCCAGGGTTTCAAATCGTAGTGGCTGAGAAATGCCCTCCTGGCCTGGAAATTCACATGTACCTCTGTCAATTTTAAGAAATTCCCTGTCACTTGTCACTCAGCCCTAGACATAACATATAAATGATTTCTGCTACCCTCAAAGGTTTAATGGGTGCATAATTGTGAAGTGTTAACCCTTTAAGGGCCCCTGATGCATTGATGCATCATGCCCTTTGGTACGCTGGTTCCCTACAGGTAATTGAGGGCATGATACCCGCAGGCCATGCCTGATGACATTTCTTGGGGGGGCAGGGCCCTTGCACTCCACTAGATGGAGGTTTCTGCGCCTCAATCACAGGCCATGTTCCAAACATCTGTATAGGAGAGACATGTTAACCATTGGGGTGCCAGGGTGACCTCTTATGAGAAAGGGTTAAAACAGGGGATGATTGACAGGTAATATCTTAGGCATGGCCTGCCTGTATACATGTCCTCAATATACAGGCAGGTGGCCAGCAAAGCCCTTTGGTCTTCATGATGCACCAATGAAGTGCTGGCGAAACTGCTTGCCAGCACTTCATTGGAGCATCATGCAGACCCACCAAGAGTTTGTGTATCGACCCACCGAGAGTTTGTGTATCGACCCACCGGGAGTTTGTGTATCGACCCACCGGGAGTTTGTGTATCGACCCACCGGGAGTTTGTGTATCAACCCCATAAGCACATCATACCTTTGGTCGTCATGATGCGTGAATAAAGACCTGGTAGGTGACTCGCCAGGGCTGCATTCATTCATCATGACAACCAATGGGCATGATGCATTAATGCACCTGCAGCCCTTGAAGGCGGCAGTAATAAGAGGTTCATGTACCTCTGTCATCATACATTGCAGGCTAGATTAATGCAGTTCATCTAGGCCAACACCAGGGCAGCATTGGTGCATCACACCAACTCTACTGAAGTGCACCAACCAATGAGGGATACCGTATTTCCTTGATTATAAGAGCCGGGGCCCAAATATAAGCCTGGTCAGAACAAGAAAACTCATTAGAAGTCCCATAGAGGGACATAAATTTAGTTCTATTATGAATATTTTTACAATTATTTCAGCTTTATGAAGCTAACATCACATCCCTAACTCTGAGTATACAGTCAAAAGAATTATTCCGAGAAATATGTAGAAACAGTGGATGGATATTGAAATTTTAGGTAGCATGCTATACAGATTGGTCAAGCTTATTAATTATAAGCCTGCCTTAAATATAAGCCTGCCCGGCTTATAAGCCTGGTCAATTTCCCATTTGAAATCAATACAAACCCGGGCTAATAATCGGGGATTAGCAAAAGATGCATCAAGTAAATGACAATGCATTAATGCACTATTCAGTGCATCCACTGATGCATTAATGCATCAAGCCCATTGGTCGGCATGATGCATGAATGCAGCCCTGGTGAGTAATTCGCCAGGGCTGCATTCATGCTGGTCCTACAGGATTGATACACTCCCAGAGGGCTGGCATGATGCTCCAAAAAAGTGCTAGCATGCAGACTCACCAGCACTTCATTGGTGCATCATGGCGACCAAAGGCATGATGCGCTTATATATCAGCGGTCCTTAAAGGGTTAACGTGTTAAATGTAGGCTGCGCAGTTAATGGGTTAATTTATCTATAGATAGCACTCGGGTCAGGTGAGGCTAAGTACTGGCTCCTGTAGGTGAAGTATGGGGTTTTAAATTTAAGATCAATTATCTAGATGTATCATCATGATGCATGGATGCATAGGTGCATCATGTGTACCCTCTTAAAGTGTCTGTAGACCTGTTCAATGGGCATAATGCAACAGTGGCAAGTTACTCACAATAAGGCATACAATCAGGCGTCCTGACAACAAAGGGCATGGTGCATTGGGGAATTATAACATAATTCCCTAATGCATCACAATTTATAGAACGTGAAACTACTTATTAAATGTAGGAGGTCACAGCACATCTACATTCACTCCCCTACAAACCTTCAGAATCACTAAAGAGTTATATAAAGCCTGATTACAAGTTCCATGGTACCCATTTTAGAACTCCCTACCTTATCAATGTCACAATGTATCCCTTCAGGGCCGCTGATGTAAGTATGCACCTTACCCACTGGTGCATCATGACGACCAATGGGTATGATGCACTCCTGTATCAGCAACTCTTACAGGTTTAGCTTACCCTGATTAGATACGATGATAACGTAGTCCTAATCGACCAATCTTCCTCTGAAATCAGGCATACCTATTGGCACTTAACAATTCAGATGTTATGTAAGGCCAAGCACTTTTTGATACAGACACTCATTCAAATGACAATGATAGCACGATAATTTTTCTCGATAAGCAATGCCCCCGCCCCGACTGCTTGTTTAACACTAGCACTCATTTCGGTGTCAGGCACAGGAGGGTGTTGCTCCTATATTAAATGGAAGAGCTGGCAAAAAAATGCCCTGGTTTCCAGTCCTTTCTTTTCATGTAGCTATAACTTGTCCCTTTTGTTGCTCATAAGTGGTCATTCAAGTATGGTGCTAAAAAAGGGGGATTTGAGTAGGTACCTACTTGGGAGAAGTCAGTCAGTATAATATACTATAGAGTGAGTGACATGAGTAGGTACCTGATAGTGCAGCTCTCTCTGTTTTAAACAAGGCAGGTGACCTTTCAGACTGATGTGGTGAGTGCAAGTACGTTGGTGAAGCAGTGCACGACTTGTTTAGAAAAGAGGGCACATACTCACAGCTCTTTTTACAATAGGAGCAACACTCTCCTGAGCTAGTATAACCGTGTAAAGCCTCGCATCATGCCTATATTGGTCTTCATGATGCACCAATGAAATGCTGCCATGTCTGCTTATCAGCACTTCATTGGTGCATCATGCCACGCTATGATGCATAAATGCAGCACTGATGATGAACTCAATATTCCCACATTCATGCATCATGACAACCAATGGGCATGACGCATTTAAATGTACGGTCAGCGGCACTTAAAGGGTTAAGCTTCATGTCTACTTACCCAGTAGCATATATAGCCATTAGCATGACTTGTTACTTGATATATGCCTATAATGAGTTTATTTGTGTCCTGGCCTGAAGTAATTATATTAATAAAGGCCCCAACTATTCACTGTATTGTATGTAATAGTGAACAGGAAACACCTGATGAGGATATCTTCAAACCCTCTATGTAGTCTCTCTCCTCTCTCCTTTCTGTTTGGCTGCATCTATGGGCAGGCCCAGTTCTTCTAGATCATTTTCCAAGGTTTTCAACCAAGTTGTCTTTTATCCTCCTCTCATCTTTTTTTTTTTTTTAATTTCCTTGTTGCTTTCTCCAGTGCCTGTCTAGCTGGTGTCTCTCTGTGGAGTCTTATTGCATGCTTTTTTTTTGGCCATTTGACATTTATCACCTGTCTTTTTAATCTGAGTTGGTATGAGATGATCTTGTTCTTTGTTTGTTTTCTTGGTTGTCCACAGCTCTGATTGTAGAGGAAAAAGCTTTTGATGCATGCGCAGAAGATTTTCAATTTAACCTCGTTTTCAAGTTTGTCGTTTTCAAAGATATATTTAAGCAGTTATGTTGGAGTAATTAAGGTGGATCCCTTTGTAGTAAATATGCCCCCCGCCTGTCCTGAGTGATCATGTAGACATTCATACATAAGGGCTATGCATTATAAACATACCATTTTATATTTACCAAAGCATACAGGAATTCCTCCCGCTCACACTGAAGGGGAGATGGGGGGTAATTTTTTTACCCATCTGTGCACAAAGCCCTGTTGTTAGAAATGATCACCCCCTAAAACTTCCGTTTCAAACCTGACACTTGTATTTAGAAATAGCTCTTGACGCCTGACAAACACATAAAGTAGTTCTGAAAGGGAGGATGATGAAACTATAAGCAAATAGACGGATTTCAATTTGAAATTGACTCAAGTGTGTCACTCTGTGTGTCCGGCGTGACTTCCTTCACGTGATGACGCAGAAAGACTGGTATTCTTTTAATATATATATATATATATATATATATATATATATATATATATATATATATATATATATATATATGATTTGTGGAATCGGTGTAGGTAGAGACATTCTGTGGTTTACAGAATCCTCATCAATTCACGCGGACTTTTAACTCTACAGATAGAGCAGTTTAAAACTTGCAATTCTCAGGCCTCTGGTGCGGCTGAGGGATCAAGTGTCAATGTGCAAGATCGAGGCAAGAGTCAACCCAATAGCTTGTATCCCTTCTGGAATGTGTTGCTCCTATGGTAAAAAGAGCTGTCAGTAGGTACCCTCTTTTCAAAAGAAGTCATGCTCTGCTTCACCATTCAATTTGCACTCACCACAATAGTCTGAAAAGTCACATGCCTTGTTAAAAACAGAGAGAGCTGCACTATCAGGTACATAGATAGAACTAAACGACTGTGGTGTACGAGGTGGTCGATCCACCACGAGGGCGTTAGCCCTCGGGGGAGACAACTCCAGAGGGGTGGATCGTCCACCGAGGACACCAGGGGAGGTTAGTTCTATATTTATTTTATGTTTTTAGAGGGTTTAAATAAGGAAAAATTATCAAAATCCGGTACCGTAGTTCACCGCACGAGCGCCCATGGCCATTTTGAATGTTTACATGCACCCAGAACGAGGCTGCAGTGGTGGATCAGCCGCTGTGGTGGATCGGCACACGTTACGCCACTGGGGGTGTGGCGATCGGCCGCGCAATGCTATCTCTACGGGAAGAAGTTATTCACATAAAATAACTACTCATGTCACACACTCTATGGTATATTATACTGACTGACTTCTCCCAACTAGGTACCTACTCGAATCCCCCTTTTTTAGCACCATACTTGAATGACCACATGTGAGCAACAAAAGGGACAAGTTATAGCTACATGAAAAGAAAGGACTGGAAGCGAGGACATTTTTAGCCAGCTCTTCCTTTTACTATAGGAGCAACACCCTCCTGTGTTGTTAACTAAAGGTAGTGTTGACCCACCATTCTGTGGATACAAAGGAAGTGTTTAGTGCTGCATGGTTGGAACAGGTAGGGTAGACACCAAGGTAACAAAATGTGCCTTTAGGGATCCTAAACACAATTCTAAACATATATTCTTGTTACGTTTCTCTAATCACTTTAAGTTCCTAAACATGTTTAGGCAAACGATGTGTTTAGCTCAAGTGTTTAGAAATCTATGTGTTTCTAAAGGTGTAAAATGTTGTGTTTAGATATCTATGAAATTTTGTGTTTAGGTGTCTGAATGAGTTGATGGAAATTTAGGGGTTGTAGATGTTTGCATTAAGAAAATAAATGATTATCTTTTATTTGTTTTCTCATATATCTTGTGGGGTCCATCCGGTATTTAGAAGTCTCCAAAGATGTCAGCCATGGGTATATACATCCATGTATACATATATGTACATACTGCATTAGATTAGATAGTTTAAGATTCGGCAACTTGTACCTGTACAGGAACGGCAAGGGCTAGACATACAAGTTGCAGTATAAGTACAGGTAATATGGTTAAGATACACCTGCATACATGGGGAAAGAAGCACATGGGTTAATTCAAACCTATAATCTATATAACCCCACCTTATCTACACGTACGTGTAGACAAAGCCCTACACATCCAAAACGTCAAGCCTACAAGTTGTAGATGGGGATACCCCCCATGTGACCTATGACGTTTCCCGTTTCTGTACACGTCCATATCTTAAACTCCCTAATGAGGGACTTGAGAAAGTACAACAGTTTGGCAGGGAGGACATTGCTTTGGCTTTTACAAAATAACATAAAATAGGTGTCAGTCATGAAACATATTGATTAATCTATACCAAAGATGGTGATGAAAGGTGAATTCAGTCATTTCTCTATTGCCACTTCTATTCTCTTGACATTCTATGAAATGAAACTAAGATCAATATGGGATTTCGGGACAGTTGTCACAACAATTGATTGTGATTGTGTGCATATAGTCCATTCACAGGTAGTGCTGCTACCTGGTGTGCATCTGACATACAGGTGTCTGAAAGTATCAATGTTTGAATCTAAACACCTATTATTCAATGTGTTTTAACTCTAAACATCTAAACATGTTTAGCGAAATTGTTTATGCATTTTGAATAAAAGTGTTTATTTCCTAAATGTGTAGTTAATGAGACACCTAACTGACCTATACGTTTAGGTTTTAATCATGTTTAGACGTAAACATGTTTAAAATCTAAACATCATTTTTGCAGTGTAGTGCTGACTAATTCAAGGTTCCCCAAGGGTTGTTATGATGCAGTCATAATGAAATGTTGGCAAAGAGAGCGCATCATGCCAACAAAAATTGATGAATTATAGTGGCATATAAAGGGTTAACCCTTTAGTTAAAGTGGCATATAAGGGGTTAACCCTTTAATTATAGTGGCATATAAAAGGTTAACTCTTTATTTATAGTGGCATATAAAGGGTTAAGCCTGTAATTATAGTGGCATATAAAGGGTTAACCTCTAATTATAGTGGCATATAAAGGGTTAATGCTTTAGTTATAATGGTATATAAAGGGTTAACCCTGTAATTATAGTGGCATGTAAACGGTTAACCCTGTAATTATAGTGGCATATAAAGGGTTAACCCTGTAATTATAGTAGCATATAAAGGGTTAACCCTGTAATTATAGTAGCATATAAAGGGTTAACCCTGTAATTATAGTGGCATATAAAGGGTTAACCCTGTAATTATAGTGGCATATAAAGGGTTAACCCTTTATTTATAGTGGCATATAAAGGGTTAAGCCTTTATTTTATGTGAATAACTTCTTCCCGTAGAGATAGCATTGCGCGGCTGATCGCCATACCCCCAGTGGCGTAACGTGTGTCGATCCACCACAGCCGCCGATCCAGTACTGCAGCCTCGTTCTGGGTGTGTGTAAACATTCAAAATGGCGGACCGCCGCTTGTACGGGGCACTACGCTAACGGATTTTGTTAATTTTCAGTTAATTAAATACTCTAAAAACATAAAATAAATATAAAACTAAACTCCCCTGGTGTCCTCGGTGGCCGATCCACCCCGAGGGGTGGATCGGCCACCGAGGGGGGTCGATCCACCACGACCCCCCCCTCGTGGTGGATCGGCCACCTCATACACCACTGTCGTTTAGTTCTATCTATTTATTTATAGTGACATATAAAGGGTTAACCCTGTAATTATAGTGGCATGTAAACAGTTAACCATGTAATTATAGTGGCATATAAAGGGTTAACCCTGTAATTATAGTGGCATATAAAAGGTTAACCCTTTATTTATAGTGGCATATAAAGGGTTAACTCTTTAATTATAGTGGCATATAAAGGGTTAACCCTGTAATTATAGTGGCATATAAAGGGTTAACCCTGTAATTATAGTGGCATACAAAGGTTTAACCCTGTAATTATAGTGGCATATAAAGGGTTAACCCTGTAATCATAGTGGCATACAAAGGTTTAACCCTTTCATGACTTTATAGCATTCTATTGCACCATGCCCCAAGTTTTTTTGATGCGTGAATTTAAATCTGGTGAATAACTCACCAGTCCTACGTTCATTTCCATGGTGTCATGATACATCCAAAAGATCATCATGATACACCAATGCAGTGGTGGCACTTCTTTTATGCATCATGACATTGTTAATTATCACCAACCCTGGAGGCTTCATGCCGATCTTTAATACTATGTAGGAATGCAGGTCTGACGGACGGAATGTTATAGTACATGCTAATTATGCAGTCTTCTTCCAAGACTTCCCAGGGTTGGAGGGGGGGGGGGAGATTGGTGTCATGTGCATGGTATACCGTAGTGGTATATTTAAGCGCCCTGGTTCTAGTGATTAAATCTGAATGATGACTTCTCCAGTACCTTATGTCTTGTTCAGAATCCTCCACCAGTGTACATTGGTGTACCATTCATTCAGCATTGACCTTTTAAAAGTCGATAGTGAATTACCATCTCACGCACATCGGTCGACAGGATGCAGAAATGCAGCCCCAGCGAGTACCTCACTAGGGCCATTTTCAGACATCATGCAGGCCCTTCAGGGTTGATGCACTCCAAGAGGGTTATCATGATGCTCCAATGAAGTGCTGGTAAGCAGGCTTGACAGCACTTCATTGGTGCATCGTGAATACCGATAGGCATGATGCACTCCCGCATTGGTGGCCTTTGGTGGGCACAATGCAGTGATACATGAAGAGACACGGGCCCTCTGTCCTAGGCATTTACTTGTACTAATCTGCCCCTTATTCTAAATGCAATGTGATTTCTTTTTTTCTTTCTGTGTGCCTTTACCCTGGTAGTTATTCAAGATGCTCATTTGGATGGCGTTTTTAAGCTTTCAATAGCCCTGTACCCCCATTCCCTATTGACAGATCCACATGTGCACGACACTAGTGCTAAAGATTGATTCCAAAATGCAATAGGGAGCCTAAGTCTCGCGATAAACTACGCTGTAAAAGAATTTCTGATTTGGAACTAAAATAACCAATATTTGAATTGACCTGAAGGCCCACAATATATGAAATTTTAAGGCTCAACTCTCATTCTTAAAAAAGTTATGCTAGGCCTAAAATTTTCCCCTATCCCTCAAGCCTGCGGGCGATAATATGCTGAGCTCAGAATCCGCCCACACGTGACGTGACTTCGCCTCCCTATGTAGCCATATTCAATGGCTGACAGTTATGTGACCTGCTGCAATTAACAAAGCTAAATTTTGTTGAGTTTCTTTACTTAAAAGCTTCCAAACCAGTGTAGTCATGACATAAATGCAAATGTCCACTCACATGGGACATTTTTGCACCGTATTCCCCTCAGCCATAATTATAATGGCTTCATTGAATACGGCCAGAACCACCTCTGGGAATACGATGCAAAAATATCCCATGCTCGTGGACATTTGCTTATTTATTTGAAATGCAGAACCAGCGTTTATATCAGAAGTTTGAGCCAGTGCCCAGCACCGAAACGAGGATTTATGGTATATGGAGTGTCTAGATGTATACACTGTAGTCAGAATGATAGGTTGACAGATTGTGTGAGCTAAGGACTCTCTATAGAGGATACTTAATGCCTGCTACATAGTGAAGAAACTAATGCATTTAGTATTTCTTTTTTTCTTTTGTTAAAACCCTTTAGGTGGTGCATAGTCCCTCCAGGTTTATGTCCCTAGGTTGCCATGATATGGCTCTAGACCCCTAAAATCGACATGGCGACATGGGCCTTTTTTTGGCTTAGTGAGATGGGACATGATCCTTTCTTTAAAATCGACATGGTGACATGAACATTTCTTAAAATCGACATGAAGACATGGCAATTTCTTAAAATCGACATGGGACATGGGGACCCCCCATCAAGGGCCCCCATGATGCACCGATGAAGTGCTGGTGAATCTAATTGCCAGCACTATATTGGAGCATCATGCCCACCCTCCAGAAGAGTATCAGTCCCATGAGGATGGCATGATACATGAAAGCACCATGGTAGGTAAACTCGCCATTCATGCATCATACTGACAATGAGCATGATGCATTAATGCACCATGTACACCTTATAGGTGTAAATTCTTTACCAGCTTCACCCAGTGAGCTACCCATACCCTGTACACAGCACCTGACAATAATCCCCCATGTGAAGGCTAAGGAAAACACCCCTCATACAGGGCAAACACACGCCTTAATATCGCCCCCTCAGTGACGCCAGGAGGGTGTTTCGAAAAGAATGGGCAATGTTTCAGATCCAGGTTTTTGAAAAGGAGGGGTGCACCCCTTATCTGGCCCCTTATTTTGGCTAACTTCTAGGCTAAAAAGAGGTAAATAAACTCTTAAATACAGGGGAAAAGGACCGGGTGCACGGCCCCGCGCCAACCGTCTAAATCCGCCACTGGGGACATGGATTCTCGTTGTAGGTAATTCACCTTTCATTTCCCCACTCTGTACACCACCCTCAGAAGGCACTCCCCACCTTATACATATGCGTGGGCACTGACACATTCCTCTGTTAAATTATCAACCTGTGAAGCACGGGATAGCCACTTAGTGCCGCTAAAGTGCTGTAAAACACAAATCAATCAATCAATCCCCACCTTATACTGTAATTGAAGTGACTCGCTGTGAATTGGACAGTGGTGCGAAAAGTGGTGGAAGTGATTGCATGAATGGTCACACCTGAGCGCTTCCCAGGTAAGGTACCGTGAATTCTCTCGTATAAGCTGCAGATAGTACCAGAACCCACCGGTAGGGTGAAGGGAGGTTGGGACGTTAGGGTCAGATATGACATATACCCAATATGTTTCCAACTTTTCAGTTGGGTCAGGGGAGATCCATTCATAAGACCATTTTGAAATTGGTATACTTTTCCACAAAGGGGCCGGCTTATCCGAGGGAATTCATGGTACTTCTCTCCCACTTGGATCCCACCGATTCTGGACCACATCTTCTAACAAGTAGCTTTTGTCAACACAACAGGAGCGTGTTGCTCCTATGGTAAAAAGAGCTGTCAGTAGGTACCCTCTTTTCAAAAGAAGTCACGCTCTGTTTCACCATTCAACTTGCACTCACCACATTAGTCTGAAAAGTCAACTGCCTTGTCTAAAACCGAGAGAGCAGCACTGTGAGGTACCTACTCATGTCACACACTCTATAGTATATCATACTGATTGACTTTTCCCAACTAGGTACCTACTCGAATCCCCCTTTTTTAGCACCGTACTTGAATGAACACTTATGAGCAACAAAAGGGACAAGTAATAGCTACATGAAAAGAAAGGACTGGAAACAAGGGCATTTTTAGCCAGCTCTTCTTTTACTATAGGAGCAACACCCTCCTGAGAAGTAATTACCAAAGGTGAGTCAGTTCCATTTTTGGACGTGCACCTCAGATAGAACTGAATTCCTTCACTTAGGGAAACACCCTCAAGGGGAGAATGGAGATATCAGGGACAGGCTGAGAGAAGGAAAAAAAAAGAACCAGGAATTTATACACAACAGCAACTAACGGAGTAAACTCCTATATCTATATGGTGAACATTAGTTTTGCATCTCCAGTTAGAGGCAGTTTGAAACCAACGGTCACTGGTGCAAGTCACATCAACCAAGGACTGGTTCACAAAAGGTCTCAGATTGTTGGACAGTTGAACCTATACAAAGTACTGGGGATATACATAGCAGATGGACAATACAGCTGAGTAAAAAGGACAGATGAAAAGGTAAATTCTGACCACCTTACTCTAAATATTTAAGTGTTGCATAGTGTTTTGGCCTTTTTACTGGATCATCATATTATGTCATGGCTGATACGAACGTCACTATAGATTAGTACTAGAACCACCGTATTCAAGTATTCAATGGGGGGCATTGAATACAATGTGTCCGTATTCAATGGGTCCCACACCATCTTGAATTTTTTAACAGACCTAAGCTGTTTTTCTTTATTTAAAAGCAAAATAACCCCCTAGGTCATGACATAAATGCAAATGTCCACTTCCATGAGATTTTTTACATCGTATTCCCCTCTGTGGGACTGGATGCATCCCACTCAGCCATATAATGGCTTCGTGGGATATGCCAGTCCCACCTCGGGGAATACAATGTAAAAATATCCCATGGTTGTGGACATTTTGCTTATATACATCTAAATGCAGTCCAGCATATATGCAACATGATGACCCTACGGGAAGATACAGTCCCAAAATTGAACATGATATGAATGCACCAATGCGATGCATGTGATTTTACTCACCAGCAGTGCATTGGTCCTCAACCACTCAAAAACAAAATGTTTATTAGTGCGCCATCCGTCGTCATGATGCATGAATGCAGCTTGGGTGAGTAACTCGCCCAGACAGGGATGATAGTCTCATTGGCTCAGCATGATGCACCAATGAAGCACTTCATTGATGCATCATGACGACCAATGGGCATGATGCACTAAAAGGGTTGATAAGTTGGGTGCCACATTCCACTGAAATACACAAGGGCAATTGGATGTCATGATGCCTGCATGCAGCCCTGGCAATTTAAGTACCTCAGGGCTGCATTAATGCATCATGACAAATCACTGATACACTCCCAAAGACCTGTCATGATGCACCAATGCAGTGCAGTCAGGTAGACTCACCAGCGCTGCAGTAGTGCATCATGACAACCAGGAAATTCCCAAGCCATTCTCTAGATCTAGACTAGAGAACTTTCTTGAGTATAAGATGTTATGGCATGTCCAAATTTCCAGGGAAAACCATGTTCTCTATTCTTGTTGTATTCACAAGTCGGGACTTGAGAAATTCCTGAGAAATTGTCGAGATCTTGTTCAGTGGGAGTGGACTTGAGCCATTACGCATGTCTCAAGGGACTGGTAGTGTGGGAAATCTTGACCGGTGACCAATTTAGTCCCATATTGTCCCATTCACAGAATACCGTAATACCCCTTGTACAAGACACACCCTGCCTAAAAGTCGCACCTGGGCCTTTATTTTGTTAATTTTAGTACTATTCTTAGGGTTGTGCCACTGTTATATTGTACGGTATCATAAAGCGCACCCTGAGCTTTGGGTTGTGGCACTGTTATATTGTACGGTATCATAAAGCGCACTCTGAGCTTAGGGTTGTGGCACTGTTATATTGTACGGTATCATAAAGCGCACTCTGAGCTTAGAATTTTAGTACTGCTATGATATGATATTATAAGACGAACTCTGACTTTAGGATTTTAGAACAGGTATATTGTAAAATAGTATAAGGCACACTCTGAGCTTAGAATTTTAGTACTGTTCTGTAGGATAATATTATAAGGCGCACTCGATCCGGGCCTAGGAAGGTAATTTGGACCCATGAAGGATCCATCCTCACATATTAGCCACACCTTATATGCTATACTTTACGGTAATACCACACATAACCATAGTCCCATATTGTCCCATTCATCGAATAGTAGCACATAGAGAGACATAGACCACAGGGGCTACCTTACTCTGCTATAATAGCCCCTCGGTGTCAGCCTGGGACAAACTGCCAAGGGACAAAATTTAATTTAACACATCAGACAATGCCTGGGGGGTACTTAACTACTGGTGTCTGTATAGACATTTAGTGGTGGAATGATACCTCTGGGTTCATGTATTTTCTGGGTCAGACAGCAAGATGGACCAATGCAGTGCTGGGTAGTCTACTCGCCAGTAATGCATTGGTGCATCATGACATAAGCGTCGGCATGATGCATGAACATGTGATGGTGAGTAACACGCAAATGCTGCATTCATGCATCATGCCAACAATTAGAATTGGCATGATGCATTAATGCACTCTGCACATGGTAAAGGGTGGAGTCAGACGTAACCCGTCAAGGGCAGACAGTGCATTAGTGCATCATGCCCATTGGTCGTCATGATGCATCAATGCAGCTAACTTCATGCATCATGCAAAGCCTGCAGGATTGATTGACGTACTCCTGTATGGTCGGCATGATGCGCCAATGAAGAGCTGATCAGTTGACTTGCAGGGTTTCATTGGTGCATCATGCTGATCGATGGGCATGATGCACCAATGAATAAGCGACCCTTGAAGGGCCAAGTGCTGGTCATAGAATGTAGGGCCTACTTGATGGCGGGGGAGGGGGGGCTCCAGGGCCCTATTCCAGTGTCCTACACCATCAAGGACATCGTCTTGACTTCCGGTCAATCAGTTTGATGAACCGGAAGGAGCTAGCAGCACATGCGCACCTGGACCCAACCAAGGCAGAACTATTACCTTCTAAGTCTGTTAACCAATGGAAATACGTCTTACAAAATGGTATCTACGCCTTATTCTGTAACCCAGGGGAAGCTATAAATAGGACCGAATAGGTAATGTCCTTTTTAGATCCTTGCAGGTAAAGGACGGGACCTTCTGAAGGTCAGAAGGCCCTTCATTTGGGTGGTTTCTTAGACACCTATTCCGTGACTGTATACTACTACATGCCCCATACGTCATTATCATGTGTATAAGTGCTGGTATGCAGACCATGGTATAGGCCTTTCTCAACATTGCTATGCATTGTTTTTTATGCATAGACCATGGCCCCTTTGGAAGGACTTGCGTGACTGATTTAGAGGGAAAGAAGGAAAGGAGTTGCAAACAGGAAAAGCTGTGTACATTCACTCTACCGGGTATACATTTACAACACTGGATATTACATGCCTTGTGGCCAATTTATTTGGACCTGGATGGTTTTGATGTCACACCATATACCTTATGACTAGTATGGTTGGACTATGGATGGTTTTTAAATAGCCATATATACATATTGTGTACACACTAGACCTATACATAGGTGTGCCTCTAACACGAGTGGTGCATGGATATTTATAATATAATAGCACAGTGGGACTCTGACACAAGGCCAGGAGGTTATATGTACACCCAGTGTGCCTCAATGTGCCTATTATCGCCCAGTACTAATGGAATACTGTGCGGATCTGGTATTATAAAAATAACGAGTCATAAATTGCAATCATCCGGGCAAGACATGACAATGACTCGTGGATTTTCGCCTTTCCCTTTCGGCGGACATTGATATGTAAATCAGACATACACAGTTGGAAAGTGCCCTGTGTGGCCTACTACGTACTTGGTACAGCACTTTTTGGAATTTCGTGTTTATTTTATACCAAGACAAATTCCCACTAGGAGGCAAGGAGAGGTTTCTGTTTCTACTGACTATATAATGTATGTTGAAGTTTGGTTGTTTCAGTGGTCATCCCCCTCCCCCAATACATGTATGCCTACGTCACGTCATACTTTATTGTTTTCCATCACAATCGCATGAAATAGGCGACTAGTGACGATTTTTTGAATTTATAATGTATTTATTGCACAAAGTGATTTTCAAAATACAGTACATTCAAAATGAGATAGGTACTCAGTCCTTGTAATTGACTTAGCATGGCATAACAGTAATCCATAGTGCAATGAGTTAACTTTGAAATAAGAAGCACTGTACATCAAGCACTTGTCATTTGGTATACTACTAATAATGAATGTATCTATGTTTAAGTGTGATGGGTTAGCCAATATCAAATAATGATAATGTACATTACACACTGTTCTTCTGAGTTCTTCAATTTGACAATATAAGTATGAACAGTATTATTTCAAATATATGGAAATGACAGAATTCAAGTAATAGTAGAGAGAGGTTAGTAACATTGAGCATTGTCAGCAGAGAAGTATGTATGTCGTTGGTTTTAAGTTAATATTCTAATATATAGCAGTTATATTAATGAGGATATCAATATGCATAAGAGCTTTTCGTGCGTGAGAAATATGCAGTGTAATTTACAGTTATATCCAACATTTTAAAAGTGTGAAAATTGAGTACTGGTCAGCTACATTTCTGAGACCACTTCATTTCTGTTTTAAAGAGAAAAAATATATATGACACTTTTTTTCCGAGGAGAAACAATTTGTGATTTAAAAGTGACCTTATACACAGTGCTGATTATTGGGGCTGACCATTGTGCCCGGATGTCCACCATGAAACCCTTTAAGGGCCACTGATACAGAAGTGCATCATGCCCATTGGTCGTCATGATGCACACACTTCATTGGAGCATCATGCCGACCCTATGGGGATGATACATCAACCCCAGAAGGTCGGCATGATGCTCCAATAAAGTGCTGGTAAGCAGTCTCGCCAGCACTTCATTGGTGCATCATGACGACCAATGGGCATGATGCATTAATGCATCAGCAGCCCTTAAAGGGATAATGTATACAGAGTACGGTTCATTGGGGAGGAATAACGGCCCAACTGAGTGGGATCTTCTCTTATCTCTTTTTAGGGGTACACAAATAGACAAGGGGCTCACGTAAGAAGAGGCAAGCCCCAGATTTAACTGTTTAAATATAGTAGAGTGCATCCACCCACACTTCCACCAGTATATACAGCAGGGGTCTCCCAGTATGTTGTTCTCCATGGAAAATCATGAATTTGGATGTTATTTTTTTTCTGTTTTGGGGTTGTTTCCTTGTTGTTGTAAGGGTTTCTGCTGGTTTTTTTTTTTTCTTATTCGTTATCTATTTACCAATCCTCCCTTTTTTTAAGTTTTAAACTATGGACTGGTTTTCAAGGGAAAAAAGAAATCCACATCCGTAAAATTCAAAGTAAGGAGGGAAAGGCAGATTTCTATTAGAGAAGAAATGGCATTTACGTAGCTGGATTGCTACTTGTTTTCATTCCAGTTGTCACATTGTAACTAGCCTAGTTACTAGGATTGCAATTAGAAAGGCAATCATAACGGCTACCTAACATAAGATGTTCTTCAGTGAAATGCCTCTTAACCCTTCAGGGGCGACACAATGCATCTAGGTTCATGCTCCTTTGCCACCATGATGCACCAATTGCAGCCACCATGATGCACTAATTGCAGCACTGGTGAGTACCTCACCTCCGATGCATTGAAGTATCATGCTGACTGTACGGTCAGCATGACACACACATGAAGCACCATTTAGGTACCCACCTGGCTTGCATTCATGCATCATAGCATCCAATGGGCATGATACATTAAAGCAGTATATGGCCCTCAAAGGATTGTCATAGGTAAGGCCAAATAAAAAAAAGGTTTCTTTCCAGTAACCCGACCGACCCTAGCAAAACAGGGGTTTTTTTTTGTGATTTTGAAGAATTTTGTCTAATTTTTTCATATGTTAAAGAAATTTTCATTACTTTTTGAGCATTTCTCCTGTATCCTTTTCATGTTCTTCCCCTCTCTCATAGTTGCCATTTTCCCATCATTATTTTACAATGAAATCAAAGAATTTGATACATCCATTGATATATGCCCTAACACTTCCTATATAAATGTAAACAAAAAACAAAAAAAAAAACTGACCTACCGACCCTAGCTCTTTGAGCTATGTTACTGGAAACACACCTTTTATTTTTCTTGGCCTAATTTTAATTGTCGCAGACTTAGCAGGGCTGCATCCATGCAACATGACGTCCGAAGATCAAGATGCATTAACCCTCCAAGGCTTGCGGATGCATTAATGCATCATGCCCATCTGTCGCCATCATGTGTGAATGCAGTCCTGGCGAGTAACTCAACCATGGTGATTAACTGGCCGGCGTTGCATTCATCCATCATGTCAGCCCTATTGTATATATGGGCTTGATTTACCCTCGGAGGGTTGGTTGGCTTCATGCACCAATGACGTCAGCACTTCATTGGTGCATCATGCCAACTAATTGTCATGATGCACTCCGACATCGGCGGCCCACAAAGGATTAAATCACTATGTGGCCATGTAGCTCTGAAAGGGGTATACGTGAAACATGACCATTTTTAAGTGGAACATGCTGCAGGACGCCCCAGGACTAGGTAATCCCCATACAGACAGACAGCAGCCTTTGTATTGTGTGTGTTTCTTTCTGTCACTGACCCCGGGTATAGACCCTCCACCTTGGACGTGGTCAGAATAGAACCATGGTAACCAAGAAAAAAACTCACTTTGTGCTTAAATCAGGATCCACCCACCTGTATTTTATATATGGAAGGGAGTGGTCATTTTTAAAGAATATTGGGGCAGATTTCTGAGCACGAGCATCCAATGAATTTCTATGTACACAATGCTTTGCTCTCCACCCAAAATTCATGTAACAATTGACAGGGATACTTCTTGTTGAAAGGGGTAAGACCCCCACCCCCCAAAAAAAATGAATATATAGAATAATGAGTCAATGGACAAATAATAAGAATAAAGAATTCGAAAGGATAAATGAAGAGGAGAAATTTCAAAGTATTACTGTCCCTTGGTCTCTTCATCGGAGATATTGAATTCAGTCCCCCCCCCCCAAAAAAAAAAATAAATAAATAAAAGAAAAGAAAATAGATAAAGAGACACCCAATCCCTTTAAAACCCTCACTCCTTATAGCCGGCCAGAAAAGAAAGCAATGTATAACATGTCTGGAGACCTTGAGACATGGACATTAGCAATGGCACATATAACATGGGATGATATTCCTAATTGTTAAATCAGTTTGGGGCACACACATATCTGAGCCCCTTAAACTGTTAAGGGCCCCTGATGAGTGTGTCATGCCCATTGGTCGACACGCTGCACCAATGAGACTGTTCGCCAGCACTTCATTGGTGAATCATGCCTACCCTGCACGATTGTGTGTATCAGTTCTGTTGGGTCGGCACGATGCATGAATGTAGCCCTGGCAAGTTACTCGCCAGGGCTACGTTCATGCATCATGACGACAAATGGGCATGATGTATTAATGCACCAGGGCCCCTTAAAGGGTTAACCTAGAGTCAATACAGACCAGGTAAACAAGGCATGCTCCTCTTTCCTCCACCCCCACTCCCCCACAGCCCTCCCCCCCCCCACCAAACGGAGGGACTGATCGCATGAATGCATATTAGGGCCATGCTATAGATCATTGCAGCAAGCTGTGGCCACGTTTCTAAGTAATAGCATTTTTTCAGGTTTTCCTGAAGTTTGGCAGGAGATAAAGTTACAAATTTATATAACATGAAAACCCTACAATATTGTAAATACATATATGCAGAAGCTACCTACAGAGGGAGATATTGAAGGCAATGCTGTGTGGACATTTCCCAAATCCATCATAAACACAGACTTTTTTTCTTTAGACAAATGCCCCTATTTTGGCGCACGGCCCTATAAATGGGTGGGTGAGAAGAGGGATCCTTCTCCTTGTAATATTACACAGCATAAGTCCATGCTATATGCGTACATCACTGTGCATGGGGGTAGGCCCAGGGGTGGTCCTCCACAGAATCGACCACTTAGGCAGTCATCCTGCTAAAACTGAACAGAGAACCACAGTCAATTTATTGCAATGATGCAGTGTAGGTTTTACAATGAATACCAAGGTGGCAGAACATAGTACAAGGAATGTCCGTCATCATAATAATGGATCTCTGGCATCTTTGGGATTTCACGTAATTTCAACAACATTTTTTTCACAGTTTGGTGTGGTCGACTTTATGTACAGTAGTCATGGGGGTGGTTGGAATATGGGCGCACTACCCTACCCACGGGCAAAGACTGAGTTGACTTGCTAAGGACCTGGTGTTAGTCTAAAAATATATAATGGTATGGCACTCTTAGACGCCTCTCTGCTGTGAGCCACTGTGGGTATACCTGTCACATTGCCTATTTACAGGTATGACAGGTATACCCACAGTGGCTCACAGCAGAGAGCCGTCTAAGAGTGCCATACCCTTATTTATGCCATGGCTAATACCGATGACACTACATATTAGTACTACTTACGCCGTATTCAATGGGGGATGGAATACAATCCTCGCGTATTCAGCGGGCCATTTTGAAATTTATACAGAGCTAATTAGTTTCATATTTAGGTATAGTTATTAGAAGTTTTACGAAAAAGGAATGATTGAACTAGTTAAATAATATTATGTTATGACTTGTTTCAGGTATGTATATCTAAGTAATAGTGCCATGTTAAAAAACAAAATATTGCCCTGCGCGAAAATAAAAGCAGTGGCTTGCTACTGTATCATGTGACCTACTTCGTCGAGCAAGGTGTCATGGCGGATCAAAACAAAGTGAGACGACTCAACGCATTGAAACCAGTAAATATTGTTGAATTCCTTTATTTAAAAGCAATTTAAACCCGTAGGCCATGGCATAAATGCAAATATCAACTCACAGTGAATAAGTTTGCATCATATTCCCCAAGGTTTAGCTGTCCCGTATTCAACGAGGCCTTATAGGCCGAGTAGAATTATTCACTGATCATTGACATTTGCCTATATATTATTAGACTAACACCAGGTCCTTAGCACGTCAACTCAGTCTTTACGGTGACCTCACCTGAATGGTGTATGTATGTATGTGTGGGGGGGGGAGGTGTGGGTGTGGGGTGGCACCGACCCCGGGCACCGACCGTAAAACTGCCAACTGATGGCAGTGTAATGTCTTTTATATGTCTGTACTTGTCATTCATCAAGTGTTTTCTTTCCTTCATGACATCATTAAGATCTAGTTCAGAGGGGGCACAGTCAGTTCATCTGGCAAGATTGATTTGTAACATAAACTGATAAAAAGGATATATCATTGGTTTAGTTATGTGGTGAAAATTGAAGTTTTTGAGAATTGAAAATTTGACTTAAGAGAGTTTTTCCCTATTCAGGTCCAGGGGAAAAACCGGATACGACGACAATAATTCTGGACTCAGAGTAGCAATGCACGACTAAGTAAACTCACTGAAAAGGTTCGTGTTGCCAAATATAGCAAAAAAAAAATACTCATTTTTTTGTTCATCTGAAATTTGAAAAACAGCTGAAACACAATGTTTGATTTCTGACGCTTTGCATGCTACCGCATCATAACTACTCTGTAAAATTCAACTCAACAGAAACAAGACTGGCTTAAGCCTGAAGCTATAAGTTTATTTACCAGATAAAGACACCCGTGGATCCAATACTCCGTTTGTTATTGTGCCAAATGGGACAGGTTGTTGAATTTACGTCACATTAAAGTAGGTAAACTGGGGGAGGGGAGGGGGGGGCTGCAGGGGGTGGGGGGGGGGGCAAGTAGGTGTAGTACCCAGGCAGTAGTGGCACCTTCAGAGGTAGGGTTCTTATAGCTAAGGTAGCCAGGGGTCTTTTTCTCAGTAGAAAACGTGAGAACAGAGATGGATCTACATACATGTACATAAACACTGGCCGGCTGGCCAATGGAAAGTGAATAATTATAAAGTTCTGAGTTTGGAAATTTTTATTTGGAAAACGTGACACATGTATCTTTTTCTTCAAAGAAGCTTTAGGGTGTAAATTACATAATCAATCAAATTGTATAATATTGCTCTATAGTTAAGGAGGCAATAAGTAACATATGATGAATACAGTCAAACCAACTGCAGGACAAATACAATAAATACAGAACAATTCGGGTACAGACGCACAGTCTTTTTTAATGTTCCTTCCCAGATAACATTGATCCAACATTCTCAACGTTGAATCAATGTTGAATTGATATTGATCAAACATGATTAAGTTTGTTTCAACGTTGTACCCACTGGGTTCCATGCAGGGGCGTAGGAAGGAAATTTTTATTGGGGGGGGCCCAGAGTCTCGGTTGGGGGGGGGCCTGCTATATTTTTATATAGACTTATATAGGGAACCTCCTCATTATTGGGGCCCCCTGCCCACCCCCCCTTTTCCTACGCCCCTGCCATGTGTCCTGATGGCTAATGGGAAGATAAAGCCCAGTAGGCACCTAACGTTAAATCAACGTTGAAGTAACTTTGGCCATTGTTGATCAATGCTATATTGTTCAATTTTATGTGCCAGTGGTATATATCGTTGAACAAAAACACCTTAAGTGCAAAGAAACTGATTATTATAGTAGAGTCTAATTGTATGGGCTACTGGTGATGAATTTCATCTGTACTTCTAAGAACGTGCTGTGGGCTCATAGATTTGTAAACCATTCTGTTTCTGAATCCGCTTCCAAATTTAGATAAATGCAAGTTGAAAAGTTTCCTATAAATGACAAATATACCTTTAAGAGGAGTCATTCATTATAAGTACTATTTGTAAAGAACTACTAAATATGTTTGTCTGGTCCTTTAGCTGGTAGGGCCACATCATCACTAAAATCTTCTTGATGCATAAATGAAGTACTGGCGAGTCTACTTGCCAGCACTTCTTTGGTGCATCATGCCAATAGATCAGGGGTGCATCCACCCCATACAGTCGGCATGAGACATAAATGCAGCACTGTTGCATTTACGCATCATGACGACCAGAGCGCAATGTGCACTTTAATTTTTTTAAGGGACCCTAATGTAGGAGTGCATCATGCACATTGTTTGTCACGATGTGTGAATGCAGCAATGGCAGGTAACCTACAAGGGCAACATTCATGCATCATGCCGACCCTACATGGCTGAAACACCCCTGGATGGTAGTCATGACGCTCCGGTGATGTGCTGGTGAGCAGACTCGTCAGCACTTCATCGAGGCATCATAACGACCAATGGATATGATGCACTTCTGCATCAGCGACCCTTAAAGGATTACTTCTTTTAGGGGTGCAAAGACATTACATTTAATTCATCATGCCAATTGTGATGCATACATACAGCTTTCTTTCATGAATCATGTTAACTCTTTGGGAGACATTATATTACTTCATGTTGATATGCCTGAGATACTGACGGCCCATAGGTTTAACAGTGCATCTCCGTATCGCACACCAACTGTGAGATAACCCACCCCCGTATCTCACGGCCACTGCAACCACTTAAAATGACCATAAAACATGTAAATATTTATCTTTTTATGCAATTAAAAAAAGGAACATTTCTGACTCAGATAACATGAAATAAATGCAAAGGTTCACTCGTAGTGGGTATGACTGAGGGTTATCTCACTCGGCTTCGCCCCATGAGATAACCCTCAGTCATACCCACTACTCATGAACCTTTGCCTATATATCAATCCTGTAATGCATAAATAGATAGAACTAAACGACCGTGGTGTACGAGGTGGCCGATCCACCACGAGGGTAAGGTCTCCCCCCCGAGGGGTGGATTGGCCACCGAAGACCAGGGGAGTTTAGTTCTATATTTATTTTATGTTTTTAGAGGGTTTAAATAAGGAAAAATTATCAAAATCCGGTACCGTAGTTCCTCGTACGAGCGCCAGTCCACCATTTTGAATGTTTACATGCACCCAGAACGAGGCTGCAGTGGTGGATCGGCCACTGTGGTGGATTGGCACATGTTACGCCACTTGGGGTGTGCAGATTGGCCCTGCAATGCTATCTCTATGGGAAGAAGTTATTCACATAAAATAAATGTATGATGCATGAGCGTGACCCAGCTGATTTACTCACCAGGCATTCATGAATGATAGCCAAAGAGTATCAGGTACAATTATTGTTCTAGAAGCCCTTAAAGGGTTAAGATGTATTCAATCTTTAAACTGTTAAATCTATATCATTTTTGTCAGATGAAAGAACCCCTATTTCAAGTTGAACACTATACAGTCTTTGGATATTAAAACTAAACTTATGCTCATTTTTCAGGTGAAACACCCTCCTGTTTACCCACCCACCCACTCCCCTGTGGTAGGCCAAGCAGGCCTGAGGGCAGCCAACCATGGGGGCCAATGCCAGCTCACAGCGGCCAAAGCGACGCAGGAGCCACACTGGGTTGCACCATTCCACCTACTACCACTACCAAACTAGCAGTAGGCTTCCTCACAGTGGTGGGGGACCTATAGCAGGAGGAGGATCCACCTACGGGAGGGCCCCATCCAACCAACACCAGCCACCCCACTATAAGGCCCAACACCCACAGCAGCAGGGCTCCAGCAGCTACCCCCAGGACCAGAGTAGGTACACCAGTGTGGGCACTTTGAACACCATGGCATCTGTGTCTTCCTCACAGCGCAGGAATGCTAAGTCAGCGTCCACTCGAACACTTTTGGATAGGAAGTGTGTCTTCCTTGGACGGTATTTCGCACGGCAGTTTTCGCAGCCTGTGCTTCAGCGACTTCGGTACCATGTACAGCATGCTAAGGGGACTAAGACTAGGATCAGGCTGAGCACCAAAGGCCTGACTGTGGGGAGTAAGAATACCAATGTGTTTAAATCACAAAAGGCGCCATACGAGTTCCTGCCACTTCAGGACATCCATGAGATCTTTGTGGATAACGACCTTCGCAATGTCCTATTGGTCGTTAAGGGTCTACCCGATGGACACCTTGAGTTACTCACGTACAAGTTGGCTGACGAGCTTGAGGCTCGCTTATACCAGCAGACATTTAATGAGATGGTTTCAATGAATGGTAGCCGTGCTGGACACCAGTACCTAAAGATTATGGAGACTTCAGCCGTGGATGGCACCATTCGTACCAGTGGAGGGACACAACTCCGTGCAGGAGGACCCGGATATGGGAACCATTTCAATTCGACTACCTTGAACAGTGGGAGCTACAATCGACGTGCTGGGAACTCCTGGAGCCGAACACCTCCAGGACATGAAGGATATGTGTATCGCATTAAGGCCAATGAGTATGGAAGTGCTCCAGGAACTCCAAGTTCTCGCAGAGGTAAGCCTCGACACAGGAGTGAGGGTGATGCTCTCGATGTTGAGTTACGCAGACAAGCTGAGGACCGACAGTTTATGGAGGAAATGCGTCGTCGTGACCTCAACGATAATGTGCAGGGAGATTTTGATGATGCCACTGGTCCTATTAGACTCGTCTTCAGCAAGGATGGCATCATTGAGCAACACGGTGCTGCGAGCATCATTCGTGGCGATGGAGAAGATTCATTCATCGGTTCAGACCACGATAGTGGTATCCAAAGCAAGGATAATGGCAACCCTGACATTGTCGATGCTGGCATGGGCACAGTTCGGGCACATGTCAGTGGTTATACGGCCACCAGAAGTGGCAGCAGTAGCAGCAGTAGGGTCATCCAGGATTCTACCTCGTTCGATGTAACTGATGATGCCGGTTACCATGGCAATGGCTTTGTAACAAGTGGGCGGGTGAGTCGCTCACCAAACAGGGCCACCTCCTCCATGACAGGAGATCATGTGACCCATCATGTGTATGCTGATAGGTCCAGAGCAAAACGCTCTGAGTCACCAGCCCCAAGCCATCAATCAAGGGCACAATCGGAGGGTGGTTGGCGTGTGCGTATGCCCTGGAAACGCCGCTCACGCTCTTCTGACTCAACGGGAGGTCATCATAACTTTGAGACCACCTCCCTGGTGGTAGGGTCCCACACTAAACCTATGGGCAGGATGTACTTCCCCAGAAAAGATGGAGAGAAGCCACCAGAGTATATTGTTATGTATCCCTCGCTTAACAAGAACCATCGGACCAAGAGCAAGAGCGCCTCTCGCTTTGAACTGTGAATCATCCCTAGCGTTATCATAATCTAAACTAAGCAACTTCTATCAATCAACTCTGCTAGCTCAACTGAGGATTAATTAATAATATTATGACTTAATATTATGTACATACTGCATTGACATGTGTTGTAGACCACCAGACTTCCTTGGATAGAATGGCTCTTCACTAATGGTGTATACATAAGGATTATTGTGTTATGTCCCACTCTATATGGATTATATATATATATATATAAATGATATAAGAAAGCATGAGATTATAGAGATGTGCCTTTGATATATATATATATATATATATATATATATATATATATATATATATATATATATATATATATATATATATATGAAAGCAGCCCGAGAAGGCCGGATGTATAAATACTGTTCATTCACACCGTATAAAAACCAACACTGCCCAAATATCCTGAACAGGTCTGAGCTGGATTCAAGTATTATTAATTATTTTCAGATGTGATGATAGAGGAAAAATGGTGTGAAAGGGTGCTGAGGGCAGGGGGGGGGGAAAGCAGCCGCTGGATTTACTTTGTATTGTGACCCACATATATAAGCTTACTGTGCTCCGCATGTGTAGACATAAAAGCCGAGTTGGATGAGTCAAATCCTTGGAATGCTGTAGGCTACATGCATAACATGTATGTTCAAAAAAACAAGAGGGAGTCATCATTAACTACTCCAACTGGACTATGGGTGGATACTGAGACACCATGTTTGGATTATTTGAGAAGTATATATCTTTTTAACTTAACAACTTTTGAGAGAACAAATGGAGAAAATGACATCATTTATATTATTTCTAGCCTGGAGGAAACTCAGATATTGACTTGTACTAAATGTATACTCAATAGATATTTCAGAGGTGCTGAAAGTAGTAGTATGAAGCTTGTTTAAAAAGTATGACTAGCAAATATATATATATTATCTAAATAAATAAGGTTTATAATTATATCTACACTTTCTTATGTCTAGGTACCGGTACTTAATTAAACTAGTATACTGTGGTCATAGATTATTTCACGCTGTACATATTTTCACGGATTTTTCACGGAAGTGTAAAATTCGTGGATTTATGTCCATAGTGAATATATCTATCATATAGAATAGCAATAGCTAATTTTGAAAATCCGTGAATTCAAATACACATGAAATAGGGCCTTTTATCAATTCCGTGAAAATTTATACCAGTGAAAATATCTACGACCACAGTATGCTAGACTTCCATTGGTCAAAACATCTACACCAAGGATATATGACTTAAAGGCTTGTGTAAGTGCTCGGGCGCTTTTGAATTTCAATCCCATTCAAGACAGGCACATATTCAAGACTAAAACTATAGTGGCTTATTTTTAATTTCTGTATCGCCTGTCCCTATCCAAGACTGGCAATTACTCAAAGACTCAGTGCTTATAGTTGTACAGGTTTACCGTTGTGGTTAGTATAAGCGCCCGGGCGCTCATTGATTTCAGTCCCACTGTACTCCTGGTACTCATACAAGACAGGCGCTTATTTGAATACTGTTTTTTAGTGCTTAAGATTAATTTCAATACACCCATACCCTGGTGAATATTTGAGACCGGTACTCACTTGAGACGCTGGCACCTAAACGGGCCATAATGGTATACAGTAAAGATAATTGGACTACCTCGTACACCCACCCAGACACTGAGAGGCCTTCTTCAGTGCACCCCCTCACAGACATAAATTGGTTGAAGGAGGTCAGCCTGACCCTACTTAAGCCTTGTCTTCAACATTTGCACTGAGTTAAAAGGATTTCCTTAGGCCCTTAAGTGCCACTTGATTCATAAATGCATTATGCCCATCTGTCATTATAATATGGCAAGTAACTCGCCACTCGCCAGTGCTGCATCCATGTATCATATCTATCGCATGCAGAATTTATATACCTTATTTGGTATAATAAGTGCCCACCCCTTAATAAGCGCCAATCTCCCTTTTTGGAGTTAGTACAACTCTGATTAAGTTACATACATGTGACATTTAAACTGCCGAGGGCACTTATTACATCGAATAGGGTATTTCCAAAGGTTCGGTAGCTGCATCAATGTCGTGTTGGTGAGTATACTCATCAGCATTTCCTTGTTGAATCATGACAAACAAGGACCACAAACACTAAGCCATTATGTAGCCCTTAAAGGTTCAACATAGAATACAATGACCAATGTGTGTAGATTTGGGTTAGACACCTCTATTTTACACTTACGCACCGTAAAGGCCCTCGTATAAACTGCAGCTTATATAGAAGTTTTGAGAGGCCTACTTTGACTTGTATAGAGCCTTTTTAAACTTATGATGTGGCTTACACCGAGGGTTTTATGAATATATATACTTTAATAATAAATCTTTTCAGATCCCTAGGCCTACTTTGGCTTATGGCTTTTTCACAAATCCAGGGTGTGGCTTTTACATGTGTGCGGTATAAGCCGTGTGTCCAAAGGGCGATAGAATTCGTTAAGGCAAAATCCTGTGTTCATTTCCGAATATAAACCACTTTTCTCGTCCATTTCCAATGATAATATCAAACATGTTTGATTTTTGTTGTCGGGAATGGGCGACGAAATTGGTTTTATCATTGGGAATGGACGACAAAAGTGGTTTTATCGTCGTGAAACTTTTCAGTACCAATTATATCGCCCTGTGGACACAACATTTTATACTCAGGGTTTTACTGTAGAACCCCACCTGGTCAGCCATCTGAAACAGGCCACTCTTTGTCTACTTAGACACTCATGCAACAAGAAAGGGTCACCTTCTACACAAAGGAAACACTGTTCAGTTTGCATTGCTTTTGAAAGAAAATTTGTAACATGGTCGTCGATGTCTACATAGGCAAACTTCTTTTTAAGAGAGATATAGACAATTATCATTCAGAATGTGTATACATACTAGAGTGCAGGATTCTGATGTGAGATTATCATACTTCTCAGACAGTCCTGAGCAAGGTTTAGAAAATAGTTAGGCAAAATTTGGAGAAGCTAGCCTTTATTGCTGCATTGGTCTTTTTTTACAATCTTTACTGACTAGTTTGGCCAAAATTTTGTCAGAAACGAAAATGGATTTGGCTGCACACAATGCACATCAAAAACACCTTCTTCTTGGTACATGCTGGAATACTTTAACTACATGTATTGGAGAGATTTCCCATTATATGTTGTTGTCCTAGAGTAACATTGTAGAATGGTCTATCTTGGTTATGCTCTTGAGGCTTTGCCAACTGGTCGAGGTCACAGGGGACTCATTATAAAGAGAGGGTGATGGAGTGGTAAAATGGCACCCCTCCCTATATGTAACATAAGGTACACTCCAAATTAGGCTCCAACCCTGCCAAAAGAAAACCCTCCATGAGAAGGTGGGCCTTTGTCATTTGGTGAACCCTTCAAGGGTACGTACTGATTTAAATCATCATGCCCATTTGTTGTCATTGGGCAAAATTGCTATATCGGCATGTGGCTCTGCATTCTGATCCCATGGGATTGATATTATGAAGACGAGACATCAGAATGATCTTGTTTCGTTGTTTCAATGCGATGGGTTTGTGTGTTTGTAGGGACCAGAATATTTCAGACTCCTCTTGAGGGGACAAAACAAATGTTATCCTCCTTCAGTAAACCATACATAACTTTATATTGTTGTCATTAAATAGGAATGCAGCTCTGGCAAGGATCATATTCTGAAGATGAGTATATATGTGGCGGAGGGAGGCTTGATCAAAAACAATTGAGACCCCCCTTGAAATGATAAAGAGAATTTCATTTCTTTTCAGCGAAAAGGGTCATGTGTTACTATAAATCGAAGATCGAAAAATGTCAGCCCCCTGTCCAAAGGGGAGCAGGAGGTATTTTTGCATGCGCTCACCTGAAATTCCACCAAACCTACCCCAGCACTTAAAAAGGAAGTCTCCCTAAAATTGCTAGAAGCAGTTAGACTTTCAGAGAAAGCCTGTGGTGTAATACAGGATGGGCCGGACAGGGCCGTATAAAGAGACAGTTCTAGGCCATCACGGTGTCAGCCTATTTAAACCCCTAAGGATGATCAATATCCTGAAGATGAGGTATAAGAATAATGTGCTGGGGGTTAGTTTGGTCAAAAAAAAAATCAGACTCCTTTTGAGGGGACACAAAGAATTTTCTCTCTTCAGTGAAAAGGGTCATGTGCCTAAAGAGGATCGAAAAAGTTCCCTCCAAAGGGGAGCAGTAGTTTTTTGTTTGCATGGGCTTACGTGAAATTTCACCAACCCCACCTCTGTTGTTAAAGAAGGAGTTTCCCTTAAAGGGTCAGAAGTAACTTTCTGAGAAAGCCTGTGGTGAAATAAAGGATGGGCCGGACATGACAGAGACGTAGGAAGATTTCTTTTTTTTTGGGGGGGGGGGGCAAGCGAGGGCCCAGTCACGACCACCTTGAACTGTTGGCTTGAGAGTGATGACACCTATACATAATGTATAGAGAATTTGTATAGAGAAGTATTTTTCGGATCTGACATTAGACTCAGGCCCCCATTTTCCCCATCCCATCAACATATCAATTTAATTTGACAAACAAAGTTTTAGGTTCTTTTCCATTTTGTTATAAGTTCTAGGCAATTTTTTTGGGGGGCAGACATACTCAGCCCCCACATCCTTTATATATTGAAGCAACATGTTGACCCTCCAGGAGCATATCAACTCTGTACGCTAGGCATGATGCATGAATGCAAGTAACCCTTACTAGTGCTGCATTCATGCATCATGAAAACCAATGAGCATGATGAATTGCCCGTATAGGGTTACCGTAGTGGCCTGTACAAGCGCCGGGCCTTTGAATGAGTGCACGTCTTGAATAAGCGCCACGGGTATAAGAATATTGAAATTGAAATATACACTGTATTCAATAAGCGCCGGTCTTGAAAAAGAGCAGGGGGTACAGCCAGGTTGAAATCTATAAGTGTCGGGGCACTTAAACAGGCTACTACAGTAAGGGCCGAGGTCTCAAGTAAGAGCCAGCCTCAAATAAGTGGCAGAGGTCAGGAGTTCAAAATAAATCTGGATCACCAAAAAAGTGTATCACAATATTAAGTGTTGTCTCAGAAAAAGGCCATGGACTTAGATAGATACCTGAATTTATAAGCACTGGGGCGGTTTTACACACCACCACAGTAACTGTAAGTGTTAAAGTGAGAGGTGGTGTTCAGACTGAACAGTGTGCATAAGGGTCAGGTCGCCAGAAAGCAGTAGATTTTGTATTTTTGGGTCATTTTGGACTCTTATGGCTAGGAGAAAGAAGTTGAACACCAGTCTTGTTTTACATAGACTCATTTGATAGAGGAAACCTAGGGCTATCAGAAAGATGTCGATTTGTGGTCATTCATCAAAAATTCTCTGACTTATAGCCTGCCAAAGTGAAAAAAAAAACAAATTTGTTGGGTTTTTTTCATTTTTGTATTTTTTACAGGTGTCCTGTATTGAATAAAGAACATCTGGAGTATCACAAAGTTATTTTTTGTATTGTATATGATCATAGGTATCATTTCCATGAGGTTTGGACATGTTACTGAGTGAGAATTTTTCATCATGTGTCTTTGAAAATGGAAATCTATAATTTGTAACGTCTGGTACCTAAATCTAAATCAGTTATAAAACATGAAAAAAAAGAGCTTCAAAATATTGTTATTACCTATATGGAGGGCCCTATTACCCCCTACTTTGGTGGAAAAAATTGTGTGTATATCTACATTTGTCTCCGTGTGAGAGCAGCTTATGTGAAATAATTCTGATGAAAGTACCGGACATTACGTAACATCCTGTACTTTTATCATCATGTAAGAGGCAGTCTACTGTGCATGCATAACTCAGTTTGTTCCATTTTTATAATTGAAGTCTATAATAGACATGTTGGCCTTGTTATTTCATGTGTTTGTCCCATGGGACATTCCTATATTACTGTGAGTAACTTTAATTACCTCTTATTTCATCATTTTGGCACCGGACGTAACGTGACACAAAACAAGCAATAAAAATGGTTTTCTGAGGTGAGGGGATGTATGTCTCTTCACAAATTTCTTAAGGTTACATAAAGCTATTAGAAAATTAATTTTTCAGGCCCTTCAAGGGTAAAATGTTATACTTTCTGACGACCTGACCCACATCCTCAAGACAACACTCATAGGGCCGCCCTATAACGGCTACATTATGCCTCTGTGTTTATGTTCCTTTGCTGTCTTGATGCACCAATGCAGTGCTGGTGATTATAATAACCATCATTCCATTGCTGCATCATGCCAGTTTACAGGAGTGCATCAGCCCTGTAGGGTCAGCATGATGCATGAATGCAGCCCTTGTGAGTTACTCGCCAGGGCTACATTGATGCATCATGACGACCAATGGGAATGGATCGGTAAAGTACAAGGCGGGACTTGAAGGCTTAAGGACAAAAGGTAACAGTTTGGGCTGCGTCTATATAGTACAGGTGAATACCTTGAGGGGTAGCCTGAATGTGGTCTATACATAGAATAGCATCGAGCTAAAATGTGTTAGCTGGCAAGCAAAAAGGATTATCCATATAACAGTTAAGATGTTAGGGGCTGCTGTGCTGATGCAGGATTGCATCATGCCCATTGGTCTTCATGATGCACAAACGAAGATCTGGCCTCACCAGCACTTCACTCGTGCATCATGCCTATCTTTTGCGAGGGCATCAATTCCACATGGTCTGACAACATGGTAAATGAATGCAATCTTGGCAAGTAACTCACCAGGGCTGCATCCATGCATCATGACGACCAATGGGCATGAAGCATTAATGCACTATCAGCCTTCAAAGAGTTAACGTAATGGATACCCCTTCCTCCTTGACTGCTCACATTATATAATAGAACCAGAAGGCCTTGGCACTTACACGTTTCACCTTTCTTATTGTCGTCTGTTGAATAGTTTGCAGCTTTTGGCACATGGAGGCCAATTGTAGTTCTGCAGAATCTGCTCAATTTCTTCTTCTGTCCATTGGTGTGCTCTATTTATTCCATGTGTTTGTCTTAGGCTGTATCTGTAGGCTATGCCTTTGTCATTGGTATTATGAGGCAGTTTGAAGTATTCATTAACTAGACGGTTCAGGTTCAGGAGACCATTTCTTAAGGCACTACGACTGCACATAACCACTACGATATGAAACCCTAAAGGTTAGTGTCAATGTGGTAAGACTGAACACTGCCACTACGACTTGAACTTTTCAAATTAGAGATTGTGATCATAGGTCATGTCATGAAACCTCTCTGTACGATCAGCACTTAATGTAGTAATTATCAAGGGCTGTGTAGGGCAGTGCAATCATTAGTGACCACTAGATGTCACGGTCATAGAGTGAAGGATCTAACTATGATTTGAAGGGGTCTAGTTGTACCATCTTCCAATTCTTAACTTCTACAGAGGAGTTCAAAGTTGCATAGTCGGTCACAGAAATGTGAAAAATAGGCGAAAATGTGGGGAAAATAAGCATTTTCTGAACTTTTTGACCAACTAGGCAACTTTGAAAAGCTCTGTAGACCTTAATAATTGGAATATCAAGAAACAGAAAAACACGCCTCCAAATAATGACTTCAAGATTGAGTTCCAATCATTAAATAAGTAAAATATGTCAATTATCCATCCCATAAGGCTGTTCTAAGTAAAATATTCCATGGCAACCAAATCCTGATAAAATGGATTAAGTTTGATAGAGGAGTGGAATACAATCACACTTGTGTATGATACACATAGTTCAAGCATGTATATATGCCAAATTACACAATTTATAAATTCATTCTTGTGACTCAACGTTTATAGAGTCCTTAAATGCCTTTTAAATAGGGTTGTACGATGATTCATGAACTACTACGACAGCTCTATGAGAACTAAAGTGACATAAGTAAAATGAAAATTGAAAAAAAAAACATAGAGCCATAGAGACCTGTGGGTTTTAAAAAACCGACTAAGAAATGCATTAAACACTTTGGGCATTCAAAGGCGGCCTTCTTCGGCTTTCTGTTCATCAACCAGAGAGATGTCTTTAGAGACAAGTAGCGGCTGATCCAGGATTTGAAAAAAGAAGAGGGCACAGAACGGATAAAAAAGAGGTGCACCCAATATTCCCTCTTTTTTTCCTTTTGAATTTGGCTAATTATTGTCAAAACTATACAAATAAACTGTAAGCTACAAACATCCCATCTAAATCCACCACTACCAAGAGGTTGAAACCATTGTGACTGACTGTCCTTGTACCTGTATCATGTGAAATAAGAGGTGCACGATCAAGTTACTTTCTCTGTTCAAATATATTGGAGTAAAAAAAGGAGACATGAGTCATGGTGCTGTCCCAAAGTAGCTGCACCTCTATAACACTGACACGTGGACAGAAACTGGTGGATATAGAATCAGGAAAGCATTCTTAAGATGATATGACTAGACCCCTATCAGACCGTAGTGGGATACCTCACATTATACCACGATTTCTGGGTTACTCAGTGCTTTTTGGTGGCTATTCCCATCCACATATCTGTCGATATTGCACAGCATTAATGCTGTAGCATGACTCTTGGAAGGCGTGCCGTTATCCATGGATAACCCACACCCCATGCAGTTATCCATGGATAACTGCACGCCTCTCATGTCCTTCCATGTCATATGTTATATGTTAAAACCCACGGAATACTCCAGGCCAGGGTAGGGATCAAACCTGCAGTCTCACATCCCAAATCCAACTCCCTATGCACTGCGCCACAGGAACTGATGAGAAACGCTCGGTTCGAACCACATCTGGATATGATACAAAGCCGTGTGCGCTGTAGCTGTCCACTGCCGGGCGATGAGGTGTTTTATACACAAACATAACCGCGAGACGCATTCGAAGGATGAGACGTGGTGGCCTAGCGGTTAGCGCGTTGCGCTCAGCCATCAGAGGTACATGGATCGAGCCCCGGTCCGGGCGCATTTTTTTGCTGTGTGCGCTGTCGCTGTCCGCTGCCGGGCGAGGAGGTGTATTTAGTACACAAACATAACAGCGAGACGCATTGAAATCTTTAGCCGTGTGCCGCTGCCTGTCCGAGCCGAGACAGCCGCTGTCGCTGTCCGCTGCCGGGCGAGTAGGTGTATGTACCTGTACACACACTATGGCTGGCTTCGAGTTCCGGGAAGGGGGAATAATTTTTGTTTTCAACTTGAATTTATTGGTATTCTATTGATTATTTATTGGTTTTTGTGGTATAAAATAAGTAGACAATGGATAAGTCATGACTCGTGTGTGTTAGCGAAGGCTAATAACCCTCGGCCTATGGCCTCGTGTCATTATCCTTCACTAACACACACTCTTCATGACTTATCCATTGATTACTTGTTCACTTATACCTAGGCTGGAAACCTACCCCTGAATTCCGCTCCCGCTTCTATCCCACTACATATGGTTATACAGACCGCAGATGCCCAGCGTAGCTAATACCAGTACAACCCAAAATCAGGTGGTCCCGAATGACTGCACTGGTGATCGTACAGAGTAGTTGTAGGGCATCGTCTATGATCACCCATTCTGATTGTGAGGGTTTCAAATCGTAGTTGTTATGCACAGTCGTATCATATTGAGAAATACCTTCCAGATCATAAGATGCACGACCTGAATTTTGTGGATTTATCGAGAAAAGTTATCTCGCTTTATGTAGAAACATAATCTGTGAGTAAATGATTAATGAATGACATGTTAATGACTGATTTTCTCTCTTCCTATTTCCCTGGTGTTTGTAAAAGGGCAGAAGAAACATGTATGTGGGAATTTTGGATTCATATAGAAAATGGTATTGTGAATAGGTTGTTAATGAATGGTATGTTCATGGCTTAGAATCTGATATTTGTTATCGAACGTGATTGCAATATAAGCCCAATCATGTGCAATTTCACCTGTGGCCTCCGCTAAAACATATAAGGCTTGTTGTTGTTCGAGCGGCTTCAAAAGTCCATCATCATCGCAATTTCACCACCAAGCTAATACTGACCTCTCCCTAAGAGGGAAGATAATAATACCAAACTCACGCCACTTGATTATGTGTAAGAATGCCCTTCTATTAACTACTCCTTTGGTTAATTGACAAAGAATGTATATTCTGTAACGTCGGACATAAGGCCAAATTAAACAAAAATGTGTAAAAATAAGGTCTCTTACTTTCAAAAAACTCCCCGGGTTGATTATGATCGATGTATGCCTTCTATCAGATATAACCTCAGCTACGTCCCGCACCTGATGAGATGATTGTCTCTGATTGGCTAATTAACGTGTTCAACTAGCTGTGACGTCACAACGACGTCATTATAAGAAGACGACAGACGCTGATAGACGTCACGTCTTTCTTTGGGTGGCGCAACGTTAAATCATTAGTCCGACTATAATTAATTCATATTTTCATTCCAAAGTAATATCTGCTTTGAACAGATAATACCTTCGCACATTTCAAGGAAATTGGCCACGCAAAGTTAAAGATTTCTTTTGAATGAAATTAAAAGTATGGGGCTGATAGAATGTCATGGAAATAATCTAGCCATATTGATTAATAAGATACAGTTTGCGAGGTATCCAAGTATATGGGCTTCCTAACGCTAGATCTCTTTCATAGGGGTTAAGAAATAGGGACATTGTAATTTTTCTTTTTTTTTTAAATCAAAGTGAGAGTCCATATAGGCTTAAATATCCGCCACAATTTTTTTTAAAACAAAAGGGGAAAAAAGTCATATGTCCCCTCTTTGTTATGCTAACAGACTTTGTCAAATTCCATCCGGCGTCACACTCTATATAAATGTTGCACTAAAGGTAAAAGGCGCCTCTTTGATATGACATATAGAACTAAAGGCACTTGTATGGGTCGTGGTTTGTGAGTGTTGTAAAGTGGTGGGGAATTCTGTACATGTGCCGTAAATAAGGTCACAGCCTCCACCTGTCTCCAACAACCTGTTCCCGTCACAACCTGCATCTAACATTACATTACTACTATGGCAAGCCAAATGACCACATTTCGCCCCATATTTCAAAGTAAATTCAGGTGTTTTTTTTTTAAATTGTGCATGTTGGAGTTCAATGTGATGTACTTTATAATACAAACTTTAAAAACAAGAACTGTTATAAATTGATTTCTGACCTATTTAATATCTAAGTTGCTTAGATGTGCTATCAAAGTGAGTGGCATTTATAACATGGAGAGGTTCAAGCCTATCAAAATCTAAAACTAGCCATATCAGTCTTCTGGTTTCGTATTGACAACTTCAGATAGTCTACGTTGTTTGCTGAAGCTGTTTTCCCTGGGTCGCTAAGGGAGTGGTCATTATTTATCAACAGGGGGGGGTGGTGGGTTTTCGCGCAGACACGCGAAAATTTTTTACGCCCCCCTCGACGACAGTCAAAATTTTTTGCGCCCCCCCCCGCACCAGAGGCGCGGAGAGTTTTCGCGCCCCTCTTTGATCTATAGTAGCGCGCGGGCTTTTTTGCTAAAAAGAGGGTGAATTTTTTTAGCCCCCCCTCAAGAGGAGTCAAAATTTTTTTAGCCCCCCCCCTCGGGATCATCGTGACTGATGCAGGTATCTGTCACGATATTCACCTTGAAAGACTGACGTGTTTGATTTTTTCATACCATTTGGTGCCAATCTGGGTACCGAGAGGTCTCCTTTTGAGGTACCCCACCCCCACTCACATGCTCACATACGGTACCGATGGTCGTTGTGCCTATCGGAGAAAGACCCTATTAAATGCAACATATATGGTCGGCATGATGCATGAAAGTAGCCCTGGAGGGTCTTGCCAAAAGAAAAAAAGGAAGAACCTGTTAAATCTTTTAGATACAGAACTGATAGAAACGTGCATGGACTAACTCATTTTCATAGTTTTGCCAAATATTTTTACATTAGAATGTATGGAAAACACTTTTGGAATTGTATAGGTAATGTGCACGTTTCATCAAAACGAGTTAGGATATTATTATAGCAATACCAAAATGTGCACGTTTTATTTTTTTTGGATCTCGTTTTCGTTTTGTCAAGACCCTCCTGGCATGATGCGCTCCTCCATCAGCAGCCCTTAAAGGGGTCGGTCACAACTTCAATTTCATAGATTTTATTTTTAACTTTTTTATTCCATGCTGCTTCCTTAGGACCTCCATTTTCCTTACTTTCCAATTGTTGGTTATTTGAGACTAAGGTTTCCCTCTCTAGAATCAACTCTGACTTCCCATTTTCTACGCCTGAAAAATAAAACCTTTGATATCAGCAGTTCCAATATTGATCTCAAATGTAGAAACCCTAATCAATGTCGATTTGAAAACAAAAACAAAAATCGAGTTTGAAATTGATGCATCCTACATGGATCTATTCAAATCCAAAGAATATAATCATACATAGAAAATCCAGCATAGTTCAAACGTGTTGATATCAGATGTTATATAAATTCAGGGTAAAGATAATGGCTTGCCATGCCCGTATGAAGATACTGGGAGAACATGAAAAATGACTCTAAACAAGCTGCGAAGAAAACGAGGTAATCTTGGCGGACAAGGCATCTTGTGTAGCACTGCCAACAAGACCAAGATAAACAGAAAAAGAATAACAAGGCAGACATAGCTTTGGATGAACGTGTTTCTTATAGCTGGATGTCGATGTCTAACATAACATAGAGAAACCTGAATAACAGGTTAAGGATCTGCAAGTGCAAGTCAACCCTAATTCTTTAATAGCCGTATCATGCCTCCGTGCTCATTTCGATAGGACGTCATGGTGCACCAAATCAGTGCTGACGGCCATTTCTCAATGTACTACGACTACAAGCAGCCACTACGATTTAAAAAAATGCCAAGAATAAGCCAGGCTATCATAGGAACTTCCCTACGACTGCTCACTACGATTGGCAGCTATGCAGTAACTACATAAGGTTTAGTAGGCCTGTCATACTAATTCATAGTGCTGTTATTGCCAAATTGTTAGGTTCGCACTCCGATTTAAAGGACAGCAGTCGTAGTGTGTTAAGAAATGGCCTTCTGGCGAGTCTGCCCACCTGCACTGCATTAGTGCATGATACTAAACTTTCGGGAGTGTCTCAACCAAGATGGGAAAAAGAAAGCTTAAAGTTATTACCTCTGTAAAGTTTGACTTATTAAATCTGACCGAGATTTGTCCCATAAACTGTCGTGAGATCATCGTGTAAGGAAAGGTGGTAATCGAAGCTTTCTTGTGCATATTGGGCTTATAATTAGGCAAAAAAAAATTGTGTTTCCAGTAACCCGACCGACCCTAGCAAAACAGGAGCAAAAAAAGTGTGTTTTCTTTTTGGACTTTGAAGAATTTTGTCATTTTTTTCCCTTAACCTTTCCTCAATGTTTGCATCATCATTTTGCAATGATATAAAATAATTTGGTACATGCATTGATATGTGCCCTTACATTTCATATACATATATAAAAAAATGAAATAAAAAATAAAAAATAAAACCGACCTACCAACCCTCCCTTTTCAAGTCATGTTACTGGAAACACACAATATATTTGTTGGCCTTATATCCATCATCTACATTCGCATAGTTCTAAACCCGGCCACACAGGACCATAGGCCTACGTTAGCTCATTGCGCCCTGTCAATCCTACATGGTTCTATCAGCATCAACGTCTTTCTACTAAAAAGAAAAATAAAAGGGTGGGAATTTTTTATTTTTTGTTTTTTAACTTGAAGCATACTGGGATTGACACACACTCCAAGGGCCAACATAATCTGTATGTGATTTGACTCGGGTGGGTACGCCCACTAATAATGCTTCAATTAACTGTTTGTCTCTTAATCCTTTAAGGGTGACTGATGCCTCATAATGAATGCATGCACAGGGGCGTAGGAAAAGGGAAGGGGGCCAGGGGGCCCGGGCCCCCCCCCCCAATCCCAGAGGAGGTGGGGCCTGAATATGTCTGGGCCCCCCCTCCCCCAATATTTGTCAAGACCCATGATAAAATGCAAAGATTTCCCCCACATTTTTCACAAATATAGTAGCACAATGGAAAAGGGGGGCCTGGGCTTAAAATCACAATCAAAAGTTATCAAAGACATTTTAATACATATATCTTATGTACCCATGAAAAAGTGTCAGCCCACTCTATCCGATGTATTACGATGGGTGCGTCAGGGCCCCCCTGGGCTTGGCCCTGGGCCCCCCCAATCAAGATTTGGTTCCTACGCCTCTGATGCATCCCAAGAAGAACCATGCCACTCCTGCAACGTTCATACAGTCCCATCAGCACTGCATTGCATTGTGTTAATCCAGTAATTGGTATCACATAGGGAAAAAGTAGTCATTGTCAATTAATGTACCATTTTACACTATAAGGGTTATGCTAAGGTTGGACAGCATGACACATAAACACCATAGTTGCTAAGTAGGACTCATTTTAGGACTTTCTCACTCATCCATGAAACAACCTTTTATCATCCAAATACCAGTTTTGCCCTCCCCTCAGATTTGAGCAAATATTTCCTACACTCAGTGAGGCTAACATCAAGATGCCCTCGGGTGCCCTTGGGGTGCCAGTTGGTAGTATCTCTCCAGTGGATCGATTTTAATAAAGTTATGGTGTGCTCTACCCTGTACATTTCCATGGCGTATCCCTCAACAGCTTGTAATCACTGATCCTTAGTCACAAAACATTAGCAGAGTTAGGTCAACTCATATCAGGGTAAAATCCGACCATTTGGCTGCATAATGCAGACTGTCAACAACTGTTAAGGGAGTGATCATTTTTTAACAACAGGGGGGGGGGAATTTTTTCAACCCCTTGACCAGGGGGGGGGTCAGAATTTTTTCAATACCTCTGATGGGGGTGTCAAAATAATTTCACCTGTTTTCAGTGGAAAACCCAGCGCATTACTATAGGCTTAAAGGTGACATTCGCGTGCAATTTTTGTCCCTTATGGGGGGGTTAAAAAAATTTTACCCCCTCAAGAGGGGGGGTCGAATTTTTTTCACACGTCCTCGCGCAAACTCACCAGCCCCCCCCCTGTTGTTAAAAAATAATCACTCCCTTCTTAACAGGAATATTTTACAATAATGAATACCGTATTGGCCTGTTAAACATCCGAGTCTTGAATAAGCGCTGGTCTTGAATAAGCACCAGGGGAACAGGGGTATTGGCATTCAAGTCTTGGATAAGCACCGGTCTTGAATAAATGTCAGAGATATAGACTGGTTGAAATTAGTCAGTGTCCGGGCGCTCATACAGGCCAATGTACATATGACTAATGTGACACAAAACTAATGAAGAATGTTTCTCAATCAGCCAAAGGGCCTGTCTTATCTACGAATCTATTTGACTGTCATACACCTCAGCCTTTATACACTGTAAAAACAGTGTTTAGGGATTAAACACCAGTGTTTAGAAGTTAAACACTTGGTTAAACACTTATTTGTCCCACTTTTCTCAACACTTCTTAAGTGTTAAACACGTTTAATTTTAAACATGTTTAACTAGGAAGTGTTTAACCAAGTGTTTAAATGCTAAACACTTAAACACGTCAGTGTTTAGGTGTTTGAGAATAAGTGTTTAAAAGCTAAACACCTAAACACTTCAAGTGTTTAGATGTTTAAATATTGGTGTTGAGAAAATTTGGTGTGTATCTTTAAACACCTTTTTTGCAGTGTATCAATATAGCTCTTCATCAAGGGTCAGGTATATATGGTAAGTGGTCTTTGATGTGGGGAGATATATACAGTATGTTACATTACTAAGGTGAGTATTACTAAGTAGTATAGTGGGGCACAGGAGGAGGGAGGCATACCTGGGGTGAATCAGACCTCATCCCCTTACTGCTGCTGATGGTCCTATATACCTACTGGAGGTATGAGATGTTAACCATCAATAGATAGATCTAAACGACCGTGGTGTACGAGGTGGCTGATCCACCACGAGGGGTGGATCGGCCACCGAGGACACCAGGGGAGTTTAGTTCTATATTTATTTTATGTTTTTAGAGTGTTTAATTAACTGAAAATTAGCAAAATCCGTTACTGTAGTTCACCGCACGAGCGCCCATCGCCATTTTGAATGTTTACATGCACCCAGAACGAGGCTGCAGTGGAAGATCGGCCGCTGTGGTGGATTGGCACACGTTACGCCACTAGGGGTGTGCGGATCAGCTCCATAATGCTATCTCTACAGGAAGAAGTTATTCACATAAAATAATACCCATTGGTCGTCATGATGCATGAATGCAGCCCTGGTGAGTAAGTCACTAAGGCTGCATTCATGCATCATGCTGAGCCTATGGGTTGATACACCTGGAGGGCCAGTATGATGCACTTCATTGGTGGGCATGATGCACTAGTGCAGTTACAGCCATTAAAGGGTAAATGGGTCCGAACCACTAAATTTGACAAAGTGGCATGACCATTTCTCAAAATCGACATGTAACATGAGGTCAAGTGATATGAAGCGGGAAGAACGTGATGAATTGACATCTATGGGTGCTTTCTTGAATTCGGCATGGGACATGATTGGTTCTTGAATGTTACAAAAGGATTTAAGTGACATTTGACATGAGCATTATTTCTTAAAATCAACATGTAACATGGGGACCGCTGTTGCAGGATTGCATCATACCCATTGGTCGACATGATGCACCAATGAAGTGCCGGCGAGACTACTCGCAATATGCTCGTGTTCAATGGGGTCTGCCATTTTGGATTTTGAATGGAGCTGAGCTGTTTTTCTTTATCTAAAAGCAAATTAACCCCATAGGCCATGACATAAATGCAAATGTCTACTCCCATGGAACATTTTTGCATCACATTCACCGAGGTGAGGCCTGTCCGCATTTAACTCTGCCTATAAGGCGTTTTTGAATACGGACAGCCTCACCTCGGTGAATACAATGCAAAAATATTCTATGGTCGTGGATATTTGCTCATGTATCTAGCCCGCAGGGTCGGCATAAAGCTTGAATGTAGCCCTCGCGAGTTACTCGCCAGAGCTACATTAATACCTGCATCATGCCGACCAATGGGCAGGATGCATCTTCAGCCCTTAAAGAGTTAAAGAAGTGAAGTTTCTGTGGAGAGAGGAGAGTATTAGAGAATGCATGGGTTAGAATACAAATTAGATGTAGCCCCCTCCCCTTTACATAGTCCCTCCACCCATCACGTCACCTTGTGGTGTAGCCCTCTAAAGCTGTGTGTCCATAGTACGATAGAATCCCAGCAAATTGTCGTTATCTGTCGCCATGATTGGTCATCAATGGTGACTCCTTTCTGAGTGATAACTCACTGCGTCATCTTTCGCCACTGTGTGTCAGTCTCACATGGCATGGCAATTTATCACAACAGTCACCAACATGATCTCACTCACTGCGTGAGTATGTGCCACCCCTTGTCATCCCTCACAAAGCATGGTGACTTATCACCACCATCGCCAACATGGATCTAACTCACTGCATGAGTATGTGCCACTGCCTGTCAACTCTCACTCAGAATGGCGGCTTATCACAAGCATCGCCAACATGGATCTGACTCACTGTGTGATTATGTACCACTCCCGTGCCACTGGCATCAACTCTCACACATAATGGCGACTTATCACTACCATTGCCAACATTGGTCTCACTCAATGCGTGAACTTGTGTCACTCCATGTCAATGCTCTCTAAGAATTGCATCATCTGTCACTCACTCTCACTCAGAATGGCAACTTATCACCACCATTGCCAGCCTTTGTCTCACTCAATGCGTGAATTTGTGTCACTCCAAGTCAATGCTCTCTGAGGATTGCATCATCTGTCACTCACTCTCACTCACAGTGGCAACTTATCACCACCATTGCCAAAGGTGTTGAGACAGCACCACTGTTCCACATGTAGCCTATCTAGGAAGTGTGGGCATGAAGTATAAGTCCCATACGTATCAAATGTGCTTTGTTTCACACTGATTTCCATGTAATACTTCAGAGTTGAATCAAACAAGATTATATAGAGAGAATATCAATTGAATTTAGATAGAGGTATCTCTAAAATGAAAGCAACTATCCATAAACACCTTTTCTCTGGTTACAGGAAAAATATATAGGGAAATATCAACATGAACACCTTGTCTGTGGTTAGAGGGAAGATACATATGGCAATACCTTCTCTGGCAAAACATACTTTGATCTGGCAGATGTGAGGCTGCATGATTACCAATGTCGATGATCATGAGCTTTTCATCTAACAAGGTGAGTGATCACCAGCGTCGCCATCACTGGTGAGTCTGAGTGATCACCACTCTCGCCATCCATGGTGAACCTGCGCTATGACGTGGTGCGTGTTTCATCTAGCGAGGTGAGTGATCAACCGCCTTGCCATCCCTGGTGAGTGTGAGTCATCATGATCCTCGCTAACCGTGGTGAACATGCGCTATGGCATGGTGTGCGTTTCATCTAGCGAGGTGAGTGATCACTCGTGTCGCCATCCCTGGTGAGTGTGGGTGATCAAGATCCTCACCATCTGTGGTGAACCTGTGCTATCACGAGGTACGCGTTTTATCTAGCGAGGTGACTGATCACAATCCTTGCCATCCGTGGTGAATGTGCATTATGACGTGGTGTGCGTCTCATCTAGCGAAGTGAGTGATCACTCATGTCGCCATCCCTGGTGAGGATGAGTGATCACGATCCTCGCCATCCCTGGTGAACATGTGCTATGACGAGGTGCGTGTTTCATCTAGCAAGGTGAGTGATCACCCGCGTCGCCATCCCTGGTGAGTCTGAGTGATCACCATCCTCGCCATCTGAGGTGAGGCCATGTGATCACCACCATTGCTATTCCTGGTGATCTTGTGCTATAGCGACGTCGTGTTCCATCTAGCGACATGTGTGAGCCACTTCACACAGGTTGACGAGGAGTCACAACAATTTGCTGGGATTGGTAACAACAAAACTTCCGATGACAAAAGCATGTGTAGCATTCATTTCTGACAACAACAAAACTTACAGCCTTTATTTTTGAAAAGAATTTAACCATCTTAGATATTATAGTCATCAAAGTGGGTTTATCGTCTGAGATGAAAGATGGATTTTGTTGTTACGAATTCTATCGCCCTGTGGGGACACGTCTTAAGGGCTGCTACTGCTCGAGTGCATCATGCCTATTGGTCAGCATGATGCATGCATCATTTAAATTCTGGTGAATCATTAAGGCATCATGCTCATGTGTCTCAAAGCCTGTAGGGTTGGCATGATGCATGAATGTAGCCCTGGAGGGTGTTGCTCCTATAGTAAAAGGAAGAGCTGGCTAAAAATGCCCTCGTTTCCAGTCCTTTCTTTTCATGTAGCTATAACTTGTCCCTTTTGTTGCTTGCAAGTGGTCATTCAAGTACGGTGCTAAAAAAGGGGGATTTGAGTAGGTACCTAGTTGGGAGAAGTCAGTCAGTATAATAGAGCGTGTGATGTGAGTACATACCTGATAGTGCAGCTTTCTCTATTTTAAACAAGGCAAGTGACTTTTCAGACTAATGTGGTGAGTGCAAGTTGAATGGTGAAGCAGAGCGTCACCTCTTTTGAAAAGACGGTACCTACTGACAACTCTTTTTACCATAGGAGCAACACGCTCCAGCCCTGGCATATAATTCTGTCAGGAGGGTGTTGCTCCTATAGTAAAAGGAAGAGCTGGCTAAAAATGTCCTCATTTCCAGTCCTTTCTTTTCATGTAGCTATAACTTGTCCCTTTTGTTGCTTACAAGTGGTCATTCAAGTACGGTGCTAAAAAAGGGGGATTTGAGTAGGTACCTAGTTGGGAGAAGTAAGTCAGTATAATAAACTATAGAGTGTGTGACATGAGTAGGTACCTGATAGTGCAGCTCTCTCTGTTTTAAACAAGGCAGGTGACTTTTCAGACTAATGTGGTGAGTGCAAGTACTTAGGTGAAGCAGTGCACGACTTGTTTAGAAAAGAGGGCACATACTCACAGCTCTTTTTACAATAGGAGCAACACCCTCCAGGGTTGCAATCAAGCATCATGACAACCAATGGGCATGATGCATTAATGCACAATTGACCTGTATAGTGCTAAAGAGTCAACATGTGCGGAATAGAAGATTATCCAAACCAATTTTCTGGTCACCAGCAATTCACTGATGCCATCGCTTCAGTGATGCATCCATGAATGCATTAACCACAAAAGGTAGATAGTGATAATTAATACTATGTAGTAACCTTCCTGATAAAATTTACTTGAGTCGCCAGTGCTGCATTCATGCATCATAATGACAAGTGGCTATGGTCTATTAATGCAATGTCAGCCTTTTCAAAGGGTTAATAGGAAAAGGTGAAAAGTCTATTTCTCAGCTCCTGCTGTACATGTAGGCCCCAGGGAACAGACACTTTCACACAACTCTTTTCAACAACAAACCTTGACCCTAATCTTTTCAACAATAAGCCTTTAACCCTTTAAGGGCCACTGGTGCATTGATGCATCATGCCCATTGGTCGTCATGATGCATGAATGCAGCTCTGGTGAGTAACTCGCCAGGGCTACATTCAAGCATCATGTCAACCCTACGGGGTCAATGCACTCGATCTGGGAGGTCCGGCATGATGCTCGAATGAAGTGCAGGCGAGCAGTCACGCCAGTACTTCATTAGTGCATCATGATGACCAATGGGCATGATACACTCCTGCATCAGTGGCCCTTAAACGCTTAAAGGAATTCCCTGTGTCGAGCAGTCCAGTAGGGCATTTCTAAAAGCATTATGACTGCTAACTTCAAGTAGTGCTGTGTGGGATCGTAGTTCATTAAGAAATGACCTCCTGGTCAAACATCTACTGTAACCCCCCATGTTTGGTTTGAGTGGTTTTATCTCTACTAATTGTTATCAAATGTTAGCAGAGAGACTGTGGTGTAGAGTCCCTTCTTTTCTGTTTGGAGAGGTATTTAAATGCTGGACAGGTATTTATACGCTGCTTGCCCGACACAGCAGTGACCACATCTATGGATAGCCGAATCTATGAGATGAATGACTGAATCTATGAGGAGGGGCAAAGGGGGAAAACTGCTATTGGGGCTTCATTCCCCTACTATTCTTGAAAGGTAGAGAGTGTTCTGTTATTTTCCTGGCCCATAGACAGGGCAACCGCCATGTATAAGGTGCACCCCACATAGTAGGCACAACCCTCACGTATATATTGATTCTTATACCACTATTCGGCCACCTGCCTTACTGTTATGCCCTCTCCCACCAGTGCATTATGAGATATACACACATGTGCTTTTTAGGGATTTTTGGATATACTTTTTCGAGGTCAAGTTCGACTTCTATTTTGGGGGAGTGTTGAGACATACAAATTCAGTCTCGCCATTGTTTCAATGTGAAAAATTGTCCAAACTCGTAGGAGAATTGAACCCCGGCCGCAGTGGAGATAGGTGAATGCCTTAGCCATAGCGCCACACTGAACGGTGATGAACTCCAATGGAAAAATAAATAAGTTCTAACCTGAGGTCCTAGTCCTATGTTTGCACTCAGTTTTCATCTTGATTCCAACCTTGACATGTTATAATATCAAAGTCCCAAGAAGTATTCGAACCATAGACAAGGAATGCGTGATAATTTTCTCCATTTTCTTCAATATAAATAAGAATCCATTGATTTTTCCATCGTAAGCGAGTCGCGGTGCAGCCATTCCCACCCGCCTCCTTGTCCGAGGAAATTGTGTCAGTGGCCCGGATGTAGATATAGGTCATCTGCTCGTTGTATGAGGAAGACGCCGAAAATTTCGGACTGTTTTGGAAAGTCAATGGATTCTTGTTTATTTTGAATATATTGGACATAATACGTATGGAGGGATCATCTAGACTATCTAAGGATATGAACCTGTTATTTTCTCAATTTGTCATGGTTGGATTCAATACGAAAAATGTGTGTAAACGCTGCGGTACCTCTCCCGGCAAGGAACAAAAACAATGGCTTCGCGCAGAGTGGTGACCCGGGCCGTATCGCTTGCTTTTACAAAATGTCTTCTCGTGGCTATAATCTTTGGATCTCAGGTAAGAAATTAATACATGCTAATTTTTTCCATTTTGACCCCGAAAAAGTATATACCAAAAATTTCAAAAATGCACATGGGTGGTATATGCAGAATAATGCACGGCTAAACTGCATATAAAACCCCCAGAAGTGCCAGAATCGTGGTATAAACTATATAACGACAGTAGTAAGTCTATTGCTGTCTGTCTACATTATTATCTATATTTGGACTATATTGAAAAAGATTATTCTGCACATCAACTGTATTATTGAACTATTATGCAGGGGCGTAGGAAAAGGGGGGGCCAGGGGGGCCTGGGCCCCCCAAATCATGAAGGGGGTGGGGCCTGAATATGTCTGGGCCCCCCAATATTTTCCAAGAACTCATAAACACAATGGAAAAGAAGCTAAAACTTTACATCTCAAATTAGATTATTATGATGATGTCATAGGGAGAATGGGGGTCTGAGCCTAAAGTCAGATCCAAAATTTACCAAAGATCACTTTTCTATATGAATTCTAAATACGCATATATAGACACCATCAAGCATCAGCGGACAATTCAAGGTGGTCCGAATGGTGCCCTCGCCCGGCCCCCCCAATGTAGATTTGCTTCCTACGCCTCTGTTATGTCATGTATACATGTTGATTAACACGAGCTACTGTAGTGGGACAACACGGACCAGTGTGCGTCCCCCTGCTGCAGTCTAAATAAAGAAGTTTGAATTGAATTGAATTGAATATAAGGCACATCCCCCAACTTGAGAATCCTCATCTAAAACAACCTTGCCTATAGGGCGCACCTCTTATTTGGGCTGTTTCTATCAGGCAAACCAGGAAGTCATTTCTCGATGGTACGACTTAACCCCCTTCAAATCCTATTAGGATCCCTCGCTCTAATGCCATTACAGCTCTGCATTTAGCTGTTGCTAATGATTTTACTGCTATGACTGCCTTACCCAACTCTATGTCATTTCTACAATAAGTGCTGATTGTACAGAGTAGTTGCAGTGCATTACTTACGATAACCCATTCTTTTTTTGACAGTTTCAAGTCGTAGTGGATGAGAGCAGTTGTACAATCTTGAGAAATGCCCTCCTGGAGTTCATAGATGTATAAGCCGCGCCTTATGCATGAGTTATTACGGTACAAGGTTTGTAAGTGGCTTGTACTCTCCAAGAAATAACTGTTGAATCTACTAGGGATCCTCGTAAAAGTGGACAGTCAACCACCGTAATTGCATTGTAGTGAAGCTGTGTGTTTTTAACGATGCTATGTGATCTATGGAGCAACGTTAGAAGGTTGACGAGTTAACTCCCTTTATAGAAACATGCAGCAAGAAAGACTGAAATTTCCTTGAATAAAGATGTGTTAACGTCATGATAATTGAACCCTGACGACATTGTCTTTAGCGCCCACACGAAACTATCTTAGATTGGGAGTGAGTGAGTGAGTAATAGATGTTTAACGCCATTTCGACAGCTAAGGTCATATTCATGGCGAGAACGATATTACACAATTTCACAGAGGAATGTGTCAGTGCCCGCGCATATGTGCACCACACACATCCCGAGGGGATAGGAAAGAGGAGATATAGACCCTTTTAAGTGGGCTAGGGAAGCCCGATCTTAGATTGGGAGATTCGCATAATGAAAATCAACTTGTGTAGAATCCATGGCATATTTGTGAGAGTATTTTTTTCATTCTCAATAGATGAATATAGGAAATGTGCAAATATTCCATTGAAAATATCAAATTTTTTTTTCAAGATGAAAAAGACCCTCTCTTGCTGCATTTGTCTATAGATTTTAACAATGCAGTAACAGGTGGCTCGCCATATACAGTGGAAGTATTGTGTACATGTAGGGGTACAATTTCCATTACAACCAAAAAGAATTTTCTCCTATTTCTAACCCTTAACCCTTTAAAGGCGACTGATGCATTCACATCATGGCCATAATTCGTCATGATCTATGAATTATAGCCCTGTCTACTCTGACACCAGGAGGCTGTTGCTCCTATAGTAAAAGGAAGAGCTGGCTAAAAATGCCCTCATTTCCAGTCCTTTCTTTTCATGTAGCTATAACTTGTCCCTTTTGTTGCTCACAAGTGGTCATTCAAGTACGGTGCTCAAAAAGGGGGATTTGAGTAGGTGCCTAGTTGGGAGAAGTCAGTCAGTACTATAAACTATAAATAAACTATAGAGCGTGTGACATGAGTAGGTAGCTGGTAGTGCAGCTCTATCTATTTTAAACAAGGCAGTTGACTTTTCAGACTAATGTGGGGAGTGCAAGTACTTAGGTGAAGCAGTGCACGACTTGTTAGAAAAGAGGGCACATGCTCACAGCTCTTTTTACAATAGGAGCAACAGCCTACAGTGCTGTATCCAAGGCTTCTCGCCGGGACTGCATTCATCCCTCAGGAGGGTGGTGCTCCTATTGAAAAAGGTAGAACTGGCTAAGAAGTGCCTTTTTTGCAGAACTGGCTTTCCATGTAAAGATAACTTGTCACTTGTGTTGCTCACAAGTGCTAGAAAAGGGTGAATTGAGTAGGTACCTAGTTGGGAGAAGTCAGTCAGTATAGTATAGTATAGTATAGAGCGTGTGATATGAGTGGGTACCAGCTAGTGCAGCTCTCTCTATTCTAAACAAGACAAGTGACTTTTCAGACTAATGTGGTGAGTGTCAGTTGAATGGTGAAGCAGAGCATGACTTGTTTTGAAAAGAGGGCACATACTGACAGCTCTATGTACCATAGGAGCAACACCCTCCAGGAGGCCGTTGCAGAAAGATTCAGAATTGCTTCTGTCAGAAGTGCTATTCCCAACATGGAATTCAGAGAATCAATTCTATGAAGTGTTGCCAAAAGGTAATTGGTCATAGAAGTGGTTTAGGAGTGATCGGGAATTGACAAATTATCAGCTAGTTCCCTACTTTAATTCCCTAGTCTACCTACTATAAGAAGCATAAAGGTGGAACCAATCATGGAACCAGTTCCCCCAGCTTTTCGCAATGCAGTCTAATTCAGAGCAAGTCAATTCCATTAAAGTGTAATGTAGGAATTGGTCTCTAAGCCTGTTGAATCCCTGGGAACCGGAAGGTGCACTAGCTACAGTGAGAATCATTCCCTATCTTTTCGCAACAGCCTCTTGCCGACCCTGTTGGGGTTCTTTATAATTATACTGCTTCCAGAGTATAGGTACCAATTTGGTACTTGCCAAGACGCCACGCATGCATCATAATGACCCAACACGATTGATGCACTCACAGAGGGTGAAATAGGATGCCATTTATATGTTTTCAGTTTCCACCATTTTTTCTTTCCTTACTCCCTCCCTGCGGGCTCAAGGTTATAGAAAATTGGAAAAAAAATGAATGAACCAATGCTACAGGTAGACCCATTCATAGAAAAAATTACCTAAGCGCCGGGTTTATTGATAGCATTGGTTCATACATTTTTTCTATAGAACCTTGAGCCCCCAGGGAGGGAGTAAGGAAAGAAAAAATCGCAGATTGCAAAGCTTTACCAATCAGAAACTGCGATTCTGTAATTACCCAGTAAACCCTATAGGGATCATTATCCTTATATGAGTAGCTGCTAAACGGACAAGCCTTAAAATCCAAAACAGAGGGACTTATGTCCACAGTGCCAGGTCAGACCACAGTGATGAGGAGTAGTTTCTCTATTATATCACCGGGGTATAAACATTAAACAAATAAATATCCCCCAATATCACACCTGATGAGGCCCCATGAGGGCTGAAATACTCTGCAAACACCAACACAATCTGAGAATCACTCATGGGGTTGGCCATATTGGATTCTGCACAAAAGCCAGTTGGTGGTCCTCAAAAAGAAAATTGTAAAAGATTTTCTTTATTTCTATTTTAGAAAAGACCTGATGGTTTTTCTTCCAAGTTAAATAAGTGCCAATTCTGTTTTCTTTTTCTGACCTGAAAAACAGCATCAACCAATCGGATTGAGTATATGGTGTCACATGACCTGTCTCTACCTGAAGAAGCGGCGAAAACGACATACCTGGGTATTTCAGAGTGTAGAGTTGGGATCTACCCACCGCGTCTTCCGAACCCTGTATTTTCAGGTTTTATTTACTGTGAGATTTTGAGGACCACCAAACAGTGACAGGTGTCTTACACTCACACCATAAGTGGGATATAGGCCGTGACATAACCCCCCCCCCCCAACTCCAGTGTTTCCTTAACCCTTTAAGGACCGCTGTTCCAAGTGTGCATCGTTGCCATTGGTCATCATGGTGCGCCAATGGAGTGTTACGGAGACTGCTCATTAGCTCATCCTCCGAGCAACATGCCGAGAATGTATCAGTTAGCCCTGGAGGGTGTTGCTCCTATAGTAAAAGGAAGAGCTGGGTAAAAATGCCCTTGTTTCCAGTCCTTTCTTTTCATGTAGCTATAACTTGTCCCTTTTGTTGCTCACAAGTGGTCATTCAAGTACGGTGCTAAAAAAGGGGGATTTGAGTAGGTACCTAGTTGGGAGAAGTCAGTCAGTATAATAAACTATAGATCGTGTGACATGAGTAGGTACCTGGTAGTGCAGCTCTCTCTATTTTAAACAAGGCAGGTGACTTCTCAGACTAATTTGGTGAGTGCAAGTACTTAGGTGAAGCAGTGCACGACTTGTTTAGAAAAGAGGGCACATACTCACAGCACTTTTTACAATAGGAGCAACACCCTCCTGTAGATACATGGTGGATGAATGCAGTCCTGAATGGAGAGTTCTTATCCAGGGCTGCATTCATGCATCATGACGACCAATAGGCATGAGTTGCACTTCAGCATCAGCGGCCATTGAACGGGGAGCCCTCCAATGGCCAATAGTGCATTAATGCATCATGGTTCATTAATGCATCATGGTTCATTAATGCATCATGGTGCATTAATGCATCATGGTGCATTAATGCATCATGGTGCATTAATGCAGCATGGTGCATTAATGCATCATGGTTCATTAATGCATCATGGTGCATTAATGCAGCCATGGGAGGTAATTTGCATCCTACAAAAGAGGGAGATTGTATTTATGCTTCATGCTGAGTTGCATCTATGCATCATGCTGAGCCACGGGGGCTCCTGGAGGCATGATGCACTGATGAAGTGCTGTTGAGCACTTTTTGATGCATCATGCCAGCAGTGGGTATAATGCACCACTTTGTAAGCACCATGCCCATTGGTCAGGCCTTCAATAGCTACAAGGCGCCTCCAGTGCATTATGCACCAATGCAGCACTGGCAAGTCGAATTGCAGGCACTGCATTGGAGCATTACCGTATCATCGTGTTCATGTGCCCTGCCAGTCTTTATTTGGGCAGCCTCATTTCCCCAGGTGCTTATTCAAACTCTATTTTTAGTGCTTAAGAAATATAATGTACCCCTGGCGATTATTTGAGGCGCTCATTCAAATACCGGCGCTTAAACACGACGATACGGTACGCTGTTTGGATCAACCCTACATGATGTTAAGATGCAGCCCTGGTGAGTAATTCATGCATCATGACAGCCGATGAGGTATTATTGCATTATGAGGCATTTAAAGTGTTAAAACACACAAACTCCCAGGCTCACTGGAAAGTAACATCCTATTCTATCTCTGTGTATACAAAAACCCTTGTATTTCCAGTGAGTCTGCTTGCCAGCACTTCATTGGTGCATCATGCCGACCCTTCAGGTGTGTATCAACCAGCATGATGCATGAATGCAATCCTGGCAGGTTACTCCCCAGAGCTGCATTCATGCATCATGCCGACCGATGCTATATGGCTAGGCGATGGTGTTTTTAATTATGAAATATAATTGTTTATCCCCCTATGAGGAACTTTTTTAAAAGAAGAAATTGCCATCCTCTACCCTTCCCATAATAACAATCACCTCAACCGATGTCTAGCAACAAATGCCTTGGCCTTACATGAACAGTGCAAGGGTACCATTGCCAGAGGAAGTTTGTTCACACGTTTATTTTTCCTTCCTTTTCTTTGGCAAGGAGGTGTTAATAAAAGAATTATGGTTCAGTTGTAACTAGGTCATGGATATACTGCATAATGTACCGTATAATGCCCCGCATAATGGGTTCAGGTTAGACCTATCCACTTGGCATATAAAAACGCTAAAAACGTTTTATTGGGTTGCCAAACCTTTATTTTTTAATTGAAAACATCAAAACATGCAACCAAAGGATCGTTCTTTACTGTTCTATATAAAAAAAAAATATTATTACGTTTTTCGCCAAGTGGAATATGGCGCAGCTAAGGGCTGTTCTGGTTAACCTTTTTTACGATTTGATATATCATTACCATGCCTATAGGGCGCACCCCCTCTTTTGGGAACTTTTTTTTTTTTTTTTTTTTTAAAAGGGCAGTAGGCCTTAGAGGTTGTTTTTCGCAGGGACACGCGAAAAGACGCGCGGAAATCAAGAGGGGTCAAAGGTTTCTATGCACCCCCCCCCCCCTCAAACCCAGCACCCCCTGTTGATATATAATGACCAGTCCCTTAGATTGATAGCTACGCCTTATACACCAGGTAGCATGATAGGCTATATGATATTATAGGAGGCGATGACCGTTACTGATATAGGTTATCACATGGCTGCACTATGATGCATATAATATATCTTTTTGCTGATGTATTAATGCATCATACCCATTGGTCGTCATCCTACATCAATGCAGCCTTGGCGAGCAACTCACTCATACATTGCAACCTTGCCTACATGCAGGGTCATCATAATGCTCGCCAGCACTTGATGGGTGCATCATGACGACCAATTGGCATGATGCACTAATGTATTATACCCAGTAAACACTATACCAAAATGCTAAGTAGATTTTTGGTAAAACTAGGTATGGTTCCTGCCAAATTGGTTTGAATTGCGTCTTTTTGCTTGGTATATGGACGTTCAAACGTTAAGGTTTAACTTTGTCCTACATACGTAGGATCTAAAATACATATTTTTACGTTTTTCTCCTACCAAAAAAGTTACCTGAAAATACAAAAAAAAAATGAAAAAAATGTATAATGCTCCCTATATGAAAATGGTTTCCTGCTATGGGCTGGGATTGATCCAAGGACCCCTGGATTTGAAAAGCTTTGTTCTACAGACTGTCAGAGCTAACCAGGACACCAATTTATCTAGCACCCAAAAATATAACATATTTTCTAGGCTGTAAGTATGGGTACTGCAAATGACTTGATGGACTTTTGACACACACATCATCATCAGAATCTGTAGTACAGTGGTGGCAAGTACGAATCCAATGTGGGAGGTCTGGGTTTCAAGGCTTCTTTGGATATTTTACCAACATTTTTCCCCTTCCTTTTTAGGTAGGTTTTTGGTAGAAAAAAAATGTAGAAATACATATTTGTGAATACTACGTAGCTGGTATGTAGTTAAACCTTAATGTTTGAACGTCCACATACCAAGCAAAAGTACGTAGTTGCAACCAAAATCCTATGTATCTATACCTCCTACAACGTCCATATACGAAGTTGTATTTACTGGGTAGGATATAGCGGTCACTACTCATACCAGATCTTGCCAAAATGCGCATGACACCAGCTACAGCAACCAAACAGAGTGCTGGACTGCATGGCGGAAAGTATATTCATTTAATTTAAGAATGAGCCTTACTATAGAAGTGTATGGGAAAAAGCATTCCCCGGGAGCATTCCTCAGAAACCAAATCTCTCCATTAGGCCTCTATCGCAGAAATTCATATTGGAAATGAATGGCTCAATCGCTGGACAGAGGCCAAGTGGACCATCACCAAAATAGCCTCAAACCCTTATCAAAAGTTTACTTTGAGGGCCTTTATACCAAGGTAACATGAGATAGATTTATACACTCCCAGTTTCTTGACTTGGGATCTTACTGTTACAAGCTCAGGCTACAACTTCATTTGGAAGTTAGTTCATCACTTGTGAAGAAACTGACTCTTTAGCGTGCACCTCTGCCCCTTAAGGGCTGCGTCCACTGCGATGGATGGACCATCCGTCGCCCTTCATCCGTGTTTTGCTCCATAGAAAACAATGATAAAATCGACGGATGAAACCGACGGATGGTCCATCCGTCGGCAGTGGATGCACCCCTTAACTCACCGATAGCGCGTACCTAAAGCTTTATCAGCAACAGCGCTTTAATAAGGGATTCTAAAGGGACGGGATGTTGGCTATCAAGGAATGAGAAGAGGGTCACATGACCCACCTCTCTCCATAAATGGGCAAATGGGGTCATGATGTCATACATGCGGGAGCCGTTACTCCAGGAGTGATGGTGGCTGGATGTCGGCCGACCGTTGGCCACCTGTAATGTTGTCATGATGCAGTTTTTGTACATGTCTGAGAAGCCCACAAATTTCGTCGACAGGTATTCTGGTACGACTACTTTACAGTTAGTGGTTATAATTATCTGTTGATTTCACCAAGACAGTTTATTTGTATCCAAGACACATAATTATAGATTAAAAGAGGTTAGCTAGATATCTAGGTGTTTGGTTTAATTTTTTTCTGATGAAAAGTTTTGTATTTAGGTGTCTAACCGATAACATGAAAATTTAAGGTTTACAGAAAGGATTATCTTTTATTTCATGTTGGAAACAGTGGAATATGGACATCCCAAAGACTTAACATGGGAGCTCTTTCTGGGTGGAGAATTAGGGTGAACTGGAACTGGGGGTGTGGATGGGGGGTCCCCCATGTCACATGTCGATTTTAAGAAATGGTGATGTCCCATGTCACCTCTTAGAACCCATTATGTCCCATTTCAAATTTAAGAAAGCATGTCACTTGCCTTTTGCCTCGTGTCACTAAGGCTCATTTCACATGTCGATTTTAAGAAAAGCCCATGTCACCATGTCAAATTTAGTGGTCCACAGCCATGGAACTGGCTACATGAATTATACCACTCACGGGGGTCGATACCCTCCTGGTACTGCATGGTCAGCCCTATGTACAGACATCACGCGCCTTAAGCCTGCAGTACTGGCGAAATTTGGACCTTAAAAGAAAACACCACCCTATTTTCATGGCCATTTCATATGGTAGGTTTTATATTGAATAGCACTTTGTGGCATACCTAGTGTGACATCTGCTTAAAAGTCCTATGATAAGGGCAGACAGCACACCTTTCTGATGCATTGTATGACATCACAATTGGTCCAATGCATCAAAATTTTACCTGCACAGCACTGCCCATCTACAAATAAATGCTATTCATAGGTAGGGCCTACCTTGTTTACACTGCTTGCATATTCCCTTTGATGAATAGTAAGAGAGTAATGAATGGGCTATCGGGCACCGAGTTCAGTGTATCGTAGGATATCGTAACGATTGGCAAACAGTCTCTCCCGGGACTCGAAGCCAGCCATTGTGTGTGCACGATCGGTACATACACCTCCTCCCCAGGCAGCGGACAGCGACAGCCCCGGTCTCGGCTAGCCTTGGCAGCGGCACACGGCGAAAGATTTCAATGCATCTCGCTGTTATGCTCCTCGCCCGGCAGCGGACAGCTACAGCGCACACGGCGAAAAAAGATTTCAATGCGTCTCGCGGTTATGTTTGTGTATAATTCACCTCGTCGCCCGGCAGGGGACAGCGACAGCGCACACGGCGAAAAAAGATTTCAATGCGTCTCGCGGTTATGTTTGTGTATAATACACCTCCTCGCCCGGCAGCGGACAGCGACAGTGCACATGGCGAAAAAAGATGCGCCCAGACCGGGACTCGAGCCGTGTACCTATGACGGCTGAGCGCAAGGCGCTAACCGCTAGGCCACCGCGCCCCCTCCATTCAACGTGTCTCGCGGTTATGTTTGTGTATAATACACCTCCTAGCCCGGCAGCGGACAGTGACAGCGCACACGGCTTTGTATCATATCCAGACGTGGTTCGAACAGAGCATATCTCGTCAGTCCCTGTGGCGCACTGCATAGGGAGTTGGATTTGGGATGTGAGACTGCAGGTTAGATCCCTACCCTGGCTTGGAATATTTCATGGGTTTTAACATGTGACATATGACATGTAAGGTGTGCTGATATCCATGGATATCAGGCACTAGTGCCTGTTATCCATGGCACACCTTACAAAAGTCATGATGCATGCATCATGGTGTGCAATATCGACAGGCATCAGCATGGGGATATCCAGAAAAAGCACCCAAAATCCAAGAAATCGTGTAATAACAGTATATAACCTATACTATATAGTATATGATATAATGATGATCAATACTTGAGCATTACCATTAAGGACATGGTTGTAACAGCTTTTACTCTTAAAGAAAGCACCAATTGATGCATTTGAGCCAAATGTGACGTCATGCAATGCATTAGAAAGCTGTGCTGCCTGCCCTTATAACAGCAGATGTGACACTAAGTATGCCACAGTATTATTATTCAATATAAAACCTACTGAATGAAATCACCATGAAAATAGGGTGGTCTTTTCTTTTAAAGCTATGGGAAATTTCGTCACTGTTTGAGCCACAAGCAGCTGATGGCAATGAAGGCACAGCTACAGGCAGCTGATGACAGTGAGCCTCGTTTTCAGGTCCACTTAGGCCATAAGGTTATGACATCACATGTACCAATGGCATCTATTTGTCGGCCGCCGGTGTGCAGTGATAGTGGAATTAAAAAGATTTGGGATGAATTGTAAACCAAATAATCATACTACAAGCTCTACTAGAACTAGAAAGTTGGGGAGGGCTAAGGATACTATCCCTACTGCATCTGTCAGTGACTGACGGCCATCAGTTGGCCGTCAATCGGCCATTTTGTTGTGTATACAAAGATTCCATCAGCTGCCTGTGGCTAAAACAGCGATGAAATTACCAACAGTGTTAAGTTCCAAATTTTGGCAGTGCTGGCGTGCTTGAAGTGTGTAACAAAGGGTCTGTGGGTAGGAAGGCCAGCGCTGCAGCCAACTCTCGCCACCATATAACAGTGCTAAAAGCTTCAACATTAAACATGCCCTTGACTGTCTGTAATGGATGTATGGTGCATTATAGTATATCAGTAGTACAGGAGGGGTCTAAATCTTGATGAACATGTCAAATTTCAATTGTTTCATTTACTTAAAAGGACCATTTTAGACAGAGAAAAGACTGCTAACACTCACATTTCTCTGTGACCTGGGACACTCTTTCTGGTAGGATAAAGGTGTAACTAGCTAATCATTATAGACCACCACCATTGAACCCCCATCAATAGGCCAACCAGTCATCATCAACATATGACCTGCTACATAGCAATATGTATTGCCGGATTTTTGGGAGAGGGGTGTATTTAAGTCGTACCTGACTGGCCTTTTACATTAGATTATAGAGAGAATGAGCTACATTTGTTCCAATGATCTACACTAGGGGGTGGTAGTGTATGGTAAGATGTCCAGGAAGTCATTTCTCAAACGCTAAGTTTAGGGCAGTCCCAAATCGTACCAACCTGGCCTGGATCGGAAGAGAATTCTTGAGTGTACAAGATCAATAACTACGACTGGTACATATACAGAGGGAAAAACCATGCATCTGAATAGCAAATCGTAGGCAATTAGGGCTCACCCACTGCCCCTCACTACGATTGGACTCAATCGTAGGGGCTGTGCAATACGTAGTGGGGAGGCTAAGATCGTAGTGTTTGAGAAATGGCTAGCAGGCATTTGTAACTTGTACCAATTAAGAAAGAAATAAATGGGTTTCAGGTATGGCTTAATTATAGGAAAACCACATGATGCTCTCAGTCAATAATTTTGAAATTTGTTGGTTTATCTACTGTGGGGGGATGCATGATGTGAACCAGCTGGTATGATGCACTGTCTGGTGTACTAGCAGCCTTTAAAAAACTAAGCAAACTTATTATTGAATCAGAATACAGCAGACAGGAGAAAAGAGGGTTAATGAGGTGATGCAGTGACAGTGTAGTTGACAGTCACTATAGTGTTACCTGGTCCAACATCTCATTATAATGACTCCACTACTCATAAAGTAAAGCTGAGGACTATATTCAGGTGCCATAAGGACCAATGATATATAGAAGGACTTATAATTGATATATGGACAACTCCTCCGTCTCATTTCAACAGCCATCTGCCAGAAACTGGTGTAGGGTCGCCTCATATAACTGTAAACCACTCTAGCAATTACCCAGTAAATGCAGACAGGTGTATGGACATAGATGTAAATGAACATAATAGGTATAATCTATCTAGATATTTTTTGTAGAATCATCTGAAAAGGTGTGCCGATGAAGCCCGGCAGACTATAGGTGTAGATTGAAATGCTTTATTTTCTTCTTCTCTATAAGACTGGCATTATCTTTCCAAAAATACCTCCCCCACTGTTTTACCTCACACCACACATTGCAGGTACATAGATCTTAGCTACCCTACTTTTACTAAAAATCACTTTTATAGTGCAGGCTAAAATTTACCCCCTCTTCTGTTTTTCATGGCAGTTTTTCTTCAAAACTAGCCTAAAAAGTTTTGTCAATTTTTCAAGGCAAAAAAACATCCCCCATTTCCATGGTGTTTCTCTTTACATGTGGATGGTGTGTTTTTCGGGGGGGGGGGGACAAGAAAATGCTGGCCCTGGGATATTACATGTGCTAGCAAGCGCCCTGTCTTGGATAAAGGCCGGTCTAGAATAATCACCAGGGTACAGAGATATTGAATTCTTAGATACATTATATTCCTAGTCTCAATTGAGCACTGGTCTTGAATAAGGGCTGGCAATTGCTAGACTTCTTGAAATTAATGAGCACTGGCCAATAAGGTGGGCCCAGTAAAGCCAACGCATGGTGCACCTGTTAGATTTAGTTGTGTGATACCTGGCTGTCTCTGCTGGTATAAATAATGACCTGATACTTGATATAAGAACACCTCCAGTGGCCTAACTCATGACATTGAACCATGAATTCAGCCCTTGTGAGTTACTCTTTATTTAAGATATTTCTATCAATAATGAATGAACTTGAACTTTATTTGACAAAATCATCATAAAACAGTGCAAGCTTTCCTCGTTAGTCAAAGAATAGATAAGTGACAAATATATAATGGTACATAATAGTAAACATAGACAATTCAGGGTAAAAGAAGAAGTGGACGTTAGCGCAGTATAATTGGTACCACAGTCAGATAATGAGATTGATATAGGTAACCATGACAACCTATGTCACAAAAATGTATATTTTATCAATTATACCAATATCATTCTATGTACACCCTTTATGAAGAACTATTGATACAAAACATTGTAAAACGGTTCAGTTGAAAACTTATTGCAAATAACAATTAGTTTACCCCAATTGCATCTGAAACCGTTTTGTAAGCAATAACTCACGATGTACCTTATACCTGTATTTATGACATTTGATTAACACTGATGAAGGCACATGTGCCGAACTGTTGGTTCAAATTCACAAAATAAACGTCCTCAGTTAAAAACCCGAAGTTGCAATCTAGTTGTGTTGTTTATCCACCTTCAACTTGAAAAGAAATTCTTATTTTAGATGATCTTAGGTACCTGTGAGAGAAAAATTACATAAATCTAGGAACTTTTATTCAATGGCCTCGACCCACCTTATATGGAAGGACAGCTTCAAACAACCATGTGACAGGGACTGGCGTAGGGTTTCTTCAAAACTTTGCAGGCCAAAGAGCCTGAAATACATATATCCATGATATCATAAATCAAGCTTATAAAATCATATTAAACTAGGCCAATTTTCCTAGATCACCTCACAGAGGTGCACTGAGAAAATATTGATACTCACCGTGAGCCTGATGTTAGCCTCAGGCAAATGTCGCCAAAATGAGTATATTTTGATACTCAGGGTGAGCCTCGGGTGTAGGCATACTCCAGCAATACCTGACACTCTACTCTAGATTGTTTATGGCCTCTGTACCCTCTCTACTGCCATACTCTCACAGTGCAGGAGTCTCTTTAGAGAGAGGCTCAGGTTAAACTGGAGTAACATAATAGAAGAGAATAGGACATTGCCTGAGTATCTCTATGAAGAGGGTCAGGCAATGCTGGATCCTACCTAAACAGGCTCCAACATTGCAGGGCACAACCCCACTTAATGAGTTACTAATCAGCACTGCATTGTAGGGCTTACAGACAGTCTAAATTGTAATGGTTATGTAGCCCTGCATATGCAGCCCTTATTGAACTACTAAGCTGTAGGGTGTATTAAGCCCAACACATAAGTGGTTTGTTAAACACTATAAAGAAATATAGAAATTAAGGACACCATATGACAAAAGCTCATTATTTCATACACACAAGTATTTCAGATGGTCGAACATTCAACTTCCTAAGGCAGTCCAATTAATCGATGAATACTTTGTGCATACCTGGCTACAGTGTCCTTATTGCTCCTTTGTGGGATTTGAACCCAGTACCTCCTTATTGTGACTCCTTTGTGCTCCTATCTGTGCTAGCGGGGCAGGTATTGAAAGTGGCATTATCAATATTATATTTCAACAATAGACCTACTACAGTGAGATGTCATTGGTCATATGAGGCCCAGTAGACTAATAGGAAACACAGACTGGAGTGACCATAGTAAGGAAAAATGCCCATAGTAAGGACAAATGTCCACAATGTCCTCAGTAAGTATGGCACAGTCCTACTTATATGCCTATTGCAACCTGGCTCACCAGTTGTAGAGGTGGCACGGCGGTAGGATTTTCGCTTTGCATGTGAGGGGTCTCAGGCTCAAGTCTCGGTGGTGCTGAGAAACATTTTTCATTTTTTCAGTTTAGTATGAAACATCTCATCTATTGCAGTGTATTTTTCTAGGACCTAACTTTGTAACTAATTGAAATAGATGCTTGCTTGAAACCCCACATGCTTGCTTGAGACAGAATCTTCAACATCTGCCAAGTCAGAAAATAGCAAGAAAATAAATTGTTTGCATAACAAAAAATTTTGGGTTGAAAACTTGCAGCTTTTGAGGAGCATCCCTGGGCTGGAATCAAATTCAGGGCCTTCTCATATGAAGGTAAACATGTTACCACTACACTATCTTGACTGTGCTGAAAGATCTCCACTTGAAATCTCATATATGATCTGCTCCCTCTGTGTGTTGAAAGCTGGTATTCTACTTCTTTCCAAGCCCCAAAACATTAGAAATATGCCTGGGACCATTTGTCACTTTTACAATTACAGCAAAGATATGATCATACTCTAAATGTTTTAGTGATTAATTCCTATTATATTCCTATATAGATAAGATTATATTCTTAGAATTCATGGTTACAAGGACTAGAGGATGATAGAAAGGATATTGAGTATGTGCAAGAACGGGTGAGTGGGGGGGGAGCTTAATAGGGAACATTTTTCTCACAAACCCATTATGAATGCATATTCATGCTCACATTGTAGCAATAAGATTGACTTACAAGATTGAACTTACCACCTTCAGATGCAGAGTTCAGTGCCATATCAACTGAGCTAATGAGGCACATGGTGTGGTTGGTGCTAGGATATGATATAATCTCAGACATCAGTGTAGGGGCTAGACCCCTGCTTTGCTGGAGTATTTAGTTAGATTCAGACTGAGTATGGCACCATGCCTGAGCCTTGCGCCATACTCATGCTGATCCTTTTTCCAAATGTGTGGCATTGAAGCAGGCTCAGCATGAGTATGGCATGTCAGGGGAGAGCCTTTAGCAGAGGCTCTCATGATACTCAGGCAGCGCCAGAGACTAGGTGAAACTGATTCTCTTTTTTCCGTCAGTGTGGGTTGGAAGCTTGGCCCAGTATTTTGAGATACAGGCAACCTCAAAATCCTGGATTTTAAGCTGATTCTACTTCAAAATATTTAAAACTAGCTTTGGATTTAAAGCTCCGTAAAGATATAAGTTCCCCATCTATTCTTCGAGTATATTCAGGCACCTCCATCTAGTTAAACTTGATTAGATAATTCACATTAATGATACTGACGTTTTCAACACCAGCCAAGCCCAAGCTAATTAGGTTGAAATCAATTGACAAGACAGTTATTGGCAAGTAACTTAGCTTTAGCAGGTAACCCTTCAAGTGCCTCTACTGCAGGAGTGCATCATGTCCCTCGGTCAGCATGGCGCAACAATGAAGTGCTGGCGAGACTGCTCACCCGCGCTTCACTGAAGCATCATGCCGACCCTCCGGGAATGTATCAGTAACATATAGGTTCGTCATGATGCATGAATGTAGCCTTGGCAAATTACTTGTCAGGGCATGATACATTAATGCTTCAGCAGCCCCGAAATGCCTAAAAACTAGCTTGGCCAAGCTCTTTCTGTAACTAGGATGATTTCATTTTCTATGAATCATAGCTATAGAATTAGCTTGGCCAAGCTTTTTATCTCACGTTCTACGTACTCACATTCAGGTGATGGTTGGACTTGTGTTGGCATTGTATGAGAAGAACGCTCCCCGCGTCTATGTGAATTTGTTTTGTTGTTCCATAGAAATCTTTAGATCATATCTAGATTGAAAAGAATTAGCATAAATGCGTCTCTGAACTTATGATCCTAAACATCGTATATGTTATGTTAGGAAATTTTTAAAGATGTTTTTTTTTTAAATAGGGGGGGGTGCAAGGGACGTTTTTGATTTAGACCCAAAAGATGGATTATAACAGGTCGATAGGAGAGAAACCGTTTTAAGATGCGTCAAAGCATCAAAAGAGCCCATTATCTTTTACCTATGTATAACCTACATAATATCATAGCACTGCTATATGGGGGCATTGGAAACTTGTGGGCGGGCGGGAGGGGGGGGGGTATAGAGGTTTTGGGGCCTAAGTCCAGTTCAGGAGCCTGTCCCTATTAGGGATGGATTTTAGAATATTATGGTAAGGATCGCAGCAGAATTCTAATTAATGTGACACCAGTCTGTTGTCATTCAGACATGACAGAAACCAATAGCATTCGAGGTTACTACCACGTATGAAGACAAATATCATTAATGGAAAATAGTTCCAAGCGATTTTCAAAGAAAATGGCTAGTTTACAGTTTAAAACTTCTCTTTTTGGGTGGGAGTTGTTTTATCAATTCTCGAAAATGATGCATTTGAAACATAACTTTCTTAGTGAGTGTGGTAATTCATATCAAATTATCACACATTTAGACAGGTTAGATTTATTCAAAGATAATTCACAACAAAGCACAGATATTTTATTTGGGTTTTGTGCATTCTTCAACTTTTATTTCGATTATGATACAACAATTTTACGTTTATGTTATGTTTGTTGCAGACGTATGGTTTCCAGGTCTGCTGTAAAATCTTGTAAAATTCCATAAAAGTTTATCGACAAGATTAAAATGTTGGACGGAAAGACAATGTGTGAAAACATATGATCATTGTACTTATTTCCATTAGACAACTATTCACATAATTGGACATCATATTTCAGCAAGTTGACACATGCTGTGCACGGTATAGCAACTTTAAGGGACACATAATGCATTAGTGCATCTTGTAAAACGGCAGCCCATGCACTGCTGCACAATAGAAGTGACCTTGAGTGCATTATGGGAGTACAGTGCACGCCTGAGCAAGGTCACAGCTTCTCTATCATTGCTGTGGGATATCAGAGGCTTTGGACTTTTAATCAATGTGCTAACATGTTTTATAAAGACAATAGACAACTCATTCTTCATGTCTTGACTCTCTGTTGGACTATAAAGCACGATGGTCGAGGGCCTTCATAAGGCCCGAGACCAGAGAGTCTCAACATGAAGAATATCGTCCTCTTTTCTCTAAATGACAACCCAATATGGGAATGATACACTCCCAAAGTGTGGTCATGATGCATCAATACTGCATCATGTCTGCTCTGGAAAAAAACCAGCATGATAGGGAATCATTTACGGTTGGCCGAGATTTTACTAATCCGGCCGATTTTTTATATAATTTTGTATAATCAAAAATAATCGGATTAGCAAAATTTCGGCCGACCGACGGCAGTGGAATACCCGCTGGTTCCTTCGTGTCCATTTTCCGTGTCAGTTGTGTGTAGCATGATTGGCCACCATCATAGATTCATACTTTTACCATATTAAAAATTGTCAGATGAGTACCAGTTGGTTGGTCAGATTTCAGAGCAGTGGGATACCAACTGAAGTCAATGAGAGTCATGATTCCCATAGCACAACAAAAAAACTCTAAAAGAAAAACAGGCAATTTGTTCAACTTCAACAATCATACCATATCTCCATTAATATGCACCCTGGCATGAATCCCTTTTGACTGATCACCCCTGGAGGGTGTTGCTACTATGGGAAAATGTAGTACTGGCTAAGAAGTGCCTCTTCTACAGAGCTGGCTTTCCATGTAGTGATAACTTTCGCTTGTGTTGCTCACAAGTGGTCATACTGGTATGGTGCTAAAAAAGGGGGATTTGAGTAGGTACCTAGTTGGGAGAAGTCAGTCAGTATAATAAACTATAGAGCGTGTGACATGAGTAGGTACCTGATAGTGCAACTCTTTATTTAAGACAAGGCAGGTGACTTTTCAGACTAATGTGCAAGTTGAATGGTGCAGCAGGGCATGACTTCTTTTGAAAAGAGGGCACATACTGACACCCTTCTGACCTGTTGACAGTTGACAAAAGAGGGACTTATTCAAGGTCTATATTTTGTTGCCTAGAGCCTTGAGTCCACATGGTGATAGAAATTGTAACGACAAAATCTGTTGTTCATTTCCAACAATAAAACGATGATTGAAAAGTCAGCGATGAAAAATCATTTTGTCACCCTATTTTGGCAATAACGTCTAACATATTTAATTTTTATTGTCGGAAATGAATGACAAAAGGATTTTTATTGTCGGAAATACTATCATTACATATTCTGTCACCCTGTGGACACACTACTTTAGGTCAGGTTGTAACTGATATTTTGAAAAAAAGAGTTTTCTTCTGTTTTAATATGTATTAACCCTTGTCTAGCTACTTTGAACGTACTGAGGCTCTGTCTATGGCATGTGCTAGGTCTGTCATGGCTGTGCACACACATGAACAGGTAACGTCGCTATACTAGTGGCACATATGGAATCGTAAGAACTGACCTAGGAACTGACCTACCAAAAATTCCCTGGTATAAGCCACACCCCAAGTTTGTAGAGAAATTATATATACATACTTAGGGCCTGGTAATTGGCAATTTAGTACTGTTCTATAGTGTTGAATATAAGGCATACCTAGGCCTTTTGAACTACATATTTAAGCCACAAGAAGCCTTTGATTAGTATAAGCCGCGACTTATGAGGGAATTTACCGTAGAGGAAATTACATGTCATTACACTGACAGCACCACAAAAGACAGTAATAGCTACTCAAATCATTTTCCTATCTCCAAACTAAAACGCTGGAGGGTTTAACTTTCAAACACTATCACTTGAGAGTTTACCATAATTATGATTCTTTTCTCTCCTATACAACCAAACCTGACAGCGATCAGTTTTACCTCCATAAATACACACTTAGGAACTCATACAAAAATTCTCTCTACTCCACAACAAAAATATGAGCAGTTCATTTTACTCTTTTCTCTGCTTCAAAATACACTTGAGAGCCAATTATATATACCTGTTAGATGCGTAAAGCTGGTGTTCCACTAAAGATGACTGAGAAAAAATAGTCAGATTTTAGTCAGATTTGCTCAAGGAGTGCAGGTGGTAACCGATTCCTACTTCCAACATCGCCATAAGCTTCAGAAATGACTGTTGTTGTTTTGGTTATACTGGTTAATTTGCTCAGTCATGTGTTTCACACAACCAGCTGTGTGTCACATGGCCTAAGCTTACTGCACGGGACATGCGAACTTACTACCCACTTTGTGTAGTTAGTCAATGTGTCGGGTGCCGCAAATGAGGTATAATTAGTCACTGTGCGTGACTCAGTTAAGGACTGAGTCGCTGGGACTGCCCTATCTAAAACTTGCAGGTGCTCTAGAAACAGCAAGTTTCTAAGAATAACATTTGACAGAAACAAATCCCCAACAATCAACTTATAATATTGACAAGAGTACCACCTTAGTTTTGCTGTCTGTGAGTGGGAAGAGTGTCTTTTGTTGGAAACCTTTAGATTGCACCTTTTTCCAAGGTTTGGCACATGCTGTGTGGGTTGCAACAGGTAGCTATCAGCAGGTGCATTTTCTGCCAGACAGAAAGTCAATCTCCACTCTCCAAGCAGATTCTCATGAATAACATTATTTCATGAATAACACCTCTGTTGTGAGACCTGAAACCACTTCCATCATGGCCGACCGTGGCAGCTAAACTTCATGTGAAGGCTAACAGATTTGCAAGAACCAAATAATCTGGGCCCCCGTATGAAAGGTTTCTCACAAAATGGCAACAAACATGTCTTAGGAAGCCATCCCTAAGAGGAAATTGACATAAAAAAATTATGTCCTACAATTCCAGCCACCTGACAAATTAGCCCTATGCAGGAAGCCTGACTCTCCCGTTAGGTAAGAGTCAGCGCCCGCCGGACAAGGTATAATGGGTAGTAATCAAGACTATGCTAATATCGCTTGTAACAAATAGATTGAAATGTCCAAATTCCATCCAATGAATGTCGACTCTAGATGCTTGATTTTTTTGTTTCTGACCTTAACTCAGTCTCATCTACAGGATTATATTTGCTGTACCATTTGAAGAACACCTCGGAAGAAGGTTGGCCACATGTCTCCTGAATTGCCTGCTTGCTCCAGCGAAGATGATTGGGTTCACCCATCGGTTGATCCTCCAAATGTTCGCCCCAATACGAGTGACTGTTACACGATACGAGTCGGGGAGACTGAATGCACCAAATAGGAGTAAGACATAGATGATGTTACAGGTGATATAGACCACAAGCACGCTGAGCATGACTTTGGTTATCTTGAAGTCCCCCTGCTGAAGATGTGCCATGGCCGGCACCTGACAGCCGGGTGCTACACTATGTTGCTGCCTCCATGCCACGACTCCAATTCTAATGTAGATCCCGATGGTGACCGGAAACATCAGCATGTTCGGGCCAAAGTTCATGAGGGCCAATGGTGCGAAAGATACTCTTTTGGCCATGAAGCATAGCCCCTCTGCGCCATCGATGTGGTCGTAATTGTAGCCAACCCCTAGACAGATGATGATGATGAAAACAACTGAGCTGCAAGCGCCATAGCAGATGTGGCGCGCCCTCTGTGGGGTCATCAGGGTATGATACTTCAGTGCATGTTCGATGAACACAAGTCGATCAGCCGATATGACACACAACATGACCATATTGAGAAGCATTGATATGTTGTTGAAGAGGATGGTGAGAAAGCATGACACATTCCACCAAGCCCCAAATGGTAGATAGTCCGTGGCAATGCGGAATGGCAGCCCAATGACCGATACCAAATCAGCAAATGCAAGGCATGCGATGAACACATTGCTGGCGATTTCAAACATATGGTTCATCCATAAAATCGACAAAGTGACACCATTCATCGAAATGATGAGAAACGTGTCACTGATTTCCCAGAGGAAAAATTCCAATGGGAGATTCAAGGGCGCCGAGCATGTTCCATTCCCTGAGCAATTTGTCAGATTTCTCAAATTACTCTCACTTGAATTTGTCTGGTTTTCAAACATCTTGATGAAATATGGGTCACCAAGGTGATACAATCGTTATGATGGTCGAGATAGCGTAGGATCAATCAGTGTCCTACCGCCATTACTGTTGTTTATTAAAGGCTAGTCTTAGAACCAGCCACTGGAACGATTATGAATGGTCTGTAGACTATTGGACCTGATGTGTTTCACGTCCGTGGTAGACCTAAGGGCCTAAACCCATTGCACGATCATAAAACTGGCCGATCATTTGGGTACAGATCAAAATCGGTAGCATAATCGGCCATTGTAGGTATTTAAAGGGGCATCTAATGTGTCAAATGACACAAATCGGTTGAGAATCAATGCTATACTACAAAGTAATAACATACAAGATAATGGTACTGCCTTGAATATAATGATCCAATGCATAACCTGCAAGGATTTTCTAACTTGTTGGATGTGTTAAAATCGGTAATGAAAATAAAAATCAGTAGTGTATTGCACAATCGGGCACAGAATCAGTGGCCTATTCCTAGAATATACCACCAATTCACCTAAAACTGATCAATATTGATGTGCATTATGCAATATTTGGCCAATAAAGGTACCGATTATTGCAAAATCAGGTAATGAGTTTTGGCCCTAACAGAAGAGGCTCCGTTTTTTTCTGAAGGGTGTTGAGAAAATCATTATCTTAAGAGTGAGGGAAAGAGATGAAATCCTAGTAGGTAACAACGGCGTTCCCTCCCACACCTCTCTATGCTGCTCAACAGAAAGTTCTTGGAAGAGGTGTCGTAGCTCTGAGAGAAACTAATGTAGGATCCTATGGGCGGTATCATACAGAGTGACTCACTGCGATTTGAGTTATTCCAGTCGCAGCATCTCCTGCTCTGTCCTCCTGATGCAACCCATTGCTTTCTAATAAAAGCGGCAAATAACTTTCTCCCAAAGCGCAAATGTGACTTATATCCGAGAAAAGTGAGGGATTTGATAAACGGAGGCTTAAATCCATGGCTTTACAGTGTCATGATTCAATCTGGTATAAATAGGTTTCCAGCTGGGGTTACCTGAAAGTAGTTTTCTATGATGTTAGTTAACCCCTTAGAAAGAAACCTCAGTATCCCATATACGCTGGAAGTGCAGTATGATAACTGATAACAAAGAAAAGGAGGCAGATACAGTCCCACAGTCGGCACTATCAACTATCCACATGAACACAATACCATCCACTGCCCACGTTTGGAGCAGAATCCAACCCTCACTGAGGACGCCATTCAGCAGGCATGAGTGGTATGTGTCTCCATGGATACCTCCAGTAGGTGTGGCACATGCGTTGTGGCCAGAGACATATGTGTTCATTACTCACTCGACCTGCAGCCAATGAGAGGGCTCCCTTTTGGTGGGAAATTCGAATAGGGGGTCACGTGACCTAGACCCCCGTGGTGTGGCAAAATGGACCAATCAGAGCCCTTTCTTTTGGCGGATAATTTAAAATGGTCACGTGACCCTTACCCCTGTGATTTCCCGCCAAAATGGTGCCCTCTGATTGGCTGGCTGTTTAGGTCATGTGACCTCTATTATGCAAATAAGGTCATGTGACCCTAATTTGAATGGATCAATCAGAGGTTAGCATTTTGGTGAAAAGAAAAGAAAAATATTGGGGGGCCCTTTGGGTGGGGTGGGCCGGGGGGGCCCTTTGGGTGGGGGGGCCCTTTGGGGTATATTTTGGGGGGTTACCAAAAGACCCGCCCCTTGAAACAGGGGCGGGTCTATTGGAAAAAAAAATGAAAAAAAACTTAGATAATAAGGTAAGGAATACAACAGAAACCACATTACACTTTTTCACTTTTTTTTTATTTCTTATAAATGTCATATTTTTATGTACACATTTCACTTTATTTGTTATTTTCATATTTTTCATTTCTTTCAATTATAATGACAAGTTGGGGAATTCAAGTTGACACTCTCTACATAACATGGTTGAATATCGGAGAGGAACACGACAAAACTTTCACATTGAGATGTGTTCATTCAACTTTTCTTATCAAATAGACGGTAAACACAAACTTACATACAATTTTCCATGAGACATTGCAATATACCAATATATATGTTGTGCATCAGTTTTTATCTACTGTGTCCCCTCTTCCTCCATCCGACTGCATCCAAAAAGAGATCCGTAACTGGGAGTGGTGGGATAAGGAAAGAGTCTGACGTTGCTTTCCATCGATCTGTGCACTGATTTGATGAACTTCAACTCGTGCTCTATCAGATTTATCTCTTTCAGGATTTCCGTCAGCAATTTTCTAACCATCGGAGTTAGGTTCATAGCCTCCATGGCCAACGGACATTTAAATGAAAATCTGAAATGTTCCATGGTGCCCATGTGTACTGTTGGGTTTAGCTGCCCAATTCTTCAACACTTTGAAGGCGTGGAGATATCTTTTTCCGGTCGTTGAACAATGCTAGTTAGCTTATCAGAATCCACTTCTAAATCTCGCCACTCCCTGGATAGAACTTCAGACATGGACATAAAGTACCTCTCCATTAAAAGCGGGTCGGGGTTGTTGTAATCCAGGTTGTGCTCCTTGAAAAAGTTCTGCATCCCATACAACAGGTCTAGTCGATGAACACTGACGTAGGCGTGGTGAAGTTGACCCTATCTGGCATGAGGCGAAGCTTTAGACCACCAAGCTTTGAACATAGCCATACACATGTTCTCTGGCGTCTTGCTAACGACCATGGACTCCAGAACTTCAGAGGGAAGCTCCAAATAGATTCCCAATTTTTTCTAAGATCCAACTAACTACCTTTCTATTTCATGTTCTGGTACGGTCCCATAATACAGTGGTCATCCCATACACTCACTTCACATACGTCAAGGGAGGGAGCCAACTGGGAGGGTGGTTGAGTTTCAAGACTCATCTTGTCTGCAAAATCGTCGAATGGGGTCGGTAGGCAGGCAGGTAGGCAGGCAGGCAGGCAGGTAGACAGTTACGGATGGTAGGTGCGGTAGACGAAGTGGTCAGCAGTGATATGGGTGAATGGCAGAAAAAGTGCACATATCTGGTGCACACAGTACAGAAAGATAAAAGTCAAGATAACATTACAAAAGTGTATTATATTGATAACGCAACATCTTGGCCATATGAAAACCCCTGGTGGACTGGCTTCCTCCAAGAACTTCAGTTTTTATTCATGGCCAACTGGATATCAGCGAATTTTGTGAGGCGTCTGTGACGAAAACTCTAGGATTGCTTTAAAACAAGTTAGGACAATCACAGCAACTTGAAATTTGGGCTGCAAGTAGCTATTACTAACTGGATTAAGCATACAAGAATGCAAAACTGTATCTTTAATTTTTTTTTGTGAGAGCCCGGACATAATTATCAAAATATTGAAAAATTGGACAATTTTATCTTCAAATCACTAACTTTACTGTAGTTCTGTCAATAATGCCCTGATAAGATCCAGAATTGCTCTAACTAATCCTCATTATGTCTAGTTTGGGGAAAATAAAACAGTAGAGGCCTCACTAAAACCAATTTTGTACCCTTGAGTGTTGAATGTCTGCCGAAGTGGAAAAAAATGAGGAAAATCCAAATTTCACACAGGTAAAGGGGCCCCCAAAAGGTTTTTTTTAGCAATTGCAAAGCTGCTCTGTACCAAAATGGACTTAGGATAGGGGCATCTTGTGGTAAAGTATTAGTTGGTTATATGGACTGAAAATATTTTTTGGGGGGGAAAATGTTGAAATGAGGCGTCTGTGACGAAAACTTAAAATGCAATAAATTTAGATAAATATGCTGGAAATGTAATTATTTTAGGTCAGGACATTGAATAATAATGTATCATAGTCTACCAAGAATAAATATTGTATAGATGATGCTTTACAAGATTACAAGAACAGAATTTCATTTCTGTCGGAGGCATCTGTGACGAAAACTCATTTCTGCGCTTTGGTGCTTGTTGTGGCCAAATAAGTAATGGGATTTTAATTATAACACACACAATTGATGAAGAGGAGTACAAAACATCATATCAACCACAGAAAAGTAAATTGAATACCCTCTTTTTATGTACAGGTAGGGATTTCTGGAGCAATTTGAGGCAATTTTAGGTCAAACACAATTTTAGACCCACCAACTCTTGAATAAAATCAACAGAACATGTAGCAAATGCCCTAAAATAATTGGGGCACATCATATCTGCACATTTCAATCCATTTTTGACCTTAGGGCAGCATATTATAAAGTTGGAGGGGTTCCTCCAAGGCTGGTCCAGTCCTGTTAGGCTACTGCTGCATGGTAGAGAAGGTGAAGTAACAACTCAAGAGAGAGGCTGGTGGTAACTTAACTTTATTGCTCAAACTCAGGGGCTTTTATACAAAGTCAGAGAGCAGTTCCCCCTAAAACTGCCCACACACAATACCTGGAATCATGTTCCTTCATTGGTGATTCTTAGAAAACACACTTTACCTAAAAGAAGTCAATCACTGACATATATCTGATACCATATAAGAACAGTACTAAAAGTAAGTGACACACTTAAGCAGTTGTACACAATTCAATGGAATATACCCTTAATTCCAAGTATACCCCCTCCCACTTTGGGGTACCCACAATAACAAGACAGGCTAATTCTAAGAAAACCCAGTTCTATAAGTAGGTGTAGCACCCTTACTACTAAATGACCCCACACCCATACAGTCTTACTCAGAAATGACCCTACCCTGGATCCTTAACTAGAAACCCAGATACATCACAGCGAGCTGCTCCATCAAACTACAGTAAACAACCCACATACCACACTGACACCATACCAGGGGTGTGGTGGACCACCAGTACACGACCCTTTAAGGGGTCTGCACTCTACATACCTCCCCCCTTTAAAGATTTTATCCCTCTGGATCAAAATCTCCTCAAACATTAGTGATATACATATATGTGATATAATACTCGGATACATGTATATAATCCTATATCTAACATGCCTATATATCTTGTCAGATCTATTCAGACATTATTGCCAATTCTACGGGGTCTATTTGAACTCCATGATTCTCGTTTACAGTACCGGCTTGTGGTTGTCTAGACTCTGCGGTCTGTGGTCTAGATAGACACAGTGGCCTGTACTTACATACTACAATGATAATGACAACAATGATACACAATACTACAATGGATGTGACTGGACCATATACCACACCTTCCTGTGCTCTCATTCCACTACTATAATCTTGTGCCCAATTCTGCATCTCCACAAGTGGAACTTCCGCCCGCTCTTTGTACTTAAGAACTCTCCCCAATTTCTGATTAACATACCTCGGCCAAGTGAAATTGATCTTCCTATTAAAGTGGATAGTTTCTGCCCCTTTTACTAATCTACCTGTCCCCTTGCGGATTCCACTTACTCTCCAATCTTTGGTCTCTAACTTACATTCTGGTGGCACAAGTATGTGGGTTGGTCCAATCATCTCCCTAACAACAGCGCGTTTACCTATACACCTGAGGGTTACAGGCATCTTCTTATATGTCACAACCACATTCTCCCCAAGGCCAAGAGAATACACCTCTGAGTTCTGTCCATCACGTTTCATGATCTCGATAGTGCAGAGACTCAGGCTGTTGTTTGTAACTATACCCCATTCACAAGTTGGTGTCAACAACTCCTCATGAGATACACATACCCGGGGCGTCTTTCCAAAACAACTATCTGGCCAAAAGGTTGCCCCCGTATCAGTGTTAATAGCCACATTTCTCTTGCCCTTGATTCTCCTTAGATATTTCCCATCTATAGCTACAGGAAAGTAATGAATTCTATACTCTAAATAGTGAACCCTGCCCAATGCCGGTAAGACTACTCGAAAGACCAATGTGCCTGCATTATTCCACAGAGGTTCAATATGTACATTCTCATAATACCATTCTTTAGGTGGGGTGTCATATCCCCAGTCTCTGACCTTTATAAGAATAGATTCAAGTTCAGGAGGTGCTAGAGTTTCCTCTGCGAGCCAACCTCTCTCTAGTTCATGTCTCTGTTCATTGAAACGGTTCCACTGATCAAAGTACTGTTCATACACCAGTTCAAGTTCAGTAATTGTACGGTCCACAGACCTTGCAAGAGACAATCTCTGTACAAAGGTATCCAAACGCGAGACCCGCCGGCTGTAATTACTTAGCTCATCCTGCAAGTCTAATTGATACTGCTCAAGTGTTTGAATGTCTTGTCTATTTTCACGTACAAACTTCCTGGTACGGTTAACTATACTCATCATTTTGTCAAGTCTATGTACTATAATGCCTTCATTATGCACTGTCCCTTTAATTATCGTCTTGATCTCCTTCACCTCATCATCGGTGGCCAAGCCGAATAGGCTCTTCCCAAGGTACCCAATCGCGTTAATTAGGCCTCTCTTGGCCCTCTTCTTCCGGCTCTCAGGTTGCGCATGGGGCGGCCGTGACTCAGACGAATCCATGACTGCGGGCCCTTGCAGATCAATGGCACTAAGTCTAGCCTCCCAGGTGCGTTGGTCATCTGCCGAGACATGAGGGGCCACTAGCTGTATCCCGGTTCTCACCTCATTAACCCAGAACTTGATTGGCAGAGGCTTTGGGGGATTGATGACAACTAGAGTGGTCCATATTGCTTCGATTGTCCTGGATCGTCCTACCTTCTGAACTAGGACCCCATCATCCTTGAAGAGATCCCCACAGCTAAGGTGGACTAGACAGACAACAAGGAGGCAAGCTCGGGATGCTGATCCACCAAGCATTGCCGCTTCTGTCTATCAATGTCTTTTCTATCTTCGTCAGTCACCTGTGGTCTCCTCTTGCCCCTAATCGTAGGTCCCAATTGAAGTGCGTCCTGAGGAGAGGTAGTAGGCTCAGTAGAGGGAGGGGTGACTGATAGTGTCTCTGGCTCAGGTGTTATTTCCATGGGTGTTTGCCTGAGCTCGGCTAGCCTGGTACTCCTGCGTACTGGGATAGGATTAAGTTCAGTCTCCCCAAGGCTGTCTACACGTCGCCGTTTGGAGGCTGGAAGCCGTTCCCTAGTTTGAGTTGCTGGGGTGTCAGGTTGAGTCCTTGTGGGTAGCTCCTGTTCCTCTGAAGTCTCAGGCTCTACTGGCTGGGGAGGAGGCGGGGGTACCCTTATATGCCTCCTCTGAGCCCGGGTAGGACGGGGTCTGACGTCATCCCACACACAGTCAGGATCCACCAGCTTTAGTTTGTCACGATTAACCACTCTTTGTTTTCCTGTCCTCTGGTTAATCACAGTGACCACAGGACCTCTAACAGCAGTGACTAAGTACCCGTGGTCCCATTTGGCATCAAGAGGAGCTCTCTCCTGGGCCACAAGTACAACAGTGTCTCCCGGATGTACTTGACCTCCTCGGGCTCTTTTCATCAGTCGTGCATGATTGTACTTACGGCTGTCCTCTGTGGCTCGGGCAGCTTCTTGGAATGCCTTAGCTAGTAGGTCAACTCGTTCACCAATGGCTCTAGGATCTGATCCTTCAGTGCGGTTCAGCATTCTGGTTAGAGGTGCTCGTGGTTTCCTCCCATATTGCAAGAAGAAAGGAGTGTACCCAGTCACTGTAGAGGTGGAAATACGATGAGCCCACAAAGCTTGTCCTAGCTTATCTTCCCAATCAGAGGACTGATGATTCACTAGCTTACGTATCATCCCCTTGATAGTTCTATGGAAGCGTTCAATTTTAGAATTAGATTCTGGGTGATATGGAGTGCTTCTCCTCATCTCGACTCCACATTCTGTCAGATATTGCTTGACTACCACTGCCTGGAATTCTTGACCTTGGTCAGTAATGACGACTTCCGGTGCACCAAAGCGTGGGAGGTACTCCTGTTCTAGGTAGCGCAGAACCTGCTCGGCCTCTTTCTTAGGTATGGGCTTTGCCTCCACCCAGCCAGTGCAATGATCCACCACAGTAAGTATATAGCGATTACTGTAAGGTGATGGAGCAAATGGTCCACAGAGATCCATGCCAACTATCTGACCAGGGTAGGCTGCTATTGGCATCTTAGTGGGCTCAGGGTAGTCGCGCCGCTCAGCATGTATGGCACACCGTTCACACTTCTGCAATACTGCTGCTACATCCTTGCGTTGCCCTGGCCACTTGTATGCTTCCTGCAGTCGATCTAAAGTCTTTCTTATGGCTTGGTGTCCCACCTCTGTGTGTGCTCTTCTTATAACCCGATAACTTGCACTGGGTGGTAGTACCAGCCGAGGGTATTCAATTTTCCCCTCAGGAGGTACAGTTGAGTACAATAGTCCATCCTTCAGCTCATATCCTGACCCTTCTTCCCCCACTAGGTCATATTCTGCCATGGTCTTCTGCTCCTCCCTGAGTGCATCCTTTTCTAGTTGGTCAAATTCCCACGGTATCTGATTTGGATGTTCACAAGCCAGGTCGTCGGCTGCTATCCAGTCAGTAGTCTCCAGGGCTGCAATATCTGTACCACGTATGCGTGACAGCATGTCAGCACGGATGTTGTTATTGCCTTTCCTGTACTGAATAGGGGCACCATACTCAGCTATGAGCACTGCCCAACGCTGAATTTTAGTGTTCTTGACCTCGGACAGGAAGAGTGCCTTGAGGGGCTTATGGTCAGTGAAAATGGTGAAGTCAGCTCCAAACAGGTAAGGTCGCAGCTTCGTCAAGGCATAGACCACAGCATACGCCTCCTTTTCTATGGTCGCCCACTTGAGTTGACTTCCTGAGAGCTGTTTGGAGACATACTGTATCGGCCTTTCTATCCCATCATTGTCATCCTGTACCAAAATTGCCCCCACTGAGTAGTCACAGGCATCAGTGTACAATTTATACCCCTTTGATGTATCAGGATGTGCCATAACCCGATTAGAGATGAGCATCTCCTTCAAGGTGTCAAAGGCAGTTTGCTCCTCACTTCCCCACTTGAAGCGAGCATGCTTCCTGGTGAGTGCCACAATAGGAGATGCGATACGGGCATAGTTTGGGACACATTGTCGGTAGTAATTAGCCATTCCTAGGAACGACCTGACCTCCTTAACTGATTGAGGTTGCCCCAGATTAGAGATAGCTGAGGTCTTCTCAGGATTACTGGATATCCCTTCGGGCGTCACAATATATCCCAGGATCTTCACACTTGGCACATTGAGGGTTTCAATTTTAGTCCATTTTCCTCTAAGGCATCGAAGACCCTTCTAAGGTGTTCTCGGTGTTCTTCTTCTGACCTTGAATAAACAATGATGTCATCCAAGTATACAAGTGCAAAAGCACCTAGCATGTCTCCCAGTACAGCCTGCATTGTCCTGTGGAAGATAGCTTGGGCTGTGGCCAAACCAAAAGGCATGACATTAAACTCATAGTGTCCACGGTGTGTGATGAAGGCAGTCTTTTCTCTATCACACTCAGCTACAGGGATCTGCCAGTACCCAGCTTTCAGGTCCATTGTGCTGAATACCTTGGCCCCGGTCAGGCTATCTAGGATGTCTTGAATGATGGGTAAGGGATGGGCATCCTTGCGCAGGACGGCGTTCACCTTGCGGAAATCTACGCAGAATCGGGTCGATCCGTCAGGCTTGGGAACCAAGGTAATGGGTGATGCCCATGGCGAGTTACTCGGCCTAATCACACCTTCCCGCAACATCTTCTCTATCTCCTCCTCAACGACCTGTCTCTTACTAAGGGGAAGCCTATAAGGCCTCTGCCTGATAGGAGCATGATCACCGGTGTCTATAGTCATTTCAACCTTGGTGGTCATTCCATTCACTCCCTCCTCCAGGGCAAATACTTGGGGTCGTGACCTGACCCAATCTTCTAAGTCTGTCGATGCTATATATAAATCTCGCTGCTTAGCAGTCTGTAGGGCATAGTTTTCTCCTAGGAGTATCACCTTCTTAGTGCTATAGTCTATAACAGCCTCTAGTCTCCTAAGGGTATCATCCCCTAGAAGTATATCATGTGCCAGGGTGCATACAACCGTGACCTCTGCTACTAGAGACAGTATTTCTATAAGTGTCCGCCCTCTCGTAGGAATTATGTGTCCAGATATAGATTTAAGTCCCTCTGATTTCTTCATCAGTGGGGTGCGGTGATTGGCTCGACATAGCCCCATCCAAAATTGTTCATTGATTAATGTTCTGCAGGCACCAGTGTCCACCAAACAGTTAGCTGTGATACTCCCAAAGGGAATATTCACACATGCTCGGGTGTCCGGTGCCCCTAAGCGTTTCCCGACACCGCATGTACAGGTGAAGCTGAACATTGTTTGGCGATATGGCCAGCCTGGCCACATTTAAAACAATTGGGTGAGCCGTCCTCATTATACGCAGGCTTGCCAAACTTCCTTCCAGAGGTCCTCCCCCTTTGAGGTCGCTGATGTCCTGACGAGTGCTCCTCCTGGGGGTCTAGTTTCTTCTCCACCCGTCCTAATTGCTTCTGCATCCCGCGGATGGCACCTGTCAGTTCCTTTAATGTTTTTGACAGCTCATCATCCATGGTAGCTGATGCCTGGGCTAAAGGTAAGGCCGCGATGTCCATTGGTTCATCTTGGCGATGACCAGTTTCTGCCATGGCCATGGCACGGGCGGATGCATTAGCATGGTTGATGGCTTGCATTATGGTGTTTGGTCGCTGTAGATGAACTTGGGCTCTTACCTCCCTGTCTCGGAGCAATAATGAAGTTCCGTACCAATCTCTCCATAACCAGGGGTACAGCCAGCTCTTGGAGAGTGTAGGCCTTCTGAACATGGCTGATGAACTTAAGGCCATACTCTCTGCTATCTTGATACGGGAGTTGTTTCAGGAGGTCCACTTTATTCCGTTTGTGCTCGGGCTCATCTTCATCCAGAAATGCCTCTACGATATGGTCCTTCACCACAGCCCAGGTGACAGGTAATGGTGGATGGGCATTAGCACGTTGATCGATGAGGTCGGCTATACTATTTCTCAATGGTCCTTTGCTTATATAGCCAACCATCTCCATGACCAGATTATCACCTGCATTTGTCCATCTCTGGGCAGCTGTGACAGCCTCCATCCATTCTCTCAGGTGATCCCTCTCTGACCCATCACAGCTCTCTATGTGCCTGCCATGCTGCTCCAACTTCTTCCTTATATTTTCTTGCTGTCTCTGAGCATTACGCTCCTGTTGAGCCTGGATTAGTTGCTGTGCTTCAGCCATTGTAGCTTAATGGTTAATTAGGTCAGTTAATAATCACCTCTTCGTTGTCTGAATCTCTGTGCGAGGGCAGGTAGGTCTCTGATGGGGATGAACTGTGGTGCAGCCGGGGTGATCTGTATAATGATGCGTGGCCTGCGATCAATAATTAGACACCTCTCTTCACGTACTTGTATTCTCCTTACTGTATCTACAGCCTCTCTCACCAGCTCGGGATCCACCTCCTCTATATAATATTCTGGAGCATACTCTTCTTGTTCTTCTCGGTCTTCAGATAGCCCATCTACTATCTGTTTTATGATCTGTCCGTCTATGTCATCTAAGGTGAATCTTCCAGCCATCTGCAGGACTACAGCCTATGTAAGGTGCTGTACTGTTCTGGAGTCTGCTGTAGTTAAACCAGCATGTTGAGTCTCGTCGTGGTCGCCACTATAAAGTTGGAGGGGTTCCTCCAAGGCTGGTCCAGTCCTGTTAGGCTACTGCTGCATGGTAGAGAAGGTGAAGTAACAACTCAAGAGAGAGGCTGGTGGTAACTTAACTTTATTGCTCAAAGTCAGGGGCTTTTATACAAAGTCAGAGAGCAGTTCCCCCTAAAACTGCCCACACACAATACCTGGAATCATGGTCCTTCATTGGTGATTCTTAGAAAACACACTTTACCTAAAAGAAGTCAATCACTGACATATATCTGATACCATATAAGAACAGTACTAAAAGTAAGTGACACACTTAAGCAGTTGTACACAATTCAATGGAATATACCCTTAATTCCAAGTATACCCCCTCCCACTTTGGGGTACCCACAATAACAAGACAGGCTAATTCTAAGAAAACCCAGTTCTATAAGTAGGTGTAGCACCCTTACTACTAAATGGCCCCACACCCATACAGTCTTACTCGGAAATGACCCTACCCTGGATCCTTAACTAGAAACCCAGATACATCACAGCGAGCTGCTCCATCAAACCCACAGTAAACAACCCACATACCACACTGACACCATACCAGGGGTGTGGTGGACCACCAGTACACGACCCTTTAACCCTCTGGTGCCCAGAATTATTTGAAGATTTTACATTATTTCACAATTGTATCACTTAGTTTATAAGGCCATGTAATATTATTTTCATCTTCTCTTGATTTGGGCTCTGCATTACACTTTCTTAATACTAATAACTCAGCAAAGACTTTCAGTTAAGGACATTAAATCTATTGGTCAGGTCTGGCAGCGATAGTTACCAAAACATTCCATTTGTTGTAATTTATTAGTATTTGGTCTCTCCTGTCTTATAATATAGCCCCCCCCCACTTCCCATAGTCCCTGAGACCTCACAGCACATTCAATTCTTATTCTGCCCATAATGTGTACTGCCACCCAAGGAAACATAATGTGCTAGTGTCAATGCATGGATCCTCTATGGATATGAACAGTTCTTTTAGAATCTAATGACAGTATGGCACATTGGATATATATGATCAAACATAATATTGGTGTCATGTCAGGTCTTAGCCCCCTGAAGGGTTGTCCTCTAATGAATCACATAATATCACAGCTTATTTTCAGGTTTTGACTTCCTGTGTTTCGTAAAATGGAGATCAAGCAGAATGATTGGTTGTATTGTAATTGTGACATCATGGCCATTCTATAGAGGGTCTAACTTTGCAGATTGAACCAGTAGAAGTATCTGGGTGATAATTTCCTTCAATATACATGCATTTAAGCCCAAAACCGCGCATTTAAGCGCGCTTGGGCACCTAAGGGTTAAGGGGTCTGCACTCTACAATATGGTGCTCGCCAGAGAGAATTTTGTTCAACAGGAGTTTTCGTCACAGACGCCTCACGAATATGAGTCTGTATCAAATATCGCCCAAAATCAACATGGCAGCCACCTGCCAAGTCCAAGAGGCTTGCTGATTCAATCAAGCTATACTGTTTTCATCAAAATAAGACCAAATTAACCAAATCTAACCACATCAGCAAGTACTAGGGGATATAATCTTTGGACTGCGAAAGAAATTTGATCGGATTCCTAAACTTTGATGGCAAAATTTGTCAAAGTCTGCAGAGAATCTTCAGAAAATCTTTGATAAACAACAAGTTGTAACACTTATTTGACAAAAACAAGGCTCTCTCAAGTAATTGACTTCCACTGGGTAACAGCAGATGATTCTGACTTTGCAACAAACAAAATCTTGAGGCGTCTGTGACGAAAACCCCCTATATGAGAAATGGTACTCAAAATGCTACACTGGAGGCCCACAGCCTACCAATGCTTGTCAGAATTGATAAGCTGGCTGTGATGGTTGATATGACTTGTAAGAAACACCAGCTCGGGATCCACCTCCTCTATATAATATTCTGGAGCATACTCTTCTTGTTCTTCTCGGTCTTCAGATAGCCCATCTACTATCTGTTTTATGATCTGTCCGTCTATGTCATCTAAGGTGAATCTTCCAGCCATCTGCAGGACTACAGCCTATGTAAGGTGCTGTACTGTTCTGGAGTCTGCTGTAGTTAAACCAGCATGTTGAGTCTCGTCGTGGTCGCCACTATAAAGTTGGAGGGGTTCCTCCAAGGCTGGTCCAGTCCTGTTAGGCTACTGCTGCATGGTAGAGAAGGTGAAGTAACAACTCAAGAGAGAGGCTGGTGGTAACTTAACTTTATTGCTCAAACTCAGGGGCTTTTATACAAAGTCAGAGAGCAGTTCCCCCTAAAACTGCCCACACACAATACCTGGAATCATGGTCCTTCATTGGTGATTCTTAGAAAACACACTTTACCTAAAAGAAGTCAATCACTGACATATTTCTGATACCATATAAGAACAGTACTAAAAGTAAGTGACACACTTAAGCAGTTGTACACAATTCAATGGAATATACCCTTAATTCCAAGTATACCCCCTCCCACTTTGGGGTACCCACAATAACAAGACAGGCTAATTCTAAGAAAACCCAGTTCTATAAGTAGGTGTAGCACCCTTACTACTAAATGGCCCCACACCCATACAGTCTTACTCGGAAATGACCCTACCCTGGATCCTTAACTAGAAACCCAGATACATCACAGCGAGCTGCTCCATCAAACCCACAGTAAACAACCCACATACCACACTGACACCATACCAGGGGTGTGGTGGACCACCAGTACACGACCCTTTAACCCTCTGGTGCCCAGAATTATTTGAAGATTTTACATTATTTCACAATTGTATCACTTAGTTTATAAGGCCATGTAATATTATTTTCATCTTCTCTTGATTTGGGCTCTGCATTACACTTTCTTAATACTAATAACTCAGCAAAGACTTTCAGTTAAGGACATTAAATCTATTGGTCAGGTCTGGCAGCGATAGTTACCAAAACATTCCATTTGTTGTAATTTATTAGTATTTGGTCTCTCCTGTCTTATAATATAGCCCCCCCCCACTTCCCATAGTCCCTGAGACCTCACAGCACATTCAATTCTTATTCTGCCCATAATGTGTACTGCCACCCAAGGAAACATAATGTGCTAGTGTCAATGCATGGATCCTCTATGGATATGAACAGTTCTTTTAGAATCTAATGACAGTATGGCACATTGGATATATATGATCAAACATAATATTGGTGTCATGTCAGGTCTTAGCCCCCTGAAGGGTTGTCCTCTAATGAATCACATAATATCACAGCTTATTTTCAGGTTTTGACTTCCTGTGTTTCGTAAAATGGAGATCAAGCAGAATGATTGGTTGTATTGTAATTGTGACATCATGGCCATTCTATAGAGGGTCTAACTTTGCAGATTGAACCAGTAGAAGTATCTGGGTGATAATTTCCTTCAATATACATGCATTTAAGCCCAAAACCGCGCATTTAAGCGCGCTTGGGCACCTAAGGGTTAAGGGGTCTGCACTCTACAATATGGTGCTCGCCAGAGAGAATTTTGTTCAACAGGAGTTTTCGTCACAGACGCCTCACGAATATGAGTCTGTATCAAATATCGCCCAAAATCAACATGGCAGCCACCTGCCAAGTCCAAGAGGCTTGCTGATTCAATCAAGCTATACTGTTTTCATCAAAATAAGACCAAATTAACCAAATCTAACCACATCAGCAAGTACTAGGGGATATAATCTTTGGACTGCGAAAGAAATTTGATCGGATTCCTAAACTTTGATGGCAAAATTTGTCAAAGTCTGCAGAGAATCTTCAGAAAATCTTTGATAAACAACAAGTTGTAACACTTATTTGACAAAAACAAGGCTCTCTCAAGTAATTGACTTCCACTGGGTAACAGCAGATGATTCTGACTTTGCAACAAACAAAATCTTGAGGCGTCTGTGACGAAAACCCCCTATATGAGAAATGGTACTCAAAATGCTACACTGGAGGCCCACAGCCTACCAATGCTTGTCAGAATTGATAAGCTGGCTGTGATGGTTGATATGACTTGTAAGAAACACCAGCTCGGGATCCACCTCCTCTATATAATATTCTGGAGCATACTCTTCTTGTTCTTCTCGGTCTTCAGATAGCCCATCTACTATCTGTTTTATGATCTGTCCGTCTATGTCATCTAAGGTGAATCTTCCAGCCATCTGCAGGACTACAGCCTATGTAAGGTGCTGTACTGTTCTGGAGTCTGCTGTAGTTAAACCAGCATGTTGAGTCTCGTCGTGGTCGCCACTATAAAGTTGGAGGGGTTCCTCCAAGGCTGGTCCAGTCCTGTTAGGCTACTGCTGCATGGTAGAGAAGGTGAAGTAACAACTCAAGAGAGAGGCTGGTGGTAACTTAACTTTATTGCTCAAACTCAGGGGCTTTTATACAAAGTCAGAGAGCAGTTCCCCCTAAAACTGCCCACACACAATACCTGGAATCATGGTCCTTCATTGGTGATTCTTAGAAAACACACTTTACCTAAAAGAAGTCAATCACTGACATATATCTGATACCATATAAGAACAGTACTAAAAGTAAGTGACACACTTAAGCAGTTGTACACAATTCAATGGAATATACCCTTAATTCCAAGTATACCCCCTCCCACTTTGGGGTACCCACAATAACAAGACAGGCTAATTCTAAGAAAACCCAGTTCTATAAGTAGGTGTAGCACCCTTACTACTAAATGGCCCCACACCTATACAGTCTTACTCGGAAATGACCCTACCCTGGATCCTTAACTAGAAACCCAGATACATCACAGAGAGCTGCTCCATCAAACCCACAGTAAACAACCCACATACCACACTGACACCATACCAGGGGTGTGGTGGACCACCAGTACACGACCCTTTAACCCTCTGGTGCCCAGAATTATTTGAAGATTTTACATTATTTCACAATTGTATCACTTAGTTTATAAGGCCATGTAATATTATTTTCATCTTCTCTTGATTTGGGCTCTGCATTACACTTTCTTAATACTAATAACTCAGCAAAGACTTTCAGTTAAGGACATTAAATCTATTGGTCAGGTCTGGCAGCGATAGTTACCAAAACATTCCATTTGTTGTAATTTATTAGTATTTGGTCTCTCCTGTCTTATAATATAGCCCCCCCACTTCCCATAGTCCCTGAGACCTCACAGCACATTCAATTCTTATTCTGCCCATAATGTGTACTGCCACCCAAGGAAACATAATGTGCTAGTGTCAATGCATGGATCCTCTATGGATATGAACAGTTCTTTTAGAATCTAATGACAGTATGGCACATTGGATATATATGATCAAACATAATATTGGTGTCATGTCAGGTCTTAGCCCCCTGAAGGGTTGTCCTCTAATGAATCACATAATATCACAGCTTATTTTCAGGTTTTGACTTCCTGTGTTTCGTAAAATGGAGATCAAGCAGAATGATTGGTTGTATTGTAATTGTGACATCATGGCCATTCTATAGAGGGTCTAACTTTGCAGATTGAACCAGTAGAAGTATCTGGGTGATAATTTCCTTCAATATACATGCATTTAAGCCCAAAACCGCGCATTTAAGCGCGCTTGGGCACCTAAGGGTTAAGGGGTCTGCACTCTACAATATGGTGCTCGCCAGAGAGAATTTTGTTCAACAGGAGTTTTCGTCACAGACGCCTCACGAATATGAGTCTGTATCAAATATCGCCCAAAATCAACATGGCAGCCACCTGCCAAGTCCAAGAGGCTTGCTGATTCAATCAAGCTATACTGTTTTCATCAAAATAAGACCAAATTAACCAAATCTAACCACATCAGCAAGTACTAGGGGATATAATCTTTGGACTGCGAAAGAAATTTGATCGGATTCCTAAACTTTGATGGCAAAATTTGTCAAAGTCTGCAGAGAATCTTCAGAAAATCTTTGATAAACAACAAGTTGTAACACTTATTTGACAAAAACAAGGCTCTCTCAAGTAATTGACTTCCACTGGGTAACAGCAGATGATTCTGACTTTGCAACAAACAAAATCTTGAGGCGTCTGTGACGAAAACCCCCTATATGAGAAATGGTACTCAAAATGCTACACTGGAGGCCCACAGCCTACCAATGCTTGTCAGAATTGATAAGCTGGCTGTGATGGTTGATATGACTTGTAAGAAACACAAAAAGATACTTAAATAAATTAGCAACATTATAACATGTAGTTGAGGCGTCTGTGACGAAAACCCAGTCCACATGGACATTCTGACCCACAAATCAGGGACCATTTGACCGATGGCTAAAATCTTTATACCAACTTCACCCCTTTATAAGTTCTTTATGTGACATGTAAAAGAGACATTATATCACTATTATTGATAGAGTTATTCTGACCTAAGAGTTATTGTCACAGACGCCTCAAAGAGTAAAATTCCACACATGAGTGACCATAGTAAAAAATTCTCAATCAACATCCACCTAAACTGACTAAAATAGTGTAGGCCTAATATATGCCTAATACCACAGGCAATTTTGGATGGGTTTCTAGTCTTTGAGTGAACAATAGGACATGTGCAAAATGACATAAACTGCAAAAAAACAGAATTTTTAGTGATTTTGGGACTTTGGGTCACCTTAACTCAAAGAATTTTTACCCGACAGACACAAATGGATATTTTTCTGAAAGGCTAGAATGTCTTCTGTCAGATGAGACCATGTGAGACAAGATTGGATAAGCATAATTTATTCTATGGCTGCATAAAGGCCAAAAACCATGGTTTTCCAGGTTTTGTACACTTATTCTGACACTGACCCATATGGTCTTTCAAGAGAAATTGAGCTTCTTTATATAGGGTGATTTAATCCTATTTCCAGTTGGCTACTCCCACCGTCTTGTGTAGCGACTTATCAGCGTGAGTCTTTTAGATCTGTTGACATCAAACAGTAAGACACTGTCACAAGTGTATTTAGTTGGATTACTTTTAAAATCTCAGTGAACAAGTGAAAAAGTCTCTTTTACAGGTGTAAGGCGTGGGAATTTAAGACTATTTTCAGCTGGATACTCCCACCGTAGTGTAGCGACTTATCAGCGTCAGCCTTTGGATCTGTTGACATCAAACAGAAGGAGAAGACACTGTGACAAGTGTGAAAAGGTGTAGTGATAATTATCTTAATCCCCTTTTTACAGGTATAAGGCATGCGCGTGATCGCTCGTTAAGGTATTATGAGATTACCCTCCCTGGTGGTGTGTGTGTAAATGCGATCAGACACTCTTTTTTTTTTTGAAGTTTTCTCATCCTGTTTAGACGAACTTTCATTTGGATCACCCCTACGGTTTGGTTCACCTGTGGAGGAAAGGGGAAAATTAGATTTAAGGCTCTCTGTGATCATAGGGTTTAAGTTCTTTTCTAAAGGATATCAAAAGCCGACTTTGATCTTCTGGACCACCACCCCTTTGAAGATCTAACAGTAGAGTGAAGTTTTAATCCGGATCCTCCTGTTGTTTTATTTTCCCTGTGGAGGGTTCCTTCCTTTGAGGAAGACCCTCTGTGACTATAGAATTAGAGAAGTTAATTTTCCCTTTCATATATTAAAACTGTAATAAGAAGCTTATCTCCAAAATCTCATTCACTCACACTTTCTCTGCTTCCCTCACCATTAGTAGACGAACACCTTCTAAGCTCCAGCTTTCAACAAGGAAGACGACAAGAAGAACCAAGAGTTCTTTGTCTTCTCCTACTGCTGCTGATGTTGCTGATGATTCTGCTGCAGCTAAAGATGGTACCACAGCAGCAGGTACCACAGTACATGGCCAGGCTTCTTACTGGCCACCACCATTTTAGAACCCCGTTCCTACTATTACCACTACCGATGTAAGTCATGGTGCTGCTACTGGTGCTGCTGCTGGTTCTGCTGCTGGTGCTGATGGTGCTGCTGGTGCTGCTGTTGCAACTACTTGCACAAACACTGACAGTTAAAGTGACACACATTATTATATGGAGACTCAAAAGAAGCTAGAGGATGAGGAGGATGAGGCGGAGGAGGAGAACGATGAGGCGACGGCGGAGGAGTCAGATGATGAGGAAACAGAAACAGAGGAGGAGAAGATGCTTTCTCCAGCGGTGACTCAAAGATCACCCGATCTACTCACCACCACTATCGCGAACTCTCTATCAACCAATGGGTACTGCTATCCACCAGCGGGCACTGACGTTGAGCAGAGTCGGAGCGAGTTATTTTTTACCACCTCGACTTCCACAATCGGTAGTGAAAAGTGAACTACCACCACCACTACCAATATTTGATCACGGTCCCAAATTGGAGTTCTTCCTCGACAGTTTGAAGCTAGAGGTCTGGATCAAGAGGGTGAAACTGTCCAAGGAACGCTACAGCGCCATAAAGGGTACCTCGACACCCACCAGGGAAGTAAAGTTCACCCCTAGCACACTACTCAAGCTTATAGCGGTCGTCGCTGACGTTCAAGAGGAGGTACGGAAACGCGAAAGAGTGGTCGCCCAAGGACGACCCAATCACAACACATGGTTCGTTGTCCTGGATGAGGAAAAAGAGACGTATATACTACTACAAGGGTAAGAACGTCATCCATGTGCGCAGGTACAAAGGCACCGAGAAAACCCAGACACAGGATGGTGTGACCTTTTCCCCTAAGGGGCTAAAAAAACTAGGTGAGAAAAAGGAATTATCCTTGAATTTCTTAACAGCGTTAGGTTAGAATGAGACTGTGTGAAGGTGTGTACATACTTTGTGTAGATACGACGTGTATATAGGTGTACAGGTAGATAGACAGACAGAAATAAAGTAAGATAAACAGAGACCTCGTTTCTCTTCACGTATAAGTAACTCAGTGAAAATGGTTCAGTACATGTGTGAAAAGTGTTTCAAAGATATAATGTTATTCCTAAATTTTGTCCTCTGTGCGGCGAAGGAAATTGCAAAAAAATCACCTGTTGACAGGAATCTCTGGACGGTGTGACTATTCCTCCAATAATACGCACTGTACTGCAGGGTGAGGAAATGTTCACCCAAAATTTGCCCGCTATACAAACTGGAGTCAGGGCGCACGGGGCTCGTGTGAGTGTAACAAACTTAAGACTACCAAGCAGTGAGTTAAGTGACGCTGTAGATACCATGCGTCAGATTCACAGCGCACAAAGATTCAGATACAAAGTGGGCTTGTTGGTAGGGTTAATATTACAACACAGGGAAAACAGAGACAAACTACGCTACTTTCACGCCTTCCAAAACAACGCGACTCTTTTACAACCCCTCCCCACCATAACTAATTCAGAAACTCTGGAAGACTTCCTCTCTTTCATGAAAAACACTATCACTTCCAAAGAAGTACAGAAACTTTGGACTCTGACATCAAGTGGAAAGTTCTTTTTCCCACCAATGTGAACGTTTGCATTTACATGGGGTCCAGAGAATTCCCCATAGGGGGCAGGGTTACCCAATCAGGTTGGCTAAAAAAAAGGGGGGGTGTTAGATTTTCCCGACAGGGACAAGTTATGGTTCTTACTGAAAAGACACAGGAACCAGCTTTCCGATTGCAGACAAGTGGCCTTGAAGTACGTAGGTGGGATCTACCAGAATTCGAAAACGATTTTCAAAGCGCTAGCAGATTTTTCCATTTTTCCTTCCGACGGTTGTTCGAGAATGTACCCTTACAAAATCACCTTTGATTTCGAAGGTTTCTTCAGACCGCCCCAACAACCATCGACCGAACACGTGACAGTCCTGTGGGAACAGGCACCTCTGTCGGCTAGCGTTGCATCCGACTTTCCAGGACACGAAGATCCGGTCAGCTTCGTGAGAGAGTCTGACGCAACTTCCAACCCAGTCGTTGCTGAATCCTTTTGGCAGCTTCTTCGCTCAAACTCGGGAAAAGCACCCTTTAGTCCAACTGAAGAAGAGACTTCTGAGATATCTCCGGCAAGTTCTGGTCGTAGGTTTCAACCAGGGCGTTACGACTTATCTGATCAAAGTACAGCTTTACTCATTCTTCTCCTCCAAAGACCAAAAGAACGAAAAATTCAGCATCATTAAGAGAAGTAACCAATACTTGGCGATTTACACTCGGCACACTGTTTTCTTGGATGTAGTAAACTATTTGGCACCTGGTTATAACTACGCGAATTATTTGCTAGCTTTCACTAGAGATGAGCACAAAGGTCACTTTCCTTACGAATGGATGACATCTACCAGGAAACTGGAAAACAGAACTCTTCCACCGAGGTCTGTTTTCGACAGCAAGCTGACCGGCACCAAGATGTCTGAATCTGACTACGCCAAACATCAAAAAGTTTGGTCCGACGAAAAGATGCAAAGTTTCAGAGATTACTTGATCTACTACAGCAACAAAGACATGAAACCCTTCATAGAGGCACTGAATAATCACGCTAAATTTTTCAGGGATCGCAACATCGACATACTCAAAGACTGAATTTCCCTTCAGGGTTTGACTTTACAGTTCCTTTTTCAAAGCACAGAAACTCCGTTCGTAACCTTTCACCAGTTCGACTCTGACCTTCCATAATTTTCCATAGATTTCACGAAAAGGGTACCACGCTGATAAGGGAACACAAGAACGGCAAAAAAGCGAGAACGTGCGAGCACATCCTAGGTGTAGACGCTAACTCTCTGTACTTGCAGTGCATTAGCGAAGCGCACTGCACAGGTTATTACCTGGTGAGAGAACCTGACACTGAGTTCAGACCGAAAATCAGACAAAGACAGTCTAAGAGCGCTTTAGAGTGGCTACGCTACATGGAGCACACCCACAGCGTGAAACTTCGCCACACTTTCAATGGAGGAGAGGTGTCTCTAGGTTGCCGAAAAATTCGCGTAGACGGGTTTCACACACCCTCTAATACCGTATTTCAATTTCACGGGTGTTGGTACCACGCTCACGAGTGCATACCACCGCACAGATATTCGTGTGCTTCAGACAGGAATGAGAGACGTGAGAGAACAGCTAGAGTAAGCGCTTACTTGAAAGCTATAGGTCACAAGTTGATCATCTTATGGGAGTGTGAATGGAGCAAAATCAAACGTCAGGATCCACAAGTTACGACTTCTGAACAACACTGGAGCGTCAACCACTCGAAAGTCCATCGAAACCCCATGACAGAGCGTGACATTATATCCTCTGTGAAAAATGGAAAAATGTTCGGTTTGATTCAGGTGGACATTACCACCCCGCCTTACCTATGTGAATACTTCGAGGAAATGACTCCTATATTCAAGAACGTGACCATTTCGAAATCTGACATAGGAACTCACATGTCAGACTTTGCAAACAAAGAAAACGTGTTGGACGCTCCTCAGAGATCCTTGTTAGGTAGTTACCATGGAAAAAGAATTCTCTTGGGAACACCTCTCCTTAAGTGGTATCTGGATCACGGTTTGATAGTCACCGAAGTGCACATGTTGATAGATTACTTTCCTAGATGACCCTTCGCCGATTTCGCAGACGAAGTAACTGCAGCGCGAAGATGTGGAGATTTAAGCGCATAGGAGCAAATTCTCTCAGACTGTTACAAGTTAATGGGAAACAGCGCCTACGGTAAAGCAATTTGCAACAAAGAAAAACACACCACAGTTAAATACTCTAGCGGTCAAAACTTCGAATTATTGACAAATTCGTGGCGATACAAAAAGGGTGCCGTGTTGACCCCAGATCTCTTTGAAGTCGTTCTGCAACCGAAAACAGTCAAGAACAATCTCCCTCTTCAAATAGGGTTCATGGTGTACCAGTATGCCAAGTTGAAAATGTTCATGTTCGACTTTCTGGATAAATTTATCGACCGGCACGATTATGCTCTTTGTCAAATAGACACCAACAGTCTTTACAAGGCTCTCAGTGGGAAAACGTTGGACAAACTCGTGAAACCCGACCTGAGAGAGTCGTACTTTAGACAGAAATGAAACTGGATTCCGACAGCAGTGTGCGATGATCACTTAGACGCTTTCGTGAAAACAAAAACCGAAAGCGTGCAAGAATGGGTTCCCCTTGCTTGTTGTCAGAGTCGTTATGTTCAAGACAAAAGAACTCCCGGTCTTTTCAAATCAGAGTGGGAGGGTGACGGAATTCTAAGTCTCAACTCCAAGACTTACATTTGCTATGACAAAGACTCGGGAGGTGAAAGAAAACAAAATAAATGGAGTGCAAAGGGTGTCATGAAAAAACAAAACGTTCAAATACCCAAAGACTTCTTGGATGTTCTTTTAAATCGAAAAACTATCCATACTGTTAACACAAATTTCAAAGTAATAGAAAACAAAATGCACACTTACACTATAGAGAAAAAGGGTCTGAGTTACTTATATGTGAAGCGTCGCGTACATTCTGACGGTGTTACAATGAGTCCATTGAAATTATGAAAAAAAAATTTAAAAAAAATATAATATATATATATATATATATATATATATATATATATATATATATATATATATATAACCCCTGTTTTAAGGGGAGGGTCTTTTGTTTAAACCCCCCCAATAAATACCCCAAAGGGCCCGCCTCCCCTTCCCTCCCCTCCCCTCCCCATACTATAAGGGCCCCCCAATATATTTTCCCTTTTTTTTTTTCAGCAAGCTTTCAGCTTGCCTTTTTTTATCTATAAAAAAATATCTCACTATAAGTCACACTCTCATCTACATAATAAACCACGCCTCTTTATGCTAATGAGGTCACGTGACCAAATTTCAAATTTCCCACCAAAATGCTAACCTCTGATTGGTCCATTCAAATTAGGCTCACGTGACCTTATTTGCATAATAGAGGTCACGTGACCTAAACAGCCAGCCAATCAGAGGGCACCGTTTTGGCTGATTTGAATTTCCCGCCAAAAGGGAGGCCTCTTATTGGCTGCAGGTCGAGTGAGTAATAAACAGTACTTAACTATAGTCCCGTTCCGATACATACTATATTACTTCCCTCCACCTGAAAAATGGTGAGGTCATCTTGGGACTTCTGACCTTCCGATCAAGTGAACAGTGCTCCTCCCACCATGCTAACCTGGCAGCAATAACAGTTGTAATCAAAATAGAAGAGAGATAGTTGAGGGAGAGGCATTATTAATTCATCATGCTGAAAAGGGATAAGTCTTGGTGCCCCAATATGTCAGCTTTCAGTGATGGATGCAAAGATAACCCCTACTCCGCCAGACCCCCTGAAAACACCTGAAAATTCCACACCCATCACTGGCCACTGTCGCTGGTCACTGTGGAAGCCAAAATGTCTGTGATTTCACAGGAGAAAATGGGCATTTTTCACCCTTGAGAACAAAAAATAAAACCATAAAATTGATGGTGTCTTTTTTGTATATGGAGTGCAGCGAACAGCCTTTTATACCAAAGCTATAATGAGACTGTAAGCGGTGGACCTTGTCTTGTGGCAGCAATAACAATAATATCATATGCCTTTGTTATTTTGTAGCTTGATATCTGGGGCTCAGGAAGACTTGTTGCTAGAATTTCTGCTTGTTCCCTGTGGGTGGCAGTTTTTCAAACACGGCAGTACAGAATTATCAATGAGCCTATTGTACAAAAAAAATAACCCTGAGAGAAATATCTCTCAGCTCTCATGTCAACATCTCTCTGCCACCAAGTCATCATTAGATATCAACAAGCCATAATATGATTTCGGGTTTTTCGCCCAGCCGTCTCTCTACCTGTACAACGAATCAGCAATCTTATAGATCTTTAAGGACGGATATTGCATTAATTCACCAAGCCCATTGCTCGTCCTGGAGATTAATTCAAAAGATTCTACCATCAGTCCCCCAGTTTTGAATTAAGCTGGGCGAAAAACCGGAAATCATATTATGGCCTGTTGATATCTAATTATGACTTGGTGGCAGAGAGACGTTGACATAAGAGCTGAGAGATATTTCTGTCAGGGTTACTTTTTTGTACAATAGGCTCATTGATAATTGGTACCATATTACGTACCGCATGTCAGAGTGTTTACCAGTTGACTGAATGATATTAGTCTCAAGAGACTACCGTAAACCTCATGTATAAGGTGCATCTTGTTTTTTAAGGTTTGAAGGGTTTTATTGCCAAGTCACAAATTAAACATAAGTGATAAAATCTGACAATAGTTGATTCCTTGAGTCCAAATACATGCTTTCATTTGTTAATACATAATCGATGAGCTTAATGGTAGGTGTAAAATGGTGAGGATGAAATACAATATGTATAAGTAGAACAAAGAAAAAAAACATATAAAATGTTATTTAGATTATGTACAAGAGAAATTTATCCATAAAGAGAAAATTACCATGATAGAGAGGATGTCCTCCCTTTCTTAATCAGAAAAGATTTAATAGTAGGGCTATCTAAGATCGAGATGAGGAATACTCTAGCAAGCTGAGCTTAACAAGGAAATACACATACAATCTGTTATGGAAGCGATCAGATGGTCGGATGATTATGATGTTTAACCACAGAAAGCTCACTCATTACAGGTTCAAAATGGTAACTAGTAACTAAATTGATACACTTTGGCAACAGTGGACTATCAAAAGCACTCAATAATCGATGAAAACACCAACATAAGAATCATACAAAAATAACCGGTGGAAATTTGGAGAAATATGGAGGTTCATTTGTTGATTTTTAGAGCATTTTGGTACATCAAACCGAGGATGGATGCTTAAGTTCATTATATAAGTATTTACTGAAATTACAAAGTCTAAAATGTGTGAGAAACAGGCTCCTCAGCATGAGAGAGTGAGAGAACCCCCAAATTTATGAGAGTCACGCCAGATGTGTGAGTGTTGAAAGCTCTGCATACAATCTTGTTTGAAGTATGATTCCCCTGAAAATTTTTGAAATTTTAGAAAGAAAATGGTGCATTCTAATGCATTGTAGAATTATCAGTATAAACTTTGTCATTCTATATATTGAGAAATTGTCCCCACTACTTATCAAATTGGGTATTCACCGCAAGTCGCGTCAATTTGCACCTCATCAAGAATGGTAAAAAAAATTTACGCCCCCCCCCTCAAACTCACCAACCCCCCTGTTGTTAATAAATGAACACTCCCTTATGTCCAGGCAAACAATTATCCTGAACGATGTCATAACGTTTTAATTACAGTTCATAGGTGACGTTGACTGGTGGTGCAGAAGCTTTAGATAAAGCAATTACCTTCATAATTCTCTGTTAAAAACAAGCTTGTTTGGATAACGTTGATACCAGTTATGCATTAGGATCAACCCATAGTGCTCCTTATAGAAGCAGCAAAAGTCATGCACCATATAGGCGAAGATATTTTAGTATTTAACAGTACTAAAGAGGTCAAAATCTAGCCTGAGGTATCAAGGGCTGCGAAAGGGCCATGCTTTGTAAAACGGAGTGTACTGCGATTTACTACATTTTGGCAGGAGTTGAAATGTCGTCATATGCCCAGTTTAGGTGATTCTTAAGAATTCAATGTCAAATTTGGTGACCTTTGGTGGCCTTGACCTTGAACCTTGCTCATATCCATTTAAATGGGTCCCAGATATGTGCTTCCTGTCCAAATTAGATAATTTTTTAGAGGACCAGCAGGTATGACGTAATGCCTCCATGCTACACTGTAAGCCTGTGGGTGTTCAGTACCTCCGCTATAATGGAGGTACTGAACATCCATAGGCCTACAGTGTACCTCCATGCATAATGCTTCTTATGTAGATTATGGGAATAAAGGTATAGGAGTCTAGGCCATGCCCAGTAAGTCTATAATTTTGAAATCCGCTGGCACTGCCAAAACAGGCAAAAGCACCAATAAAATATGTCATGATGGGTACCTTAAAGAAAAACTACCTTGCGTGTACATCCATTTCTATGAATTATATGGGATTTAGAGTACCTTTTCTCAACAAAAGAATTTTTAGAATTAGTTCCAGTAATTGACAAAATGGCGAAGAATGTGTTGCAGTGGACCTTCAATGGGCGCTGCCATGTTTATGGATGATTATCTCACGATTTTGGCTTGGACAGTGCTTTTTTAGCGCCTCCCACGCCGCGTAGCAGCGGTACCGCGAAGAGGTACAGGAGTGCGCTATGATGATTTCATTTGCCCCATGTGATGAGGTCTCACAATACAAAACAACAGTGGGAGGCGTTTTCTTACGCGGTCACAACGGCATTTCTTGTTTGCTCATAACCCCTGTGCATTATCAAGCCATAACCCTACTCTCAGACCTTTTCTTCGTCTTCAAGAAGCTGCTGGTTTCAATCCGGACATGTTAATAAATTGGAGAAGTATACAAAGTCAACTCCTCCATACATTTCCAGTTAAAACCTTTTAGGGTTCAACGGGGAATCGATCCCCGGCCGCTGGGGCAGGAGGCGAGCTCGCTGTCCACTATACCAAGCAGACCGGTGCTAGAAACCACTGCACATGGAGGATTTGAAAAAGTTTTCCGACATACCTGAAGTTTACACACCTCGTTAGCCTAGAATCCATGGAGCCTGGTGGAGTTATTAACAGAGAAACATACTTAGATATCCTAGATGAACATGCCATGCCCAATTTCTCCATTTTCTTCGAAATAAATAAGAATCCATTGATTTTCCACATCGATACGAGTCAGGACCCGCCCCGTCCGGCCATTCCTTGCTCGACGCGTGGCTGACCTAGTTCTTACATCCAGGCACCTCCCCGCTTTGTCAACAAGATGAAATGGCCATGTACCGGGCCGTGTGCATTGGATCTTTATGGAAAATCAATGGATTCTTATTTATTTAGAAAAAATGGAGACAAAATGTATGCGAACACCAACTAGAGATCGTATATTTGGCGCTGCTAGAATTGTGGGACTTGACACGCTTGGATTATACCCTAAAAGTGTTTGGAGAGACGAGGGTTTGACGGGTGGAGTAAAAACAATGGCTACGCTGGCTTGGCAAACCGTACGGATCGGATGCACTTATAAAATGTCTTCTCCTGGATTAATTCTTGGGTTATAAGGTAAGAAATTAATACAAAATGGAGGAATCTATGAGATAAATGCCTTAATGTATGCTATGGGATTTACAGGTTAATAATCCACGACCCCGAAGGGGGAGTGGATTATTACATTAAACGCATTAAACGCATAGTAACGTCACAAGAGACCATGCCGAAAGTTTCCCTTCCCAGTAACCTAGTTAAGTACAGGAGAGGGCACTAGGTGGCAGGCTAACAGGTAAGGCCTCTGTATTTTGTGCACAGAGGAGTTCCCACACACACCCTGATTTTGGTCTAACAGTGACCTCAACTTACTAGATTACAGAGTGTTATCTGGCTTATTTGAAGGACAATGAACTGGAAGCCAACAACAAACCATCTGTAAAAAGATCAAGCTGAGCTATCTAGTCTATTGAATGTGATTTATCAATTGATACACCTTTCATGGTGCATACTGAACCCAATATTCACCACCCAATATTATGAATTCATATAACAGGGGTGTACCTAAGTATGACCTACAACACATATCTTATGGAGAAGTTATTTGATGCAATCCCCTACAAGCTAATGAGGATTTAATATGCATATGTGGATCAACACAGGAAAAGGGACCTCTGTGAGAGGCCTCCCGGGGGTCCTCTTCTATGGTTTATTTTGGTACAGGCAAACTCAAACATGTGTCTTAATTGGTGCTATTTACAATGTGACCAGACAACCCTCTCCACCTGTACGCACTGCTCTTTCAGACCCTAGTGTACTAACAACCCTGCCTACTCTTAGCTGGAGTGTGAAGGCCCAGTTGTTACTCAGCCTGAACTGGCCTTGTCAGACTGCCTGCAGACACCAACTTTCAGATCACAGTTTCAGACACCATTCACACTACAAACTAGTGTTCCCAAAACACCCATATCCAATATTTCCAATTTGATTTTCTCAGCTTCTAGGTAACTTGAGACCAATAGAAAAACTGATTTGGACCATGGCTTGCATGGACAAACAGATATTCTAACATCGGAATTATTAGATGGATTCTACAATTCCTCTCCTGTTCCTAACCTAGTCTAGACACAGGGATCACTACCCTTGTTCATTTCACCTGACCCAATCAAGGCTGAGACTGTAGTTAACAGATAGTTAATTTGTCTAGACAGTAAGACTGAACTATAATTACCTTGGCTGGCACTGGGATCTTGTTGGTCAACTGTTACAACAAGATACCATGTTATCTTACGTGAAATAGCAACAATGGCAGCCCCCTTGTAATCAACATTATGGACTTTAAATTTGGATATTTAACTCAGAGGGCATTCTCTGTGTCAGAAAGGTCAGAATACTGTTCCAGTATAGTCAAACTCAAGATAGGAATACATGTATAAAAACGCTGGTCTTTTCCTTTAAGTCGTTCTTGGATAACACCAACTTCCAGGTGCTGGCTGGTTCCCATCTTATTAGCTCCTTTCAGGACATGCTGTCAGAACCAACTACAGTCCACTTGGACCCTATAGGCACCATGTGCCTCTTTAACCCTTTAGGGACTGCTGATGCATTAAATGCATCATGCGCATTGGTCATACTTACTAAGTGCTTGATAACTTTCTGTTACTAATCACTTACTATTTACTCAGTGCATCATGGGTAGCTAACCTGTAGCGGATAATTAGATGCAGGGATCATTTGGCAACCCTGTACCAGCGAATACAGGTGTGTGGTCAGGCTAAGAAGGTAGTCCCCCCCCCCCCGGTCACAATACCATAACAACCTACCATTAACACCCAGCCACCAGACACCCAGCTCTGCACTGTCATGTGAATAGCCACTCCAATCATGTTGACCCCACACACCATTACCTGATGTCTACACCCAGTTCTGGACATAATCACAATACACTGTACAAAAGCAAAGGCTATTAATTGGGTGTCTAGCCTATCAGTTGGTTTAGGGTCACCTCTGTAATTAGTCAATTTACATCGCCTGTACCTAGTGTGTATGGTACAGTTGATAACAGTGTCCCATATTATCAGTGGGGGCTGGGAAAGTCACTGAGTTTGAGGCATAAATATCCTAGTCTTGACCAATAAGGTGGGTTGATATGTAAAGTAATGCCCTATTGGGGTTGTCTGTACCTCTCATAGTTTCATATGTTTAACTGTATGATTGTTGTAGCCTCAAAGGTGTCCCAGTTATCAAAGTCCTGGATCCAATTTGGCCATCTTTGGACTGTGTGGTGAGCTGTGGTGCATATTTGGCTGCCTTTCTGACCACTTTGGCCAGATGGAGACACTACATTCATACCAGTATTGACCTCTAGGTATGTGGGTTGAACTTGTTTGCCCACTGCTAACCACCCTATCTCACATTCGGTGAAGTGTGAAGGCAGAACTAGACCAGTCTGAGGCAGTACTACCTCCCCCTGTAGGGGAGGGGGTAAGGCTAGCTGGATCTCAGCTCCACAGAGTGACACCACAACAAAGTGATAGAGGATTTAGTTGTGACCAGGGAACATTTTACAAATGGATATCTAGCAGAGTTTCATTCAATTGACAGGCAACAATGTAAGGGAATTTACAAAGTAAAGTGTCTATACTTGAACATAGGACATTACTTAAACCTCCCAAATCCCCATACTGCCTGAAACGATGACTTGTTTTTCGACCACCCTGGATTGAGTGGGATCTGTTACCAGCCAAGTCATACCCACTAGACTTGGCTGGCCTGCTAGCTACTCTGTAATTAACTTCTGACTGCTTTCTCTGATAGTGGGTGTTCCATACCCCCGCCTACGCTCATGTACAATTGACTATTCAAATTCAAGGCACTACTTTCAGGTGTCGCACCATTTTTTCAAAGCCGTAGACCAACTTTTTCTTTTGGTGTGGCCTAACATATGTGTATACAGAGAGGAGACTGTATGGAGCTGCATCCACAACTTTAAGAAAAGGTCTTCCGGTGAGAGAATGCTATCATTAGAAAGGTGTCTCTGTACAGGATAAAGCCAGAGTTGGTCACTGTATTCAAAATATGGACCACAGGCTGTCATACAGCTTGTGGTCTATATACTGGCTACAATGACCAACAAGGGCTTTATCCGTACTTATAACACAGCTGGGCAAACTCGTAGTGCATTATCCACAATGCTGCCTTCTGATTGGCTGATTGACCGTGCATTATCTAGATGGATAATGCACTCCCAGTACAGGAGGTTAACTTTATCTCTCCTTTAGTCTTCACAATTGATGTCCCTATGCTATTAGGTGGCTGATATGTGATTTTTATGTGTTATAACGGGAATAAGGCACTTGGTCATGGCCATGGTCGTGCTCTAGATTGTATTGAGACATCAAGGGGCCTTATTCCCTAATTATACCACTAGTGTGCTGTATGCAATATATAACAGGTGTGAAATCCTTTGTTTTACGTGTTTATTGTGGTATAAATTTGAATATGATGGATTAATTAATGCACCATTTGTTTATCGTAAAGTTCTGTGTGATACAAGCATTACCACACTGAATTTCCAGATGCATCACAGTGTTTTGATACATCTTTGCGCTGATGCCCAAAATTACAAGGATCATAAAATCTTTGGAATTTTGTCTCTATCCCAACTAGAACCAAAGATTATTGACCCTTAGAATGTGCCATGTATTGGAGGAAAAGCCCCATGGGAGGCTTCCCATACATGGACCCCCTCCTGCAGTGGGGTGGTAGGCCAGTAGGGTGTTTCAGAAGGAAATAATGTCTACAACCAGTTGTAGGGAGATATTATTGCAGTTTCAATAGTGATCATAGGCTTAAAACTGCAGGTGTTTCTGAACGATGATTATTATCTTACCAAGTTTATAACCTAAAATCAGTGCTATAGCTAAAGTTGTTGTGAAACAGACAGTAGTTGTAAGTCCGGACTTATGATTGAACCAGTTGTAGACTGTAACTTCCACTATAACTCTGGTTGTTAGTTATAATTTCAATCGCAGATAGCAGGAAACCAGTGTATAACGTGGGGAACACCCTTCTTACGTCAAAGTTCAGAGGGAAAACCATCTGAGTCACGTGAGGCAGATATATTGGACCACTTATACCTGGCATGTTTCACAATCATTCTTTATTTGAGATCAATCTTTCCACTCTATTCATGAGTAACCACTTAAGATCAGTCATTTGGGAATTACTCCAAGTGTTTCAGAACAAGCTGTTACTCCTATTGGAACATAAGACTGGTCCTTTAGAAACAGCTGTCAATTAGACATAGGGGCAGTAATCAAGATCAGTTGTAATGTCACTCACAGGCCAATTATCCAGCTAGTAAGATCTATCACCTAGGTGCAGAATAAAGCTTTACTTAATAATTCCATTATAGAAAATGGTATTAACAGGGGGAATTTCCATTTGATATATGCCTGACTTCATGCATTAGAAAATGTTGTGGAATTCCACTTGTTGATAGGATTTTTCACATTTATGTGTACCCTCAACCTTCCCCATAAATCAGCTACTTTATGTTGGTCATAAGTCACTCTTACATTGACCCTTTACTAATAAGTTTCACTCCCCATTTACTTTTGAAACACTCCCCCTAGGCCTAAGAAGCCTAAGTTCAATCTTAGGATGACCATAGGAGTGATCTTGCTGGTACACCAATCTTACTTGTACTTGGTCCTTGTGAAACAGGTCACAGACCGCTGTTGGGCACTATAGCACAGGGGGCTAAAAATATAGAGTGATATGAAGTTGTAAGTTTAGCTGTAGCTCTAAGTTTAGCTACAACTGCACTACAGTGCAATAATGGTGTTTAGGTCTAAACATGTTTAAAATCTAGACATTTTGGTTCAATAGGTGTTTAGCCAACAATGTGTTTAGGATTAAAATATTTAAATTCTAAACACCTAAACAGTTACATTAAACATGTTTACATGTGCAGACTGTAAATAGACAGAAAACTAGGTATTTAGCTTTTAAACACTAATATTTCTTGGTGTTTAGACATAAAATATACACCAGGTGTCAGCTCTAATCTATAGTTGACCTTCTGCATGCAGTCATCTGTTATTGCTTAATTGGTTACAATATATTGCAGTATTCTCCTAAATCACAGTTTTACCTAATACAGTATGTATATTACATTAACAATAAGAGGCTATGCAATTACACCCTATCGCATTGCTACTAGTGCACCAGGGGGAAGCAACTAGTGCTTGGACACCCATTTTGTGAATTAAGAAAATATATAAGGCGAAATCCTTTCTGTGTGTCTGTTGTATTTTACAATGGGGCCCTGGCACTGATGTGATATGGGTTCAATACAGTATAGATGACTGATTAAATACTTGGACAATATAGCTCTCCCTGTAGATGAAGGTGCATTGATCCCCTTCAGAAAGTGGGCATGAATGATGCATAGGGTCCTCAGCCTAAATTCATTCATAAGCCAATCCCCAAATACAATATCATAGTATGCATAGAGAAGCAAATCAAATATCTAAGCAATATTCTTTAAATCAGAAAAATACTAGTATAAACCTAAACACTTTATAGCATAAACACATTAGTTAGCTAAACATGTCATTTCTCTAAACACTTTTCATGTGTTTAGGATGATATTATGTTCAGAAAAACAGGACAAGAATATGATTAGAATTATATTTAGGATCTAAACACCATTTTTGCAGTGTAGATCATCTACTATAACATTACACTACAGTCACTGGGCTATAGTGGTGACCTGTTGTAGACTGTAAAAGTTATGACTGACTTAAGAGTGACCTCTTACATACCATCAGTGGAAATTTTGAAATTACTTCATTTCAAGGTCTAAAAGGATATATATTTCAACAAAAATTGATATATGATATATCCTTACCATGCAAGAAAGATAGGGCCCTTTTTTCCCTCTGAACAAGTCATATTTCTTGTTTGATGTGGTTGAAATAGGTCCACACAGATCAGCCTCTAGAAACAGCTGCCACCGGTTGCAGACCGGTCGTAAGTATTTATGACTGTAGTTATAACTTCAGTTGTATCTTGTTCTGAAACACCTAAAGTTATAGTCTACAACTGAGATATGACTGGAGAGACATAATAATGGTTGCAGTTGTAAGTTTAGAGGCCTGCAGTTTTAGAAACAGATATTTAATGTTCATTATCATGTCCGGCTTCTGAAACACCCCACAGGGCAGCTAGTGGAGCAATATATATATATATATATATATATATATATATATATATATATATATATATATATGGGTCAATCTACTGAAAGTGGGCACTTGTCCATGGTAGAGGGTCATTTTTAAAAACTAAGAATTAGATCATGAAACTTAATTGTATTGATAGCCCTATATCTTGGCTCTTAGGAAAGGTTCATTCAAGTCACTAACTCCCAAGTGGTCAGTTTTTATTGCAAATATTCAAAATTATGAAAATGTAATGGGCGTGAGTAAAATGAATTCATCTCTACATCACAGAAATATTTGTCAGAACTACATGATTTTCAGTTAGGATATTTGACAAAAGGTCCCAAAGACACACTATGAAGAAAATAGGAAAAAAAGATGAATATTTACAATACATAAGGAAATAATAGGAATGTAATGGGCGTGAGCGAAACAACTTTCCCAGGCTTCAGACAGCCACTCAGTAATATAACCTCACCCAGTTTTAATCTAGGCAATATAAATAATCTAAGAATACTTATAGGATGCATTTGGAATGCATCAAGCCTGCCAACAGGCTCGTAGTGCATTTTACTCACGCCCATTACGCTCATGCCCATTACGCTCACGCCCATTACATCTGTCTGTTAACCCCTCTTTTTGGTGTAACCAAGACATGTAGAGACTCCAGTCTTTTTTTAAAATGACTTATTAACAATAGATCTTCAAGTTAGGCGTGAGCAAAATGGACTTGAAAATACTTGAATATGTACCGCACAGTCATGCCTGCAAGTAGACCCTCAGTTTCTGTACCAGAAAATCCCCTATGACGACCCTAATCTTGGTGGGAAATTAGAAGATTGAGGGGAGTGTTTTAGTAGGCCTACCAGTGTAGTTTTATTTTGCTCACGCCCATTACAGCACCTGTATTTGGTTATAGAAATGAACAGGGGAAAAGCATGCCAACCAGAGCACCTCCAAACAACATGAAAATATTAGATAGGACCCCCCACTAAGGAATAGATAAAATTATATTGGTCTGTTGCTGTTTGGCTTGATGATATAGACCCTGGGATGAGGTGGAAATTGAATAAAAAGGCAATTTTTGGCCATTTTTAAACTTTGGGCCACCATATCTAAAAAAAAAATAGCAGGCCGACATATGTTAACTTGCCCTTCTTTTGAAGCCCAAGGTGTTTTCTTTCAAGTGAAACCAGAAATAATAAGAATGGCTACTTACTTTTTATTTTACACCCCCCTGTATCCAGAAAAGACCAAAAAAGACCCAGGTGCCCACTTTCGGTGGATTGACCCATATATAGCTTTATTACACGATTTCTGTGATTTTGGGTGCTTTTTCTGGATACTCCCATTCTGATACCTGTCGACATTGCATGCCATGATGCATGCATCATGACTTTGTATGGCATGACTGATATGCAAGGATATCAGGCACCCAGTGCCTGTTATCCATGAATATCAGGCACACCGCACATGTCATATGTCACATGTTAAAACCTACGAGGTAGGGTGCGACTAGTCACATGTTAGGCATTGATTACTTGTTCAATATCACAGGGTGATTTCCTGTGGGCAAACATTTTCTACAAACACTTGCAAAGCCACAAGGGTTAATAGCAACTTACATTAACAATGTTTATATAAGGTGAAAGCTATTGAAATATAGTTTCATATGGATATTGCAGAAAGAGGCCTCAAGCACAAATTTCTGAGCAGTTTAAGGAAATCTGACTTTCCCTGCTTACTATATTTTATAGCTCAGTTTTGGAGTAATTCTCCAATTATACTAAACTGATGCCAAAGACCTTATCTCATTGGCTAAAATGATTATGATAACCTATTACATCATATAGAAACCCCAGGTGACAGGATTTGAAGGGAATATCTGTGAGGGTCGTGCAAAAGGTGGCCCATGTGGGAGTACCAATAGTAAACTGGATATGCTCCAATGCACACGAGTGGGGAGTGTGGTGATGCCAATCAGTGATACACTGCGATGAATAAAGGAGAGGTAAAAAGGAGACAGGGGCAAAGGAGAGGGAAAAGAAAAGTGTAGAGGGGGACCCTAAACAGGATTACCACATTGATATATCTTATTGTAGTCTTGATATCTGGCTGAGAATGCCTCAGAATGCACAATTTCAAGTCTAAACCCTGAAAATTTTCTTGACAGCATGCACCCACCCCAACCCCAGTCTGACTACTGCGCATTGCTTGCAGTGCTCAGGCCATAGTGTACGTCATCAGCTTTCACCAACTCTTAGCCCCCCTGTAGACAATCCTTGATCTGCAATTATGAAAGGTTAATTACAAGGACAGTCCATGTTATATATCCAGATATGTGGGGAAACAAGGAGCAGGGTGATAGTTACTTTGTAAAAAGAAAATTGTATTTAAATAATGGCAGAATCCCTTCCCGCAATTGCCAGAGTTGCGCCGTTATTTACACAGAGATTCCACCGTACTGCCACCTGTAAAGAAAAAAATGGTTCCCTGCAATACAATTACAGTGGTTCACTGTTGGGTTTTATGAGGATCCCTCCTAGATTCAACAGTTATTTTTTACAGTGTATTTTAGGTATTAAGTTCAAATTACATCAATTGCAATGTATTATAACTTTGTGAATATATTTACAAGAAGTTTAGTCTGGAGTTACCCATTTCTACTGTGCCAGTATCCCATGGAAGAAGAGAAAGCATGCACTTTTCATGCTTACAATGCTTTGCCAATCTAGGTTATAAACATACACAAGCATTCTTTTCTATAGGTTCTATGATCAGAATCTCCCCATCACCACCAGAAATACACCTTCAAAATACACTGGGTGTCACTCCTCTCTGACTTCAGGTGATGAATCCAACCCACTGAACAAGATCTCAGGAATTACACAGGAATTTCTCGAGACCTGACTTGTGAATACAACAAGAATAGAGAACATGATTTTCCCTGGAAATTTGGACATGCCATAACATATCCAAGAAAGTTCTCTAGTCTAGATCTCGAGAATGGGTCAGGAATTTCTCTGGAAATACTCGGGAATTTCTCTGGAAATACTCGGGATATTCCCAGGAACTGGACTTTTCTTTCTCGAGTATAAGATGTTCTGGTATGTCCAAATTTCCAGAGATAATCACGTTCTCTTGCCCAAGTTGTGAACGTTCCTAACTTGAGTCCTGTTCAGTGGGAATAGCCTTCTGGGATTGCTATTAGAGAGGTTAAGATCTGTCTACTTGTAACGTGTACGGCAACGTCTAGTCTACTATTTCCTACCATTCTAGGCGTACACGTTGCCGTACACGTCGTGATCTTAACCTCTCTATTGAATACTAATCTTGCCTTACAGGATTCTTAGTCCATTGAACCTCAACATCAGTGGGAGATTCCAGCTTCAATATAACTCACCTGTGACCCATCTTAAATCCTCACATCTTCCCTGTCCTGATATCAAAGTCGGCGCATAACCCTTTAAATGTTGTATAGTGCATAAATGTATCATAGCCATGCATGGTTATGGTGAGTGAATATGCCTGTAATAAGAGATTGCCTATTTACATTCATCCCACTTGGTAGAAAATGAAAAAAAAAACAACATCAGTAACACTTTAAGGCCCGCTGATATAGGAGTGTATCATGGTCGTCATGATGCACCAATGAAGTGCTGGCAAGACTGTTCACCAGCACTTCATTGGAGCATCATGCCGACCCTCCAGGGATATCCACCCCATGGGGTCGGCATGATATATGAATGTAACCATGCCACGTTACTCACCAGGCCTGCATTTATGCATCATGACGACCAAGGGGCATGATGAGTTGATGCATTACCTACCCTTACAGTGTTTTTAAGGTGTGTAGATGGAGAGGAGTCATTCTTGTCATGTCCCGTTCTACTGTAGTGTAAATACCACAGGTGACTTGTGCAAAGTTAACTCTTTAAGGGCCGATGATGCATTTATGCATCATGCCCATTGGTCGGCATGATACATGAATGCAGCCTTGGCGAGTAACTCGCCATGGCTGCATTCATGACTCATGGGGTCAATACCCTCGGTCCCGGAGGGTCGGCATGATGCTCCAATGAAGTCTTGCCAGCACTTCATCGGTGCATCATGACGACTTTTGGTCATGGTGCACTTCTACATCAGCCACCCTTAAAGGTTAAACATGACCAGCATATTTAGCACGGGTTAGATCATATAACGACATGCCCTGAATAGGAACACATTCATGCGGACGGTAACTACGTAACTTAGAGATTCTCCATGGTAACATGTCACATGTGCACGGACAACGCCATACTGTCTGGGGGACAATTTTATATGATTCAGTGCTTCCCTCACTATTCAAGGCTCAAATTCTCCCAAATCACGGAACTTAGGGCAATATTATCCGCACAGTATAATGGGATGACAAAGAAGATGATACCATGTCTGTCAGTAAGAGATTGGGGCAGTATGAGGGCCATAATATGCATTTAAAAACTGTGCAGGGCTCCAGTGTAGCATTCTTATTATGGTATGTAAAGGGGAGTGCCGAGCGCAGAGCACCACTTTGTCCGCGACATCCGGTGTGCCGACGTCGGCCCGTAACCAAGGTTACCAGACTTTTCGTCTCAACGAATGGAAAGGCGGCCTCTTAAGACTTGCTTTTAACCCTGAATGGGCTGCAATGGGATGCAATGGTGTACCTTTTTTGTAATGAAAGAGAAATCCATCCCAATAAACCCTTTAGCTCCTGATGACCTGGAGGCAATTTCTTAACACATTACGACAGCTCATCTTCAAGTGGTAGTGAGGACCCTAAATTAACTTGGTGATATTACAGCTCAATAGTCTTGGTATTACAGTGACTACAGCACTATGACTCCTCTACCAAACTCTATGTTACAGCTACATAAGGGAGCGTTCATTATTTATGGCAGGGGGGGGACGACAATCTGTCAGAATGAATATGTCAGAAAAAAATGACCCCCCCCCCTTCGGAATGGGTTGAAAAAAAATGACCCCCCCTTTCGGAATGGGTTGAAAAAAAATGACCCCCCCCCTTAGGAATGGGTTGGAAAAAAATGACCCCCCCCCTCAGAATAAATTGAAAGAAAATGACTCCCACCACATTTAACATTCAACAGAGGCTACATCAGGTCCATTCATTATACAAGGTGATATTAGCAGCTTTAGAACCATTTCAGTTATGTGTCATCTTTTGAGCAGTCAAATTGTGAATACAATGCTGTTGATTGATTTACCTCTAGGTAAAATATCAATTTGAAGGCTAGCATGGATAAGACGTACCTGTGTGCGCATTTTTTTAGCTGGTTTCTGTGAATTTGTGAACGATCTTTGAGCAGGTACCCATATTGTTTTTTCCCGTGCTAGCCCCCCTTTAAGGGCCGGCTAGAATGGGCTACTACTGATGCAGCTAAAATATTCCATGTGACCTACTCCTGACCAATGGAAAAATTGTTCTGATTGAGGGACTTGGTTCTGGTTTCTTTTTCAAAAACTTTATATACGGTACAGAAATAAACTTTTGTAGCTTGTCTTTCTCTTTAGATTTCATTGTAATCTCAGTTTTTATATCAATTTGAAGGGTGTTATAGACATAATTCTTGTCAGGGTTGATTTCATCAATGGGTGAAAACAAGAGTTAAATCTGGAAAGATCTGATTGCGAGTTGCGGTGATTTTAGCATGTAACATTTTTTACTACTGACAACTTTGTTGGTGCCCTGTTCACTCTCGTGAGGTGTATGGTGTACCACCACAAAGTGTTGTTTGTGGTGTACCATACCCTTCCCAGTACCCCTTTAAAGGAAAGTACTTATTTTCATGATGACATCTTTTGAAACAATCAGCAGGGCGAGCAAAAGAACAAGGAACATTGTGTCACAAATTGGGCCAAATACTTCAATCTCAGGGAAAACTGTATACATATGCCATAGTGGTAGTGACACTGGCCTCATCCATGTTTTAAAGGGGGCTTATCATGTCAAATTTTAATATGGGTACCTGCCAAAAGATCTTTCACAAATCTGTAGGAACCAGCGGAAAAATTCCGATGCCCCGATTGGTCAAGGAGTGGTCATGTGAGTTGGTAACACAGGTACCGGTACATCTAATCCGTGCTAACCGCCCTTTGACACACAAAGGAGGAAGACTCTGATCATATAACATAATCAAAAGGATATGAATTATAGGTAGCTGGTAACAAAATGTTGGGCAGAATTATATCTAGAATTATTACTGAAAACCAAATAGTTAAAATTCGCGACGTGTCGCGAAAATTTTTGTTCCTTTGTCATAAAATTTGCATCACATTGGCAAATACTCCCCAACAGGAAACTACCTGGCCCTCGGGAATGGGTTAAAAAAAAAAGACCCCCCTCTAAGAATAGGTTGAAAAAAAGCGACCCCCCCCTCTAAGAATAGGTTAAAAATAAATGACCCCCCCCTTTGAATACCTCCAAAAAAAATGATCCCCCCTTCATTTGGTCATCCCCCCCCTGCCATAAATAATGAACGCTCCCTAAGGGTTGATCATACAGAGCAGTCTTAGGGCACTGCAAAAGATAACTGGTACTATTATAAGTTCTGGACTTTGAAATCATAGTTGCTGTGTGCAGTCGTAGTGCCTTAAGAAATGGCCTCCAGGAAAGTGCATTAATATAAGTGTTGGATATGAACAGTTGATATGAGCACTAATGCATCATGCCCATTGGTCGTCATGATGCACCAATGAAGTGCTGGTGAGACTGTATGCCAGCACTATATTGAATTTTATCAATTTTCAGGAAAGGGTGTGTGTGCTACTATATAGGCTAAAAGGGTGCGTTTGCATGTGATGGGGGAGGGGGAGGATTTGACACTCAAGAGGGGAGTCAAAATGTTTTTTAGCATACACGCGCAAATCCACCACCTCACTCTGTACTTCAAAAATGATCACTCCCTTAAAGGGTTACGCGCATTATGATATTTAAGGCATTATAGTCTTCAAAGTGGATGAAAACGATCTCTTCATATGCACTCTTTAACCGTAAGATGAGAATATAAGTTATATGGGTCTGTCCATAGAGTGTATAAGACCAGAGGAGTCACTAGAATCCGTCGGCACTACTGAGGGTTTCTCAGGGCCCTAATGACGACTCCAACATCTGAGAAATATGTACCAAGATGGCCAGGTTAACATCCCTAACCACCATTGGACCAGAAGGCCTTTGAAGACTATGTTTTCATCAGAAATCCCTTATATAAAGTGTACATTTTGGTAACCCCTTTCAGACCTCAAGGCCCTGAAAGAAATAAGGCACATTTTCAATACCACAAAATATACAAATATATTATACTTCTTTGTTTATAAGTACCACGGTAGTGCATGGTTGATGAGAATGTACATTGTGTGAAGTAAAATATCAAAGGTTGTAGTATACGATTTAGGATGCTGTGTAATGTAAAGTAATGTAAGTACCGATTTTTTAGTTACAGGTGAAGAATTAACAAAATGTAGAGTCTTGATTATTTCACTAAATGTCTGTATCCACTGTGACGGATGTACCATCAGTCTCCCTTAATCCCTGTTTTTCTCCATAGAAATCAATGATGAATGAAATGGATGAAACCGACGGATGGTCCATCCGGCGGCAGTTGACACTTCAACAATTTAAGTTTTTTTTCGTGGAAAGAATGATAAAACCGTACTCAGAATTAATACCTCATTAGAAACGAAAATCGTGATAATCATTTACTTAAGATTATTACATAGTAGATGCAATGCTGCATGGTGTGAAGAGCTTGGAAACTTTTATAATTTTTGTCTTCACAAATTTGATGGTTTGTTGATAAATTTCAATGTGGTAATTGTTTGACTGATAAATCGCCTTCCAGACCTTGCATTAGTTTGCTTCGTTTTTTTGTTTTTTTTAATTCACATCAACAACGAAAAAATAATGGTATTTTGGAAATCGTGTTATTTCTGAAATATCAAATACATGATAATTTCACATAGCTATTTTTAACTTGCTATTTTGACCAATTTGAATGTACCTAATGAACAGGATAATCGTGCACACTCCACCTCCCCACTGCCATTAGCCCCGTCAATCTCTGAGTCATGCTGACTGTGTATTATCATAGAATGTTGAGGAAACTACTTCATGAGGCTGTTTCACATAAGCTAAAGAAAGAACTTTTTAAAGAAGGTGCTCTCTCACATTAGAGAGTTATACTTCACTCATCATTCAACTTACAAGCTCACCACATTAGACTGAAAAGGTCACTTGCCTTGTTTAGAAATAGTGTGTATTGCACAACTTAGCAGGTACCTTACTGTGTGATTATCTTTTAGTGCTTTTGTTTTGAGTAGCTATCATCATCATTGAAGAGTACTTGTACCTGACTGACGTGGGCACTTAGAACTGTACAACATGCAAAAAGGTCAGGAGGGTGTTGCTCCTATAGTAAAGGGAAGAGCTGGCTAAAAATGCCCTCGTTTCCAGTCCTTTCTTTTCATGTAGCTATAACTTGTCCCTTTTGTTGCTCAAAAGTGTTCATTCAAGTATGGTGCTTAAAAAGGGGGATTTGAGTAGTTGGAGAAGTCAGTCAGTATAAAATACTATAGAGTGTGTGACATGAGGAGGTACCTGATAGTGCAGCTCTCTCTGTTTTAAACAAGGCAGGTGACTTTTCAGACTAATGTGGTGAGTGCAAGTTGAATGGTGAAGCAGAGCATGACTTCTTTTGAAAATAGGGTACCTGCTGATAGCTCTTTTTACCATAGGAGCAACACACTCCTGGACTAAAAGAAAAAGTGACTGCTGCAGGTGAAGCACTTCTTAGGAAAAAACTACCTTTCCCCTATGTGCAACACCCTCTAGAGATGTAGAGATTAAGGGATTTAGGGGAAGAAGGGGAGGTCAAAAATGATTTTAAGAAGGGGTCATTCTTTCTTCACTATACTTTAGATCACTTTGGATTTCGACCTGACACGCATAAAGATATGAGCGCCCATTAGTCACTTTGGGAAATACAAGATACACTTTGGTAGATGATCATAAGACCTTGCCCTTTCATGTGTAGTGAAATTGCAGGCTTCTTCTAACTGGGAGGAGGTGAAAATGTTTTGGGTGGATGGCCGCGAGATGTTAACATTCTGTCATGAATAGATTGATGGCGAAAGTTTGTAATATAGTCTCTGTATGTCTTTCTACGTTTTGAGAGGGGTAAGGCAGTAGGAAGGGTAAAAAAGGTAAATCAGTAACCAATATCCAGATCGTTGATCGTCAGAAGAAATCCCTGTCATATTCAATTTGATAAAAGGCTGAAATTGTGGACGAACAATTAACATAATACATCAGCTTTTAAGCGCACCTTGCGTATAAGCCACACCTTATATGCGGTATAAGCCACACCTTATACGCGGTATAAGCCACACCTTATTACAGTACCATGATGTTAGGCGTAGACCACAGTACATGGTATCCTGTGCACTTGGACCTTTGTACTACTTAAACCTTAGTATTACTTATAGGTTATCGTACCACATCCTTATCCCTCTAACCCTGTAAGGGCCACTAATACAGGAGTGCATCATGCCCATTGTTCAGCATGATGCACCAATGAAGTGCTGACAAGTCTACTTACCAGCACTTCATTGGAGCTTCATGGATGATTAGACTATGATGACAATGCTCTGTAAAATCAGCATGATGTATTAATGTAGCCCTGGTGAGTTACTCGCCAAGGCTGCATATATACAGACATAATGGACATGATGCATTAATGCATTAGCAGCATGATGCACCGATGAGGTGCTGGATAATCTGCTCACCAGCACTTCATTGGTCCATGATACCGACCCACCTGGGAGTGTATCAAATCCATAGGGTCGGCTGAAACTAGCCGTGGCTCCTGGTTATTGTCCCTTTGTCGTCATGATGCACCAATGCAGTGCTGAAGAGTGTACCAGCGCTGCACTGCATTGGTGCATCATGTCCACCCTTCGATAGTGTGTCAATCCTGTATGTTTGACCTTCATGCAGCCCTCGCGAGTTAATCGCCAGAGCTGAAATCATGAATGAGGACGTCCTAAGGGCATAAACAAAGTCTGCGGCCCTTAATTGATAATTATATTGAACTATCCTGTGACATATATAGAAGTTTATACCTAGAGACCTATCCTGGAGACATGTGTACAGGCCACAGGACACATGTAGTTTTCAGGATGTATTATATTCAGTGGAAATGACATGTTCCAGGTTCTTATATCTGCAATTTCTGTAGATTATAGAGATTGTGTTTATATAACAAACATGATTGAGTGACGTGGATGGCCTTGTATTAGTAATGCATGGGAACTTATGGAGGTAAGTTTTCTTAATTCCTATTGATTTTTGATGTTTGGGAATCCCGGAGCCAATGGAGGTGTCAATGTAGCCAAAGAGCCGTCCATAATAGAGTGGCAGTTCTTTTGATAGGAGGGGAGGTTGGTGGGGTTTTCTTTTCTTTCGGGGGGATCCTTCTTGGGGGAGGGGAACAAAAGAAATTACCCTTTTTGCGCGAAAAAAGCCTGCGCACTACTAAAGAATAAAGGGGGGGATGGAAAAATTTCAGACCATTTTAAGGGGTGCAGAAGAATTTTTGCCTTGCGTGCACTTTCACCACCCCCTCCTGTTGGTAAAAGAAAATGACGATAAAGGACGTCATGAGGCACAGAAGAGAGGGAGGGCTCCAAGCCTCCTGTAGATTTTCAGGATTTCTGCACCAAAAACTGGTGTGTGAGCAGAATGCGCACTAGCTGGTACCAATGATGATTGAATGAAATAAAGTGTAGATGAACTTTACGAAGTTACTTTAATAACTGTTAAATCTACCATGGATCCTTGTAAAACTGAACAGTGAACCAGGGAGCCAGTGTAGTTTTTAGAGGAACCTCCAGGTGGCAGTGTGGTGGTACAAGGAATCTCTGTAATTTTGACGACATTTTTTTACAGGTTTTTTTTTCTATTTTCATGATTATTCATGCCTCATAGGTTTCATTAGTTTTTCCTATTAGTCTATAACAGATATGGTATCCGGTCTAGAAAATAAGGACAAGGGTGGGGGCAGCCACTGAAGTTTTGAATAGCACATTGGTATTATACTTGCAGAACCCATCCCCCACTGGAGCTGTGAGTAGCATATAAGTATTTCATACAGAACCCCCCCCCCACCCCAGGAGTTTGCAAGTAATAAGCAGTATAGAGCCACCTGTAGTCTCAATTATATACTTCCTGTATACGGGTGATTCCTGCTAAAGCTCCCACTTTCTGGGTTTTTTTTGTCTTTTTGGGGTTGGGGGCTGCAGAATAAAAAGTGTTTAACCATTCTTCCTACTTTTGGTGTTATCTGAATGAAAACATCCTGGGGATCAAAAGAGGGCAAATTTGCGCATGTCAGACCACAATTCTTTTAGATTTGATGGTCCAAAGTTGAATTATGGTGATGTTTAACCTAGTCAGAGACCGCCACATCAAGTAGGCCAACATGTATTTGTTTTTATTTTGTCCGCTGCAATTGTCACAATGTAAATCCAAGTGCTTGGCACCCAGAGAATACTGTTCAAAATAATGGTGGAGGTATGAGATTACAGCATTAGAACCCTTACTACTGCAATGGGATTCGTCTATCAGGTATAGTTCACTTGCCTTGGTCCTGCTTCCATACAGACACCAAAGATGCCACACTTCCTAGGCACTAGAAACTATAGTGGACCAGGTTGCATAGGGTACGATGGTAGATGCACCTGCTGGGCATAGTTGAAACTTACATGTACCTGGTAATCTGTGCTGCATGGAGGATGAGGGCCAAGGGGAGGTGAACCTGCTTGAACCTGTGAATCTGCCTTAGCCTTGGCTACTAAGTCCTGGTAGTATGCCCTTTCCTTTGCTACTACCTGTAGATGTTCTGTCTGCTTCCAAAGCTTTGCTTCCTTGACTTGCTCGGGAAAGCTGCTGGACCAGTGAATATCTCTGTTATTTCTTTGACATTCCCAACAGAGGTCAGACATTGGCCTAGCGCACACTTTACCTGGGAGAAGCTTGCACCACAAACTCCTGAAAGTAGACAGGGCAACAGCTCTTTGCTCAACATCCACCATGGCCTTCTCATACAGCCTGTATATGTCAGCTTTGGTGGTAGAAGAGGGGAGAAGTAAGATGTCATCCCTCTTGTGCAACAGTATTCTCCCTGGTAGAGCAATGGCAAGTGTCTCAGCATGGGACTTGATGAAGGCAATGACACTTTGAACATCACTCAGTTCCAGTGACTTAGCGGTCTTCCGTAAACACGCAGTCGATGCGTGACCACACCATTGGCCACATACCATTTGATGCTATGTTTCAGCGTTCCTGTGCTGATACTGAAAATAAAATAAAATTTCAAAATTGTAATTATTGAAGATTTAAAGCACATGTATGATTCATATGAGGAGATATTGTAAAAAAAAAATCATTTTTTTCCTACATTAGGTACTCAGCTGTTATTTGGAAAAACTACATACATTATGGTGAACCTGACCTGTCATCTAAACAATTTAGAAAATAATATTTACCAATAGAAAAATGCAAAGGTGTGTTGGCACACCTGCTTATTGCCTAGTATGTAGTACGTCCTAGTGCGCTCACGGTCCCTTTTCCCTTTATCACCCTTCTTCCATGTAGAAAGCCTTGCGCTATTGTCTCTTGATGCAGCCAGCACCCCTAGTAACAGAGCTCATCTGCTAAGTTGACATGAAAAAACATTATTTTCATAATTCTTGCCATAATAATTAATAAAGATCTCTAAACCCCAAGTGCATTTAAAATAATTGTTGATCAATTGAATAAACTGAATCATAATAATTATTTGAACTTGCAGGTTAGATTTCAATGATTTTAATAAGATATTGAAAATCAAGTAACAAGGAGAATTTAATACAGTTATTGTAGAAAAGCTTACCTCTGTTAAGCTGGGCAACTTCCTCACGTCTCTCTCTGAGCTCATCAGATGTAAACATGGTACTACAGGGTTTATTGTCATCCCCATGCTGACAGTGACACCTGAAAATTATAGTAAAATAATAGCTAGTCTATTTATAAAATGAAAGTGATAGTCAAATCCTATAGCAGACAGACATTAGATAACAATTTGTGAAAGAAAATGCTAAACACAAGCGCGCATGTTGCTGGATATCTTATCTAGGTCATGGTGGCATCGCCTGAATAAATTCATATCTATGTGATGAAATAATAGCACTTTTGTCAATTCGTACAGTCATAGACATGCATAAGGGTGTTGTGAACACAATGGTATTGTTTGATTTCATTTTCGGGATCTAAACACAGGAGAATAAAACCACTTGTTTCAGAAAGTTCGCCATGCAAAACTTGCCACTCACCTGAAGTTGTCACTCAACGCCTTCTCTTTATCAAACCACTCCTGCACTGGATCAGTTATAAGTAGAGATATGTCTTACACATCAAATGATTCCTCAACATCCTCCCCATTATTTTCCTCACTCTCAGAGTCACTATCAGAGTCAGAATCCTCAGAATCGTCAAACTCATCAGGGAATAAAAAATAATCATTGACAACCCAACGCCATCGTTCCTTGTCAGCCACAGCTGGCGATAAGTTTGCCCTATTTATGATATTTCAAGCATTTGCCACCTTGTCCAGCTCCACCATACTTCGTTCTCCAATGTGTAAGGATCCAAAGTTCACTGTTTAGGATAATCCTTGATGATAATACATGGTTAAAACAAGTAAAATCACCACAGATCGAAATTCCAACTTGCCGCCAACATGTCACAACAACACGAACCAGAAGACGATGCTGGGCGCTCAGCCAATCACAGTACTGCATTTGCATCATTTGGGCCCTTGACAACAAACGTTTGGGTCGCGTCGGTCCAAAAGGCACTCGAGAAACAGCCTGTGATTGGCTGAATGTCAACTTAAATTCATAACAGACCCTGCAATTAGGTAGACGAATTCATGCCACACAAAAGCGTACCAAACATGGGCATGGGGCTCCAGATGGGGGGGGACACTGTCAGAGCACCAAAAAAGAGTAAAAATGCATCGCCGACGCGTTCTCCCTGGCCTTTGTTCATGACGAAATGTTAATGTAGGGTGTCTGAAATTGCAAAATTAGCACTGTTAGGAATTTAATTTGGATATGAAAGTCAGGGGTCAGGTTGTCAACACTATAAACTAAAGGAATCCGCTGAAAACAAAATTTAGGTAAAAAATTCATTTTCCCCTTCAGACCCCATTTCTGAGGATCGCGCTGATGTATTGAGTCACAATTATATTACTGTATTCTAGCTTGCTGTCAACGGAAAGAATTAGCTGTCTGTCTGTCAGCTTCCTCATTGATGCTTGTGACAGGTATCCTTTAAGCTTGGTAGCAATGAATGAGGGATACAGGTAGGACCAGAGCTATGGGTGAGGGAGTGGGTGAATGAGCGAAGGAAGGAAGGAAGGAAGGAAGGAAGCAAGCAAGCAAGCAAGCAAGCAAGGAGGAAGGGAGTGCAGGGGGGAGGGAAGGATTGAGGGAGTGAGGGAGGGAGAGGGGTCCAAATAGAATCAGATTGACCAAAGTTGGGTAAATTGGGTCAAATCAGGTCAATATGGGTCAAAATGGGTCAAACTGGCCCAAGACGGGTACAATGGCCAGGTATTGGGTTAAATTGAGCTAGTTGGACCCAAGATGGCTAAATTGGATCAAAACAAGACAATATGGATCAGATTGATCCAAGAGGGGTCAGGTCGGTTTGGTATATCGGTCTAAATAGACTTGGATTAACCCAAGTTGGGTAAATTGGGTCAGATCTTCCATTCCCCAAGCTAAAAGTTACCTGTCACAATTATAGCAAACTGAAATGCACACCTTAACAGACTGACACCACATTTTCACCCTTGACAGCAGTGCACACACACACACACACACACATATATATATATATATATATATATATATATATATATATATATATATATATATATATATATAGGTTTGCTACATACACAAGCATTAAGAGTCATAGGCATGTCTATATTGGTTCACTGTACGGGTTCCTTTCTACATATTCATCAACTGTGGCCGAAATTTCCAAACAGTGTGTGTAGCTAGGGTCCCCTGACCCCTATGGAGTCCCCTGTTGGTGGGAGTGAATCTTGGTTGGTGTCCCCCTTGCAGATCCAGGGGGAACAAACATTCTCTGATATGTCAATGGGGACTGATAAGTCAATGGGGACTACTATTATTATTATTATCATTTGGAAGCCTAACTTCAGAAATTGCAACACTCACTCAAAAGACCTGAACTTTTTGTCCTCTACCTTGATGTACCAAAACCCTAATAAAATCAACAAAACTTAAATCAATTTCTCTTGTTTTGTGTGGAAATATAAATCTTAGAAAGACATGTTTAGTAATGTATGAACTGTGGACTTTGATGAACAAGTAACCATTGGATAATTCATGACGAGTGTGTGTTAGTGAAGGATAATGACACGAGGCCGTAGGCCGAGTGTTATTAGCCTTTGCTAACACACATGAGTCATGAATTAATCCATTGACTACTTATTTTATGCCACGAAACCAATAAATAATCAATAGAATACCAATAAATTCAAGTTGAAAACAAAAATTATTCCCCCTCCCCGGGACTCGAAGCCAGCCATAGTGTGTATACACAGGTACATACACCTCCTCGCCCAGCAGCGGACAGCGACAGCACCCGTCTCAACTAGCCTTGGCAGCGGCACACGGCGAAAAATAGTGTACATACACCTCGTCGCCTGGCAGCGGACAGCTAAAGCTTTGAATGCGTCTCGCGGTTATGTTTGTGTACACGGTGAAAAAAGATGTGCCCGGACCGTGTTCCTAACTGTTAGACTAGATATAAGATTTCGTGGGTTTTAACATGTAACATATGACATGGAAGGACATGTAAGGTGTGCTGGTTATCCATGGATAACGGCACTGGGTGCGGGTTATCCATGGATAACCGCACGCCTTACAAAATTGATGTTACAGCCTACAGGGTGTGCAATATTGACAGATATGTGGATGGGAATAGCCACCAAAAAGCACTGTGTAACCCAGAAATCGAGGTATAATGCAGGATACTTTTGAGTCAGAGGCATGCCAACCGATAGACTACCTGAGGAATATATTATGAAAATGGGACTTGTCTTTGACTCAGTTTCCTAAGAGGTCATTCACAATGTTGAAGAGAGGGAAAAGTTGAAACTGCAGGTGTCTCAATATTGTTTAGTAATTGCTTAGATTGTTAAAGGTCCTTGAGGGGGGGGGGTGCACATAATACGAGTATGCTACTGACAGCTCCAGTGGCTGCCCCCTCCCTCCACATTGTCCTTACTTTCTGGCCCAGATACGACATCTGTTATAGACAACCGGTAATTAGAAAACTAATGAAACCTGTCACGCCTCAGTGATTCATCTACTTCCTGTCAAGATGCACCTATTTTGTTGCAAAACAGAAAAACAGTTACTCTGTAATCTTACCTGTCTTATTAATCCTTTAAAGGCCGCTGATCAATGCAGGAGTGCATCATTCCCTTTGGTCAGCATGATGCGCTTCATGGTGCATCGTGAAGACCAATGGACATGATGTATCAATACATCAGCGGCTCTTAAAGGGTGCCTTATCTACCAAACCTATGAAAAGTATGGCCCGACTCTTTAAGTTAGTTAATAGTTTATTTCATTCAATCATCATTGATGGGCTAGTATCTTATTCCACTCACGCGCCAGTTTTGGTTGCAGAACAGAATGATTACACCATAATACCTTGCATATAAGGCACGTTTTATACATGGAGTGCGGGTTGCACCTTATACATGGGGTGTGCCTTAAACGCAGGGTGCGCCTTATACATGGGGTGCACAATACATGGGGTGCTCCTTATACATGGGGTGCACCTTATACATGGGGTGCTCCTTATACACGGGGTGCACCTTATACATGGGTTGCGCCTTATACATGGGGTGCTCCTTATACATGGGGTGCACCTTATACATGGGTTGCGCCTTATACATGGGGTGCTCCTTATACATGGGGTGCGCCTTATACATGGGGTGCTCCTTATACATGGGGTGCACCTTATACATGGGGTGCGCCTTATACATGGGGTGCACCTTATACATAGGGTGCACCTTATACATGGGGTGCGCCTTATACATGGGGTGCACCTTATACATGGGGTGCGCCTTATACATGGGGTGCACCTTATAAATGGGGTGCGCCTTATACATGGGGTGCACCTTATACATGGGGTGCTCCTTATACATGGGGTGCACCTTATACATGGGGTGCGCCTTATACATGGGGTGCACCTTATGGTGGTACCACCCTAAATATGCGCTGCGACCCGAAAAAATCCACTATCGCTGACACTTGACAAAATATTTCAAATACTTAAAATTTCCTCAGAACTAAGCCAAATATACCAGATTGTAGCTTTTGAAATGGCAAAAATCATACACTAGGTCTGTCATAACAAAGTGCAATCAGATTTTTCGTAAATCGCCATGGAAACCACCGATGTGATTTTGTGGTCTGCCACCTGAGTCACTACACATCTATCATAGGTCCCTTTGGTCCGCAGTAAATGATCTAAATTATTTTCATTCTTTTCCAATCTTTTTTTAAAAATATTCTCCAAGCCTCCAGGATAATTTTAATGCCAATATATACACAGACAACCTGTTTAGAACCCATTTTATAGCCCTAGAAGTGAAAAATTGACTGTATTTAGTGCAGGACTTTTACCATTCTACCCGGAAGTGACCTGATTTAGGGTGGTACCACCTTAACAGAAAAGTTTGTTTTTTTGGTTGCCATGGTTACCAAAAAATTCCTTCATAAATACAATATTTTACGTCCCTTTAGTCAGAAACAACCCTAAAATTCTGCCTAAAAACGACATTTTTTTTGTAATTTGGGCCTATTGAGATCATGGTCTGGTGTGCGCAGGCACAAATTTCTCAAAAAATGTCCCGTTTTAGGGTATCCATCTTCAATCGAACGTAGCGAAAAATCTGATTGCACTATGTCCTGTCAAATGTACCTCCAAACGTGCCTCAAACCATCTATTTTATGCCAGAATATCCCACTTAAGTCTCAGGAAATTAGGGAAAGCAGTAGAAACAATAAAAATGCCCAATTATGGTCCTTTTTGAAGCCAAAATGGCTCTTTTGGGCCTAAATTGGGCATAACGAACAATGACAAGCTGTTATGTTGCCATGGCAACCAATAACAAACAATAGAATTCTGATCAATTAGGCACCCTATCTATTGCTTGACCCCATACCTTGATATCCAGTGTCAGAGCTGACATGTACCTTGTTAAAAATGTACCCATTTCTTCAAATTTAGCTAAGAACTGGAAATTCCCCTGATATACCCTCGATGGCCTGAACAGTAAAAAGCCAGTTTTGGGGCCTATATTCAATGAAAATCATGTGATTTTAGGGTCAAATCAAAGCAAATCTACAGTTTAACACCTCATTATCCATGTAGGAGAGGGCCTAAACACTAATAAGTAATGATGATTTTAAAAAAAATGGGGTTAAGGGAAAAAAATGGCACAGATTTCTGCTGATCCTTGCATAATCCCATCCCCTGTTAAGGTGGTACCACCCTAAATATGCGCTGCAACCCGAAAAAATCCACTATCGCTGACACTTGACAAAATATTTCAAATACTTAAAATTTCCTCAGAACTAAGCCAAATATACCAGATTGTAGCTTTTGAAATGGCAAAAATCATACACTAGGTCTGTCATAACAAAGTGCAATCAGATTTTTCGCAAATCGCCATGGAAACCACCGATGTGATTTTGTGGTCTGCCACCTGAGTCACTACACATCTATCATAGGTCCCTTTGGTCCGCAGTAAATGATCTAAATTATTTTCATTCTTTTCCAATCTTTTTTTAAAAATATTCTCCAAGCCTCCAGGATAATTTTAATGCCAATATATACACAGACAACCTGTTTAGAACCCATTTTATAGCCCTAGAAGTGAAAAATTGACTGTATTTTGTGCAGGACTTTTACCATTCTACCCGGAAGTGACCTGATTTAGGGTGGTACCACCTTATACATGGGGTGCTCCTTATACATGGGGTGCTCCTTATACATGGGGTGCACCTTATAAATGGGGTGCGCCTTATACATGGGGTGCACCTTATACATGGGGTGCTCCTTATACATGGGGTGCCCCTTATACATGGGGTGCCCCTTAAATGCAGGGTGCGCCTTATATATGGGGTGCACCTTATACACATGGGGTGTGCCTTATACACATGAGGTGCGCCTTATACATGGGGTGCACTATACACGGGGTGCACCTTATATATGGGGTGCACCTTATATACATGGGGTGTGCCTTATACATGGGGTGCGCCTTATACATGGGGTGCGCCTTAAATGCAGGGTGCGCCTTATATATGGGGTGCACCTTATACACATGGGGTGTGCCTTATACACATGAGGTGCGCCTTATACATGGGGTGCTCCTTATACATGGGGTGCACTATACACGGGGTGCACCTTATACATGGGGTGCACCTTATACATGGGCTGCTCCTTATACATGGGGTGTGCCTTATACATGGGGTGCACCTTATACATGGGGTGCACCATACATGGGGTGCACCTTATACATGGGGTGCACCATACATGGGGTGCACCTTATACATGGGGTGCACCATACACGGGGTGCACCATACACGGGGTGCACCATACACGGGGTGCACCTTATACATAGGGTGCACCATACACGGGATGCACCTTATACATGGGGTGCACCTTATACATGGGGTGCACCTTATACATGGGGTGTGCATTATACACATGGGGTGCACCTTATACATGGGGTGCACCTTATACATGGGATGCACCTTATACATGGGGTGCACCTTATACATGGGGTGCACCTTATACACATAGGGTGCACCTTATACATGGGGTGCACCTTATACATGGGGTGCACCTTATACATGGAGTGCACCTTATACATGGGGTGCACCTTATACATGGGGTGCACCATACACAGGTGCACCTTATACATGGGGTGCACCCTATACACATAGGATGCACCTTATACACACAGGGTGCACCTTATATACACAGGGTGCACCTTATACACACAGGGTGCACCTTATACATGGGGTGCACCTTATACATGGGGTGCACCTTATACATGGGGTGCACCTTATACATGGAGTGTACCTTATACATGGGGTGCACCATACATGGGGTGCACTTTATACATGGAGTGCACCTTAAACATGGGGTGCACCATACACAGGTGCACCTTATACATGGGGTGCACCTTATACCCATAGGATGCACCTTATACACACAGGGTGCACCTTATACACACAGGGTGCACCTTATACATGGGGTGCACCTTATACATGGAGTGCACCTTATACATGGAGTGCTCCTTATACATGGGGTGCACTCTATATAGGGTGCACCTTATACATGAGATGCACCTTATACATGGGGTGCACCTTATACATGGGGTGCACCTTATACATGGAGTGCACCTTATACATGGGGTGCACCTTATACTTGGGGTGCACCTTATACATGGAGTGCACCTTATACATGGGGTGCACCTTATACATGGAGTGCACCTTATACATGGGGTGCACCTTATACACATAGGATGCACCTTATACACATAGGATGCACCTTATACACATAGGATGCACCTTATACACACAGGGTGCACCTTATACATGGAGTGCACCTTATACATGGGTGCACCTTATACATGGGGTGCACCTTATACATGGGGTGCACCTTATACATGGGGTGCACCTTATACATGGGGTGCACCTTATACATGGAGTGCTCCTTATACATGGGGTGCACTCTATATAGGGTGCACCTTATACATGAGATGCACCTTATACATGGGGTGCACCTTATACATGGGGTGCACCTTATACATGGAGTGCACCTTATACATGGGGTGCTCCTTATACATGGGGTGTGCCTTATACACGGAGTATTACAGTAAGTGCTCAGCCAATGCAAAATCTATATTACCAGTTCAGTGGTATGCAGTGGTATGAATCTAGCTAGCTAAAAAGTTGTCTTCTGTTTGTCAGAGTATAATACAGTACGTATGGGGGTTAAAACGATATAAAATCACAATTTCTTTTTACCACCAAAGAAAATGTCGGACTCTAACGCCGACAGATATGTAACATTGTAAGCTACAGTATGCTCAGGAATTGTGATATATCTAGGAATTGGTATATATTGTCTAAGCTATTAATTTATCCAAAGACTTGCAAAAGAAAATGCAAAAAATTAGTTACAAAATTATACTAAATAATTAGTTATTTATAATGCGATGCTGGCAGATTTTGTTATGAATATTCTTTGATTAAGGACAACCTGAACATTCTGAATCTCAGTCTGCTGTATGATGACAACTAGTTCCAAGGCATACCGTACAGCCCAAATCCAAGATAGTGATCACCCAGGAATATTTTCCTTACAAATTCTAGGTTTGTACTTAGAAAATACACCACAGCATTAGGTCTTGACATGAGGCGATTTGGATTGACTTTCCTGGGGCCATGCTGACACCAAAGATTACCTAGTATAGCCTGCGTTTACCGTGGACACTGACGATGTGGTACAGCCTGCAAGTGTCTAAAAAGCTCTAAGATATGCCACATGGATAAATGCCAAATCTTACAAGGGCTCATCCATAAATTATGCGATGCTTTTTTAGGCCTTTTGGACACCCCGACCCCTGACCTTCTGTCACGCTTTTACTATAGAAATGTATAGGAGCCATGGATACCCCCCATCCCATCTTGTGTGATATTATTTATGGATCGGCCCCAAGTAGTATCTTAGAAGTGTCTTCTACCCTTGTATTTTTCACATTTTGTAATTGGTGTCTCATTTTCTCACACTGGGCCACTTTGATAAGGGTAGTCTGCACAAGCAAGTACATCTTGTGCCCTTGGGGCCGTCCATAAATTACGTCATGGTTTTTTCGGCCATTTTTGCCCCCCCCCCCCCTCGTCTTGCTTTTACTATAGAAATAAATAGGAGGCTTGGATCCCTCCTCCGTCTGAACATTTTGTGTACCCCCTTTTATTCATTAGTAGCATGCAGGCCTTTTCGCTCAAATGGGGTGAAATCTCCCCCCCCCCCCATAAAAAAAAATGACAATTCCCTTATAGCGAGGAATCCAAGGACCTGCTGTGCACGCAGACATGGGCCAGCCTTTTTACCTTTTCTCGCGAGAAATTGACCAACCTCACCGTTCATGGCCTCCTATGAATTCAAAAAAGGGTTTAGCAATACAGTATTGGCTATTGCCTTTAAGCATTGTCACTAAATCTGAATAAAAATGAAACCCTGATGAATAACTTACCAGGGCCACATTGATTCATCATGCCGACGCTCTGAGGTTGATACATCTCCGGAGGGCCGCCATGATGCCCCCGATGAAGTCATGGCGACCAGCCTCACCAGCACTGCATTGGTGCATCATGCCAACCAATGGGAGCCTTTAAGTTAATTAAAACAGTGTGATTAAAACATTGTGCTAGATTTGGTGGCAATGCATAAAGGAAATATGCAATCCTGTATTGTAATTGTTTTTCTATTTCTAGACCCAATAAAACACTTTAAGAAGGTGCAGGGACCATGTACACATAGCTATACATAAGCACCGAGGACAAAATATCCATGGAACATGGGGTTTGAGTCATTTTAAAAGGGGTCATGTTTACAGCTCCATAATGTTTGTACACAACTTATATACACCCCTTGAGTCTATTTCAAAACAACCTACGATCACCAAATGGCGCTACAACCACCAAAGTACTAGTTTTGAACAGCTTGATACTTGCTTCCATGAATTTTGATAATTGAATATACGCCAATTAGCAACAAAATGTCTTTATTGGGGTTCCTATATGATTTAGATGCCCGGTTCGGCAGGGCATCTAAATCATATAGGAACCCCATAAATGTTTATATCCAAACTAGAACATGATACTTTATTGCCCAGGGTTCTACAGTACGTAGACGACCTCAAATCCTGCCTTCTCATTGGTCAGTTCAATCTATATATCATGTTCTAAAGAATATAAATACCCCAGAGTCCAGCTGTCACAATTTAAATCACCAGTTTGTATTTTATAGACCCCAGGTGTGTCGTCCACGTGTACCAGCAGTGGGTGTCAGTCTCCCGGGGTGTGGGCTGAATATGTCCTCAATCCATCAATCCAAGACGTGACGTGAATAACATGTCATCTATGACGTCACGTCACACAGTGGGTTGGTCTGGACCACTGAACTCGACATCGTAACATGGGCATTTCTTGAATTTCACATGTTGACATGCGCATTTCTTAAAATCGACATGGAGAAACATTAGAGACTTGACATGGGGGAATTCTTAAACTCGACATAGGACGTCATGAGGGTTCTTGGAAGTGTCATGTGTCATTGGAATTTAAATAGCATGTGACATGGACATTTCTTAAAATCGACATATGGCATGAGGTACCCCCATCCAGAGCCCCAGCGGGGTGTGTGTGGTTGGGTGCGGGGGGAGGGGTTTCCAAGTGTAGTTGAGATTCTCGAACAGGCTTACTATTCTTGGGTATAGCCCCAGTATACATGTAATCGGTACAAACCCCCTTTTATTGTTAAAACGTGACACGGAACAAAATGAGGGGGCATGGTTTAGTTAGAATGAGAGAGAAGGGAATTCAAGAGAGCAGAGATAGAGGATAAAGGGAGGAGGGAAGGCCCGGGAGGGAAAGTTGGATTGCGACACAGCTTCAGACAGACATTGAAATAGATGAGAGAGAGAGAGAGAGAGAGAGAGAGAGAGAGAGAGAGAGAGTGACAGAGACAGAGACAGAGACAGAGACAGACAGGCAGGCAGACAGACAGACAGAGACAGACAGAAAGAGAGGGGGGAAAGAGAGAGAAATTAAGGTATGGAACAGGAAGATGGCGAGTAAGTGAGCAAGCAAGCGAGTGTGGGAGTAACTTTTTGGCCAGGTGAGTGAGTGGGTGGGTGAGTGAGTGAGTGAGTGAGTGAGAGAGAGCGAGTGAGGGAGTGGGGGAGTAAGTAATTGAGTGAGTGAGTGAGAGAGAGCGAGTGAGGGAGTGAGGGAGTAAGTTATTGAGTGAGTGAGTGAGAGAGAGCGAGTGAGTGAGTGGGGGAGTAAGTTATTGAGTGAGTGAGTGAGAGAGAGCGAGTGAGTGAGTGAGGGAGTAAGTTATTGAGTGAGTGAGACAATCATCACAATGAGTGAATGAGTGAATGAGTGAGCAAGTGAGTGACTGAATGAGCAAATGTGAGTGAATGAACAAGTGAGTGAGTATCACATGTGAGTGAGTGGGTGATTGGTTGAGCGAGCAAGTGAATGAACGATAGAACCCTACTGCACTTTACCCGGTCAGACACTTTGGATGCCAAAGTGATGGCCATGCAACATGTCACTTAAATTTTCATGTCCCATATCACTTAAGAACCTATCGAATTTAAGAAAGGACCTGGCCCATGTCACTTGTCGATTTTTAGAAATTGTCATTTCACCATGTCATATTTAGTGCCCGAGACCCAGTATACACTATAATCCACGAAGCAAGAATCTGTAGTATTCTTGATAGCACACTAAAATTGTTGTGGCTCTGTGTCTGAGAAACTGAACTGTCCCAAAGTTAGGGCCCCAGACGGGTAAAATCGACAAGGGGACAAAGCCATTTCTTAAAATCAACAAGGGACATGGGCTTGAGGGACAAGTGACAAGGCCACCTCTTAAAATCGACAAGGGACATGGGCTTAGAGACAAGGGATAAAGCCACTTTTTAAAATCGACAAAGGACATGGGTTTGAGAGACAAATGACAACAACCACTTCTTAGAATCGCCAATGGACATGGGACCCCCCTGTCTAGGGCCCTAAAGTTTTGTGACTGCATGTCCAAGGACGTCTTAGCAATACAAACGTCCTGTGACCATATATCCAAGGACCAAGTCAGCTGATAGATGAGGCAGGAATGTGTCAGTGTGGGAGGAGATGTGCACATTTCTGTGGTGCACCATGGCGGGTCATTTCACATCATCTCCCTTAATAACCCTTTAAGGACTGCTGATACAGGATTGCATCAAGCCCAATAGTCGGCATGATTATTATACCCATATGTAAATTCTGTCTCCACACTCTAAACCTAGTCATGTTGGTGCTAACTGGTGCTGAGTAAGATAAAGAATCTCAAAATGTATATAGTCATTGGTGCTGCTAGGTCTGCTTTGCCCATACTATACTTGGTTAAAAGGGACCATTGTCCTGTATTTAGTCCTCGCTAGTCAGTCATATTATTGAACTAGATATCCATGGCATTGCAATGATTGCACATACATTGTAGGCTGGGTTTTTTTTTATATTCAACTACAGCCATAATGGTGATGCCATTGTAACTCTGGGCTAAACCTGATCTCTTCTCTACTTTCCTTTACCTGAAAACAGGATGTGAAAAAACTAAATTGTAATTGTACCAATGAAGTGCTGGTGAGTCTGCTCGCCAGCACTTCATTGGAGCATCATGCCAACCTTCCGGGACGGTGTCAAGCCTCTAGGATCGTCATAATGCATGAATGCAGCCCTGGTGAGTTGCTCTCCAGGACTGCATTTGTGCATCATGACAACCAATGAGCATGATGCATTAATGCATCAGCGGCCCTTAAAGATTTCACTAGTCTATGGATACACATATGCCTCTGTTACCATGGTTGACGTTCGGTTTTCTAACAACGCTGTATCTGTGTAGCGTCTGTTGGGGCCCCAGATCCCTAAACTCCAGATGGAACATGACCTTTTCTGAAAATCGACATGCGGCATGTGCCTTATCATATTAAGCAAAGAATAGTGACATGACACAGGTAAGCTCTTAAGTTTCGGCGGATGTGGTCGGACTATCCCAACACTACACTCTGAAGGCCTGAGGGGATGGGGGCTTAAAACCAACATCAAGATTCCTCTAAAACTCCTCTTCAATTTTCAAAATGGAATCAGATTTATGGAATCATAATGTTGACTCATAGTATACTGAAGACTCATCCATAAAATGTCAAATGTATGGCTACTGAAATATTTGGAAAGTTTTGCCCCATCTCTCAGCGCTTTGACCTACTTCTGAATGGCATGGCCCAAAGCTTTTTTTCCCATTTTCTACCCGGCAGTTAATAGGCTACTTAGGCTCGATATAAGTATCTTAAAATCGACATGTGACATGAGGGTCCTCCACCCAGGGCCCTATTCTTGGTTTGTGTGTGGTGTGGTTCATGTATGGTGCTGCCATCTAGTGTCGTGCCTATCAGGGCGTGCTGTAGTGTTAACTCTTTAAAGGTCGCTGGTGCATGAGTGCATCATGCCCATTGGTCGTCATGATGCACCAATGAAGTGTTGGCGAGACTGCTCTCCAGCACTTCATTGGAGCATCATGCGGACCCTCCAGGAGTGTATTGACCCTGGAGAGTCGGTATGATGCATGAATGTAGCCCTGGCGAGTTACTCACCAGGGCTGCATTGATGCATCATGCCGACCAATGGGCATGATGCATCAATGCATCATGCCGACCAATGGGCATGATGCATCAATGCATCATGCCGACCAATGGGCATGATGCATTAATGCATCATCGGCCCTAAAAGGGTGACATACCAGCCCCTGCAGCAGGGAGGCTGAGGAGAATACTAATTACTTAAGTAACCATCCAGTCCTCTTGTGTGTGATACCTTTTCATGCCTTTACTGTAAGCACTGATGCCGTTTTTAACAGTTGGAATGAGTACAAGGGTAGAATAGAGGATTAAGTATGTCTAGACCTCTGTATAGAGTTATATACCTCCGCTTTTTGGACGATATTCTTGTGCTGCATTCATGCAGTTTCTATGTAAAGAATGCCACCCCTGTCCCCTTTTTTTTCATTTTTCCTTACATACACCCACAACGGTAATGCTATACCTGCTTGATTGCCTCTGTTTATTTTCCTTTGAAAAGGAGGGGGGGCTATTATACTTACATCCATAGGCCCAGTTAGGCCCTTGAGTATCAATTATCCATAGTTGGCCTAGTCCTAATAGTGACTTTTGTATTGCTACATTTTTAGCAGCTGTTTAGGGCGCCTAAGTCACGTTGCTAGACAATTGGGTCATCTGTTATGTGACTTTCCCATCTGGACTCAAGATCTATTAGTTCTGCCATGTGGTGGTATATATAGAGTAGACCACATAGACCATGTCTCACTTATTTGCTGATAATTTTGAACATAAAAGACATGGTTGAATTGGTTATTCATTAGTAACTTGATCAGATATAGATCTGTGGGGGCCCTTGTGGATGCCATAAATATGTAGGCCTAATCGGAGTTCCTTTCTTTTTCTGTTAAAGTTGTTCTTGTGACTGTAGTTCAGAGTTCCTTTCTTTTTCTGTTAAAGTTGTTCTTGTGACTGTAATACTGACTGTTGCAATGACGTACCTTACTCAATCTAATGATGGACGTTGATCCACTCTTATCTTATTGGGTTGTTGGATTTCCTTCTTGGTACCGGTATTTCATCTTGTATATTTTTTCATTATTTATTTAGACCTTTTGTAATTATTTTAAGTTTTTCCAACTAGTTTCGCATTTTTCATAATAAAATATCAGTGTAATAAAACTGCGTTCTATCGGTTGTGAAGACAGTTGCAAAAACCCTGCACATGCAGCTTATGGTAAGGTGTATATGCATGGTTTTAGACAACAGAGGCAGAGCCATCTGGTGTGAATACACTTAACTACCTTTGGCCACCTCATACAATACATATACATTGCAGGCCTATGATTGCACAATAAATAAGCAAACTCCCATGGAATATTTTTGCATCGTATTTCCCGAAGTGAATACGATGCAAAAATATTCCATGGGAGTTGATTTTTGCATTTATGTCATGGCCCTACAGGGTTAATCTGCTTTAAAATAGAGAAACACAGCTCAGATCTGTTATGATTCCAAGATGGCGGACACCCATTGAATAGGGCCACATTGTATTCCATCCCCCCATTGAATATGGCATGTCTAGTACTGTTCTATAGTTATGGTCGTATCTGCTATGACATAAAGCAAAAAACTTTGATTTCGTTGTCATATTTTCTCCAATATCTTCCTCCTCCCTTCATATAGGAAACTCATAAGGGTTCAGGTGATATTGTTGCAAGTAAATATCATTATATACCAGGTGAGGTATCTCAAGGGGAAGCTATGCAAAGCTGGTAATTGGCTATTAGTTCAGAAAGATTTCACCTCATTTTAGGACACTTCTTTCTCAGGCAGAACCAAAATTGATTTGCCAGGAGTGGGGTTTGAACCCACGCGGACATTGTCCATTGGATCTTAAGGCCAACGCCTTAACCACTCGGCCATCCTGGCTCTGATGAGATGATATTTACAATCCCATTGAAAATTGACATTTTTGATTGTGACATCCCCCTGCCATACATTTCTCTGCCTCTATAACCTTCTATAATCAAAGATAAAGAAAGTGAAGTGACTAGATTCTCTCTTCATCTTGGAAACTCTTATCATTTACAGTGATATTGCTGCAAATAAAGTGAAACCTTGAATAATGTAATCCAATGTAAGGGAACTTTCAACAAATATGTGACTGCTTAGGGTGTGGGGGGTCTTTAGAAGTTTGGATTCCGGTGACAAGTCTAAGTATGTTCCTTATAAAAACAGTGCTAAGGGTCCTGAGAAATGCCCACAAAACAGGGACATAACTGTTGAACATTCCCTAACAGGCATGGTATACCAAAAGTTGAGTTGTGAATAGACCATTGGTTCAGAAAGAATTCACCTAACTTTAGGACACTTTTTTTTCTGTGGCAGAAAAAAAAATTGATTTGCCAGGAGTGGGGTTTGAACCCACGCGGACATTGTCCATTGGATCTTAAGGCCAACGCCTTAACCACTCGGCCATCCTGGCTCTGATGACATGAAATTTACAATCCCATTTAAAATTGACTTTTTCGATTGTGACATTCTCCTGCCATACTTTTCCCTGCCTCTATAGCCTTCTACAATCAAAGATACAGAAAGTGAAGTGACTAGATTCTCTCTTCATTTGGAAACTCTTATCATTTCCAGTATATTGCTGCAATAAAAGTGAAACCTTGAATAATGTAATCCAATATAAGGGATTTTTCAACAAATATGTGACTGCTTAGGGTGTGGGGGGTCTTTGGAAGTTTGGGTTCCGTAGGCCGAAATACCTGCCCTTCGAGCAGGAACCAAGTTGTATACAAGTCTATAGTGGCAAACTCACATGGCTATTCTGAACTAAGTACACACTGTCACTTGCTGGAAATTGTCCCTCCTATTCACAAATATGTATTCTTCCTGTACAGCAACTTAAACTGGTTGAAGGATGAAATATTTCCAATAAATCAGGCATGTTTATGTTCAGTGTCCAGTCTCAGTGATTCAGTCACAACATGGAGGTGCCTACTTCCTGTCTACTTTGCCTCTACCTGGTGTCAAACACAAGGAACTAGCCTCATGGCTAACCAACCGATTACCACTAGTTATTTCAAGACCTTTTTTTTTATATGCCTAATTCAAACATACTGATGTGTTTTGTTGCATGTTATTAGAGCAATCTAGAGATATGTAGGCCTACATTTATGCTTCTATTGTCTAGGTTGATAAATAAGCCTACCCAGTACCTGATACAGGCTATGTGTACCACAAAGTGCACTGTCATCTTGGGCAGTGGACTGACCATTTGGTGACCAGTGATTGGGTGGGTTGGGGTTAGGGTGTGGATGGGGGTGGGGGGGGGGGGCGGGACAGGGGCAGGCACGGGGGTGGGGTGGAGGGAGTGGGGAGGGGATGGGGGTTGGGGCCCCCAAAGTTTTTCAATTCAGCAACACATGTTCAGCATATTTTGAAGAAATGATTTCTGCTATAAAATCTCTTAAAAGGGGCCTAGCTCTAATACATGCCTGTATTAAAAAATCACATGACCACCTCTTAGCAAAAAAAGCCAGCGCGCTACTATAGATCAAAGAGGGGGGCGAAAACTCTCTGCGCCTCTGGCGCGGGGGGGGGCGCTAAAAATTTTGACTGCTGTTGAGGTGGGGCGAAAACCCACCACCCCCCCCCTTTTCATAAATAATGACCACTCCCTTATACTTGAGGGATCCATGGTGACAAAAGCTACCACTAGGTGGGCACACAAGGGGACTAGCTTCTAGAAGTTGGGGGGTGCCCCCTGTGGGAGAACATGAAAACTAACATGAAGTGATCTACTGGTAGAGACTGCACAAATAGTGTATACAGTTTGCCACTTGGTGGTGCCACAGCACTTCCTCTAGGAAGGCCATGATGTTTACAGAGGAAAGCAGTTTTAAAAACATCCAGGATTATAAATTGTTGTGTGTATTTGAAGGGCTTTGTGCATTGTGAACATTTGGATATACATTGAGGGAAGTGTTGGTGAAAGCATTGGACCTGACAGTAAGTACTTCTGTGAGAAATGGCCACTCTGCCAGATTGGCTGACCAAACAGACTACAACAGACACACTTGGTCTCTGAGGTTCCCTCAGAGCGTCTACGGAGTAGGGTTCCGGTGACAAGGCTATGTATGTTCCTTATAAAAAACAGTGCTAACGGGGTGGGTGGGTCCTGAGAAATGACAACAAAACAGGGACATAACTGTTGAACATTCCCTAACAGGCATGGTATGCCCAAGGTTGAGCTGTGAATAGACCATTGGTTCAGAAAGAATTCACCTTACTTTAGGACACTTTTTTCTCTGTTGCAGAACCAAAATTAATATGCCAGGAGTGGGGTTCGAACCCACGCGGACATTGTCCATTGGATCTTAAGGCCAACGCCTTAACCACTCAGCCATCCTGGCTCTGTTGACATGAAATTTACAATCCCATTTAAAATTGACTTTTTCGATTGTGACATCCTCCTGCCATACTTTTCTGTGCCTCTATAACCTTCCATAACCAAAGATATTGAAAGTGAAATGACTAGATTCTAGATTTTCTGCATTTCTTCTCTTCATATCGGAATCTCTTATCATTTCAAGTGTTATTGCTGCAAATAAAGTGATAACATTGATTAGTATAAAATCCAATATAACAGTCAGGACACTTCTGTTATCAGGAAGTCATTTCTCAGACGTTAAGTTTTGGGCACCCCAAAATCGTACTGACATGCTAGCCATTTCTCAAACACTACAATCCTATCCCTCTCCCTCTGATTCCAACCACCCCTACGATCCAGTCCAATCGTAGTGATTGACCCTTGGTGATCATGTATTACCTACGATTACCTATGCAGGTGCATGCCTTTCCCCTCTATATCTGCACCAATCGTAGTGATTGATCCTGTCAACACTAGAATGCCCTTACGATCCAGGTCAGGGTGGTACGATCTGGGGTCACTCAAAACTTAGCGTTTGAGAAATGACTTCCTGGCCTGGATGGGAAGGGAATTCTTGATTGTACAGGGTCAATCACTATGACTGCTGCAGATATAGAGGCAAAGGGCATGTACCTGAATAGGCAATCGTAGGTAATACATAATCACCCAGGGTCAATCACTACGATTGAACTGGATCTTAGAGGTGGTTGAAATCGGAGGGAGAGGGATCATAGCATTTGAGAAATGGCTAGCAGTGGTGGTACCAAAATTTGTTTGCCAGGAGTGGGGTTTGAACCCACACGCACATTGTCCATTAGATCTTAAGGCCAACGCCTTAACCACTCGGCCTTCCTGGGTCTGATGACATGAAATTTATAATCCTATCTAAAATTGACTTTTTTGATTGGGACATCTCCCTTCCATACTTTTTCTGTGCCCCTAAAACCTTCTATAACCAAAGATATTGAAAATGAATTGACTAGATTCTAGATTTTGTGCATTTTCTTCTCTTTACAGGCTATACAAAAAGCTTTTTCTCTTGCAAGTCATTCGGTCCTGCAGATTTTGTCATTCTATAGGCACAGATTGATAAAGTTATTACATTGAATAATATGAAATCCAATTTAACAGGCATTATATTGCCAAGGTGGTTTTGTTACACTTCTTTCTCAGTGGTAGAACTAAAATTGATTTGCCAGGAGTGGGGTTCGAACCCACGCGGACATTGTCCATTGGATCTTAAGGCCAACGCCTTAACCACTCGGCCATCCTGGCTCTGATGGCATAGAATTTATAATCCTATTTAGATTTAACCTTTTGATTATGACATCCCCCTTCAATACTTTTCTGTGCCTCTATAACCTTCTATAATAAATCAAAGATAACGAAAGTGGAGTGACTGGATTCGGAGTTTTGCGAGAGGTCCGTCTTAGTTTATTTGTTCTTTGACTTTGACCCTTTTGAAATTGAATTGTACTTGTCACGCATGTGTAAATATTGTAACTGTTTGTTGGAAATATGCCACTAGCTGCGAATAAGCCAAATTGCACAGAACTGAAATCAAAAGGATGGTTTCCATTTGAAGTGAGGTAGATACAGCATTGGGTTGTAAAGAGTCAATTTGATCAAATGCACCTGCACCTAGACACCCATATAGCTCTTTGTACTGAATAAGGTGTGTGGTCTGTGTGATAGTTGTGTGTCAATGCATTACATATATAAGGGTTACGTGGCTCTCTAACCCTTTAAAGTTACAGGCCTGACACACTCTCATTGTTGACGATAGTGTTGGCATGTACATGATACAGACTTAGCTGGTTTGATTATCAGCCAATGAAATGACACAAACTGTTCACTGCAGCCCTCTCGGGGGCCAACTGGTACCCATCTGATAGGTGTTATCAGTAGAACTCGCTGGTATCAAGCTCCAGCAATGGCCGCACCCATGGGACAATCTGCTACCTGGGAATAACGCCTGACCTACGCTGGGCATCTGCGGTCTGTATAATATGTAGTGAGAGAGAAGCGGGAGCGGAATTCAGGGGTAGGTTTCCAGCCTATGCCTGACCGGCACCGACTTCCGCGCACTCTGTGTCCCACGGTTTCACCAAGGATTGAAGAGTGTGAGAGACTGTCGCCAAGCAGAGGCAATCCTAGGCATAGTAGTAGTAAGAGGGAGTGAAGGCTCTAGTCCCCAGTCTCCTTTGCCACCCGTGAAGGGCCTAGGATCAAAGAGGGGTACCTCAGTAACCAGCTCTTGTCCCCAGTCTCCTTTGTCCACCTGGGGTGCCCATGCACAGGTAGAAAATTGGGGGAACCAGCAAACGCAGGTTCACCCTCTGACCTTACATATAGAAGTAAACAGGAAGCCTCACCGGAAGCTGGACTGACCTCGTGCTGTGTCCCAGTTCCTTGCTATATGCAATATACACATCAAACACAAGATACTATGGCAGTCATGATGCAAATGTTTCATATTGTCCCATAAGCTTTTAACCCTTTAAGGACACTAATGCATTGATGCATCATGTCCATTGGTCGTCATGATGCATGAATGCAGCTCTGGTGAGTCACTTCATGCATCATGCCGACCCTATGGGGTTAATGCAATAATGCCTAGGTCATGATGCACCAATGAAGTCCTTGTGAGCAGTCTCGCCAGCACTTCATTGGTGCATCATGACGACCAATCAGTGGCATTAACCCTTTAACTCCCTGTACTGCGTGTATGCAGTACTATAACCCTATATTTGGGAAACACAGCGGTAGATAGGGTTAAAAGGGTTAAAGAGTTATAAGCAAATGTCCATGACCATGGGATAGTTTTACATCGTATTCCCCGAGTAGGACTGGCGTATCCCACAAAGCCATTATATGACTGAGTGGGATACGACCAGTCCCACAGAGGGGAATATGATATAAAATATCCCATTTATGTCATGGCCTAGGGGGTTATTTTGCTCATAAATAAAAACAGCTCAGATCTTTTCAAAATCCCAGATGGCGGCCACCCATTGAATACGGACATATTGTATTCAATGCCCCCATTGAATACAGAGGTTCTAATACTAATCTATAGTGACGTTCGTATCAGCCATGACATAAAGAGTGTATCCCCATCGCAGGTACTAAGTGATATATACAGCTACAGACAAATAAGTGTCATATATTATTGATGCGGTACTGACTTATACATAGGTCCTCTAGCACTGTATGGATAGCATCATGCCTTTAGTTTATCATCATCATCATCATCATCATCATCATCATCATCATCATCATCATCATCATCATCATCATCATCATCATTATTATTATTATTATTATTATCATTATTATTCAAGGCTGCTAATGTAGGAGTACATCATATCCATTGTCCAGCATTGTCAATAAAGTGCTGGTCAGTCTGCCCACCAACACTTAATTGATGCTGACCTTAATAGAGTGTAGTTACCCTGTAGTGGCAGCATGATGCATGAATGTAGCCCAGCTAGCCATTTCTCAAATGCTACGATCCTACCCCTCTCCCTCCGATTTCAACCACCTCAACGTTTCAGGCCAGCTAGCCATTTCTCAAACGCTACGATCCTACCCCTCTCCCTCCGATTTCAACCACCTCAACGTTTCAGGCCAGCTAGCCATTTCTCAAACGCTACAATCCTACCCCTCTCCCTCCGATTTCAACCACCTCAACGTTTCAGGAAGTCATTTCTCAGATGCTAAGTTTTGGGTACCCCCAAATCGTACTGACCTGGCCTGGATCGGAAGGGAATTCTTGATTGCACAGGGTCAATGCCTAAGACTGCTGTATATATAGAGGGGAAAGGCATGCATTTGAATGGCCAATCGTAGGTAATACATGGTCACCTAGGGTCAATTACTATGAATGGCCTGGTTCGTAGGGGGTGTGCAGTACGTAGTGGGCAGGCTAGGATCGTTGTGTTTGAGAAATACCTAGCAGGCCAGTTAGCCATTTCTCAAACGCTACGTTCCTACCCCTCTCCCTCCGATTTCAACCACCTCAATGTTTCAGGCCAGCTAGCCATTTCTCAAACGCTACGATCCTACCCCTCTCCTTCCAATTACAACCACCCCTATGATCCAATCCAATTGTTGTGATTGAGCCTGGGTGATCATGTATTACTTACGATTGCCTATTCAGTTGCATGCCTTTTCCCTCTATATCTGCACCACTTGTAGTGATTGACCCTGTGTACCTAAGAATTCCCTTACAATCATGGCAAGGTCGGTACGATTTCAGGGGGCTGTAATCTTTGGGTTTGAGAAATGACTTCCTGACGTAGTGAGGGGCAGTCAGTCACCCTACAATACCTACGATTGGCTATTCAGAGACAGGCCTTTTCCCTCTTAGCGATGCCAATTTTCCTGGTTTACCAGGAATTCCTGGTTTTCATTCCAATATTCCTGTAAATGATGTTAAACTGACTGTCTCAATTTGCCAATATTGAGATAACACTCAGTCTACCCTCTCAAACCCACCACACCCTATCTTCATAAAAAAAATGACCACACCATTGTTATTGATATATTGAAATTGATCACAGCTATCACGGTCAATCGCCCCGGTATTCAAACTCAGTTTACTGAATTCACACTGGGCCAAATAAAAAAAGGTTTGTTTCCAGTTACCTGACCGACCCTAGGAAAACAGGGCCAAAATAATTATTTTTTTGGTCGTCATGATGCACCAATGAGGTGCTGGCAAGACTGCTTGCCAGCACTTCATTGGTGCATCATAACGACCCTCTGGGACTGTATTAATCAACCCCGGAGGGTCGTCATGATGCATGAATGTAGCCCTGGTGAGTTATTCGCCAGGACTATATATGGATCATGTCGACCAATAGGCATGATGCATTAATGCATCAGCTATACATGCCGCCTTGCTAAAGGCCCACAATACATGTAGACATAAATCAACAACGTGATGTTCTCTTGGCACGAATTGGGCTACTTTATTTAAAGCTGGTATAAAAGCTAATATAGTGTTGTCAGATATGTATTTCAGAGGATTATATACCCCTTCCCAAGTCATAGGGTGCCACTTATTATGGCACAATATGGCTCATTATGTGTACATCATTGGATTTTAGTTTCAGCTGGTCTATCCTCTTTGGTGGGAAGGAAAACCACTTGGTCGATTAGTTCTGGTCACAGCCTCATGGCGGTAGCACTGAGTGGTGTCTGCTCTGCTGCCAGGCATCCAAATTGAATTCACCACCATTATAGAATACTCTGCTTTATGGCTTCAGATGGAGCCACTGTGCTTGTACAATCAAGACTGCTTGTTGACATGAATAAAATGCTGGAAGCATTTTATTTCTACACACATACATGCTTGAATTTGACATGGTTAGAATGCACTGAATAGACCGAGATTTTGGCAGGACACTTTCACAAGTGGGGTGATGATAGATATGCAAAAATTGGAAAATCTATATATTTCAGGTCTTGTCACAGCTTTAACAACTGATGCGGTTAACCCTCTAATGCAGAGGTGCATCACGACGACCCTACAGGAGTGTATCAATCCTGTTAGCAACAGCATGATGCATGAATGCAGTCCTGGTGAGTTACTCACCAGGGCTGCTTTCATGCATCATGACAACCAATGGGGATGATGCACCAATGAAGTGCTGGCGGACAGACTCACCAGTGCTTCATTGGTGCATGATGCCAACCAATGGGCATGATGCACTGTTGCATCAGCGGCTCTTAGAGGGATAAGCCTAAAGGTAAATATACAGCAATGTATGAACTGTGGCAAAAGTCGTGAGAACCAATCATACAAACCCTATTAGGTGGTGTTCAACTCTTTGAAATTAGAACTGTGTATATAAGTACATATTTGAAACCAGATACAACTTCACAACAATGTCTAATTGACTTCACAATAAACCACTATTTACTGTTTTATTTTCAGATGTCCACACACATGACATGGTCACATGACTAAAACATGGCGACTTTGTGTCCATTCAAACCCTGGCTGCTCCAACTAAAACCGCACTCAAAGAAATAACAGTTGAATTAACTAGGCATCCTCATAAACCTGACGAGTGAACCATTATAATTGTAATGCAGTGAAACAGTGTAGTTTCTACAATAAAGCCCCAGATGGCAGCACAGTAAAGCACTGTCGTACAAGGGATCTCCATGGAAAACAAAATGACACAGTGAAATCCTTGTCTCAAAGTTTCCAGAGATCTATCGTAAATTTCATGACATTTTTTTTCACAGTGCATGTATACCTACAAGTTGGCAACTTATGATAGAGGTGGATTCAGGAACGCTGCCAGATACTATCGACCAGTCACAGACAATGGGTGACAACATAGGTCTGTGATTGGCATAGTCTGATATATAGGTGTTGTACAGAGAGTGAGCTATTCTCTGAGCTGCTCTATGATAGAGGTTCACTTGATCTACATTGGATACAGACAACTTTTACTGTTCAACAACTGTGAACAGCTGGGAGGGAGTTGTGAAGCGTTCAGATGGAATTACTCATAGAGCCAGTTCCCATAACTCTTCACAACACATTCTTATTAAGAGGAAGTCAATTCCATTACAGTATAAGGTGGGAATTGGCTTCGCACGGAACTGGAAGGTGAGTTAGCTACAGTGAGAAGTTCAATTAACTAAACCCTCAAAGTCTCAGGAAATTATTGGAATACCAGATTTTACTCCTGGATTTTCTCTTTTTTATAAGAAGTGGATACCTGTTGGGCAACATCAATTCCCAGGGTAAATATTGGAAAATACCCAAATATTGATAATACCAGTGGCGGATACAGGATAAATGAAAGGAAGGGGCGCGGCCCAAAAGGAAGGGGTGCACCCCTCCCCCCAATTTTTTATTTTTTTGGGGGCCAAAAATAATCATAAAATCAATACCATAATACCCAGCGTATAAGGTGCGCTCGATATGCATGATGCACTTCTGGTTCGCCTTATAAAATAGGAAGCGGAAGTCCACATAATCTGGGTACAGGTTATACGCAGGTGTGCCCTATACGTACGCGGGGTATTACTAGCATTGACCGCGACCACCACCAGAGAGCAGCACTAGTGTTACCACAGTACAAGACCGCCTCACACATATATCCTATACATTATTAATGCTTGGTAACAGTTGGGGAGCCGCCACACGTGGGGATATCTACCTAACTACCTCGGGGAAATTACTGTAATGTTGTGGTTCAAATCTATATGGTTTCTAGTTATAAATAAGGGGCTATTCTACTAGGACTCACAAACTGATATGATACCATCTGCTGAATGGAGGCTTATTTGTATGAAACGTATTACATACTGTTTTCTATTCTAATTACAAAGATTTTACAGGAGTCTTATTTCTCACCACCACCTGCTTAAAAAAATGGGATAGGTCATAATTTCTCTCTTGTTTAGGGTCCGTTCGGGAATGATAGAATGTGGGTATTTCTTTTGTTGCAAATTCATCTTATAATGCCATTTTATCTTCCAAAATTATTTTCTAAATGATATCAATATTTCCAACTTCCATTCAAATTCCTAACCCTTAGAATCCCTGTGTCTGTCATAACATAGTAGTATATTATTGTATATATGCCATGTAGTATATCAAAAGGTTAATTTCCAAACCAGGAATACTGAAGCCTCATACAAACACTCCTTTCCAGCATATATTCTATTTTTGTGGTGAAGAGAAATAAGTTTTTTATTATTATTAGTCTACCATGGAGCCATAAACCAGAGGACCACAAGCAGCACACTGGCGTTACCAGCGACAGAGCAAAAATCCTTTGTTCTGGTTGACAATGGCGTGGTATTCATGCAACATTGAAGTGATATTCCCAGGAAACTGTTGTAAAATAGTCGATATATCAAGAAAAACAAAATATTTTGAAAGAATGCTGTGTTTCACAACCATCGGTGTTGTGTAGTGGAGTCCGGGCTACCGAATTGGCATGTATATAAGCGCCTGGGTGCTGATAGATTTCAAGCAGGCTACACCCTCTGATGCTCATTCAAGCCCAGCGCCTTTCCAAGGCTTAAATTGTGGGTGTATTAAACTGTTTCAAAGCCCCTATACCCCAGCTCTTATTCAGGACCGGTGCTTCCTTAGGACCCGGCGCTTATACAGGTGAATAGAGTAAGTCTGACAGCAGGTTGAAGTACCCAGTGAACCCAGGGTTGGTGGTGTGAGTAGTATACACGAACTGGTGTTAGAGGCAGGCCACACTTCCCCTGCTCCTGTAACCCTTATATCAGATGAACACCTATAGCGTGATACACTGGATATCAGGGTAGGCTGACATGTAGGCGTGAGCTGTCCTACCCATCTACGGCTGCAATCTACAGGCTAGGCACTGACCTTACTGTTATCATTTCCCTACAGGATGGAGGAAACGCTCAAAACATTTGTCATCAGTACTGGGAAGGCATGACAAAAACTCTGCCTGGAGAGTTAATATGCATTATACATCCAAGTTCACACAGATTCGTATCGAAATTAAAGGGGGTGACTAGGGGGAATTGAGAGTATTGATTGGAATACGTGTTCAGTGGATTGGCTATAAATTCCCAGGAAATCAAACTGAAATCAAACTGGTATTGAAAACTGCTGGTCGATGCTTGCATACACGTGGAACTGTATTAACACCCAGCCAGTGCAGTTATAGAAGAGAGACTATTGACATGCATGTCACATATTATCATGAAAGAAATTCGGAACAAAGATTATGTTGTCTAGTTCAAAGACTGACCAAATGACAAAGAACTTACCTTCCTATTAATGGGAGGAACGTTCTTTATACATAGCATCACCAACCCTACAGTTTGGCTGGGATTTGAATTGCTGACTTTTGAATCATCTCCCCCATATTCAACTATTAACAAGATATGGGTGAATGGGAGATAGAAAGGGAAAGGTCTAACTACCTGAATGTGGATCAGGATAATGCTGATATTCCCAAGCTCAGCATTAACACCACAGATATCTACGGACTACATTGGGATATCACCCCGGGAGCCATGGAGGAGCTATTCACCAGTATATTTTTCCTATCAGAAACTACTAATGATACTACGCAGATGCTATCTAATAGCAAAACCGAGGGCGTTCACGGACTCAGCTCTTATGAGTATATCATCCTCATTTCAACCCCTGTGATTGTGATTTTAGGCACACTCGGAAATGGACTCTCAGGGATGGTCATGTTGAGGAAGAGGTTCAGGGGTCAGTCGACTAGCGTGTACCTTGTAGCGTTGGCTGTTTCAGATACAACATTCCTATATGCAAACAGCATGACTAAAAACTTTATAAAAGTACTGTTTAAGATGAACTATAGTACAACGTATGCACACAGCTGTGCTCTCTATGTCTATCTTCTATTACTCAGTAAGTGTCTGAGTGCATGGTTCATAGTGGCAGTCACCTGTGAGCGACTAGTGGTGGTTTCAAGCCCTCTGGGAGGTAGGATTCTAGCCACACGCCGACGTGCAATTATCACAGTTGTTATCATAACCATCACAATATCTGCAATGTACTCCTTTGTGTTAGCTTCTTTTGTGTCTCAACTCGAGGAGGACGGGAAGATTGGCTGTGGTATGAGGAGCTCGTACAAAGCCAGGAGTGTGGACCTTATACTCAAGGTTTTTGACATGGTGGTTTACAGCATCCTCCCGTCAGTCATCTTATTCTCCTGTAATGTTGCCCTTGTCTACAAGATTGTCCAAAGCGGCAAATTCAGACACAAATCTTCAAGTGTGAGATTTAACATTAGCAAGAAACGGAAACTTACTCAGTCCAAACGGCTCACAATGACTCTGTTATTACTGAGCTGTGTGTATCTGATTCTGACGTTCCCAATGACGGCCTTCCTGTGTTATGTAGCAGCAGTAGAGACCGTCCATAACTACCAGGTCATCTTCAGGTCCTTGTACACATTACAGCTGACTAATAGTGCCCTCAACTTCCTGTTGTACACGAGTGGTCCCAACTTTAGGGAGGAGCTGAGGAGGGTGTTCTTTGGTTGTGGGAGAGAGGATCAATGCAAAGACAAAGGACTGTCATTGATTACTGAGACATCTCCTGTCATTGAACTCCCCTCCCCAACGTCTATTATGACTGTCTGCTAACTTTAAAGAAACAGAGAAAAATGTTTATAAAAAATGGTCCATACTGAGAGTTTTTTCTTGAGCTAAGCCATGTATCCAATGTAATATTAAGGCAGCAAAGATTTATTATATTTCACAAGAAATTGGCAGAACAAAGAAAAGTATAAATTTGTATTTCACTTATATGAGTTTCGCATGTGAAGAGGTACCAGGGCATTTTGGTTCGGCAATATTACGATATTTAATGTTAAGAGTGAAGAAATACTCCGTTTGAAGAAATGCCAGTGATTTGCTACCTAATTCTAATTTAAAAAAATTAGTCTACAGTTTGACAAAGTCACATTAATTAAAGAATAGGGCTGTGGAGAATGGATTCTCTGATTCCCTGGTGGGTATTAAATGGCCTATGCTTTCCATGTTCAACTACAGAGGGGACCTTGAGCCCAGATGAGAGATGTCATGAGTGTCAATCTTGTGAAGTAACCTGACAATGTTTGTTTTTTCTTGCTACATGTCTATGAAACAGAAATCACTTTGCTAAACATCTGGGTCGCCCATGTGAGCCCAACTAGGATTTATAGTAGTAGGTGGGATAATGCTATTCTAAAGAACCCACTGAATGCATCGTGAGAATTGTGTGAATTAGATGAAATCTGGCACAATCCACATTGTCAGTCTGTTCATTTCTATCTATTTTGGTCAATTTATCATCATTTTTCAAAAACTAATTCTAGGCAATCCATACCTGTCAAAAATCATCTAGTTAGACATAGGCAATCAGCTGTCTCCTTTTGGTCAGGGATAAGGAGGTGCTGACCCCTACTGCATATCACATGTTAATATTTAGTGGTTGGTCTATGTAGATAAAGGTAGTAGCCTATAATAATTAGCTAGTTACACATTAATCCTATTAGAAGAACTGTTCCAGGTCACAGAGAAATCTGAGTTTTAGAATTTTTCCCACTCTATAAATACCTTTAGCAATTGAGTGAAACAATTGCAATATCACATATTTATTAAGATTTAGACCCCTCCTGTACTACTGATATACTATAATGCACCATACATCGATTAGAGACAGTCCAGGATATGTTTAATGTTGCGGATTTTAGCACTGCCACACATATGGTGGCGAGAGTTGGTCACAGGCCTTCCTACTAATAGTAGAGCAGTGCCATAGGCCTATATATGGGTTGGTGGACTCCTTGTATGATGCTGACACCTGGTGTGTGATACATGAACTACCACCAATGTTAAGCCCATGTAAAAATTTAAAAATTAATGCTGATGCTGTTGTACATCTTGCAGGATTGTGAACCTAAGGTGGGTGACTCAGATGTCTAGCAAAATCTTAAAGTGATCATTGGCAGGTCCAATTGCAAGATACTCAAGAATGTCTAGACTAGTACTGCCACTCTCTACAATGAAAATAATGGTGTTTATACCTTGAATGATGATTTCAATGGAACTCTATTATCAATGATGTAATAGTAATCGCTGTCATATTGATAGCCAAAGTTTTTCAGATTCTCTGTGAAATATTGTCTTAGATCATAACCTTGCCAATTGATAACTCTTGTACATGTCACCTGTCATAAGTATAATAGCAGTTCCAGTTTGCCCTGCAAATCTACAATTCTAAGGGAGTGGTCATTTTTTAACAACAAGGGGTTTGGGGGGACAAAAAAGAATTTGCATCTCGTTGGGTGAAAAAGCCAGCGCGACACTAAAGAATAAAGGGGGGCGGAAAAATTTCACACCCCTCGGAGGGGGGCGGAAAAATTTCACACACCTCGGAGGGGGGGACTGAAAAATTTTCATTGCGCACACACCCTCCTATTGTTGAAAAATGACCACTGCCTAAGTGCGACCTGTCCATTTCTATTCCTCAGACCTATATGGTGGTATTTTTTGCCACTCAAGTCATCTGCAAGTACATTTTCTTAAAGTATGTCTTGTGAGTGAGTGATGGTAGTTTGGTCATTTGAAAGTAGAATGTGATTTTCATTTGATTTGTTTGATTGTGCCTATGCTCACACGTAAGCACCTTGCATATTGTAAGGCACGTCCTATACACCAGTATATCAATGGACTCCTTCTGTGCCTTATAAAAAGAAGAATAATTTAGGGGAGTTTTTTCTCCAAAATGTTCCCAATTCCCTGTACAGTGTTAAAATGGATAGGGGAAGCTCTGAGATGACCATAGGTCTTCGGATGTTTAAAACCCATTGATTAGAACAGAAATTATGAGATTTTTATGTTTTTTCTCTTACTCAAAGTCTGGGTGCACTTTATATGCAGGGTGCGCCTTAAACACATGGTGTATTACGGTACTTGAGACAACCAGATCTCAGGGTACAGGAAAGAGGAGATTAAGACACTTGTAATATGGGATGAGAAAGCCATTTATTGTGTTCAAAATGGTACAACTTTCTCTCGTTTCATGCCATCGTGTATACCATGTCATTGGTCCATGAATCACAAACACATTGTTTACAAAGAAACATTCTATTAAAGTCACAGTAAAATGGCCTACACATGCACAGGAATTATCCTAGATGTTGCTTTGTTATCTACACACAAAAAATAGGTCTACAGTTTTCACAATTTGATCGTTATCTACTCACATACAAAATAAAACACAATTATCACAATTTCAGGTTAACTCAATTAAGCTTTTCTATTTCCTAATAAAGTGTCGTATCAAGCATTCCTTTATGGTTCCTGCAGGGCATGCATAATAAGACAATAAAAAGAAATTATGATTGAGTGCCTTATCATTGCTCGATGTAGATCTATGTGTGTTAATTGTATGTTCCTCATTTTTTTAAATACATATGGGGACTGCAGAAATTTAGCTAGTGAACCTGTAAAGAGGTTTTTTGCTTTTGTGTGTGCATGGCCAGGACCAGGTGTGGCCACGAGATCAGGTGCGAATATCAGCATGCACATGGCCCTACTGGGAACCAGTCCGGGTCCCGTCACGTTGCTATTGCCCTGATCAAGTGCTGTAAGAAGTATGATGTAAAAGGCGCTAACACCTTATCGGTATGACACCTCATGGGACACCCCATATGGGTATGACACCCCATATGGGTATGACACCCCATATGGGTACGACACCCCATATGGGTAGGACACCCCATATGGGTACGACACCCCATATGGGTACGACACCCCATATGGGTACGACACCCCATATGGGTACGACACCCCATATGGGTACGACACCCCATATGGGTACGACACCCCATATGGGTATAACACTCCATATGGGTATGACACCTCATATGGGTATGACACCCAGTGGGTATGACACCTGATGGATATGACACCCCATAGTTATGACACATCATGATGGATACCTCATTGCTATGACACCTTACATGGGTATAACATCCCATGGCTATGAACCCCCTGGGTATGACACCTCATGGATATGCCAGCTCCAGAATATGACACCTTAGAGGTATAAACATCCCTCTGGGAATATTAGGACCTAGCGTGTTGTAGGTGGCGCCGGCCTGTCTAGCTGGAGCTGGTCACCAGCATGTGCCTTACACTGGTTTCAGGGGTCGGTTATGTAATACCTGCTAAGTCTAAGAGTCCACTCTGTCCCAACCCACACACAAAAGTATTATTATGACTAATTAAGTGGCACAGAGTGGCTTAAGAATATAATTACAAGTTCAAAGTTAGGTTTAGTGTGAGCTATCACTCATTACCCCTCTAGGTGTGGTGTATTCACACCTACAGGTGTGGAGAGCCACCCATGTACAGAGTGGATTCTGACGCTGAAGCTGCAAATCTGATGATATGATTATCTGATGATTGTTTTTTATCTGATGATTATCTCCGCAACTATGCATTTCTAAAAGTAAATCGTGAGATTTTCTTAGAAAGAGCTTGAAACACAATCTCACGATTTCCTTTTAGAAATGCCTAGTCATGGGGATTTTAGAATAATCATCAGATAATTAGCAAATAGTCATTGTAAATCATCCTCCAGGTGGAGTGAACAGGTTTTTTGTTTGATCTGGACAAGATGATTCTTTACATAGTCGAAGAGCAATGGTGTTTCTATTTTGATAATCGTGTAGAAATGGAGACCATTTATAATCATCACAAAGATCACGAGGAGAATCTCAACCATCATTATGAGTCTCGGAAACTAGAGATCATTTCATTTCTATTGTGGTTTTGAGAATAATGTCATGGTTCCACGACCATATTTGAAGATCATATGACGACTATAAAGTCTTGATGATGGGGGGGTACTCTTTGGTCTAGACCTAAAAGTAAGTGGTATTTTCTAAAATGTGATAAATCTTTCAAAAAAGCACACTAAATGGTTAAAGGGTACTTGTTCTCGCAAGTTAGAATGGAACACACGGCAGGGGGAGGGGGGTTCATGCGTCCTATACATTTCAAAGGGGGAGGAGGGAGGGTAAATGGTAAAAAAAAAGGTGACGTCATTTATGGATGTCAACATAGAACACAATGGGAAGTATAATTGATCTTACACTGAGTAAAGAGTTATCACAATCCTCCTTAGAATTTGGCCCCATTTGACTTTTGAATTTGAAACCCTGAAATTAAAGTGAGTCAGCCTAGGTAATGCGCTAATTCTGCTCTTTACGATTAGTACATAATGTAGTAATGACCTAGGGTTTACCAGGGCAGTTGTAGGCCTACCGGTGCAATCATTAGTGACCACTAGATGCAGGGCTGTAATGGCATTAGAATGAGGGACACCACTATGATTTTAAGGGGTCTAGTCATCCCCTCTGAACAGAATGTAACCGGCCTCTAGCTCGCAGCAGTGATCCTATTTTGGCCGTAACGCTATGGGGAATAAGATCACTATGTCACTGAGCGTAGGGACAATATCATTAGCCCTTTAATTGTTTCTAGTTCTATTAGAGCTTGGAGCATGATTATTTGGTTCACTATTAATCTCTAATCTTTGTAATTCCACTATCACTGAACACCGGCGGCCGACCCTGGCCGCCGGTTGGCCGCCATCACTGCATGTGACATCATGACCTCTTGACCTAGTTGGGCCTCAAAATGAGGCTCGCGGAGATCACATGCCTCTAGCAGCAGCCTGATTTGGATCACCTGACTATAGCAATACCAGTGATCCCATTCGAAAATAGGATCAGTGCTGCGAGCTAGAGGTACATGATTTCTGTTCACAGGGCTGTCTAGTTGTACCATCTTAAGAAAGGGCTTCCAGGTCCAGGTGCACACATTTTTTATTATCTAGATCTACCAGTCAGTTCAGGAAGGTTGCTTGAGTGATTGTATTAGAACAAGGTCACTCCACTGGATGACATAAAAGATGCTAAATGATATACAGAACAAAATGAAAAACCATATGACACGTGACGATTCAAGGCCACTATTTAAAACACAGGGTATATATCTTGTTTTGGATCAAGGTCGTTTTATATCATTAAATGATAGTGATTACCATCAATTCCATTTCCTCTGCAAGGATAGCATACAACACAATGGAAAGTATAATTGATCTTACACTAAGTCAAGAGTTATCACAAGAAATCATTTTTAGAATTTGGCCTTATTTTTCTTATGGGGGGTTTGAAGTGAAATTGCTGAAGACCATTTCTCAAGATGGTACGGCTTGACACAGCCAGTATGATTTGAAACCCAGAAAATTAGAGTGAGTAGGCATAGGTAATGCGCTATTTCTGCTCTGTATGATTAGTATATATATATATATATATATATATATATATATATATATATATATATATATATATATATATATTTATTTATTTATTTATTTATTTATTTATACCACGATTCTGGTACTTCCTGTGCTGATATGTGCATATCAGCCGTGCATTATATAGGTATATACCACCCATGTGCATTTTTGAAATTTTTGGTATATACTTTTTCGGGGTCAAGTTGGACTTAGAAATCTTTGGGAAATTATGGAAGCTATACAAAGTTAATCTAGCCATTTTTCCATTGTGAAAAATCGTCCAAACTCGTAGGAGAATTGAACTCCGGCCACAGTGCTGGTTGGCAAGGACGTTAGCCATAGTGCCACACTGAACGGTGATGAAATCCAATGCGAAAGTAAATAAGTTCTAACCTTCGGTCCTAGTCCTATGTTTGCACTCAGTTTTCGTCTTGATTCCAACCTATTCATGTTATAATATCAAAATCCCAAGAAGTATTCGATCCCATGATGAAGAATGCATGCTAATTTTCTCCATTTTATTCAATATAAATAAGAATCCAATGATTTTTCCATCATAAGTGGGTCGTGGTACGACATACTGCGGTGTGTTGACCTATATCTACATCCGGGGCACTGACACACTTTCATCGGACAAGGAGGTGGGTGGGAATGGCCGGACCGCGACCCGCTTACGCTGGAAAAATCAATGGATTCTCCTTTATTTTGAATATATTGGACATAATAAGTATGGAGGGATCATCTAGACTATCTAAGGATGTGTACCTGTTAATATCTCGACTTGTCATGGTTGGATTTAATACGAAAAGTGTGTGTAAATACAACGGTTCAGGTCCCGGCAAGGAACAATGGCTTTGCACAGAGCGACCCGGGGTGTATCGCTTGCACTTACAAAATGTCTTCTCGTGCCTATATTCTGTGGATATCAGGTAGGAAATTAATACAAAATGGAGAAATTAGTGGTATAAACCTAATAGGTCATGGATATTGGAGACCATGGGCCATACGTGCTGTATATACCCTTGCCGCTTCGCGGCTCGGGTATATACAGCATGTACGGCCCTAGGGCTCGAGTGAGTGAGTGAGTGAGTAATAGATGTTTAACGCCATTTCGGCAGCTTAGGTCATATTCATGGCGAGAACGACATTACACAATTTCACAGGGGAATGTGTCAGTGCCCGCACATATGTGCACCACACACATCCCGAGAGGATAGGAAAGAAGAGAAATAGACCCTTTTAAGTGGGCTAGGGAGGCCCGCCCTAGGGCTCGATATCCATGATCTATTAGCTTAATTTATATATATATATATATATATATATATATATATATATATGTGTGTGTGTGTGTGTGCATGTGTGTGTGTGTGTGCATGTGTGTGTAGAGGCAAGGAGAAAGGGTACTCCGTGCTAAAAGTCAACTTTGAAATTCAGATCACTAGCTTTACAGTGATATATTGCACGAGAAGATACTCCTGTTAGTTTTGGAAGAATAGCTTGCTAAATATGGGTAGGCATGACCATTCCGTGAATGTCAATGAGCCCTATGTATCCATGGTCATGAGATGCAACTATAATTAGCATAATTTATGCTAATTAGCTAAATTAGCATAAATTTTTATTCTTTTGCCCATAACTTTTGATCTAAAAATGATATTTTCATTCTGTTTTCACCATAGTCGACCTTGTGAAACGTTCCTTCAAATAGGATCATCGATTTTCTTATTTAGAATGAATAAGTTTCCATGGCAACAGAAATCAACAAAAATGCCTATTTTGGCCCAAAAACATTCTTTTTAATGCCAAATATGGAACCTTTCCCCAAAAATTAGAGCGTTTTATCAAAAATCTTTGAATTCTCCACAAAAAAGTAGCCTATAGCAGTTTTAAGCATATTTTCCCTATTCTAGCCCATAGTGGTGCCCCCTGTGGCTAAAACAGGTAGTAAATCCCGCATGAACCCCCATTTCTGCTTGTTGGCTCATATATATATATATATATATATATATATATATATATATATATATATATATATGTATACAGTGAAACTTGGTTACAACAAAGACCTAATTTCAGGCCAAAAAGCTCCTATAACCAAAATTCGTTGTATCCAAGTTGAGCAAAGTAGAGACATTCAGAGAGGTCCAATGTACCAGTGCAATGATAGGTGACCACTATAGTAGCTGGACTGTAATGGCATTAGACTGAGGGATCCAACTACGATTTGAAGGGGGTCAAGTCATACCATCTTAAGAAATGGCTTCTAGGTCTAGGCACACAAGTTCTTCATTATCTAGACCTACCACTTCAGGAAGGTTGTTATGGTGATTGTATTAGAACAAGGTCACTCCATTGGATGACATAAAAGATGCTACATGACATACAGAAGAAAATCAAAAACCGATTTATAAATAAAATTGATAGATAATCTTATGCCTTTGATAGCATGCAGAGTATTTGACATGTGAAAATTTAAGACCACTATCTAAAAACACAGTGTATGTTCTTCAACCTAGTCAAGATAGACTTTCCAGTGGCTGCACATTCACGAATGGATTCATAACCAGTTCTGAAATTAACAAGAAAATATAACATTTAGTCGACATGAAAATGTCTGTCTGATACATCAGTCACATTCTCCCATAGTGGTTAGATAGACACATGGTGTTGATGTCATTAACAAACTGTTACAAAGGTTGTAGGGGAGGGGAGTTCATTTAGTGGCTGGATTTCTTTATTTAGTGTTGGTTTTGAGTCTGTGTGAGGATCCGCTCTGCTCCCACAACCACAGAAAACCCTCCTCAGCTCCTCCCTAAAGGCGGGACCACTCGTGTACAGCAGGAAGTTGAGGGCACTATTAGTCAGCTGTAATGTGTACAGGGACCTGAAGATGACCTGGTAGTTATGGACGGTCTCTACTGCTGCTACATAACACAGGAAGGCCGTCATTGGGAACGTAAGAATCAGATACACACAGCTCAGTAATAACAGAGTCATTGTGAGCTGTTTAGACTGTCCTAGTTTCTGTTTCTTGCTAATGTTGAATCTCACACTGGATGATTTGTGTCTGAATTTGCTGCTCTGGATGATCTTGTAGACCAGTGTGACATTACAGGAGAATAAGATGACTGATGGGAGGATGCTGTAAACCACCATGTCAAAAACCTTGAGTATAAGGTCCACACTCCTGGCTTTGTACGAGCTCCTCATACCACAGCCAATCTTCCCGTCTTTCTCAATTTGGTGCACAAAAGAAGGTAAGACAAAGGAGTATATTCCTAATACTGTGATGGTAATTATAATGACTGAAATTATTGCACGCTGACGGGTAGCAAGAATCCTCCCTATAAAAGGGTTAGAAACAACCATTAATCTCTCAAATGTCACTGCGACTATGAACCATGCACTTAGACACTTACTGACTAGAAGAACATACACATATGCTGAACAACTGTGTGTGTATGTTGTACTATAGTTTACACCAAAAAGTACCTTTATGAAGTTTTTAGTCATACTATTCACATAAAGGAATGTGGTATCTGAAGCCGCCAACGCTATGAGGTACACACTCGTCGACTGACCCCTGAACCTTTTCCTTGACATCACCATCATTGAAAGTCCATTTCCAAGAATGCCCATAATCACAATCACAGGAGTTGAGATGAGGATGATATACTCCGAGGTGCTAAGGGCATCCAGACCTGTGTCTGTCCCAGTCAGTGCTTGGGTAGTATTATCCGAGGCTGCATCTGGAGACAGCAAATCACTGGTTAGTATTTCCATGGTACCATTAGAGATAGAGATCTCCTATTGCAGACCATAGGTATCAGATGAAGGCTGATTGTCCCTATATTTCCTCCAGTATCTAGATTCTTTGGTATATAGATACCTCCCAATTCATGTTCCCACTGGTGAACACATATCCTTGTGTGTCACTATATAGGAGAGCCACAGGGGAAATAATGGGAAGGTTTAGGTATACATATAGCTCACATAGCCATTATCAGCTGGGGGCCGCCATTAGACCCCGACGCCACTATGACTAACACCTTCAGCCCCTGACTCCGCAGTATATGCCAGGGATGCCTCCCGTTGGTCAATAATACAATAGCCATGTGCCGTATAGAGTACTTGTAATGCAGCACTAAATACCGATGAGGAATTCACCCACCGGAACCAGTCCTAACCCTACTGACATCTCTTATAAGGGAAGTTGTAATTACTGGGGTGTTCATTGCACCTTAAACAAGAAGGCACACAGAGGTAGCTGGTATCCAGTTAGGCCAAGAAAAATAAAAGGTGTGTTTCCAGTAATATAGCTCGAAGAGCTAGGGTCGGTAGGTCGGTTGTTTTTTTTTTACATTTATATAGGAAATGTTAGGGCACATATCAATGGATGTATCAAATTCTTTGATTTAATTGTAAAATAATGATGGGAAAATGACAACTGTAAGAGAGGGGAATAACACGAAAAGGATACAGGAAAAGTCCTCAAAAAGTAATGAAAAAATGATACAAATTTCTTCAAAATCACAATAAAAGTGTTTTTTGCCCCTGTTTTGCTAGGGTCGGTCGGGTTACTGAAAACAAACCTTTTTTTATTTGGACTTAGGTATCAATTATGTACATGTTAGATACATGATGTGAAGTACACTGAAAACATGGAAGATCCGAAACTAGTCAGCGGTGACCACTTTAGGTCCTCAAGTTGACGATACCTAAAACTACAGCTTTAGGTAGTCAAAATGACGACTTTAGGTCGTCATCCTGATGACCTGAGTCATCAGGATGACAATACTGACAGTACAGAGTCGTCATATTGATGACTCAGGTCGTCAGGATGACAACTTAAAGTCGTCATTTTGACTACCTAAAGCTGTAGTTTTAGGTATCGTCAACTTGAGGACCTAAAGTGGTCACTGCTGACTAGTTTCAGAACTTCTAGGTTTTCAGTGTATCTGTGTGGTGTTTCATGTAATGAAATAGCAACATTATATCATAAGAGTTAATAGGCCTCTGAGAAACCAATAACATGTAGCATGAGGAAAATCAGCTTCCCCTCCCTTTTACTTTGTAATGGAATTTCCTTTATATTATACAGGATGTAGGTCTTCCTCCCTTACAAACGAGGATATAAAAAAATCACTCCTTACTACCAAAATAGGTCAGCGTTCTATGACGTTGGATCTCAATAGGATGACGTAAAATCCTGGATTTGTAACGTGTTTTTATTCGTACAAAGGCAATAATAATAATAATAGTAATAATAATAATAATAATAATAATAATAATAATAATAATAATAATAATAATAATAATAATAATAATAATAATAATAATGATAATAACAATAATAGGCATTTGCTTTGCTGTATATTATATTTGTAGTGAGCTGTATAAAGAGCAGATATAATCATTGAAAATATTATCCAGAAAACATAGATATGTGTATACAGGTTTGATATATTTATTATAGTTGGCCTACTCCAGAAAACCAGTGTACCAGCTCCTCTCTCCACACTTGACTGACTGACCTCATAGACATAACATCATCTTAATTTGGAGAGCAGTAACGCGCCTTGTCACTTATCTTGACATACCACATTCATCTCAAATCCATAGGCTAAAAATGAAAATAAAACCAGTGAAAATAACAGGCGTAAAACCCTTTATAGAATTAATACTTTTAGATTATTCCAGGATTCTTGATTGTTTTTTTTTTAACGCAAGCCCCCATTTCCCTATTCAATTATTTATTCATTTATTTCAGTAGGGGTGAGGACATATATACTCGTTTATAATTAATGGTTTCTTGATTAAGGATGTAACATTGGGATTTCAGAAAAGCATTCCGCTGTTTCTGATTCATATCTTTTTTTATTATTTTCTTTTTTTCCACTTTCAGAAAACCTCACTGTAATGCCGTGGATTATAGACCATATAATATCTAGGCTAGAATTCTAAACATGGACTAGGCAAAAAATAAAATGAATAAGGTAAATAAATAGATAATAAAAACAAAAAACGATAACGAACATCTGCCTAGCCACGATTTCTTGACCATCTGATTTAAGACAAATATTTATAATCGTAATAAATGATAAGCATATTCAAATTAAAATGAGCCCTATAAGATTACCAGGTATTTTCTTTATGCTCAACTGAGAATAAATAAGATAAAATGAAAAAGGCAAATACCATAGTGCTACTATGGATAGGCCTATGAAATACAGGTCTATTGAAGGCCTAATTAGTACGTATACCTACCATAAATAACCCTAGCCCAGTTCCTACTCTCATCACTGAAAATATGGACTTATAGAAAAGTGATCAGTGCAGATGAGTTTAGGTGATCTTTTCCAATAGATGCCAGAAGGTGATCATTTTGAACACCTTATTTCTGCCACCAGGGGCCCCTACTATACTTTATTTTTGTTAGAATGTAATGAATGTAAAATAGATGCAGTCAGAGCTTAGACACCTTTTCTGTCTCATCCAGAATAATAAGGGAGTATATGCACCCATCAGTAAAATGCAAGTGTATGTCATATGGGATGAATTCCCAAAGATTGGACATGTACTTCTGAGAAGGCCCTAGCACATGGGGGGGGGGGTAATTCAAAAATAATTCTAAGATAATTCTTAAATTTCAAAGAGGGGTAAAAGAAGAGGAAAGGTAATCAAAGTGGTCACCCATCTCATCATTTTGATAACTTCATGTTTTGTTCTAAAATGCAGACAAAAGTCGCAGAAAAAAAACGAATCAATTTGATGACCTTAAGTGATCACATATGATCAAGATGACAAGGGTGCTTCCCCCTCCCCAGTCCTCGTTATATTGATCACCCTAAAGTGATCACTATTGATCACTTTTTTTAACAATATATTTTCTGTCATCTCCATTCCTCCGTTAGAGTTCAGGAAAGCTGTAGTTTAAAAGAGGAAACCTTTATATCATATATAGTCAGTGCTTTGATAGACTCAGAGATGTCAGTTCGATATTTGGCGAAACTCTGAAAATTATTTTGGGGCATTTCAAAAGGGGGGTTATACTCTAATCAGAGTGACAAATACCTTCAAAATTAATCACTTAGGGTTGGGTGTATCTTTCAGAAATATCAGAATCATAAAATATTCATTTAAAAAAAAAAATCTTATTATTTCTGTAGTAAAATATCACCTTTGAACCTCTGAAATCAGAGAAAATCTGAAACTCTGACATCTCTGTAGACTGACTTTCGTCACCAGTAGCAGAAAGTCATCCTATCAAAGGCTGACCATAGTCACTGGGCCAATCTGGAATTCACACATGCAGAATCAGGAAGGGTTTAGAAAAAATGCTCTAAAACATTCAATTTCATCCATCTGCCTTCCAAGTTAGGTGGATTGGAAAGCAGACAAGTTGGGCTATCTGAGGCAGTTGAACAAAATTACAAAATTATATTACAAGTAGGGCCCTGGGGGCCATCCTTAAATGAAGCCATGCAAAGTTTGACCATTTTTGAACCCTCCCCAATTTTTCATGTTTTTTTTTTTTTTTTTTTTTTGTTGCTAATTTTGCAGTGCTGAAGGTATAGGGAAAATCAATTCCGTCATGCTTGACCTGACCCCCCTCCCCCCTCCAGCATGACGTCATTTGTGGATGGTCCCCTAGTATTAGTGGTTAACAAGAAATGCGGTTGTGACCGCGTAAAAAAACGCCTCCCGCCGTTAATGTCGGTATTCAGTAATTTTGTATTGTGAGACCTCATCACATGGGGCAAATGAAATCATCATAGCGCACTCCCGTACCGCTTCGCGGTACCGCCGCTACGCGGCGTGGGAGGCGCTAAAAAAATTGCTCCTAAGTCCATGTTAGCCCCCCTTTCTCCCTGTTGTCTCTGCCTCTCTACGGGAGTAAGAGAGGCAGAGTTCCTCAGCCTAAAAGAATCCCCCTCCTCCAACCCCCCCCTGCGCATCTGTGGCTATTATTGTTAAACTGGATTTAGGCCCGAGAGGAAGGCGCAAAAATGATTATTTCATTTCGCTGTTACACGCACGCGGGCAACCAGCTACAGTTTACTCTCTGATCATCTACTTGCTCACGGTATCGGGAGGGAGAGTGGCGGTCCAATCGAATCAGGCGTTACAAATATCATCTAATAGAATCGCGCGATACGGCGCTGCACGGCTCACGTCCGACGTATCTAACGTCTTGAAAGCAGACGCAGCGAGAAGTGCGGAGTCACAATTTTATCAAATGTAGACTTACAAAGAGTGTCAAAATGACTTAATTGTGGGTCACGGTAACTCCAAACAGCAGTTCATGGTATCTCACCGGCGAGGAGATGGGGACTGGGTTGTCATTTCCAATCGTCAAAGAAGAAGTCTGTTACCTCATCAAGTCAGATTATGCGTCAACTGGTAAGATTCTTACTAAGGGAGTGATCATTTTTTAGCGCCTCCCACGCCGCGTAGCGGCGGTACCGCGAAGCGGTACGGGAGTGCGCTATGATGATTTCATTTGCCCCATGTGATGAGGTCTCACAATACAAAATAACAGTGGGAGGCGTTTTTTTACGCGGTCACAACGGCATTTCTTGTTTAACAACAGGGGGGGGGCTGGTGGGTTTGTGCGCGGACGCGCGAAAAAAAATTCGACCCCCCCCTCTCAAGGGGGTAAAATTTTTCGACCCCCCCCCATAAGGAACAAAAATTGTGCGCGAACGTCCCCTTTTAGCCTATAGTAACGCGCGGGGTTTTCCACTGAAAACAGGTGAAATTATTTTGACCCCCCCCCCATCAGAGGTATTGAAAAAATTCTGACCCCCCCGGTCAAGGGGTTGAAAAAATTCTGACCCCCCCCTCAAACCCACCGCCCCCCCCCTGTTGTTAAAAAATGATCACTCCCTAAGAACGTTGTTATGAATAACACTGGCCCACTGACTGGGCCAACACTAAAACATAAACTTCGGGGGTGGGGGGCAAAACTAAATATGAGCAATTCATCTAGATCTACTCATCGCAACGTGTCATTCCCCATGTTACTACAAATATAGTTGTTACACTTGTGTGTCGATTTTAAGAAATGGTCTGTCCAGAGCTCTCAAGTTTTGATGAAGCCAAACTTGCCCAAAGAGTGAGACTTTTCTGGGGCGCTCAGAAATTTCCAAACATTAGGGGAATTGTGACAATTCCGGTAAAACTGGGGGGTTTAGGGGGCCGGGCCCCCAAGAAAATTTTGAAAAAATAAAGACAATTTGGCTGACTTTCCTACTCCAAACAGTGAGAAAAGGGCCAAGTTCACTCTACAAGCATATACTGATTTTTTTAAGCCTAAAATGCGTGAGAAAAGGGCTCCTCTGCGTGAGTGCGTGAGATAAGCCTCAAATGCGTGAGACTCACGCCAAATGCGTGATAGTTGAGATCAAATGTCACTTGATTCTTGACTCCCCATGTCGATTTTAAGAAAGCACCTAGTCCTAGAGATCTATGACTATGTCATGCCACTAATTTTTTGCCTCATGTCACTAAGGCCCATGTCACATGTTGATTTTAAGAAATGGTCACGTCACCATGTCGAATTTAGTGGTCCACACCCAAAACATCTATGATCTACCGCTTTTTCCTTCAAATCTGGAGGAGTGTGAGTGTACATGGCCATGGTTGCTCAAATTTTTTAGTCCGTCACTTTTAGAAAGGATGGCATGTCACTCCGTCTCTTTTTATGTACAATGTATATGCCAATGTACTGGGAACTTTTTGATAGTGTTTCCGTCCATCACTTGTTAAAACCCCTGTGTTACAGCGTCACAAGCATCACTTTTTACCCATGTATAGGCACATAAGTGGCCCTGCCGACTCGATTCCGCCCTAGGAAGAGGTCCGCGGACACTTGTCTACTGCTAGGAGTGATGGAGGATTCCACTGATACTGTGCATGCTTTATGTGAAACGCCAAGGCAGAATGTTAGAAGAGAAGAGTTATTACTGTCTACTATGTTTTCTAAGTCTAAGAAGGCATCTGTCTCTGCTCCAAATCTAAACTCCAGGACTAGAGGGGACGCTAAGAAAAACTTTAATCTAACCAGGCCTCAGGGTCAAAGTTACAGGAAGAGTCCATATTATAGGGGCGTTAGACTTTGGAATGTGCTAGATATGAATATTCAGTTCATTGAGAATAAGGCAGTTTTTAAAACAGTAATATAAAAGAAATTAGGTACTTATATTAAGGGGGAGAGAGACAGATTTCTTAAAGTTAGGCGTAGAAGGAAAAATGCGAAGCGGAAAAATGTCAAGCCTGTAAACTGTTTTTATCACATATTTCCCTCTAAGAGAGGAGGTGAAATCAGAAGGATTGCTCCCAAGTCTAACCTAATGACAGATAAGAAGGATGTCTGCTTGAAAGAGTAGTCTGAATGGGTAGTGTGAATGTTCTCTGAGTGTAGGTACAAGACAATGATGATATAAATCTTGGCGTGGAGCAAACAGAGGTGTTATTGAACCTAAGGCTAAATTATGCCTAAGCCTTGCTTTAATCTCGATAACTAGCAACCTACTGGTATGGTAACTCAAATGTTATCAGAGATGTCAGAGTTTCAGATTTTCTCTGATTTCAGAGGTTCAAAGGTGATATTTTACTACAGAAATAATAAGATTCTTTTTTTAAAATGAATATTTTATGATTCTGATATTTCTTAAAGATACACCCAACCCTAAGTGATTAATTTTGAAGGTATTTGTCACTCTGATTAGAGTAAAACCCCCCTTTTGAAGTGCCCCAAAATAATTTTCAGAGTTTCGCCAAATATCGAACTGACATCTCTGTGTTATAGATGTGCATTGAAATGTTTTATTCTATTGTTATTATAGACCAGGTTACTTATTGTTATGAAGGGAGATACATTTTTTTAAACTACCATATATAAAATACCTCGGCCCTAGAATGCTGGCCACCGGAACTGTCAAAACGGAAGTAGTATTGATGGCGTGATTAGTAAAAGCTTAAAGATAATAAAGATAATTACAAATAATTTCGATTATTCCTTTAGTTCTTCTTTATTCTTAGGTCTAAAAATACCATTATTTCTATGCATATATGTGGGCAGATGAGGGGAAAGGGCCCTCCCTGCAGGACTTTTAGTACTGGATTTGGCCACTAGGGGAGCTACAGAGGCTAAAAACATGAAAAATAGAACAACAATTGTTATAATGTATTTTTCGTACAGAAAAAGATGGTTATCTCAAAAATGTTCTATTTTCTGGCACTTCCTGTGTATTTGGCCTAAATAAGCATTCTCAGAGATACCGGTTGCCATGGGAACCAAAATTATATTCCAAATAGAAAAATATTAATGTCAATTGATAGAAAAGTTCATGTAGATTCATAAGCTGTAAAAACCATTAAGATACCATTTCTAGATCCAAAGTTATGCCCAAATGTATGGAAAGGGTTGGCCATTTTTTAATTGATTATTTAAATCCTTATGCTAATTAGATGCCTGATTTAATTAAAAGAAGGAATAATAGAGCTTATCGCCTGTATTGGTAAAGTCATGTCATTCCATTTTCATGGAGCAATATCTCCAGAGGGGCTATCTGCAGGTGTCATACCTCATTTTAAAGCCAATGACTTTAATTTTAAATATCACAATTTACTCCAGAGGACCCTTTCCCCTCATCTGGTCACATATATTCTCTTCAAGAAGGTTTCAATGGCTTTGCTAACTTTTTGTCCATTATCACAGCGCCGTAGGCGCTGGTCCTACTGGTAAACTAGATAATCTTGTTGTTGACTGTGGTATAGTGTGTTTCTGACCCTTCCTGAGATTGTGACTCGTGTATGTCGTGGAATCCTGAAGATACTCATGATAACTCAGCATTCATTATTATTTTATTGGTACCTTCCATACATCATCTGTAAATATTTGAAGAATGTACATATGTTCCTGAGTTCGCAGTCTGCGCCTATGCAGCAAAATGTGGGTAAAGCTGATCAGACGGATAAATTGCTAATGTATTGATTGTTAAAATATGATTAACTGGTTCTCTGCTTGGATAACCCCCACGGAAATTGATCGGGTAGATCATGGCATGTACTCTGTTGTTGTGAACGATCAAATAAAAAAAAATGACTTTTGACCACAGAGGGACAGCCTTTGCCCAGATTAAAAAAAAATGGAGGGGGAGGTTATTCATATCAGTACATTTGCATCTGACATAGGCCTTTAAATTAAAGTACCAGTACTATGCATACATAAATTGATATCATATGTTGCAATTGTTATTGTATGATACAAAAACAGAACTGACAATGACACTTTACTCTGTCGATATCCTCAGGAAAGTGTACAGGAGGCAGAAAGGATCCAGACAACAAATGGGTTGGTATCGTGATCAAGGATTTCATCAAATCCATGCTGGTTCAACGAGCTGCAATCATGGAGGCCAGGAAAAGATTTCTAGAAACAGACTATGACCGATTGAGGGTTGAATTCCCCTTTTGGTCGGTTGATGACATAATTGACATCAAGTCACAGTTCCAATCATTTGACCGCAACCATGACGGCTTGATAGATTTTGAAGAAATGTAAGTACTGATAAAGTTATCCATTTACCCTTTAAGGTGTGAGGGTGCATTTATGCATCATGCATCTTCTCTCTTACCCAACAAGCTCAATACACTCAGATGGTCGGCATGAAGAGGTACTTTCAAGCAGTCTCACTACAGGGATGTAAGTTTTCAGGATTTTGTCTGATTTCAGATGTTTTTTGACCCAGACATTTCTAAAAGATTTAACCAAATTACCTTTTTTGCATCAAAGTTTTGATAATGTTTTACACTAAATGCATGATTTCTAAATGTGTTTTCAGAATTTTTCAAACAGTCTGACTTACATCCCTGTCACCAGCACTTCATTGATGCATCATGCCAACCAGTGGGCAGTGGACATTCCTGCATAAATGTATCATGCCCATTTGTCATCATGAGTTTAGTGCTGCTTCAAACATCATGCATTCACTTGATTATACTGCCCCAAGCAGAGGGTTCGATATACCATGTGTTTTCACCTAACCAGTCATAGGTCGTCAAATTGATTCCTGGGTTATTGTGGATCCATATAGAATACATCAGAAGCTAGATTTTACTTTTTAATCCATTTAGATATCATTATTTTTGAATTTTTAGTGAATTTTCAAAATTTTAATTCAGGCAAACCTGAATCTTGGATATACAGGCCTATAGACTTTATCAGTCCGAGAGAGAGACACAAGAGTACATGGTTTGTGGATTTACTTCCCAGTTGCCATGTATTACGCATAAACCTAATAACCTTGGTACCAAACTTAAGTAAACAGACATGGTTTTGTGATGGAATTATGAGTTATATGGTTATAACTAGGGATTATTTTGGAATGTGCAGCCCATTTTGGATATATCAACTAAATTCTTACCAATCTCTTTTGACAGTATCGCAAATAAAATGGCTAATTTCGGTTATTTTCACCCATTATCTGTCATAGAACCTTCAACAATATTGCAGGAGAGATATTACTCTAATCGAACACCAAATAAACCTGATTTGGTGAAAATCATTATTTTTAACCTTTAGACCTCATTATCTCAGCTCTAGAATGTGCGAGATATGACTGGTTTGGTGAAAACACATCACAATCTCCTGCATATAAGGTGCATCATATATGTGAATCTTAGGCCTCCTGTGCCTTAACATGCAATCATTCTAAACTCATGTTGCATCTTATCATGTTGAATAATGTACTTTTACCATAGAACAATACTAAATCTTCAAAAACCAAGAACCAGTTGCCCTTTATAGTAATTCTTTCAACTAAGGGTGCGTCTTACACATGGGGTGTGCTTTCTACGTGAGAGATAATGATACCATCTACCGTATTCATTCTAATAAGGGCACATGCTATAATAAGCGCACGCCCCTCTTTTTGGGCCATGAGCGCACCCCTCTGATGTCAATTTACACAAAAGATGTGTAAATATAAAGACCTTTTAGGGCAGAAACAGCGATTTTCTGGTTTCAGTGGGTGCGCTTATTAGAATTAATTTTTGATTAAAGGAATTGAGCATCTAACAATCAATTTTCCGCACATGTGCGCTTATTAGAATGAATACGGTATATATAGTTTCTGAGGTAATATGGGGCTGTGTACAAATTATGTCATGCAGGAGGGGGAGGGACCATCTATAAATGACGTCACGCAAAATCTGACCATTTTTACCCCCCCCCCCCCACGTTTTTTGCCAAATTTGCAATATTGAAGGTATATGGAAAATTAATTCTGTTGCGACAAGCCTGACCCCCCTCCAGCGTGACGTCATTTGTGGATGTGGGGTTAGGCCCGGCATGACGGGATTAATTTTCCATATACCTTCATCATTGCAAAATTGGCAAAAAACATGACGGGGGTGGGGGGTCAAAAATGGTCCATAAATGCATGACGTCATTTGTAGACAGCATCTATGAGAAATATATTGGTGCATTTGGGGATCGGTTTTCTCACTAGACCCAGTGCATTGTCGGTGGGGGTGACCTTGAATGCTAACTGCACACCCTGAGCTGGTTGCCTCAACCCCTTTCCACCCCAGCCGGGTCTGGCTAGGTACCAGTCCTTAACTATGCTTGAGAGTGTTGGTGCGTTCGGAGTACAGCCGAGGGATCAATGATAGTTTGTAAGGCCATCCCCTATTGGTCTGTCCCATGTGGGTCAATGTTGATTCTGTAGTGAACTTACTCTGCTCCCAGGTGTAGTAAAGGACTGGTACCTAGCCAGACCTGGCTGGGGTGGAAGGGGGTTGAGGTTACCAGCTCAGGTGGTGTAGTTAGCGTTCGAGGTCACCCCTACCCATAATGCACTGGGTATACCTAGAAAACCGTACCCCGAACGCCTCAAGTGATCAACATTGATCCACATAGGGCAGACCAATAGGGGGTGGCCTTACAAACCAGCATTGATCCCTTGGTCAATCCACGAATGCCTCGAGTGTTGCACTGTCGAGGCGTTCGGAGTACGGCCGAGGGATCAATGCTGGTTTGTAAGGCCATCCCCCATTGGTCCTCCCCATGTAGGTCAATGTTGATCCCTGAGTCAACTTACTACCCTCCCAAGCATAGTTAGGGACTGGTACCTACCCAGACATGGCTGGGATGGAAGGGGGTGGAGGGAACCAGCTAAGGTGGTGTAGTTAGCGTTCGAGGTCACCCCCACCCACAATGCACTGCAAAATGTAAGAAAACCGCTGCCCGAACGCCTCGTGTTATACAGTATATACGCATTCTCCTATGTAGGGTGCTGGGGCTGGACGAACTTGGTGACAAAACTACACTGCAAGAGAGGAGAGACAACTTCAATACAATCGATGCTGACCACTCAGGGGCGGTGGATTTCGAGGAGTACCTGCAGGTGAGATGGTCAATTTAGTCTACCGTAGTACTGTTAATTCTCTCGTAAATTAAAGCCGTGGCTTATTACCAGAACCCAAATAAAAAACTCAGGCTTATAGGATCAGTCCAAAAAAGGGGTGCGATTTAAAAAAATCGCACCCCTTTTTTAGCTAAAAAAAAAAAAAAAAGAAAAAAAAGAAAGGGAAAGAAAATTCTAGCTTGACATAAAATATTTTGGTTTGATTTCTTCTTTTCCTTTATTTTTTTTCCTCGAATTGGGCATAGACATGTTTCTTGTGACCTGTTTCAACCAAACTGACAACATTTTCCCCCTTTATTTTGGTCATACACCTACGGTATTACTATGTATACCGGTAGTAAATAGGGCTTGTCTATCACTTCAGTGGTTGATATCATTTCTTACCACAGAAAAAAAAAAATACAAATTTTATATACCTTCAAAGTATGTCATATGCCTAATGAACATGCATTTCAAAACATAGACTCAGTTTATAGCCTATGCTACAAAAGTAGTCCATATCATGTAAGTTGTGGCTGATCTGTGAGACACTTTGCTCTTGTTCTGGTAGGTGTTGGCCAAGTCGATGGAGGACGGTTGTGTCATGCTCTTTAACAAAGACGTCACATCTCCGAGTAACATCAATAAACTGACGGTCCAGCAGCAGATCGATCACGGCCTGTTTTAGTTTGTCATCCAATTCTATCACTTCCATTTTACATCAAGATATGTTATTTAAATGATACCAGATAGGAATTGCATGACATGTCAGTCAACTCATTAAGTATATTCTGGTTTGGACGATAATAAGTTTGCACTTGATGTGGAAGGCAGGGGTCGAGATATTTGTAAAGTCAGGCTCAATATGAAAATAGAGATGTTTTTCTTGAAAATATTCATAGGAAAGAACCTGCAACATATTCAGTAGTGCCATTTGGAATTGGAGTTCAAACATGTCAAGTCAATGGGTTAAAGAATTACCAGTTTTTGCGTAAATTACATCTATTAATACTCACCAACCAGTATCGTCATAATGTCACTGATATTTCACTAAATAAACATGCTGGGAATATAACGTTAGTGTCAAATCAGTTCATGTTAGATATTTGAGAATTAACAACAGAAGGTTTCTGATTTATGTAATTAATAAGCTGCTGCTTTTATGGAGAGTTTACAGTATAGCATTGTGAATATGCGGTAAAACCCTGCGTATAAGCCTCACCAGCATATAAGCTGCAGCCTGAGTTCCTTGAGGTGTTATAAGCTGCAGCCTGAGTTCATTTAGGTGTTATAAGCTGCAGCCTGAGTTCATTTAGGTGTTATAAGCTGCAGCCTGAGTTCATTTAGGTGTTATAAGCTGCAGCCTGAGTTCATTTAGGTGTTATAAGCTGCAGCCTGAGTTCATTAAGGTGTTATAAGCTGCACCCTGAGTTCATTTAGGTGAAATAAGCTGCAGCCTGAGTTCCTCGAGTGTTATAAGCTGCACCCTGAGTTCATTTAGGTGTTATAAGCTGCACCCTGAGTTCATTAAGGTGTTATAAGCTGCACCCTGAGTTCATTTAGGTGAAATAAGCTGCAGCCTGAGTTCATTTAGGTGTTATAAGCTGCACCCTGAGTTCATTTAGGTGTTATAAGCTGCACCCTGAGTTCCTCGAGGTGTTATAAGCTGCACCCTGAGTTCATTAAGGTGTTATAAGCTGCACCCTGAGTTCATTTAGGTGAAATAAGCCGCACCCTGAGTTCATTTAGGTGTTATAAGCCGCACCGTGAGTTCATTGAGGTGTTATAAGCTGCAGCCTGAGTTCATTTAGGTGAAATAAGCTGCAGCCTGAGTTCATTTAGGTGTTATAAGCCGCACCGTGAGTTCATTGAGGTGTTATAAGCTGCACCCTGAGTTCCTCGAGGTGTTATAAGCTGCACCCTGAGTTCCTCGAGGTGTTATAAGCTGCAGCCTGAGTTCATTAAGGTGTTATAAGCTGCACCCTGAGTTCATTTAGGTGAAATAAGCCGCACCCTGAGTTCATTTAGGTGTTATAAGCCGCACCGTGAGTTCATTGAGGTGTTATAAGCTGCAGCCTGAGTTCATTTAGGTGTTATAAGCTGCAGCCTGAGTTCATTAAGGTGTTATAAGCTGCACCCTGAGTTCATTTAGGTGAAATAAGCTGCAGCCTGAGTTCCTCGAGTGTTATAAGCTGCACCCTGAGTTCATTTAGGTGTTATAAGCTGCACCCTGAGTTCCTCGAGGTGTTATAAGCTGCACCCTGAGTTCCTCGAGGTGTTATAAGCTGCAGCCTGAGTTCATTGAGGTGTTATAAGCCGCACCCTGAGTTCATTGAGGTGTTATAAGCTGCAGCCTGAGTTCATTTAGGTGTTATAAGCTGCAGCCTGAGTTCATTGAGGTGTTATAAGCTGCAGCCTGAGTTCCTTGAGGTGTTATAAGCCGCACCCTGAGTTCATTTAGGTGTTATAAGCTGTGGCCTGAGTTCATTGAGGTGTTATAAGCTGCACCCTGAGTTCCTCGAGGTGTTATAAGCTGCACCCTGAGTTCCTCGAGGTGTTATAAGCTGCACCCTGAGTTCATTTAGGTGTTATAAGCTGCACCCTGAGTTCATTTAGGTGTTATAAGCTGCAGCCTGAGTTCATTGAGGTGTTATTAGCTGCAGCCTGAGTTCATTGAGGTGTTATAAGCTGCACCCTGAGTTCATTTAGGTGAAATAAGCTGCAGCCTGAGTTCCTCGAGGTGTTATAAGCTGCAGCCTGAGTTCATTTAGGTGAAATAAGCTGCAGCCTGAGTTCATTGAGGTGTTATTAGCTGCACCCTGAGTTCATTTAGGTGTTATAAGCTGCAGCCTGAGTTCCTCGAGGTGTTATAAGCTGCACCCTGAGTTCCTCGAGGTGTTATAAGCTGCAGCCTGAGTTCCTCGAGGTGTTATAAGCTGCGGCCTGAGTTCATTGAGGTGTTATAAGCTGCAGCCTGAGGATATGCGAGGATTTAAACCTAATAGAACAGTATAGAACCTTCATTTTTCAAGCTTTAGGTGCATTTTATAGCTTTTTCTTTGACTCATGGTGTGGCTTATACGTGTGTAATTTACGGTAGTCATGCCTCTAGATCTACCGTAAATTCTCGCGTATAATCCGCGGCTAGAGCCAGAACCCAAATCAAAATGCAGCTTATGTGATCACCCAAAAGAAGGGGTGCGGCTTATAGGAGGATATTTGACTTTAGAATAGTACTAAAACTACAATTTTCTAGTCACAGATGTTGCTTATAGCTCCCTTTAAAGTCCGCGGTGCAGCTTATACAAGAGAATTCACGGTTTAGCTAACGCGCCCTGGGATTCTTAAACGCAACAGCATGACATAGAAGATATCGGAAACAAAACAAGATTTTAAAGATTTACATTTACTTTATTCCATCTGTGGTATAACAACAGGAAAAGATGTCTATGTACACCAGAAAATAATAATAGCTTGTGTACAATATCTAAACAGACCTGTGTCTCCTAGACAACGTAAGTTGACAAGACACAAAAAGGAATGAAAATTATATTATTTTTGTTTTTAAAAGTCTCTCATATTCAACAACAACCTATAACAGCAGTGATATTTACCTCACAAATACCAAAATATGACCTTTTAGTCATGCCCATTGGTCGTCATGATGCATGATTGTATGTGTATATATATGATAACCCTATGGGGCTGATTCATTTCCACAGGGTCAGCATGATGCTTAAATGTACTGCTGGCGTGAAGACATGCCGGTACTTCATTGGTGCATCATACAGGCATGATGCACTCCTACATTAGCGGCCCCTAAAGCAATGACGGCAACATGTGATTCAATGCATCATGCAGAGCCTCGGGGAGTATCAGCCGCATAGGGTTGGCATGATGCATTACTGCTGCATAAAGGGTTAACTCTTAAGCATCACTGATGCATTAATGCATCATGCCCATTGGTCTTCATGATGCACTAATGAAATGCTGGCGAACAGTCTCGCCAGCACTTTATTGGAGCATCATGCCGACCCTATGGGGTTGATATGTTTACTCCCGGAGGGTTGGCATGATGCACCAATGAAGTGCTGGTGAGTAGTCTCACCAGCACTTCATTGGTGCATCATGACTATCAAGGGGCATGATGCACTCCTTCACCAGCGGCCTTTAAAGGGTTAAGGTCTACATAATGAGGTTCATATGCCCTGATCATCAATGATGCAGTTCAGGTGAATCTATTCACCAGCAATGCATTTGTGCATCATGTCAACCCTTCAAGACTCCATCCACTCTGCAGCAGCAGCATGATGCACAAATGCAGCGAGTAACTCGCAAGATCAGCATCTGTGCATCATGGTGACCAAAGGGTATACCGTAAATTCCCTTGTATAAGCCGCATCCCTCATATAAGCCGCACCCTGAGTTAGTGGCTGAGCTATAAGCCACATTCAGGACTTGAAAATTGATATTTTTATACTTTTCTATAGTGTCAAATACCCTCGTATAAGCAGCACCCTTTCTTATGGCAGATACTATAAGCCTCATTTTGATTTGGATTCTGGTATAAGCCGCGGCTTATATGGGAGAATTTACGGTAATTATTTAAAGGACTTTGCAACAGCAAAAAGGGATAAAGGCAGGAGAAATAAGTTTCTGCCCTTACCGTAACAAGTGATAGGGATTTCTAAAGACAAATAGAGTTTTGTGAATAGTTCTCTCATGTATAAATAGTTCCCTCAGGATGATTAACAGTATCACGATATCAACAAAACAAGAACAGAATCTGTGGCACAAGTGCAACCTGTAAATGAATACAGTATGCCTCAGATGTCATGTTCATTTTGTGTTCATTCACTTAGCGCAAGGAACTCGCGGGTCCTGTCCTTTAGGATGTTAGAATGCACCGCTGATAAATGACGTAACAGGATAAAACCCTGACACAAAATAGCCTAGAAATTGGAAAGGAAGCTGAGTGCGCAAAACTTTGTGTCCATACAGCTTGACAAAAGAATGTTGATTCTCGACATGAGGCCTTTTCTTATGTGAATGCCTTTATATATGCGTGTGTGTCAGACATGTACAAAAATGGTTTTTATGCTCTCTTATCTTAGAGATTTCTCTGTAAAGAATTTTCTGATAGTTCAAAATGGCCTATGCTTAAAGTGTAGCATATCCAATTTCGAGGCTATTTTACGTCTGGTTTTTGGTTAATTCCAGCAGTAAGTAACAGGTACCAGAAAACGTGTATCTGAATATAACACACGAATTCCGCTGTAGCTCGCTCGGCAGGTGCAGCCAGTGAGTCACTGTTTGAAAAATGGGAAAATTTTCTCATAGTTCATACTCATGATTCTCCATCTGGGTATCATAACGCCAGTTGGGTGTTCCTTCATTTATATTTGCTCATTTGATCCTCTAATGTAGCCTCTTCCTTTCCAAAATCCAAGATCCTCCACTGTCAGAAATATTGGAACCCTTGTTACACAGGTCTAATTGAGCAATTCTAACATAGAAGACAACACATGACAAATCTGACGATAAGATTCAATATTGCTCTGAAATATATATATACATATATTCTCTCATATATACACATGATAATAGAAACCTTCTCATATATATACCGTAAATCCCCGGTCATAAGCCGGATTTTTTTTTCTATTTTGGGCCCAAACCGGCTTCTAAATTTTTCCCAAAGTCCCCCCCCCCCCCGGCTTATGACCGGTTTTTTTTTACTATAGAATAAAGAGAAAATGGTAAAAATTTTACCCAAAAACCGGCTTTTATTTTTATCCTGAACTCACCCCCTGGCTTATGACCGGGGCCGGCTTATGACCGGGGATTTACGGTACCGGTACCTGTATACCGATATGCCAATAGTGTGTATGGCAATCCAAATTTGTTGTGCGTCTCAAGTCAACCGTAATCACTAACAATTCAACATATTACACATGGATGTCATTTTTGAGTTGCAGGGGTAATGCCAGGGGACAATTTTGTATGATTTTCCTTTTAACTTCAGCAAAATGGTTTTGACAGTTTTATGACAGCATCATGCCCATTAACAGTACCAGTCCATCATGCAGACACTCTGGACAAGGGTTCCCAATCTACCGCTGGTGGTTGTTTCAACTGACTGTTAACAGCCATTCTTCAGCTTACGACTAACTGAAAATTGATTTTTTTTTTTTTTGGAGCACATGCAAAAAAAAACCAACGAAACATTCATTTTGACTCCAACCAAAGTTGTAGAAAATATTTTGCGCATTTACATGAAATCTTATCAACCCCCTGTTATTAATTCATTTTCACCCCTGAATTAAACAAAATTTTAATTTTTAATGACTTCTCAAATTGTTTTAATTGACCTTTAAGGGAAAAAAAGGTTTAACTGACTTATAACTGCTGAGTGGGAAAGCTGCTGGAGGGTCTGCATAATGCATTAATACATTAACAAATGTTTCTGTTGTATTTTCTAAGCGTACTACCGTAATCTCCCGCGTATAAGGCACACCTAGAGTTTGGGAAAATTCTCAAAAAAAAATGAAAAATTCATAACTTTGGTTCTACTGGATGAATTTTCAAAATTCAAAAACCTATCTGTAGCTTGGGCCACCCCGAACCCTACTGGGCTCCCTTTTGTCCTATTTTGACCAAGGGGGCATGTAAGATATCAAAAGAAAGGTCTTGGTGTCCCCCTTGTGGATCCAATGGGAACTAAAACCCCCCCGTATAAGACGCGCCTTATACGCGGGAGATAACGGTATGCGCTAATTAAAATTGAATATATTTTATTTATAGAAAGTGGGGAACCCAGATGAAACCAGTCCATCTCTAATGACAACCCTGTCTTTCATTTAGAATTCTCTAGGTTTTGCTTGACGATACTTTTTCATTTTCTGATTGTAGCCGACACATTTCATTGCCTAAGGGTAAAAACATTGATTAGAGTTTGTTACCATTGATAACAGCAGATTTTGTGAAAATACATGATCAGACTTTTAGATTATGCTATCGGAATACAGCGACATAATTCAAATATCTAAATAAGTAGAAACAATCTAAAATTGATACAGAGCCTAATAAACAAATCTAATGCCTAAATAATACAGCAATATAAACGTACATCAATGACAATATAAAATAAATTCCCATGAGTTAAAAGATATAAGAAGAATATGACAATATAATCATTTGCTTAACACTATAAATTACCTAGCGCTATAATATAAAATTCTACCTACTTGCGTGACTTCGCCACTGGATGACTACGTAACTAATCATATCCCGACCATTTATAAACCTTTTTAAAAATATTTAACATTTGCTGCGAAATTGTCCTTTATATGGCCTAAATGCCACACCTCTGCTGCCACTTTATAATGATCAGGAGACGGATTCGATAAAACACCTAGGACCATCACACGTACAACGTTACGCTTATTTCTTTTTTACCCTATAAAAATACATATCTACATTTTTTACATCACATTAAAAGACTTTAATACAAGATTTACAAACTAAAAAAGGACCTGCTTTCAGCAGAATTTAAAAGTTTTTGTGTAACAGCAATATTCAAAAACAGGTCATGATGAAGTAGGAACACAAATGATGTATAAAAATACGATATGCATAAAATACCAGCATGAATCCATAATGTGTCAACGACAATATCTAACAGGTTCATTTCAACCCTCCCACACTTCCTTACTGGCCATAATGATCTGAATGAAAAATAGTTGTTCGGTACATGGGATCGAAGTTCAGTAAAAACAAGCGTAAACGCACTTGACTCGCATTACTCACTCAAATAAAAAAGAAACGAACACTGTTTACATTCAAGAGACTTCTGAAAGCCTCGTAGGTCTCGGTAAAACTTCAAAAACTGGATAAATCAGTGGTAGCACTGACTGAAAACATGGGTAGTTACCAGGCATGACTTGGTACACTGCTAAATGAATTTCACCCTTTAGTTAACGCTTCAAGCATTTCAACTCCATAACACCACACATTAGAGTTGTGGAAATCCATGTATTATATAATAGTAGAGTAGAAATTGTAGTATAAAAAGTCCTACAATTAATATGTTTCACAATAGATTTTGATTATTGGATTAAATTTCTTTGGGACATATGGCTGGAATTTTCAAAATTTGATCGTGGTTTTGATCTATTCCATTTCAGAAACAGGAAGCACATAAATCAGTTGGTAAATGTCCTTTTATCCATCATAGTTTTGATCTTCTTTTTTTTTTTCTTCTTCTCAATATTAGGTAGTGATCAGCAAACATGCCAGCTACACATGTTTCAGCCTTGAGTACTAAACCTGACCCAGACATTACATTGTATTATCATAACACGCACTCAGTGACTTGAACCCTACTGTACGTGAACCGCATAACTTGTGGAATAAATCACATCATACTTCTAATCTGTTCACGATGTATCAAGCCGGATAAGTCGTAGCTTGTAGCAGTCGGCAAGCACGCAGGCCGCCTCGTTAGAACCCCCGCAGTAGTGTGAAGATGAGAAAACTGTCAGTAGTTTGCCTTTTTGTTGAACCTGGAGGAACAAAGGAAAACAGGATTACCAGCAAAACTCAAGAGTGCAGCCAAGGCAAGTCTAGTCATTTGCATTTCGTGTTTATGTGTGTGTGCAGCTATCCCTGTTCTGATCTCGGAATCTCGCGTGAGATTAAGTAGGTACCCAATATGTAAGTGAGTAATATAGGTTTAACACCATTTCGACAGCTAAGGTCATATTCATGGTGAGAATGACATTACACAATTTCACAGGGAAAATGTGTTGGTGCCCACCCATATGTGCACCACACATCCTGAGGGGATATAAAAGAGGAGATATAGACACTTTTAAAGCAGGACTGAGCTGGCCGTTTTCAGATCGGCACAGACCCGCCGATCTGTAAGCAGACACTGCGCCACTCCCAGGTCACTCAGTCCACTGTGAAGCTTAACCATTGAGACCCTCACTGTGACCACTGCAGCCCACCCCACCCAGCCAACCCAGCTGATGGATGTTACATTGGACTGGGCTTGGGTGCATTTACATCTAGGTTTCAAACTTTTGTAGAGCACAACTGAGAAATACTATACCGTAATCTCCCGCGTATAAGGCGCAGCCCGCGTATAAGGCGCACCTAGAGTTTTGGAAAATTCTCAAAAAAATGGAAAATTCATAACTTTGGTTCTACTGAATGAATTTTCAAAATTCAAAAACCAATGGGTAGCTTGGGCCACCTTGGGCCCTCCTGGGCCCCATTTTGTCCTATTTTGACCAAGGGGGCATGTAAGATATCAAAAGAAAGGTCTTGGTGTCCCCCTTGTGGATCCAATGAGAACTAAAACCCCCCGTATAAGACGCGCCTTATACACGGGAGATTACGGTAGGATGTGTCTGTGGGTGGAGGGGGGTAGAAGATTTATTGGGGGTTGGGGCCATTTACCCTAGACCCCGCCCCCCACCAGAAAATTTGCAATTTTCACCAAAAGCTTTAGAACTATAGTTGCAAGCCATACTGGAGCAAAATAAGAACTACAGATTTAAGATGTGGGGGCAGAAGATGTTTTCCCCATAATTTTGGGCTTGGGGCCATTCACCCCAGAGCCCCCCTCCAAGAAAATTTGCAATTTTTACCAAAGGGTTTATAGATCTAGGTTACAAAGCTTACTGGAGCACAAATAAGAACTACAGATTTAAGGTGTGGGGGCAGAAGATGTTTTCCCCATAATTCAGGGCTTGGGGCCATTCACCCCAGAGCCCCCCCCTGAAAATTTGCAATTTTTAACCAAGTCTTTATAGATCTAGGTTGCAAACCTTACTGGAGCACAAATAAGAACTACAGATTGAAGGTGTGGGGGCAGAAAATGTTCTCCCCATAATTCTGGGCTTGGGGCCATTCACCCCAGAGCCCCCCCCTGAAAATTTGCAATTTTTAACCAAGTCTTTATAGATCTAGGTTGCAAACCTTACTGGAGCACAAATAAGAACTACAGATTTAAGGTGTGGGGGCAGAAGATGTTTTCCCCATAATTCAGGGCTTGGGGCCATTCACCCCAGAGCCCCCCTCCAAGAAAATTTTTACCAAAGGGTTTATAGATCTAAGTTGCAAACCTTTCTAGAGCACACATGAGAACTACCGTAAACTCCCGCGTATAAGACGCGTCCTCTACGCCAAACAAAATGCTGGGGAGTCTTATAGCTTTCTCTCAAGTTGGGGGTGCGTCTTATACGAGGGGTAATTTTTCTATAGAAATGTACTAAATTTACAAAATTGAGCCCTAAGAGGTGCGTCTTATACGCGTAAATGCTTCTCCCAAAAAGGGGGTGCGTCCTATACGCGCAACGCGTCTTCTACGCGGGAGATTACGGTACATATTCAAGGTGTGGTTGGCAGGAGATTTCTTTTTTATATAAATCTAGGGATCAGGGCCATTCACCCCAGAGCCCCCATCCAGAAATCTTCACATGGAGTCCTTCTATAGACAACTTAATGTAAGCTGCTATCTTTCTTAGAGCACAAGTAAAAAAACTACAGATTTAGGGAGTGGGGATAAGAGATTTTATCCATAATTTTGAAGTTGGGGCCATTTTCCCCAGAACCTGCCCCCCAGAAAATTTGCATTTTTTTTCATCAGAGGCTATACAGATCTAGTTGTAAAACCTTTCTAACGGCAAAAAAGAACTACAGATTTAGGGTGTTGGGGCAGGAGAAGTTGTATCCATTATTCTGGGTTTGAGGTCATTTACCCCCAGAGCCCCCCCCCCTGAAATTTTGCATTTTCTACCAGAGGGAACAGGATATTTCTCCATAATTTCGGGATTAAAATCCTTCTGCTGCATAATCAAACTAGTCTGTAAGGGTGGTCCATCAGGGGTGTGAAAGCTCTGCGGGAACGCGGAATTCCGCGGTTCTGATGCTCACAGGCATCATTCCTGAGACCTGTGCAAATCCACTGAGAAAATGAATTACCACTTATATCGGGGGGGGGGGGGGTCCTTAGAATATTTTCCAATGTTATGATCTGTTGTCATCCAAAACCAGAAATTTGAGTATCCCAGTGGTAGTTCTTAGCCTCTCTGTACAAGAGAAGATAGCATGTGTCCAATTGACTATTTAAATGACCTTTATATAATGTTAAAATGTTAACTGGAAATCATTGTGAAGTAGCTTCAGAGGAAATGTATTTTAGGATTTCACACCCCTGTCCATAGTCAGACTTCAGAGTCTCGGATGTACCCCATCTTGCATTGATACAATATGGTACGACTGGCTGCAATCAGGCAATCAGATTTTAAGGGGGCTGGGGAGGCTGGCCCCTAACCCCAAATTATGAAAAAATCTCTAATTCCCTCGTCCTAAATCTGGTGTTATTTCTGGGAAACTTATCCAAAAGTATCCAAGTTGTCTACACATAGTATCTGAGAGAACTTTCATATTTTCTAGGTGGGGGGTGGCCCCATAGCCCCAAATTATGGACAAATCTCCCGCTCCCTTGTCCTTAATCCAGTGTTGCTATATATTTCTGCTAGACTTATCCAAAAGTGTGCACCCAAGTTGTCTACAGATAGTATCAGAGAGAATTTTCAGATTTTCGGGGGGAGGGGGAGGCTGGCCCCTAACCCCAAATTATGGAAAAAAAATCCAATTACCTCATTCTAAATCAGGTGTAGTTATTTCTGCTAGACTTATCCAAAAGCGTGCACCCAAGTTGTCTACACAAAGTATCTGAGAGAATTTTTATATTTTCCTGGGGGGGCTGGCCCCTAAGCCCCGAATTATGGAAAAAATCTCCCGCTCCCTTGTCCCTTAACCCAGTGTTGTTATATATTTCTGCTATACTTATCCAAGGTGTGCACCCAAGTTGTCTAGAGAAACTACTGAGAGAATTTTCAGATTTTCTGGGGGGGGGCTGGGGAGGCTGGCCCCTAGCCCCAAATAATGGGAAAATCACCCGTTTCTCTTTAGGCTTCTTTAATAAGTTTCTTGTCTGGTCCCTAACCCCCAAATTATGGGAAAATCTCCTTCTTCCCCTAAAGCTGTAGCTGTTATTTCTGCTGTAAATTTAACCCAAGGTTTTCCCCCTAGACCGAGTTGTCTGCACAAAGTGATATAAAATATGATTTCTTTTTTTTTTTGGGGGGGGGGGCTTGGGAGGCTGGCCCCTAACCCCAAATTATCGGAAAAACCTCCCATTCCGTCGTTTTCATATTTTCTGGGGGGGGTGGCCCCTTACCCTCGAATTATGGAAAAAAATTTCCCATTCCCTTGTCCTTAATCCAGTGTTGATAGATATTTCTGCTAGACTTATCCAAAAGTGTGCACCCAACTTGTCTACAGAAAGTATCTGAGAGAATTTTCGGGGGGGGGGGGGGGGTTGCTGGGGAGTCTGTCTCCTAACCACAAATTATGAAAAAAGTCTTCCCTCGCCCTATAAAATCTGGTGTTATTTCTGCTAGACTTATCAAAAAGCGTGCACCCAAGTTGTCTACACAAAGTATCTGAGAGAATTTTTATATTTTCCTGGAGTGGGAGTGGTCATTATTTATCAACAGGGGGGGAGGGTGGGTTTGAGGGGGCCGTAAAATTTTCAGACCCCTCCCGAGGGGGGCTAAAAAAATTTTGACCCCTCTTGAGGGGGGGGGCTAAAAAAATTCACCCTCTTTTTAGCAAAAAAGCCCGCGCGCTACTATAGATCAAAGAGGGGCGCGAAAACTCTCCGCGCCTCCGGCGCGGGGGGGGGGGGCGTAAAAAATTTCCGTGCATCCGCGCGAAAACCCACCACACACCCCCTGTTGATAAATAATGACCACTCCCTTATCCAAAAGTGTGCACCCAAGTTGTCTAGAGAAAGTATCATAGAGAATTTTCAGATTTTCTGGGGGGGAGGCTGGCCCCTAGCCCCAAATAATGGGAAAATCACCCGTTTCTCTTTAGGCTTCTTTAATAAGTTTCTTCTCTAAACTCTCAGATTTGCTAGTCATGATTTTTGTATGGATAAGAATAGGTCATATGACCTGGTACAAGTCACATGAATGCTAGTTGCCTTTTGCCACTGTAGAGGTCACTGTGGTGGTGCTCTCCAAGTAGCCTCCTAGTGTTAGGTTGTGGAACTTACTTTTCAGTCAGCTCAGAGCCCCTTTAAGTGGGGTAGGGCAGGGGCGTGGGAAGCAGTTTTAGAGTGGATAGGACCAGGGGGGTTTTCTGCAATTTTTGACCTCCCTTTGCTTGACCTTTTAGTTTTGACCTTTTGAGGAGTTGGCCAAAAGTGGGGGGGGGGGGCATGTCCCCCCTGCTTTCCACGCCCATGTAGGGAAGCCCTCAATATGTCAGTAGCATGATAGGCCATGAACAAGTCTGATGTGAGATCAGAACCGGAAGTTGCTGATGTCAGCGTGCATGTGCGTAACTCGGGAACCAGTTCAGTGCTGAGTCAGCGCTATAGGGTAGGTACCATTGGCTCAGAATGATGAAAACTGGGGGACGTACTGTAAAACAGTCCATGTAAGGCCTCATTTTGCATATATAAGGGAAATGATAAAGTATGCATTTGATGTTTGTAGATATTTTGCCTATATGGTGCACTTCATTTTGGGAGGATCCTATAATAAGGTTCATATGAGGTTATCCTCACGTATAAGGCGCGGCTTATGGGCCAGGATTTAGATTGGCATTATTACTGACCTGGAAACCGACTTGTTGCACCTCGTGGGCACGGATTACATGTGACAAGTTGTTGCGCTTAAGGAAACCAAACAGCGCATCTGAGGTAAAGAAGTTGGCCGTCCCCCGCCGTGAGTTGAACACAAACCCATCGTTCTCAGCGATATCATCTTCCATATCAGCGGTGACTGCATCTGAACTGAAAGTCGCAAAATTGATTTGAATTTATTGTCAACTTCAATTTTTAGATATGATATGCATAGGCTATGCTATCATAAAAATTGCGTCATTAAAACATTTTTTTTTTAAATAAAGAATTTAAACTGAGAGACTGATATAAATCAGAAATGAAATTCTGTAGAGTGACGGAACCATCATTAAAGAGCTGCATGTTTCCTTAATGGTCATGTTCTAATGCCTTCATGATGCAACTTGCTACATTTGTGCATCATGACGACAAATAAGGATGCTCTATGTGGCTCTAAATCCATGTAAACGCTGAGTTTTTAAGAGTCTGTAATATCACTAAACTTATATATACCATGACCCAGTAATGCTAACCTTATGGGATCGCTCCAGAGGATTTCCCACGCCAGCGGTGAGTCCAACTCAGGGTCGGCTAGCGGTACAGGGATGTCCTTAATAGCCTCAATAAAACCGCCGCTCTGATCAGGCGACGGGATCCCACCGTGTACACAGAATATTTTGTCATCTATTGTGGCAGCGATGGGCATGGCATCAAAACAGTCGTTAATGGCTTCCCAGATCTGTTCTCCGACCGTCTCTCCAAATTTCTGTATGCACTCACTGTGGGAGGAGATGAATTATGTTGACTGTATCAACCCTGTAGGGTCGTCATGATGCATGAATGCAGCCCTGGCGAGTTACTCGCCAGGGCTGCATTCATGCATCATGACGACCAATGGGCTTGGTGCACTAGTGCAGTATCGGTTCTTATAGGTTTAAGCACAGCTAGAAAAAAAAAAGACTTAACTTCACAAATTCTGCATCTATTCTAAGATACTGCAAAACTTTCATACTCAAATTTGAACTGTTTATAAAAATGCAGCCATCATGATAGCCATGGTTCACTGAAACGCTGTGCTGCTCTTCTTAGACTTACCCTGCTAGGGCCACTAATGCATCGGTGCATCATGCCCACTGGTCAGCATGATGCATCAATGAAGTGATGGCCAGCGGAACTGTAGGTTCACTTTAAAGGGTTATACAATTAAAAGTTCATGATATGTACTAATCATACCTGCAAACTCCAGACGAGAAATTTCCAACCCCCCCCCCCCCCTCCTCTCCTTACGAATTAAAAAAGATGATATCTAATTGGATCTGGACGAATCACACCAGAATCACAAGATTGACCCAGATGGATCTTCACAAAAAAAAACTGAGAAAACTAAGGAGTTTGGAGGTATGACTTCTAGAAAACCAAAGGACCTACCTATGGAACTGAAACATCTTTTGCACACTTCTGAGTTCATGGTTTCCTCTGAGGAGGAAAAACTTGCTGGGTGCCAGAAGTTTTTGTGCCAGGAGGTAGGAACACACCTACGTCATGCAAAATAAAAACAACCATTTATCATCTAAACTATTGAACAAACTGATGCCTAGTCTAAAGGGGATCTATAAGTGGTTTAATCTTGAGGTATTGTTTTTTTATAAATTGAAAATTGATCTAGGCTTAATTTATCTGAAATAATGTAAAATTGGCCGGGAAATTAATACCGTAACTACAGGGGCTATACGAGGTTTCATTCAAAGGATTTCATTTCTAAATTGAAACCCCAAAAAGTTTAAAAAATATCTAATACAGGCATAAATTGGATAATCTCTACATTTTAGCTAGACAGGGAGAGTTTAAAAAGAACTGGTAACTGGAGTCCCTTTGAGGTGGAATAAAAAATGAATTGGCTCTCTTATCAAAGAAAAAATGAGCTGTTCTATATTTCATAAATGTGCAACAAACATTTGTCCCTACTGTAGAAAAGGAAGTGAAATTGATATGAAAACTTCCATGGAAATCCATAAAAACTGCATAGTAAAAAGACCACTGTATCAAATGTACTCACCTCTACTCCAAACTCGCCGCGGTCGACATAGTCACCGAGGAACAAGAAGTTAGCGGGTGTAAGTAAGGGGCCCATGCGCCATAACGCCTTCTCAAAGCACGCCAAGTCACGGAAATTACCATGGATATCACCTGTAAGCCAACAAAAACATGGCAGTCAAAATCACAGTTTATGTTATTTTCAGAGGTATAGTTATGTGGCTTTGTCCGCCACAGTGCAAACGTCAGCGGACATAGGCCCTTGATAGTGGGCAATTAAAATACATAACTACCCATGGATTTCCCTCTATATGCCCTAGCACCATATGTGAATAAGAAGTAGCCTGTAAACGACTTAGAGCCAGCTAAATAGGGAGTTGAGGAAGGAGGAACCCTCTAAATACATACATGCAATATCTGAGTGCGCAAAAAAAAAAACCAAAAAAAAAAAAAACCTGAGCCCTTAAAAGTCAAAAAAGGTTTTGGAAAAACAGTCATAGCCATTTTAATTTCCTATTTTTTCTTGTTTTTTTTTAATAAAGTCAAAAACTCAGGGTGTGACTTACATACAGCGTTTTAATGAATTATAGAAAAGACAATTATATAGCTTACCGAGTATGTAGGTGGGTGACTTGAGTCGTAGTAGCCTCGGCTCATCCCGCAGAGTTTCACGCGCCTGTCGACATAATGCTAACAAACATTTGGCTAACGCCTTTGTGTCAACTTGTCCCCAGTCAAATGCCTCCTGTGGAATTATAGAAAATACAAGAGAATGCATGTCGTATAGCGTAAGCTAGTTTGTCTAATTTTCACAGGAAGATAATTTTGGGTGTGCATTACAATGTCAAATTTTAGAAATATTCTGCTTAACCCTGTCGATATTAGAAACCTTCCTTCTTTTTGTCTAAAGTGTGAATCCATCGATATTTAAAAGTGCAGTGCAGTTTGAGTATATATAGAAGTGAGGGCCCAGGTGGCCAAAGACCCGAAATCCTAGTGCCCAACCCTGCTTCAAACCAAATATAAGTTTTTAATTATTTCTTCTCATTTGTGCAAACTTACCTTGGTCATACTGCCGTTAGAACCTTTTATCGGTCGCTCAAAGTACCGCAAACCCGTCAACATCTCGTTAGGATGTGATCTCTGTAAAACAGACCTTTGGTTAGTACACAGGCAGAGTATATGAACTTCTGAGTCCCATTCAGTAAACATACAATTTTATTTTTCCATTCGTCCACTATAGAATGACAATTTGGTCGACACGACCAGGTTTTTCCATCTGACAAGGTGCAAATAAAGTCAATATTGAAATCGTATGGTTATGAAGAGTCTCAAAATTTAATGGTATAGGGGTTGTGGAGGGCGTTGGAAGCCATGGTATTCAGTGATTTTCACTCTTAAGTTGACAAAAAAGTAGTCCTGAACTATCAATATTTCAGTAAAATTTTAATGAAAAGGTAGGAAAAGTGGTAATGCTGAGTTTCATTTCCTTTACAAAATACCAATGTGGTGGATTGGTGCAGAATGAGAAACTATCAAGAGAAGGACTCATGATCTTACCTGGTTAAATGAGTCCACAGATGACATACGCTGGAAGCGGGATTTATCCCCCTCTAGGTGACAGCGCGCTGACCCGCTAACGGCCGCGGTACCCGGCAGGTCCCAGATGGCCATCACGTCCGACAACGTCCCCGTCCTACGCACCTTGATGGTATGGGTTGCTAGTTCATAGTTCTCATTCTTTGCTGACCCCTGACTCGCATTCCTCTCCGGGACTTTGAAATTGTCTTCTGCTTCTATATAAAAGGGGGTTTTGTTGAGTGGAAGATGTAGCAGGGCATGGCTAATGCTAAACACTTGAAGGGTGGCTGATGCATTAATGCATCATGTGCACATGCCCATTGATGCACCATACCGACCCTCCCACGACTGTTGCAGCCCTCAGGGGTGTGAAATGCCGAAATTCACACCCTCTGAAGCGCAATATACCACCTTGCAGGTACTTCTACTTAATATTTTAACATTAGATTAAAGTGGTCAAATCAGTACATTGGACATATTAAAGATGCAATTTCAACTAAAATGACTTGGTGGAACGTAATTGATGAATCATACTGTGCTTAATATTGCCTCTTTCCCCAATGAATGGTATATATTATTTTGGCATGTATGCCCTCTATATGTGTAAATAGAACACAATTAGCTGTAGAGTATCTCTTCTCTATGGCGGGAAATGAAAGTCAACATCAAGGTAGTTAAGGGTTATAACATAAGAGGGCTCCACCAGCTTGCTCCTAGATTAGTTGGTCTATCATATTGCATGTCCTTGTAAATCCTGTGTTCTTTGTTGTATTGTTTCTATTATTTCTATTGTCTCTTGGAAAATTCAAGCATAACACAAGTGAACCTTTTGTTTGAAATAAACCCTCCCAAACTGAAACTATCCTAATAGTTATGTCCTTGTAGTAAGGGCATTCAGTACATGCCTTAGCCACAAGGTGACACCCATGGGCCATGAGGAATCCAGTCTACACAGGTAATCACTCATCCATGAATACCCACTATGTTATCCGGTTGTTTTAATGTCGACCTACAGTAAAAATTCTGGCTGTACATGGCCATATTTCACGGTGAGAAACACTAAATATCTTTTCAAAAGTTGGGGAATACTTTAAGGGTGTATTGCCCCTTACAAATATGGTATGACTGAAAAATGATAGAATTTTAGCTGGGATACGATCTTTAAACCACTTTCTGATGTAGAGAAAAGCTTGGAATTACCACTGGGATAATATCTCTATTCCATTTGGGATGAAACTTTGCATCAAAGAAAATTCTATTTCAGACCCCCCCCCCCCCCCCATAAATGGAAATTTATTTTCTCAGTGGATTTGCAGAGATCCCAAGAATGGTCCTGGTGGGCATTAAAACCGCGGATGTCCGCGTTTCCGCGGAAATTTCACACCCCTGAGCCTGGTAAGTTTGGCGCAGCACATTAATGCACTGTTGGTCTTTAAGCGACTATATTATGCCAGTCTCATCAGAAGTGTATTGATTCATTTATGCCGACCCCTCAGAACTTTATCAGTACGGTAAATTACTAGCATGGGCAAAATACATTAATTAAAGAATAACCGGGGATGGGAGTGCTCATTTTCAACAACAGGGAAGTGGTGGTTTTTGTTGCTTTTTTGTGTGTGTTTTGGTGGTTTTTTTTTTTGTTTCGTTCTTTTTTTGGAGGGGGGGGGGGTCAAAAAGTTTCAGGCCCCTCTGAGAAAGAAGGGGGATTAGAATTTCACCCACACATTACTATAGAATAAAAGGGGGAGTGCAAAACATGTTGGAACGCATGAATATCCACCCTCCCTTGTTAAAAACTGACCGGTCCCTTTGTCAGCTTGGATTGAATCATGGGTGCCATCTAGGGGGGAATATTAATCTGATGTCTGTCTATGTACCGTAATCTCTCGCGTATAAGGCGCACCTCGCCTATAAGGCGCACCCCCAACTCAGGGAGGTCTGTTTCACGTATTAGGCGCACCTCTAAGGGCAGATTTTTGTTACTTTAGTACTGTTCTATAGTAAAAATACCCCCCCCCCTATAAGGCGCACCCCAAACTCAAGGCAATGTCCCTCCCACGTATAAGAATCAGCATAATTTTGTTTGGCGTATAAGACGCGCCTTATACGCGGAGATTACGGTATTTGAAATGTAATAGTACATCATGTTGAAATCTACACATACCTGATGGTCGCCTGGTTTTGTTGTCAGGCTCAAACCGGACTGTCGTTGTGTTCACACTGTTGGACCTGGCACGTTTTGCTGCCGGCTGAACTTCTGATTTCTTGTCTCTGGAATATAAGATAAGAAGTGTCAATAAGTCATCTCTATACTGATATGAAAGTTACATGGAAATAGAGGTAAAAGAATCCATGAATGCTCTAGCTCTGGTAAGTCTACTCGCTAGGGCTGCACTGATTGATAAAGATAAAATGTGCACAATGCGTAAATATACTGCAGTCCTTAATTAATCCTGTAAGGGCCGCTGATGCGGGAATGCATAGTGCCCAAAGGTCATCATGATGCACCAATGAAGTGCTGGCGAGTCTACTCGCCAGCACTTCATTGGAGCATCATGAAGACCCTCGAGGACTGTGTGCTGACCGGGTCAGCATGATGCATGAATGTAGCCCTTGTGAGTTACTCGCCATGGCTGCATTCATGCATCATGACGACCACTAGGCTTGATGCATTAATGCATCAGCAGCCCTAAAATCTTAAAGCTTGCAAAGTTTAGCGATGAATCTGAAAAGATTATTACCCACCTCCGTACATTGTACATGGAGGACTGTGGAAGTCTAAACAGCACCGAGGTGCCGCGGAACTTAAGCTGTCCGACAGCGTTCAGGAAGTCAGTCAGCGGTAAACTCTCTTTGTAGTCCGTACCAAACACCCTGTGTAGTAAACACATTGATTGATTAAAGTCTGTGAATAACAGACTGGTTGTACTATAAAAAACCCACTTATAGGCCACACCTGGGTATAAGCCGCACGCTCAGTTCATGACTTAGTTACCGTAATACCCTGCGTATAAGGCGCACCTCGCATATAAGGCGCAACAGAGTTTGTAGATGTGGGTGTAAAAATCTGTTCTTATCAACGGATTTTCAAAATTTAAAGACCTATAGTCATCTTAGAGCCTCTCAAATCCCATTTTACCAGCACATAGAGTCAGGGAAATACTGGGGAAATTATAGAGAAAAATATCTCCCAAATAGTTCTGCTCGTATAAGGTGCACTAGGGGCCCATCCTCGCATATAAGCCGCGCCTTATACGCAAGGTATTACAGTATGAGCTGCACATAGGGTCTGGTAAAGTTCCCATTTCTTACTATAGTCTGTATAAGTAAAACCTCACATATAGGCCACACCCTGAGTTCCTGGGGGTGGTATAAGCTACTCCAGGTGTCTGAAATGGTAGATCCAATGGCCAACATATATGATTCTCATATCTACTAAATAGCACGTTGATTGGAACTGGAGATGGTTACATACTGAGCTGATTATGTCAAACACTACTTACTTTGCACTATTTATTGCATCTTCCTCAACAGCCACATCGTCCTTCGGTAATTGTTTCGACAGTCGTATGTCCAGCACCATTTTCCTAAAAATATATGGGCATCACTTATTTTTAAACCAACTGAAAGACAAAACCTTTAAAACTTACTACATGGGCGAGACCAGGAATTTGAAAACAGTGTGGCAAAGGGAGTTTGAACAAGTTTTTCCTTGGTCACAAAGTCAAGACTAGAAAAGCGAAAATCCCTGCGCACAAAAAGAGTGGGGGGGGGGTGTAGTCCCCCCTTAAAATCCGCAATTGAAATAAGGTTTGAGCTAACACTACCGTAATCTCCCGCGTATAAGGCGCGTCTTATATGCCAAACAAAATGCTGCTGAGACTTATATGTGGGAGGGACATTGCCTTGAGTTTGGGGTGCGCCTTATAGGGGGGGGGGGGTATTGTTACTATAGAACAGTACTAAATTAACAAAAATCTGCCTTAGGGGTGCGCCTTATACATGGGACAGGCCTCCCTGAGTTGGGGGTACGCCTTATACGCAGGCTGCACCTTATACGCGGGAGATTACGGTATATATAAAACATGTATAATATTGGAAATACCAAAAATGTTAAACTCTCTGACCTAATACGGTAACCTCATAAATCAACACTCTACATAAACCAGGGGTACTTTTCAAGCGAATTTTGGTAGAAGTTTTATATGGTCTTTTCTACAATCTTATACAATAAAGCCGAGTCACAGGCCAGAGGTAGACTTTGAGGATACTTTAAGACTTATAGATTGACTTACTTGAACTCACTGAAGTCTAGCAGTCCATCCAGGTTTATGTCGTAGTATCTGAATATGTACCTACAGCGCATCTCTGCGGGTGTACCGCCGTGTTGTGTCACCGGCTCCATGGCCGCTAGACCCAGCAACACCTCGCGGAACGACAATAGGTGCCGTCTGTGTAGGTCAAACGCCCTGTCAGCAGAACATAGGGTACATGTTAAGTTAAGGACAACAGGTGATACTAGTGCTGCTCAAAAGCTCTTATTGAAACATAGGCAAAGCAATTTTATCGCTGTTAACTCTGACGACTTTTAGCAGGAAAAGCTTGCGAACCAGAAGTGCCAAAAGCATCTTAAAATGGGTTTGAAAATTTTTTTCTTTTTTTATATCCACCGACACCCCCTTTATTTGTAATCCTCAAGATAAGAACGCAAGATCTCCAGGTGCTTGACATTCTAAACTTCAGGGGTGTGAAATTCCCAAATCAATTTCCACTGAAGCACAATGTACCGCCTTGCAGAGGCTTATATCTAATATTTTTACATTAGATTTAAGTGACTGAAACAGTAAATTGGACACATAATACCACCATCTGATGTAGAGACAGTTTTGGAATTACCCTTGGGATAGAATCTGTATTCCATTTAGGAAAAAAACTTTACATTGGAGTAAATTCTATGTCAGAACCCCCCCCCCTCCCTCCATAAATGGAATTTTATTTTCTCAGTGGATTTACATAGATCTCAGGAATGGTCCTGGTGGGCATAGAAACCGTGGATTTCCGCCTTTCCGCAGCAATTTCACACCTCTGTAACTTCATACATATATTATATGTTATTTTTCTCTGACATGAAGAGAAATGCCTGAATTTCTGTTTTAAAATTGTGAATTCGGGGTAAATTTGGCAAAAATTCGGCGTGTTATGCAGATTCAGCAGAAGCCCGACCCTCTCTCCTAAAACTCTTTTGGACAAATTTGGGTTAAATACTCTGGTCAAAAATCGAGAGAGCGTGACCCCCAAGCCTCCTGTTCAACAACACTGTGACTCGTTACTTCAATATTGGCATTTAAAGGATTACCGGAAATTCTCTCGTATAAGCCGCAGCTTATACCAGAACCCAAATCAAAGTGTGGTTTATAGGTGCGGGCCAAAATCGGAGTGCAGCTAATACGAGGGCATTTAGCACTATGGAACAAAACTAGAGAACCTATTTTTAGGCCTCTGGTGTGGCCTATAGCCTTCAGAAACTCCTAAAGTCAGGATGTGGCTTATATGAGGGTGCGGCTTACACAAGAAAATTTACGGTACATTATAAACCCATGTAGCGCCTCACCTGAAGGTGTCGGTCATCCTGGCGGCTTGGAGTCCCTTACCAGACATGAAGGTGGTGAAGGCGTGCATGTTCATCGTGATACTCGGTGAACAGTGCTGCGTGAACTCACGGAACAACAACTCTTGGTCTGTAATGAGAGATTAATCTTTTCTAAATCTTGGTGTTTTTATATGCGTTGCCATATATGCTTAGGTTTTGAGATTATACTACAACACTATGTAACATGACTCCTTAGAGAGAACAAGTCATTTCCTAATGTATTTGATACAGGGTTCCCACTATTTATGAATCATTGTTTTAACTGACTTTTACCAGACATTTATCGACTTTTAACTGACCAAATAGCGGATGATTTATGATGGGGCTCACGAAAAAATCTATCAACTCTCGAACAAGAGCGTTTTAGAAATTTTGTGAATTTGCGTGGAATGTTGACAATTATCCCCCTAAATTATTCAAAATTTCATTTTTTAACTGACTTTTCCAAAAATATCGTTTACCTGACTTTTAACTGACCTTTAAAGAAAAATAGGTTTAACTGACTTTTAACTGACCGGTGGGAACCCTGTTGATGTTATAAGCGCTCAGGTCTTTAGTATCCTTTTAGTGACATCGTATCAGAGTTTAGATATCAAAATTTAAGTATTTGATAATCAAGAAAATGGCCCCAAAAAGGACAGGGACATTTGGAGTGCCACAGGTGCCAAAGATGCAGCATATAGGACAGACTCTATTCCTACGGAACATGTTATGGGTTAACTGTACATTTCAAAACAAGAACAAAGTTGTACCTTGTATGCCGAGTTTGGATGAGCGTATGAGGAGTTCTTGGGGCGTACTTTGTGAGGTTGACTCGGTGGATATGTCCAAGTAGTCACCATAGTTCTCATGTAGCAATGACACAGGCGTCCCGCTTGTACCTTAAATGTGTAAACGTCACAGATATACATACATGCACAAAAGGCGCATTAACCTCCCAATAAACACCAAAATTCCACAATGTGGCAGGTTTGTGAGATAACATATGACGGCCCATATGACCATAGTTTACCTTTTTGTTGTAGTTCTATGAAGTCGATAGCTTCGCGCCCCAACAATTTGTCCTCCTCCTGTAGTGTCTTTAAGTCATTCAGCTGACACCATTGGCACTTCTCGGACTGTAAGGGAAAAGCACTTAATTTGTCTCTTTATATTTATTTCCTATTTATCTTTTATTTCTTATTATTTTTTATTTTTTTTGTTATTTTTTATGGATCATCATCTCAATACATGATCTGCCTGAACAATTTTTCTGACTCACTTATATGAGCATGTGTTAACTCAACTCTGAGAGGTCAATATGATGCCTGAATACAGAATTACCAGATATGCATCATGAAATCATGAATAGCAGCTTTTTAATAAAAGGGTTGAGTGACCCATATCAATGCTTCGATACAGCGCTTATGCTTTGAATTCCTGCTGAGTAGACTCACCAAAACTGCACAAATTTATTAGTCATAATAACATATGTGTACAGGGCATTACAAAGTGGAAACGGGGAACAAAGGTGCACCTTATACACGAGGATTTTAGACTATAAATCAGTATCAAAGCCACCAAAATGTAATCACAGATCTACCTTATAGGATCAGCTTGAGTTAAAGGTGTGCCTTTACACACGAGGTGCGCCTTATATTTGAGGGGCACGTGGGGTGGTTTATAAACTTTTATAAGTTTTATGGTACCGGGTAAGTCTAATATACCGGCGGTACAATTATAGTATTATCCCCAGCCATAAACCTTCATTCAAACATTTTTTTTACATAAAGTACATGTACATACCTCTTGTGCGATGATAACCCTAATGGGGTTGGCGAGGAATGTGATGTGCGTCGTTTGGGGTCTTCCCACCGTCCTCGTGTATTGCGTCCGCAATATGCCCGCAACGCTTACACGCGTCCCAGCAACCTAGGATAAATATGTGCACCATTAGACTACGAGGAGGATTGTATTTGATGGATCAAGGACATAAGCTCAGCATAGCTGAGATAAATTGTATTTGTGATGATTAATGATTATGATAAAATAAAATACTCGAGTTATGAGTGGGTAGGATGGGTTGAATTGGACAGTCCCAAGGAGCTTACTATCAGATTGAATTATATACTTGTACCAAGCTCCAAGTGCGTTTAGGCCGTGTCTACTGCCTGGTCACGGCTCGCCAGTCCCAAGGTAGTAGACTTGAATAGGTCCAGTGTCAGGATTACTTGGTGGGTTTGGTAGTGCTGAACTAATTCTATGACACAATTAAAAATAAAAAGGAGACCATGGCAAGAATATGACAGGCTATGAGGAGGACGTGGACAAAATTCTAGCATGGAATGTTAGATGTAAATGAATTGGATTCCCTGGAATCCAATTCAAAAAGAAAGACTTGCATTGAAGGGTTGGCAAACTTGATCAGAAGGCGACAGGTAACTCCCAGTGTAACAAACTAACAAACATTTGAAAGCCTAATTTCCAAGTGTATGTATCTGACAATATTTACCACTTTTTAAATGGTGCTAAACAGAAAAATAGGTTCTATTGTACCAATCTAAGTCATGTCCAAAATGTACTATTTACTGTATATGGTGCTCATCAGAAATCAATGCTTTAAAGGAGGACTGAGCTGGCCGTTTTCAGATCGCCACAGACCCGCCGATCTGTAAGCAGACACTGCGCCACTCCCAGGTCACTCAGTCCACTGTGAAGCTTAACCATTGAGACCCTCACTGTGCACTCTGCAGCCCACCCCTCCCAGCCAACCCAGCTGATGGATGTTACATTGGACTGGGCTTGGGTGCATTTACATCTAGGTTTCAAACTTTTGTAGAGCACAACTGAGAAATACTATAGGATGTGTCTGTGGGTGGAGGGGGGTAGAAGATTTTTTGGGGGTTGGGGCCATTTACCCCAGATCCCGCCCCCCCCCCACCAGAAAATTTGCAATTTTCACCAAAAGCTTTAGAACTATAGTTGCAAGCCATACTGGAGCAAAATAAGAACTACAGATTTAAGATGTGGGGGCAGAAGATGTTTTCCCCATAATTTTGGGCTTGGGGCCATTCACCCCAGAGCCCCACTCCAAGAAAATTTGCAATTTTTACTAAAGGGTTTATAGATCTAGGTTGCAAACCTTTCTAGAGCACAAATGAGAACTACATATCTATGGTGTGGGTGGTAGGAGATTTTCTGGTATATTTCTAGGACTTGGGGCCATTCACCATTTATGGCATGAAGTTCACATCTCACATTAAACCTGTATATCAAGTCAGATGCCCATTGAAGGAAAAGAAATCTCAACAACACTGTACAAAATGTATCATATCAAACTCATATTTTACTAGCGCAAATCTAAGTAATATGTCTACATGAGAGGGGTAATCTCAGGAACTCTGTAGAAAATATTTTTACCCCTGATCATTTGATAATTAAGCATGGTGCTGCTGGAGCCACCACCATGGCCCAGCAAATGAGTTCTAATAGTCAATCCTCAGGAAACTTGTATATAGTCTTATAGGTATGTAAGTTTTATGCTAGCACTGTAGAAGTAGATTAGTTTAATACCATCTCTACACATACTTGTATGTCTCATGTATCTCTCAGTGAATTTCTGAGAGTGCAGTGATTGTCGTCACTGTATAGAACCGGTGCTCAAGAGACCAAAATAAAAAAAAACATGACATGATGGGAAAATATAACATAAACAGTATTAGAAACACTAACTGATGTAGTACTATGCATGTTCGTAATTGTTTTGTATTTTAATACCATTATATGATTATTATATGTATGTATCTTATGTAACTCGTATGAGTTTTCGAGAATAAATCATTGTCATTGTCATTGTCTAACGCAGGGACAGGTGGGAAACAGACAGCGCAGAATTTGGTTATTTTGGAAGCAGAAATCTTGAGCGCAAAAAAAAATTTCTAAGACAGTTACTTTAAACAAGTTTTGGCAGTCAATGATTCTATGAATCAAGACAGAATCGCTAAGGCTTCCAAGATGTCTGCTTCTGACCTGTCCCTGCTTCCCAGTTGATTGAGTCAAGACAGATCAAACATGTTTGATTTATCTCCTCCAGATGACCCAGTGCGCTCATTGAGACCGGCCATATAGAAAGTACGGGAAACGGACAGTCCGCCAGACTGGCGGTTCGACAGGACAATTGGACAGAATTTGGTAGGACTATGCAACAGATTTTCGGGACAATTCGACAGTTTGGAAATGATGTGAATAACCTTTTAAAATATTTATTCAACGATTTCTAAAAGGGGTTTACTTTTGCATGATTCTACGGTGAAGGGACAGTCTCACTAGCGTTCTTGTGCTTTCAAATTCTGTAAGAAGAGAGAGATGTTATCATGGTTTGACATCCCCTTGTATCTGTCGAATCGTCCTGTGAAACCGTCCCATGTGAAATGAAATTCTGTCGAATCGCAGGACCTGGCAAACCACTGATCTGTCCCACAACCATAAGTACTATGGAAGTGATCAATTTTTAAAGACGGCAAGGGGGGTGAACATTTTTGACTCCTTTAAGGGGGGAGGGCAAAGCCCGTTTTCAGCAAAAATACCTGCATGTTACTACAGGTTAAAAGGGCGGGTTTGCGCACTTTTTGGCAAAAATATTGGACCGGTGGGGGGGGGGGTGATTATTTTGCATGTATCTGCGAACAAACCTACCACCCCCTGTTGTCGAAAAATGGTCACTCCCTAAATCAAGGGCCTGCCTTAATACATGTGCAGTTGTACCATTTAATAAGCCCCTGCTGATGAACACACACCCTAACTTACTGACTCAGCACAAATGAATGACACACCCCTACTGCCAGTACTGGCTACTCCTTTGTTGAAATTTATCATTTGAATTAAAACCAAAAGTGAAAATAAAGTACCGCTACCGGTGAATAATTGTTCAGACTTATAGTCTACTTAAGGTATCTCTCATGAATAGATGATAGCATACCCTACTCTAATTTATTTTTAGGCCTAGTCATAGAGTCATTGACTGAAGAAAAGGGGATGGGTACAGCTACACTACTAGTACTAGGGCACTACGGTAGGAGTCAGGCCTAGGCTAGGCCAGGGGATAACTAGACACCTCGGAAGCAGGGACATCTCGGTAGCAGACATCTCGGAAGCAAGTCATCTCGGAAGCAGACATCTCGGAAGCAAATAGATTTTCTAAATAATTATTTTGACAATGTTTTAATATCTTTTTCTTTTTGGCATCCATGATTCTATGGCGTAGGGACAGTATCATTAGGGTTGTTGGTCATTCAAATTCTATAAGAAGAGAGGGATATCATGGTTTTATTTGCACCCAAACTGTCTTGCTTCCGAGATGTCCCAATGCCTGCTTCCAAGATGTCTGCTGCCGTGATGCCCCTGCTTCCGCGGTGTCCAGTTACCAGTATTCAGCCAGGGACTTGGATGTCATGACTCATGTGCATTTATTTCATGATTAAATCAATGCACCTTCGGTCTTAACTTATAATAGCTTGCTAATAAACGGGTCTGCCCCTTCTTACCACCGCCCCTGGTCCAAGTCCGTCTGGGCTACTTAGGTCTCAGAGGCAGAGCACACAAAACTCAGGCACTACAGATAGGGGGCTGTGTACAAATGACGTCATGCATTTTTGGACCATTTTTGACCCCCCCCTCCCCCCTTGTCATGTTTCGTCATACAACACTTGACCCCCCCCCCACAGCATGACGTCATGCAGAGAGATTACCCCCCCCCCCAAGTTCAACAAAGAGAGGGGGTGGATTGGGGGGAGGAGGAAAACTAATTTTGATACCTCAAGGAGTGAGAGTGGGTGGGGTAAAAAAAAATTCATGCCTTTTCAGCAAAAAAACCCTCTGAATAACTATCGATGCTACCCTGAGGCAGCAGCAGAGATTCAGTGGTATTTTAGCTGCTGCCTAAAGGCAGCAGGGGTCCTTTTCAAAAAGGGTTAAATCAGAATGGGGCCTGGATTAAGTGGGGGATCCACTGCCGCGAGTAGCACTGCGAATGTAATCGTGCGTGTACACGTCCGAGAGCAGTCGCAAGAATCAAAACATCTTGATTTCTGCGAATGTTGTCGCACGTCGCTCGGACGTCGCATGAACTCTGTCGCAGCAGCATATCCACTACTGGAACGTTTTCTGCGAGAACACACGCACGACAACATTCGTAGTGCTACTCGCGGCAGTGGATCCCCCACTTTAGGGAAAAGAGTAATGCACCCTGGCCTGGACATCAACTTGACTTTACACTGACATTGATGGCAGTGACACTCATTGAGTGAGATGTCTGAGGAAGGCATGCATGTAGGGCCTATAGGTATTATATTTCCCTACCTTTACAATTTTTTTTTCTTGCCAGAACCAAAGCAAATTGTGATTTCTTAATGACATGATGTCATGCAGCCCATGACCCCCCCCCTCCCCCCCTTGTCATGCTTGGTCATGGGAAGTGGGACCCCCCCCCCCCTCCCCCCTCCTGCATGACGTCATTTGTACACAGCCCCTAGTAGGCCTCTTTCATTAAACCCTGGCTAGCAGCAGCTCGACCTGAACCACATAAAAACCACCACGAGCTGCTCACAGCTCAGCGCAACAAGTTGCTCACCTCGGACGCGACGCGCTGGGCACAAACTTTGATGGTTTCATTGGGAAGTACACGTCCAAAAGGCATCCACCAGCCCCGATCTCCATGATGTTGCATCAAATACTTCTGGGCATCCTCCCCCGGCACGAGAACGCTAACTGTGACCAAAGGATCGTCCACTGCCGGTCTTTCATCGCCAAATACGTCGACATGGTCACGTTTGTTGCCAGCCATTTCTGCCCCAACAAAATTGACCTACTTTGCTATTCAGGTCTGACTAAGTAAATTATGAAAAACCTGTTGTTTACACACAACAATTTAGCTACTAAAGATAGTAAATGTTAATATGACTTTGATAAATCAATTACTTACATACAGAGTGATGCAATTTTGTGACACATTATTTCTGAATTGGCAAAAAAAAAAGCAATATTTGGAAATTATTCCTAAAAATATGTACTGATACCTTAGTCATTTGCTAGATTCATACGCTTCCCAAAAAAACAAACTTTGATATATCAAATAATTCTTTTTCTTTTGATAGTGTCACCAAGAAAATATATTGTGTAACTAGATAGAATAGAAAACTTGCTATGATTTTCCGATATTAAATAACAGAGTGATATAGTCCCTTAAACTATATTCTATACTTGGAGGGATACTAAAGATGTGTGAGAGGTCCCAGGGCACTTCCGGTTAAAGAAAACACGTGAAGAAAGAAGTGTTGAAGTTTGTGTATTGCGTTTATTCTTGGACGTTGCCTCCGTGAACAAAGATGCCTGGTCAAAAGACTTGTGAGATATGTAAAGAAGAGGCACATAAATACAAGTGTCCGTGTTGCCTTGTAAAATAGTAAGTATCGCGACGTGCTGGGCTGTAATTGAACGCTGACGCACTGACGGTCCACTCACTCATACTACTATTACTTAGTCACAGCTCTGAGACCCTAATGACTAATAAATGACACTACGTACCTGAGTTGGGCAGCGATCAACAACTATTACTAGGTCTGCTGGGAGCGTAGTCACAGATCTGAGACCCTAATGACACTACGTTATCACAACAAGTATGTGAGTTGGGCGCCGATCCAACTACTGGGAGCGCGGACGTTGTCACATAAAACTGTGCCTGTTTTTGAGGCTCAGTGCAGGGGTACCTCTCAGTTATAACCTAATATTTAATGTTAATATGGGCATGACAGTGTACCTATGATTTTTATCTGTTAGAAAACAAAATTTCCTACAGTCTGGATTTTGATTTTTTACATCCACAAATTTGTTAATTAATTACAAGCCTAATTAAGTCAGTGTCCAATTAAAGTCTCAAATACTACATGAAGGAATTTCTAGACAGTAACAAAAACATATAGAACAGAAAGAGCATCATCTAAACCCCTTACATACCAAATTTTGAAGAAATCTATCGATGAACAACAGAGTGAGTGAGATATAGGATCCGCAGGATTTAATAACTAATTATTTTACCCCAATTTTAGTATTTTTCCCTACTTTTTTTCTTCAAAAATTCATAATTCCAGTTGTATTCATCAGAGAGACTTCAGCTTAACATCATTTCTAGGCTAAAATTGATTTGGAAAAAAGAGTAAAAAAAACATGAAAGGTCACAAGGCAATCCTATTTGTACAGTTTAAAGTTATGACGAAAAAAAAAACAACCTTTCCTTATAAAAATGTCCATAGCTTAGCCAAAGATCATGATAAAATAAAAATTCCAAAAGCATTAGGATTCTAAAATGTACCTTTTTGTCATGTGTGAAAGCCAAAGAGATCCATTGCTTAAAAAAAATTATTCACATACCTACTCGGCGGATGTTTGTTACTGGGTGAGGAACTCTCTGGGAGGAGGGGTGAAAGCACTGAGTTTTGACCTAGTTGTGGTGTTACTTTTGTACCTCCAGTCATTCTCCCGATCAGCTGTGAAGGTGGCAGAATGGCAAGAGATGTGTGCAGGAAATCTGCTCTAAAATATTTATTATAAGCCATTCGATTTCGAAAATCAGTGAGTGTGTACCCAACAAGTTAGGCTATGTAGGGAACTTAAAATTTTCGAGAAATTCTAAATATTAGTGGCTGAAAATGTGTGGTTTTGCCACTTTTGGTGGGGATACGCAGAGCTTTCACCCAGTAACAAACATCCAGTTTTCTAAACTCTCATGGCGGTACAGAGATTAGATTTTGTAACATCCAATCGAAAATTATACACTATAAAGAAGAAATCTTTGCCAACCTAATGCTTTTTGAATGAATGCAATTGAGTGATTAGAAGAAAACGAGTGAATTTTTTAATAATAATGATGATAATGATGATGATGATGATGATGATGATGATGATGATGATGATGATGATGATGATGATGATGATGATGATAATAATAATAATAATTTATTATTAACTACAACAACAACAATAACAATAATAATAACAGAAGACAGAAAACAGTTTGGTGGTTCTACGGCTATAAATTATTTTGTGATTTGACATGGAAAACTGTATCATATTTTGATGGAAACTCAAAATTCTTTGTGGTGGAGTAAATTCACTCAGGTCAGATTTGTGCAATTTTGAGCAAAATATGCTGTTCTTCGACGCAACACCAGAGGTAGTTGCGGCAACTACACAGGAGATGTCGCTTGCACCGGAAGTCAGTTCTAGCTGCGCATGCGCAAGGAGAGGATGTTCAAAAGCATGTGGATCGACTGAGGTAAGATTTTCATCTAAATTTATAGGTTTTCTTACCTTACAGTCGTTACTTTTGTAAAAATTGGCGAGTTAAACACTTGTACTCGCCTTACCTGGCTGGATTTGATCGCATTTGGCCGATCTCCGCCAGAATCTTTGATAGAAACTTCGAACCGGTCAAATCCCCGATCATCGCCCGATCGCACGTGCTTTTCAAGCGGTGACGAAGCGAGTAACGCACTCTTATGGAATTTTGGCGAGTTAAAAACCATTATAATCGGGATGTACGGGTTGGATTTGGTCTATTTGCAAAATTTGGTGCAGAAAATATAAAAACTTAGATTTTACGACATCTCTATGTATACAAACGGTTGACGGCACTTTTACGACATTCCAGTCGCGCCTCGAACCGGTTTTCGGCAAACAAGATGGCGGCGCCCATGCGGGACGCGCGTCGAGCTGAGAATTGTTTTTAAAGGCTGTTAATATCTATCCAAACACTGGAAATGTATGTAATTACTTTCTTTATAGAAGTTCAAAGTTTCTTTGTTATGTTGATGTTCTGTTAACGGTTTTTTATGGCTTTTTGGCTACTCTCACTCCCTGTTAGAGTGATAATAAGTTAAACTAACTTGAACAGAGGGAGATGCTGTCACTATAGTGACACATCTACTAAGGTGAGTCCCTCTAGTTCCACTGAGAAGGTTCCTTTTATCAAATAGATTGTATTGTCACTACTATGCTTCCTTATGGAATTCAGGTAGTTGACCAAACCAGCTTGCTGGGGGTTTCAATCTTAGATATTGGGGAGCTTCTCTAAGCCCAGTACATAAAAGTCTTCACCTATAGGCCAAGGGGCAAGGTTGGACTCTGCTATGCTTTCTTATGAAATTCAGGCAGTTATTCATATTTCTCATCATGCCGGGCCGGATGATAGAAATCACTGATAGTGTACAGGAAGGTTACTTACACAATAAAAGGCTGTGGCTGGTTGCACAGATACCTCTGTTAATTATAACAGTTGCCTCCAAGTGACATTTCCAGACCTGAGGTTGGAGATGCAGACTTGTGGTCCACTAGACCAATAGAGGAAGTGTACAGTGACAAGACACAAAAAGCTCTAAGCTTCTGCCTTGTGAGCCTTGGCAGTTTACTCCGATCTCCCCACTTAACCATATTTGGGCAAGTGGTGGATATTGTTGGTTTTTTCCCCAGGGGGAATTTAGCCTGAGAGAAGTGTCAAAGGTTGAAAACTGTGAATAGAAAACAAATTATTACCCATACCTTATGCCGAAAATTTTTTCGGGTCAAACTAGGCCTGACAGATATTAAGGTAATGACAGACCCCCTTTTTTCTGCTTGGTTGCAGACCTGATGACCAAGATTTGGGATTCAACCAGAAGGAAAGTTATCACCTTATCAGAACAGACAGCAGTTATTGAGTCAGTCATGGCTGACGCCGTCAAAGACATGAGCCGAGCAGAGGCTAGTCAACAGGCTGCTGACGATGATGACGGTCTGAATAGCCGATCAAGCACATCAAAAAAGGCTGACGAGCGCGCAGATCATGACATTAGTGGTGACAATGGCGACTATGGTGACGAAGAAGAAGATGTAGAAGATTGGGAGTATTACCCGTACGGCGACGGTTACTCAGAAGATGATTCGGAGTCTAGCTCTGAGCCTTCAAGCTCAAGCAGCGAAAGCGAGTCACGATCTCGGTCTAGATCGTACAGCCGTAAAAGGTCACGCAGCCACAGTAGATCGCGCACGAGGGGCAGGTCTCGAAAAAGAAGGCGCTCCAGGTCGAGGAGTAGGAAAAGCCGGCGTAGGTCAGTTTCGACAGAACGAAAACGGAACAAGTCCAAGTCCGGAAAAAAGGGAAAAAGCAAGTCCCGCGGCAGATCCCTCAGAAGGCACAGACCTAAGAAGAAGTCTAAGGGGAGGAAACGTAAGAGGTCTCACATGTCGTCAGAGTCGGAAGAAGACGACTACGGCCATGAAGAAGATAGCTCAAGTGATGAGACAGGAAAGAACAGTGGGAAGAAAAAGAAGAAAGGACCAGACTTCAAACGAAAGAAAGCTGGTGCTTTTGCGGAAGGGGCACAGTCCCTGATAGAGAAGTCCGACGGACCCCCCAAGTCGCAAAAAATTGACAAGTCACTGGCGACGTTAGTCGAAAGGTTGATCCTGACCTCTGCTGACCCGAAAAAAGGAGACGAGCTGGCCGAGAAGTACCCGCCACCAAAGAACGTGAGTGCAATGCAGATCCCTGACATTGACCCACCAATAAAGAAGGAGCTGCAGAAGGACTACCTCAAATATATCGTCCCAGATAACTATCTGATGAAAACACAGACTGCTATACAGTCAGCAATGACTGCGCTCTTCCCGCTCTTAGAAGAGGTTGTGAAGAGGGGAGAGGCAGACGAGGACCTCAACGACACTGGGGAGTCGGCATTGCGGGCGCTGGAGCTGTTGGCTTACGCCAATAACTCACTGGTCCGGCGGAGACGGGAGAATCTTAGGGTCCATATTCACAAGGACGTCTCACAGGAGGTGATGGAGGGCCCCATGGGAGGTCCTACCCTCTTCGGACCTGCACTAAAAATAGCGGCCGACACCAAGGAACAGCTGGAAAAGACAAGAAAGATAATGTTCAGACCCCGCACCACGAAATCCAGGTTCCGAAAATCATACCCAACAAAGAAGCGACGGTCGGATTTTCGCGGTCGCGGGACCGACCGCGGAGGCGGAGGCTACCGGAGCAGAGGTCGCAGTCGGGGCCGAGGCCGGGGCGGGGCCCCTACCAGGGGACGAGGAGCAGGTACCAAGTACAAGAAGGACTAGAGCAGGTCTGTCTACCTGATCCAGTATGCCTGAACCTGACATTGAATAACACCCCCAATAACTTCTACGCTGGCCAAACAGCGAATTCCACTGCCCGCTGGCAGGACCTCACCTCCGACCCCTGGGTACTGAAAAATGTACAGGGGATTGAGATTCCGTTCCTGGAATGCCCAAACCAGGGAAGGGTTCCCAATCCTTATGTGATCAAAGACGTAAATCACTCAGTTATGGACGAGGAGATAGAGAGAATGTTAAGGAAAGGTGTGATTGAAGTTACTAACAGGGAAAAGGGTGACTGGATTTCTTGCATATTTCCCAGAATGAAAGCCAATGGTGAAGTTCGCATCATTCTGGATCTCACGGAGCTGAACAAGCTGATTCCCTATGAACATTTCAAAATGGAGAGCTTACAAACTGCATTAGATCTAGTGAGACAGGGGTCTTTCATGGCCTCGATTGATTTAAAAGATGCTTACTATTCTTTTCTCTTACGAGACGAGGATCGCAAGTACCTCAAGTTTGTCTGGGGAAACAGGCTTTTTCAGTACCGTGTCATTCCGAATGGCTTGGCGTGTGCGCCAAGGGTGTTCACGAAACTACTCGCTCCTGTCTTTGCCACACTACGTAGACAGGGGTGCATAGCTTTCCCTTACATAGATGATACTTTTATTGTTGGGGACACGTATGATGAGTGTTGGAAATCTACCAAGGCTTTAGCCGAAATGCTGGATGGACTTGGGTTGGTGGTCCACCCAGTAAAGTCTGTCACCACGCCTACCACTTCTCTAGAGTTTTTGGGGTTCAAAATAAACACAAGAAAAATGGAAGTAACGCTACCTACTGGGAAAGTGGAAAACTTCAGGTCACTAGCAACAGATATTCTGGATAAGGACGAAATGTGTATACGGGAAGTGGCAGGTTTGGTGGGCATGATGGTTGCTTATGCAAAAGGTGTGGAATATGGCCTAGCCCACATAAAAGTCTTGGAAAGATGTAAAAATAGAGCCCTCAGGATGTTCGGAGGTGATTTTGACGCCCTCATGATGCTCACGGAGGAGGCCAAAGAGGATATCCGCTGGTGGCTAGACAATGTGGAACACACTGCTTGTCGCATAAGAAACAGGGCCCCAGATATCACCATTGACACCGATGCGAGCATGGCCGGTTGGGGAGCTTATCTGGGGAAACACACCATAGGGGGCAGATGGCTGCCTGAGGAAAAGGACCATATAAATGTCCTGGAGCTTCGGGCCATTAACCTCGCCCTGCATAGTCTAGGTGACATGGAAAAGTGTCACGTGCATGTTCGGACCGATAATATGACTGCCCTGCATTATGTGAACAAAATGGGGGGTGTTCGATCTCCTGCTTGCGATAAGATAGCAAAATTTATCTGGGCTTGGGCAGAGGCAAGGGGATCCTGGGTCACGGCATCCTATGTGCCCGGTATTCTTAATATAAAAGCAGACAGAGCGTCTAGGGTGTTTAATGACAACCTAGAATGGGGCCTGGCCGACCGAGTGTTCCGCAGAATTGTCCGTAAATGGGGCACGCCTGACTGGGACCTCTTTGCCTCTCGCACAAACCACAAGTGTCCCCAATACTGTTCCTGGAAGCCGGACCCAGGAGCGGCATGGGTGGATGCCATGTCAATGCCCTGGGAGGGAATTAATGCTTATGCGTTTCCTCCTTTCAGTCTGATTCCCCGTGTGCTAAGAAAACTAGAAGCGGAAAACCCTAGAAGGCTGGTCCTGGTCGTCCCGGACTGGCCATCGAAGCCATGGTACCCTCTCCTCAAAGGAGCAGCCGAAATGATAACAGTGCACAGCCGGAGAGGGAACCTCCTCCCTGCAAGACCAACAATAGACGAGGGGTTCATGCAAAGGCTGCCTTTAAAGGCTTTAAAGTTTTAGAACAAGACCTGGTTCAAAACAGGGGCTGCGACAGGAAAACTGCACGCTTTCTTCTAGAAAGCTGGTCCATTGGGACAAAGAAGGTATATGAAACATACATGTCACAGTGGAACACTTTTTGCATTATTCATAGAGTTTCCTTGCGCAGCCCCTCAACCTTTGAAGTCTGCAGATTCCTTAGGCTCCTCTCGGAGATGGGGAGGGCTTTCGGGACCATCAACGCGGCCCGATGTGCGCTGTCTGTACTGGTTAATAAGCTAGAGAACGGCAAAACTATAGGCTGTGACTACTGGGTATGCAGAGCCGTGAGGACAGCGTACCGAAAGAACCCCCCATCTCCCAGGTACAATACCTTTTGGGATGTCAGGTTGGTTTTTGATATGTTTAGAAGATGGGGTCCAAATGAAAACCTGACTTTAAAATTCCTGGGGTTCAAGTTAGTTATGCTGGTGCTTCTGGTGTCGGGCCAGAGGGGCCAAGTCATCCCAGCGATGGATCTCCGCAACATGGTCTGGTTGCGCTCGGGATCTGTGAGGTTTGTGTTGAAAGGCCTGATGAAGACGGCACGCACGGGGGAGCCCCTCAAAGAACTGGTTTTGGAACCATTCCATGAGGAAGAGGCTCTCTGTGTGACCTGTACCCTAAAGCACTACCTTAAGGTCACGAGACAACATAGGAAGGACGAGTCAGGGAAAAAGAAAAATTCTCTGTTCCTGTCCTTTCGCAAGCCGTTTGGGGAGATATCTCAGGATTCATCAAAAAGGTGGATACTCGCAGTTTTGTCAGCGGCTGGGGTTGATACAAGAGTGTACCGAGCACATTCCACCAGAGGGGCCAGCACCTCCGCTGGAGGAAGACTTGGGGTGTCCACGGCGGTGATGCTTCGCCACGGATCTTGGAAATCAGCCAAGACCATGGCGAGGCATTACAACAAGCCCATAGAGGATCCCAAGCCCCCAAAAACTTTAGGGAGGATCTTGTTAGAGGACTCGGTTGAATGAAAAGACAATTCTCCCAAGTCCCGTGGGGACGTCTGCAGGTTTCACTGGTCTACCAGGGTTACGGTGCTAAATTACTGGTCAGATATATATATATTTACTTGTTCATGTACGGTTTACACCAATATAGGTAACATAGGTGCTATTTACTTGCCCATCAGAAGAGATTGCTAGTCGCCCGTTGTCTGTATGAAAGGGATATTGTTTAAGCTGGGCTGAAAAGCATAGCCAGCAAAGTATAGTCAATAAAGTAGAAGTTGAGAACTAATCATGAGTTCATGACTCCGTGTGTGGGTTTGGACGGAAGGTACTATGTATGCCCCGGGGACCATACCATAGGGAAGGGTTAATCCTCACAGTGGCTCTGCTGAACTTTGAAGTCTCCTGTGTAGTTGCCGCAACTACCTCTGGTGTTGCGTCGAAGAATATATAATTAATCGAGGACTTACCCAAGTAAGTGTGAAGATTAATTGTTGTTCTTCAAGCAACACCAGAGGGTTGCGGAGTACACAGGCCCGCCCGTGTCCTCCCTAGAATAATAAGATTACTGTTCAATCATAATCTTAAAACTACAACACATCAGAAAAGCGAATATCATTGTAGGATTCCTGTGTACTCATGTTATTAATTTTCAGCACGACCCACTGTCCGCATGCTACGAACTGACTTCCGGTGCAAGCGACATCTCCTGTGTACTCCGCAACCCTCTGGTGTTGCTTGAAGAACAACAATTAATCTTCACACTTACTTGGGTAAGTCCTCGATTAATTATATATTACTCTTTTTCTTCTAGCACTTTTCAGCACACCAATATTTAGGAACCAGTTTTAGATTCTTGTAGAAAACAAAATTGCGAACATTTTGGTTGTGGTTCTCAAAGGTACCCCAAAACTTTGTAATTTAAAAAAAAAAAAATGGTTAAAAATGCAAAAAAAAAATTTATTCAACTTTAGATTTGGTAAAATTCTGTTTTTCTTCATTAGACAGGAAGCTTGATATTTTAAATTTAAATTGTTCTTTAAAGTTTGTTATTTGACATGGCCATGTATATACTTGATGTTTTAATAAACTAGACATCCCACAAGAAAATGCCAATGGTATTCATTCCTATTCTATGGGTCTTTTTACATAACATACCAAAATATGATGTTTTTCAATGGAACAAAAGTACCAAAATTCAGGTCTTGAAGTTGCCCAATTTACTATAGTGACAGACATGCAGTGCTTGTCATGGGCTCACGGCTCCCATCCCTACTGTACGCCATACAACGTGAGCCACGGTGAGGAGGCCCGGGACAGGGTATCTCTGTCTACTCACTCATTGTCACTAGGCATGGCAGGGGGTTAAAAAATATTTTTCAAAAAGTTCAATAAACAAAAATTATCAATACTTTGGGGTGCTAGAAGTGTGATTTTTTTTTTCTTAGAATTTGATGTGAGTTTGATAACCAAATCCATCATGTTGTGACGTTGTCAGAGACAGGGTTTTCACTCAAAATGGCCCTGAATCTGCCTGAGTAGGGGGTCCAGGTGAGAATCCAGTAATATTGAAAATCCATCCTAGAGTTCTCTATTACCAACCATGAGGAAGCCCGACATTTTCCCTTCACGAATCAGTTGGATTTATGCTGCTAATGTCAGTAGTTTTTGTACAAGAGAAGATTTTATAGAGCCTGTCTGAGGGTGTTTTCTCTCAAATTGATAAAAAGTCACACTTGACTTCTTTTATATAAGCAACTGTAAATCAATGAATTCTCAATGGATTTTAATGCTATTAGGTTTTCTATATAGGAAAATGATTATATTATCACATTAACGACTGATTAAGAGATGCTATGAAGTTTTCATATATGTTAAGACCAGGGAAGTGGACATAGCCAAGATTTCTTGGTCAACCTTGTGTTAGAGATTGCTCTCCCACAGACACTGCCATGCTTGAATCAATGTAAACTTAAATATTTTCCACAGAAAAATAACTATTATTTTTCACCTATATTGGTTAGGGAGTATCATTCATTTTATAAATTTTTCAGTATAACTAAACTTGGAAACTCTGATAGATATAATATATAATTTGCTTTTATGGACATTATGGTCTGATACTAAAACTAGGGGTGTTCTACATAATCATGGCATTTGGAATCATGTAAATATCTCTATAGGTTCTTCTCCAGGGTGGGGAAAAGTTCACCTTACCCAGATAGAAAAACTTGGGCAGAAATGGTTGCCACAGCCTCCCCAGTGTGTGTCATGCCACCTGGTGTATACTGCCATGCCTACTGTCACGCTGACGCTCACTCACGGCACGGATCAGGCACCATACTGAGGCAGTGGTCATTATTTATTGATGGGGGGGGGGGGAGATGGATAGTGGGTTTTTGTGAGGATGTGCGAAAAAAAAATGCCCCTCCCCTCAACGGCAGTCAGAATTTTTTTTGCGCCCCCCCACCCCATCTGCACAGAGAATTTTTTGCAACCCTCTTTGATCTATAGTAGTAGGGTAGGGTAGTAGGTAGTAGTAGTAGTGTGTGGACTTTTTTGCTAAAAGAGGGTCAATTTTTTATCCCCCCCCCCTTTAAGAGGAGTCAAAAGCTTTTACGCCCCCCCCCAGGAGGGGTCAACATTTTTGGCGCCCTTACACCAATATTTACATGTGAACTCCAGTATAGGCAAGTTGGGAACCTAAGTGTTTTCCAGTTTTAGAGGCAGCTGTGCATGTAAAATGTCTTCATTCATGGGACATGTTTGCATATGCTTCAGAAGACAAGTCTTGTGTATGATTCTATCTCAAAAATCATAACAAAATATGAAAATAGAATCATTTGCTATGCATTATTCCCTCATAATACATGTCAGACTAGACAAAATGTTCCCTGTAGGTCCCATACGGGCTGGAAAAGCACCATGCTTGTAAATGTCTTCATCATTTTCAAGATAAGAATATCTGAAGACCTGAACATTGTGAACAGGTTCATGGTGCAAAACCCTTTTGTTTCTATTAAATTCCATCATCAGTTGTTGTTTTGACCTGATGATTCATTAAAACCATATTGAAATGCTATTAGAACCCCATATTAGGCATGTGAGGCCTATTATCATGCACTATTCCATAGACCAACATTTTAATTTGGTGTGGCCTAATTAAGATGTAAAACATGTGGTTTACCTGTTTTTATGTATGGATTCAACATAGAAAGCACATCTAATTTTTTTTTTTTTAATTTTTTTCAAAAAAAAATCTTTATAATTAGATTTTTTTTCATATACTTTTCAATCAAGTGTAACATGGAAAGAGTTATTAAGGTCACAATCATGTATGGTTAATGAAGATAGGTGATAGAGGTGGGATGGACCCTGGTTTAAAAGTTGGGGCCGTCAGTCTCACTTTCTGGGGCCATCATCGGTCCCCACTTGGGGCCATCGGTCCCGAGGGCCAACTGTCTCTGGGGCCATCACTCCCACAATCTCTTCATCCTTCCTACAAAGTGAGGGTGTGACATCCTGAACTTTTGAGCACCCATATTAGCATATGATATGTATATGTATGATGCCCCTGTTTATATACATGTAGTTCTGTGTAATTCAGGAACTAGACATACATGTAGACAATGCAAAATTGAGCGAACCACTTAGTTACTTACATTGATCATATAAATGTAATGTTATCTACGATGGCATGGTAGTCATTGTACTTTGAGGACTCATAAAATGGTCTTATTGTTGCAGCTGTTCGGTCTCCTGTTTCAAAAATCATAAAGGTGAGTTTTATATTTACAAAGCTTCTGATCAAGTCTATTAATTACAGAATCTGTCAAGTTATGGATAACAGTTTGTAATTCCAGAGCTTCTGCCATTGTTTCTATAGTACCTCAGTCGGTAAAGTTAACTCTTTAAGGGCCGCTAAAGGATCATGCCCATTAGTCATCATGATTCATGAATGTAGCACTGGCAACAAACTTCATGCAGCATATTGATCCTGCTCCAATGAAGTGCTGGCGCGCAGACTCACTAGCACTTGGGCTTCCCTAGCCCACTTAAAAGGGTCTACTTCTTATCTTTCCTATCCCCTCAGGATGTGTGTGGTGCACATATGCACGGGCACTGACACATTCCTCTGTGAAATTGTGTAATGTCGTTCTCGCCATGAATATGACCTTAGCTGTCAAAATGGCGTTAAACATCTATTACTCACTCACTAGCACTTCATTGAAGGGTCATGCCGACCAATGGGCGTGATGCACCCATGCATCAACGAACCTTAAAGGGCTAAGAGTTTAATTTCCTGCAGTATCAGATTTGATAATGATTGCAAAATCAATCCAATTTATCCAATGTAAGGTCGAACAAAAAATATCATTCAAAATGAATAGGAAGTGAGAGCTGAGGTAAAGTTTTAATTGTTATCTTTCAGAGAAGGGATGTACAAAGAAGGAAAGCACACAAAATAGACCAGTTGTAGTGAACAGGCCAGTGACAGCCGTAACACAAAGGGTGCCTGATCTAGGTACGTACAGTCATAAACCATGCCTATAGTTTTCTGTCATTCCCCTGTCTGTCATTCACAAACTTAACCCTTTAAAGGCCGCATCATACTCATTGATCGTCATGATGCATGAATGCAGCCCTGGTGAGTTACTACATTCATGCATCATGACGACCTTATGGGACTGAGCAGTCTTGCCAGCCCTTTATTGGTTCATCATGACGACCAATAGGTACGATGCATTTGTGCATCAGCGGCCTTTAAAAGGTTTGGGCCATGTCGCGGTTTAATGTGTCCTTTGTTCGCATGTCCAAATTGACCGGGGGTTCATCCTGTCAGCCACCTATCATGTCACACGTCACGCCAATGTGGGGCTAGTATGTGACCTGCCCAGTGTCACTGAAAGGACGCCGGCTTTTGCTGCAACTTCTCCAGCGACCGACTTTGAACGGCAAAGTAGTCAGTAGAGTACGAGGTGGCGCCAGTGTGCTTTTGCCAGCGTAGAATCTTAATGGCTGGTGTAGAGCATGCAAGGATGGCCTGCCATGGTCTTAGCTTTCTAATGGTGTAAGAATCTTTCAAATCGGCCTAATAGAAGCAAAGATAGGGCAATTTTTGTGAACCTGTTTTATACTCAAACATTTCCTGTTTTCTTTTTAATAACAGTGAAGTTTATATGGGTACCTCTAAACATCAATATTCCTATGGCCTCCATGAGATGGAAATGGTCTGCGTAAGATACCATGCCGCTTTGGCCTGTGTCGAGAAAAAGTTTTCGTCAATACTGCATGCGTCGCACTATATGGCACACTGATGAAGAGTGTATGGATACAGAGCTGGTGACATACTAGGACAGAATTCATACATAATGAGGGCAATAGGACATAATGCATTAATGCACTGCTGGATGCACATTCAGCCATCATAATGTATTAAATGTAAGATTACCAACATTGCCTTGTCATTCATTTCTTCCTTTTTTTTCGACGCAGAAGATGGAGAATTATCTGAATCAGATGGGGAAGCCACGGAAGACACAGTCCCTAAGGCACTACTACAAAAATTAAGTGAGTTATTCCAGTCATAAATAGGATACATGGATATGACAACATCCCATCTTATTGATAAGCAGAGAATGGTCTAACTTTTTAGCGAGTGAAGAAATTCTACAAAAAAGAATTCAAGGTCTTATACCCCAGTACATTCTTGATACTCAAATCACACTACTGAATTCAAAGCACTTTAATGCCCCGCATATAAGATGCACCCAGAGAAAAATTAGAAGTCATATAACTTCTGCTCTGATCAATAAATTTTCAAAATTCAAGAATTTCTGGGTAGCCCGCAGCTCCCCACACCGCTGATACCACTGTATATGAGTGGAGAAGTCTTAGGGAGAATTTAAAAAAATAATTCCCTCACATATAAGGTGCACCAGAGTAGTACAAGGTGTGTCTTATACACGAGGTATTATGCTAATACAATTAAGTAGCACAACATATACCCTGACTTTAGAATAATCCTATAAGGCGCACTTGGGATCTGATTCGCATATAAGACACGGGAGATTACGGTACAAGTACTTTTCTATAGTGTATTTCTGCTGTGGTATGAGATACCAGTGCACATATTTGGAATCTTGTGACTTAAATTGTCCCATGAATACTGTGGAAGTCATCAAATTACTGAAAAATCATAGATGGCCCAGCTTTTCAATTAAAGTGATTTACTTGTTTTACAGATCAAAATCCAGAGCTGTTGGCACATCTACAAAACCCACATCTAAGGAATCTCTTGGTCACTGTTGATTCGTCCCGGTCCGCAGCCACTGCCATTCATCAGGCCATGCAGGAGCCGCTATTCACCGAGTTTGCCGACTCATGCCTCAGTATAGTGGAAGCCGATAGATGTGATACCGAACTCAAAATATTACAGGACCAATGCTATTAATATTAGAAACATTTTTTTATGTTCCATATTTTTATGTCTACCGCAGTAATTCGTGTATAAGATGAGACCTTTATTGCAAAGATGCTCCCCGGATAATCCTTTGTAGGATCAGGGATCAGGCGGAGTTGGTCGGGTGCGCTTTATACGTGGGGTCTATATTATGTAGAATAATACTAAAGCTACAAAAACCAAGCCCCAGGTGCACCTTATAGCATTCTCTGAAGTTGGAGGTTTGCCTTATAAATATGCGCCGTGGATCCAATACTCGATATGCGATGGTTATTGTCTTTTCCATAAAGAAACCTCTTAATAAAGGTTATAATCAAGCTGTTTATATTACTGGTCGTTTATTATCATTATATTGCACCAGTGACGTTTGGAATCCATCCAAGTGTTTATGGAACAAAAGTATTCTGTAAGTTTTACCTATTTTAAGACACTGGCTTTTTTTCCACCCCTCAGTAGGGTTGAAAAAATTGCCCATCCCCGGTCTTAAAGAGGTAAAAAAAATGTTGCCCACCAAACCCCTGTTGTTAAAACTGATCACTCCCAAAGTAGTATACACGTATGGAAAAGAACCCATTTACCAGGTTTGTGCTATTCACCTGATTATAGATTCAAGATTCAAGATGGCTTTATTGACTAATGTACAGGTACACTTATGTCAGCACCAGGTTTTCATTTACAATGTTGTAGACAGATTTTATATATGAGTATATACAGTTCACAGCCCCTGGCCTTTTAGATGATTTGTAATATGGGGCCACTGCTAGTATTTGAGAAAGTTTCCTAGTGTCATCGTGTCTTTTATAGTAATCAACGAACTTGAGGTATTTTGTTTCAAACACTGACCGTGCGTTTCTCATCTCGGGCATGTTACAATGTAAGAAGACATGATTGACATCTTGCACAGCATTACAGAATGTGCACTTAGAATTGACAGGTTTCTTTCCTCTATATCTTCTTGACAGGCTGTCAAGTGTACAGTTATTGTCAGTCCGGAGTTTATCAATAATGGTTACACTAATAATAATATGATACACTGTAGTCTGTACAGAAGGTATTCCTCGTGGATACTTGTCCTATATTTAGATTTCCAGTGGAAAGTATTCAAAAATGGATACCTGTATATCTTGGTATCCAATGGAAACCATACAGGATGTGTTTGTCGGTCATGGATACCTGTGTGTTTACACATCTAACCTTTTACTCAGTTTTATTAGGGAGTAGTGAGTGAGTAATAGATGTTTAACGCCATTTCGACAGCTAAGGTCATATTCATGGCGAGAACTACATTACACAATTTCACAGGGGAATGTGTCAGTGCCTGCGCATATGTGCACCACACACATCCGAGGGGATAGGAAAGAGTAGACATAGACCCTTTTAAGTGGGCCAGGGAAGCCGGAGTTTTATTAGGGAGTGGTCATTATTTATCAGGGAGGTGGTGGGTTTGAGGGGGGCATAAAAAGTCAGACCCCTTTTAGCAAAAAAGCTACTATAGATAAAGAGGGGCGTGAGTTGGCCTGAGAAATCTCTGTGCCCCCCGGGGAGTGAAAATATTTTGAATGCCATCGAGGGGAGGGGGGCGTAAAAAATTTACGCTCGTCCGTGCAAAAACCCACCACCCCCCTCCCCTCTTGATAAATAATGACCACTCCCGTACAAGTAAGGGATAAAGCCCGGGGGGGCACTTCAATTTTTTTTGATACAGGTGTGTGGCTGAACCCACGACAACCCTTACCCTTGCTAGGGCGCTCATTCGCGGGGTTTTTCTTCGAAAGCCTACCCTTGCTAGGGCACATTTGACTCAATAATCCTAGATTTGTTTCAAAATGTCTTAAATTTACACTGACTGGGGAGAAAATTGAATTTGGTTCATGTTATTTTCATGAAAACTGTGCTTATGTCCAAGAAAATTTCGAAATTTCCTGCGTAAATCAGGGTATTTTGCTGAAAGTTGACCCTTGCTAGGGACATTTTGCTCCCCCCCCGGGGGATAAAGTCATGGTCCTAACCCCTTTCCAATTTCTTTTAGAAGTGAGGGATAGAATCATTGATAGAACTTTTATAACCTATCTCTGTGGACAATTTGTAGTTTGAAGACAAATTGGGACAGTTTATATACCAGCTATATATGATGCAAGAATGCAGCCCTGGCGTGTTACTCGCCGCCCCCTGATGTTAAAAAATGACCATTCCCTTAGGATGTTGATACATAGGCAGAGGTGCACGAGTGTGAGTCTGTGGAATTGTTTTCTCACGCGCAGGACCAGTGCCATATTGCATGACGTCCACAGCACTCCTAAATAAAACACCTTAGGGAGTGGTCATTTTTTAACAACAGGGGAGGGCTCCGAGGGGTGGTGGTTTTGGGGGGAGGGGCAAAAAAATTCCAACACCTCTTGGCCGGAGAGGGGGGGAGACAAATTTTGCCCTTTCTTAGTGAAATAGCCTGCGCATTGCTATAGGACAAAGGGGGAGGGGGAAACTTTCTGAACCCTCCGAGGGAGGGCCAAAAAAAATTATGACATGCCCCCCTGAAAATCCACCACCCCTCCCCTGTTGTCAACAAATGACCACTCCTTTATGGATCTAACCATTATTAGCGCGGCGACTCTAAGTCCTATTAGTGAGACTTGTAGACTAGTCAATGGTTCAGAGTCGCCACGGTGTAAGGGATAGGGGAGCCCTGATTTCTATTTTCGTTCACTGTTCTTCTCCTATGGACTATTTTGGCACAATATTGAGGCATTGTTATCAGCATATGTATGTACTAATGGTAGATAACTTATTTTTGTGATATATGTTTAGTTTGGGTTTTATGATTAGATTAGACATTTCAGCTCTTGGAGCTCTATGGAAGATTAGCATAAGACAAAATTAAGATTCACCAATACATCTCTGTAGGCTTTATCTGATAATTCTGTGGTCTGAAATTGCTGTATATATGTACTAAAGGTTTCATCTCACGGGGTTATGGTACATTTGGATCATATATTCTGTATTTGAAGAAGATATTTACTGTTTAGAATCTCTATAAATCTCTATGGAGAGACAAATGCTAAACTTAGTGTACCCTGTCTACAGAGGGGAGGGGGTTACCAGTTTGGTGGAGAGGGGGTTGTGACCAGCTGTATGCTGTTGGGGTTGGTAAGACTGCCACACACAACCCTAGTCATTCTGGGGTCCTTGGTGCATATGGTTCTGGGTCATTGAACATGCCCACCTCTACCATTTGTAGTGGTCATCTATGGGCAGGCAGAACTTCTCAGTAGTAGACCTAGTAGTACAAGGCAGCACAAGAGTTACAGGGTGAGCCAGATGGTACAACCTTTAATTGCCTTTGAAGTTAGCTTTCCTATTATTCTATCACTAGACACAAGATTACAAGTTGCCGCGCTATGTCTCACAGGTCTATTCTCTACTATTCTATTAAAATCTACAACACTACGGTTTTATATTTTAGGAGCCTTCCCCATGACCAGAAGGGTACCTAAATCAAGTGGTGCAGGGGTAGGTGATGTGGTCAGGTAGATTTAGGCAGCGGGTTGTTTGTGCTTTTCATTGATTGAAATAGATTTTCAAGAAACCTGGTAGCTGGCTGGGTAGGAAAAGGGTGGAGGATGGGTGGGAGGTAGAGCTTATGAACTGATCTCTGATTGGTCAAGGGTTGATTTAGCCCCTCCCCTCACAGGTCTGCTGGACAGCAAAGTTGCTGACTCTTTGATGGTTGGTACCAACTGCAAAGCTACAGCCCCCTCTTTTGGTCATTTGATAGCCCCTGAAAAAGGCACAGAGCACTCAATCTTTGTCAGCCAACAGCCCTGCCTTTTGGGACAGTCTTCCACTTGAAATAAGATTTTTAGTAATGATTTTAGAAATATCCCAGCCCTATAATGAACAGGGGTAGACACTAATGCTGGCTCGGGAGCCAATGGCCCATTCATTCCTGTTGGCCCGGGTGGGCCACAGGAATGAATGGAGACAAGTTATCCACATCAATATAGGCATGTCATATATCATTGAAAAGAGAACTTCAACAGGGAGTCTGCCATTCCAGTTAGGTTTTGATATGAAATGATGAGTTGAATTAATGATTTTCTCTCCATACAAAGTATCTTAATTATTCTGGGCCCATGGGGTTATGTGTGGGCCCGTAGATTTCTGTACCTATGGGCCCGGGTGGCCCATGGCTGAAAATGTTAGTGTCTACCCCTGAATGAATACATAAATTGACAGGTTATTCTATTGATAAAATATATTACTTTCATTCTAACAAGAGGCTCCCTATTGATGCGTCAAAAACCACATCGCCTCAGGTACTGCAGTTGGTACCCAAACCAAGGCAGAGTAACCCCCCCCCCCAGACAAAGGGTCTCTCTGCTACATGTGACTAGACACTGAAAGGGTTGAAAATATAAGATCATGGGCATAGAAAATCTCCTGGTTGGACAAAGCCATTGGGATAAGATATCAAGAAGCATTCAGTAATAGATGATATTTTCTAGATGATCATTCATTGATGCATTATGGAGAACTTACAGCAGGCCTAGGCTATGCCCAAAAATGTCTCAGGTGTACAACACCTTTATAGGGCCCCAGATGGGTAAAATCTACAAAGGGGACAAAGCCGCTTCTTAAAATCAGCAAGGGACATGGGCTTGGAGACAAGGGACAAGGCCACTTTGACAAGGGACACAGGGTTGAGGGAAAGGAAGCATTCCTTAGAATCAACAACGGGCATGGGATACCCTGTTTAGGGCTCTGTAATTGCCTACATTGATGACCATTGGTCGTCATCATGCACCACTGAAGTACTGGCAAGACTGCTTGCCTGCACTTGATTGGAGCATCATGAGGACCAATGGGCATGATGTGTTAATGCATCAACGGCCCTTACCGTGCATATCCTAATATAGGCCGTGGGCCACCATAGACCCACCCCCCCGCCGGATTTTCGCAGACATATATTTTCAGGAACCTGACCCTATGAGCTATTTAAACCCGCTTGAAACCCACTTGTCTGCACTTTGTTCATGGGTGGGTGTGGCCTTGAGGCGCTGTTAATCATTACTACCGTAATCTCCAGCGTATAAGGCACGTCTGTTCAAGGTACAGTTTGCATTATTATTATGTGTTAGATTGTATTCCCAGTACTGTAGTTGTACATGGATTTTAGATTATTCATGCTTTTACATGATACATTTCATGTATCATGTCAATAGGTCATCATGATGTGGTTCATTTGTCAAAACTGTTTCAGAAGATAGTATGCAATTGAAATTTACATAAAACTGTACCTTGATCATGATAATTTATTATATAATCATGTATTCAATAGGAATGGTTCCTAGAAGTGCCACCAGATGGAGCCAGGATACCATTTATATACACTTGCTATATTAGGAAGGCCAGGCCCGTGCCAACTCTCGCCACAATATGTGTGGCAGTGCTAAAATCCGCAACATTAAACATATCCTGGACTGTCTCTAATCGATGTATGGTGCATTATAGTGTATCAGTAGTACAGGATGGGTCTAAATATTAATAAATATGTGATATTGCAATTGTTTCACTCAATTGCTAAAGGTATTTATAGAGTGAAAAAATTCTAAATCTCAGATGACCTGGAACGGTTTTTCTAATAGGATTAAGGTGTAACTAGCTAATTATTATAGGCCACCACCATTGAACCACCATCAATACATAGACCAACCACCATATATTGTAATAAACATCGGTCGGCGGCTCGGTGGTAGCCACCGAATCCGAGCGGTGGGTTCACACTGTGGCCGCTAGGGGGCGTGTCGGCGGTGACGTCACAGCTTTGTGACGTCACCATCGGCAGCCAGGACTATAAAACGCCGTGTTCGGTGGTTTTCTAGTCAGACGTGATCAGACACTCAGGTGGCCTATGTGTAAGCCTTCCCTTGGAGTTCGGTGGCTAGTCTCTAGTGCATGAACAGAGTGGCGTCTCTAAGCAATTATAAGTACCGGTATCAGTAGAAGCAAGTAACTGATGACAAATGCCTGTTAGTCCCTAAAGTCAATAAAAAATAAAACAACAACACCGGCTGTAACTTTATATTCAATTCTCTACACAAGTTGTTGACTCTGGTTATTACAATATTAACATGTGATATGCTACAAAGCAATATGTATTGCCAGATTTCCAGGCCAGGGGCATATTTGAAGTGATATTTGCACACATATTTATGTCCATGAGACATTGGTGGAGCCATGGGACTATAGATTTGTTAGAAGGTCTGGGGTATTAGTGACATATATATATATATATATATATATATATATATATATATATATATATATATTTATATATTTATATATATATATATATGCAGTAGGGGTCAGCACCTCCTTATCCCTGACCAAAAGGAGACAGCTGATTGCCTATGTCTGACTAGAGGATTGCCTAGAAATATTTTTTGAAAAATGATGATAAATTGACTAAAATAGATAGAAATGAAGGGATTGAAGATGTGGATTGTGCTAGATTTCATCTAATTCACAGAATTCTCAGTGAATCCTTTAGAATAGCATTATCTCACCTAGCTATATGTTTGACTTGAGAGCAGATGTTCCAACTATGTTTAGATAATGTTATGATTTAAATTCATTCCCTAACATGCTACAACATTGATAGAATGCATGTGGGGTTTTTCAGTATACCAATTCAGAGAAGTTATGTGCGCCTTCTACATGAACCAGCCTTCTCTGAGTTGGGGGTGGGCCTTCTACACGGGCTGCGCCTTCTACATGAGAGAATATGGTATAGTAAAAAAAACGTGAAAAAATTACTTAGAATCAATATTTGCTTTATATCTACATTACTATTCCAAATAAAAAGCATATTATACCACAGGGATACTGTTAATAGTCAAAGTAATCAAGTGATAATAACCATCTGTCATAAATAACATAAAACCTTGTATAAGCTGCCTAATCCCTCCTGCAGGGGCCCAAGGTTTGCCCATATAGTGAAAATACAGCCCAAATTAGGACTTTGAGAATCCTAAACATTCCTCATCTTACACTCATGAAAGTCATCAGAAGTATTCATCTGAGACCTAAAAAGACACATAGAATCCATCTAGTTGTTATTACATAGGTATGACCTGCCTTGGTGAAGGGTATCGACCTTGGTAAAATACCAATAAGTCTCTAAGGTTTCTACTCATTTAAAACCCACTGTTTCTTCTGCTATAATACATCAGAGATGCTCCCTCCTCCCCCACTCTTCTACAAAGTATGGTGGTTGGGGGGGGGCAACCTTCTACCTACTTATACCTTCCATTGGTGCACCAGTAAAAAAATATTATTTACCATTTAAGGACCACTGATGGCTCGAGGCAGCACCTAAAACCCCTTGAAAAACTACTGCTACCACAGGGCAGCACCACAGGGTTGCTTACCTCTTTCCAGATGGCTCTATTTTTGTCTCTATGTCCCTAGAATATGGCAGATTGAGGTCCTAGGCCCAGTTTTATTGATCCATTGGGTTAGACTGGTCATAGAGAAACAATCAGTATCCAAAATTTGTGAAATGTGTTCTAAGTTGATTGATTTGAAATCTGTTTTTAATTTCCTTTCATACAGTACCATGGTACCTGGTCTTATGCATTGCAAATGATTATTGATGGTATCCAGGATAATGGTATTATATACTTTAAATGCCATCCTCTTAGTGCATTAATATACTGGATGTATTCTACCTGGTAGTGTATTCATTAATGCACTAGCTGGCTGGAAAACGTTAAGGGCATCAGTACCACATCATGGCCTTGTAAGCAAAGTAAAAGAATTTGTTGGAATTGTACATTTGATAATCAATAAACATTATTTTGGAGCAGTATGTTAGGTCCATTCTGCTGCCCCAGGACATAGGGCCTGCAGTTAAGGCGCCAATGACCTAATTCAAGGGCCAGTAGTTAAAGGGTTAAGTGGTATCATTACTTAAATCATTCATCAATATCTCATAGACAGGTAGAGCATGGATACAGTAAAGGAGAGAGACTGTATATGGCCAACCTGCTTGTTTAAGCCACACAGGCTGCTATAACAGGCTGGCCTTCATTCACAGCAGGCTGGCTATTCAGGCTGCAGTCAGCCAATTAGAACAGGTAGCTTGTTACTCCAGGCTGCCATGTTCCATATTCTATCAATTGTGCCTAGATTTAAACTGGAAACAGAAATGCAACATACCACATGTTTATTGCATCCTTAACAGATTATAGAAACATGGGGGGAAGCATGTCAATGACTTGCAGATGGGTAAATCTATAAAGTAATGGTACTTTTGAATCTGTTAGGAAACCCTAATAGTAGTCTAGCAGTAGGACATCCCCCTGAGGCACATGTAGACCTGCTTCAACTTTCAATAAAAACAACTCTTTAACCAACTAATAGAATAATACCGTAATCTCTCGCGTAAAAGGCGCAGTCTGCATAGAAGGCGCACCCCTAACTCAGGGAAAGCAGATCCACATAGAAGGCACATCTGCTGCTCCTGAGTCTAATATTTGAAAAACTCGCGTATAAGACGCACCCCTAACTCAAGGAGCATGGTCGACTCAAAGGACCCAACCCAAAGGGTCATTTCAAATATTGTCTACAGCCATCAATACCCCAACTAGTCATGTATTTTCTTTAACCAAAGAAAAGGTGTAGTCTATACCATGGTGCTCTATATACCCTTAAACTGCTGAATGAAGCATACTTTTCTGCTTACCATAAAAGTGTTTGGAAATGTATACATGTGCACCCCACTCACTGAGAGCTTTATTAATTATATTATTGACCTTTTAATCAAGAGAATCCTGGTGGTATGTTCTGATTTCTAGAATAACAAACCAGGTGACAGCAGTGTTATGGCAGCCAGGAGGATCGATTATAATGCTGCATGGACCCCAATAATGTACCAGGCCCCCAATCTGCTATCTGCTATTCCTTTTTTTTTTCTTTTAGACAGTTGGGTTTTAGATTCCATGCTTCCTTATGGTCTTAGTCAATTCTTGGGATGCCTATATATCCATCTCTTTTGTGATTTGAATATACTAGTAGTGGAATAGGGATTAACACTTCCCCCATTCTTTCATTAAAAACATGTTCTTTAAATAGGCCATATAAGTAGAAAAGCTGACTTATATCCATTATATGGCCAGTACCAGCTTCCTGACAACTCTGTACCATTGTTTTTAATATGTCATGTTATGTCCATACACTAGCCCTCATCAAAATACAAACCCATAAGTTTTTCACCATGCAGGACTGAATGGCCTGCATGGTGAAAACCATGCTAATATGGATATCTAAGATTTTGAGTAAACTTTTACATAATAACAATGCTTGTTTGTTTAATACTGAAAACCCCTAATGATAATCTGACTTAAGAAGCTATTGATAGACATGAGAAGCCCAGCCATAGCAAAACAAGGCTGCCCAGCCTACAATTACCAGTGAGGTGTGAATGTCCATATGTAGATATCTTCAGGTACTACAGAACTAAATCTATGAAAACAGATACTTTTGTATAACACAGATCACTCACACAATCACTTACACAGTCACACACACAGAAATCTCTACAGCGATACATAAATACAGACACAGCATACATAACCTAGGTGGGTATACTGTACCATACCTACAACTCATATATTTATATACATTACATTTATGAATGTGATAATATAATACTAGGTGAAACCGTACAATATACATAGCACCTAGGATAATAGTTGGATTTCTCAGAGGGTAGTCTAAAGCTGCTGCTGCCTCTGCTTAAATGCAGTATACACAAACTTTGCAAGTGCATTTATTATACTAGGGTCATTTTCTTTCATAACCGTAACAAACTTATCCATATTTGACATATCCTGGTAAGTACAGATTTTACCATCTATATGATTTTCAAGAGTTGTTTGAGCTGCCTTATGTAGTTCACATGTTGTCAGAAAATGCACCTCATCATCAAAAGCACCAGTTGAGCAATACAGACATACTCTGTCACATTCAGGTTTGGGGGGCCTACAATGCCTCCTCATCTCAATACCAAGATTATGGGAACTAAGTCTGTATTGCGTTAGTGCAAGCGCAATCTCATTCATAATTTTTTCAGAATATTTACTAAAAATTGGTTCAGTTGCACTAGCTATGATGTTAGAGTTATTAGATGTTGACTGGTTTTCCCAAAGCTGACTATATTTTCTACCAAGCGAATATAGCAAACCTTTAACATTCGTACACCAGTTATCCTGTCCTTGCTGGTCAAGATGGTGCATTTTCATGCAACATCTATGGAGAATATGTGATTCCTCAAAGTAAACAATCCTTTCCAAATATTTTAGTGCTCTTACTTCCCATTGAGCCTTCAGAGGCACTCTACCCATATCCGCATATACTGCAGCTGAAGTTGTCTGCTTCCTTACACCAAGCATAGACTTCAGGTATTTAAGATGGATCAGTTCTAAATTATATAGTTTCCTACCTTTGTTCAGGCACCATAGCTCGCATCCATATTCAAGGCATGGTTGTATTTGGGTATCAAAGAACTTAAGGGATAGTCTAGGATTTGGTTTCCCAATATTCTGTTAGCAACATGAAAATGATTGGTAGATGGCTTTCCGGCCTTTATCACGAAGTTGGTCATAAGTTTCAGAAAATATATCTTTATGTTTGGAGTTTAGTGTAAGGCCTAAGTATTTACATGAGTCTACTCTCTCTAATATTGATGAGTAAGCATGTGGGACATCCAACATATAACAATCCCTTTATGAGCAGCATGTCATCAACGAGAACTTGAAACTTTCTGTGTCTTATTTACGCCCAGTAATACAAAGTCATGGTCCATGTTATTGCAGATAACACAGGTCATGAGGTTTAGAGAGAGCTCACCCTCATGAATATCAATGAGCAGGCATTCAGTTTAATATCACTATAGGCTTCAGAAAACATCTACCGTAAATCCTCGTGTATAGGACGCATCTTATGCACTAAAATGACCCCAGGTGCGTCCTATATGATTGTCAGAACTTTGGGGTGTGTCCTATAAGCGAGGTTTTTCTACTAAAGTACAGCACTAAACTGACCGAAATCAGAATCCAGATATGTCTTATAGTATTTCCTAAAAGTCAGGGTGCGTCTTGTATGCGAAGTGCATCCTATACATGAGGTTTTATGGTAACAGACTGACCAGGATCATAAGGAACCTCTCTGCACCTTCATAAGTTTGTCTCACATAGTTCCTGTAGTGTTTATTTTACCATATCCAAAGTCAATAGCTTTTACGCTCTCAAATTTACCTCTTCATGAATGCAAATGGGTATAAATATGGAACATGCAACATTTATCTATCCCATCATGGCCACCATATCCACAGGTACAATTTGACACAATTTTTGGGTCTCTATCTTGATTATTAAGGAAGTGATGGCAAAAATTGCATTTTCCCCGAGATGCCAGAATTATTTGATATCTTTTGAAAGACATACATTGCAAAAAAACTTTAAAATCTAAAAACCATTTCCTCCTATTTCAACGTACACTAGGGGTCAGTCTAGGCCTGATGATAAGTACTTCAGCCTGTTCTTAAGTCAATTTATCAATTGTGTAAAAAAGATATCCAAATAAAATTGGAAATATTCATGAATACCTGATACATGCAAATTAGATAATCAAAAAATCAGACATTGAGGTTGAAGGGAAATCAATAAGCTTTGATTTGGTTCTAGTCTGACCCTTCTCACTTGATTATTAAGGGAGCAGTGACCAATGAAGTGATTGCGGGGTGATCATAAAAAAAATTGATAGGTTTACACACATAATACGTCCTCACAGTCACACCCACCTATGAATCAAGTGCAGACAAGTGAATTTGTATAGCTGATATACTTGCCTATCAGGAAAAAGGTGTCTCACAAAATCCCCAGGGGGGTGCAGGGTTTCACTAACCAGCCCATGGACTAATACTTACTCCTGGTATGACCCCCATGTGTCCCCTGAAGTACTGCTAGGGGCGGACCATTGCGCGCCTAGGAGTGCTACATGTTGGAACTGGTAACAGCATGGCTCATTATAGTTGTATGCAAGGGCTCTGCCACTGAATATCCCATATACCTAGGTCTATGTATTAACTGTATACTTACTTGGGATATATATTATTGGATATGTTATTATACAGTCTAGACATATTATTCAATCACATATTGTATATGCTAAAGCTGTTTATTTTTCTTTTTGTATTCATAGAGTTGGAAGTTAGCCCCTTCAGACATACACATCAAATATAGAATAAAATAATTAGCTAATGATTTTCAATCTCATCAGGAAGCAGTCTTCTTTTTGCACTGACACACAAAAGTTCCCTCAAAATTCTATTCACTTTTTTCCCCCTAAGGTGAAAACATAGCAAGCAGTGTAGAAATTACTTGATTCCATAGAAATATAGCACTTTAGAAGACCTTTATACTGTATTCATATTAACACGTTCATGTGTAATTCAATTCAAATGCAATAATACTTTATGTTTGGTCAAGACCCAGAGGCATAGGAAGCAAATCTTCATTGGGGGGGCCTGGTGAGGGCACCATCGCGACCACCTTGAATTGTCGGCTGATGCATGATGGCGCCTATATATGCGTATTTAGAATTCATATAGAAAAGTGATTTTTGGTAAATTTTGGATCTGACTTTAGGCTCAGACCCCCATTCTCCCTATGACATCACCATAATAATCTAATTTGAGATGTAAAGTTTTAGCTTCTTTTCCATTGTGTTTATGAGTTCTTGGAAAATATTGGGGGGGGGGCCCAGACATACTCAGGCCCCACCTCCTTCATGATTGGGGGGCCCAGGCCCCCCTGGCCCCCCCTTTTCCTACGCCCCTGAGACCATGTGGCAACACTGATTTAGACATGTTTCCACAAATTCTCAAAACCTTATTTTAGTGGATATGCCAACTTTTAACCCTGTAAGGACCACTAATTAGGAGTGACACACAATTTGGTTGGGAATTACAATGTAATAGAGGGGGAGGTACTCCGGTGATTCCACCTTTCACTACTTCTTTGCTGAATAATGTCTCCCTCCCTCCAGCATAAATTTAGTCTTGGTGAGTTGAGCTGAATACAGTCAAAATGGCCACATTAGAGAGGTGCAAGGGAGATGCCACAGTACCTACCATCTTTTTTATATTGGTGGAAGCTCTCAGCATTCCTAGTACTATGCTGGGTTCCACATCTTCATATTAGACATTAACATGACTCAGCAGAAGGATTCACTGAAGATGTTATATCATTTATAATAACAGAATCATGAAATTTATTATTTCGGGTTTAATACAAGAAGTATAGTTTATAGCATGTGGTCATTTCCAGTCATCATCAGATTGAGTTGATATTGAGTCCACCTCTATCAAGATGCTACTGCCTGTTCTTCTTCAGGAGTTCCATAAGGCTTTTGATACTGTTGTCCACAGGCTTGTCACCCTCCAGGGAGCGTTTCTTGCCCACACAGCCGACCCTTCCCTGTGCGCAGAAGCAGTAGGCACCATTACTCATGTTAATCCTGCTGTCAAACACCTCATTCATAGCTTTACAGGCACCACAGGTGATCCTAGAGGCAACACACTTGCAGTATTTGCCGGCATAGGACTTGATCTCACCATCACTGTAAGTGTCACCACCGTAATAGCAGCCCCATGCCTGACTGCCCACTGCAATGTAAAGATAGGATGTTACAGCTTGAGACCAGTGTGTTTAACCTTTTAAATTTAATAAAGGCCGCTGATGCGGGAGTGTATCATGCCCATTGGTGGTCATGATGCACCAATGAAGTGCTGGCACCAGCACTTCGCCAGTACTTCTTTGGAGCATTATGTCGACCCTACAGTGTTAATACACATATACTCCCGGAGGGATGGCATGATGATCCAATGAAGTGCTGGTGAGCAGTCATGCCAGCACTTCATTGGTGCATCATGCCAACCAATGGGCATGATGCATGAATGCATCAGCAGCCTTTAAAGGGTTAAATGTTGTACCACGTGTGTAAGGTGCAGATTATTTGTTAGGGAGTGACCATTTTTCAACAACATGCACTCTCTTTCAGGTTCAATGAAGTAGATTTAACAGCACTTCGCTGCTACATCATGACGACCAATGGGCATTATGTATTAGGAGCCCTAAAAGGGTTAAGGATGAAACTGAGATCTGGAACTTTGTAGATGGAGGCTGTACCAGAGAAAAGGACACACAGAAAGGACACCCAAATGGGATAGAGTAGAGAAAAGGCCCACTCACCAACAACAGCCAGGATGACTGTAAGAGTGATCAGGTACTTCATAGTGGATGATTGATGCGTCTGTTGGCGGCGTCTGCTAAATGTCGTCTACTGGTCTCAGACCTACTCTCTGTCTGTGTCTGAGGCACCTCTACTTATATACCCCCACCCCATGACTCCTAAATAAAGCACCTTATGGACCTAATCATTGTAGGTGCCCTTTTAGGACCCTTCCCCATGACCACAAGAGTACCTAAACCATGTGGTGCAGGGGTAGCTGACGTGGTCGGATAGATTTAGGGGGTGGGTTCAATGTTTGGTCAAGGTCTGATTTGGCTCCTGCCCTTAATACAGGACTACTGGACACAAAGGGTCCCCCTACTACATGTGACCATAAGTTGAGAGGGATATGGGCATAAAAAATCTCTGGTTGGGCAAATGCATTAAGATATTATTGACCCTGGGCATTTGTGCACTGCGCCTTAGGTGTCGGATTTCTACTGAGATAAGACGCTCAATATCACAAGTTCACAAGCATGATTGTTATCTGCTATAAGCCAGTGAAATTTCCTCAATAAACCTATCCAAACCGAGGTTATTCATGAAAAGTTGGTCTGCCCCCTATTGCATTGCCCCTCTACTAGAAAAGGTGGAAGAGCAGAACTTCAATCTGTTATTGGTAGGTCTATTTGATTTATAGGTAGCTAACCTTTGTTGTTATTTTGTTGTTGTTGTTGTTGTTGTCTTTTTCTTCTTTTTTTCAAATGATGCAGTGAAAAGTAAGGGAAGCCTCTCAGTATGACAAAACAGTCTACCCTGGGTAGACTGAAATGAACCATGGGCTTTACTTATTCATTTATTCATTTTTCCCCTCATACTTTGATAAATTCTTGTTTATATGGTAGTTGTAAAAATATCTTGTTTATTGTGTGCGTATACAATAGTACATGTATATGGTCAATTGCAGCTTGGACAGTTTCAAAACTTAAATATATCAGATTGGTATGAAATCCATATGATATTAGGCATTGTCTCTTTACACTAGTAACATGACATAGATGCTTTTATCTCAGATTCAGGTTATTGAAGGCATAATGGATTATGTGGCATGTATGGTTCCATGTCACATTTATGTGCCTTATATCAAAAGTGGCTAGTAGAATTTTGTCTTTATTTCTTTTGTCAATACCATATAATATTATAAGTAAAATAGTTTGATAATTATATGAGCTCAAACTGTGCAGCATTGAATTTATGAGGATGGTGAATATGTGGCACGTATGGTTCTTCTAAACTACTCCAAACCTACTTTAATTTGCACCCATTAATATAGTAGGTTACATGGTTAATATCTGGAATTCTTCTATCATCCATTTTGAAATATACACATTAGACGTTCTTTTTACCTATTTTCATCGTATCTATATGGTCTTTTTTATCTGATATTGAGTGAGTGATCAATGCCTAACAGGTGACGCGTCAGATGTATTCATGCACCAATAATGCATGAGGTTCTGACAAGTCACCTGTTGTGCATTGAATACTTATTTTATTACATGATTAATGCATCAGAATGCATCAAAATGCATCCTGCATTCATTGTAAAAGAGAATGTATGTACTGTGCAGCACAACGTGCTGTCCACTATACCATCGTCCAGGCATCTGGAGTTTGTCGCGGTCTGATACTGGTGTGATTGCTGTAATTATAATGCCATTCTAACCTTGCACACACAAAATGCTGGGGTCGCTCCTAACGAAGCCCAACCTATGACATTGTTTATATGCTCCATGAACTGGGAAAAGGAGTCTTAGGACCCCCTTGCACTAAGCCCCATTTTCGCAGATCGTGTCACATATACAGGCAAACACACACTCTTTCTCGTCAGTCCCTCTGGCGCATTACATAGGGAGCTGGTCTTCAGATCAGTAAGGTATCGGTTAGACCCCTGCCCTTGGCAATGGAATTCTTGTAGGTTTTAACAGGTGATATATGACATGTCTCAAATTTGTAAGGCATGCCTGATATCCATGGATAACAGGCACACCATACAAAGTCATGACGCATGCATCATGGTGTGCAATATCGACAGGTATCAGAATTGGAATATCCAGGAAAAGCACCCTGAGTCACAGAAATCTGACTTCATAATATAAGGGGAGTAGTCAAAACAATGGCTATATATAATGCCACACGTCAATGACAATTGAGAGGTACAGAAATTGGTCATTTTTTATGAGTATTATCCTTATTACGAGGTACAAGCTAATAGAAAACCTGCCTTAAAATGGTCCAAAATCCACCACACATTGAAGCCTGCTGCATTAAATATTGATTATAGACGGGTAAAAATAGGGTATTCCAGAAAGCTAATTAACACCCTAACTGAATGGGAATGAGAGAAATGCAGTATATTCAATGATCAATTGCCTTAACACCTTTTCCATGAGGAAATGCTAGTGTGACCCCAACTCGGTGCAATTGACCATATGGGTTTGGACATGATATTATTATGAAACACATTTATCATTTATCAAAACCACATCAGCACTCATCGATTTGGAAGAATGTTTACCCCGGCACTTATACAAGACTAGCGCTTATTCAAAGCCCAGTGCTTTATTGTGACAGTATGGTACTGACGGGCTTCCCTAGCCCACTTAAAAGGGTCTATATCTCCTCTTTCCTATCCCCTCAGGATGTGTGTGGTGCACATATGCACGGGCACTGACACATTCCTCTGTTAAATTATCAACCTGTGAAGCACGGGATAGCCACTTAGTGCCGCTAAAGTGCTGTAAAACACAAATCAATCAATCAACAGTATGGTACTGAGGCTTGATTCAGGTATCATAATAAATAGGTATCTTTCATTGATGCATTATGGAGAACCTAATGCGATAGGTAAAATCAACAAGGGGACAAGGCCACTTCTTAGAATCGGCAAGGGACTTGGGCTTGGAGACAAGGGACAAGGTCACTTTTAAAATTGACAAGGGACATGGGGTTGAGGGATAAGAACCATTCCTTACAAACGACAATGGACATGGGAGACCCCCTGTTTAGGACCCCCAATAAATTGCCTACACTGACCAACAAGGGCTTTATATGTTTATAAACCTTTAAAGGCCACTGATGCAGGAGTGTATCATGTCCATTGGTCATCATGATGCACCAATGAAGTGCTGGTGAGGCTGACTCCAGGTATGACCCCCATGTGCTGTCCCTGTGGGGTTGCTCCATATATACTCTAAGAGTGTTGGCAAGATGCTCCAGTGAAGTGCTGGCTAGCAGTCTTGCCAGCACATCATTGGTGCATCATGACAGCCAACAGCCAATACAATCATGCATCAATGGTCCTTAAAGGGTTAATAACCGTGCATATCCTAATGCTTACTCCATGTATGACCCCCATGTGCCCCTTGGAATTACCGCTAGGGGCTGAACATTGCGAGCTTAAGAGTGCTGCAAGTTGGAACTGGTATTGGCATGGATCACCATGTACATGCGAGAGCCCTGCCACTGAATATCCCATATACCTAGGTCTATGTATTGAATGTATACTTGCTTGGGATATATATTATTGGATATGTTATTATACAGTCTAGACATTTTCAACCACATTGCTCTATATGCTACACCTGGTTTTGTTTCTTTTGTATTCATAGAGTTGGGAGCTAGCCCCTACAGACATACACATCAAATATAGAAAAAAAAATAATCATGTGGCAACACTGATTTAAGCACAAATTCTCAAATCCTTATTTTTAGTGGATATGCCAACTTTTAACCCTATAAGGACCACTAATGAGGAGTGACACACAATTTGGTTGGAATTACAATGTAATAGAGGGGGAGGTACTCTGGTGATTCTACTTGTCACTACTTCTTTGCTGCATAATGTCTCTCCCCTACAGCATAAATTTAGTCCTGGTAAATACAGTCAACTCCCTCTATTCCGGACACATTTGGGACTTTCAGAAATGGCCACATTAGAGAGGTGCAAGGGCACTTTGCCAGTACTTCTTTGGAGCATCATGTCGACCATACAGTGTTGATACATATATAGTCCTGGAGGGTCGGCATGATGCTGCAATGAAGTGCTGAAGAACAGTCATGCCAGCACTTCATTAGTGCATCATGCCGACCAATGGGCATAATGCATTAATGCATCAGCAGCCTTTAAAGGGTTAAATGTTGTACCAGGTGTGTAAGGTGCAGATTATCTGTTAGGGAGTGACCATTTTTCAACAACATGTACTCTCTTTCAGGTTCAATAAAGTAGATTTAACAGCATTTCGCTGCTGCATCATAATGACCAATGGACATTATGTAATAGACCTACTCTCTGTCTGCCTCTGAGGCACCTCTACTTATATACCCCCACCCCATGACTCCTAAATAAAGCACCTTATGGACCTTATCATTGTACGTGCCCATTTAGAACCCTTCCCCATGACCACAAGAGTACCTAAACCATGTGGTGCAGGGGTAGCTGACGTGGTTGGGTAGATTTAGGGGGTGGGTTCAATGCTTGGTCAAGGTCTGATTTGGCTCCTGCCCTTAATACATGTCTACTGGACACAAAGGGTTCCCCTGCTACATGTGACCATAAGTTGAGAGGGATATGGGCATAAAAAAAATCTCTGGTTGGGCAAAAGCATTAAGATATTATTGACCCAGGGCACTTGTGCACTGCGTCTTAGGTGTTAGATTTCTACTGAGATAAGACGCTCAATATCACAAGTTCACAAGCATGATTATTATCTGCTATAAGCCAGTGAAATTTCCTCAATAAACCCATCCAAACTGAAGTTATTCATGAAAAATTGGTCTGCCCCTATTGTATTGCCCCTCCACCAGAAAAGGTGGAAGAGCAGTACTTCAATCTGTTATTGGTGGGTCTATTTGATTTATAGGAAGCTAACTTTTGTTGTTATTTTGTTGTTGTTGTTGTCTTTTTCTTTTTTTTTTTTCAAATGATGCAGTGAAAAGTAAGGGAAGCCTCTCAGTATGACAAAACAATAAGACAACAATAATGATACTGATATCAAACTTGAGCTAGATGAATACATAAAGGTTTCTGGGGAAGAGGATCCCTAGGTAGACTGAAATGAACCATGGGCTTTACTTATTCATTTATTCATTTTTCACCTTATACTTTGATAAATTCTTGTTTATATGGTAGTTGTAAATCTATCTTGTTTATTGTGTGCGTATACAATAGTACATGTATATGGTCAATTGCAGCGAAATGGGGTCACAGGGATCAAATTGAGTTAAAAAATAGAAATGCTTGGACAGTTTCAAATCTTTGCGTCAACAAAATTGATGCATAGAGGGGTCTTCCTTGAAAATTGGGAACATTAATATGAATAATTGTCAATTTTAGCTCCAAATCAATTATATAGCATTAAATCCTATGGACTTCCTGACCAAATTGCTTCATTTTTAGGAGCAGAGTTTTCCTATCTTAAATATATCAGATTGGTATGAAATCCATAATATGATATTAGGCATTGTCTCTTTACACTAGTAACATGACATAGATGCTTTTACCTCAGATGTAGGTTATTAAAGGCATAATGGATTATGTGGCACATATGGTTCCATGTCACATTTATGTGTCTTATATCAAAAGTGGCTGGTAGAATTTTGTCTTTATTTCTTTTATCAATACCATATAATATTATAAGTAAAATAGTTTGATAATAATAAAAGCTCAAACTGTGCAGCATTGAATTTATGAGGATGGTGAATATGTGGCACGTATGGTTCTTCTAGACTACTCCAAACCTACTTTAATTTGCACCCATTAATATAGTAGGTTACATGGTTAATACCTGGAATTCTTCTATCATCCAGTTTGAAATATACACATTAGACGTTCTTTACCTATTTTCATTGTATCTATATGGTCTTTTTCATCTGATACTAGGTGAATAATCAATGCCTAACAGGTGACGCTTCGGACGTATACATGCACCAATAATGCATGAGGGTCTGACAAGTCACCTGTTGTGCATTGAATACTTATTTTATTACATGATTAATGCATCAGAATGCATCAAAATGCATCCATGCATTCATTGAAAAAGAGAATGTATGTACTGTGAGTGGCAAAAGGTGGACCAGGCCGGGGTGCGAACGCCTGTACCATAGGTTTGCAGCACAACTTGCTGTCCACTATACCATCGGCACAGGATACTGGTGTGATTGCTATAATTATAATGCCATTCTAACCTTGCACACACAAAATGCTGGGGTCGCTCTTAACGAAGCCCAACCTATGCCATTGTATATATACAGGCAAACACGCACTCTTTCTTGTCAGTCCCCGTGGCGCATTACATAGGAAGCTGGTCTTCAGATCAGTAGGGTATCAGTTAGACCCCTGCCCTTGGCAATGGAATTCTTGTAGGTTTTAACATGTGACATATGACATGTCTCAAATTTATAAGGCATGCCTGATATCCATGGATAACAGGCACAACATACAAAGTCATGACGCATGCATCATGGTGTGCAATATCGACAGGTATCAGAATGGGAATATCCAGGAAAAGCACCCTGAGTCACAGAGATCGTGTAATAAAATCCAACGAAATGTGTGGCACATACGGTTCCACTTTACCTACCCCACAGTGTAATATAAGGGAAGTAGTCAAAACAATGGCTATATATAATGCCACATGTCAATGACAATTGAGAGGTACAGAAATTGGTCATTTTTGATGAGTATTATCCTTATTATGAGGTACAAGCTAAGAGAAAACCTGCCTTAAAATGGTCCAGAATCCATAACACATTGAAGCCTGCTGCATTAAATATTGATTATAGATGGGTAAAAGGGACATGGTCACTTTTAAAATTGACAAGGGACATGGGGTTGAGGGATAAGAACCATTCCTTAGAATCGACAATGAACATGGGAGACCCCCTGTTTAGGACCCTCAATAAATTGCCTACACTGAACAACTAGGGATTTATATATCAGTGACCCTTTAAAGGCCACTGATGCAGGAGTGTATCATGTCCATTGGTCATCATGATGCACCAATGAAGTGCTGGTGAGGCTGACTCCAGGTATGACCCCCATGTGCCGTCCCTGTGGGGTTGATCCATATATACTCTAAGAGTGTTGGCAAGATGCTCCAGTGAGGTGCTGGCTAGCAGTCTTGCCAGCACTTCATTGGTGCATCATGACGGCCAACGGCCAATACAATCCTGCATCAAAGGGTTAATAACCAAGCATATCCTAATGTTTACTCCATGTATGACCCCCATGTGCCCCTTGGAAGTACTGCTAGGGGCTGACCATTGTGCGCCTAGAAGTGCTGCAAGTTGGAACTGGTATTGGCATGGCTCATTATGTATGCGAGAGCCCTGCCACTGAATATCCCATATACCTAGGTCTATGTATTGACTGTATACTTACTTGGGATATATATTATGGGATATGTTATTATATAGTCTAGACATTTTCAAGCACATTGCTCTATATGCTACACCTGGTTTTTGTTTCTTTTGTATTCATAGAGTTGGGAGCCAGTGAACATTTCATATACCTAGGTCTTTGTATTGAGTGTTTACTTACTTGGATTATTGGAAATGTTATTACACAGTCTAGACATATTCAACCACTTGCTGTATACATGCTACAGCTGTTTTTTTGTTTAAAATTGTATTTTTAGAGTTGGGAGCTACCCCATACAGAGATACACATCAGATATAGAATAAAAAATAATTAGCTAGTAATTTTTACTCTCACCAGGAAGCAGTTTTTTTTTGCACTACACACAAAAATCACTGAAAATTCTATTCACTCATCCCCCACTATGGTGAAAATATAGCAAGCAGTATGGAAATTATTTAATCCCAAAGAAATATAGCACTTTAGAAGACCTAGTTATACTTTATTCATACTAACAAGTTCATGTTTACTTGTATTATAATCTATGTGTGCATTTATTATAATTATATATATGACAGAGATTACTAGTACATGTAACTCCCACCTGGGACCTCACTGGTCACTGTGTGTGGGGAGGTGTCCCCCCTCCTGGAGTCAACCTCTCTCTCACAGTACCACACAGTTGTCACACACCCCACAGTTAGCCATATTGGTTTCTTGGGTCCCAGGAGGGAAATATATTTTTTTCTATGGGGTTTTCTTTGGTGGACATCAAACAAAGAGATGACTGGCGTAGTCTCGTCGTCCTCTTATATCTGAAGGATACACTGGAGGTCAAAATATCGAAAGACAAAGTTGTTTCAGCTTTCATGCGTTTTGTATAATCTACTTAACCCTACTACTAGTCAATTGGTTTTGGGCATATTTGGGTCTGTTCTACCCCAACTGTCCTAAAATATATATTCTTGTGTCATTACTTGTTTAGCGCATCATATGTTTGTTTTATAAACTATGTGTGCATTATTATAATTATATATATATGACAGAGGTTACTAGTACTAGTCACTGTGTGTGGGAAGGTGCCCCACCTCCTGACCCCTTGGGGTCAACCTCTCTCTCACAGTACCACACAGTTGTCACACACCCAACAGGTAGCCATATTAGTTTCTTGGGTCCCAGGAGGGAAATATCTTTTTTTTTGTTTATTTAGTAATAAATAAGGGGGTCTGTTCTACCCCAATTGTCTTCAATTATATATTCTTGTCTCATTACTTGTTTATCACATCATATATTTTAATTTAAACGCGTTAATACTTTATTTTTGGCCAGGAACTGAATTCTTTGAGAAAAATCCTGCTTACAGGGGTGCTAAGTTATGGAATTTATTGCCTCTCAACATGCAACGTGCTGAAAATATGACTTAATTTAAGACCCTCTCTAAGAAATGGTTTGATACCTACCTTCATTCTCGATGCCCGACGGGGCATCGGCTAATCCCTAGGTTCCCTGGCCCGCTGGAGCCGGGCCCCTTTTCCTCCTCTGTTTCAACCAATAGCCATCTTTCCTCCAATGAAATTCACTCATATATATGCTGACTTGGACTTTTGTCGTGGCTTGGGTACACTTTAAATACATGCAATAATTGGACTGACATCTTTTATATTTAATCTCGGGCTTGTAAATACCTGCTTTAATTTGTAACACCTCATTGTATATACATCCATCTTACCTATAAGTCGTTGACAGCCTGCTCCATTTTTTTGCAGCAAAATAATTATAATCACTGTCATATCTCTAGATGAACTCTCACTGTTTTTGAAATGTATCATAAGAAATCAACTTGTATCTACAGTAATGATTAATATACCCTCCTATGAAATTTATGTACTGCAACATATTGGACTGAAAATCATGAATAAATGGTTATGAGTACATAACCAAAAAAAAAGCTTATCCACCTAATCACATTCATATGATATTTTATTTATATCTATACAAACCCCTTAAAAATCACAAAAAAAAAGACTGTTGCTTGACAACAATCTATTTCTAGGCTGATGTTCATTTCATCATCTACTGGTACATATTTTACTCTTGATTCGCTATGTTTCATTCGGGCACACATGATATGGTCCTGAAGTGTTTCCTTATGTGAAACATCTATTCTTTTATGGGAACATAAACACACATGGGACGCCCGCCATTGCTCAGATCGGAAGTAGTCTTTATTTACGTAATTACCGGAGAGCTCCACAAGGACGCTCCCAAGCCTACACTACATCCCTCCTTATGTCAGGATAAAAGATATACCATTTGAATGTTCATGAACATAAAATCATAGACAAGAGAATATTACTTTGTGACATAGTCTTTCAGAAATTCTGGCCCTCTGGTTGTGTGCTTGGGCCTTTGGTTTACTGGTGCATGGATTTCAGGCATGACAATTGCATGATTTGGTTGTTCAGGTGCAGGTATATTTTGGCTCTGGTTTTGTCCTTGTGTCTCCTGAGGAAGACCCTGCTCTGCCACTGGATCACTTGGGTTGCCCATCCCAGTAGTGGCTTGGTGTTCACCATGATATATGTACTACCTGTTTATGTCATTCCTGGTTTCTTTAAGCTGATCATTTGGTCTGGTATTACAAGCTAGTTCACTGGCACTTTGGAGATATCTCTTTGTATATCTGACATTCCCCTTGTAAGCCACCCCTTGATGACTCATAATGGTGTTTCCTCATGCGGTCCTTATCCCTCAACCCCTCATTACCCTATATATAAAAATGGGTTACTAGATCGCTTGTTATAAGTTGAAGATTTTTTTACTGTTTCAGCCTACAGTGCCCTTGGGGTACCAGATGAAGCAAAATTTCTGGGCTGTGAAGCAGTGAGGAAAGTGCCAGCTAACTCGACCTGGTTTTTACACATTTCAACTAAAATGTTTTCATACTTATGCAGCATCTTCCCAATTTAATCAGTCTATATGTTTCATGTTGAAGTTTTTTTATTTGGTATTTTTTTCAAAGATATCGCCACCTATCGCTGTCCTAAGGGAATCTGTAAGTCGATCAAAGATTTGGATTGGTCTTTCGGAGACCTTTAATTTGATACCTCATATGTAAAGATCTGATGTGTAGTGTATGTGATGTGTATGATACGAGCCGCTAAGTTATGCGCTTCCAATGTAAGATACCAGGGGGCTGCACTGGGGCTTACTTTAGTTAATTAACGTAGCCTACTTGCTTCAGGGGCTTCCCTAGCCCACTTAAAAGGGTCTATTTCTCCTCTTTCCTATCCCCTCGGGATGTGTGTGGTGCACATATTTGCGGGCACTGACACATTCCCCTGTAAATTGTGTAATGTAGTTCTCGCCATGAATATGACCTTAGCTGTCGAAATGGCGTTAAACATCTATTACTCACTCACTACTTGCTTCAGAATTACTGGGTAAGTAGGTAGATCTATATCTATCACTGATGGATTGCCCCAAAGTCTAGTGGCTTCACCACTAGTTAATATCTGAGAACCTCAATGCAGGTAGGCAAGTTCTCAGTTTCCTGTTAAACATGAGCTCTGCTGGACTGATTCCAGTGGTGGTGTGAGGGGTTGTTCGATATGCCCGGAGAAAATAACGTATCTCTTTCTTCTAATCTTTTCCTTTTGCATGAGCTATCCTCATGGCCTTTAGGAGAGTCCTGTTCTGCCTCTCCACTTCGCCATTTGCCTGGGCCTACTTAGGTGTAGTCTTTCTATGTTCCACATTGATACTCTGCAGATAGTTCTCAAATTCCCTCGATATGAATTGAGGCCCATTTTCTGTTGTTACTGAGCATGGAAATCTTAAGAAGTCAATCGCCTTTTCCATGCGTGCAATCACTTTCTCTGTTGTGATTGTCCTCATTATGCTCACTAAGAAGGCCAATCAGGCAGCAACGTAGATTCCACTGGATCTGGTAGGTTTGGTTGGGACACTTACTGACAGCCATGGCATTCCCTGCAGTAGTTTTCACAGTCTTTGTCACTTCCAGGCCACCAAACCTTTTCCCAAAGCCTGGCCTTGGTTTTCACTATTTCTTGATGGCCCCAATGCGCTAGCTCTAGAACTCTTTTCCTTAGTGCCTTCAGGATCACTATACATGTTTGTCTAAAAAACCATATCCCCAAATGTTGTCAACTCATCCTATATTGCCCTGTAGGCCACATCACATTTGGAGAAGTTCCCTGACGCGATACAATCTCGCACCGACTCTAGTTTCTTGTCACCCGTAGGAGAATGTCATTGGTTGACATTCTCCTCGGTACAGAGCTTTCAGCTATAGCTCTAACATACACCTCCGTCTTATCCTCTTTGGGTGTGCCAACACCTGAGAGTCGAGAAAGTACCCCCCCTTAACATGACATCATGCAGAGATACCCCCCACCGCCCAAAGTGCATGAAGAGTGTATAGCAAAGGGAAATGTGGTTCAAAGGGACATGTATACTGTGGTCGTACTTCGCGCTGTACATATTTTTGATGTCTGCAATTGTAGAGATCAATCGGGGTGGGGGGGGGGGGGAGGGACTGGGGCTGGCAACCGGGACTGCCATACAGGTATGGGCAAGTCCATTTCTGTGTTTCACTTTGAAACATGTGCCCCCAAATCCCCCTTTCCTTTGATTTAGATGTAAAACACAGTCCCAAAAGATTGATTAAATCACAATCTAGTGATTGGCACAAGTACCAACAGATAAAGCACAATCTACCCATCTTATAATACCAGATAGAATGGAAGAAGGTTGCTGTATTCTCTCTGATAAAATTGGGCCCACATATAATGTGACAATTTCTGAAAAGCTGCAAATTTAAATACGAGTGAAATTTTCTTTATTCCTGATCCCGTGAAAATTTATACACGCAAATATATCTACAACCACAGTATATTGGGTTAACTTAGAACTTAGAAGTGTCGGAAACAGGTGGGGCCCTTTTACCGCCCCTGGTCTGAAACAGTTTACGGGTCCTTATATGTGGGATGCATTTCCGAGCCATATACACAAAGTACCATGGTAGAGACCATACACAAGAATTTCCTTTCACAAGAAATCCTTAAAAAACTGTCTAGATCAATAATCTGATATAAGATGTCAGAAAGTATCAAATTCTCAGATCATCGATTGCAATCACACTTACAAAGCAATCATTTTACTGTAGAACCTGCATATAAGGCGTGGCCCCTAGAGTCCCATTCAGACAAAGGAGAGTAATGTTGTTTGTTTCCAAGGGAGAGTTCATTATTCATCAACATGGGGAGCAGGGTGCAGATTGGGGGGGGAATAATTTTGAAACCTCAACATGGGAAAGGGGGCAGAAAAAATGTCATGCCTTTTCAGCAGGAAAGCCTATGAACTACTGTAGAACAGGGGAGATGACCAGGGAAATTGCAATCTGTCCGAGGAGGGGTCAGAAAATTGTCTGCACCTCTGCATGGAAATCTACCCCGACCCTCAGGCCTGTTGATGAATAATGAGCACTCTGTAAGTCACCAATAGGTTTTTGAATTGTAAAATTTATCAATTAGAATAAAGGTTGGGTCATTTGAATCGTTCTACCAAATTCTCAATGTCAGGGTGCTTCTTACTTGTGGGTATCAACCTATATATTACACTTATTTTGTCAGTGCCCAACATTTCACACCTGCCTTATGAGGTGCCTTACCACATGTTGAACACTGATTTTTGGCACTTATCTTTCCTTTTTCAGCTTTACCAGTCTTATCAACATATTTCTTCTTCTCTGCAACTTTGTTTACAGTCTCAGTGCTAGGTTTTAGCGGCATCCCTGGGATCCCCATAACCTGACTCATGATAGCTGTATCTTCTTTCAGTTGAATCTTATCAAGCAACTGATCAAGTGTCAGTTCTTTTGTAAGACACTCATGTTGGAGATCTTCATCCTTCATATTGGCAATAATTAAGCACTTGATCATTTTACCGCTTGACCAGTTTGTGAAATCACATTTTTCAGCAACCGTCTAAATCTACCGGCAAAGTTCACTAGGCTCTCATCAGGATTTAACCTGTGTCATCAACTCACACAAGGCAAAATCATTACTCTGTTTGGGTAAAAACCTAGCATTCAGCTTACACTTTAACTTCATATATACAGTCCAGTTTTCATCATCAATATCAGCTGGCTTTGCAACATCCGGCAATGTGTCGTGAAGCTCCTCCACATCAATACCGGCATATATTAGAGGGGTCATTTGACAAGTTGTTGCATTATCCTTATTGCTGGGATCACAACCATTATATGTAAGATCCCTCTCAAAGTGCTCCATCCAGCATTCCCATCTCTTCCCCAGATTGAGTCTGTCTCCATGCATGTCAAAAGGCAAAACCTTTAATTTTGGACCTTTAGTAGCCATTTTGACCAAATTTAAGTGGTGCTCCTGAATTCTTCAAAATGTCACTTAGATTAGACCTGTGTGCTGAGGATCCTAAATACTACTTTTTTAGCACTGGGAATGCCGTTTTATACTACTCTGTGAGTCTGTCAGTGCTGATAACCTTCGCCTTGGGCTTTGCTTTGATGAAGTTCCAGACCAATCTCTTATACACATCAATTTAGCCTATAATTTTCCATGGTCTTCAGAAATTACCCTACAGCAGATCACTGTTCATTATTCTGGTCAATATTACGGACACCCCCTCACGACAATGGTCATATACTTATAAACCTTAACTTATAGGGTCTATCTGTTGTCAAATTAACTCTAGTCAGCGTCATTACATGATACAACTGCAAGCACTACAACGGATGGCAACTCAGTTTCAAACTTCAGACACCACTGTTACCATAGGCATCCCTTATGACCAGTCTTTGTCATCAACGACTTCCGCGATCATCAATTAATCATCAGGATTCGTTTTCTCATTGCCTTTGAAGTGTTTCCTTATGTGAAACATCTATTCTTTTACGGGAACATAAACACATGTGCGACGCCTGCCATTGCTCAGACCGGAAATAGCCTTTATGTACATAATCACTGGAGATCTCCACACAGATGCTCCCGCACCTACACTACAGGTCCAGTGTGCCATATTGCCTCATTACAGTTTTGGCGGAAGTGTCTAACTTGACACTTCAACGACTGCAAATCCAAGAGTGCATCATGCCCATTGCACCAATGAGCATGATGCACTAATGTATCCGCAGCCTTTAAAACATCCATCATTGGAATCTGACACTGCATACATTTGGTCACCTGTTGACAATTCATACTAAGCATGACGGCAATCACTTGAAAACCACAAGACAAAACAGCAAAGACTAATCAGTGACTTCTATTTACTGCTGCAGAGCAGTGTGCTTCATCTAGAAATTTGTTCTGGGGCTTCCATTCTTACAGCTGTGTTGAAACAAACTAAAACTTGGTACAGTAGAAACCTGCCCTCCAACTTGGTTTTTCGAAAATATGTTACCTCTGTTTAATATTTCTCTTAATAGTTACTTGTATACTGTTTACACTTTTCCTTCACATCGAAACCTATTAAGTCATAAACTGAAATAACCACCAAGTTTTGAAAAAGGAGCCTTTCATTCACTATGAAAGTTAGAAGGATTAATTATTAAGAAAGGCTTTTGCCAAATGTGAGGGGAGCTTCTGATAACCTATATCTACCGTAATCTCCCGCATATAAGGCGCACCTAGAGTTTTGGAAAATTCGCAAAAAAATAAAAATTTTCAAAGTTCAAAGTGTACCTTGCACCCCATGGCCCCCATATATACTATAATAGCTAAGGCGGCATGTAACATGTTAAAAAGAAAGGTCTTGGAGTCCCCCTTGTGGATGCAATTAGCAATAAAACCCCCCGTATAAGACGCGCCTTATACGCGGGAGATTACGGTACTTACTACCCCTGTCTCCTTACAAGCTTTTTGTGTTTTTTTTTTGCCTTGGTTTCATCCACTTCAAAAATAAATTAACAAATAGCACAGAATTTCAACAAAATATATAACATGAAATATGATACAACTGCCCTTCCCTGACACCATGTGTATGACTATACTTGTCATATTAAGAGTACCTTCCATAATTTTTTTTTCACGGACCTTCACATCATCCTCCGAGATAATTTTTTTTCTGGTGGGATTTTTACTGTGGGAGACAGAAACAGTGGTTAGATTGTGGGGGGCTCTGTTAATCTCTTGATGCTGATGTGCGGGGACACTTGCTGTTTCTGTCAGCTGTAGCTCACAGAGAACTAGTGACTGGAATCAGCTAGCTGCTTGGCTTTAGAAGACATTGGATTATCTTCACCCTTATCCTCCTTGAATCTGGTAGCGCTCACTGGCCCTTATCAGACGGAAGATGGGAGCATGCTCTATGTACCATCCTGCCTTACCATGAGAAATCAGGCCTTGCTCTCTGGTATCTGTCCTTTCCACATTACATCCACCCTATGGACTAACTCCCATAGTTCACACATTGTCTTAAGAATTCCTAACAAATTCATCACTAACATGTTCAGACAGAGATTTCATAAGTAGACCCATAAAGTTTTTGTCTGTCATCTCCACCTTGTTGCTGTTGTTGTTGCTGCATCCGTGACCCCTCGATGCATCCCTATCCCACCATCACTGCATCCGTCTCACATCACTGCATCCCTATCCCTGCATCCCTGTCCCATCGCTGCATCTGTCTAACCATCGCTGCATCCCTGTCCCACCATTGATTTAACCATGTCGCACTATTGCTGCATCACTACAGGAGCAGCATCCATATTCCCCAAGGGCATCGACCGACGTAACAAGTTGTATCCTCTAGAGTCCATATGCCCCAAGGGCATCAAATAACATAACAAGTTGTATCCTCCATATTTGTCACAGCCAAGGTGAATAATGAAGCTGGTGCCCACTTGTAAGATAAGGGCTGTGTCATGTAATCATGGGGCTGCTTTCCTTTTAGCATTCCTTTGTGGCTTTAACATTAAGTCAATGACATTCCAGACATACCAAAAACATCTCACCTTTGGTTTGCCATTGAACTCTATGTTTTAATGAAAGTAAACAAAAGGGCTGTTTTCATACTTTTCCATCCATAGGCTCCAATGTATTTCTGATGGATGCCTTCCTGAGTGATAAACTTGATGTACTAAAAAGCTAATAACTTCCCAGATGCTCAGAAAATTTTCTTTTTACATGCTATTTAAAGTTAAGTGTTTAAGTCATTGAGTGATTTCTGTTTTTCACAAAGTAAAAGCTGTAAGACATTAAAAAAAGACTGCTTAAGATGGAGAAAAAAAAACATCTTAATTTGGTGGGAAAGTGGCATCTAAGACCACAGTGCACTGGGTCAAAAATAGTGGATGGATCTGGGTGCTCTGTAAATCTCTCTCTCAAATAAGATGTGCGACACATACCATCACTGCTCATTCATAATCTGAGTGGTAGCCGAATGGAGAACTAGTTATTCAGGACCAGCTAGCTGCTAATTTTGAAGACATTGGATTGTCTCCACCTTTTTCTTTCTTGACCCGGCTATCACTCAACGTATTACTAGAAGCTGCAAAGAAATCAATAATTGCCCGAGCGCTTCAACAGGCCACTACGGTATGTCAATTGAGATTTTTTCAACATCCAAAAAAAATGTTCCGATTCTTTGTCTCATCCACACGTTGTGGCTTATAGGCAGGGTATTAGCAGCTGTCAATCTAGGAAGAAAACCCAGACCCACTAATGGGGTTTAAGATACACTACCCTAATCTCTTATGTATAAGGCTCGTCTTATATCCGGGGGTTTTAGGTCTCCCTGGATCTGCAAGTGGGATACCAAGACCTTTCTTTTGATAGAAATAAAAATGGACAAAGAAAACACAGCATTCAGAATTGTCTACATTTTGACCATAAATACATCTTTATTTTACAAGCTCGCAGCACACAACTTACTCCACGTACACACACTCAGGTGGCCGATGACAGGACAACTCCGCACCATTGACAAGGAGTAGGTTCATGTCCAGAACCCAATCAGTTACCGACTCTCACCCCCCGCCCCCATGGGCCCTCACTTTGTACAAAGCTATTTACATAGAGGGCTCGAAAAACTACCAAACCCATCTTGGACTTTTATCGACATTATTTCCCTTCAACGTGCTCATCATAAGTTATCCGGTTCATTTTCAAACTCATAATATATATATTTATATATATATATTTATATCATTTATGTATATATATATTTATTTATATGTATAATAATCATGTACACTTTTTTCACAGATTATTCAATCTTGTACAGTAACACGATTCATGCTGATGATGAGAATGAGAAAGTTCTGGTTCTATTCTATTGTACACTAGTTCATGAATTGTCAAATTTGTGCCTCACATATACCATTACTCTGCACCACCAAAGCATTGAAACGCAAAGATAGAAGCTTTGATTTGTTTTCCATAAAATAACATTTCAACATGTTCAGTGTCAACACTAGTCTAATAGCATCATTGGGGCTGTGGCATTGATAAATGGTTCGTGCTCTGCTGTATTTAACATTACCTTCAGCAGTGTTAGCAAGTCCCACAATCACACATTATCTAACAACTTTCAGTGAGTCATGCCCCATACAAATCTACACATGCTCAAGTACTGAAACCAAAACACATTTCCCTGAATAATGATTTGTATGATTCCCCATGGACCTAAACTAAATCAAAGGGAAGCTGATCTGGAGGACAAAAATAAAGCAGTAAGTGTGTAATGCAGTAATTGGTTCTATTACCTGGAGGTAAATCATAAATATGGACCTCCCGTGATACGTTAAACCAGTATTTTAACAATACAGCTTTAGCTTGGAGGTCAAACCTTTGACTAGGAAATTAACAGGGACTTTGCATGGTAGATGTCATCACTGCATGGATATACATGTATACATAGATATTCACAGGTGTGAGCAACCAAAACTATACTTTCAATCTCCTAATAGACTGACTCAGTTCTCAGAGAACTCTGAAAAAATTAAGCAAAGACCATTCCTCATTGAGAAACATGTTGGATGATGAATATCTGTGTGTCATTCACTGAAATCTCCTGAATAATTAAAGACAATGGTTTTATATTGGGAATAACCACGAATCAGAATGGCCTTTTAGTGCTACCTGATCTTTTAAAGCATTATGCCCTTCAGCCCAATATAATGCATGGATGCAGCCCTAGCAAGTAAGTCAACAGTTCTGTAGTTATGCATTTTACCAATCCTGTAAGGCTGAAATCATCCAAAAGCTGTCTGTAGCCTCAATTAGGGAAATACTCATGCACAATAAACAGCTAATGAGCATAATACATAAAACACAAAGTAACCATTACAGGGTCAAATCAATCTGTCTGCATCAAACTAATTAAACAATAATTATACAAACCAACCTCCCACCTCCTGCTGCCCATAATAGAGATAAGGTTACTGCATGAGAATTAGAAATAAATAATAGCACGCTTGTGGTAATACAATAATACATATTGTTCTACCCTGCATCTCTTACCTGCATTATAGACAAGCCTAGATATGCCATTTAATAATACATTATTTGGGTCAGAGTAGGGGATGATGAATCGTGGATCAAAACCTATCGAGTGTCCACTCTCCACAGAGAGATGATGTGTCAAAAGTGCCTTCACTAAGCCTAGGTCAATCTAAGTAACCGGTGCAGGACGGAGGGATGTTAATAGTGTTTCACTCATACATACAAAAGGATACAGGGGGATGCATACCCACAACCTCAACCTGGACATGAAAAACTCCTCAGAGAAAAACAGATTAATTTCATTATTGCAGCATGACTCCGTACAAACATGTATACTCATTTCATAGTAACATTATTTTCTCCATTTCACTTTCTACACACATAAATGCAGGAATCTCTTGTTTTTCGTGCGATACACATTGTTTGGTTTTTTTCTCTTTCTTTACCCGATACTACAATATGCAGCATTCAACAACAGCAACATCCAATGCTAACAAATTAGTACAGTATATATGTGATGGTAGTGGTTCAGGATTAATGCAGGCGAGATAAAAACTGACATGTTGGGAGGGGCACTGGGTTTTTCCGTAGCTGGATATTATTGTCAAGCATTTAGTTCTCTTCCATAAAGCTTCTAGTAAGTACAGATAGACTAAATTTAAAAACTGGGGCCAGTCCAATCGACCTGACCTTCAATCTTGAACCTTCTTTAGGCAACATTATGCTTAGAATGCACCATTATAGAAGACAGAATGCTGTTAATTTTAGGCAATGATTATTGAATACAAAACCAGGATATTTAGATTACTGTCAACTAGAAAACCATAAAGTCCACAAATTAATATCAATCTTTCAAAAATTTTATGTAGGGGACCTGTCCCTAAATCTCAGTACATTTTTCACATGATATTTTATCTATGAATTAACATGCTCACTTTTTCATCATGCATAGGACCCTGATAAATAAATAACCTTGGATGTATGGTGCCCCATACCTCGGGAAAGTCCTGTCCCACTTAATAAGCCTCCAAGTTGTACCTTATACACATGAATTTATAAATGGTAGGCAAGCTTTACAATTTGTTGCAGTCGACTACCTCAGACGACAATAGCTCTCATACAAAACGCCACCACTCAAACAACTGTCACTGCTTATCCACCATTAATGACATTCATATATTTTGTTTATATCTATACGAAACCTCCTAAAAATCACAAAAAAAGACTGTTGCTTGGCAACAGTCTATTTCAAGGCTGATGGGGAAAAATATCTCTTCATGATTTTTCATTTCATCAACTACTGGTACAGATTTTACTCTTGATTTGCTATGTTTCATTCGGGCACACATGTCCAGTGTGCCATATTGCCTTATTACAGTTTTGGCGGATGTGTCTAACTTGACACTTCAACGACTGCAAATCCAAGAGTGCATCATGTCCATTACACCAATGAGCATGATGCACTAATGTATCTGCGGCTTTTAAAACGTCCATCATTGGAACCTGACACTGCATACATTTGCCCCCTTTTAGTCAGTTGTCGACAAATCATATTAAGCATGACAGCAATCACTTGAACACCACAAGACAAAACAGCAAAGACTAATCAGTGACTTCTATTTACTGCCGCAGAGAAGTGTGCTTCGTCTAGAAATTTGTTCTGGGGCTTCCATTCTTACAGCTGTTTTGAAACAAACTAAATCTTGGTACAGTAGAAACCTGCCCTCCAACTTGGTTTTTCGAAAATATGTTACCTCTGTTTAATATTTCTCTTAATAGTTACTTGTATACTGTTTACACTTTTCCTTCACATCGAAACCTATTAAGTCATAAACTGAAATAACCACCAAGTTTTGAGAAAGGAGCCTTTCATTCACTATGAAAGTTAGGAGGATTAATTATTAAGAAAGGCTTTTGCCAAATGTGAGGGGAGCTTCTGATAACCTATATCTACTGTAATCTCCCGCGTATAAGGCGCACCTAGAGTTTTGGAAAATTCTCAAAAAAATAAAAAAATTCATAACTTTGGTTCTACTGAATGAATTTTCAAAATTCAAAGTGTACCTTGCGCCCCATGGCCCCCATATATACTATAATGGCTAAGGCGGCATGTAACATGTTAAAAAGAAAGGTCTTGGAGTCCCCCTTGTGGATGCAATTAGCAATAAAACCCCCCGTATAAGATGCGCCTTATACGCGGGAGATTACGGTACTTACTACCCCTGTCTCCTTACAAGCTTTTTGTGTTTTTTTTTGCCTTGGTTTCATCCACTTAAAAAATAAATTAACAAATAGCACAGCATTTCAACAAAATATATAACATGAAATATGATACAACTGCCCTTCCCTGACACCATGTGTATGACTGTACTTGTCATATTAAGAGTACCTTCCATAATTTTTTTTTCACGGACCTTCACATCGTGCTCCGAGATAATTTTTTTTCTGGTGGGATTTTTACTGTGGGAGACAGAAAGAGTGGTAAGATTGTGGGGGGCTCTGTTAATCTCTTGATGCTGATGTGCGGGGACACTTGCTGTTTCTGTCAGCTGTAGCTCACAGAGAACTAGTGACTGGAACCAGCTAGCTGCTTGGCTTTAGAAGACATTGGATTATCTTCACCCTTATCCTCCTTGAATCGGGTAGCGCTCACTGGCCCTTATCAGACGGAAGATGGGAGCATGCTCTATGTACCATCCTGCCTTACCATGAGAAATCAGGCCTTGCTCTCTGGTATCTGTCCTTTCAGCATTACATCCACCCTATGAACTAACTCCCATAGTTCACACATTGTCTTAAGAATTCCTAACAAATTCATCACTAACATGTTCAGACAGAGATTTCATAGGTAGACCCATAAAGTTTTTGTCCGTCATCTCCACCTTGTTGCTGTTGTTGTTGCTGCATCCGTGTCCCATCGATGTATCCCTATCCAACCATCACTGCATCCCTGTCTCACATCACTGCATCCCTATCCCTGCATCCCTGTCCCATCGCTGCATCGGTATAACCATTGCTGCATCCCTGTCCCACCATTGATTTAACCATGTCGCACCATTGCTGCATCACTACAGGGGCAGCATCCATATTCCCCAAGGGCATCGACCGACGTAATAAGTTGTATCCTCTAGAGTCCATATGCCCCAAGGGCATCAAACAACATAACAAGTGGTATCCTCCATATTTGTCACAGCCAAGGTGAATAAAGAAGCTGGTGCCCACTTGTAAGATAAGGGCTGTGTCATGTAATCATGGGGCTGCTTTCCCTTTAGCATTCCTTTGTGGCTTTAACATTTAGTCAATGACATTCCAGACATACCAAAAACAACTCGTACTAAAAAGCTAATAACTTCCCAGATGCTCAGAAAATTTTCTTTTTACATGCTATTTAAAGTTAAACGTTTAAGTCATTGAGTGATTTATGTTTTTAACAAAGTAAAAGCTGTAAGACATTAAAAAAAAAGACTTGCTTAAGATGGAGAAAAAAACATCTTAATTTGGTGGGAAAGTGGCACCTAAGACCACAGTGCACTGGGTCAAAAATAGTTGATGGATCTGGGTGCTCTGTAAATCTCTCTCTCAAATAAGATGTGCGACACTGCTCATTCATAATCTGAGTGGTAGCCAAATGGAGAACTAGTTATTCAGGACCAGCTAGCTGCTAATTTTGAAGACATTGGATTGTCTCCACCTTTTTCTTTCTTGACCCGGCTATCACTCAACGTATTACTAGAAGCTGCAAAGAAATCAATAATTGCCCGAGCGCTGCAACAGGCCACTACGGTATATCAATTTAGATTTTTTCAACATCCAAAAAAAATGTTCCGATTCTTTGTCTCATCCACACGTTGTGGCTTATAGGCAGGGTATTAGCAGCTGTCAATCTAGGAAGAAAACCCAGACCCACTAATGGGGTTTAAGATACACTACCCTAATCTCTTATGTATAAGGCTCGTCTTATATCCGGGGGTTTTAGGTCTCCCTGGATCTGCAAGTGGGATACCAAGACCTTTCTTTTGATAGAAATAAAAATGGACAAAGAAAACACAGCATTCAGAATTGTCTACATTTTGACCATAAATACATCTTTATTTTACAAGCTCGCAGCACACAACTTACTCCACGTACACACACTCAGGTGGCCGATGACAGGACAACTCCGCACCATTGACAAGGAGTAGGTTCATGTCCAGAACCCAATCAGTTACCGACTCTCACCCCCCGCCCCCATGGGCCCTCACTTTGTACAAAGCTATTTACATAGAGGGCTCGAAAAACTACCAAACCCTTCTTGGACTTTTATCGACATTATTTCCCTTCAACGTGCTCATCATAAGTTATCCGGTTCATTTTCAAACTCATAATATATATATTTATATATATATATATTTATATCATTTATGTATATATATATTTATTTATATGTATAATAATCATGTACACTTTTTTCACAGATTATTCAATCTTGTACAGTAACACGATTCATGCTGATGATGAGAATGAGAAAGTTCTGGTTCTATTCTATTGTACACTAGTTCATGAATTGTCAAATTTGTGCCTCACATATACCATTACTCTGCACCACCAAAGCATTGAAACGCAAAAATAGAAGCTTTGATTTGTTTTCCATAAAATAACATTTCAACATGTTCAGTGTCAACACTAGTCTAATAGCATCATTGGGGCTGTGGCATTGATAAATGGTTCGTGCTCTGCTGTATTTAACATTACCTTCAGCAGTGTTAGCAAGTCCCACAATCACACATTATCTAACAACTTTCAGTGAGTCATGCCCCATACAAATCTACACATGCTCAAGTACTGAAACCAAAACACATTTCCCTGAATAATGATTTGTATGATTCCCCATGGACCTAAACTAAATCAAAGGGAAGCTGATCTGGAGGACAAAAATAAAGCAGTAAGTGTGTAATGCAGTAATTGGTTCTATTACCTGGAGGTAAATCATAAATATGGACCTCCCGTGATACGTTAAACCAGTATTTTAACAATACAGCTTTAGCTTGGAGGTCAAACCTTTGACTAGGAAATTAACAGGGACTTTGCATGGTAGATGTCATCACTGCATGGATATACATGTATACATAGATATTCACAGGTGTGAGCAACCAAAACTATACTTTCAATCTCCTAATAGACTGACTCAGTTCTCAGAGAACTCTGAAAAAATTAAGCAAAGACCATTCCTCATTGAGAAACATGTTGGATGATGAATATCTGTGTGTCATTCACTGAAATCTCCTGAATAATTAAAGACAATGGTTTTATATTGGGAATAACCACGAATCAGAATGGCCTTTTAGTGCTACCTGATCTTTTAAAGCATTATGCCCTTCAGCCCAATATAATGCATGGATGCAGCCCTAGCAAGTAAGTCAACAGTTCTGTAGTTATGCATTTTACCAATCCTGTAAGGCTGAAATCATCCAAAAGCTGTCTGTAGCCTCAATTAGGGAAATACTCATGCACAATAAACAGCTAATGAGCATAATACATAAAACACAAAGTAACCATTACAGGGTCAAATCAATCTGTCTGCATCAAACTAATTAAACAATAATTATACAAACCAACCTCCCACCTCCTGCTGCCCATAATAGAGATAAGGTTACTGCATGAGAATTAGAAATAAATAATAGCACGCTTGTGGCAATACAATAATACATATTGTTCTACCCTGCATCTCTTACCTGCATTATAGACAAGCCTAGATATGCCATTTAATAATACATTATTTGGGTCAGAGTAGGGATGATGAATCGTGGATCAAAACCTATCTAGTGTCCGCTCTCCACAGAGAGATGTGTCAAAAGTGCCTTCACTAAGCCTAGGTCAATCTAAGTAACCGGTGCAGGACGGAGGGATGTTTATAGTGTTTCACTCATACATACAAAAGGATACAGGGAGACGCATACCAACAACCTCAACCTGGACATGAAAAACTCTTCAGAGAAAAACAGATTAATTTCATTATTGCATGACTCCGTACAAACATTTATACTCATTTCATAGTAACATTATTTTCTCCATTTCACTTTCTACACACATAAATGCAGGAATCTCGTTTTTCGTGCAATACACATGGTTTGGTTTTTGTTCTCTTTCTTTACCCGATACAACAATATGCAGCATTCAACAACAGCAACATCCAATGCTAACAAACTAGTACAGTATATATGTGATGGTAGTGGTTCAGGATTAATGCAGGCGAGATAAAAACTGACATGTTGGTAGGGACACTGGGTTTTTCCATAGCTGGATATTATTGTCAAGCATTTAGTTCTCTTCAATAAAGCGTCTAGTAAGTACAGATAGACTAAATTTAAAAACTGGAGCCAGTCCAATTGGCCCGACTTTCAATCTTCAACCTTCTTTAGGCAACATTATGCTTAGAATGCACCATTATAGAAGACAGAATGCTGTTAATTTTAGGAAATGATTATTGAATACAAAAACAGGATATTTAGATTACTGTCAACTAGGAAACCATAAAGTGCACAAATTAATATTGATCTTCCAAAATTTTATGTAGGGGACCTGTCCCTAAATCTCGGTACATTTGTCACATGATATTTTATCTAAGAATTAACATGCTCACTTTTTCATCATGCAGAGGACCCTGATAAATAAATAACCTTGGATGTATGGTGCCCCATACCTCGGGAAAGTCCTGTCCCACTTAATAAGCCTCCAAGTTGTACCTTATACACATGAATTTATAAATGGTAGGCAAGCTTTACAATTTGTTGCAGTCGACTACCTCAGACGACAATAGCTCTCATACAAAACGCCACCACTCAAACAACTGTCACTGCTTATCCACCATTAATCACATTCATATATTTTGTTTATATCTATACAAAACCTCTTAAAAATCACAAAAAAGACTGTTGCTTGGCAACAGTCTATTTCTAGGCTGATGCGGAAAAATATCTCTTCATGATTTTTCATTTCATCAACTACTGGTATAGTTTTTCTTCTTGATTTGCTATGTTTCATTCGGGCACACACGATATGGTCCAGTGTGCCATATTGCCTTATTACAGTTTTGGCGGATGTGTCTAACTTGACACTTCAATGACTGCAAATCCAAGAGTGCATCATGCCCATTGCACCAATGAGCATGATGCACTAATGTATCAGCGGCCTTTAAAACGTCCATCATTGGAACCTGACACTGCATACATTTGCCCCCTTTTAGTCACTTGTCGACAATTCATATTAAGCATGACGGCAATCATTTGAACACCACGAGGCAAAACAGCAAAGACTAATCAGTGACTTCTATTTACTGCCGCAGAGAAGTGTGCTTCATCTAGAAATTTGTTCTGGGGCTTCCATTCTTACAGCTGTGTTGAAACAAACTAAAAAAAGGTACAGTGGAAACCTGCCCTCCAACTTGGTTTTTCGAAAATATGTTACCTCCGTTTAATATTTCTTTTAATAGTCACTTGTATACTGTTAACACTTTTCCTTCACATCGAAACATATTAAGTCATAAACTGAAATAACCACCAAAGATATTTTGATTTCTTAATATGGATACAAAAACCGTATTATATAGAGCATTATCGATAACAGCAAATAAGTAATATCCCTTCGTTTTGTTTTGAAAAAGGAGCCTTTCATTCACTATGAAAGTTAGGAGGATTAATTATTAAGAAAGGCTTTTCCTATATCTATTGTAATCTCCCACGTATAAGGCGCAGCCCACGTATAAGGCGCACCTAGAGATTTGGAAAATTCTCAAAAAAAATAAAAAATTCATAACTTTGGTTCTACTGAATGAATTTTCAAAATTCAAAGAACTATGTGTGCCTTGCGCCCCATGGCCCCCATATATACTATTATGGCTAAGGGGGCATGTAACATGTTAAAAAGA